>JARWLC010000003.1:109481685-110709185 GCA_033318265.1 Phyllotis vaccarum
TGCCACTCCAGCAGTGGGCTAGCCTGGGAAAACACATGGTGTCTTACCTGCCACTCCAGCAGTGGGCTAGCCTGGGAAAACACATGGTGTCTTACCTGCCACTCCAGCAGTGGGCTAGCCTGGGAAAACACGTGGTGTCTTACCTGCCACTCCAGCAGTGGGCTAGCCTGGGAAAACACATGGTGTCTTACCTGCCACTCCAGCAGTGGGCTAGCCTGGGAAAACACATGGTGTCTTACCTGACAGAACAAGCCAAGACTTTTAAACTGCTCTTCTGCCAGAAGACACCTGTGAGTAAAAGATGCTGACAGCTCTGACTTCACCTTTGAAATCCAGCCACGGGGTTACTTTCAGGTGCTTCTGCGCATCTCTCCAAGGCATGTTTTCAGATCTCAAAAGATCCTGTGCACTCACACTATAGAAGCTGAGTCCCCACAGAAGTTACAGACTGAGGCATCTTTGTTCTGGTTAAATGACTCATGGAGGCCCTTTACAAGGGAGCGAAACAGACATGTTTTGATAGGGAAAATACATGAAGAATGCAGCTATTTTTTTTTTCTCAAATAGCCAGCAGCCCATCTAAGTTAGGCCAGTGAGGGCAAATGAGCCAAAAGTTCCCAGCTGACCTTCCCCGTGAGGATCTTGTGCCCTGGTCTTGGGCCCAGGCTGGGGGTGGAGGGGTGAGGAGCCTGACCTTGGGAAGCCAGCTTTCCCAGGGCTGTTTAGAAGAGATGCTTGTGTCTACAGTGTGTTGTTCCTAGGCAAATCATTTCAGCAGCATTTGTAATGGGATAATCACAAGCTCTTTCATGTAGTGCTTACTGTATGCACAACACACTTCTATGTGTAGCAGCTCAGGTTTCCTAGCCTCCCAAAGGAAGAACTGGTACACAGAAAAAGTAAGAGACTTGCCCAAGGTCACATAGAGGACATCTCTGTGGGGATAACCAGGCAGCTACAGTGATGATCTAGACCAGTGGTTCTCAACCTGTGGGTCGTGACCCTTTTGACAACCACCTCTCTCCAATAATATTTATATCAAGACTCATAGTCGTAGCAAAATTACTTATGAAGTAGCAATGAAAATAATTTTATGATTGGGGTGAAGGGTCGTAGCATGAGGAAGGTTGAGAACCACTGCTCTAGACTATAACAGATTGATAAACATTTTCTTAAATATTATTTATGTGGATGGGTGGTTTGCTTGCATGTGTGGCTGTGTTCCTCACGAGTTCCTAATGACCTCGGAGGCCAGGAGAGGACACAGGACCCTCCTGTTCCCCTCACCCCTTCCCACCCCCACCACGCCTCAGGACTAGAAGCACAGATGGTGGTGCTTCCCATGCAGGTGCTGGGAATGAAACCTGAGCCCTTGCAAGAGCAGCTAGATCTCCTAACTGCTGAGCTCCAGCCCCTCACCTAACCTTTCTGAGGCTAGGCTTCTTACCGTGCAGTAGGGTGCCACTGTAATTGGAGGGGATGGACCATCAGTAATCTTGAACTGATCTGGACCCTGGTGAGTCCTATATGTCTATTCAGGCCTTATCGGGTTCCCCCAGCACTCTGTGTATGCAATGTTGTTAGGCAGAGAAGCTGAAAAAGCAGCCAGGGTTTTTATGGGCCTCCAGCATGTCCTGATCTGTTATGATCTGGAGAGTGAGGGTAAACGTGTCCCTCATACACACACAGCCAACAGGAAGCCATCAGCTGTGAGCTGTAAAGCTCCTTGCCAAGCCTAGACGGATGCCGGCTGTAGTTCCTGTGGCCGTCAGCCTTGGTTTCATCATCTGGGGCTCAACTTGTCCTGGGTTTTCAGGGGGTTTCCAGGAAATTTGGCTGGGGGAAATCCCACACTGACAAAGGGGAAGGCGACAAATCACAGTGGAGCAGGCACAGGAAGCCACTCTCTGATTTCTCTAAGTATGACTTATCTGGGCAGCTCTGGCCCTGCAGCTCGCTCGCTCTCTGGGTCCTTAAAAGGAAGGAAATGATATCCTCCACGTGAAGGGCAGGGGTCCCAGTACATGATTTGCTTTGGGTGGGCATTCCTCCTCTCCCTTCCCCCCACCCTTAGAGAAGTTCTATAGAAAGCCCTTTACACCTACTAGGAAGCTACTCACGGAGGTGGCCGTAGACTGGCTTGCTCTGCTTACACATGTGTGGCAATGGCATAGTGACCTCCCTATGGCTGTGCACAACTCTTGGATCTTCAGGAAAACGGGCATGTGGTAGCCCTCTGTGACTTCCGGTAGTGAGATTATGTTACATTGTAAATAATTGTCCCGCCTACTAGTTTAATAAAAACACTGATTGGCTGAAGGCAGACAGGAAGTATGGGTGGAGCTATCAGACTGGGAAAACTCTGGGAACAGGAAGAACAGGACAGAGATGCCACAGAGATGCCAGAGAAGCCAGCAGATGCCCAGGACACCTATGCTGCTCTGAGAAAAGGTACCAAGCTGCATGGCTGCATGGGTTAGTTTAAAGAGTTAACAAGTTAAATGTCTGAGCCCCAGGTCAATCAACGTGAAATTAATGTAAGCGGCTGTGTGTCTGCGGGACTGCTGGTCTGCTGGACTTCGAGGCTAGGCAGGAAACACTGGGCCAAAAACCTCATGCTACAACTCCCCTGCTCCGTCAATCCTTCTTTCACTAGTCGATAGGCATGTGAGCCAATCAGGCTTTGATCTCTCAGAACAGGAAGAGCCCTGACTAATAGAGAGGGATTTTATACAGTATGTAGAATGCCAAGCCGAAAAGTGTGAACACTGGTTTGATAGGAGAGGAGACGCCTTAGGAGGTGTTAGAGCATAAAGGAGCATCCTACTATGTGTTCCTAGGTGCTCCTATACCTGTGTTCCTGTGTTATAGCCACATCCCAAGTGTGCTCTTCCTAAGTACGCCTTCTAATTTCAATCTTTAATCAGCTATTGACTGCTGATTATATGGGAAGAGGCTGTGTTAAGTCTCCATCCACATCAGGTGCTTAGGGCAAAAATATTTTGCTAGAAAACTAAGATGGTTTTAACACCCTTCAAGAGTTCCGGAAGTCTGAATAGTGATATAGATGCCCCCTGGGTGGTTTTGAGAGCCCAGATGTGATGCTGGAAGTTATCAGGAAGGACAGACAGGGTGGCTTGGTGCCCTATGAAGCACAAGAGAAAATGGGAGACACCCACTAAGCATAAAATGTTGTAATATGTTTCTTTGGCCCAGGGTGCCAGAGGTCTATACCCACAGACCTGCCGCCTCAGACTCTTTAGCTGCCCACCACTGCTTAGGCCCCTAAAAATGATTTAGACATTTTTATTAATTCTATGCTCTTTTGTCTATGCCTTAGGCACATTGCTAGCTATCTCTTTTATTTTAACTCAACTCATTTTCATTAATTTGTCTTGCCACGTGGCCCCCGGCTCACCTGTGTTTTTTATGGTTTTTTTTTTTCCCCCTGCTGGGTCCATCTGTCTTGACTCTGCCCTTCTCTTACCTATGCTCTGATTTTTCCTCCTACTTTTTCTATGGTGCCTGTCATGGGTTTCAAATATAATAAAACATTCAGAGACATCAGAGGGATCCACCCACAGTCAGTCTAGGAGGATCAGACAGTGGTAACTCACACCTTTAATCCCAGCACAGGGAATATCCCGGGAGTGGTGACCTGCACCCTTAATCCAATCTAAATTTGAGGTCATTTTAGTTTACAAAAGGAGTTCCATGCTCCCTGGCAGGCAGAGGTTGTGCCACACCTTAACTGAGCAAAGAAAGTATTTAAGGCAGACATAGAAAGACAGGGCAGGCAGAAGCCAGGAAAATTGAGGCTGAGGAAGCTGGAAGACAGCTGGGTGAGATCTGACTGTGGTGTTTACTTTCTCTGATATCTCAGCCTTTCCCTGAGATCTGGCCCTGAGTTTCCTTTATTCGTGCAGCAATAAAGAAAGTGGGAAGCTGCTTGGGGGCAACTTGACTGGCCACTCTGAGCAGCAGGAGTTCACTGCAGGAGAGGTCCAGGGCAAGTGGGGAGGCTAATAGGTAGTTAGCTTAGTCATGTGGCCCTTGAGCATACGGAGACACAGGGAAAAGCTCCTCCTGTGTTCCAGAGGCTGATTTGGGTCATGGTGTCTGGGTAGTGTTTCAAAACCAGAGAATGAGGCCAAGTCCAGCAATGAGCATGCCATTTCATCCTGAATTTCAGAGGGGACAGCAGTGATGTGTCCAGCCCCCCCCTCCCCCAATTTGTTCACTTAACAGGTAGCCTGGGTAAAACCTCGTCACTCAGTGAGTGCGTTTACATATCTGTTGTTAATGGGGTAATAAAATGGATAAAATATATAAGCATGTTTTCTAAGACCTTGCAAATATAAGTAACCGAAATTCATGGACTGGAGCTTCAGGGTCCTTAGGTCTTTCTGAGGATAATTAAAAAGACAGATGGAATTTGGGGCCTAGTAATGGAAATAACCTTGCAGGCTAGACCCCCAGCCAGAATGAAAGCTTGAATGTGCATTTCCCTCCTAAATGGTGCTGCTGTCCCAAGGCAAAGCCTGTCACTCAGGAAATGTGGCATTTTAAAACTTCATCTGTACATGAAAAGCAGTCAATTATCTCTTTCTGGACATCGCTTCCCTGGTGATAGATAGGAGTTATTAGTGTGTCCTTGGCAAAGACCTTGCCATATTTTAATACTGCCTTCTGGCTGGACTGTCTCTGGCTCAGACCCTTCTGGGAATCCAAGTCTATGAAAATTTCCTGAGCTCACTTAGGCCCCCAAAGTCTCTGCTGTGGGTCCTGGAGGGACCTCAGTGCCCTTAGTACTCATGTGTGGCTTTTGTTAAATCAGCTGGGATCAAAACAATGTATACCCAGAACTTTAACAGCAGGGTCATGAGAAAAATAGCTTCCTGATGTGAGCAGAGCCCTGCACCGGTCCCCTCTCTGCAGGGCAACCTTGGACATGTGATGGTAAAGATGGAACAAGCTGGTGGCTGAGACCTATTTGAGATCACATTCTATTTTAGTCTGAGCAGACGGGCAGCCGTGTCTAGCTTCAGTGGAACTAAATGACCATTCAGCTTCCACAGAGAAATCCTTAATGTTGAAGCTAGGAAATGGGGGGTTATGGTGGGGGTCAGGTTGCAAAGCCATGCCCACGTAACTTCTTCTCCAGGAGAATTAACAGTTGGGTATCAGTATCCTTATTCTTGGTCAGGTGATCAAGGTGGTCAGGAGGACCCTGAAGTGCCATCCCCAAGAGTTGGTGGGTTTCTAGCATGTCCCCCCCCCCCCCCCCCCTAGACGAAGCAGATAGCTGACTCTTCTCCATCTCATTCACGGGCTTTTTTTTCCCCCCTTGCCAGGGAAGGTACACTGTGGAACTAGCTCAACTTGGAATCTTTAGCTCATGTTTTACCACCTTATCAGGGGCAATGGTAGGGTCTCCATATGGCCCCTGATCCCTAGAGTGTTCGAAGAAGAAGCACATGGGCTTTACAGGTGGGCAGACCGAGTCATGTTAGTTCAGGGAGTCAGCTGACTTGTCTGTAAGATGTGCATGGAGAGCCTACCTCACAGAGAGTTCAGATGATGAAATTTAACAGAATGCTTACCAAACTTCCTCTGTGGTGGTTTTAATGAGCAATAGCCCCTGTAGCATTGGATCTTAATCTCCTAATGTTGCGATACGACCCTTTAATACTATTCCTCATGGTGTGGTGACCCCCCAACCATAAAATTATTTTTATTGCTACTTCATAACCCTAATTTCGCTACTGTTGTGAATCATAATGTAAATCTTATGTGACCCCTGTGAAAGGGTTGTTCAACCATCAAAGGGGAGTGTGAGCCGTAGGTTGAGGACCATTACCCAGTAGGCTCAGGTCTTTGAACAGTAAGTAGGTCCCCCAGCTGGTGGTGCTGTCTGAGGAAGTTTTGAGAATTTACAGACACTTGGCTTCCATTTCTCTGTCTGTTCTCTGCTTCCTGTGTGGAAGATGAGTTGTGACCTTCCAGGTCCTATCCCTGCCTCCATGTTTATCCCTTGGTGCTGTGCCTTCTCCCCTCCCCCCACTGCAGACTCTTACCCCTCTGGAGCTATAAACTAAAACTCTTTCTTCCATAAATCGCTTTGGTCATGGGGTTTTGTCAGAGCCACAGAAAGGTGACTAACACACCTTTTCTTTCTATTGTCCCAAAATATCTTATGCAAGAACATTCTAAGGAATTGATGGAGATTAAAAATACCTATTGTTGGGAGTCTCAGCTCTGGCTCACTCCTCCCATTCTAGACCCCGCCCCTCAGGAAGCCCCTCCCCCAGGGCTGCTGAGGCCATGCCTACAGGGTATTTAAGACCTGGTTACCAGGCCTGTAACTTGATTTTCTTTTGGCCTTTCTGAGAGTCTTCTGAGAGTTGCTTTGCTCTGTTTTCTAAACCTGGACTTATTAATTTGGCTTGATTGGCTTATTGAATCAGCAAAGTTATCCACTAATGGGGGATATATTTTCTTATCACCTATTTCACAGAAAGGTTTTGTTTTTCAGAGATTTAGTATGCCAGCTCAGCCTTATTAGTGTTGGAGATTCCTACATCTTGCTCTATGGCCGTATATACAATAATGGACCTCGGGTTCTCTAGACACCATATTATTGTGAGAATTTATTCCTTAGAAAAACATACACAGCATCTGTTCCCACACCCAATGACAACATAAGAGTGATTTCTCTGACGTTCACCCAGGAGAACGAAGGAGTTTACTGAGGTGATGTCCTGGTTAATTTATTGTCAACTTGACACAAGCTGGAGCCACATGGGAAGAGCCTCAGCTGAGAAAACATCCCCAACAGATCGCCTGTAGGCAAGTCTGGCTGCTAACGGATAGGAAGACCCAGCGCACCATGGCCGGTGTTCCCCTAAGCATGTGCTCTTGAGTAGTATAAGAAAACAGGATGAGGGAAGGTGGGGGGAACAGTATGTAGGATAAATAGTAAATGAAAAAAATTTAAGAGAAGAAAGGAAGGTAGAAAAAACAGGTTGAGCAATCCACAGAGAGCAAGCTAGTAACTTCTGTTTCAGTTCCTGCCTCCAGGTTCCTGCCTTTCATTCCTGTCCTGACTTCCTGTCATGGCGGACTACAAGCCATAAAATTAAATTAACCCTTTCACCCCCAAATTACTTTTGGTCGTGGCAGTTTTATCTCATCAACAGAAAGCAAACTAAGCTTACTTTCAGAGTGTAGGTGAGGAGTTACAAGCGGATGTTCGGGGGACCCCAAAGCAGCTGCACTGGAAAGTCTTCACATAACATGTCTGATCTTCTCCCCACAGTCACATACCCTCTCCAGCCTTTCTGTTCTAGTAGTTTCTAAGCCCAGGTCAAGTGCAATTCGGGCAGAATTGGATTAAATACCTATGAAGAGAAGCCACAGTCTCAGGTGAGAGTCCAGTGACTCCTCTGCAGGAATGTCAACAGTCCTCAGGCTGCTTCTGCTCACCTGAGAGCAGCCGCTGGTTGATCTGATGAAGGCAGTGTCTGTTTTGTTCAGGGGAATCAAGTTCAGATAACATGACCTACCGGCCAGCATTCTAGTCCCATGATTTCTGCTATTCAACTTAGCCCTTGGGACCAGCCCTCTGGGTTGGGTTTAAAGATTAGCCTTGTACCCAAAGGAGTAGCAACAGCAGGCTTGAGACTGAATGACCCAGGTCCATCTTCTGCGGGGCTCTTTCTTCTTCCCCTGGCAATTGCTCTTCCATTTTTGAGTCCACCCTCTCGGGCATCCTAAAGACAGAGGCTTGGACACAGGTCTTTGCACCAAAAAGGCTCTCACCAAGAAATTCTGCGTTCCTTCTGAGCATTTGTGCTCAAACCTAGAAAACTTAGCATTACTCCTGTTTACCATGAAAGGATAATCATCAGGTTATATACAATGATTATTTGACTTACATGCTAAACTCTAATTAATAGATGGTTATGAAATTATAGGATTGAAAGCAATCCCGTGTGCCAGGAATTTTTGAAAGCACAATAAATATGAATAGCAGGTGGCAAGTCCCTGTAGACACAAACACCTCAGACCACACTAAAGCAGCTGTTAAACAGGTAAAACAGATCCCTAAGGACAAGGGAGTATCTCCCAGGGGAGTCCTGGAATGTAATCTAGACACATATTTATTTACTTACTTATTTGTAAAAACAGGGTCTTAATGTAACCTAGGCTGACCTCCAACTTGCAACATAATGGGAGGAGAATGATCTTGAACTTTTGAACTTGCCTCCACCCTTCAAGGGCTGCCTTGACAGGTGTGTGCGACCACGCCCATTTTGTGCATTGCTGGGACTTGAACCTAGGGCTGAGCAAGTACTCTACTAACTGGGCTTTATCCCCGCTAGACATGCATTACTTCACTGAATGGGTCTTGGGAAAGAAGAGCCTGGTTTCTAAATGCCCTGTTGTGAGCTTTACCATTCTAACTGCCTTTCATTTTTTTTACACACAGCCTTCTCCAGCTCCAGGGTTGCAGGCCCTGTGATAAGAACAGCTATAATAACTGACATGCTGTAAAACGCCAAAGCCTTATGGAAAGCCTGCAATCTGCCTCTCTTGTTGCTGCCAAAGAATGTATTTCATATTTTATTGCCTGGGAAGATAAAATCGAACACGGCATTTGATCTGGAGGTTGTGCTGCTAACTTGAAGCCCTCCTACCTTGTGTGGCATGTTTGCCTCTTAAATTGCAGATCACTGAGGCAAAGGCTGTGGCTTTTCCAAAGGCACGTGCTAAGTGAGAGCTGCTTAACCAAATCCTTCCACCACTCCGTTTTCGACACCTTATGTATGCTTGCATCCTCCAAGACGGTAGAGCTTGAGAACATTCGTGAAATCCACTTGCTTTGTGATCTCATCTCCTTCTCTACATCTCCGAATCTTAGCAGTGCCAAGTAGCTACCTCACCAGCTGGCAGTTAGAAGGGTCCTTCTCAGAGCCACAAAGATGACCCCGTGACCTGTGAATGATGACTCAGCAATCGGTGAGTGATGACTCAGCGATCAAGAGCTATTGCTCCTACAGAAGATCTGAGTTCACTTCTCAGCATTCCCATCTAGGGGCTCCCAACAAGGGGATCACACTATCTTCTGGTTTCTATGGAAGGCTGCGTTCATATGAACACACACATACACACATAATCAAAATCCAAATAAATAAATAAATAAATAAATAAATAAATAAATAAATAAATAAAAATGTGTAAAAAGAAAGAGCAAGACATAGTGGCGCATGCCTTTAATCCCAGCACTTGGGAGGCAGAGGCAGGTGGTTCTCTGTGAGTTCAAGGCCAGCCTGGTCTATAGAGTGATTTCCAAGACAGGACTTCTGTATGGTAGGTCATGAGTATTTCCCTGCATGCTTCAATCCTTGATGGGTGAGAGTCCAGACCCTAGTTCCATATCCTAAACTTAATTAAGCTCTGTAAATGGCATGGTGGCAATTATAATACATGCATTATGAAGGCTTTGTGAGGATAAAATGTGCAAAGTAGATGGTCATTTTTAGACACAGATGTGATGCAGGAACCAGTGACGTGTGGCTCAGTAGGCAAAAGCACCTGTATGCAGGCTTGACAGCTTGAGTTTGATTCCCGGAATCCACAGAAAGAGAAAATTGACTCTTGAAAGGGGTCATCAGACCTTCACATGCATACTGTGGTACTTGTGTGCCATTATTACCATTATTATTATTAACAAACATCGTCACTGCTTCTGGCCCATGTGGAGCTCTTTGCATCATGGGGAAGTACCTATTCTTGTAGCCTCTCCAATGCCACCTACCTTTCACAGAGCCCAGGAAATCTACAGTTGGATCTTTTATATTTTACATAAACATTTAAGACGCTACAACACCCTTTTATTTAGAACATTTTATCACTTCCAACTTTTTGAGACCAGTGCTATTTGTAGAACAAAATTTCAGACTGAATTATATAATATATATACATATATACATATATATATATATATATTCAAACTGAAAGTGATAACATTTAGAGAGAAGAACCTTCTACAGTTGGATCTTGATGGTATTCTGATAGACAGGACACCGCAGCTCCGTGCCACTCAGTCTGCATGGCCTCCTGCCTTGCTTCCATAAAGTCTGCTGTAAGTTTACACTTCTGAGCAGGTCTGTGTCCAGCCTAGGCACTCATTCAAGGGACCTCCATGTCATGCAATATTGGAAGAACACTAAAAACTTTCCTCCTGGGGCCGGGAACAATAAGCCAGTGGCAGAGTGATTGCCTAGAAGGCTTAAGATTCTGGGTTTGGTCCCCAGAACAACAACAAAAAAGGCCAAGCCAAACCAAGACAACAGAAATAAACCCCACTCTCACCGAGTCTTTCTCTTCCCCAGAAGAACACCTCTTGCCCTGTTCCTCTAGAGAGAGGCCTGTTTGTGGAAAGGGTGGTGTATAAACAACACACGGACCACCCATTCCTTATGAGATTCATAGGTCTTGCTTGGGTGGACAGGAAATATTGTACCGGTGTTGAGAACTGCCTCCCCCCTCAAAGACCACCAGGGATCTGGATTCCGATGCAAACACATGAGGGTCAGTTTATTCTTTTGGACAGGTTTGAACCCGGGCCGAAACTCTATGTTCCGACATAGCGAAAGGAATTCAGCCCCAAGCTCAGGGTGAGAGGGTTTTTAAAAGAAAAAAAAAATGTAAGTGGGGTGTTACATGTCTTGGCATTTCAGAATTGGGCAAAGGGATATGAGGTAGAGTTATTCTTGGAAACTACTGTTTAAACTTTCATTGGGAAACCAACTTTTGAATCTATTGGCTGTCAGGTGAGTTCCTGAGATTTTTCCTAGAGTCTTCTTAGACCTGGACCCTGCCCTCAGATACTAAATGGTCTTTCCTTGAGATAAAGTTTTGTAATGGTAAATCTATGCCTTCACAGATCATCCAGTAGAGACAGTGAATAAATGGAGTTCTCTAGGACTCCCTCCTCCCACCTCAGTATAAATGTATCCATTCAAAGGATACAATTAAAGCAAGTGTTGGGTCTTAGGGACATAGAGCTGAAAGGATCCCATGTCTGGTCTCTCACAAACGCATCATCTAGTGCCAAAGATGGACAAGTAAGTGGAAGACATTGTGTGTTACTCAGTTTATATCACTGCCACAAAACGCCTGAAAGAACCAGCTTGGGAGGAAGAAAGGTTGATTAGCGTTCTATTGCTGTGAAGAGACACCATGACCATGGAAACATTTAATTGAGGCGGCGGCTTACACTTTCAAAGGTTTAGTTCATTATCGTCATGGGACTCGTCATGGGACTCGGTGATGTTCAGGCAGACATGGTCCTGGATACATCTTGATCAGAAGACAACAGGAAGTGGTCTGAGACACTGGGTGTAGCATGCGTATATAGGAGACCTCAAAGCCCACCTTAATGATGACACACTTCCTCCAACAAGACCATGTCTACTCCAACAGAGCACACCTCCTGATAGTGCCACTCCTTAAGAACTTATGGGGCCAGTTACATTCAGACTACTACAGGATCTGCCTTTGTTAGGGTTACTTTCACTGTGATGAAACACCATGACCCAACCAACTTTGAATCACTGGTCATCACTGAAGGAAGTCAGGACAGGAACTCAAACAGGGCAGGAACCTGAAGGCAGGAGCTGATGTAGAGGCCATGGAGGGTGTTGCTTACTGGCTTGTTCCCCAAGGCTTGCTCAGCCTGCTTTCTTATAGAATCCAAGACCACCAGCCCAGGGATGGCACTGCCCACCATGGGCTGGGCCCTCCCCATCAATCACTAACTAAGAAAATGCTGGATCTTACAGAGGTGCTTTCTCAATTAAGGTTCCCTCCTTCCAAATGTCTCCAGCTTGTGTCAAGTTGTAAAACCAGTCAGGAGAGGATCTGTGGAGTTTTTTGCTCTGTTCAGATTCAGACTCCAGATAGGTGAGAACCCTCACTCGGGCTTTATGTCCCCTGCCACAGGAAAGATGAAGATCATTCCTGTCTTTATGTCACTGCTGTGCTCTGGCCTATGGTGGTGAGCAGAGTCTTTCTGAGGTGCTGTTTGCCCCTAGGAGCTTCAGGCTGGACCTGCTACTCTGTCATCTTTTCTGGAACAAGGCACAAAGGCCGCATTGATCAGTTGGCTGCCCTGCTGTCAAATCCTTCGTCTATGCCTTGCTGGGCTCCCATCTCCAGCTAATTACTCAGAGGGACGCAGTGTGCCCAACCAGCCATTTCTACAGGTCTGGCCCAAACAGGGACCTTCTTTGCCATCCTAGGGGTGGGTGGGTCTGCCCAGAGGGGGTTTCAGGGCATGACCCTAGGGAGGCTGAGAGCCCCTAGGAAACTTTGACCAGGACAGGAGTTAACTGCTGCATTCACTTCTTGGCAGTGGTAAGTGGGACTCACCAAAATGCAATGCAGGATTGGCCAGTGAGGTCAGTATTGGCCGTGACTCCCAAGCTTCATGTGAGAGGCCAGAGGTGCTGGAACAAACAGAATCAGGGTGTAGGTCCTGTTTTTGAAGAGAATGTTTTGGGGGCAAAGCGCCCAGCTCCCCATCTGACCCCCAGGCTGCTGGAGGCAAAGCCTCAGGAAGCAATCTATAAGCCTTTTGCAAAGAAAGCTTTGCACAGAGCCTCAGATAACAGGAATTCCACAGGACTAAGGAAACAAAAGTCTGTAGAGACCAGGTCTGCTCTGATTTGGGTACTGCTTCCACTTACAGGCAACACAGAATCCTACAAGCCAATTCCCCAACAACAGACACATACCAGGAGACTAAGAGAGTTATCTAAGCATGGATATAAGTCACTTTCAGATCCACTGGGAACACTTTTATTCTTAAAATCGTATCTTATTACTTTCATGTGTCCACACACACACTTATGTGGAGGTCAGAAGATAACCTGAAGAAGCTGAATCTCCTTTCTACCATGTTGGTTCTGAGAACTGAACTCAGCTCATCAGGCCTGGTGGCAAGGCCCATGTTTACCCTTGAATCATTATCTTATAGAAGGGTCCTCAGAGCTTTGCACGTGGGTTCACTGCTCACCTACAACCTTACCTCCAGGAATCACCCCCTGAATGCAAAGAGACTCCCGAAGTGTCAGCTCTGAGCTTCTCCTCCTAAATGCCGGATAGAGCTATGGAAATTTGTCTGTGAGAAATCTCCCGATGCATGCAAGATGCCTCAGTCTCTTCCCTTGAAGACATTTTCACAGGTCTAAGAAGGCCTCCTAGAATCTAGGTTTTGAAAATGACCCATGGCATGGGCCTGGGAAAATGGATCAGCAGGCAAGTGTGCTTACTGTGCAAGCAGGACTTGAGTTCAAATCCTACCACACAGGTAGAAAACCACGCATGGCAGTATGAGCTCCTTTACTCCAGGGCTATGGAGACAGGCTGGGTTGGCTGCCAGTCAAGCTCCACATTTTTCAGCCACAAGAAATGGCTGTAAAGATGGCTGAGCAGTTAAGAGCATCCATGTCAGGTGACCCCAAAGCATCCAGCATCCCTTTCTGGACTCTAGAATACCTGTATGCTCATGTGTACATACCCTCATGTGGTGATATATTGTATATTTAATAAAATGAGCCTGGAATATGGGAGAACAGAATCACCCACAGTCAAGCATGAGAGTCAGAGAGTACGATCCACGCCTTTAATCCCATCACTCAGGAGACAGAGGTCTTTCTGTATTTCTGTGAGTTCAAGGCCTAACAACCAAACAGTAGTAGCTCACACCTTTAATCCTAACTCTAGGATTTTAATGCAGAGTTGAACCTGGAAGTGAAACAACTGGGTGGGGAAGATGTTCAAGGTGGACAAGGCAAACATTCAGGCATTGTATAGGAGTGGACTAGTCAGGCATTTACTCTGTTCTTCCTGAGAAATTGGCTGGGTGAGAATTGACTGTGGTCTGTTTCCTCTCTCTGATATTCCAGCTTTTCCCCGATATCTGGTTCTAGGTTTTCATTATATCCTAATTAGAATTCATGCAATACCCTCATACGATACACACATATACACATAATTAAAAGTAAAATCTAGAAAGTAAGCAAACGAAAGGGTCTCTGGAAACTTGTGGTTAGAGAAGAGTTCCAATGCTTCAGAGCCAAGGGCATGAGTTGGCTCCTGAGCCTGGACCATGATCATTGCAACTGTAGCCCCAGTAGGTGAGAAAAGATGTGAACACTGTGCATGGGCCCTGGGAGGAGAGAGGCCTGGGCTGGCTTGAGGAAAGACACAGCATTCTGAACTAGTGGGGAGGTAGGGTTTTACTGACAATTCTGTACATCAGCGTTCACAGCTTTGGAATAATGTAGTCATGGGACATTGAGTCCTGAGGCCAGCACTGCTTGTACAGAACCCACTTGAGATCTAGTCCAGAGATTCAGAGAAAAACTAGTTTACTGACAGATACATCATTTCAAAGCCAGGTCATGTCAGTCCATGGAACATGTTGTAGAGTGGCCCAGCATCTCTCTCGGGGTCGTCCTGTGCCCTGCTTGGTGGGCTGAAGTTTGCCTCTGTGAAGGGTATTCATATCATGAAGGCTGAGAATCTCTGTGGACACTGGACACTGTCTCACCTTGTCACCTGGCTTCCAGGGACTCACACAGTACCTAGGGTGGCTACATCATCTGCAAGTGTGGGATTAAGGTCTCTGTAGAAATAAACCCTCTCCTCTCTCTGAGTCACTTTTGGTCATGGAGTTTCATCGCAGCCACAGGAACCCTAACAAGACACAAGGCTTGTCACATGCTAAACATACAGTGTATTGCCACCACTGAACTCTACTCTGAATGCTTAGTCCTTGATTTAAAAATTTTTTATTTTATCTACATTGGTGTTTTGCCTATATGTATGTCTGTATGAGGGATTTTGATCCCCTGGAACAGGGTTTACAGACAGTTGTGAGCTGCCATGTGGGTGCTGGGAATTAAATCCAGGTCCTCTGGAAAAGCAGCCAGAGTTTTAACTGCTGAGCCACCTCTCCAGTCCTACTTCTTCAGTTTTTTTTTTAAAGCTCTACTTACCCCAGTAGGTCTATGATTTTTGATTGTGGTAATATTTTTGGACAGATATACATGCACATATATTCTCATATATAAGTGTATATAAGTATGTATGTATGCAAAAATATACCATCTAGGTATCCAAATTATATATATATTATATAGATATGTGCAATTAATGATGTGCATATGACAATTAAGAATCCAATGAAAAATTAGCACGTGTTCAAGGAGATATTTTTCCAGAGTTCTGATAGGCTCCGGAAATTCATTTCAAGTGAGCATCTAACATAAGCTCCTACTTCTCGAATTCTGCCTTAATGGCATTCTGAGTCCTGCAGCTCATCAGAGTCAGCACTGACTGGAACCTCACTTATCATCTGGAGCCCACTGTGGCTCCCTCCTCCACTTCCTTGATATGTGCTCCGAAGCACAAACATTTTACATTTGATAATGAAACCCATTATTTAGTATAAATAACATAAGCTAATAAAAAATTTAAAAGTTGGATGTAATCCAGTTTTCTATGACTAATTAGTGTTTTATCCATCTGTTCTGACTCCACCCTTGCCTCCACGTAATCACTTCTCCACAAGCAGCCAAAGGAGTAGAGTATGTGTGTGTGTGTGTGTGTGTGTGTGTGTGTGTGTGACATAGATGTGTGAGGGGGTCTGGAGATCATGGTAGATGTTGGGTTGTTGGGTGTCTCCTTCCATGGCTCTCTACCTTTTTGTTACCTTTTGTTTTAAGCAGGGTGTCTTGCTCAACCTAGAGCTCACCAGTTAGCTAGAGTGCCCTGTCAGTAGCCCTGGTATTTTCATGCCTTTGCCTCCTGGTGTTGAGATGAAATGCCATCATGCCCAGCTTTGCACACAGGTGTTAGGGATCCCCATGCTTGTGCACTGAGCCTATTACCTGCTGAGCATCTCCCCCCACTTTGTTTTTAAAGTGAAAAGTCAGGTGTGTTAGCTGCTTACAGAGAAAACATTCTAGGGCCTTGTGCAACAGTGCTTGTCTGGGCTGTGTCTTCAGCACCGACTTTTTCTTCCTGTGGGGGCAGGATCCTAAACTGGGTAAAGCCTTCTTTCTCATGTCTACCAAACTTATGTCTTAGGGCCTCTGCTCTTGCTGGCCTTTAGAGGACTCTCCAGCCACTTAGGCTCATCTGTTACTTCTCTTCACCCAGACTCAGGTTGAAAGTTCTTTCTCTGGGAAGCCTTTTCTGACTGTCACCTCAAATGTCCTTTCCCTGCTCCAATTCTTATTAAGACACCCCATTTTGTCTCTCTCAATAGGACTTAAATGAGAGCTGAAGACCAGCTCAGTGATGGAGTGCTTACCCAACATGCACAAAACCTTAGGTTGCATTCCCAACACCTAGTAAGCTATGACTGTAATCCCACACTTGAGGGATAGAGACAGGATGATCAGAAGTTCAAGGTTATCCTTAGCTACATATGGGTTAGAGGTCAACTTGGGAAGGGGATACAAGAACCCCTGCTAAACAAAAAACATGCAAAATTAAAAAATGTACAAACATGTTTTAGTTAGGTTTTCTATTGCTGTGAGTTACCATGAACACAGAAACTCTTATAAAGAAAAACATTTAATTAGGGTGGTTTACAGTTTCAGAGGTTTGGTCCATGATCATCATGGTGGGAAGCATGGAGGCACACAGGCAGACATAGTGTTGGAGAAGGAGTGGAGAGTCCTATATCCTGATCTGTAGGCAACTGGAAGTGAACAGTGACATTGGGCATAGCTTGAACATAGGAGACCTCAAAGCCCATCTCCACAGGGACACACTTCCTCCAACAAGGCCACACCTTCTAAGAGTGCCACTCCCTATGGGCTTATGTGGGCCAATAACATCCAAACTACCCCTAATGACTTTTCCCATAAAGAATTCACGTTACCTCTCATTCTGTTTTCTAAAAGCCAAGTGACACATGCAGCTAGTTTCTATTAAGACTTAGGGAGTCCATTGAGAGACCCTGTTGTAACGTCTCACCTAGCTACCTAGAATTTATGGAGATCCTACTGTGTGTCTGTCTGCCCTATTTTAGAGCTGAAGGCTCAGTGATATAACACTGTCCCTGCCCTAATGAAAGAGGTGAGAGGATGAAGCAAATGATCTAGCTGTGATAAATGTGAACTGTTCTATAATGGAAGTTTCTAGAACAGAGTGAAATTGAGATGTATCATAAATCCAGTGATATGAGCACTCTCGTCTCATCTGACTCAATATTTAGCAAAAGCAATCAGTTCCCATGTCAGTGAGAACGGATCTGAAGAGGAAAAGAGGGTAGTAGGCATCTCTCTGTGTACCCAGCTCTTAATGCTGAGCTCCAGGCTGTTTCTTCTCAGTGGCCTCAGAGATTTTTTTTCTCTCTCTCTCTGTCTGATTTTCCATGAAAGCAGTGTGGATAACATCACCAATTTTGCCAGAGGGTTCCAGAAAGAAACTTCAGGTTCGGGCTTGGGTTTGGTTCTGAAGGATGACCACTATACTACCCAAGCATTCAAGAGAAAGAAAGTGCTGTAGGCCAAGGGTTTGGTGTAATGGCATAAATGTGTATGAGGATGAGGAAGGAATTCCTACAGGAAGCTGTCAGAAGGGTTCAGTTGGGAAACACACACAGAGGTGCTGTTAACTGGGGAAATGAGAGCTTGAAGTAGCAAGGGTGAGTCTGACACTCTCTTGAGAAGGGCCAGTGTACTGTAGATACTTCAGTGTGGGGGCCGTTGGGTGTGTGGTAACTTCTCACCTATCTACCTAGAGTGAGTGGTGAGTGAGAGTTGTGCCTGGGAGTCCGAACAAGTTCCGAAGCCATTTCACATCTGAATTCTGTAGAAATTTCACCCTTGGTGAAACATAGTGCTGTTGATGTTTGGACCTATGGGGACACGGTCAAAATCATTCTAAATTAAAAGGGCACTACAAATGCAGGCAGGGTTTTAGAGGTGGTTAGGGGCCACAGTTTGCTAACGTGTGTCAGTAGCTGGGAGAGGGTGGAGGACCTTTAATTTTATCTCACAGACTGTAGGAAAATACTAGGGAAATTTCTGTCCCATCTAAAGGGCAGGGAGAACCTATGAATGGGCCCATATCCTGGAGGGAAAGTGATTTTTTTTTTTTTTTGAGAAAGATCATTATGTAACTTAGTCTGGCTTCCAGTTGGCTCTGTAGCCCAGGCTAGCTTCAAAAGTAGGCTTCTGTTTCTGCCTCCTCAGTGTTGGGATCGTAGGCATGCATCACCACACCCTGCTATGGAGACAGTGATTGCTGTAAGAAAATAAATTATTGCAAACACCCTCTAAAAGCTTTAGCAAAAGCTATTTGCATACGGGGTGCTAATTAAACTTTTTTTTTTTTTGGTTTGTTTTGCTTTTCTGTGAAAACAAACCCCACCCTTCGCTGGCACTTGTTTGTATTATTCTAAGCTCTTGAAAACAACAAATGGCATTTTCTTAATTGCCAGTACGACAAATAATATTTATTAACACAAGTTGCCTTTGCTTGTATAATACAGTGTACGGGGCTTTAATCCTATATGTATTTAATTCCAGGAGCATGACTCAGAACTGGGAGGGGCCTCTGCTCTGCTGTTGGCAGAGAAGATAGAATTATATCCAAAGTGGGCTGGTAAATACTGAAAGACTGGTCTCTGAAAATAGATGAGTGTGTATGTACATAAATACACTTTTATGTTTGCTGATTTAAAGAATGGACCGCGTTCAGCCTGCAAAGCATTCTAAGCCATCTACCACTCTATAATGAATCCTGTATAGCTAACTGATTCCCATAGATGTTTTCATTGATTTTTGCCAAGTGCTTGCATCTATATCCAGTCTGCAGTTTAACCCTGACTGGACAAAATAAGATGTGGAAAAAATGCTTATTATCCAAATCAGCCCATAAAGAAGTAGCTGGTGTCATTGACAGATGAGTCCAGCTCAGACATCAGTGCCAGTTGGCATTTGTTTATGGTAATGAGTAAGCAAGGCTGAAGTGAGCTGGTAAAGATGTATGCTGTAACTTCATCTGCCCCTGACACAAAGGACCTCCTTGCTTCCTTATAAAAATAGTTTACAAATATTGGCAGTATTTTCTCTCAAACATCTTCACTACTCACAACGCAGAGGCTGAACACATTCACAACACTCCGCTATTTGTCTGGTTTAGACAATCAACAAAACAGTAACTCCGCTCATGATTAGCAGCTGCCCATTTCTGGGGTGTAAATACTCTTACCGAACGATTTCAAGCTGCCAGATTATGGAATTAGGAAGAGAAGGGCCACACCACCACCACATAGTATTTCTGTCAGACACAAGAAAACCCCAGCCTACAGCATTCCTGACTTTGTAGCATAAGCTGACCTGACTGTCCCTCAGAGTCTCCACCTTAACGCTCCCGTATGAGGCTCCCTCTTGCATTTCAGCACCATTTGAGAGCTCTCATAAACATGACAAAATGAATAGTCCTCCTGTGCCCTTCTATAAAATTAGCCGAGAATAAATTTGCTGGTCATCCATTCTTAAATCAGTTCTAGAAGTGAATCACGATACTCTCATTTTCAAATGTTTAGGACTAAGTTAGTTAAACATGGTGGCACATATTTTTAATCCAGTTCTCAGGGAAGCAGAGGCAAATCTCTGTGAGTTTAAGGCCAGCCTGATCTATGCAAACATTCCAGGCTAGCCAGGAGCAAACACAAATGCCTGACCTCAAGGATGAGCTGCTCAGCAGTATTTGTTGAGGTATTTTTTTTTTTTCTGTGTTGAAACAAACACAGAACATGGGTAATGGAATCATGTATGGTAGGGATTCTTTAGATAGGAGTTCATCTAGAGCAGAGTTCAGCGGGGGAACACCTTTTAACAGGGATGTATGAGCACAGAGCTGGTTCAGTGGCTAAAAGCAGGCTCAATTCCCAGCATGCGTACTTAGAACCATCTGTAATTCCAGTTGCAGGGCATCTGATTCTCTCACTAGTTTCTGAGGGAACTGACTGCAACAGTGTTCATGTATGAACACATACATGAAAGCAAAACCCCAGACATATAAATAGGAAACTGTAACATATACGTATGTGTTTGTGTATTTTAAGCTGAGGTTGAGGAATGATGACTTAGCAGTTAAAAGCACTTACTGCTCTTCCAGAGGAATGGAGTTCAGTTCCCAGCACCCACATCGTGGCTTACAACAATTTGTTAAGTCCAGTTTCAGGGGATCTGACAACCTCTGTGGCCTTCAAGTGTACCAGGCATAAACATGGTGCACATACATACATATATGCAGATAAAACATTCATGCCCAGAAATAAACATGCTGTTTTTTTTTAAAAAAAGCTAGTCTAAACATCTCTTATTATCTTATATATGAATTAACTGAAGCCCAAGGAAGGTAATTTACTCAGTAAAAGTTGACACTGAGATCTAGACGCTCATTTGTATTATAATTGTACACTGCCATACCCTTCCCTGTCTCTGACCTCAATGCATAAAAAGTAGGCAGGTGACAGATACATGTAGCTGTCTTTCGCCTTAGGTACAACTAGGTCCCTCTCGAAACATTTTTTGAAGAGGGAAAGTACTTTATAATGTGGAGGAGAAACTGTCAGCAAGGCTTCCATGTTCACATCACGAGGTGCTTTGGGGTGTTTCGGTTTTAATGCTCCATTTACCACATAGTTCCTTGAAGGCACAGACCTGTTCACTCCAAGAGTAATCATTTACAAGTCAATAGCAAGTGAACTGGAAAGATCTGTGTTAAACCAGCCAATCCTCCAGAAAAATTCAGAGCCAAGAACATATTTTACCCCCTCTGTTGGAGAGTGAGAAATCTCCACAGGAGGCAGAATGTTCCTTTGGAAAATGGGCTGTTGGGCAGTCTTAGTGAGCTGCCTGGTGTGGGCTTTTTTCTCATTCTTCCTGTTCATTTCTGGAGATGACTTAAAGAATGAAGGTTTATGTTGGCTCACGGACTCAGAGGTCTCAGTTCTCTATCATTCGGCCCTGCCTGCTTTGGGCTGTGGTAACATAAGACATCACGGTGGAGAATGCGGTGTAGGGAACCTGCTCATTTCATGACAGAGGAAGATCAGAGAGATGGTGGAAGCTAGAATCCTGGTGTCCTCTTCCAGAGCAGGCTTGCACTTCCTCCAACAAGACCCTACCTACTCAGGGTTCCATCTCTTGGAAACACCATCAAGAGGTTGTAGATGGGATCATCGATACCTGCATGCCTTTATCCAGAACTTTTTAACTCTTCAAAGTCTCAAAACAATCTAGTTATTGTTTCTGAGAGAGGGTCTCACTGTGTAGCACAGGCTGGCCACAAGCTCACAGAGAGCTACCCATTTCTGCCTCCAGAGTGCTGGGATTAAGGTCATGGCCACCAAACCTGGCAAAGATCTAGCTTTAAAAAAATAACTCTCAGTGATGTAATAGAAATGATAAACGCTTTTGTAATGATATATTGTATATTTAATGAAATCAGAATATCAGAGGACAGAATCACCCACAGCCAAACCATGAAGGTCAGGGAGTGGTGACCCACGCTTTTAATCCACCTGGATCTCAGTGAGTTCAAAGTCAGGCAGTGGGGGCCATTAGTCTCAGCACTTGGGAGGCAGAGGCAGGAGGATCCCTGTGAGTTCAAGGCCAGACTGGTCTACAGAGTGAGTTCCAGGACAGCCAGAGCAGTTACCCAGAGAAACCTGTCTTGAAAAAAAACAAAAACAAAAACAAAAGGCTGGGGAGACGGCTCTGCCTTCTGACATTCTAGACTGATTTTATTAAATATACAATGTAGTACCACACCCTTTCTCTCTTTTTGTCACTATTTGGTTTGCTTCTTAATGGTTCACATGTTAGAGCTTTGGCCTTGGTGTAGTGGTAGGCTGAGGAGGGACTAGTATGATGTTGTTAGGACACTGTGGGTTCTATCCACGGCAACAATTAAAGTAGTTTTCTTGGGACCTCTATTAGTTGTCATTAAAGAGAGTTATAAAATAGAGAGTTTGTCTGGCTCACAATCTGTATGTAGTCAATCTTACAGGTAGCATAGTTTCAACAGTATGCTACCACTGACCCTGGGGCTACATTTGTGGGATAATGCTCTAAATATTTTTCACTTGTATTTGTTTAGTAAAATGCTGATTGGCCAGAAGGTAGACAGGAAGTGTAGGTGGGGCTACCAGACTAAGAAAATTCTGGGAAGAGGAAGAAAGAAAGATATCAGCCAGATGCAGGAAGTTAAGACAAGAATGCTGTACTGAGCAAAGGTACTGAGCTATGTGGCTAAACATGGATGAGAATCATGGGTTAGCTTAAGAGTAAGAGTTAGCAAGTAATAAGCCTGAGCTATAGGTCAAACAGTTTATAATTAATAATAGGCCTTTGTGTGGTTATTTGGGTCTAAATGGCTGTGGGATTGCCCTGGCGGGACAGAGAAACTTTCTGACTACACACATTGATGGGGCTGCTTGATTCTAGACATAGGCTTCTGTCCTAATGTGTTCTGTTGTGATAAAACTCTGAACCCAAGGAAGGAAAGGGTTTATCTGAGTTACAAAACATCAACCAGGAAGCCCAAGCTGGAACTCGGAGGCAGAAACTGAAGCAGAGACCATGGATGAATGCTGCTTAATGGCTTGACCTCTTTGGTTTAGGAAGTTCCTTTCATACACAGGCCAGGCCCACCTACCTAGGGATAGTACTGCCCACAGTCGGCTGGTCAAGAAAATGCCCTGTAGACATGCCAGCAGCCCAGCCTGATGGAGGCAATTCCTTAATTGATATTCTCTCTTCCCAGGTATATCGAGGTTTGTATCACGTTGACAAAAGTGTTGCCTCGAAAGCCATTAGCTAAATAACTCCTTCCCTTGCTCTTTTGATTGTCTTCCAGAGCTAGAGACGAACCCAGACCCTGTACACTATAGACAAGTACTTGTATTCTACGCCACTGGCTGCATCCCAGCCAACCTCTTCTTCTTTATAAATTTCCCAACCTCAGGTATGTTATAGCAAGAACAGACCAATGCACCAAGGTTCAAAACATAGGACAATAGTCTTTTACATGAATTCAGTAGGCCCAAATACATATGGATTCAGAATTCCTCAGACTTTAAGAAGCAACATGGTTTATGCGGTCTGAGTTTTGAATCAGCCTTTACTGAGGTCTAGGATAATACTCTATCATCACATGCATTTCTGTTTTTACAGTAAAATATAAATGTTTGCATGGAGTGTGATATATATTGCTTATACATTGCCTCAGTTTCAAGGCCATTTTATTATTAAGAATTATTATTATTATTATTTGTTTTGAGACAAGGTTTCTCTGTGTAGCCTTGGCTGTCCTGGAACTCAAGCCGGCCTTGAACTCACAGAGATCCACTTGCTTCTGCCTCCCAAATGCTAGGAATAAAAGCATGCACCACCACCGCCCAGCAAGAATTATGTCTTAAAATAGATTTTTCAGGGATTTTTATATATTTAGTGGTGCCTAGGTCCCTAATAGCAATATCATTACCCCCTTTTCTTGAGGCACTAAAAATATGCAAATGAGGGTTGGGGAAGTAGCTGGGTGGTAAGGCAGTTGCTTAGTTGGTTCAAGACTTTGGATTCAATAATCAGTCTTACTCATAAAAGAGTATATAGTGTTTTCTCGATTTGTGTTCAGCATTTAAACTTTAAATTATATGCACATGTGTGTGCATGTGTGTGATAGGCACATTGATTAGTTCGACTGGCAGAGTATTAAATGTCAAGACATTATTTTCTCTTAACTTCTCAAGGCATTAATTAAACCAGCCCTCCAAAATTAAAACCTTGAAAAGTTACAGGGAATATTCTTCAACTTCAGAAGAACAAAAGAGTTTATGGCGGGAAAGGGGGTAGAGAGCACAGAAAACTACCTTGTGTGGGAGAGGTACCAAAGTACCCTTCAGTTACACAAGCTTGGGAAAGGGAGATGGAAATACACCGACTGGAAAGAAGTAAAGAGGTGCACAGTTTTAGGATTGCAATTTATTGCCTAGCCCAGTAATAAAAGCTACCCACTGGCATAGCTATTTTTTGCAAGCTGAATTTCATTCACACGCAGTGCTAGTGAAATACCAGAAGCCATACATAATGTCTGACCCCAGCCGCCACCTCATACAGCAAATCTGTACATGGGAGCTTTAAAAAGATTGACGGATCTACTGTCCTATGGCGGCAGGGGACCACTTTTGTGGACCAACGTCTCTCACACTCCCTCATTTTCAGACACACAAAAGGTTTTTTGTAGAGTTTCTAGGCTGTATTGTTGGCTGCAGGCAGCAGTAACCATGCCACATGCCTGGTGGAGTTATAGGGTGTGATTTTTGACTGGTGTCTTTGGAACCTCTGGATTTTTAAATACAGCTGAGAATTTCCATATGAGCTATAAACAGAAATGTGTACTGATTCAGATGTTTTACTGGCCCTGTCCTGTCTGTGATCGGCTGGCTACTGTCTGCAGTACTTTCTCACAGAACCATCGGGAACAATAGCCCCTCTCTTTTACAGACCCTCTAGTCCCCTGCCCCCTCCCATAGCAATATCACTGCAGTGCGCTCTGTGATCTTCATAGGGTGAAGCCTTGCCCAGCACCCTAAAACTATTTACAAGTAACTGGGAGTACCCCTAATTGTACAAGCTTAAGGAACAGGACATTCAGTAGGGGCCGGAAGTACTCTTCCAAGTCGAAGGACCTAGGTTTGAATGCCCATTTGTCCTTATACCTTGTGATCTCCAGCCATCTCTCTAGGATAATACCTGTCTTTACCAGGCTCCTTAAAGCTGTGTGGAGGTGCACAGACACTACTGTGTCCCTGTGACTGCATCCCAAATTGTTCCCAAGGCTAGTGCCGCTAGGGTGCAGCCCCGGCGGACCTCACCGGCCTGTAGGGGGCGAGCTACCCACACCGTCTTCTCTCTTGGTCCTTTCTTGAGGTTCTGTTGGGGATGGGGGGGGGAATTCTTCACTCAGGGATGGGATTGGGGTACAGAAGGGTGGGTCTCGTTCGGGCCCAGAGGCCAGAGCCCCGAGTTCACACCCACTGGAGAATATGAGCCAGGACTCCGGGCTGGTGCGACGGTGCCTTGGCACCGCAGCCCGGACGTGGGACGCACCCTCGAACCCCTGCAAGCCAGCCCCGAAGGCAGACACAATGCGGCGGCCCGCAGGGGCCGGCGTTTCCCCGAGCGCGCACCTCCCTTCCTGCGGCCTCCGCTTCCCGGCGGCGCGGTGGCGGCGAGCGCGCCGATTGGTGGCCCGGCCTGCGCCCCGCCCCTCCCCGCGCCCCGCCGGCCACCGCCCCCCTGGCCGGGACCCGCCCCTCTCCGCGGGAGGCGTCGGGCCCGCGGCTGGGTGGCGGGCAGTTCCCGCCAGCTGTGCGCGCCCGCGTCTGGGCTCGCTCGGAGAGGACACGGCGGCGGCGGCTCCCGGAGCACAGCGGGCAGAGCCGCGGGCTGCGCGCGCCCCTGCTCCCGCCGTGCGTCCCGCGGTGGCTCCCGCGCCCTGCGGCGGCTCCCGCGCCCCGCTCTCCCCTTTGTCCGCGGCCCCGAGCGGCGGCGGCGGCGGCGGCGGGGTCGGAGCCCGCGCCCTGGGCGACTGAGGCTGCGGTGGTCCGCGCCCGCGCGCCGCGGCGATGCCGGACCAGATCTCCGTGTCGGAATTCGTGGCCGAGACCCATGAGGACTACAAGTCGCCCACGGCCTCCAGCTTCACCACGCGCACGGCCCAGTGCCGGAACACCGTGGCGGCCATCGAGGAGGTGAGCGGCAGCCTCGGCTCCGCGGGGCGGGAGGTTCGGGCCTCGGGGAGAGCGCTGCGCCCTGGGGACCTGCAGGCGTCCGCGCCTGGTGCCTGCTGCCCAGTGCCCGCCACCCGCGTCCACACCCGGGAAAAGTTTCTGGTCCCCCAGAGCCGGACGCGGCTGGGCCAGCGGTGCCCGACACAGAAGCCCTTTGTTCCCAGAGAGGTGGCTCTGGGGAGAGGCTGTTTGGCCACCTTGGGCCTTTTGGGGGGAACCCTCCTGTCTGCTCCCATTTCCCTCGCAGGGTTCCAGGTCCTTTGCCTCATACCTCGGCGAGGTCAACTTCGGCCGCAGAGTTCATGGCGGCTGTGAACCGGGGACCCCTGCGCGCTGCAGCCCCGGGTGGTGGGTACCCCCGCGCGGACCTCTCCAACTTGTTCCAGAAGTGGCCCGGCGGGGGCAGCTTTGCTCCCTGAGCCGGCAGCTGAGCAGGTCCAGGGGACTCCGAAGCCGCACAGGCAGGGGTGCCCATCCCAGCCCGGGAGGCCTGGCAGCTCCCACTGCGTGCCGCAGAGCAGCGCTGCCGGGGAGGTGGAGAGCCAGGGCTTTGAGGTCCGAAGGGCCCTTAGTGGCCGCTCCTGGGCTACCTGTGTGGTGCCTCTTGGCACCATGGTCATCTCTCCTGCCCTTAACCTGGAAAAGGCCTGATTTTAGCAAGGGTTGCCAAGGTGCAGAGTCATTGTATTGAACTGCTTAAACTGTGAACTCTCCAGATTCAGGGGGAAGAGCTTGGGTTGCAAATTAAAGCAGGCTTGGAAGGGGCTGCGTTCGACCATGGGCCACGGCTGGCTGTGTGGCTTGGGACAGCTACGCTTAACATTTTCTTCACCTTCCAAACAGAATTTAGGGTGGCATCTTTTCGACTCAGCAGGGCTCACAATAGGTAATTGTCGTACAAGACACACACGTGTAGCAGTAGTGAACCGATGACTACATTTTCTTTTGGCCAGAATTTTAAGATTGGGGTCGATATTTTAAAATATCCATGCCAGTGGTTGGGGGGTGGTCTTCAGAGAGTTGTAAATCGAGCGATGTCATTAAATCTTTTCCCCTTGCTTGAACACAGCATCTGCTATTAAGGAATTGCTTGGGGAAAAAATAATGTAGACTGTTTATCGTAAAATATTTTTCTTTGTAGACCTACACAGTCGGGACTAGACTCCGTGGAAAATACTAGATTCAGCATCCTGCTGTTACCTTCTCTTTTCTCTCTCCCCTCTTCCAAAAGATCTGCATGTAAATATTTTGTAGTGAGTTCAGTGATGTGTAGATTTCTGTATTCTACCTAGTTTTGTCAACACGGCTTAAACATAGTAGTCCCTTTAGATGAGGCAGGTGGGATGAGGCATGAGAAGTTGTACACCCCCACTCCCAAGTGCCAGTTGAAAAGCTGTAGGAAAATAGTCCTTAGAAAATCCGTCATTAATGCTTATGGAAATGACTGCATTAAAAAAAGATAGGAATCTTTTGGTGTGATGTCCTTAAAAAGAAGGCTGTGTTTATTAAGTTATGAGGCTTTTCTTCCTGCAGTGTGTCAGTTAAATATTATCCCTGCAGATGTTGGAAAGCCAGGCAAATAGGAATTGCGATTAAAGTTGGCGTACCCTTGCTCTGATTAATTTCAGTTAGCAGTGGATGAACCCAAAGCTGCTTTTGCACGCAATACAGATTACCTAAGAGCTCAGTTACTGAGTAGATTGAAGAGAGACTGGATTTGGTCATTTTGTTAAATTGCAGGCTTGTTTCACATGCCTCCTAAGCAGAGAATGGTTTCATAGAGAAAAATTAAAATCCAGTATCCACTCTAAGGATAATAGTGTGTATGAACTTGGAGTTGGAGGTAATTTGAAAATTGAAGGGACTCAGCATGGATTGCTTAAGATAATTCTCTTTCCCTTCCTAGATTAGTTAATGTTCGCCTCCATTACAAAAAAATTGTTCTGTGTCTAACGTAATAACAGACAGTGCTCACAATACTTGCAGACATCTTTTTCATGATGAGATGAGACGTGAGTGTGGGTATTGTGACATGCATAAAGTTACACATTTCACAGAAATAAGATTTAAAAATATAGGCTCCCCCAGTCTTCTGCTTAAGTGAGTTTTGGATTTTAGTAAACTGATTTAAAGCTGATTGACCTCGGCGTTACCTGTGCGGTTCCCATGGAGACTGTGTGTGATCATAGTCAATTTCTGACAGAAACCAAGGCTTTCTTGGTTTTCATAGCTGTAGCTAGCGCATGAGCAGTTAGCTAGTGCCTGACCATATTTCATAGAGAGTGATTTTGAACCTGGCTTCGTGGTGCTTTAATAAACGGCATGGCTTTATCTATGCTTAGTAATGGTACATTCTCTAAATTGTCCCCCTGCCAGACCAGCCATCTTCAGGGTCAGGTTACATCACTTTCCAGTTGAATCAGGATTAAACCTCCCACCCCTTTTCCTTTTTCAGTTTTTCCGTCCTAGATAGTCATATCTTTTTCTGAAGACTGTGGTGAAGGTATGTGGTACAGTACCCAACAGACAACTGACCTACTAAATGTCATTTTACTAGATTTCACTGTAGTTAATATACAGACCCTGGAGAGAGAATGGGGTTGGGGTGGGGGTGGATGAATGGCTGAAGGCCTAAAAGTAAATGGAAAATGATGTGTGTGTGGTATGTGTGTGTGGTGTTTACAGGTGCACTGGATGGTTTGTGTGCTTATTGAGGCCAGAAGTTAATACTGGGTGTTTTTTCCTCAATCAAATTTCCTATCACCCTTCTCTGCTCGGCCTCGGGGTTGGGGATGGGGTGTAGTTACTTGAGTTTTTACCTTGGTCCTGGGGAATCCACACTCAGGTTCACAAGCTTGTGTGGCAAGCACTGTACTCCTGATCTGCCTTCCAAGCCCCCATGCTCTCCTTCTTTCTAACAAGTTGTTTATTGTCTTGGTAGCTCACAGTGAGATGGTGACTGGTTCAAAACTTTTCACTTGGTGATGACTTTCCCTGGGTGAAGCAATTGTTTTGCACAGTTTTTAGCAAACTTCTCCAAGTGTGGAGCCCCAACTGGCGTCAGCATTGTGCTTTTGGAAATAAAGGAGAAAATGAGTAGCTGTAGCATAAATCTGAAAACTGAGCTGCACCCCTCTGGCCTTATTTGTGTGTCTCAGTTTATTTGAGCCCCTGGTTACTACTGGATGTACGCTCTTGGGATGTTCTTGCTGCCAGTGGGGTGCTTTCATTGTGCCACCCATTCTGCCTTGCTTACTTGGCATGGATATAGTTTTAAAAATAAATTTTATATTGACTCTTAAGTATTAAAATTTAATCTACTTCCTTCCGGGGCCTTGACTCTCGACTTTGTTTTCCTTGGTTACCTTGGAAATCTCTTCGATGTTCTCACTGAGAAGGGAGCATGAACATCTGGACCGTGCAAACTCCCAGGGGACCTGCTGCTCATGGGCCAGGCTCCGCCCAGCAGTTCCAGTGGGAACTGGCTTTGCTTTTGATTCTGGTTTGTGACTTGTTTGTAAACCAGCTCCTTTAAAATCCCAGGCTAACAGATTTTTGGATCCATGGTCAGAAGGATGCCACTTCTTTCCCAGTGTATTTGTATTCTTGGAAGAAAACCTCTCTAGGACCACAGGCCACCATGTTACGCTGCTCTGAAATCTGCATTGATGTATCTGGACCATTTCGAATCAGTTAGAATGGAACTGTTTTTCCCCTTCAGATGAATTCAGTTTCTCTTTTATGATTAGCAGTAAGAACACTGCTCAGACCACTCCTTTGGGTCCCAGCTCTTGGAATCCTGCTGAGTGTTAGGTGAAAGGATTAGAAACACCTTCTCTTTGGTATTTGGGAGAAACGTCTTCCAGGCAGATCAGTTCACGCAGGTGACAATGTCCTTGAGAACGGCTAGGGTCATTTATTGTGAAGCCATGACTGCTATAAAGCCGGAGGCTAGGCCTGCTGACGCCTGGTCAGGGCTGTGGGTGGAGAGGGCCTTGAATGGAGGTGTGTTACAAGTGGCTCCAGGGTGGTTTAATCCAGTCTTATATCTGTGTCTTTACCTTTGGTAAATATTTACCCACTCCTGAGCTGGTGACCAACTAAGTAGGCCTTTAGTGAGATTTCTATATACATCCTGTCTGTTCAGGCCAAGAGTCTGTAGATGCCTTTCATATATTCTGCATTGTTGGCCCAAGAATGAAGTCAGCTCTCTGGTTACGTTAGTGTATCTCAAATGCCTGGTAGCCACACGGATTAATGGTGACTGTGTTGAATGATGCAGAGCTAAAACTTTATTCTACATAGTTGCAGAAAGTTCCATTGGTGAGTGTGGTTTTAGACCCTTGAAACTCCAAAGTGCTTCTCCAGACAGCATCATTGTGGTGCCGAACTTGGAGAGCCCCAGATCCTGTTCTAGAGCTGTGCAATCAGAATCTGCATTTTAAAAGCACTCCCAGGAATAGGGAGTCCATCAGGGTTTGAAAGTACCCTTAAAGGCTGCTAAAGGCTGCAGAGAGTATCAGAGTTGCCTGGTGGGGGAGGAGGGTCCTTGGGGACTGGAAGAACCTAGTCTCACTCTCCTGAATTCTGATATCATCTGCCTTGGGTGAGGCCTGCGGCCTCCACATTTTTAAAAGGTTCCTTGCTAGTCACTGATCACTGATAGACAGGTGATTATGTAATGACATGCCAGGTGTGATAAGTCAAGGATATCCATAATATAGGGTAGAAAGTGGTTTTGGACCAGAGGAAACTGAAGTCAGGGCAGGCCTCTCCGCAGAGGTGACCTTTGAGCAGTCTGGAATGCAGTGGCTGCCTGCTTGAAAGGCCTGTGAATAGAGGAGCCTGGGAAAAGACCATGAGATGTGAGTATTAGGGCAGACAGGCCTGTGATCAGAGGCAAGGGAGGAGGGGAGGGGCCAGCGCATACAGGACAAAGGCCTGAGGGAGGGAATTTGCATTTTTTTGGTGTTGGGTTTGGTTTGGGGCTCAGACTGTTGTGGTCTGATTTCTTCTTTAGGATTTATTTTTATTTGTATTTATTTATATGTATATAAATAAATTTGTATATTTGACATCCATGTGCAGTGCTCTCAGAGACCAGATCCCATGGAGTTGGAGTTACAGGCAACTGTGAACTGTCTGGTTTTAGGTGCTGGGAATGGAACTCTGATCTGCCAGAGGATCAGGACACACTAAGCCACTTCTCAGCCACTGGCTTACAATATAAAAGCATTTCAGTGATGGTTCCCAGGCTTAGGAGAAAAGAGGGGGTAGGGTTTGCTGAAGTTGTTTGGGTGGCGAGGTGGGACAGTGCAGAAGGCCAAGTGTCCTTTGAACTGGGAGAACCTTCTGGTGGATGCTTCCTGGGTGTGGATGATGCCCTACAAAGAGCACAAAGCTAATGCCCCAACACTGGAAGACTGGGCCTTCCATCAACCCAAGGGGAGGCTGGCACTGTCCAGCATGGCTTAGTGACCGTGGCCAGGCCACTGTGCATCGTGGCTGGCTGTAGGACTTGTTTGGGGACCTGTCTTACTGCAGACACTGAGCAGGGTGTGGAGGGGGAAGAGGGGCCCTTGCTACTGCTGCTGTGTTTTGGGGCAGATGTTAGCAGGCAATACATGTTCGTAGGCATACTCTTCCCTCTCTAGCTCCCCAAACTCTCCTCTCTCTACCGAAATGAGATGAGCTCATTCAGACATGATTCCCTAATGTGACCCTGGAGAGTAGGGCTTCAAAGTAGACGCACTCCGGGGCCTCTCCACCTGCTTTCTGCCTTTGTGGTTTTGGTGTGTCTGTGATGTTGTGGGATAAAGGGGCCCTCAGTTGAAACTGGGATGCTGAGGCTGTGCTTTTTTGATGGTGATTCTTCTCCCAAAGGAATCTGACTGAGTTTTATTTGTTCATAAATGTATTTAGGTACTTGACACATAGTGTCACCGTCAAATGCCAGGGCTGTAGGAGAGGACAGGCCTGTAGAGAATTGACTTCTAATTTTCCCCCGTTTTGTGCCAGGGATCCCTTTGGTACTGTACCTCTTCAGACAGACTTCCTTTTCCTTTTGTTCTTTCCGTAGTCTGCTGTGTAGCCCAGGCTAGTCCTCATGCCCCCTCTCAGCCTCTGAATGCTGGCAGTATTACAAATATCCTACAAAAAGTGGTTAACATACAGAATAGGAACTTAAGATTTCAAGTGAAACCAGTTATACCGAATTCATTTTGTGAACATTTTTGAAAGATACGGCACATTAGTGTGTGATTTTTGTTGTTGTTATAATGCGGTTTTGTGACACCTTTTATCAGAGTCCCGGGTAACACTTCCGCTAAGTGGGATGCTGAAGAAAGGCTGAATTTCAGTTAGATGTGAGTGACGTGTACACATGTACATCCCCCCCACCCCACCCCACCCCACCCCCCATTCAAAGTTATGGACTCCTTGAATTCAGAGTAAGGATTTTGGGCTTGATGGTAAGATGTCTTTGGCTTTGGGTGGTGGATTTCTTTGCAAACGCTATACAACCAGACCGTGTAACAATGTCACAGAGAGGTTCTAGGAATCTAGCGGAGAATAGTCACACTCTAAACTGGTGTTATAGAGCCCCAGGGTGGTGGGGATGGGTAGGGAGGACTGCCTGACTTTGATGTCACCAGGATATCCCATGCTGTTCCACAGCGAGGCCTTGGGCAGTTTCTCTGGCTCTGTAGTATGCTTCTGAGTCCAGCAGGCCTACAATTGTACCTCATGAGTCTGGTAGTTTTGACCGGGATCTCCACAGGCCCACTTTACTGTTTGTACTTTTCTTGTTTGTCAAGTGGGACATGATGGCAGATTCCCAGGCACCTTCCACCCAGGGAGCCAGGAAGGAGCATGCTGCATGCCAGGCTTCCCTTGCCTGTCTTCCTGTATTTCCTGGACATTTTATTGCATGCATATCAGACATGCTTTACTTGCCTGTTCCTAAAGTCCTAGAGAAGATTAAGCACCTTGTTGACTTCATAGAACTGGTCTAAGTTAGAGCCAGGATTCAGACTAAGATTTTCTTTTTCTTCCATATATATACATGTGGGGCCCGAAGTGGACATTAGGATTCTCCTCTGATCATATTCCACCTCAGTCATTGAGGCAGGGTATCTCAATTGAACTCAGAACTTATAGGTACTGGATGCTTGCTCCTCAGATCCCGTTTTTACCTTCCAAGCCCTGAATAACAGGCCAGCCACCATCCAATAGTTCATCCAGTAGTTTTGTGGGGCCCGAGTTTTGCACAAGTCCTTTATCCACTGGGCCAGTCCTCAGATCAAGCACTATGACATCACGGGTTGCTGTGTCTGCAGTCACCTGTTCTGTAGGCCTGGTGCCTAAGAAAACCCTTTGCATCGATGCCTTTGGGTTAGCATGGTTTTTCTGGCTGCTGGTTTTAGTGAGTCGGCTCTTGTTGCTCTCCTTGAGTGGGAACCTCTGGTAGATCCTGGAGAAGCTCTGTTTCCTTCCTTCATCACCAGAGAAGCCTTTCCCTCTGCCCTCTCCTGCCTAGCCCAGCTCTGCAGAGATGTGTCGAGCCATTGCTCACACTCTGGCAGGAGGCTGCCCTGCCCAGGGTGTTAGTAATGATGTCATCTTTCTACTGGACGCTGTTGATGGCCTTGTCAATAGCATCAGGTAGCTGATGAAGACAGTGCCTTCAAACGATGGGTTCCTTTGTCCTAGAATTTTTCATGCCAGCAGACTTTTAGGGCCTTCCCCCCTATTTCTCTGAAGAAATCTCATGTTTTTGCTGTTTTGTTTTTTTAACAATGACAATAACCAATATTTCCATGGACTTTAGTTCTGTGTTGAGGAACGTGTCTATGCTGATTGGCTCCCCAGTATCCAATGGTCAGCCCTGAAAACATACATATATGTAACACTGTACAGACTAAGCAGGTTGTGTTTATATATTTAGGAACATACATACATGCACACACACACACACACACACACACACACACACACACACACACACACATACAGAATTTGTTAAAAGTAAATGTAAAAAGAGGCCATGAATTTGAAAGAGAGCAAGAAGGGGATATATGGGAGGGTTTGGGGGGAGGAAATGATGTAATTATTTATGATCTCAAAAATAAAAGATAATTAAAAAGCAAGAAAATTGAAACTGCTTATTGAAGATCATTATTTTTGAGATAGATCCTATTTCTGTTTCATAGTTACAGAAGTTGAGGCTCAGTGGAGCCATGTGGCTCCGGGTTCCATGACAGAACGAGAATCCTGACTCTGCAGGTGAGAGCTGGGGACTAGTTGGTCCTACTATGCTCTGACTGTGAGAGATGGGCTTCCTCAATGCACATTGGTGTCTGCTGATCCTATGCAGCCCACTCTGCTGTTGTCAGCTCTGAGCATGTGTGATTGACACCTCCAGGGTTATGAGCACCAATCCCCAGGGAGGCACTTAGCTTTAGAGACCCTTTACTCTTCTGTCTATTTTTGAGGCAGGGTCTTTTGTATCTCTGGCTGGCCTTAAACCCTATGTAGTCAAAAAATGACCTTGGATTTCAGATCCTTCTGCCTCTGTGTCTTTGAGGGCTGCAATTTTAAGCATGTGTCACCATGCCTTGTTTATGGGGTGCCGGGGATCAAGCCCTGGGCCTCTTGCATGCCAGGCAAGCACTCTGCCAACTGGTCTTTCTCTCTAGCCTCTACAAGTGTTTATGAGTGGCCTTCACTACCCCAAAATAAGTTGTTAAAGGATAAGCCTTAGGGCTTAGGTTCCAGAAAACAATCCGAGTTGTGTATATAAAGACCCCCATAGGGAACAGACTCAGTATGTCTTCCAGGCCAGCAGATCTGTATTTGGTGAGGTGGCCCTGATGGATGTACAGGACCTGGTAAAGAAGAGTTGGCACCTTGTTGTCTGTTAGGGGACTTGGGAGAGATGTGTGTCATACATACTCCCTGGAAACTCATCTGTTACTAACAAGCTTTTGAGTCTGAATGCGTGGCCATAGGCCATGCCTGTAGCAGTGGAGGGCTGGGCAGTGAGTTCTCTCCTACCTTTATCTTTCACTTGGATGTTTAGATTTGTACTTTTCCAGGAAGCTGGAAGTCATGAGGTCCCCCACTTCTCCCTTTAAAGATGCCCTCTGCAGATATCACCTGATCTGGAATTCTGTGAGGTTTACTGCTGGTGAAATTTTTGATAAATGGGGCTGTGTTGCTTATGGTTTTTTGCAGTCATGGATCACATACCTTGGTCTCTTGATTCCATCTTGCACTTTGTCTTGCTGGCAAAAGGCAGGTCGAGTTAATGATCACAGTGTTTTGTGATCACTAAAAATGTGGGCTACCGAATGTTATATGAATACTGGCTTTCTTTCAAAGGTTTATTTATTTACTTATTTGCTTATATATTGCCTATATGTATGAGCCTGGCCTGAGTGTGTAAATGTGCACCACGAGCCTACAGGAGCCTGAGGAAGCCAGAATAGGCATAGATCCCTGAAACTGGGGATTACACGTGGTTATGTGCCCCCAGGTGAGTCTCCGGAACTCTTGGGTCCTTTGCAAGATCTGCAACTGCGTCTAACCTCTGAACCATCTTTTCAACCTCGTGGCCTTTTTTTTTTTTTTTAATTATCTGTTTATGTATATGAGTGCTCTACTTACATGTATGCCTGCATGACAGAAGAGGGCATTGGATCCCATTATAGATGGTTTTGAGCCACTATGTGATTGCTGGGAATTGAAACCAGGTCCTCTGGAAGAGCAGCCTGTGCCCTTAACCACTGAGCCATCTCTCCAGTCCCATCCCGTGCCCTCACCCCCACCTCCACCCCCAGGCTTTCTCATATCATTATTTTCAGTGGAGGAGAAGCGGTGTACTCATCTTTGGATGTCTCTCACAGCATTGGTTTTCACGTTTGCTGGTTGTGTTGGCGGTTTGTGTTGGGACTATGTCAGTAACCAGTGAGTTAGGAGGTCTGGTTCCAGTTCCGACTGGGCCTTTGTTTTAGTGTGTAACTTTGGACTCCCTCTTCCCCTTTTGTTTACCACGGAGCGTCCACTGATCTGCTTTTGGCCTCTGGATTTTACTGCTCACTGTGGATGTCTCATATACGGACTCTAATATTCTGTGCCCTTTATGTTGTCCTTTTTAACATACAATTAATGTTTTTGAGGTTTATTCTGTGGTATGAATCTGCACTTTGCCCCTTTTAGTGGCTGAATAGTATTTCATTGTGTGTTGTAACATATTTTGTCCATCAGTTGGTGGATATCTGGATTATCTGCTTTTTTTTGCTATTATGAATGATGCACTGGATATTTTTGGCAAGTCTTTGTATAGACTACTCTCACTTTTCTTGGCACTGAATTGCTAAGTCATAGGGTGACTCTGTATTGAAGTTTTTAACTGCTAAACTTTAAAATGGTTACATCACTCTGTATTCCCCCCAGCCACTTGTGAGTCTTCCAATTTCCCCACATCCTTGTCAACACTAATTAGTGTCTGTCTTTTTTGATTATGTCTGTTCTTACGGGTGTGAAGTTGTATCTTACCGTGAGTCTGTTTGTTTTACATTTCCTTGATGGATGGATGGCTAATGATGTCGAGCCATGATTCATGTGCCTGTGGCTATACATATATATTGTTTTTGGAGGGCTAACTTTTCAAATTCTTTGTCCATTTTTATATTTTTTTTAAATTGCATTTTTATTACTGAATTGTACGCACACACTGACACTAGACAGTAATCAGCTGGACCCTGCAAATATTCCCATTTCGGATTGCCATTTTATGGTATCCTTTGAAATAAAACATTAAAATTTATTTACAAATTTTAATGTGTGTGTGTGTGTGTGTGTGTGTGTGTGTGTGTGTGTGTGTGTGTGTGAGTGCAGTGTCCAGAGTTCAGGAGGGAGCGTCAGATCCCCTGGAGCTGGAGTTAGGTAGCTGTGAGCTGCCTGCTGTGGGTTTCTTGGAGCCAAACTGGAGTCCTCTGCAATAGGTGTACATGTTCTTTGCTGGCTGGTTCCTTGTCAACCTCAAACACACACAACATAGGGCTGTCTGAAGAGGGAACCTCAGCTGAAAAAATGCCTTCATCAGCATGGCCTGTAGGAAAGTCTGTGGGGCTTATTCTTCCTCAGTGATTGGTGCTGTCCTTGGGCTGGTGATCCTGGGCTGTATAAGGAAGCAGGTTGACTGAACCATGGAGAGCTAGCCAGTGAGCTGTTTCTCCCCAATCTCAGCTTCAGTTCCAGACCTCAGTTTCTTGCTGTGGCTTCCTTTGGAGATAGGCTGTCAGCTGAAAGATAAACTCTTCCCTATCAAAGTCACTTTGATCACGGAGTTTGTTGCAGCGATTGACAGAGTTAACTAAGACATGCTTTAGCTGAGCCATCTCTCCAGCATGGAAACATACACATTTAAAAGTCTGATGAATGTCTAGGGGCTCTTTGTACCTCTGGTCCATTACCCTTTCTATGTACCGCCACATGCACCGTGGCTGTAGGTGGAGGGTTAGTTTTGAAACGAGGAAGTATGAGTTCTGTTCTTTTCTAAGATGGCTTCACCCATTCTAGATCCTGACAATTTAGTAGGATCACATTCAACGTTTGCAAATAAGCCGGCTAGGAGTCTTGGGGAGTTATATGGAATCTATAGAACAGTTCCAGGAGTATAGATGTCGGTAAACATCTGTGCAGCTCCTTATCTTTGTACTTGGATGCTTTTTTCCATCTTTGCTTTGATTTAACCATGTTTTACAGTTTTTTTTTAAGTGTACACATCTTACATTACTTGGTGATGTGCGATGTCTTTTTATATGTATCTTTGTTAATAAAGGAGCTGTTTTGGCCTATGGCAGAGCATCTTAGAAGCAGGTGAGAAATCTGAGCATAGATAAAGGGGAAGGAGGGCGGAGTCAAGAAAGATGCAAGCCAGCTGCCCAAAAAGCAAGATGTAAAGAAATAGGTAAGCCATGGGTCATGTTTCGAGACAGATTGGTAAAAATGGGTTGAGTTAAGATGAGAGAGCTAGCTGGTGATGAGCCTGAGCCATGGGCCAAACAACATGTTATGTTATTAATATAAGCATCTGAGTTATTTTTGAGGGGCTAAGCAGAGACAGGAGGGTATGGACTACAGGACTAGGCTAGGCCAAAAACTTAACTTTGGTTCAATTATACTTAAGTATTTTATTCTTCTGGATGCGGTTGTGACTGGCATTGCCTCCTTACCTCCATTTCTAGATTATCTTCAGTGTGTAGAAGTATAGCTGGTGTGTGTAGACTAATATGACCTGCACTTTGATGAATTGATTTACTGGCTCGTATATGTTGTTGTATATTCTTTGGATTTTCTCTGACAAGACATTGATAGTTATCCGATGAGCTGGCTTCTTTCTTTATTTTTTCTGTCTAATTGCTGGTTCAGGTCTTCATCATTTGAAAATATCCATTGATTCACAGAGTAGTAGCTCATTAATTTACTGAATGATCTATCTAGATGTTTTTAAAACTCATTTATTAATTGTGCTCACACACATGTGTCATGGTGCACATTCCATGTGTATGCATAGATGTTATAGGACAACTTTAAGAAGTCTGTACTTGTGCTGGATTAGTGGCACACACCTTTAATCCTAGCACTTGGGAGGCAGAGGCAGGTGGATCTCTGGGAGTTCAAGGCCAGCCTGATCTACAAAGTGAGTTCTTAGGACAGTCAGGACTATACAGAGAAACCCTTTTCTAAAATGAGTCTGATCCCATTTTATATGGGCTCTGGGACTGAATGCGGCTCAGGCTTGGCCGTAGGTCCCTTTACTTACTGAGCCATCTCTCTGGTCCTGACTTGGATATTAAAATAACTAGTTTTACATGTGGCTGAAATCGTTTCCATTTAATTGGATTCACCTTCCTTCCCATTTGGGTTTTCTGTGGACTGGAAAACTGGGAAGATTCACTAGCCTGGACTTTCGTTGCAAAGGAATATAATAGGGGTGTCTCTGCTCTGATCTGTAGGGTTGAGATACCTCACCTCACCTCTCCTCACCTCATTGGGCCATGGTGCTTGGGAGTCACTTGGCTTTTGGTTTAGTGGGAGCCGGGGCTATGTGCTCTCTGCAGAAATCTGGTTCCATTCCATGTTGCGTGTGTGTGTGTGTGTGTGTGTGTGTGTGTGTGTGTGTGTGTGTGTGTGTGTGTGTGTCCGTCCGTGTCCCGTTGTTTATGAGTCTGCCTTGCAGGGGACTCTTTCCAGAAGCACCTCCATGACTTTTCTCTCTGGGTAACCACTATCTCTGACGAAGGTCAAAGTTGCTGGTCCTTGTCTCGTTGTGGCCCATTTGTTCCTTTTTGGCAGCCAGTGATGCCATTTACTATCACAGCCGTGGGACTGTAAGAACCTGTAGCTTCTGTTTGCCTCGGCCAAAGCTTGCCAGGGCACCGGCTTGCCATTTGGAAGATCTCAAAGGTTCTGCTGAATTGTTTGCTAGGGGGGAGCAAGCCCTTAGGAGAGCCCCGAAGGCCGGCCGCTGCCCTTCTCTGTGCACTGGTGCTCCCTTTCCCTCAAGGACCAGATCCCTATGGTGCAGCATCTGAAGACAAGAATAGGTTTGTCTACCCTTCTCTTTCTCCTCGTGTATTTCCAGACCCCCTGGGCCCATGGTTTCTATTTGAGAGAGACTCTGGGATGAAACTGTAGCTTGGGATTTCAGACAACAGACCCCTGCATTTCTCCATTCATGAAGCAGTGGCCATGAACACTGGCTTCCGTTCCCACCCCTCTGCCTCCTCACAGCCTTCCGTAGCTGAGGCCTATTGCTCTATGTTTTCAAATGATTTATTATCTTCCCTAGCCATGGTGGAGCTTAATTCTCAAAGTGCACAATTTCTTTATGGTCAAAGCAGAGTGGGAGAGGCTTGATTGATCCTAGGACAAGATGGCTTTACTTGTTGCTAATATGAAATCCCTTAAGGGTCCATTTCATTTGCTCTTTTAATTTATGAGCCTTATTGGATCCTTCATACATCTATATACCAGCCAGTAAGGCCCCGGCCTGTGTCGTTCTAGGCTTTATTTCTGCCTCGGATACAGCATGGACTGCTGCACTCAGTGTGTAGCTGACACACTGCTAGATTTTGAACTGAATTATGGAGTAGCAGTGACAGCAGATGAATGAGTGTCTCAGACATTTGCTGACTGTTTTTCCGAAGGAAAATGTGCCATGAGCTGAAGTAAGCTGTCAGCCACAGGGTGCGCATGCCTAAGAACCTGGGGATGAAGCCAGAAAGACAGTGGTGGGGAGGAGGAGAGCCCTGTGTTCCGCAGCAGAGGCCACCGGGGAGGAAAACTGAGGAGTATAGAACATCAGAAGTACAGGCTGGGAGGGTTCCGCCAACCACAGCTGCATCTCCCGGTGTGGGCCTTGTCATTAGGATGACGTGAAATCAGAGTCAGGGCTGTGACACTAGGAGACAGCCTTCCTTATGGGATGAAGCCTTGGTGTTGGTTCTTCATACCTCAAAGCTCCCCAAACTAAAACAGCAATAGAAACTGAGCCCAGCTCAGGGAAACTCTGCTTCGGTGAGCTGAGAGACATATCCTCCCTCCAGGAAAGTAGCTGTGAAAATAGGTTATACATTTTGCTGTGTAATTTATGAGTACATCTTCACTGAGAAAATTAGTTTATGTGAACGGCTTCTTCCTGTGGTATTGGCTCTTGGGGAGCTTGCAGGGTTTCTCTCTGAGGGTGGCATCTGGTCAGTAGACAGATCTGTGATCTGTAGACAGGCCCTTGGGTGTCGGTGTCAGGTGTGGCAAGTGGAGATGGGTCCTCTGAGGTGCTAGTGTGTGCTTCCAGGGTGAAGATTAAGTCTCAATTTTTGAATCCACACAGCCCAACATGGTGTCTAGTGTGTGGCTCAGAGGACAAACGTTGATTGTCCCCTTTAAAAGGCTTGTCATAGCTGTCCTAATCAGGGTTGTCACGGCACATTTTTTAAACAATTAGAGAGACAGGGAAGTATTTCAAGAATTATTGAAGTCTCTACTCTGTATAGTATTTCAATTAATTCCTAATTTCTTCACTGAAAAATATCGATCCTCTTCCCTGTAACCCTTTCTCAATCCTATCATCTATCAGAACCATTTTCTTCTCTTAATTCTTTCATGTTGGTTTGAGACAGCCTGTGTAGACCAGGCTGGCCTTAGAGATCAGCCTGCCTCTGCCTCCTGAGGGCTGGGATTAAGGGCGTGCACCATCACTGCCTGGCTCTAGTCTGAATTCCTTTTTTTTTTTTTTTAAATTTGTTTATTTATTATGTATACAGTGTTCTGCCTGCATGTGTCCCTGCATGCCAGGAGAGGGCACCAGCTCTCATTATAGGTTGTTGTGAGCCACCATGTGGTTGCTGGGAATTGAATTCAGGTCCTCTGGAAGAATAGCAAATGCTCTTAACTGCTGAGCCACCTCTCCAGCCCCTAGTCTGAATTCTTACGGCGGGTTCTCTTTGACATATTTGGGTAGCTTTTTTTGCTTGTTCTCGCATCTGCCTGTCTGTTGTTGTCCACATAGTTCCATCATAGAGATTGACCTAAAATGCCTGTACTCAGAATCACAAAGAACTGTGAAGCTTGTGTAGTATCCATATAGCGCCCGGTGCCCCTCTGGGCTGGGGCCTGGGTCCTGCCGTCTCTCTCTCCTTGTATGGGAATCTCAGAGGAGGAGATACGGAGTCTTAGCTTGAACTGAGAACTCACAAAAGTTGGGTTTGGAGCACTGAGATGTGCCCTGCAGCTTGTATGTACTTGGAGTGGTCCTTGTGACTCACAGACCCCTGTTCAAATATTCGCCTGTGGCAGTGGCCAGGTGTTTAGTCACCCATGAACGTGACCCTTGGAAGTCTACTTTCAGTAAAAGCAGGTCCTTTTGCCCTCTGCCTCCTTACTTCCCATCTGAGCCTGGTGACACAGGAGTCAGAGCTGGGGTGTGGAGGGCTAAGCTGGACCCTTGGAAAGGGTTTTATGGGACTGAAGGAAGATGGGTCTAGCATGCTGCTGAGGGTAGAGAAAGGCTAGAGGCAGGGAGGCATTAGCGGGTGGTGAGGAAGGAATACATGTCTACTCACTCTTAGGCCTGTTACATAGTTCTGGAATCGTGGGCTTATGGCTGGTTTGTTCAGGCCTCCATTCCTTCCTTCATTGGAGAGTTGTACAGGCCAGAGCTCCTGCTCTCCTGGGCCTCTAAGGATGGAGGGGGGAGAAGGAGGAGTGGGAGGGGGGAGGGGGGAACACGCTTCAAGAGTAAGGTTCTTGAAACAGGACTTTGCTCCCTGTACCCTAACGTGTCTTTCATACCCATGCATGTTAGGGAGGCTGAGAAAGCACAGGCTCAGGTAGCTGCCTGTATATGTAGATATTAAAGTTGTATGTTAGGAGTGTGTGTTTGTAATAATATTAAGATACCATTTTGTTCCTGCACGTAAGGGACCTGTTTAAAAATCATTTATAAATACCTAGTTTATTTATGTGAAGCCTGTTGTAAAGCTGTGTACCCTGTAGGGAGTAGGGTTTTCCCATGAGGCCACATCAGGGGCCTCTCTGCCAATTTTCTGAATCTCTTTCCCAAATACCCTGTGCCTATTTCTTGATCTGAGACACTCTTGGACTGTGACTTCGAATGCACCTTCCAGCCCGGGGAATCTGCGTTGTGGTAAATTCTGCCACCTGCCACCGTTGCAGGACTCTGTAGGAAAGAGGGGAGAGGGAGTCAGTGGGCTGGCCCCTGGCCCCTGCCCCAAGCTCATTCCTTGCTGCACTTCTTCCTGTCTGGTACAAGGCTGTTGATGCAACAGAGACTCAGGGAGCTGGTCATAGGGTGCCTAGAAAAATAATCCATCCAGGGAAGGTGCCAGTAGGCCATATGGTTGGCTCAGACCATGCTCAGCACCACCGGTATGTGTGGGCTCTCTCAACTTTCAGGGAAAAGCAGTACTTGGATATTTGAGCCAGCCTCTCCTTCCTGCTGTGTATGTGGGGTCAGAGTGCCCCTTGTAGGCATACCTAAGCGAGCTGAGATGTGGTCAACTGAGCAAGGAGAGGTAGGGTGGGGGTGTTGATCAATTGTCAGAATGGAGAAATGGGGTACTGACCACTCCCTCTAGTGAGTGTGCATCCCTTCATCTGCCTCCTAGCATCCTCTGCTTTCCTGTAACTGAGATTGTTTGCACTGTTATGATCAGATTCCACACCCAGTTCCTCATTTGTAGAGTACATGATTCTTGCTGTACTGGTTATCCCCTAGCTGTGAGGGCGGACATTTTATGAGGAATGCCACCATGTCCTGCAGTGGTGCTCACATGGGCCCTCCCTGGGTATCCCCGAGAGGTGTCCTCCTACAGTGCACCCACTGCTTCCTGTGTTTGTTCTCAGTTCCTGAAACCAGCTGCAGATTCCTGACAGTGGGCTCATTTTTCTTTTTCTTTTTTTTAAAGTAAGCACTTGCTTTTACTTAGATGTGGTCATTTTCAAAGCACCGTTTGGATAGAATAAACCTTTGACAAGCATTGCAGCCAAGTATATGCCCCCCGATGGTGGTTAATGCTTCATAAAGTAAGATACTGAGTTGTTCCAGAGTCTGGAATCAGACCTTACAGTGGGTCCAATTTGAGTCCTCAGTAGTGACTCTGTGGAGCTCGAGAGTGCACATGCACACACATACACATTCACACATGTATTTACACACCTCTAATTACAAAGCTCTCTGGGAGGCTTATACAGCAGGCTGATGCAGGAGGATTGCTGTGAATTTCAGGTCGGCCTATTCTGCAGAGTAAACCCTGTCTCAAAGCAGACAAAACCAGACAGAAACAGCAGAAAGGTTCGAAAGCATAAAGCACCAATAACAAAACCCCCCCAAAGTGTTGCTCAGATTCTCCAAGTGTGTACATCTCTGTCCGGTCTCTGAGAAGGAATTTCATGTGCAATGTGTGCATTGATTGTTGTGTGTGTTACTGTCTTAGAAACGCCTTGAGAGGAAAAACAAGTGGAGAGGAATACTCACGTTATGTCAAGAGAGTTAATGCTCGTTACTCTTATTACTGGGTGTATTAGCTGTTCTGGGAAGAGGTGCTGCTTAATTCATAATACCCAGATAATTGCTGCAGGCTGGGGAGAGCAGCCCAGATGGTGTTAGAAGCACAGGGGTAATTACAGCTTAAAGGCAAGGGGGTGAATCTCCTAATGGGAGGCGTTAGCCTACCACCTTCATGTAAGGGATGGTGCGTGGTGTGTGTTTGATAAGGAGACTCACTTAGTCTTATAACCCCAAGGCAATCCTAATCTTGAGTTGTTCGTCATGGGAACGGAGCATCTGGGAGACTCTCACCCTCCCTCAGCCTTAACAGTATGTTCGTGTCATCTGTCGGGGTGGGTTATTCATTCTCATTTCAGTGTGTATTTCTGTCTTTGCTTCCTGCCCACTCACTCGGTGTTATTCTTAAGAAGAGAGAGGGGTTTGGGATCAGAGCTAAGTGGTACCCAGTCTTTGAGGCTATTGCCATGCGCCTCCCATTTGTGTTTGCTGAGATTTCATGCTTGGTTCTTGCCTTCTCTGAGGAGGAGGATTGGGTGGTTGATGAGGGACTGAATTTCTTTGGGATTGGTAGCAGGAGCATTTGCATGGTGCCAGACAGGGTGATAGCAGTGGTAGATAGTAAGACGGAGTGGCCTCTCCTTACCTGACTGTCACAGAGTGAGAATCACAGAGTGAGAACCAGCGCTGTCCTTGGAACACTGAACTTTTCAGGCTCAGGCAGCAGAGTGTGTGTGTGTGTGTAACACTGAACTTTTCAGGCTCAGGCAGCAGAGTGTGTGTGTGTGTGTGCTACTTAAATGCAAATTCTTTCTGTTGGTACTGAATTTATGCAAATTTATACTGCCTAGTTGACACTGTGCTACATAACTGAATTTCCGCTTTTCCCATAACTGAAATGTCACTTTTTCCCACCTCGGTGTTCAGGTGTGTTGGGAGTCCTGTTTCCTGTGGACCTTCTATGATAGTCCCTCAGCTCAGAGGCTACTGTTAGAGACACACTGACTGAGGAGTAGAGGCAACATCTGTAATGGGTGGTGCATGGCTCCCTTCAGAAGCCTCTGAGGGTCTTCACAAGACACAGGAGCCCCCAGAGGAGAGGAGGGATGGGCTGCCGAGAGGAGAAGGCGGCACTATGGGAGGAAAGTGATATGCCCACCTCATCATTTCACATTCAGACCCAGAACCCAGCAGATTTGGAGACAGAAAAATAGGCTGTGGGCGAGGCAGCGTGTGCTGAAGGGTTCCATTCTGTCTTTGCTGCTTCCAGGATGTACTTTGCTCTTGCTCTGGAGACTGGCCACTGACTGAGTCAAGATAGTATCCAGTGGCCTCCACAGGGCAAGTGCCGGCCCCACCTCACGGCTTACACTGTCGTCAGAGCACTGGATATCTAACTCTTCACTAAACTGGGCATCAGAGGGGTGAAGGGCAGACAGGAGATGTGCACCTTGCCCAGTGAGGGAGAGGCCCAGTGTGTCTAGAGCAGGGTGGAGCAGCATTGCTGTTGGAGAAGTAGCTGGATTCTAGGAGGAGCCTGAAGCTGTATCGGACCAGGAAGGGTGATCAGTGTGGTAGGTAGCCCTGAATCACCTGTACATAAAACTACCAGAGGCCACATGAGAACTATAATGGGATAATGATAACAGGAGGTTAGAAAGATTCTTAGGAAGGGACAGGGTACCTAACTGTCCCCTGAGGGACAAAGCTGTGGATTGGAGAAGAGATGGATTTGGTGGCAGCAGAGAAGGGGATGTCCTAGCCTTGCTTGGGAGGGTAAGAACAGTGCTGGTTGAGAATTGTGTCATGATTCCTGCAAAAGGGATCAGGGTGTTTAGCTCTTGCCCCTCATTGACAACCTGTCTGTCCTCTCCAGGCACGAGGCCATTTGCTAATATGAGTAGAGGCCAGCATTTCTGTGAGGTCACTCTCAGAATAAACAGACACGTAAACAGATGATGACAGACCACAGGGGCGGTTGCTATGACAGCAAGACATCCTTCATAGCAACCTGTGGGAATGCAACAGGGTCTGGCAGGAGGTTCAGAGGACCAGTGATGGGGACCTGTGCAACCCCACTGGCATGTTTGCCATATAGAGGCGCATGTCAGGAACCTGGTATGAGCTCAGGGCCTGGGATGGAGTTGGAACCTGCAGAACTCTAGGCTCTACGTGTCTCCCTAGAGGGCAAGCCCACAGCTGTGCCAAAGTGGTGCTTGGGAGACTGGTCTCCTCAGGGAAGGGTGAAGAGAGGCAGAGGCCTGTGTCCACATGTGCTTCAGGTCTCTGATGCTGCGGGGAGTGGAGATGCTAAATATAGTTAGCGCTTACATCTTCTGACACCAGGAAGAAAAGGAAGGCTGTCAGGAAGAAGCCTGCGTTTCTAATCACGAGGGCTCCAGCAAGGGCGTAGAGGATAGCATCAGTGTTCACCGTCAAAGGCAGGTGCAGGGTTCACTGTCCCACCACAAGCGTGGGGCGGGGGCTGTGGTGATGTCTTAGGCTTACTCCATGGAGGTTGATGGTCAGCTTGCTTCTTGGCAGCATAGCCTCCCCCACAGCACTACCCACTTCTGTCATGAAGAAAGCTGGTTCGCTCGCGGTTCTCAGTCAGTGACTTTCCTTGAACCACTTCCTCTGCCTTCCTGCCTGAATGTACAGGAACCATTTCCTCTTCCCACTAGCAGAATGGAAAGGAAGGAAAGAGAACATTGCTCATTTCTGTCTGCTGTGAGGGTCTGCTGGTGAGAATCCCCTGCTTGACGAGGATTGTGTTTCTTCCAGGCCACAGGGGACAGACAGTTACCTTCAGCTTCTCTGTGGGATTTCTGCCTGTGTCTTCTTCTCTGACCTTGGCCGGAGAGGTGTCTGTTGTGGAACAAAATGTCAGACCACTTTTCAACATGCACCGGATATGAGGGGGACTGTGCTTATGTCATGATATGATTTTTTTTTTCTCAGCAAAATGCCAGGGAACACTTGTCACTGACCTCCTAGCTCTAGGTCAGATGCTGGCTTCTTCTGCCTATGTCAGGCTATGCTGCTTTGATTTCCCCCTTCCCCAAAGTGATGGGGCCTGCCTGGTGTTTGCATGTCTCTGGCATTCACACCTCATCCACATGCTCACGTGTGGAACATCTCTGTCTCCTCTTCCTTGTGGAGATGCTCCTTCCTTGGAACTCTTCCTTGCCACCCTGCAGGGTCAGGTGCATCGTTCTTGCAGCTGGTAAGGGATTCTCAACTCTGAGCCATTGGTGCCCTTGACTCAATACCCTCTGGAAGTGACATCTGTAGCCAGCAACTCTGGCCTCCTGTTGCGTTTCCTGGTCTGTAAATTATTCTGCTGCTTTAATTTTCTGTGACCCAGACCCCTTTCTCTCTCTCCGCAGTCTGTCTCACACCTCTGCCATTTATTAAGCCAGATTGATTATTCAACAGCCTCCATGTCCCCTGAAGTTCAAGACCTGACCTTTATAGTAAGACCCGAGTCTGACCCCATCTCCTCAAATCCCATCTGCCTTCTTTTTTCTCCCAGTCATCCGAGCTACACCCCCAGTCCTGTATTTTTATTTTTCTCTCTCTCTTTATCCTATTAAATCATAAGCTTCATGGGGACAAGGACCTGTGATCATGTCCTCGGACCCTGAGTGTGCCTGTGACGTCACATATGCTTCAGAACGATTTGTGACTGGGTACAGTGGCTCACATGTGGAGGCTGGCAGGAGCGGTGTTGAATGTTTAAGGCCAGCCTGGACTATCAAATGAGATCCTGGGCCCGAAACCAGCAAGAGACAAAGTGTTGATTAAATATATAAAATTAACCAGCAAATCCACCTTAGGTGGTGGGGTGAGGGAATGGGGGTTATGGGGGGTGAACACCCTTCCTAGAATTGCAGAGTTACTGGTTCTCTAAGAGCTTAGAGTTTACAAGATGAATTTGTTGTGTCTAGATCCGGTAAAAGGCAAGAGCCTGTTTGAATGATCCAGTTTCACTCTGTGTGGGAGAGTGATCTCGGCCCCGGTGAGGAAGGAATTCCAGGTTAAACACACTCCCAGCTGCAGTTTATTCTGCATCCACAGCTAGCACAGCTCAGCAGACAGTCTTTGTGTCTCCAAATTGCTGCCCATTAGGGCGGGGAAAATGCTGCCCGGTCTGTGCTCTGAGTTTCTTTTACTCAGTGGGACCAAGGTCGCTCTGTGTTGGGGAGATTGAGAGATACACTTTGAAAGGGTCTGATTCATCCATCCATTGTTCAGGCAGACTCGGCTGTTAACCCTGGCGGTAGCTTCTGATAGAGATCTACATCTATAATGGAGACAGGGGATTCCGTGAGCGCTTTGGAGAGTCAAATGGGACGATGATGAGCCATCTACTCATTTACCAGCATGAGGACCTGTATAGGTTTACAGGGTTACACTGAGGGGCTTTGACTGAATGCTCCTTGGTTCTTTGTAGGCACAGTAGCTAGCGTTCATGTGTCGTCCACCCCCCCTCACCAAGTGGCTTTTTATTCAGATTTCACTCTGTAGTAACACTTATGAGTATGGTGGGCCGGGACCTCTATGCTTTGCAAAAAAAATGCAGAGAAAGGGTTCAAATGGCCTGTTTTCTATAGAGCTTGTGTTCTGCCTCAGCTTGGACACCATCAGAGCATCTAATCTATGTATCTTTTTTGAAGCCTGCTGGACCTGAACTTAATCACTGACTTTACCAACTGACATTGATGTGCCCCCCCACCCCCCACCCCGAGTAGCCTCATTTACTTGTTTAAGAAACACTTATATTGCATTTCCTGCTTTACCTGGCACACAGTTTGTACGTCGACTTTTTGAGTAGATGTCATCACGTCCGTATTTAGAGAAGAAAAAAATGAATCAGATTCCCAAGGGAAGTTGAAAAACAGGTAAGCCAGTGAGTGAGTATAGCCTTGGGTTCTCGCTTTGTCCTGACCCTGTGTGCCCACCTTTCTTATAACTTTGAATCTGTGAGATGGGGGATAGTCATAGCTTAGCCGCCTTGAGAGAGGATTGCCGTGAGATCCATTGGCCCGTGAACTCTTTTGAATGACGAGAGTACCCCCAGACCTCTTGAGGATCTGAAAGCTGCTGGGACACTTGGCAAGCCAACTTGTGGGACCAGATGAGACACCTGGAATGCAGGCTTTGTCCATGGTGAGGATCTAGAAGTTGGGCATCTGTCATTATAAGCCCCAGGGCTGGTAGAGCTGAGGTGCAGCAAGGTGGAGTTGCCTGGCACTAGATGACTGTATTTGGTTGAGTTGAACACATCTGGAGTAGTCCAGCATACAGGCTGATCAGCCAGTGGCCTTGGGGCGCCTTGTAAAAGCCCAGCCAACAGTCACGTCCGGCCCTGCAGATTTCTGATTAACTTTCCATATTGTCTTTTTGTTCATTCTCTTTAGAAGTTCGCTCCCACACCTTCCTTCCATTGGATTTCTAGAAATACCCCCCACTTTTCATGACTCATTGATTGAACATATCCTGTTTGGGGAAGCATTTAGAGGAATTTCAGAGCGGGCATGTTGACTGCCAGTGTGTGGTATAGACTCTCCCATCCTCCTCCAAGGCCCCAGACACGTTTCATCTTCAGAAACAATCTCACATCACAATTTCCCGTTTCGGTTATGAGTAGGGATCTGAGAGTGGCTATATTGACTAATGGTCGACAGAATCAAATTAGAGATGGGCCCTGGCGTTTGAACTTGGCTGGATGGAATGACCTTTTGAACCACACAGATGCCTGTTTTCTTGGTACCAGGAATATGGGGCTGTGTTCCTGAGGACCGAGTTACTGTCAGAACCTCGTGTATGAGAAGAGATAAGGAAGTCCAGCAACCATGGCAGTATTGCACACGGAGAACAGGATGGTAGTCTTATCTTTGGATGCTCTGACTTTGTTCTTGGCTTACTGTTATTTCACAAGCTGGAATGTTGCTCCTGGTCACCAAGGCTGGGTGTGTAACTCATGCCAAAGCCATTCTTTTTTTGTAGATAGCCAGAGGCCCTTGGCAGGCTGATAGGAAGCTCCTATGCTGAGGCATGGAGCTCACAGTAAACTAACAGGAAGAAAAAGCTGCCGTAGGCTCAGGCGTGAGGCGAGGCTGTGGTGTGTTGCAGACATGGGGTGAGAACTATCTGGGTTTTGAGATGTTGGTTGTGCTGAGTGGCCACATAGGCTGTAAGAATGGCATTGAGGAAGCAGCTGGCCATTTTTGTCAGGGGCTTAGAATCTCAAGAGAGAGAGCTGCAGAAAATGGTTGACAGACGAACTGCCGCGGCCTCCCCGTAAATGTGGAAGGGAGCTGCAGTGCTGCTTCATCAGGCAGCTGTGATTTAGAGGGACTCACTAAGGTCTGGAGACATGTTTGAGGGTCATGGTTCAGGATGAGGAATACTTAACAGCATCTAGTGGGTGTAGCCAAAGGCACTACCAAATGTCCCGCCGTGCGTGCATGGGACTGCCTCCACCATGGGACTGCCTCCACCATGGGACTGCCTCCACCACGGGACTGCCTCCACCACGGGACTGCCTCCACCACGAAGAATGATGCTCTAAGGGACATTAGTTCTGCAGTCTAAAGACTCTGAGTTGGGAAATTTGAATGGTGTGTCAGGTTTTAAAGGGTGTCCTCTGCACCCAAACTTCTCATGGGTCCCGGATCCTTAGCAAAGAGGAGGGAGAGTCGTGTGTGTGTGTGTGTGTGTGTGTGTGTGTGTGTGTGTGTGTGTGTGAGTGTATGGTGTGTGCATGTGGATGTGTGTTTGTTGTGCTCACGTCAGTTGGCTTTCCCGATTGCTTCCCAATATATACATACACATTCATAGTTGATATATAATAATATCATCTTATTTTACTTTTTGAGACAGAGTCTCTCACTGAACCTGGAGGTCAGTGGTTTGGTGAGACCAGCGGACTGGCAAGCTCCAGGGATTCTCCTTTCCCTTTCTTCCCAGCAGTCAATTACAGACATTGTTTGTGGGTAATGGGAATCTAAAGTCAGGCTCTCATGCTTAGTGGTAAGCACATTAGCAACTGAGCATCTCTCCAGATTTGTATAAGCTGAAGTGTATAGGTGATTAAGTACCATGAGGCAAAGACCACAGCTTCAGGTCACTTGTGACATTAAGCTAGTAGAGACCTTCAGGGAGTTGGGTTAAAGTGCTGCCTTTCTTAGGCTACTGACATAGCCCCATTTTTTATTGTTACTACATTTCATTTACTTGTGTGTGTATGTGTGTATATGTGTGTATGTGTGTGTATATGTGTATGTGTGTGTAAATGTGTATATATTTGCCTATACCCACTGGGCAACCCTTCCCATTCCTATATGCTCATCTTTGTCTATGTTATTACTTTTTTTCTATTTTTTTACATTTGAGATGTACCCAATACCGAATGTATTTTGGGGAATATGTTTTGATATCTTCCTTTTTGTGTTAAGAAGATTAATAAAACGAAAACTTACATAAAGAGCTAGAACTTAATTTGATTTTATAATTATGAAAACATTTTTAATTCAATGTTTACTAAGTAGAAGGACTTTATCCGAGGTCCAAGGAGAATTTAAAGATTGGCGAAATTAATTTAAGAGCATTAAAAGCTACTACATCATTGTGTATGTATGTGCATGTGTGTCTCTGTGTGTGTGTGAGTATGCATGTATGTGTGTGTGTGCTTATGGGAGATAATACGGTGCATCTTAACTTTTTTTTTTTGAGTCAGAGTCTCTATAGCTGAGATTAGTTTCAAATTCTCAAGGCTCTTGTCTCGGCTATGATCACGTCATGCATCACCCCACCTGGCTGCAGTTAATTATTATTTGCTTTATTTTCTTAAGATTAAAAATATGTGTTTTATAATGTGCATGAGTGTTTTGCCGACATGTATGTATGTGTACTGCATTCATGCTTGGTGCCCACAGAGGGCAGAAGAGTGTCCGGAGTTAGAAATAGCTGAGAACCAGGGTCTTCTGCAAGAGCAACCAGTGCTTTTCACCACAGAGCTATCTCTCCAGCCCCCCCCACTTCACCACAGAGCTATCTCTCCAGCACCCCCCCCCCTTCACCACAGAGCTATCTCTCTAGCCCCCCTTCACCACAGAGCTATCTCTCCAGCCCCCCCCACTTCACCACAGAGCTATCTCTCCAGCCCCCCCTTCACCACAGAGCTATCTCTCCAGCCCCCCCTTCACCACAGAGCTATCTCTCCAGCCCCCCCTTCACCACAGAGCTATCTCTCCAGCCCCCCCTTCACAGAGCTATCTCTCCAGCCCCCCCTTCACCACAGAGCTATCTTTCCAGCACCCCCCCTTCACCACAGAGCTATCTCTCCAGCACCCCCCCTTCACCACAGAGCTATCTCTCCAGCACCCCCCCTTCACCACAGAGCTATCTCTCCAGCCCCCCTTCACCACAGAGCTATCTCTCCAGCACCCCCCACCACAGAGCTATCTCTCCAGCACCCCCCACCACAGAGCTATCTCTCCAGCACCCCCCCTTCACCACAGAGCTATCTCTCCAGCACCCCCCCCCTTCACCACAGAGCTATCTCTCCAGCCCTCCCTTCACCACAGAGCTATCTCCCCAGCACCTCCCGTTCACCACAGAGCTATCTCTCCAGCACCCCCCCTTCACCACAGAGCTATCTCTCCAGCACCCCCCCCACCACAGAGCTATCTCTCCAGCACCCCCCCCTTCACCACAGAGCTATCTCTCCAGCACCCCCCCTTCACCACAGAGCTATCTCTCCAGCCCCCCCTTCACCACAGAGTTATCTCTCCAGCACCCCCCTTCACCACAGAGCTATCTCTCCAGCACCCCCCCCACCACAGAGCTATCTCTCCAGCACCCCCCCTTCACCACAGAGCTATCTCTCCAGCACCCCCCACCACAGAGCTATCTCTCCAGCACCCCCCCTTCACCACAGAGCTATCTCTCCAGCACCCCCCCTTCACCACAGAGCTATCTCTCCAGCCCCCCCTTCACCACAGAGTTATCTCTCCAGCACCCCCCCTTCACCACAGAGCTATCTCTCCAGCACCCCCCCCACCACAGAGCTATCTCTCCAGCACCCCCCCTTCACCACAGAGCTATCTCTCCAGCACCCCCCACCACAGAGCTATCTCTCCAGCACCCCCCCTTCACCACAGAGCTATCTCTCCAGCACCCCCCCTTCACCACAGAGCTATCTCTCCAGCCCCCCCTTCACCACAGAGCTATCTCTCCAGCACCCCCCCCCCCATATCATTTTCTTTAGTCTCTTTTCCTCTTTCTGTGATGACAGGTTTATTAGCGTCCGAACACCCGCTGACTGCTCCTGGTCTGCTTCTTCAGAAATGCTCAGAGCTTAGTCTCAATCCTCCTCATAGGAGGCTGTGAAGGGCTTTCGAACCAGAGCTGAGTGTCAGCAAGATCCACCTGAGCCATGTGGGTGCAGAGAGGGCTGGGGTGGGAGATGTTAGGTGCCTGACCAGAGGGCAGGTCTCGGTTTGTACAGGAGGAACAGTCTGACTTCAGGCTGTGGGGGCTGAGGAAGAGGTGGAGTCCAGGAAAAACCCCTTTCTGGTTTGAGTGGTGGACAATTTAAAACTGTTAAGAAAGAGGAATAAGTCCATTTGCAGCATGCTCTGATAGTTAAGCTGTCTCGGGACTTTGTATTTTCAAACAGTCAGTGGAAATGGAGAAGTCTGAAAAGGCTGGATTAGGGCATTTCTCATTGATGTAAATTTTAGATGAAAATACACTTCATACTTTTGGCCAGATGAAGTCAATTCCGCTTATTTCTAGACTCTGAGGAGCCTCCCTCTGCTTGGTCTCGGCGGTGGTGGTGGCTAGAAGACTTGATGGTGAGTCCCCAGGAGTCTAGTGCCCTGCAGCTGCCCTGGGCTAGTGCACTGCAGCCCACAGCTTCCTCTTCCTTCCTTTGGCAGAGTGCCTGTTTGTCCTCACACACACAGGTAGATGTGAACATAGAGTGTATCTATCCCAACATCAGTGCGGGGCAAGGTAACAGGGTTGAAGGTAAGCCTCAGGGTCTAACCTGTGGTTCCTTATGTGCAGATCTGCAGATAGGCATGTGTCCCCAGTGCAGGGTTGCTCCTTCCACAGAGGGAGGTGGTTGGGATAGGGAGTAATTACAAGGCTGCTGGGATTATATGGATCGATTTGTTAGTTATGCACATACATGACCAAATTATATTTGCCTTTGTATTTGTTCTCTATCTAAACAACCATCTTCCGGATCTTTGGCAGGAATTTGTATGCTATCTTGGGCAAATCATTTTTTCTGCGTCGGGAAGCCCCTTGGTGTGTGACAGCTTGAGTTCTGACACCGCCTTTCCGTGTTACCGTTGGCCCTTATCCATACAGTTTTGCTTTTTAGACTGGGTCTCACCTTTGAGACAGTCACCCTGTCTCAGCCTCTGAGAGATTAGGGCCCCGAGACTGCACTTTGGTAGTGGCTCACAGCTGGAATGCACTGCAGTCTATTTTCTTTATAAGGCTGGTGTGGAGCCCCAGCATACTTAATGTACTTTGCAAAAGCTGGAAGTCCTGTATCCCTTGTGTTATTTTAAAGACCTTCCTCCTGGAGTCAGGGGAAGACCCAGCTGGGCTTCAGCCTGTTGGCTGCAGAGTAGTGAGACATTGTCTCCTTTCTCACAACCCTTTATTTTGTGGTATAATTTATATGCATTAAAATGCACCATTTTTGATTTCGGGAGTGTTCTCTGGGAATCACTGCTATAATTATGCTATAGACATGTCCATCACCCTAAAGGGCCTTCTTGTTGGCATGGTTTCCATAGTGATTTATAGACTGCTTGGTGTTGTCCACATAGATGATCCGTATCTTTTTCAGACATCAGGTTTGACTTCTTCCCTTCCCATCTGCTTGCCTTTGCTCTTACTCTCTTGCTGCCGTGAATTTCTGTGGGACCTTTTTTGGGAGTTGGGGCAGGTTATTGCCCCTGCCCTGGTCTTTCAGGGCTTCCTGCCTGATCTGCAGGGCTCTTGGGCTGCACTTCAGCGGCTTCCCTTTCTTTGCTAGAGGGCTGAGTTTCTGTCATGAATGGGTGTTTCATTTTCTCATATGTTTCTTTTGCACCGGCTGAGCTGACCATATGGTTTTCCCTTTTTAGCTTGTTAGTGGGGCGAGCTACATTTCTAGAAGCTGCTGACTCTGTTATGCGTAGGGTAGGCTCAGAGTCTGTGGCATCATGTTGCTGCTTGGGGATTCTTCAGCTGTATAGCACATTCAGAGTTACTGACATCATCTACGCCACGGGAACACTCACGTGTGGGGTCTGAGCTGCTGAATTATGAATGTTGCTGTTTGTTATTTCTGTGTATTTAAGGTGAAGGGATGGGGTGTGTGAGTGAATGAGTGAGTGAGAGAGAGAGAGAGAGAGAGAGAGAGAGAGAGAGAGAGAGAGAGAGGAGAGAGAGAGAGAAATTATTCACAGCTCAAGGATATAAGTAGCATTCATTTTCTTTATTTTACAAATGAGGAAACTGAGTCCCTGCATATCAGAAGGTCAGAGAACTCCACCCCGCACCCCCTCCCCCGCCTCCATAACTGTGCACCATTCAAGCACCATTCAAGCACCGACCATTTTGACTCATGAGCGGCACCAACATTCACCATAGCTGTATCTTTCATTTTAATAGAGCCAACTGGATAGAGGCTTCAGTAACCTCCCCGAGGCTTCAGAGCTGTGGAGACAAAGGTCTCCTCTTTGCCATGGCCTCGTTGTTGCTGGAAGGGTTGTGGAAGGAGCTGAGTCAAAATGAAAAACAAACAAGTAGTTCCTTAGCATGATTCAGACACGTTTTCAGGGTTAGTCCCCACGAACATATCCGTACTTATCAGAAAATGTGCAGATTCACATTCCAGGGTGAACTATTATGAGCTCACTTATTTACCTTCTAGGACAACAGCCTTAATTCGGTCATGCCCCAAATTGCTGCCTCCATATCATGTAATGGTGCTGCAGAATCTTGCCTGGTCCTTGTTGATTCCTTGTGTTTGTAGTTTGTGGTTGCTTCTAGTGACAAGTGTCCTGCTGAGTGGTTATGCAACTGCTGGCCTGCGGGCCAGGCATTGGGTGATTCTGAGATGCTTGTATGGAGTTGGAATATATGCATTTGTACCTGAAACAAAGTTGTTTGACTTAATGCTTGTATGTAAAATACTGTAGATATTCTGTTGTGGACACGTCTGTCTGCAACTCAGACACATAGTAGTTCTACTGTATGTGAGTCGCTGTGGAATGTAGGCAAGGGAGGAGACAGAAAGGAATTGGCATTTTGGTGTAGACCCTGAGTAGCTCTGCACTCCCGGGCCAGGTGTCTGTTAGTTTGAATTTTCTCATAGACACAGAGCTGAAGGTCTGTGTGTCCTTCAGAGGCATCTGGCGAGAGTGTCTTCCTGTCTCAGAAATGAGGGGGAGGCCTGGGCTCTGTGCTGGACACACTTTCATCTTGACCAGACAGCAGGGTGAGTGGGTGGTATTTGGACCATGGCCTCTTGGGAGCATTGGTGGGTCACACAGATGGAGATCTGGCCCGGGCCACGGGAGGCACAGGCTTGGGGCCTTTTTACCGTCAGCTGCCCTCCCAGCACGTCACCCAGTGCCAATAGTCATTGTGTTTGGTGACAGTTTATAGAATAGTGCACCGAGGTTTACAAGAATCTGTGACAATCTGCTTCTAGGGTCACACACTGGGAAACTGGATGCTGTAGACTATGGATAGACCCAGAATCCTGCAGGGTGTCCAGTTGGATGGTGAAGCGGCTTTCTGGGGCTGGGACAGTATGGTTCCTGATTCTCTGAGTCTGTTTGGAAGCTGAAGGGGAGAAGAGCTGTTTACCAGACAGGTCACTCACTGTTAGGCGCAAACTCAAAACTTCGGCTCCTCTGAATGCTGGAGGTTCAGGAGAGAGTCCTCTGCTGATAACCGTTTTGGTCGACTTTTCTGTTTCTTCATGTCTTCATTCATGGCGAGAATTTACTCTCTTTGGGCAGCATGGTGCTCAGAAGGTAGATTTCGGTTGTGTCATAGAGGTCATCGAGGCTGTTAAATTGGTTTGGGACCTTTACTTTATTTGTTCCTGCCTTAATACCACAGAGGCTCATAGCAGAGTCAAAGAACAGAACTTTGTTCTAAAAATTAAAAGAAAAGACATCGAAACATGATTGTATGCACACATAGAAATGTTCCCGTTGAAATCTACTAATTTGTACAATTAATATGATTGAATAATTGTAGTCTAGAACTCGGTGAAAGCGAAGGAGGCGGAAGTAGCTTGTGTGTGCTTCATCTCGGGCTGCCCTCAGTGACGGTGGCAATATCTCCAAGACAACGCATGTGAGGGTTGATTAGTGCTCTGGACTCTGAGGATGCATATGGTTTTTAGCAGAAGTTTTCCTTCAGTTTCCAAGAATAGGAATATGCTTTACCCTTGGCGAACCTTGGAGTTAAGGCCCAGATTATAATCACTGTTGCTGTAGGAGCTCAGATGGAAAGTGTGACTCAATCAGGGAAGTAACTATTAAAGATCATATTTTATTTTAAAAAGCAGCTGCTTGCAGTACATTATGCAGATGAATTTAATTAAAATACTTCCTAGGTTGGTAGAAGATAAAAGATGTGGGTGTGTGAGAGAGACCTGAAGTGGAAGCTTGTTCTGATATTTTACCCAGGTTAAGGCATGTCCATAAGTGGGTCATTCTGGTACATATTCTCCCTTCATTTCTTTGTAAATTTGCTTATTCCTGAAGCAGTTTGGATCATGACCCTAGTCACTTAGGATTTTGAATTTGTGCTTTCTAGTGTTCACAGTCTATTGTTGAGACAGAGGTTGAAATAGCAAGTAATGTGGCCAGACCTTCTCTTTGCCAAGAAAAATTCTTACTTTATAGGCTGACATTATGGTACATTTTACTAGCACTAATTGGACCCATACCAGGGTAGGAATGGTTTGTGGTTCATGCAGCCTGAAGTCAGATGTAAGCTTTTATGTATGGCTTGGGAAGACAAGGCACTTGGCTTTCTACTCTGTTGCATTGTGGGAAAAAACTCTGTATGGTGGTTTGTATGTGGTTCACAATAGGCTTCACCTACCCATGGAGGGTGGCCATCCATGGATGGTGGATGTCCATGGAGGGATGGTAGGCATCCATGGAGGGTGAGTGTTCATGGAGAGTGGTAATATTAATGGTGTTGCTAACAAGAGCTATGCATACTAGGAACTGAGCTTTTTTCCTGGGCTTCCGTTCTGAGGAAGACTGGTCATAGCTTTGTTGAGTACTGTTTTTCCAGATCTATGGAGTGATTAGTGTGGAGCTGTTGTTGCTGGGCTCTGGAGACACTTGGGGTGACTTTGGGGTTCCTGAAGCATGGCCAGCCTGCATAACTATGGTCTTATCTGTGCTTCCTCAGGCTATTTACTGTGCTGGGTGTGGAGAACTCTGTGCAAACAAACCCTAAAACCATTAGTCATATATTTATTTCTGGTTGTTTGTCTAAGTGATGACAGTTCCCCTCTGTAACCTAAACTTAGTTTCCAAGTCTTTTTTTAAAAACCGTGTCTTGCTCAAATGTCACTTTCCCTCCCAAGTAGCATCTTCTTATTTATCATTAATTCCTTCAGCCACCAAATGCCTACTGAGTGCTGCTGCTGTGCCAGTGAACTGAGCCTACAGAGAGCCCTCCTGGTAGGCTGGCTGGACTCTGCCTTTGTTTCTCACGCCTGTCACTGTGGTACACCATGACTCTCCACTGGAATGACACTTGGCGTACCCTGTGGGACAGAGCTTTCTCTTCTTGTGCCTCAGTGGCTAGGACATGGAACGGCGCCTGAAGTGGAACTCTTCACCGTGAATGTTCTCTTCACTGTGAATGTTCTTCTGTGGTGGTGTTTGGGACTCAGGTGCAAGAAAATCAACCCCCGTGCTTGATTGTGAAATCAAAATATTAAGACTAAGCCCAAGGAAGGCGTAATTATTTTAGTTCAAAAGGAGAGAGAGTTGTGTGGTCTGAGATGAGGGAAGAGTCCAGTCATATGTCAAGAGACTTAGCGGCTTATGGCTTTGTCCCTGCTAAAGCTGATTGATTTGGAGCAGGTCTTTACATTTACAATCATCCCCCCCCCCCCCCGGCAAGGATAGAAATTTCTTAGATCTCTTCCCCCCCCCCCAAAAAAAGAGTTAGACCAGACTTTTGTTTGATGTATGTGTTTTGCTTGCATGTATACATGTATAAAGTGCACTATATGCATGCCTGATGCTTGCAGAGCCCAGGAGAGAATGATGGAGCCCTTGGAACCTGAATTATGGATGGTTGTAAGTTGCCATGTGATTGATGATGGGAACCAAACCCAGGTCCTCTGCAGCAGCAACAAGTGTTGTTTTAATGCTTCTGAGACTAGAACCCGGGACTTTCTGCCTGCTAGGACCAGAGGGGGCTGTCTGGAGTCTTCATCAGTTCTCCATGGTCTCTTACTTATTTACCAGACTGGTTGGCTAGCAAGCCCTTTATATCTTCCCGTCTCTACCTCCCTAGCTCTGGGGTTACAGATGTGCATCATCGTGGCCAGTTTTCAACATCAGCAGGGGATGGAAATAAAGTCCTTATATAAGCATTCTACTGGACCATGTCTCCAGCCCCCAAATAGGTATGCTATGCAGAACAGGCCTAGTTTATTTATTCTGTTGTGTGTAAGGTTTTATCCTGTTTCCAGAATGAAAGGAAGCGTGGGAAGTCTTCAGTTCTGTCTTCAGCACTTAGAGTTTCTCTTCTTGAAGCTCTTGACCCTGTTCACACTCAGATTAACCCATCCTTGATCTTCTGGAGAAGGTAATGATCTCCACACAAGCCTGCTTCCCCTGGGTCTGTTAGCTCCGGAGTTTTGAGGCAAGCTCTGTGCAGAACCAGTTCTGGGTTGGCAGCATGAACTGCAGCCTCAGTCCAGGAGACTGACTAGCCTTTCGCCAGAATGGCTGCCATCTTGGACCGATTTCAAGCCACCAGATGCTTCGGGAGTCTCTGATGGAGCGCACTCCTCATTTACTGGGTGGATCAGTTTAGCAATTTGCCCGCCTGAAAGGGATATTGGCTTCAAGACCTCGTCACGTCAGGGGGCTGTTTTCTGCTGTTATAGCCCTTTTTATTCAAATGTGTTGTGGATGTGCTGGTGGCTTCTGTTCGAACAGTCAGCGTGTTCCAGTGGAAGGAGCGTAGATGCTCAACACATCAGCTTGTGTATCTGAACTTAAAGGATCCTCTGGTCCCCAGATTCCTCATCCTGAATTTGAGGATGCTATAAGTCATCAGTGAAATGAATGTGGCTTGGGCAGTACATAGGCCAGTACCAGGCCCAGAGGAGGTGCGCAGAGCATGCCCAGCTATCCCTTTTAGCTTGATGGGTTGTCTTTACTCTAAATGCTGTATTTCCTAGATATAAAACCCAGTATTAAGACTGGTGGAACCAGGCAACTGTCCATCTCCAACCTTTTTTTTTTTTTCTCTTCTACTCCGACCCCACTCTAATAACCTCCCCCTGAGGTGTGTCCCCATGCTTTTAGTCATAATTGTGCTCCACTTATCCAGAGGTCAGACTTTTAGCAACCTCTCCCATCTGGAATGTGCCCATGAACCACACAGAAAAGGCCCATGAGCTCAGCTGCCCGCAGTAAGAGGTGGCAGGTGGCCCAGAAGGCAAACACCACAGAGTGAGCTGTTTTGTACCCCCCACTATCATCGAGACCAAACCAGTAACCTTCCAAGTGAGAATCCTTGACGCACCCCCCAGTCCAGAGTATTGAGGCATTGTGGAAACCTTCTGCTTTCTGCAGACCCCAGACGCACACAGATACACATGCAGGCAAAATACTTGTACAAATAAAAGATAAACCTACAAAAGAAAAACAGGAGGGGCTATAAAATTGTCTTTTCTTGGATTTCCAATTAAGTTTTTTGTTTTTTTTTTTTGTTTGTTTTTATAAATATATTAGTGGGGCTGGGGAGATGGTCAGTGGGTAAAAGCATTTGTTGTCCAAGCCTGATATCCTGAGTTCATATCCCTAGACCCACCTCAAGAGCTGGATGAAACAGAGTGTACCTTCCATAGACACAAGAGAATTCTCTGGAGTTCATGGGCCAGCTAACCTGGAGTAAGCAGGAAGAGAGACTGTCTCCGGAGGTGGAGGAGGAGAATCAACCCCCCAGAGTTGTCCTCTGATCTCCACATGTGTGCCCCCACTCCCCCAAAATTTGGTATTTTGCCATCACTTCATCTGAATAATTAATATTTTTGAAGCTTGTGTTCAGTTTGGTCTGGGCAAAGGTATGAGGATACGGAAGAGAGACGGGTGTGAGTGAGAGTTACTCCTGCCATTGCTGGTCAGCTGCCACTGAACGTTGGCCTTGGGGACCTTGGCTTCTGCGCCTCTCCCAGCTTGCTCTCAGAGGTGCAAACCTTTCTGGTGTGGGAAGCCCTTCCACTTCCTCCTATTTGCCCCGCCCACCACTTCCACTCTGTCTCCTGGTCAGATACTTGGTAAATTTGTGTAGCTTCAATTTGTAGATTAAACACAGTGGCAGGCAGGTAGGGCTGGCCCTTGGGGACCGTCAGAGACTTCTCCATGCCCCTGAATCCGAAAGGACATCCTGTGTGTTACACAATGCAATTCCACCTGTCCACAGCATCTTAAAAGGCTAGAGTTTTAGGTTTCCAGGTGATTTAATTTTCATATCCACATGAACAGATTGCATGTTTTGGGCCCATGCACTTGGCCAAGGTCATACTGGTGGACTCAGGCTGGCCCTCAGGGTTGGGGGCCTGCTTTTGCTAGAGGGTTTTGCTTGGCTCTGTCACCAGAGCAAATGCTGTCTGACACAGTTTTCCCTTGCTGCAAAGCTTCCATGGTACTTCTGCTCCCTGAGTCAACTTAGTGTGAGGTTGATCTTGTCTGCACTCAGCTCTTCCTTAGCCTCCCTGCCTCATTCTGCCCTCACAGAACTGTGTTCCTTATACAGTAGTGCCATTTCTGTGATGAAGCCTAATGATGGCATACTTAAACGCCAATCACACATTTGGGCTCAACCTTGTACTCAGTCGGAGAGCCGTTTATGAGGGTTCAAAAATCTAATGCTGCCACAAGCCCTTCCTGGGAGCCAGCCAGATTTGTTCTAGAGCAGCAATTCTTAACCTGTGGCTGCCTAAGACCATCGGAAAACACAGATGTTTACATGATGATTCATAACAGTAGCAAAATTACAGTTATGAAGTAACAACAAACATAATTTTATAGTTGAGGGGGGTCACCGCCACATGAGGAACTGTATTAAAGGGTCACGAGTTAGGAAGGTTGAGAATCACTGTTCTATAGGAAAGCTGTTGCCCAGGCCAGAGATGACAGCCCATGAGGAAATAGCTGGTGGACTCCTTGCTGGATTGCATGTTTGATTTACCCTGGTGTCAGGCAGAGGAAAGGTCACAGGAATTGCCAGAACCTGGCAGAGGCTTCTTTGTCCCTGCAGGCCAGTGTTCTGGGAAGAGCTGAGTAGCCATCAGCGGCGTGCATGGGTGTGGTCAGAGAGGGGTCGTCCTGCAAATACCACTGCCTTCCCAGGTAGTGTTGTAGGTTGGTCTTGTTGAGGGCTAATGAGGACTCTGGAACATTAAGTGGCCCCCATATTATCAAAATACTCTTGGTCACAGTGGAAAAAGAGACAGCAGTATTTGACACCTAATCTGGATTGACGCCTGTTAATTGGAAAGTTTACTTAATATTTTAAGATTTATTTTTTAAGTGTGTGTATGTGTGTGTGCGCGCCTGCCTGCCTACCTGCCTGCCTACCTGCCTGCCTGCGTGTGAATGCAGCCATGGAGGCCAGCGTTGTATAAGCAGTTTGAGCTACTCAGCATGGGTGCTAGGAGCCAAGCTTTGGTTTACTGCAGCAAGATCAGTGTGTGCCCTTAACCCAGAGCCATCTCACCAGTCCTACAAATTTACTTATTCTTGAGCCTTGCTTTACCCTCAAAAGTGAGAATCCTGCCACGACTGTCTTGCATGCCTGTTACGAAGCTCTTGTAATGCACATGATCTTGGGGCAGAAGCACTGCCTTCATTACTGTATAATATCCAGCCCAACACACAAAGAACATTTAATATTTTGACTTCTTTTAAATTTTTGTGTCTGTTTTGTCTGTCCTTGGATTAGTTTATAGGCACCATGCACACACAGCAGCCTTCAGAGGCCAGAAGAGAGTATCACATCCCCTAGAACTGGACTTAGAGATGGTTGTGAGCTGCCTTGTGTGTACTGGGAGCCAAATCCTGTACCATCTGCATGAGTAGTCAGTGCCCCTTAACCACTGAGCCATCTCCCCAGCCCATATTTGATGTTTTTATTTCCTGGTGCCTGTATAGAGGTCAAAGGATAACCTGTTGGAATCAGTTCCTTCCATCTACCTGTGTGGGCCTGGGGGTTGAACTCAGGTAGTCAGACGCTCACTGAGTCGTCTTGCTGGCCTGGTCATTATCCTTTTGTAATAAATCAGGTGCATTTTGGAAATCACCAAGTAATGGGGAGGAGTTAGGTGTCAGTGTGCAGAACGCTACACTGGAAGTTGGGTTCCCTTAGTGTTGAGAAAGCCTTTAACATGCTATATAGATGCTGACAGATAACCCGTGGAGAGACATAAGAGGGGCCAGGCTAGGCCACGATGCTGAGGCCCCACGGGACCGAGCAGCGTGGCTGAGGTGAGGTCAGTTGAAAGAATGGACAGGCCAGTGTATTTGGGACGCATTTTAAAATTCTTAGTCAGGCAATAAGAATTCAGAAAGGCATGCAGTTGGTGTATGCCCAGTCTTCAGCCCCCTGCCAAGTTGCCTTGGCTTTGAATAGTTCAGTACAGCCCCCAGAAGTCCTTGACCCTAGCTTATCTTGAAGTGCCAAAGAAATCAAAGTTGTTTATTTGAAAGTTAAAAAAAAAAACCCAAACCAAACAGGTTAATGGAGATATTCTATGCACAGTATAATTTGTCTATTTTAAGTTGTGCATTCAATGAGTTTGCGTGAGAGTCTTGCTGTGTAGCCATCTCTATGGTAACCATATGTCATTATCTCAGAACTGACCCTCTGCTGCACTGGAGAGGAATCCTCTACTCCTGACCCAAAAAGCCAGTGCCTTTTGGTTGTGAGTTTTCTTGGTTGTTTGTGGGTTGGTTTGTTGTTTGTTTTTGAGTTTTATACAATGAATACATGGTTCACAGCCCCTTCCGTGAGTTTAATGCACCGTCTTCATCTGTTCACGTTGCCTGCATTGCATTCTTAGGTCACTCTTCATTGCTGAGCACTGTTATGTGGCCGTGCCGTAATTTTAAAATCAGTTTTAATAAGTGGTAAACTGTTGTTGATTGTTTTACTCTTTTTAGGGGCCCTCCACTCAGCTCTCAAACAAACCACCCAGTTCAGTGTCTTACTATATTTTTAAATGCCTGGCCTTAGCTTGAGTTAATTTCTAAACAGCTTTTCTTAACTTTAAATTATCCTGTCTATCTTTTGCCTCTGGGCTTTTCCTTTCCTATTTCTGTAGAACTCTGTTTCTTACTCCATGTCTGGCTGTGTGTCAGGCCCTGGGGTTCTTCTCTGGCTCCTTCTCTTTGCCTCCCAAATATCTTCTATGTATTCCTTCTGCCTGCCAGCCCCGCCCCTCCTTCCTCCTGCCTCGCTATTGGCCGTTCAGTGCTTTATTAGCCCATCAGGTGTTTTAGACAGACACAGTAACACAGCTTCGCAGAGTTAAACAAATGCAGCATAAACAAAAGTAACACACCTTAAATAATAGTCTGCAACAGTGGACAGTTGAGCTTTTCCTAGGTTGTAGCTGTAATGAGCAGGTGCTGCTAGGAACATCCAAGTTCAAGGCTTGTGCAAACAGATGTTTCTTTTCTCTTTTGAGAAAGGAGCTGGCCCTGAGATGATTCTGTATGGTAGGCATGCACCGTCATGTTCAGAAGATGTCTGTTAACTTGGGTAAATGCTTCGTAAGATGGGTGCGAAGTGCATTTAAGTAACTAAGACGCAGCCATTCTGTTTTCTCTCAAGCCGAAGGGTCATTTCACTTCAGTTTTAGTCACAGCATGCAAGAGTTTTGGTCACTCCACCTCTGCATCAGCGGTCAGTGTTATCAGCCAGTGCTGTCATTTTGGAGGTGTGCTGTGGGATCTCTGTGTGATTTAACTTACATATCCCTGGTAACCGTGCTATTCAGCATTTCATGTTTTCACTGGCCTCTGGGCATTCTGTTTGATGTAACTGTCTGAACTTATTCCGTGTACATAGGAGATGCTAAGGTGTTAGATGTCTCTCACTGGAAGGGACTGTCAAGAGAAAGTGAACATTTTAGTGGTTCTCAATGTTCCTAATGCTGTGACCTTTTAATATAGTTCTTCATGTTCTGGTGACCCCCAACCATAAAATTATTTTGTTGTTACTTCATAACTATAATTTTGCTACTGTTAGGATATCTGTTATACTATCCCCAAAGAGGTCCTAACCCACAGGTTGAGAACCACTGGCTTAAGTAGTAAGAGTCCAAGACAAGTTTGTGAATGATATACTCTGCAAAACAGTATTATAGGTATTCTGTGACCTGGGTTAAATCACTGTTACAAAAAAAAAAAAAAAAAAATTAAATGATTCATGGTCTGTGATTTATTCTAAAAAAAAATCTTGAGGCTGAAGACATGGCTCAGTGGTTAAAAGCACTTGCTGTTCTTCCAGAGGACCTGAGTTAAATTTCCAGCACCCACACAGCCTTTCACAACTGTTTGTAACTCCAATTCTAGGGCATCTGTCACTCTGTTCTGGGCTCTGCAGGCACTGCAAACGTGTGGTGCAAAAGCATAATGCAAACAGAGTACCCACAAACAAACAAACCAAAAAATTAAAAAAGAAGCAAGTCAAATGTCTTATGGCATTTTTAAAGGAATTCTGGACCTGGTGAGGTAGCTGTCTTGTCTGTGCATCACTGTGGATTTGGCAATAGGTTATAGAACTTAGTGAGACTTCCCATTCGTCAGGGGTGCAAGGACTTGCCCAAGGTTATAAAGGTAATTGAGTGAGAAGTAATGAGACCTGAGGTTCCCCAAAGGTTTCTGAGAGATTCTGTGAGATTTCTACAATTTTTAAAGCCTACAATATCTCTAACAATGGTTAAAAACTTTTCCAAATTTGCATGCTGACTCTGGAGAGACAGTACAATGATTAAGAGTAAGTTCTTTACTGCTCTTGCAGAGGACTTGAGTTCTGTCCTCAGCACCCACACTGGGTGGCTTACAACCTCCTGCAACTCAGGCTCCAGGGTGATCTGATGCTGCTGGCCTCTAAAGGCACCTGTAGACACGTGTACACGATTACATGTGATTAACAATTATAACAAAAATTTAAAAAGATTTGCATGATAATGCATGCATCTCTGGGCATGCGGGACTGCTACCTAAGTATTCTAAACTCCCCTTAAGCTGTGGATGGAGGGGTGTGAGGACCTTGAATTTATTTGTATGCCTTTTGGCACACAGTGAGTGTTGGGGAATCTAGGAACTATAGTTCATAGGCTGGCATTGCTCCAGTCACATAGCTCTGCTGTTTTAATGAAGGCGCTTGTGTAGATAGAGAACAGTCAGAGTACAGCTGGTTACCCTAATCAATGGCACATTCATAGATGCTGACCCTTATAGAAATTGGGGAGTGAAGCTGTCCTAGGGTCCCCTATAAAGTCAAATTATCCCAGCAGCCCAATTAATTTGTTAATTATCGAGAGTCAACTGCATGCATGATCCTAGGTTGGCAAAGACAAAAACTTAGCAACTTGGTTATCTCCAAGGTGTTAAAGCGGATGGTGTGTGTGTGTGTGTGTGTGTGTGTGTGTGTGTGTGTGTATGTGTGATGTATGTTTGTATATGGTCTGTGTGTATGTATGTATGTGTGTGTGTATGTATATATTTGTACGTGGGGTGTATGTGTATATGTATGTATGTTTTTGTATGTGAGGTGTGTGTATGTATGTTTGTATGTGGGGTGTGTGTGTATATATGTTTGTATGTGGGGTGTGTGTGTATGTGTGTATGTATGTATGTTTGTATGTGTGTTTATGTATGTATGTTTGTATGTGGGGTGTGTGTGTATGTGTGTATGTATATATGTTTGTATGTGTGTGTATGTATGTATGTTTGTATGTGTGTGTGTATGTATGTATGTTTGTATGTGGTGTGTGTATGTATGTTTGTATGTGGGGTGTATGTGTATATGTATGTATGTTTTTGTTTGTGAGGGGTATGTATGTATGTTTGTATGTGGGGTGTGTGTGTATGTGTGTATGTATGTTTTTGTATGTGAGGGGTGTGTATGTATGTTTGTATGTGAGGTGTGTGTGTATGTATGTTTGTATGTGAGGGGTGTGTGTATATGTGTGTGTATGTATGTATGTTTGTGTGTGTTTGTATGTATGTTTGTATATGGGATGTGTGTGTGTGGTAGCTCAGCACAAACAGCTGCACACAGAGAAGTTAATCTTGACTTATAATCTGCATGATAATATGCACAGGTCATCTAGCAGGGACTTCCAGGTGCTTCTTGTCCAGTGCATTTACAATAAGGATTGCAAGGACATGGTACATGATGGAGAGTTGAAGCCAATTTCCTGCTACTTCAGAACGTTTCCGTTTTCTTAAACAAAGGATGTCTATGCCCATCTGTTCCTATTTATTTGTGCAAATCCAACTCATCTCTGTCTTATGTAATTCAGACTGTTGAGAGCATAGTGTGGACCACTGGCACCATGCTGCTAGTTCCAGACCAATGGTACCGGTCTCTGTGTTCTCACTGGTGCAGCTTGGAGGACAGGACGTCGCACATTTGAACAATTCCTAGTCTAACAAGAGTGCCTCTGAATCTGTTGCACACAGAGGAACTAGTTTAAGGAGACACTGCCCCCCCTTATCCCTCCTTCCTCCTCCAGCTTCTGTCCCAGCTCGTGGGAGGGGCTGGCACAGCTCTGGTTCCGTTCCTGCAACCTGCCTGCCTGTTAACAACTTGTCACTTTCTTCAGGGTGTCACTGTCACATCTGTTCCTTAGAGACAGCCGTACAGTATTAGGTATAAAGCGCAGCACTGTGCGCTCTCTTCCTCTCACATTCCTGAAGCCGGGAGGAAGGGCCCATAGTCTCACCTTTGTCTTCCATAGTGCTAGAAGATTCAGTGGCCCAAGGAATTCTTGGGTTTCTGAAAGCGGGGCCTTTGCCACAGTAACTGAAGGGCATGAGAGGGGCTGTATGTCTGCTTACTAAGCACTCTAGGGTGATGAGGATTTTTGAAGGTCCTCTTGTCCCCCAGATTAAATGGCTTTATTTTCTCCATCCATGGTTCATTGACTTTGAGCAGTAGTTTTACTGACAAGAACACAGGCTAAGAGCACACCAGAGGATTTGAACTAGGGAACCCAGGGAGCTACAGAGGTGTGTCCTTACCTCTGTGGCCTTGGTATGGCCTCTCTGAGCTTGAGTGGGGGCCTGTGTCACCCACTGCCCAAGCTGTCATTCCATGTATTGAAAGTGTCATGTGGACAAAAGGGGAGTTACTGCCGCTTGCCGTGTGCTAATAAGGTTGGTGATGCTGTCCTGACTTTTCGGACAAGTGGTACTCACAGAGGAGTTTTCTCATTTGCTGTATATTTTAAGACATCCAAGCCAGGGAAATACAACAGAAGTTTTAGTTTAAAAAGTGCTTTCTGCCGTTATTAATTTTATCTTTATGGTTTCTTATTCACAGTAGTAATAGGATTTTTTTTGGAGACTTTCAGACATAGACCCTGCCCCACCCAGGAGAAGCGACTCATTATGTCATATATTGGACCATAATTTTAACATCCGTGTGCCTGCCATGATGTGCTTGTGAAAATCAGAGGAAAGCCTGCTTTGTCTGCCATGTGGGCCCCTGGCCTTGAATTCTGAATGGTTGCAGGTAGTTTAATTCCCAGAACCAGCCAGCCTCCCTCCCCACCCAAGTTGCATATCTCGGAGGTATCAAAGTTCCCTTTCATGTTGCTTGAGGTGGAATCAGTACTTTCGTGTAACTTTTGTAGCATAATGGTTTGAGAAGTACTTTTAACTGTGTCCGCCCGTCCATTCTCCTTGTAGGTCCCCCACCTCCTGTCCTGTAAGACCCTCAAACCAAACACAGCAGCATTACGTTTAGTCTTTGTGGATCTGACCTGTTGGAGTTGGTACTTCATTGTTCAATGTACCTGTTAACTGTGAGCTGGGGCTTGCCCGTCCCGAGGCCTGCCTGCACTCTGGACTGGTCATTGCCTATCAGGGACCCTGGGCCCTTTTCTCTGTCAGCTCTTTCAGATGCCTCTTAGACAGGAGGGAGTCTGGTTGCCTGTTGTGTGGGTAGAAGTCTCAGCCATTGTCACTTTTCCTTTGTGGCCTTCCCTAGGATTTCCGGGTGTCCTTCCCCTCACCCCCATGGAAAGCAAAAAGTTAACATAAGTAATGGCTGGAGCCCTTCCTTGGGGAGGGACCCATGGCCTCCAGTGAGGAAAGTAAACGCCCTGCTTACCATCATGGCACAGCCAGGGCTGCCTCTGCTCTTTGCTTTACTTCCTGTCCTGCCTGTCCCATTCCTCAGGGACAGGGACCCAGCCCATCCTCACCTTTGCCCGGTGCCTGGCCTTGTGCCCACAGCCTCATCCTGATCCCACTTCATGTCTTTCCAGCTGCTTCTGCCTCCTCACCAGGCTCCTTCTCACCTGGCCTGGGACACATTTCTCTTCCGTGCCGGAGCATCCATTCATCCTCTGAACTTCAACTCTGGGGAGGGGGTGGGGTGGGATAGAGGTGCTATCAGAGGGCCCTGGAGTTTTGGGCCAAAAACTTTAATTTGAGAGAGAGAGAGAGAGAGAGAGAGAGAGAGAGAGAGAGAGAGAGAGAGAGAGAGAGAGAGAGAGAGAGAGAGAGAGAGAGAGAGAGAGGGGTGAACAGGGGGCTGGAGAGATGGCTTAGCTTTTAAAAGTGCTTCTCATTTCTCAGTTCTTCTGAGAACCAGGGCTTGGTTCTCAGCCCCTTCATGGTGACACACAACAGACTAACTCCACTTTCAGGGGATCTGTGTCCTCCCCAGGCTCTGCATACATGTGGCACATAGGAATACATGCAGACCAAACACCCATACGTATGCTAAAAATAATTCAACAAACTTAACAGGAGCTTCTGCATCTCTCGGAGGCCCCTGAACTCTGTCCACACTTCATTCCTGTGGCTCTTAGACCCCTGAGCTGTGACTTGGCCAAGGTCAAAATGCCACCAGTGTATGGCTCCCTTCCAGTCTAGGGTGGAGGAATGTGTCTTCTGAGGGGTTTGCCAGTGTAGTCTCTTCACCTGAAGGCGTTTGAGGCCCAACAGTGAAACAAGCCATATTTTGGGCAGGTGGGGACTGGAGTAGATTCTCTTCTTCCCCCGATGGTGTCTTCTGGGGCCCCTGGAGGGCTTGCATTGTTCTGGAGCCTCAGTCTGTATCTAGGAATAACGTCCACATGTAGCCTTCCCCAGGGGACTCTGATTATAAGAAGGTCCTAGGCAGGCTTACCTCTTCCCTAGCAAGCCATTGTCAGGAGGCCTGGATGATTTGCTATGTATTTTTGAAGGTGGGGTTAATCAGGACGCTCTTGTGCTTTGAACTGTGGTTCTCCAGCAATTCCATTTAAAACAGATTCTGATGTCCTGTTTTAGGAATATGGTAAGTGAGGTCAGGAGATCAAATAATGGTGTGGAGATTCGGGAATGGAAGTTCTGGTGGCTCTGGCAGGAAATCTGGGTCTCAGATGAAGAGAGGGATGCAGAACACTTTGCCTGGAGCAAGAAAGGTGCCCCGGTGGCTTTTGTACTTCCTCAGGCTTTCTGCAGTTCATCTTTCCAGTACAGTAATAACTTTACTGCATGGATTGCAGAACAGTACAGGGTCAGTGCCTGGATATGGCCGGTGTGGGGTTGGGAGCCGTGGGAGGGAACAGTGCTCACAATGGCAGTTGTTGATGGTACTTGGAGCCAGGCCCCTCCTTGTCTTCTTAGACACACATACACCTTCTATGTCAGTTGTGTGTTTCTCTGGTGCTAAGAGCGCCTGAAGACTCATATCCTGTTCCATCCAGTTCCGGGGCCATGGAAGTCCCTCCAGGGGCCCCAGGTCGTGTCACAGGGGAAGACAGAACCAGTCCCAGTGTGGGAGAGGGTACATGGCCACGAGACACTTTCAAAGGCATCGGAACCCTTGTCTCCTTTTTTATAAAAAAAGGATTCCTGTGGCAGACAGCTTGGTGATGGGGCAGAAGTAGCCTGTGACCTCCTTGACTTTGTTTACCCTCCACATTCTGGTTGTCTCTGCTTCTTCCACTACAGGAGGAATGGGCCCTCAGGAATAGACCAAGGAAAAGAAAATAGGCCCAAGGTAGCCGAGATCTCTAATTTTCTCCCTAAAAAATTCTGTAGTGGATATTGTATTCTAAACACAGGCTTGATACCCCCGTCTATTCACTCCTGGTTCTCAGCCAGTCCTCTGACTGACTGGAAGATTCTGAAATCTTCAGAATATTCAAGGTGGTCTGGGGTGAGCCATGATGCTGGTGTGTGGTAGGAAGGTGATAGTGAGCTGGCAGCCGCTGACAGGCCACTATGGCCTAAGCTGTTGCTTCAGTCATGAAGAGAGTGGACAGCATTCCCGGGCCTTAGGCTATAAGTGAGATCAGTGTGTGTGTGTGTGGAGGGGGGGCGCTGTGTGTGTGTGGGGGGCGCTAACGGAGGTGTAGAGGGCTCAGGGGTGGAATGAGAGATTCTTATTTCCCTCAGGCCCTAGAGAGAGCAGCAGAGCGAGGTAGGGGCTGCCTGTGGGCCTCCAGGCTGTGACAGGGACACTGTTAAGAAACAGGGTAGGGAGGAATACAGCTCTGGGAACTGGTTCCGTCCTGTGTGTTTCCTAAATTTGCTGCGTCTCTCCAAACCTTTTGATCAGTTCAAAGCCAAATAAATGGCCCTGGTGTGAGTCTCTTAAGGACATTTGAGTCATTTTCTTTCCTCTGCTTTGAGTTGGGAAAATGAATGAGGATTTTGCAAGCTGACCTAAGTGTTGCCTAATATGATAGCGTTCAGGTGTTCACAGTGTCATCTGCTGTCCGGTACTTGGGGTTAAACCCCTGTCTTGTTAGACTGTGCATTTATGTTTTTATATGTAAATTATATTTTATATTTTAGTGTGCTTCTCTGATGCTAGCAGCACCTAAAGTGGTACCCTGGCTATGTGGTTCACTTGAAGGGGGGTCAGGTGGGGATGGGGAGCAGGGGAATGTGGTAAGTGTGGGCAGGCTATCATCGTTTCTGCCTGACTTTGATACTGGGAGTACTGTAGGGGGCAGTGGATGGGGAGCACAGACCTGGCTAGACCTGCATGTACAGAAAGGCCCCAGAGTAATGAGAAGGGAGAGCTTGCTAAGATCCTCATTACATCTTAGTGGTCCCCAACATGGGACTGGGTTACGGGGAATCCCTGTACTTTGGACTGTACTTTTACCCATTTTTTACCTGTTTAACCCTAATGTTAAAGCTAAATGGACAAGGGATCTTTCTTCTACCAGGCTGGCTCAGGACAGTCCTTGTTGCCCTTGTGGGGAGCCTGCAGGAAATACCACAAAATGTTCAGAAAAACTTAAATATGAATGTAAAGCAAAACAAAACCCCCAAACGTGCTGTTGGTTCTTGAAGTGTGTAAGTGGGAGTGGGAGCTGTCTAGGAAGGTTACTGCTTTTGTTACTGTTGTACTCTTTGACAGTTTCACAGTATATCTTGATCTTACCTACTTCCTATTCTTCCCTCCCACCCCTATGCCTTCTAACACTCCTCCCCTCCCCTCCACTCCCCTCCCCTCCCCACTCCCTTTCCCCTCCCCTCCGTTATCCTCATAGTCTACCTAGTGCGCTTAGTGCTAGCTGATGGGTTATCAACTGATGGACTGATCTGTTTGGCTTGATCTTATGCATGTAAACAGATCTGCAACTACCCAAGTGAATTCATGGGTGCAGTGGCCACGCCATGTCCAGAAGACGGTAATTTACCGAACTCATCCCCTACCTCTCCTAACACTCTTCTCACCCCTTCCTCTGTCACGCTCCAGTGTGTGTCGTTTCTGGAGACTTTTTCTCTGATCTGGAAAGAATTTATCCTGAGGATAAGGACAGTCCTAGGTGGAAGGTGTGTCCCTAACAGCCTTAATTGCCATAGTTTAGCTTGAGCCCCTCTGAGAGGTGGAGGACACTGGGCCGGTGCTGTCCCGTCATGCCAGCTGTATGTAGAACATACCCAGAGTAGTGTTCTGGGACTGGGAAGAAGGAGGAGGTTGGCCCCAGTTACCAGTCACCTTCCCAGCCTCTGTGTCTGTCTCCTGCATCATTTCCCCTTGATCCCTTCTGTCCCCTGTGCCTTCTGTGATGCCTGGACATCTTTTGGGATGATGTATCCTGGCCTGTGCACGTTCTTCTCCTGACATTGCCCATTTCCTGTGCCACCTCTGTCCCCTGCTGTCATTTGGAGGGGCCGGTTCTTAGGATTGTCAGGGTTAGAGGCATCAGGACCTCAGACCATCAGGCCGTTCTGTGTCTTACTGTCTCCTGACTGGGAGGGGCACCGTGTGAGCTCTGCCAGCAGCCTCTCCATGTATCCTAAGTGTGTCTGCCGTGTTGACCTTCTTGCCAGCATGACCTTGCTAGCCTGCTTCCCTTTTCTAGTTTCCTTGGCCACTTGGAGAGTTGTGTCTCTTTCAGTGATCAGATATGGAGCACCACAAAGGTTGGGTGACTGTGGCACAGGGTAATTAGCAGCTGCATGTGTCCCCATCCGTGTCTGCAGGGGCTAGCCTCTTGGCTAGTTGCATTTGAAACTTGGTGAGACCGAAGCTGCTGCTCACTGACCCACCGTTTCTACCTGGGATGTGTGGGGCATCTGGAGACGGGTGTGCTCTTGCCCTTTACGAGTCCCTCCCATGTGACCCCATTGCCTTTGGTCACTGTGGACGCCTGCCCGGCACCTAACAGTTTCTGTATAGTTGATCCTCTCAGGTGATGGCAGCTTTGGGTTTTTCTCTTGCTTAATTCTTTCAGTTCAGAAAGCAATACTTAGAATGTCTTTGCAGAACCAACGTGTGGGAAAGGGAGTGAGGTGGATTCCAGCCCTGGAGTGGCTGGGCAAAGGTGTGACAGTAGGTCCCAAGCCTGGAGCCAGTGCCGTGTTGGGGTTTCCCCACCATTGACCAGCTCACTTGACCCCTTCATGGTCAGTGTTTCCTGGCTTCCCCTGGCCCCCAGCCCTGGTGACCTTCATGTACATATCCAGAGAGTTTGGGAGTGAGGTTTCAGCCCACAAGGCTGGGTTAGCTCACTCTCCTCTGCTTCCCACAGGGCAGTGTTCACGTTAATCGTTTATTTATCCTTAAATAAACGAATGCATAAGTACACCCTGGTAAATCTTTCAAAGAGTGCCAGAAATCGAGTCTCTTGGCACCATTTTCCACCTCTCCTCTGGAGCTACGGGATGGCTTCCTGTACCGTCTAACCAAGGATTCTCTGTGTTTATTTTTACACGTAGGAATATGCAGCTTTGAGTATTGCTGTTTTCTTTATTGTTTAATCTGTTCCTTCCATGTATTTTTGTGGTCAAAGGTAAACAAATCCTCCGTGGTAGGTGCAGAGTGTTAAAGTCCTTTCCGTTTGCCTCCCTCTGGACTTGAAGCAAAATGCACGCAGGCTAATCTGCTACTGTGCTTTATCTTTTTTCTCTTTCTCTCTCTCTCTTTTTTAAAGATTTATTTATTTTTATTTTATGTCCATTTGGTGTTTTGCCGGTGAAGGTGCCAGATCCCCTGAAATTGGAGCTACAGACAGTTGTGAACCTCCATGTGGTTACTGGGACTCGAACCCGGGTCCTCTGTAAGAGCAGCCAGTGCTCTTAACTGCTGAGCCATCTCTCCGGTCTTCCTTTTTCCTTCTTTCAGTTTTTGAGACAGTTTTACATTGTAACTCATGCTCGCCTCAGAATTGCAGCAATTCTCCAGCCTGAGCCTCCTACATGCTGGGATTTCAGAGTGAGTTAGTGAGTTACCATTATCACACCTGGCATGTGCCTGTGTGTGTGTGGTGTGTGCGCACGCGCGTGTGTGTGTCGTGTGTCATGTGTGTCTGTGTGCGCGCGCGCATATGTGTCGTGTGTGTGTGTGTGTGTGTGTGTGGTGTGTGTCATGTGTGACTGTGTGTGTGTCATGTGTGCATGTGTGTGTGTGTGTGTGTGTGTGTGCGCGCGCGCGCGCGCATGTGTGCCTGTGCGTGTGTGTGGTGTGTGCGCACGCGTGTGTATGTGTTGTGTGTGTGTATGTGCTGAACCAGCTGAATCTCTGGAGGAGCAGCCAGTGCTCTTAACCTCTGAACCAACTCCCCAGAACTATTTTTGATTTTCTTAAATGGTTATAACCTCATCTCCTGCGGCACACTCTTGCTTGCTGCTTGTGTGTGTTGCTGTTTTCACGGGAGATGACCTTTCTGCTGGATGAGCTGTGTCCCCTGCACTATGGCCAACAAGTTGGTAAGGTGGTGTCCTGTGATGGTGAAGGTGTGCTCCCTGGTGAGGCTGCAGCGCCATCAGAACCCTGTGTGTGGACACTATGAACAGTACAAATACAGAGTGTTTTCTTTTCATTGCCTGAGCTCCAATGTAACGTACTTTAATATTAGAACAAGTCCTTCAGCAGGCTTGTAGTTTGCCGCCATTGCACCATGCTGAATCTAGCTTTGCCTTTCGTTTTGAGTTTTTATAGTACAGTATCACTTCTGTTCCATTTTTAACATCTTTGTCGAAGGTGTCTTTATACTGCATACACAAAGGCCATTCTTTCATTGTTCTGTAGCCCTTTTTGGTACAAATGCACACCAGTTTGTAGTGTTAACCCCCCAACAGACTTGTGGGTTTGCCCAGTTTAGGGGCTGTCTTGAAGAGTGTTATGTGTATCCTTGTGTTTAATTGTAGTAATAATAGCAGAGTGTGGCTCTTCTGGTTTGTTCTGAGGCACACACATTTCACACAGCTACGATTTGGCTTGGGAATGAGTTTGATCTTAATTTTGAACGATACCTGTTCTTCTCCAGGTCCCACTTAATTCTCAGAAGGAGAGGGCTCCATTATTGCCCAGCTTCACATCCAGCTCATGGCTGAGCTGCTATGTGGTCCTGTCCTTCCCCAATGGCTTCTGCAAATGTTTACAACTCTCCTTAATGCACTGTACTTTGCTCAAAGTCAGATGTGTGATGAGACCCGGCTGCCACTGATGTTTGCGTGACTATCCTGCCATTAACGTCTGCGTGACTGCGTGACTGTTCTGGCAGAGATGCCCTTGGGTGTGCTTGGGTTTATCAACCAGCTTTCAGAACTGTCATTTCCTCTCAAGTTGGCCCATCATACTTAGGGGCGGGCTAAGAGGAGAGAACACAGATGGGGTCAGCTCTAGCAGGGACAACTGTGGTCCGCAGGCCCCTGTCTTTCTAACATTATCTTTAGGTTCCAGGAAGGAAGTTGGCCCCTTCCCTCCCATGTTGCCTCCCTTTGAAATCCCAAGGTGCTGGACCAAATCGATCATGGGCTAGTATGTGCTTCTAGTCCAGGGCCATCAGGCCTGACTGATACAGTGGAGGAATGCTTTACAAGGATTGTCTAAGACAGAAGCAGCAAACTTTCCTGAAAAGGACCAGATGGTAATTAAATAAATTTCCACAAATATTTAGAGTGAAATTCAAAACAGCTAATAGTCAAGGCCTGTGCTTGACAAGAGTGCAGTTGTTTTGAGGGTCAGGGTAATGTTTCCCTTAGCTGGGTGAGTCAGAGCAAGCCTTCTCTCATGATTTACCGCACCCAACCGGACATGCCCACCTGTCAAAACTGTTAAGTTGTGAACATGCAAGAGGTGGGACATCTTTCACTTGTGGCTCATGAGTTTTCTACCCAAATCAAACCAGCTCCTTAGAATGACCCTCCTCCACCCAGTCTGCAATCAGGTACCTGCTTGCCAAGACTGTGGGTCCCAAAGAGGGTAGTAAGTGATGGGCAATGCCGCTACTGAGCTAAGGAACAGGTGGGCCAGACTGCTTGGGTGGGTTCCTTGGCTCTGGGGCAGACTTCAAGTTCACAGAGGGACCTGCGGAGGCAGACGGAAGAGCCTAGTGACTTTCTGGACCTGTCACACACATGCCTGCGTGGCTGAAGCTCTCAGAGTCAGCAAGGCATACAGAAGTGAACTGTCAATGTTTTTCATTGTAATAGAATCCCCTGCAGCTCACGGCTACTGTGTAGAATGACCCGGGCATGAAAATTCCACCAATGGGACTGTGAGGGTCTTTCTGAAGTTGTGGGTTTGCCGTGACCCGAACCCTCACAGTCTCCACTCCCTTTTTTCACTCACTGTCTCCGATGACTTCAGTGGTTGTTTATTTTCCTTGGAAATATTTGAGACACTTTCCTACTGTCTTGTTTATGCCATAAATCTAATCTGTTAAAGCCTGTTTTATAAACTAGAGGTCAGCTCGCGTCCAGCGCCTCAGAGTTTATAGGGTTTGGCCGGCCGTCCTTAGGTCTTTATTGACTTGTACAGTTCTGTGTGCTCGTAATTTGTCCACAAGTTTTAGTGTGGGTTGATCTCCTTCCTTCCAGGCCTGAGGAGTTGTGGAATAAGGGGTGTGGGAAGCGAGTTGCGGTTAGAAGTTTCAGGTCCCCTTGCTTTCTGGAGATCACAAATGCCTGATTGGTGTTCTTGCTTTAAGGTTTTGGCAAAGCTTTTTATAAATCACAGATACAAGACTTTTTTGTCTAAATCATTGTCACTTCTCCAGACTGGGTTTAATCGGGATGATCTATAAATACATGGCAATGGAGGGGTGCAGTTTTTTTGAGCAGGGAGGGAATTACTTTTCCCTCGTGTAGGTTTTAAGTTTAATTATCTCTGCTACCAAGTGCCAAGCTCACCTTCCCTTCAATCTCTGCTCAATAGACCAGGAAAAGCAGCAGCCACTGTTTGTTTATCTTCTCATTCCCCTCAACAATAGGGACAGAAGGAGGCGTATTTTTACAACACTACTGCGGTGTCCTTGATAGGAAAGAGCTGTAATCTGCAAAGCGCTCTCTCTCTCTCTCTCTCTCTCTCTCTCTCTCTCTCTGTTTCTCCAGCTCAGCCCCTGGTACCTCAGTAGATGACCACGTCCAGCCCCGACTTCAGAGCAGAACTGAGCCATACCCCACAGGCACAAGTGTACCCTGTGCCTGTGGGGTTACCATCGGCAGAGTATTTAATTCTACTGGAGAGAAGCTGTCTAGGTTTCTAGCTCGGTACCCAGGAGTCCAACACCCAAATGGAGCCTGACTTGTTTCTGAACCAGTGTGGCTCCAACCAATTCCTTCATCTTTGGGAGACCTTTCCTGGAATCCTGTTCTGCCTGCCCATAGTGCCTTTGAGTTACTGCAGTGTGTTCTCTCTGGTCAGAGAACCCCCTTGGCAGGGCTCTGCCACGCAGGGGATTGTGAATGCTTAGACACACACCAGCCCCTGGCTTTAGAGAATGGTCCTGGGGAAAGTAACAAGCAATGAAGGTAGTTTTATTGGTATTTCTCAGAACTCAGTGTGTTCAAGTGTTGCAGGGTGCTCAGTAGTAACCATGGTATCAGACAGCACAGATGTTAGGGCTTCGGCCAAGGTCAGTGTACAGGATGAGTCCTGGCCTACTGCTCCTGGCACACGCCTGCATTTGGGAGGTGATTATCTTTTCCTGGGTCATTGTCTTGCAAGGTTTGCTTACCATTGTATCTCCACTACCAGCTTTTGTATTTGGTGCATACCAGGTGCTCAGTAATCTCACCGGAAGCTGTGGACAAGTACAGATGCTGTGGACCAGCCCATGGTGAGGGAGGGAGTCGCTCTTCCTGTGGAGGGCTAGCAGGTGGCTTTGCTGGAGGACCAGATGCCTGTGAACCAGCCTGTGAAGCTGGGGGTCAAGGGTCAAGAGGCAGGAAGATGTTCCAGGGAGAGAAGGCAGTTAACAGTTTAGGGAAGTGGAAGAGTATCCCTCAAGCAGTTCACTGGGATGAAAGCCTAGGGTTGATGGGTGAGCAAGGAAAGCCTCGAGCCCAGGGAGGGTGCTGAAGTGTCTTTAACTTGGGCTATTATTCTTGAAATGCTGGGGGAAGAGCCCCACCCCCCACTTCCTGGGCCTCTGAGGGATGATGGAACTTTTATACCTTGCTCTTGAGGAAGCTTTTCCTGAAGAGTTCCCAAGTAACTTCCAAAAGCTTAGCCCTGCTGCTGTGGGGATCTTCTGCTGTCTGTGAGGAGGTTTGGAGGAGGGGAGAGCTTTTTACTTGAGTGCAGGTCAGATACTGTTCTGGCCAGTAGGTCCGTTGCAGAGACTAGCTAAGAGTATGGCAGGAGCCCCAGACTTTTTATGCTTACTAAATCAGGTGTGTTCTACAGCAAGGACCTGTGACTTGGGGTTGGAACTTCCAGCTGTGACGACATATTGATTCACACGTGTGTGTGGCCTCTACTCCCTGACTCTTCTGGTGGTGGCTCTTCTGAGATAGCCTGGGCAAACTTTGTTATGTGGAATACTGCTTGGAAGCTGGAGACCTTGGGCGGGGCAGTGTGAGGGAGGGAGTTCAATGCATGCTTTTGTGGGTTATTTACTGTTTCCAGATCTCCCTTTATATCTTAAGGTCAAGAGTAGGTTAGAGATGACTACCCAGGAACGTTAAGAGTTCATGTGGGGTTCAGGTGTGTAGGGGAGTTTGCTGTACAAGCCTGAGGCCCTGAGTTACAACAAATAACAAAAACCCCACAGCCCACACCATAAAAATGCCCCAAAAGCCAAATGTAGCCATAACCTCAGTGCTGAGGGGTGTGGCCAAAGCAATTCTGTCCTAAGGGAATAAGGTGGAAAATGATGGAGGAAATCATCAGGTGTCCCTTTCTGATTTCCACAGGTGTATACACACACACACACACACTCATGCACACACACATACTCACACACACATACATACATGCACACACATACGCTCACACATACACACTCACACATACACACTTACATATACACACATTCACACTCACACATACACATACTCACACACACTCACACATACACATACTCACACACATACATGCACACACACATACGCTCACACATACACACATACACACTCACACATACACACTCACATACACACATTCACACTCACACATACACATACTCACACACATACATACATGCACACACACACTCACACACACACTCACACACACACTCACACATACACACTCACACATACGCACATTCACACTCACACATACACATACACACATACACGCTCACACACATACACAAATGCACACACACACACACACACACACACACACACACACACAGTGTGGTCCTACATAAAAAGCCAGATGTGGTAGCAGGTGCCTGTAACCCCAGCACTGAGATTGTGTAGAGGAGGGGGTTACTGGGGCATACATACTACACTTAGAGTCTTTACTGATACACAAAAACCTAACTCATTTTAAGAAAATTTGATAACCAACCTGAGTTATAGAATATAGCAAAACTTTTTTTTTAACCTTTATGAGTATGAGCCCTAGATTTGATCTTGATATACTCAAAGGTTCACTCAGAGAGTGAACACAAACACATAGTGAGCTGATAAGAACATTTTGTGTCCCTTTTTTTCCTCCATCTGGTGCCCTTTGATCATTGTTCCATTTAAAACTGTCAACTCCAATCTCATCTGCTTCTAACACGGAAGAAAACAGCCGTGGCGGCATCAGAATGAGGACTTAGGAAGGTTGGTGTTTTCAAGAAACCCATCTTTTTGCCGTTTTTAGATGACAGGCCACTGTGGTGTTTTAGACACCCTCACTCTCATGGATCCCAGATGTGCTCACTCCCCCTGCCACAAACGCTTGGCATCCTTTGATCTTCCGAGCTGTTTAACTGAGTTATGGAAAAAGGGTTTGCTTTGTCTCTTTGGTGGAAGTTTAGTTGCGAATAAATCCCTGGATTTAAAGAGTTACTGTACATACTGTTGAGTACCTACTGTGTGCTGATGTTTTACATGCCTCTTACTGCTGCCCTATGGCGGTTTTGCTGTAAATATTTGCTGAATATTAAACATGTAAATGTTTGTTTAGTCGTTCAGCCTTGAAAAGCTGTTGCAGCTGGGTTCTGGAGGAGAAATCTGAGGCATGGAGGGGATTAGGAATAAGCCTCCTAAACACAGCTAATAGCTTTACAAATCCAAAGTGCCAAGCTGCAGCTGTGCTGCATTGTATGGAGCTGGTATGTCTGACTCTGACTAGGCTGCTCTTTGTGGGGAGGGTCACATGGTATGCTTGAGACTGCCCTTCCTTTCAAGAGGAGAGGGGGAGACAGGACGTCTGGACAGTCCAGATCTGGTAGAGCTACCTGTCCATGTTCACTTACGTCTCTCTAGAGTGCTTTGTTCATGAGGTGGCTGAGGCACATGAGCTGTTTTCAGTAAATCGATAACTGTTGTTTAGGACACTTTGAAAGATGGATTTTTTTCACACTGGGCAATCATCCCATAGAAGTAGCCCCGGGCCTTATAACAGGACCCCCAGAAGGTTCTTACCACTGCTTTCTGCAGTTCGGGTCTATGTGCAGACATGTTTTAATTCACATATGCTCTATATTTTAGGCTTTGGACGTGGATCGGATGGTTCTCTATAAAATGAAGAAGTCTGTGAAGGCAATCAATATCTCTGGCCTGGGTGAGTCCTCACTGTTCCCTGGGGGGAGGGGCTGGGGGATGGGGGGTTGTTTATCAGGGAAAACACTACATTTAAAAGGTCTCTCCACTCCACCGAACATATGACTGGAGATGCTGGGACACCTACTCCAGAAATAGGGTTTATTGCCTGTTGTCTGGTTCAGAGATAGTCAGTCTTCTTGTCTGTCTGCCCATTGCCTGCTCCCTCAGACCTGGTGACAGAAACCCCGCCTATTTCTGTTGGGCCTGTGCCGGGATTCACATCAGTGTTCTCTTTGCATTTCTCACTTCTCCTATTATTTCTACCTGGGGCAGAAAATGAGTAAATAAACAAGCATAATCCACCGGTTACCAAGCAATATTTGATTGACTTGAGGAGAGGTCAGTTGCTAGGCTCTTTGCTTAGTGTATGAAATGAAGCCTGGGTTTGGTTCTCAGTGGGCGGTGGTGCATGCCTGTGATCCTGATACTCAGGAAAGTGGAAGCAAAAGTCTCAAAAGTTCAAGGGTATCCTCAGCTACATAGTTGGGTTAGAGGCTAGCCTGGAGTACGTGAGACTCTGTCTCAAAAAGCAAAAACGAGAGTCCCTGAAACTTTTGGCTTAAAGACAGCAGGCCGCGCAGATGGTGGGAAAGCCACCCTGCACAGATTCTATTAATGATAGAAAATATTTTTGAAAAGTCACCAAATGTCTGTGTAGTTTCATCCATCCAGGAAGAAGATGTCAGCTTTCAAAACCCAGAAATAGTGATGGTGCTTGAAAGAGGGCTGGTCAATCCTGCAGTAAAAGGCTAGCCAGCCTATGGGAGAGCATCCCTGCTAAGTTAGAGGGTTTGGAATCCTGCCTATGGGCCTGCCGTTTGGCCCCCAGGTGTTTATACTATGCTCCTTCACCTTGTGGTGTAGCTTTTTAGTCAGGAGTGATTGGAGCAGGAGAAGAGGATATCAGCAGGCTACGGAACAATCTAGAAGCTCATATTTCATTAACCTTACTCAGAATAGTGTGAACACGACCATGGGAACTGCCTTTGGCTCATACTTGGCACCAACTGCAATAAGCCATGATGGTGGGGAATCTGGAAGGCTGTCTCCACTGAAGGTGTTGGTGTTGAACAGTTCTCTGTAGAACAGAATGTACAGAAGGGACACATATAACAAAGGGACATTGTTATGGTTTACACACCATGGTCTGGGTAGTCCAACAATGGCTGTCAGCACATCAGGGAGGACCATAGATGCTCAGTCCTGGTGGATGTATGTTTGAACATCCTGGATCTTGAGCTGAAAGCCTGGAGAATTCCAGGAGAGCTATTGATCTTTAGTCTGACATAGAAGCCACCAGATGCTGGGTTCTGGTGTCAAAAGGATGGCACTGAGTAGGTACACTCACAAAGGGCAATGTGGACAGGCCTAACAACAGCTTTTTCCTTGGACCTTCTTATGTCCTGGTCATTACGAAAAGGTACCACCCACAAAATTAAGAGATGATCTAAGTAAGACATATGTGATGGACTTGGGTCGGGTGGCTCAGTACCTACCAAGAGCCCAGGCTTCACTCTGATCCAGTAAGACACTTATCAGGTGCAAAGGACAGCCTGATTCCTAAGCATGTGTGGAGGGCTGGATAGAAGGTGGTCCTCTGCCTTTGACCCTGTCCTGCCTAAGGCAGGGGGGCAGTGATAACTCTTAAACATTGCTTTGTTGTAGCCTGTTTAGCCTGGCCTAGCCCCAAGGTCCAGACCTGCCCGCAGCCACTTTGTACCAAATAATCACACAGAGGCGTGTATTAATTGCAAACTGTTTGGCCCATGGCTCAGACTCACTAACATCTAGCTCTTACAATCTAACTCAGTCCGTTTCTATTAATCTATGTATTTACCACCTAACTCTGTGGCTTTACCTGCATCCTATTATATCTTGCTTTCTCCATCTGACTCCGCCCTCCTCCTTTATCTATGCTCGGGTTTACTGCCTGCCTCTAAGCTGCATTGCCATAGGCTAAAACAGTTTCGTTATTAACCAATAATAAAGCATATTCACAGCACGTAGAAAGATATTCCACATCACGTGCTGACCTGGACAACAAGCTAGTTCTGTTCGGTAACAGGGGGAACTACGGATCAGATCTATTCCCAAGGGATTGGAAAGGTTTCCAATATGCCTTTCCCCTGCTGACACAGGGCTGTGCTCAGTCACAAAGCCATTGCTCACCTGTAGGATGCCTAGCATCCTGTTGCTCCTCAAGAGGCTAAGGAATGGGGTGCTCAATGGGCATTTTTGACTTTATAATCTGAGGAATATTATATGTATTATGTAAAAGGGATACCATATTTTGATCAGATTGAAAACAATGGTTTTTGCCATCACACATTGAAGAGCCATTTTATCAGATAAAAAGGAGATTGTCTGTGTAACTCAGGCTGATGCACGTGTCTGGAGGCCAGACATGTCTCACATCTGTCTCATTTACCTTTGTGACCTACATTGCTGCATGCAGACCATTAACCTTGCCCCATTCATTACCTGTCTTCCTGGAAGTATTTTAGAAATAAAGACACAGGCACTGTGGTGACTGCTTAAAATTCAACAGGATTCTCTTTATTTACACAGAGGTCTGTGGAAATGAGCTCCATTCAGAACATGGTAAAGATGGGGGAGGACTGTTGGAGGGGGTAGATATGGGGGTGAGCTTAAGTAGACAGCCACCAGAACCACCGATGGTTTCAGTGTGTAAATATGTGTTGTAAGGGGACATTACCCTTCATCTTTTCCAAGTTCAAGTAGTCCCTGCAACTGCAGCTCCATCCTTAATGGATGATCCAGGAGCCAGCAGAGGCCCAGGCCACCCATCGGAGGTCCCTCCCTACGCTCACCTGTCCATCTTTCATAGCCTCACCATTTCCTGATTAGGCCACATTTTGGCCTCTGTGCACACTCTGTCTGATCAATTCGTGTTTCTCCCCAAGGCCCCAAGGGACTCTGGGGCTTTGTTTATTGCCAAACGCTCTTAACTGACTTAGCTAGGAAGTTACACAGTTCTTGAGGACTGCGTCTGTGTCTTTCCTGTGGTCCCACGTGTCCAGCAAACTGGCCGTGCACCTGACCTTAGAGGAGGGGTCTTCTGCTCTAGTATGCATTGACTCCATTATGCCAAGGCTGTGAGTCTTTTTTTTTTTTTTTTTTTTTTTTTAATTCTGAGTACTATCTTGGAATCTTTATTCAAGAACAAATATCATTGGTTTGGAAAGTCACCCGAGGAGACCATGCTTTTTTTCCTGTTGTTGACATCGGTCACAACAGCCCCCCTGTAACTGCTGTATTGTGGCTGGCTCTTGAGAACGAGTCAGAAATAAGAGCAGAGAGGTGTTAAGTGGCTGGCCACCAGAGTTGACGAGGTAGCCCTACCTGGACAGCTTCTGTTCCAGAGGCCATCGGTCCTCAGTTCCCAAAGATCAGTGTGAGTGTTTAGGGTCCCAGGATGGCCACTTGTCAGAAAGAGTGGTCCTTTTGCTTATGTTTGAAACCAAAGTGAGAATAATCATTCATTTATGCCTGATCTGCCTTACGCCTTTTTTTCTGGTCTTAGCCTCCTAAGTGTGTTCTGATTTGTCATGGCCTGACCCCGTCTGACCTCTTGCCCAGTCTACGGAGACTGGCTATTTCCATCACTTCTGAGCTTGTGGTGACTATCTGTGTCTCTCTCCACGCTCCCCAGCTCTAGTTACCTGGGTGTGACCTTCCCAGTCCTACTCTGCTTCAGGCTGAGACTTGACAGGGCAAGCTTTTCTTGACTTCCATTTCTTCTTGCTTCTGTAGCATGTTTTTGTCTGCCCATGGTGTAATGTAGTATGCGTCCTTCAGATTTGCAGGTGGGAAGTGCAGAATGGGTCTGGCTATCCCGCGGTCAGGTGGATGTCTTGACCAAGGTTCCTTTCTGTGCTTGTTTCTTCTAGAGGTCAGAGGTCACCTGCAGTCTTTGACTCCCAGCCCCTTGGTTCTACAGAGCCAGAAAATGGCCAATGGGGTCACCTCAGAGAGTCTGTGCTGTTTGTCACAACATAATGCCACATATTCATGGTGTGAACAATAGGCGCTTATTGGAACTCTGTAAATTGTAGTTAGCCCCTGATTAGGCTGCCATGATGGTCAACTCTCAGGTGGGCCCTCTTGGTTTTTAGACTTTTTGATTTGAAGCAATGCCTCACCATGTAGCCCTGTCTGGCCTGGAATATGCTATGTAGGACCAGACTTGCTGAGAACTCACAAAGAGCCACCTGCCTCCATCTCCACATACCACCATACATGGCTGACAGTTATTTTCTTGAGTGGCCCTCCTGTCAGGGATACAGGACAGAAGTTCTCTGGGGTCTCTGTTCATAAGGGCATCAATTCTATGATGGCCCTAACCTTTGGATTCATCTAAAGCCAGTGATTTCCTAATGGCTCCATCTCTTGGTGTCAACACATTGAAAGTTTGGACTTTGGTATTCAAACTTGGAGATACAGTATTGAGTCATAGCAGACACTAAGCCTCCTGCCTTCCTCCTTCGCATTTAAGTATCTTAAATTAAAAAAAAAATCACATTTATTTATTTATTATTATTTTGTGTGGTGGAGTGGGGGCTGTGCGCCACAGTGCCTGTGTGGATGGCCAGAGAATAACTTTTGGGACTCAGTTTTTTTTTGTTTTTGTTTTTTGTTTTTTTGTTTTTTGTTTTTTTCCCAGTATGTGGGCCCTAGCAGTGGAACTGTGGTTGTCAAGTTTGGTGGCAAGTGCCTTCACCCACTGAGCCATCTCCATGGCCCTTAAGGCACCTTTATCTAGAATAATCTCATCTCAAACTGGTTAGCATGTTCAGTTCATCTATTCTTATTTCCTTTTGACTGTACTCACGGGTTCTTGGGGTTACAATGTGGAGGATGGGACAGTTTCGAGGGTGGTTCACTTTAAACTTTTCCAGCGAGCCTCACGTTCATGGATTCCCTAATATTCAGCTGCTGTTAACACTTTAAACACTGCTTTCTGTTGCTTGTGTTTCTTTATGTGGTTTTCGCACCTCCGAGCATTATATATCTTTGCTCCATAATTAAGCACAAGCCTTTGAGGTCAAAGGGCCAAGTCTAGAAAACATAGGTATTAGTAACCAAGAAACCCAATGATGCCACCAGCCCAGGGGTCTGTGGCATTATGACAGTGATACACTCTGTGAGCTTTAATTTCCTCACCTGCCAGTTGGATGGAATGTTAATGTCATTCCCTGTATCATTGGTGCGTTAACAGGGCCAGGTGTCAGAGGGTTCTGGATGCACACATGGCAAGCAAGGTGACTGCTTCGGCATTTCCGGAGTGTCTGGCACTGAGTCGGCAAGTGCATATAGGTGCCTAGTAAATCCTCAGAATAATGAGAGGCTTCCATGGCAGGTTCTTAAGTCTACCCTCCTAGCGTAGGAGAAAAACCTACCGATAACTTTAGGTCCAAGCAGTATCCATTATGGTGGACACTGCTCTGTGTGGGAGGAGCATGTGTGATGCTGTGGAACGAGCTAATGAACGGTTTTTATTCTCTTAGCCCATATGTACAGAAAAGCTTTACTGTTGCCTCTTAGCCCACAAAGCCTTGTTTGATTTTCTTGCCTTTTTGCTTTTTTTAAGGCAGAGTTACCCCTGTATAGTCCTGAGTGACCTGGACCTCACTCTAGACCAGGATCCCCCTGCCTCTGCCTCCTGAGTGACAGATTAAAAGCATGAGCTACCACTGCCTGGCTTTTTTTTTTTTTTTTTTTTTTTTCCTTCCTCACCAATCCTCACCTTAAAAACAATGTTTCCAAAGGCCCTAGGGCAGCGGTTCTCAACCCGTGGGTTGCAAACCTCTATCTCCAAAAATACTTACATTAAAATTCATAACTATCAAAATTATAGTTATAAAGTAGTAACGAAGATAACTTTGGTTGGGGGTCACCACAACACAAGGAAGTATATTAAAGGGTTGAAGCCTTAGGAAGGCTTGAGAAGCACTGTATTGGGGACCTCACCTGTGTTCCCACTTTGACAGGTCTGCCTGGAGCTTTACTCTTTAAACAGTACCTCAGGGACAGAGCTGGTCTGTGAGAACTCTCCTTTCTAAGTTGTACAGGGCCAGAAAGGAATCAGGATGTCTCGTATCTCTCTACCAAGCATTGAGTGTCTAATGTAATAGCAAGGGTTTATACTATCTTGGGAAAGCCTTCCGTGGACTGTCTAGTGATCAAGAAAGCAGTTTTTATGATGAAAACTGTAACTTTTCCCCACTCAGTGGACTGCTGCTGACCTCTTCAAAACAAAACCCTAGTTTATATTTATTTTAAAATTTTTACTCTTTAAATTTATCAAGCTTTGTCTCAGATAAAGGTGCTTTTCTTGGCACTGGGAAGTTGGAGCTGACATTTTTCATCTGTGTTTGACAGGTCAGCGGGTGGGAAAATTCATCTCCACCAAGGAGGAAGCCATGGGAGACTTTAGTTTTCACTTCCAGAATTGCTGCAATCCCAGTGTTCTTAGGGAGAACTAGAATCCTCCTTACCTGGAGTCTGAAAGCCCCCGGGAAATTGTCGACATCTCCAAATAAAAAGTGCAGAGGAGGAGATGCTAATTTTAGCTACACTTTAACTGTCTTCATCTACTGAAGAAAATGATTCCTCGGGGTCCGTGTCCCCCCCCCCCCAGTTGTGTGTGGTACACGTGTACGCTCATGCCTATGCATACTGGCACCCATATGAGTTGGGATCTGTTCTTGCTTTCCATCACTTGGGTCCCAGGGATCAAATTCAGGTCATTAGACTTGGTGCAGGCAGTACCACCTACTGAACCACCTCAGTGACCCTATTTTTATTAATGAGAAGCATATAATAGCTTAGGGATCAATGTTTTATTGCATATTAAGAAAGCACCACATCCGTTATGGTTTTCTAACTTGTGCAAGAGAAACATAAAGCATAGTCCTTCTCAGAGTCAGGCAAGAGTACTGGGAAGCTGGGACCCTGCCGCATGGTTGTGGCACTGAAAATGAGCACACGGAGTTTTCAGAAATCTTTGGGCAGTGCACATCACTGAGACCAAAGTCTTTATGTGGAAGGATATCCCTGCAAAAGATGTTCATTGTTTTATTGCCTATCATTCTGAAAACCCAACACTTCCTGTGATAAAACCTGGACCAATCGCTTCGAATGACTGAACAGCGGGCAGGAGAATGCTTATGTTGAAATCCAGGACACAAAATCTATACATACATTTCAGTAATTAAGAAGAAATAGCAAATTGTAGCATCATAAAATACCATATACACCATTGACCTTTGTAAGCTTAATAGTAGAAATAGTAATAACAGCAATCAGATGTTGGTGTATTTGCTGTAGGCCAGGCAGTGTAGTGTGCTAAGGAAGCCTCTCCCATAAATGTTTCTACAGGAACACTGACAGGCAGGGTAGCTGATGCACAGTTAGGGCATGGTGAGGATACACACCAGAGGAAAGCCTCCTGCGTGCAGCTCCCCACAAGCCTGGTTGTCCTGCTAAACGGTCTGTAAGTTGTTTTGGCTGGTCAGGAGTTCAGTAGGAGGTAGTGCATGCAGCTTGTGCTAGAGGGGAGCCTCAGGTGACCTCAGGGGAGTGTGAAGGTCATTGTCCCGTGGGGTGGTAAGAAGAATGTTGGAGTCTGAGGGCTTGAAGAAGCTCATCTTAGAGGGACGCTAAAGGACTTGGGACTTTCTGTTTTAGAGAAGAGAGGACATGTGTGAAACTGGATTTCTGCCTTGGCTGCCTTGGAGCTTATTGTAGATCAGGCTAGCCTCAAACTCAGAGATCCACCTGACTCTGCCTCCAGTACTGGAATTAAAGCTGTGTGCCACCTCACCTTTGAATTGATTATCCCCCCAAGAGATGGTCTCATGAGATCAGATTTTGATGTAGAGACAATGGCAAAAGTCACTGTGAGCTGCTCTTGGGAAGGTTCTAGCAGAAGGCTGGAGAAGAGGTGATGATGGGGATTGAAGTCTGGCAGTGTTTCCAGTTCTGAGTTCTGAGTTCTGGCAGCTGGCCCGCTGGCCCACTGTCTCTGGCGGTGACTGGAATGCACCCTGGTGACTAGCAGAGGGAATCCTCCAGTTGGTAGTGATGTGCTTGTTAATCAAAGGAACACCAGGCCTGCGGTTTCCCTGTGAGCACCAGGCTTAGTCACACTTGGAGATATAATTTTGATTGGTTGGAAACGGAGGCTCATCTGGGCTGAGGCTTCTTCAGCTCAGGCTTTGATGAGATATGTGCATCTCCCAAATTCTTCATGTCAAACATGCCTCCAGAGACAGTTCAGAACATTCTTGTGAACTTGACTGGTGTTTCTTGAACCATTGGTGCAAACTGTTGCTTCCCAGATGGACACTGTCACCAACCGGCACTACCTGCTTTTGCTGTAGGGCACAGGCCAGATCTCCCTGCCCAGTCTGAACCTGTCTCCTTAGCTGGTAGATTGCCACAAGATGGAAGGTTACTCATGGGCGTGGTCAGCTCTGTTGCGGTGGCAACTCTTGAGTGACAGCCGCTTTGGACCTTGACTTTTGAGGTGCTATGACGGCCCCAGGAGTCGTCCTGGCTCCTTGGCTTGGTGCAGGGGTGGGTTGGTAGGATGTCTCACCAAGTCGTCACTGTAAGTAATGAGGATGTGTATTTCCTGGCTGATGAAATAAAATCAAAAGGGGAAAAACTGAAAGCAGCTTGAACAGAGTCCGTGCTGCTCTGTGGCTTGTCGCAAACACTGGCCACCATGAGGGCTTCCTTCTGTAAGGATGCAATTGGATGTATAATCTGTTGAGTTTCTAATCGTCTGAAGTCGCGAGCGGCAAAAGGTGCTTCCCTTCCCAATTTGGACTATGGGACACCTGGGAATTTCAGGCCCGAGGAGACCTGTCTGCTATGCCCTTCCTTGGCTCAGAGCAGATTTAGAATCAGGCTGCTCTAGTTAGGAACAATCCCTGGGTGAGTCAGGCAGCCCGGAGCTCATTTTCAGTCGCATCCTGTCCTGGGTTCTCAGGAGGAAACTGCCAGAAGCTTTTGTGGCCTCCAGTACTGGATTTCCTCTCTTCCTTACGGTGCTGTCCTGCTTGTGTGTCACCGTGGGTTGTTTTAACTCGCCTGTACTGGCAAATTTAAACTTACTGAGGTATTGAGTTGTTTCAACTTTACCTCACCTCTCCTCCTCGGCTTCTTTTTTTTCTTTTTTTTCTTTTTCTTTTTTAAGATATGAGTCTCATTTTATAGCCCAGGTTTGCCTGATATTCACTGTGTAGCCCAGGCTGGCCTTCCAACTCACAGTGATCCTTCTCCTTCAGCCTTATCAGTACTGGGATTATAGGCATGAGCCACACTTAGTTCCCAGTCCACGTGTGTGTGTGTGTGTGTGTGTGTGTGTGTGTGTGTGTGTGTGTGTGTGTGTGTGTGTGTGTGTTTGTTTGTTTGTTTGTGTGAGGGGGGGGGGTCATCAGTATGCATGTGGAAGGCAGCAGGGCATCAGTTGTCTCCTCTCACTAAACCTGGAGCTTGCCCTTTCTGGCTGGGCAGGCCAGCCAGTGGATGCTTGGGTCTGGGCCCCACCCATGTCTGCCTTCTGATAGTGGGGCTGTATGAACACATGGCTATACCTAGCTTTTTACACAGATTCTGGGGATTTGAATTTAGGTTCCTGCCTTCAGGGCAGGCAATCACTCTGAGCCATCTCACTCTAGGACCCCCCCCCCCATACACACACACACACACACACACACACACACACACACACACACCCACCCACCACCTTTCATCCATCTTCTTAACACAGGTTTTACGACCCTTTAAATTACCTTCCAGTGTTTTCTGTTACCTAGGGGGAACACTTCATTATCTGGTCCCAGGGGGTCCTTCATCAGTTGCTGCTTCTGCCCAGGCTTTGTACATAACAAGCCCAGGACTTTCTGAGCTCCATTCTGTTTCCAGTCTTTTGTGTTTGTGCAGAATAGACTTAGTTAAGCCTTTTCCTCTGGTAGAGGCTTGCCCCTTGAGGGTGAGGCCTGTTACAGGAATCTTTATTTGTTAGCATCATAGGCTTCCCACATGATGGGGTTTTATTCTCTGATGTTTGGAAGAGGTTATGGGTTATGTTCAACTATTCACATTGCCTCTGAGCTGCCTGTCCTATCTGTACAGGATCAGAGGTGGGGGGGGGGGCTTGTCTCTGGCAGGGGTCAGCCTATGTCTTGGCCTTGGTAACTCCGTTGTCAGAAAACTATACTGACCACAGCCAGAGTTAGTACATATCAGGGTGGCATCTGTTGAAACCCATGCCCTTTTGGAGAAAGCGCAGGGTTGGGAAGGAGTGTCTCCCTGAAGACAGTCTTGCCAGAGATAACATACTGCCTCTTTGTACAAATTATCTCTTCCAGGGAAAGTTCCAAGAGACAGTGACAGATTACAGTGACCTTTATAAAAAAAAAAAAAACACCTGTTTTTATTTTATGTTTATGGTTTTTGCCTGCATGTATATCTGTATACCATATATGCTCAATGCCCACAGAATTCAGAAGAGGCCGATGTATCGTCTGGAACTGGAGTTACAGAGGAGCACCATGTGGGTGCTGAGATAGGAACCCAGATCCTGCAGAAGAGCAGCCTGTGCTCTCTAACCACTGAGCCATCTCCCCAGCCCCCACTAGAGTAGCACAGGCTTGGAGAGCTAAAGTGATCTAGCCATTGCAGCCAATAGTGGCTTCTTCCCACTTGTACTGTGTCTTTACTATGGGGGGGGGGGTGACTAAGCTTGGCTTAGAAAATTGTCTTGAGCACAGCCAGCTCCCCCCCTCCCCCCAGGCAGGCATGGGAAGGGCTTGGCCAGCACTTGTCCTGAGCCATCCTGACTTAGAAGCTGTGCAGCCCTAGGCTGGCATCATGGTTGGCTCATTTCCTTACCCATAAGCCAGCATAAAGGAGTATTCCAGAAAGCACGGGGACTATCACCTGATATATATAAAAGCTGCAGTGTATTTATTGAGTGGTTGCTGCTTTTAGCCACCATGGTCAGCATGTTTATGCAGTTTTCTTCGGCCTCTGTCCTGTGTCTTATATTTTGAAATGGACACTGAGCATATGATTTTATAGTGACTTTTTTTCAAATTGGGTTTTCTGTCCTCTATTCCTATCTGATGGTTTAAAAGCTGACCTCAGGCCCAGAGAAATGGCTTCAGTGAGTAAGACTGCATATTGTTCTGTAGAAAACCTGTTTGGTTTCTGATTCCCATAACTGGACCTCCACGGGTACCTGCTCCCCGGAATCCAACGTATTCTTTTTCCTTCATGTGAACTCACACACCACACAAACACATCACATACACTCAGACATCACACTCAAACATCACACTCATATCAAACACACATCACACATACCACACACACATACCACACATCACACACACCACATACTCATACATTCACACATCATACACACACACACACCACACACATCATACAGTACTTACCACACACACATACCACATACACTACACCACACGCACCACATACTCATACATTCATACATTCACACATCATACACACACACACCACACACATCATACAGTACTTACCACACACACATACCACATACACTACACCACACGTCACATGCACCACATACTCATACATTCATACATTCACACATCATACACACACCACACATCATACAGTACTCACACATCATACCACACACACACCATATACTCATACATTCATACATCACTCTCTCTCTCTCTCACACACACACACACACTATAATAATTAAAAATAAATCTTTAGAAGCCAGCCTCACAGCTGTTTTGTAGGAGTGCTGACCTGTATCCAGCTCAGCCATGTTGGCACTGTGCACATTTCCCATTTTCAGTCTGTAAATTGCCTTGCCCTCAGCTACATGCAGAGTGATCTGTTAACCCCAGCATCCCCTTTCAGATAGGTTCCTAGAACTGGGCTTCAAATGGCGGCAACATTTTCCCAGGCTTTATTACAGACCACCAGATTGTCATCTGGAAGGTTGTTTTCTCTGAGCCTGACCCTAGAAGTGAATTCTAAAACCAGCTTTCCTCTAGGACAGGAAATGACCTGTAAGGAAGTGAGATCACTGAGAGAGTTTACCTTATTCCCTTAGAAATTGTGCCTTTCAGGTTAGATCTCAACCAGGTGACATGTATAGCCCGGGCTGTGCCCTCACCTTTGGAGTATCTTTATGTGAACATTCGGTGCACATACTATTAATCATGTCATCTGGGGAGTGTCTCACAGCTCAGCTGCTGTGGAGAATGCTCCCTCTCTAGCTGTCTGGGTGGTTTGAATGTATTGCTGCAGTGGGTGCTTCTCAGCCAGAATCCCGGAGGCCAAGGTCTGGGGCTTGCAGTGGCCCTGGGGGTGATGAAGAGGTTAGGGCCAGGCTGGTGCGCAGCCCCACGGTTTTCTTTCTCATCGGTGATGGCGTTCTGAGCTGTTGGATTGACTGGGAGGGTACAGCCTCTGCTCTAGCCTAGAGCAGAATGCTGGGATATGAGTTGAGCAAATGTAGCCGCAGTTCCTGGTGTGGAGGGAGAGCACTGGGCCTAGTCAGGAAGCCAGGGGTGTGCTCCGGCTCGGCCACTCTGACTTGACTCCTGTCTTCCCCATTCGGGGAGGGCTAGGGCAGGTCCTTTCTCAGCATCTATATAACAGGACAAGGTGGTAGATATGGACAGACAGGAGACACGTGATGTCAGTTTACATTTTAGAGCTGACAGCTGGATGTGAGCAGGAACTTTGAAAGAGATGTTAATGGCCATCGAGCACAGGAGACTCTCTAGGGCTCCCCGGAGCTTCCCAGCTCATTTCCTCTTAGTGATTCATACCTTGGAACCTTTGTCCAAATGTTCCCTTCTTGGTGTCTGGCGTGGAGCGGTGATCAGTGTGTGCACCGATGTCTCTTTATACCTGCTGCTGTGAGCATACTTGTTCGTGGTCCCGTTCTTCTGTGCTGGAAGTGATGAATGAAATACCCAAATTGAACATGGATTTAGTTAGCAATGGGCAGCTAACTGGCTGTGATGAGCCCCTGCCCTCTTCTGTTGCTCTGTGCTGATGGCTTGCACCCTCAGTGTTACTTTGCCTTTTTAGAGTTAATAATTTTTTTTCTTAAACCACATCCTTCGGGCCTTCTCCTTGGTATCCGTATATTTAAATTAGCAGGTAAGCTGAGAAGCACAAGACAAAACCTAACCCTTGCCATCTGCTTAGGTTTCCTATAGGTTCCTGCGTGAGCCTAGTTCATTCACCTCTTGAATAGATTGGATTCTGTGCTCTGAGGTGTGTGTTGGCGTGGGGGGCGGGCAGGGAAGAGCGTATTCAGAGAGAACTGGGAAGAAATGGAGTCTCATCCTGAGGGGCTACTACGGCTCAGATTCCCATCTCCCGAGTCTCCCACAGGAGAGAGTCTTAGCCCCAGATCCTAAGACCTGGAGCAGAAGATGTATTTGAAGCAGGGGTAGGTAAGAGAGTGAGTGTCCCGAGAACAGCTTCCAGTTCTGTAAATAAAAGCTGATAGATTCATTTTGAGATCTTTCCAGAAACTTGATTCCCAGGCTATTTATTTTAGGTTCCTATTTTAAGGTTTGTTTTTTGGCAAAAGAATGATAAAGGCATTGGAGTGCTCTCAAGTCTTAGTAGGAAAATTTCCAACTTGGGGGTGATCTGGAACAATCAGTTACCATGCTTACAAGGCGAGTTGGCTGTTCTCACAGTGGGCACTGCCCCAGGCATCCCAGGCAGACACAGAAATGTAGAGCACACAGGGCATACCGTGAGATACTTCAACTCACTGGAACCATAAAGGAAGTGCCCACTGCGCATGCAGGCAGACACGCCACACACACACACACACACACACACACACACACACACACACACACACACACACACACACACGAATGCCTTGGGCATCACTGGGCTGGGGTCCCAGGCAGACTCCAGAGCAGGGAAACAGTGGAGGTAAAGAGTTGGCTTTCACACCCAGTAGGTGTGGCCAGCACCAAATATCTGCTTTGGCGGGCAGCTCTAGCTTGAAACCACACTGGGCTTGCCAGTGTCTTGCCTGACGACTTTGAGATAGTTAATAGGTGGTTTGGAAGGTCTGTTCTTCATATTTTGCCACGTATTAGAGTTATACGTACATATATATGGTTATAGCTATGCATGGGGAGTATTAATCTACCTGTGAGATGGAGTTTGAAAATCTAAAAACTGAGTGTTTTTAGTTTAGCAAGGTGAAGTGTTCTTGACTTTTTAAATGCCATTTATCATTGTGTGTGAGCATATTCATGCCGAAGCACACATAACGAGATCAGAGGACAGCTTTGTGGAATCTGGGAATTGAACCCTGGCTGTCAGGTTTGCATGAAAAGCCCCTTTGCCCTCTGAGCTATCTTGCCCAAGGTAAGCTATTTTTAGATACGAAGCACCTGTGTGGTGGAGAAGGGACAAACAGGCTAGGGGATGGGACACATTTAGGGTTGCAGCCTGATCTGCTGTGGTATTTCCTGGGATCAGGTCTTTGATTTTTTTCTCTCTCTAGTTTCCTAGCAATGTATAGGAAAGTTTGAAGTGTAGAAAAACAGCAGTTTGTGTTCCATATAAATGTTTGCTGTTACTGCTGCTGGTGGTGGTGGTTGTGTGCGCTGTGTGTTCTTATCCTACACTGATTGAATCTTTCTATATTCCAACACCAGAGGCGGTGAGGGTTCATACTGGTCACACAGATACCCACAGCCACAGGATTCTCTTGTGCTATCAACACACTTTAGGAGGGTGCATATATGAGAGAGAGAGTCGTAATTTGTTTTCTTGATATAGTCTAGAATTTAATTATCTAGAATTCCTGGGCCTCTCTCTGGAACTTCCCCCACCTTGGTGCTAAGAGTTGAACCTCAGGGCTTTGAACATGCTAAATAAGCACACCACCACGACACTGAACCACATCCCCAGCTCTGGAATGCTTTTCAAAATACAAAGACTTTTTTCCTCCAGTATTTGCTAGCCCACATTAGCCTCCCCACAGATACCCGACAACCAATGGAGGCCAAGGACATGGTGCCTCCTAAGTGCTTCCAGGAGATGAGAACAGACTTTCCTGACGGTCTCAGTGTGGCATGTGAATGGAATGATGGGGGAGGCACAAACTCAGACACCCTGGGCATAGGACAGTCTTTAGAATGTCATAGAGAAAGGATATGTGGATTGAGTGAGTGGGGGCTGGGCTGGGAGGGCCCTGGGTAGAGGAGGTACAGAACAGAGACACTAAGCTGGTTCTTGTGGGTCAGCTTAGGCTTCTGAGAGCACCAGGGTCCCTTTGTAAGGAGTGACAGTGGCCTATATGACTGGATGTCCTCATGAGGCTTTAGTGGAAGAGAAGTTGGTTAGCATCCTCTACATTTCTAAGAGGGGCTAAGACCTCTTTTCCCAGTGGCTGTGTGATGGAGCTGAGGAGGATTCTGGGAAGCTGTGGGGGATTCTGGGAAGCCGTGGGGAGACGGGGTATCTGAGAGTCTTCTGGTGTGCTACAGCAGAGAACCTGATGGGATGCTTTCTCTCATGTCACTGGCACTTCTTTGGGCACAGTGGTTTGACATTGGACTAGTAATGATATTTCTGCTTCTGCATCCTGACTTTTCTTCAGGGTATATTCTAAGGACATTCTCCATCTTTAATTCCAGAGACATGCGTGGTGTTATTTGCAGGCCCCAGCTGCTGGTTAGGTATGTTAACAGCCCCTCACTTACTCTTGCAGCACACGTGGAGAACGAGGAGCAGTACACCCAGGCTCTGGAGAAGTTCGGTGGCAACTGTGTATGCAGAGATGACCCGGACTTAGGAAGTGCATTTCTGAAGTTCTCTGTGTTCACCAAGGAGTTGACGGCACTCTTCAAAAACCTGGTCAGTGTTTGCTGTGTGTACAGACATGGCATGTGAAATGCCAATCATACCACCCCTGAGAAGCTGGCCCAACAGCTGGCCAAGAGGACTCATTTCTGATAGTCTAGGGAGATAATCTCTGGATCCTTCATAACCTAGAATCACTATTTTTTCTATATATTCCCAGTAGGTAAATTTGTGTCAAAGTTTACAGTTTTAATTTTTTTCTTTAATATGACTTACATTTATCCTGGCATGTCAAACTCTTGGGTGCAGGATGGAATAAATAAATTTTCTCATCTTCTTCAGGGCTCCTGACTTTAGTTTCTAGTAGTTTTAAAACTGAAGACTAGTGTGTTCAAGTGGTATCTCGTATACTTTTCTGTAGTTGTGAAGAGACTCAATGATCAAGACAATTTATAGAACAAAGTTCATTGGGGGCTGGATTACAGTCCCAGAGGGTTGTTCATCATGGTGGGGAGCACAGCAACAGGCTGGCAGGCTGGAGCAATAGCTGAGAGAGAGATCCGTGTGCCACACGAGGCAGAGAGGAATAGAGCTAACCAGGAATGATTTGGACTTTTGAAACCTCAAAGCCCATCCTCCATGACACATTTCTTCCAACAAGGCCACACCTCTAATTCTTCCACCAACTGGGGACGAAGCATTAAAAATATCTGAGCCTGTAGGGGCCATTCCCACTTAAGCCACCGATGATAGCGGGCATCAGGTGGATGATATTTAATAAATAGAATTTAGACTTACCTTAGGAAGCAGGGCAGCCTATACTCAAAGCGCAGAATTATCGTGTTTATTTAAAGGACTTCAGGGCTGAAAGGAAAGGACTGGTTCTGTGAGCAGAGGGACACAAGGGTGGACTCCTTTGGTCATTGCTTGGTAGCATGGGGATAGGTTAGCCATTTATTTCCTGGGCTTGCGGCTCAGAGTTGTCCCTGCTGTGGGAATGGGATTCTGCAGAATGTGATCCTGCCCTGGCAAGTGCTTCTTTCCCGAGGTGGGGTGGGCCCTGGAGACCTCTCCAGCATTTCCTTCTTGTTTTTCTCCCCCAGTCTCCCCTAAAGTCCGTGTCAGGTCTCAGCCATGCTCTCTGCGGAGGTCGCAGGCAGCAAATGTTTTCATATCTTCTCTTGGCTCATGACAATCGAAGAAACAGTTCATCCTGGAGGGTGGTGGCGTTGGGAAGCAGGGAGCGTACTGTATGAGTTTATTACAGGAAGGGCAGAGAGCAGGATCGTCTAGGCTCTTTCCTCCCCACGGTTGCCTGAAAATACTTTCTTACTGGCAAATAGCTGTCGCAATGCTTAGATTGTTCTGTGTGCTTGCTTGCCGGTTTGGCTTTTTTTTTTTTTTTTAACTGAATGTGAAATCCTTGCCATTATAAGATCTGTCACTCTCTGTCCCTGCCTGGAACAGCGGCAGGCTGCATGCTGTCTATTGAAGCCGATTTCCTCAGGGTTGGAGCAGATGTACATCATGGCTGGTTCAGAAGGAAGACAGGGCAAAACTTTCTAGATGTTTGCAACACGAATTCTAGTTGTTATTAAATGAAAACTCAGAGCCAGATATCGGGGGAAAGCTGGAATATCAGAGAGAGGAAACAGACCATGGTCAGTTCTCACCCAGCCAACTTCTCGGGGTAAAAGCTATCTTCCAGCTTCCTCCACCTGGTTCGTAGCTTCTACAGAATAATTCTCTGTCTTCCTACGCCTGCCTTAATTAAATGCCTTCTTCTTCGCCCAGCTGTTTCACTTCTGGTTCAATTCTGCATCATAATCCTAGAGTTAAGATTAAAGGTGTGAGCTACTACTGTTTGGTAGTTAGGCCTGAGCTCACAGAAACACAGAAAGATGTCCTCTTTCTCTGGAGTTATGGGATTAGAGGCACCACCACTGCCTGCCTGGGAGCCTGGAACTCCCTCTGTAAACCAAGCTGGCCTCAGACTCAGATCTGCTGGGATTAAAGGCGTAGGTCACCACTCCGGTCTTTCCCCGTGCTGGGATGAAAGGCCTGAGTTACCCCTCTGACCCTCCTGTCTTAACCGTGGGTGGATCTGTTCTCTGATATTCCAGACTGGTTTTGTTAGATGTATCATCACAGATGTTGACTGGGTGGTTTTCCCTGCTCTGAGCCTCTCAGTGCACAGTGTCCATCGCCTTCTTAGGGCTTGACTTGTGAGCACAAATAAGCATCCTCAAGAGTGGGAAGCCAGAGTCCTCAGGAGAAGAGCCACGGGGGAAAAGAGAGTGAGACAGAAGACAGTAGAAGACATTAAAACAGCCATCTATGCAGGATCATGTCAGGGAGACCTGAAGAAACACTGAATATGTATGGGGAGAGTGGAGTGTTTCCTCTGGTTATTGGAGGAGTTGACGGTATGGACTGTTAGTGTTCGAAAGTATAAAACTAAAATTTGAGCCAGCTAGGCATTGGTAGTGCACACCTTTTATCCCAGAACTGGGAAGGCAGAGGCAGACAGGTCTCTGAGTTCAAGGCCAGCTTGGTCTACAGAGTGAGTTCACAGCCAGCCAAGGCTACATAGAGAAACCCTGTCTTGAAAAAAACCAAGAAAATAAAACAACAACAAACCCCCCTCCCCCATAAAACCTGGGTGTTGAGGAGATGGGTTAGTTGGGATTGGTAGAAAGTTTGCCTCATAAGGTTGAGGTGTGAGTTTGGATCCCCAGTATCCATGTATAAAGCACACTTGTAATTCCATTGAAGGCAAGATGGGAGGCATAGCCAGATGGACCCCTGGAAGCTGGCAAGCTAGCTAGTCTGGTCTGTACGGTGAAGCTCCAGAGCAAGAAGAAGCCCAGCTCTTTACAGAAGGTATCTGAGGACCAACATCTAAGTTGGTCCTTTGACCTCTGCACTTGGGCATCTAAATTTAAGCATTATACCCCCCACTTCTCTCCCCCTCCCTCACACACACACACACACACACACACACACACACACACACACACACACACAATCTGACAAGGCTGAATAGAAAAAAATATCGCCCAGAAAACAGATCAAGAACTAAAGAAAAAAATGTCAATTAGGAAACAATTGGACGTAACAGCACTGTTGGAAACTTTAAGGTGTGGCAATACCTTGCAATAATGAGGAAAAAATGGCTCTACCTGGCCTCAGGCCCAAGCCACTGGGCTTGAGCATAGGATTAAAGATGTTACCACACACAGGCTCCAGACGCTTAGCTCCCGTGCACTGTTTCTCTGGAAGTCCTTCAGGATACGCTTTAGCAAATGAAGAGGGACGCAGGAAAGGAAGTCTTGGAGTTAGGGCGAAAGGTGGGCAGTGACAGGCACTTGAGATGATGGAGAGCAGCCTGCCTGGCTCAGCTGGGGGTGTTGGAGTTGGTGGGGTTGACACCTTCTCCCTGAATCCCTGGGAAAACAGCTTTTAAGTGTTTGCTCACTCATCTCTTTGGATTTTCTCAGCTTAGTTTAGATAGAGACTAATACCAACCAGGTGCATTCCCACTTTTTAGCTCATTTAATGCTTGAACCAATCCCGTAAGGGCCAGGATGGTGTACAGAACTGAAATCTCGCTGTGGAGAACCAGAGCACTCGGCCACTTTGGAGTGTGTACTGTTAATACAGAAAGGCCACCTGCAACATTCCACACCTTGGGGTCTGCACAGCTAACCCAAAGCGGTTCTCCCCATATTTTATTTTCTGTAAAAACAGAGCAAAGCATGGCCTTGACGCCGTATCTGGCACACTGTTCATCATACTGAGGCCCAATGCCGTACCTGGTGCATCTCTCACCATACTGAGGCCTCAATACTGTGCCTGGTGCATTACTTACCATACTGAGGCCTCAATACTGTGCCTGGTACATCGCTCACCAGGCTGTGGTCCCTATGCTGCCCCTGGTACATCGCTCACCAGGCTGTGGTCCCTATGCTGCCCCTGGTGCATCGCTCACCAGGCTGTGGCCCCAATGCTGTGCCTGATTCATTGTTCCCCAGACTGGCTTTGCCACTTACGGTACTTGGAAACTGTCACTGAGTTCAGTTGCAGCTAGACTTTGTGCAGATCGAAAGTCTCAGGGCAGGACATGGTAAACTTAATCCATGGTGTGGCAAACATGGGTATTAAAGAGGCTCTGTTTCCTTCACTTCTGTGGCGGCACAGGAGAATTTTCCTACCACTCTAAGAACATGGGGTGCCTAAGCGAAGTGGTTCATTCATAGGGCTGAGCTGAGATTCAAGACAAAGCCATGTAACTCAGACTCATGGGCCTTCCCACTGTTGACACCCAAGAAGGCTGCTTGTTGGCATTTAAGGGCACAGAAGGACAGAAAGTGAGAGAAAGCAGGGTTACGTGCGGTGGAGAGACACGCAGACAACCCGAGGGATAGATTCCCGGCTGAGATGACAGTGAGATGACCTGCCTCACATCGCTAACGTGGAGGCGAACTGAGCAGGCGGGAGGGGCTTGCAAAGCTCTAGGTGGTCTTTTGGAGTTGTTATGATTGTGAACTTAAGAAACCTGGCCCCAGGAACCATGAGGATGCGTGCCTTGCTTTAAGCTTTCAAAGCTTTCATGGAGTGTGGATTGTTGGTCTTATTTTCCAGCAAAGATAAAAACAGAGAAGAATTTTCTATGAGCTTAAATTAGCACTCAGCATGGTGTGGACACTGTCCGCCGTAGGAATGATGAGCCATAACTTGTGAGCTGATTGTAGGGGTGTATACTTTCAAAGTCTTGTATTGGGTCACCTATCCCATCCCACATTTCAGGGTGTCACCCCCAAATCTCCCACAGACATTTAAAAAGCAGTTCAGTATAGTTGGGGCTCTTAGCTCTTTACAAAAACAATAATAATTACCACCTGCCTGCTTGGAGCACTTGGAATAGCTCCAGGGAAGGCCAACAGCATAGTATGAAATGAGATTTTCTTTCTGACAACATGAGACTCACCCTTATAAAGCCTATCCAGTCAGGGCATAATAAAGAGAGAAAACAGACAGCTTCAGAAATCTAACACGGTACATTAAACAGGTCGTAGAGACGGCATGGTTTCTTAGATTCTTCACCCTCCTCAGATGAGCATGAGAATTCTGGAGAGATTTCCTGAGGACTGATTCTGTGTCAAAAAGACTTTTTAATGACAAGCTTCAAACCAGGACTGATTTCTGCAAGGTCAGCTGAAGATAAATGTTCTCTTCTCTGAGAATGGGAAGTAGAGGAGGCTTCACAGTCACAGAACCTACTCAAGTGAAGACCAGAGTCCATCAGGACAGGAGCCAGGGAGGCGGGCCTGAAGGTGGAGTTACAGTGTGGGAGCTGTGACTCTGATCCCTTTGTCTTGACTCTGCAGCTGCCTGGAATCAGAAGCCACTGAGCTGTGAGCAAAGCAGGTCCATAGGCTCTGGATGAGCAGCAGAGAGTAGCTTTAGTATATGATGTGCCTGGCAAAGGCACGTACTATCTCACCTACCTCCACCTCCTGAATGTTGGAAGTAAAGGTGTGTGCCACTATGACAACACCTTGGAAAGTGGTTAGCACTGTTGTGGGAGGGGGTAGCCTGCCTGGCACAGACAAGACACCTAAGACAAGGCCTAGGACCAGGCTGGTGCTGTAGGGGCTGATGAGCTCCACAGCATCTTTTATGAGCACCTCTTGTGTGCTTTGCAGGCCACTAGCATTCCCAAGTCCTAGCAGCCTTGAAAGCTGCCCCTCTCTTATTTCTGGTGTGAAAGTTGTCTATTTTGGTCTTTGTGTTAAGCACTCAAGATCAGCATGAGCGTTCCCTCTCCTGTTTAATTAAATCAACTTATCGAGATGGCTCTTTTGCCATAGAGACAGGAGAGAGGGCATCTGCCCATGAGGTTTCCCTGTGTAGACAGAACATTACCTACCTCATGTGTGTGTGTGTGTGTGTGTGTGTGTGTGTGTGTGTGTGTGTGTGTGTGTGTGTTAGATAGACTAAGGCACCAGCATCCATTGCCCAGGGCGTACTGTTCTGTTTATTATCAAGAACAAAAGAGCCAGATAGTTTTGCTTGGGAAGTTTCCTGGTGTATTTGTGATAGTGACCTTGCCTGTAAGGTTTTAAGGAAGCATGATGGAGATAAGATGTCCTGCTGGCTATCCCACAGGTGAGAGCCTTCTCTCTCTGGCAGGACAGGGATGCTTTGAAATGTTCTCATTATGAAGCCATGAAAAGAACTCTGGCCTCACAGTTTTGGACCTACCTCTACCCAATTCTAGTTGTGTGATTGGGGTATAAATTGAAAACCCTAACCCTGTTTCCATATCTCTTCAGAGGGGAGAGCAGGACATACCTCTCAGGATGGTCCTGACAGTTAAATGAGATGAAATGACCCTGTGCCATTTGGCGGCATATTCCAGCCATTTCTTCCTCCAAAATTTTCTGCTTGGGTGCCGGTTCTTTCAGACAAGCAACTTTGAGAAGGAACACAGAGAACTATCCTTTGAGCCTGGCGGGCACACTTCTGCCCAGGGCTTTTGTGTTAGACATTTCCTCTGCCAAGAATGTTCTTCTGTGAGATTAGCATGGTTCTCTGTCTGGCATGCTTCAAACGCTGCTCAGACATAACCTCGTAAGAAGGACACCCTGACCGATTTTGAAAGAGTCTTGCTCCACACATGATGATAGCGTCGTCATTTCTGGTTTTGATAGTTATGTCCAAACTGGAAGCAGCTCCAAAATCCATCAAGGGCAGGATGAATGGAGCGTGCTATGTCCATACACTACAAGAGACTTTAGCATTAAAGAGCAAGGGACCGTGGCTAGATACATCAACATGAATGATGAGGAGTGCATACTAAAGATTCCACCTCTGAAAAATGGTGGAGAGTGGCAGCTTTTGCTCGGTAACAGGAGCAGGTGAGGAATCCCCCTAGAGACCAGAAGTGAACACAAGCAACTCTGGGAGATGGTTGGTATTGTACACTGAGTGTTATAACCTTCATGTCCTAGCACATTTTAAAATGAATTACACTCCAGTAGTCCTGCTTAAAAAGTTTTAAACTGCATTCTGAAAGCATTGGCATCCAAAAGAACTTCTGCATCGATAGAAATGGTATGCTGTCCAGTGCGTTAGGCTATGAAGTGAGGCTTAGATGTGTAATTATGCAAAGGCACGGGCAGTTGGCATCCATTCTGTAGGGCAGTATGCCATACCATCCATTAGCGCCACCTCCCATATGTACCCTAGATCTTGGGCCCAGAAGCGGCTCTCTGGGTGGGGTGGAGCATGGGGCAGGTGAGACACTGCTTTGTGGGCCAAGGTGAGGTGTGAAGAACTAGCGTTAGGAAGTTTTAAGGCCCAGAAGTAAATAAAATAGGATGAGCAGCAGGTAAACGTGGCGTTGGCTGCTGCAGCAGTATGCCCTTCCAGTTATTAGTTCTGGTGTTGGATGTTCTTGACTTCTGCTTCATGTGCGCCTCTGGCTTGCTGGCCCAGGCACTTCATTTGTACATATGAGCTTATAGACTTTAGCCTCTAATTGACTCATCTTGTTCAAAAGACTGGGACAGGGTTGGAAAAAGGGAAGAAGGAGAAGGTATTATTTTAAAAGCCTGTATATTAGCTAATGGTAGTTACAGCCTTGATTAAGTGGTCAGACGTGCTTGCTTCTTCAAAGGCCTTTTGCAATACTAGTGGTTGCCTGAGGTTAAGTTAATCCTAGCCTCCGTGTTTGAGCCCAAGTGTTTATTTCTGTCCAGCAGAACTTTGCGGCGGAGTGTCTAATAGCTGTCTGTGTCAGATCGTGATGACTGAAGCAATGTGAGAATAAAAGACAGAGAAGCTGGCTGTCCTTTAATGAGGATGATGAAGGGTTCTCTCGGGAGTGGGGATGGTGCACCCAAGCACATGGGCTTGGGGTATTACAGGGTAGCAAAGAGGACTTTTGGGGGTGGGCTATTCCGTGGTTGGAAGTTTCTGTCCTCAAACACCTGGCAGCTGAGAACATCCAGAATCACCCACAGCCAAGCCATGAAGGTCAGGGAGTGGTGACCCACGCCTTTAATCCCATCACTCAGGAGACAGAGATCCCTCTGGATCTCTGTAAATTCTGGCCTATGGCTCAGGCATATTACATTTTAACTCGTATTTCTTTTTTATGTTTATCCCCAGAGCTTGGCACCTTTTTCTTCAGAGCAGCATTCTCGTCTTGCTTCCTTTGTGTCTCTCTCTCTTTCATCTTACTCCATGCGTAGATTTCCCACCTGCCTCTAGGCTGTCTTGCCATAGGCCAAAACAGCTTCGTTATTAAGCAATGGTAATAAAGCATATTCACAGTGTTCAGAAAGATCCCACAGCAATATTCCTTCTACAGCTCTGTTCCCTGTAGTCTCGGAGTTGTCAGTAACACAGGAGGTTGGTTCTTGATCTTATCGTGAGATCCCTGGATCCTGACATCCCCAAGAAAGGTATTATCACCGTGTTGAATATTCTGTCCAGGAGTTTCTCAGCTCACCTGATGTTTTAGGATTATTAGCCCGTTAGCCTGAGAACATGCAGCAGAGGCTTCGGACTTGGCTTTCCTGTCACACACACTGAGGCCCCAGGCAGAGGAGGAGGAGCTCCCTAGTGAAGCCTCTAGTGGGGCTCTGTTACATTTCTACACAGTCCCTTTTTGATTTTTAAGGTTCATTTTAGTGGTGTGTGTCTGTCTGTCTGTCTCTGTGTGTGTCTGTGTGTATGTGTGTCTGTCTGTCTTCTGTGTGCGTGTGTGTGCCTGTCTTCTGTGTGTGTCTGTGTATGTGTGTCTGTCTGTCTCTGTCTGTCTCTCTGTGTGTGTGTATCTGTCTGTCTGTCTGTCTGTCTGTCTGTCTGTCTGAGAACCAGCGAGTAGTGGCTCCTCTGAGAAGAGGGAGCTGAGTTTCCCTACAGGTAGCTGTAAAGTCTGATGTGTATGCTGGGCACTGAAATCAGGTCCTTTGCAAGAACATTGTGTGTGTTCCCAACTGTCCCTCCAGTCCAGCAGGTAACATAAGCAGCCTTTTTGAGGATATTTTCATAAGAACCGCCCGTATAAACCAGATAGTTAGTGTTTTCTTAACCTTCCCTAAAGCCGGACCTCTTGCCATGCGTCAGGTTTAGGGAGCTCCCCAATACTTGCTATCAAAAATCTCATCCTCCCAGCTCCAGTCAGTATGGCTCTGCTTTTAGCCTCTATTATTATAACTTAATTTTGATTATTTCAGTCAACTTGACTATCCCCAAGAAGAACATTTTGTAACTAGAGCCCAGACTCCTTCAGCAGGCCTGGCATCCAAGCTTCACTTTCCCGTAGCTGACAGGGTGGTCCCCTCTGCTACCATGGCAGCCTGTGCCCACATCAGCACCTCAGCCTGAGCTCTGTGTCTTTCCATTTCCACACAGCTCTCTAGTCCTGTAGAAAGACAGAGTTCTTTCCCATGTTTTAAAGATGCTTTCATATGCTGTGCTCAACCGGTTTCCCTTGTCTCCAGAAAAAGTGACTCTGAGAAGCCCCCAGTGCTTCCCATAGATTCTGCCGGGACATCTCTGGCAGCTTCCCTCAGGGCTGAGTCTGGTTGTCTTTCTCACCTAACCCTTCTCTGCCCTTACCACTACCTGGGGCTTCTAGCACCTCCTGTGCACAGGTCTCTACTGTTGTGACCGTTAAATGTTCTTTCAGGAGGGACTATGTAACTTGTCCCCAGCGTGCAGCCTAAGACATTCTTAAATCAATGAAGATTTGCTTAAATGAGTGAAGATAAAAGCACACCACCTGCCAGGCAGTGCTGGAGCACACCTTTAATATCAGTACTTTGAAGGCAGGGGCAGGTGGATCTCTGTAAGCTCGAGGCCAGCCTGGTCTACAGAGTGAGCTCCAGGACGGTCAGGGCTACACAGAGAAAAACCTTGTCTAGAAAAAATGAAAGGGAGGAAGGGAGGAAGGAAGGAAGAAAGGAAGGAAGGAAGGAAGATAAGAAGGAAGACAGGAAGGAAGACAGGAAGGAAGACAAGAAACATACAGCCCAAGAGTGGATATACACAGTTGTTCACACATCTCTGTTTTCTGTGGGTTTTGCCTGCCTCATCCTGTATAATAATCTGCTTGATAAATCTACTATCAACTCCCTCCCTCCCTCCCTCCCTCCCTCCCTCCCTCCCTCCCTCCCTCCCTCCCTCCCTCCCCAAGTCGGGGGGCCTTGAACTTGCTATATAGCCAGGATAACCCTGAACTCTTAGTGCTTCTATACCTCTGCAGTGCTGGAGTTATAAGTGCCTGGTTTTTACAGTGTTGGGAGTTGAACTTTGTATATGCTAGACAAGTAAGTGCTCTACTAAATGAGCCACACTGCTGTCCATAGAGTCTATTATTCTTGCTTTGTGTGTGTATTTTTTATTCTCTTAGCCGGTTGTTTACAAAGTAGACTTGGAAAACTGATGGGTGGTTGGTTTGGTGAAGTTAAATGTTTGCTATAATGTAGCCAGTTACTTCTGTTGTCAGTCATTGTGAAGCAGGGTCTTGGTCTCACTAAACAGCTGTACTGGCTGGTTTTGTATGGACCTGACACAGGCTACACTCATTGGATATAAGACAATTGGCAATGCTTAGTCAGGCCTCTAGGTCATTTCCTTAGTTACTGATTCATGGGAGAAGGTCCAGCCCATGGTGGGCGGTGCCATCCCAGGGCTGGTGGTCCTGGGTCCTATATGACGGCAGGTTGAGCAATCCATGGGGAGCAAGCCAGTAAGCAGCGCCCCTCCAGGGTCTCTGCATCAGCTCCTGCCTCTAGGATTCTGTCCTTCTTGAGTTCTTGACTGTAATGTTGAAGTGTGAGCCAAATAAACCCTCCTCCACAGCTTGCTTTTGGTCATGGTGTTTCATCACAGCAACTGCAACTCTAAGACAATAGTCCAGACTGCCTTTGAACTTGGGATCCTTTCCTTTCAGCCTCCAGTGTGCTTCATTTGATTTAAAAGTAGAGGTGTGATTCATTCTGTAACTGAAGCCTCATGTCTAGGTGCCACACCCCATTCTCGGAGCCATGGAGCACAGGAGAGGTAGCCTGAGATGCTGTGTTTTAGAACATGCCAGATGCTAGAAGACATTCGGAATAGCGAAAGCCTAGGACGTGATTGGGAAAGGAGAGAGATGGTCACTTTCTTCTGGGAGAGGTGACATTTGAGTTCTTCTGGGAGGGAAGTAACTCTGGACTGTAAGGGCAAGAGAGGACGTTGAAACACGGGGCAGATTGAGGACCAGTTCTGAATTGGGGAAGCAGACTTCAGGAGACTGAAGGACAGATGAAAAGTGGCATTTGAGATGTATGGTGGGGGCAGTCACCTCAGACACAAATAGGCAGTCTGGTATCTTTTAGCAACAGGGTCCCAGGAAAGTCTGGTAGAACCGTGAAGGAGGGCTTAGGGCAGCCAAGGTCTAGAGGTCTGTGGCAGGAAGCAAAGATGCAATGCCATTGTAAGGAGAAGGGACAGCTGAGGCATTAGGGTGGCCTGGACATGGGTGTGGTTGTGGAAGTATCTGATAGGCAGATACTTGGCCTAGCATGGCTGTATGGTGCAGAGCAGAGAAGCCCGGGGGACCGCTCCCTGGTGAAGCAGCTGCTGATTGTGTAGCCAAGAGCTCCCCAAGGAACCAGCCTTGGTCCTTGGCCTTGCAGGAAGGAGGGGCAAGCCTCTGCAGAGCTCAGTTCCGGTCTGTTCACAATGGAAACCCAGGTGTGATTGCTCCCAGGGATGAATCACAGGCAAAGGCTGATTCAGTACTGTCCTCCCCAAACCTCATTTTCAACTGAGCTTCTACTATTTAGAAGTTGATCCCTTAAGGTTAATCCTCACAGGCCACAGCAGATTACAGTGTGCCTTCCTGCTGATGACAGACCCATGACCAGTGTTGACTCACTTAATACTCAAGCAACAGTTATTCAAAATCATTTTGGAAATGACAGTCATTCATGAAGCTATCATTTGGCCGTGTGTGTGTGTGTGTGTGTGTGTGTGTGTGTGTGTGTGTGTGTGTGTGTGTGTGTGTGTACGTATGTACGTACGTACACGTGCACTTTAATGCCAACATCGTTGCACACTTTTGCAGTATTGTTCAAGCGAGTTCTGAGGTCACCCGAAAATTTCATGTGCTGAGGGGCAAGGAGATGACTCAGCAGGTAAAAATAACAGCTGCCAATGGAACCTGAGGACCTGAGTTTATTAATCTACATGATAGAAGGAGAGAACCAGCCCCCTAAGTTGCCCTCTGACTGTTACACACTTGCCACGGCATCCACATGCCCCTGCATACAACATAATTAAGGTTTTGGATGCTGATATTACTATCTGGTAGCCCATATTCCAAATTATCTTTTGTTTTGGGAATAAGGCTCTCACTATGCAGTCTTGGATGCCCTGGAACTCACAGTGATCCACCTGCCTCTGTCTTCCAAGTCCTGGAATTAAAGATGTCTGTTACCAAGCCCAGATATATTCCAAATTGTCTTTTTAAATGGTGCTTATGTTCAAGGTGACTGTACTGAAAATTAAATTCCCTAATCTGGGTAGAATATGAATGCAGAAATTCTGCCATCCTGCCTCCTGTTCATTCCTGTGATGTAGCCATGGTACCTGCTAAAATAGTGTGCTGGTGGCAGGGGCTAGGCTGAGCCCTTCCTTCCAGGGAGGGAGGAAGCGTGTCTCAAGCCTATTTCCCATATGAGAAGGCATCTTTGAGGTTCAGGGCTCGTGCCCGCCCGTGCTTCCAGGCTGGAGGTTTGCTGTTCATACTTAACTCACATTTGAGGTATTCTTGCAGCAGGCCTACTTGCTTATGGCAAACCCCAAATGTGTCAGGAGCTTTTGACTCCCTAAGACTCTCCATGGTGACAATTCAAGACAATATTTCTGGCTTCTTGCTGGCTCCCTGGCTCTTTCTCTTCCTTTTGTCTGCTTGCTCCTTTTTCCAGCTGCAGACAGATGCAGGTACACACTCACTCACTCACCACCATACCACACTCACACATGCACCCTCTCTCACGCACTGACGCACAGCCCTCCTTTACTCTCTACCATGTAATGCCACATACTCATTTCTTTACTTACACGCCTTTCCCGCAGACAGAAATCCCAGAATTTACCTTCTTCTCATTCCCATATTGGGAGCGAGCTGGCCGGCCTCCGCACAGCCCCGAAAACACCTCCAGCAGGGTTATTAGGAAGTAGGTTGTGCCCTTTTGTTATAGGCTCTTGAGTAGACTGATTCTCTCATTGATGGATGCTTCTGAGATAGGGTTAGGCTTTACCCATTGCAGTAACTTCACAACTTAACAATACAACGCTCTTGCGTGGAAGTGTACAAATCTGGGTCTTCTCATTAGTTACATGCTCACTTCTGGAGCAAAATGAGTGGGTGGGTAAGACCACCACACCATGCTGGCTAGGCTGTCCGTGGTCCTTTCGGACACCCTTGTCACCTTTGCTTGGACGAGAAAGGATGTTGAATATCTTTTCTGTTTTTCCTTTTTAGATCCAGAATATGAACAACATCATCTCCTTCCCTTTGGACAGTTTGCTGAAAGGAGACTTGAAAGGCGTAAAAGGGGTATGAAGGAGTCCTGTTGTTTTGACATCATGGGAGTCATGGCACCGTTGGCTGTCACCCCAGCCATCGCATGAGGCCACAGGGATGGCATCTGCTTTGTTATCCTGAATTTGACATTTTGATGCTGCCTTATGGGGCAGCGGTGGTGTCTCTTGGCCTGCGGGTTTTTCTCTTGTTGGTACCGTGAGCTTGGTACAGGGAGAAGGCTGAAGGGAAACGAGCCAGTTGGAGGCTGACACACACCCTTAGTGCCACAGGAGCACAGAGCTAGCATCTGGTTTTCTAGCTGCCCATGTTACCGCTTTACTCCTTAGGTAAAGTCTCATAAGCAAGAGCTGACTATGTATGTGTCCTGCGCTCCAGAGGATCTGGCTATTTGAAAAGGCCTGGACACTTACACCGCTGGGGCCGTATACTTCTTAGTAAATACAGGAGCTATTAATCCTCGGGGATAGAGGGATGCTTGACTGGGTCTTTTAAAGACTCAGGTCTTTTTATGTGTGATTTCTGGGCCTCGTGGAGACACATCTGGAAGCCTGTCTTGGTGACTTCCTCCTAAACCTCCTGCTGTGTCCTTTGCAATGTGTGCAAGGAGAGAGATTAGGACAAGGGACATTACATGCTGGAAATCAGCAGCTGATTTACCATGAAACAAACAAACAAAAAGGTGAGGGTAGAAGGTTGCCTTCCTAGAGGAAAGTCATGTCCCATTATGGGCACGTGGATCCACACCGTGTGCCAGGTTGTCAGGAGCGGAGGGCAGTTTCACAGAGACTTTCCATGACCACTAGAGACACAAAAGTTAAGCACAGGAGTCTCATTGAAGGGAAACAGAACTGTGTGGGAACCTTTTGACAGACTTGAAGACCTCAGGAATTATTATATATATATATATATTATATATATATATATATATATATATATATATATATATATATATATATTTTTTACCAGCCAGGCCTTGTTATGAATTTCAGCTCTAAACACCGAGCATTTCCCAGGGAGAGAGAGGAGAGTATGCTGGAGTCAGAAGTTGACATGGATGATAGGCATGCTGTTTGGCCTGCTTTTGTGTGTGTGTTATATGTTCTGTAATGCACGATTTTAAACAAGAAGGAAGGAAAAGGAAGAAATGCTGACTAGACCCCCTTAGTCTCAAAGGCACCTGATTTTTCTTTTTTATAGGTTCCACACATGACTTCTTTTAGAGGCTAGTGTGCACAGAACCAGGCTAGGGATAAGAGTGTTTGTCCTGCACAGAAATTAATGATTAATTAGTCGTACTCACTGCCGCTCTGTTTACAGGATCTGAAAAAGCCCTTTGATAAAGCTTGGAAGGACTATGAAACCAAAATGTAAGTGTTCTTATTTATTTGTTTGTTTGTTTATTTATTTACTTCTTAAGAGTTTGCAGGTCATTTGAGATTTAAATTTTAAATCAGGTTTTTGCTGCTTGAAAACATTGAATGAGCCTAACCCATGGAAGAATTTGCCTGAAGTTGTGTTGCATGGCTCATGATGACAGGTGTGTCTGTTGTCTGCCTTTGGGGATGGTGGCTTCTTCCAGAAAGCTCTGTGGTGTCTCGGTGGTTATAGAACAGTATTTCACATATGTCTTCCCAGTGATTCATTAGACAAACAAGCCATTCCCTGGAGATGGGGAGATGGCTCAGTGGGTAGCCACTGACCCTGTCATGTGAAGAGTCCCCAGAACCCATGTAAAAGCTAGGTGTAATAGAGTGTCTGTAACACTGTTCCTGGGGTTGGATGGGAGGTGGAGACGGAGGCTTCCTGGAAGTTTGTGGGTCGGGTTGCCCCTTACACGGTGGCAAATGAAACCCTGTCTCATGTAAGGCAGAGAGAGCTGACTCCTGTCCTGTCCCCTGACATCTGAGTTCCTGCCAGGATACACACATAGAAACACGCACACCCACACACACGAAGTTGGTTTGTTTTATTTTGTAGCTTGCCCTTAGCTTTGAGTTCTTGTTCATATGAAATACCAGATCTCTTGTCTTTGGGACCATAAGTCCCGAGTGCCTCAGTTTTACTTTGTTTCTTTGTCATGGTTGGAGCTCAGTGATCCCGAGACCTGAACCACAGTCTCAGCTGGAGGCCAGTCTGCTCTTGGCAGTTAGGAAGTTTCTCATTCAGAAGGCTGGAAGAATGGGGATAGCTAGAATAAGCTAGTGATAGGGGCCCTCAGGGCTTCAGTTGTTTAAATGCTGGAGAAATCAACAATTCTCTAAATGCCTTCTGTTTACTTTGTAACCTGCCTGAGAGCTGGAGGCATTCCTCAGTGAAAAGCCATCCGGTGAAGTGAAGGATACTGGGAAGGAAATCATTTCAGATGTGACTCTTAAGTGTTTTAACTAGATTATTATTATATTTGTTTTTAAAGCCACCCTGGGGCTTTTTCTTTCATTAATGTGAGATCACAAAGCAATCTGGTGCCACACCTGGATATTCATTCCACCTGTGGAAATATTGTTTCTGTCTGGAAATGGCTTGGATCTCAGGTCTGGGGTTTTGTGGTGGGATCCACTCATTTACTCAGTAGAAGTGGAATGAATCTTGGGGACCTAGAAGGTCTATTCAGTCCAGACAGACTCCCGACCATTATCCCTGGCTGTTTAACCTCTTTTAACTGAGTTAAGTTCAGTGATGTAAGCACATTGCCACTACTACTTGCTGAGGTTGCCACTTGTTTAGCCAGCAAGAGGGTCTCAAGGCGGGGCCGGGAGTAGGGTTGACCGTCTCCTGTCTAGCTGTCCCTGTGCATTGCTCTTTACCTCAAGCACTCGCTCAGAGCTGTGGGTGGTTGGAGCAGGGTAGAGTCACTGCTAAGAACACTGTGTGACAGAGAGGCCTCTGGTTGTGAAGAGAAAGATTGGGAGGAAGGAAATCATCACACTCTCCACGATGAAGCTCTACTTGCTCAACGTAAGGACAGAATCACCTACAGGATTTCTGAATCTGGTGTAGAGGGGACTGAACCTTTTAAATTTAAAGCAACCCTAGGGTGCGTCAAAAAGTTATTCTTTACCCGGGAACGTGAACAGTTCCTCTAACTCAAGATTCCTTGCCACGTGTAATAACTAGGTTGGTGATGTCTTCAGGATTCCTCCGCAGCCACTCTGGACTTCTTAGATACATGACTGGTGACCACAGAACTGTGTGAGGAGTGTAGAGGCTGTGGTGCCCCATGGTCACAGCTCCATTAAGGTGCCTCAGTTCACTGGACAATGTCCCTGCCAAATGACCTCCTGCTTCTTCACATTCTTGTTGCCTTCAGAGTGTTAGGTTTACCTTGCGTGCTCAGACAAAAGAGCAAAGGGCTGATATTCTTGCACCTTCCACATATATACGCAGGCAGACCCACATACACACACGTCCACACTCTGCCTCCATGATGGGAAACATCAAGTAGCCTGTTTAATTGTCAAACAGCTTTTAAAGAAAATGCCAGCTGTGTCTCCTTGTGTACCCCAAGGCTTGGCAGGACGTGCTTTTTATGGCTGATGTGACTCTGAGACACCGTATTTCTTGGTGATGATTCTGAGTGTGTGTCCAGCTGGTCAGTTTATACCTAAACTGTACATGTGACATTTAGATAATGGAGCTCAGCGTGAAGTCACCGTGGAAAGCGACATGCTGAATAGCATGATGCTGTAGTGAGAGGCACTGTGGAAACCAGAATAGCATGTGACTTTGCTAAATGAGGCCCAGGGGTGCTAGTGGAGGCCTCTGGAGAGAGCCTGACAATCAAGTGTAAGGCGTGGGTGGTTCTTCTTTCTCCTCAGCATAGATTGGACCCAACAGGTACTTAGGCAGTATCCTGAGTGAGCTGTGAGAAGGCCAACTCTGACACGTTGTTATGACAACACTCAGTTTGCGGAGTTAAGAGGTCGTCTGCTCTGAAGAGCGAGCGTGGAGTGTTGTGAGGCTCTCCAGCGGGGTGCCGTGCTGAGCGGGCGGCCTTTTGACTTAACCTTGCTGTTTTCACACACACAGAACCAAGATAGAGAAGGAGAAGAAGGAGCATGCTAAACTCCATGGGATGATCCGGACGGAAATCAGCGGGGCTGAAATTGCAGAGGAGATGGAAAAAGAAAGACGCTTCTTCCAGCTGCAGATGTGTGAGGTAAGACACTGTGAGCCGGAGGCGCAGGCCTCCTCTGCAACATGGTCTCTACCGAGACCTGCGGCTTCCCTGTCAACTAGACTGCATTTCTGTGCTAAAAGTTTATTTGCTTAGAGGAATCTTGGCTACTTCCTGGGGTATGAGTTTAGGTCAGGCCAGCCTTGATTAAAGGGAGAGAGAGGAGACTGGGGGAGACATGACCCAGAGGTCAAGAGTACTTGCTGCTCATCTTGAGGACCTGCACCCAGTCAGGCTGCCCACTCCTGTAATTCCAGGTAGAAAAGGGGCGGGGGGGGGGGGGGACCTTTTTATTTTAATTTAAGTAGAAGAGAGAGGAATTAAGAGTGATCGCTCTGGCTCACAAGAATTGGCTAGAATACTTATTTCTTCGATACTTTCACTAGTTATTATACCTGTGGAGCTGGTAAAAGGGAGGAGTGAAGAGCCACCCAGAGCAGCCTTGCTACCATTTCCCGGACATCACCTGCCCTAGGGTTTTGGCTTCCCATGGCCTTGGCCTGTGTCTTGGAGAACAGGCAGAAAGGGAACTGACAGAGGAGCTTCTGTCAAGACCACAGACCAAATAGCATGAAGACCTGTGTGTGTGTGTGTGTGTGTGTGTGTGTGTGTCTGCGTGTCAAGCAACATGAAGACCTGTGTGTGTGTGTGTGTGTGTGTGTGTGTGTGTGTGTGTGTGTGTGTGTGGTGTGTGTAAATGGCCCTGTCTCTCCCTGGACTTTGCATTAGTGTAATCTCAGGCCCAGTGGTACCTGTTATACCCTCTTCAATAGGACTATTAAAAAATAAAAAAGCCACTGTAGACCTTCCTTCCTCTTCTCTGTATGCTTTATAGTTTGTCTCTTATAAGTTCCGGTAAGAAGAGTTTCTGGGTCAAAGAGCATATATATTTTAAGTCTTGATACGTTGCTAAGCATTTTATTAATGATTGTATCGGTTTGGTCCGTTGCCAGATACTCAATGAACAGTGAATAGCTTTCAAAAAGGAAGGAGAACAGGATGCATAGGCAGTTCTTACAGAGAAGTAAATTTGTTGTTATGATTCAGAGCAGCATCCTGTCCCTTCACTGGCCTGCACTGCTGGCCTAGGAGAGTTCTTGGACTTGGGCTCAACCCGAGACAGCTGAGACTCACGGGACTTACCTCAGGTTAGCAGGTTTTTCTGGGCCATCCTGAAAAAAAAAAAAAAAGGAATCTTTATTTTTAAAAAATAATTTATTTTTATTTTATGTGCACTGGTATTTTGCCTACATGTATATCTGTGTGAGGGTGTCAGATCTTGGAGTTATAGACCATTGTGAGCTGCCATATGGGTGCTGGGAATTGAACCCTGGTCCTCTGAGAACAGCCAGTGCTCTTAACTGCGGAGCTATTTCTCCATACCACAGCCTCACAGTGAGGGGAGAGGAGGTTCATAGAGTCCTTGTTCTGTATGCTTTTAGGAAGGGACAGATGCATTTAATAATGCCTGGGTTTCCTGCTGATCGGTCCTTAATGGATTCTCCAGGTCATAAGTGGCTTTGATACAACTTGATAAGTTCACCTTTTTAGCACTCATATTAAGGGGGAAGTGCTTTGGGTCACCAACAAGGTAACAGATTCTTATCTACTGGATGCTGGCAGTTAGTGTTGACAAGGAGCCGACCAAGAAAGGGACTTGAAACTGGGCGTGGTGGCACACGCCATCAACCCAGTGCCAGGGCAGCAAAAAAGGGATCTTGTAGGCAGACTTTTCCTGTCCTGAAGCCACTCTCAAGTAAACACGGTGAGACTTAATACTCAGCCAATAGCTCACTGTAAATGTAAAGTTAACCCATATTCCTTATTTACCCTCTGCCACAAGGCAGTACCTGTATTAGTGTGGCAGGCATATGTGCTCTCTCCCTCTACTTCTGGCCGCCCACTCCAGACTCCGCCCTTCCTCGTCCCACGGTTCTCAGTTTGCCTTTCTCGCCTAATTTCATCCTGTTCAGCTTTTGGCCAGTCTGCATATTTATTAAGTCAATCATAGCGAGCAGCGTACAGAGGGATTATTCCACAGCAGTACCTGGGTATAAGAAGATACATAGGAAGATCCAAGACAGTTAGAAACTCCTATTGAGTTGTGTGTACAGGAAACACCCGGCGTCTACAACAAGCTCTACCTGGCCTACAAGCTGTTAAAGAAGTCAGGAGAAAGTCCTTCTTAAACAAGTGGTGTGGCTCAGTTGGCAGGTAACAGGCACACTATTGTGCACGGCCCCCTGGGGTCGTCTCCAGCCCTGCATAAGCCTGGTGTGGTGTTGCATGCCTGTATCCTAGCAGTCAGGTGCTCTGACTTGCCTGTAGAGCAAGTTGAAGGCCCAGATCTCATCTGCTGACTTCTCCCGTGTTCTTTCTTTGTTTCTCAACAGTACCTGCTGAAGGTCAATGAAATCAAAGTTAAAAAGGGCGTGGATCTGCTTCAGAACCTCATCAAGTACTTTCACGCCCAATGCAAGTAAGTGTCCCATCCCTCCCCTGTTCTTTTTGAGTGTTCCAACATGGATGGCAGCTTCCAGAGGATAGTTTTGTATTGAGTGGATAAATACTCACTTGGAAATTGACGGGAGGAAATTGGGGAGGGGGTCGGGTTGAGGATACCGCTCAGTGATAGCTCACTCCTGGTCTGGCGTGAGGTGTGTGTGTGTCCAGGTTCAATCATTAGACCAGGTCGGTGGGGAAATGAAGAAATTATCATGAGCTTGCCTGGGGGTGTAGCAGAGTTTGTAGTGTATTTGCTTAGCATGCAGGGGGTCTTGGATTTAATTCCCAGCAGTATGTAAACCAACGTGGTGACATATGCACGGGTGATCTCTGAGTTCCTAGGAGGTAGATGTTGGGATTCTGTCTTAGCCCCTGAAGCGGCACCTGGCCAACGGCAATTAGCCGGGCCCTGCCCTGAGTTCTGACATCAGCTCCATTTAAAGATTCTCACCTTCGACCTCTATTTGCTTGCCCTTCCTTTTTCCCCACCCTGCTAACAGGCAGCTCCTCAACCCCCTCTTTATCTTCTCTCTCTCTCTCTCTCTCTCTCTCTCTCTCTCTCTCTCTCTCTCTCTCTCTCTCTCTCTCTCTCTCTAATAGTAAAGTCTTTCCAGTCTGTCACCCATTACACAGTCTTCCACCATGCCCACGTGGGGCATTTTTCCCCCATCCATCGCCATTTATCTGCCACATCTGGAATACACGCTATCATAACAGTAGAGGCAGAAGGAACAGATCTTAAGGTCATCCTTGGCTATATAGAGACCAGCCTGGGCTACACAACACCCTTCAATGAATGAATGAGTGAATTACCATAGGAGGAAAGAAGTGCCCAGAGTATAACTCCGATGAACCTTGACTACGTAGAGGGATTGAAGTCAGAGGCACAAGATCACATTGTGTGACTCTGTGTATTTGACAAGTCAGGGTTAAAAGCATATTAATGGACAGAAAACAGCTTAAGCAGTTACCACAGAAAAGAAAGATTTGGGGCCCTGACTGCTCATGAGTGTGCTCTTGCCTTTGAGGTAACAGAAACGTTCTGATTGGTGCAGAGAACTGTCAATATTCTGAAATCTACTTTAGCGTCCACTTCCAAAGAGCTGTCTTATGGCTAGAGGATTGTGTCTTCATAAAAAAATAAAAATAACAGTATCGATACATTTAAAAGTTGACAATAATTGCCAAAAACGTTTTGTTTCCTTTTTGTAGAGGGACCAATTTGTTTGATCTGACACATGATTTCAGATTTTGTTGGTTTTGAAAGAGAAGGGACAGGGTATTGACTTGATATATTAAGACAGTTCTTTCATACATTGCTGGTCTTGTAAAGTCAATAGGAAAGAAAGAAAAACTTCATTTTCTGGGTATTTATCATTTCAATGAGTGTCAGCCTTCCACAGGGTTCCTGTGTCTGTCAAGGCCCCTGATCAGCTGGTTTAAGTACACACCCATGGCTTCTTCACTCACTCATCCAGTAGACTTTGATGGAGCTTGTGTTTATATAAGGCTTTTATGCCAGGTGCTGAGGTAAAGAGATTTGGCTGGGGAGATGGACTTAGGAATCTGGATGTTTGCCAGTTTTAAGAGTGCAATCTGCTCTTCCAGGGGACCCAGGTTTGATTCCCAGTCCTACAACTGTCTGTAACTCTGGTTTCAAGCGACCAGGCTTCTCTTCTGACCTCTGAAGGTACATAGTGCACGTACACTCAGGTACACACACAAGCACATACAGTTAAACACATACATTATTTTTTTTTTTTTTTTAAAGATTTGCCTCAGACAATGGACTGCCTTAGCCTGCGATGACATAGCATAGCTGGACTGGTCACAGCTGTAGAGGAAAGTGTGATAAGAAATCCTTTAGAGGTCAAGGTGCCAATCTGTTTGTTTATCTCTCCCTGGATGCGGCTTTGCCTGGGGCTGGTGTCACCACCCACACTTTGTTCCCATCCCAGGAATGTCCTCTGGCTTCTCCTAAACTGGGGAGACACACCTTCTGGTTGGTGAGCTGCAACCCTGATGGGATCAAACCTCTTTTTCTTGTCTCATCTTCGACACTCTCTGTGTGGCTTCCTGGGACCACATTCAGTCACTCCCATGTTGGTGTGTGTATGGTGGGGGGCAGCCATGTATGTGCCTCAAGGCCTGTCTCCCACCTAACCTGCTTAGCAGTTAATTCTCCATGTGGCTGTGGCCACTCCATGCTCAGGTAGAACTTGTGCTGGGAAAGACTGGCCCAGGACCCAGATTCAAGAGGACCTATAATTTCTAGAATTTTTAAGGTGGTTCCTTCTGCCATTCTCAAAGTGAGGACCTGGGCTACTCTGTCCCCATGACCCCGTTGCCAGGCTGCAAAGGAAATGGGTTGCTTCCTTGTTGAGTATTATTTTTAGGAAAAAGTTATTCTCAGATTTCCTTTTTTTCCCTCTATTTTGCACAAACTATCAGTTGGGTAGCAACAGGCTACTTGTGGAAAGTGAATTACTTGACCTTTTATGGACACGAGCTCAATAACCTTTTAAAATATGAATCTTCCCATTGCATCCTCGGTTGTCTGCTTGAGTGGGAGTGTATGGGGGTTGTGTTCACACAGTTTAATTCATACTTGAGATAAAACAAAGCCTGAGAGGCTTGGCTTTCAGACCCAGGGAAGCTGAGGTCGTGTGTATGTTCTGCCTGTTGTGAAGTCCTTCACACGCCCTCCTCAGGTGTTCTGATCCCTAGCTCATGGCTTCCTCATCACACCCCGTCTTCCACGTGGCAACTAGATCCTTAGGGTGACTTACATGTGCCTTAATTTTGCTTTTTAAATTTATTTTTGCTTACATTTTGTAAAAAAGTATTTTGAAGAATACATCGGGTTTTTTTGTGTTTTGTTTTGTTATTTCATGTAAAAAGAGCACTTGTATCCTTGGAGCAGCTGAAGATTTGTCTTCCACGGCTAATGAGGGAGGATCCTGTTCTGTAATAGACAGTAGAAGTAATGCCACTCTTGAAACTGTGACTAAAAGGAGCAGGTGGCTCTGAGGGCAGTGACTCTCAGAGATGGAAGTGTGTGTTTGAACTGCCTTGAGCTTCGAGGACATACTGCTCATAGCTACCCGGAGGACGTGGGATATTGTCTTGATGAGGCTTGGCAACAGGAGCTGAGGAGAAGTTGGCTTTCATGCCAGAAAGGGTGGGTGTCCTGGGCAGATCCTCAACAGAGGTGCCTGTCCTAATTTGTGGTGGCATTAGTGTGAGGCACTTGGCACAGTGTGTAAAGTCCAGGAGAGGACCAAAGATTGCATCTAAATAGTTCTGTTTTCAAGATTTGAAAGTCTGGTTGAACCGGCTAGAAAAAAAAAGCCTGGTAATGGTAAAAGTCCTTTGACTAATTGAAAAACGTTAATAGGCTTTGGGGAAACCTTTGCAGGGGACGGGCATCTGGGAGTGTCACAGTGACTGATGGACAGAGGTCCCTGAAGCAGCCCTTGAACTTCTTTACTTTGAAGCTGCCACAGGCCCAGCCTGGCCTCTCCCATAAGACGGACACAGACAGATGATATTTTGGAAGTCAGAGCCTGAGTTGGGGCAGGAGGTGTCATGGGTAGATGCATAAGTTTGACAAAGATGAAAACGACGTTTTTAGACCAAGTTTGTAAGACTCCCCTGGAAACATGCATGTGTGAGAGAGTCAGGCTCCCGACCCTCGACTACACCCCTGTTCCCTGCTTTCCATCCACGTTGGGGAGAGTTACCGGGCTGCAGAGGTAACTGTCCACCCATCCCTCCCCAGGTACTGCTGCCTTCACTTTCTGTTTCCTTCTGTTTCCTGTACTTGCGCTCTCTCTCTCTCTTAGGCTTACCTCTTTCTCTCTCTCTGTGACCAAGGAAATCATTACATAAACAAAATCTATAACTAAAGCATAGAGATCACACAAATTCACAATAGGAGCATCCCAGTTTCTGGTTCCTATGACTCTTGAGTTCTTCAAGATCTCTTTGTCATTTAGGAAGCCCAAAGAGGCTGGAGACCTGGTGTGTTGGCTCTAACTCTGACCACAAATACCTGGACAGATTACACTGATATGGAGACTTAATTGCTAATCCAGAAGCATGTTCTGCATTCGGAAAACAAAACCCAGATAAATGGAGAATGTACAGTAACTATGTTGTTTATCTCAGGAGTGAGACGAGAGTATTCTAGCAGTCTGGCCTCAGTATGTTCTGTTAGCTTAATGTCGAGGTCCATAGCGCACATGCATGCACTGTGTGTGTGTATGTGTGTGTCTGTCTGTCTCTCTTTCTCTCTCTGTGTGTGTCTGTCTGTCTCTGTATGTGTGTCTGTCTCTGTGTGTGTGTCTGTGTCTCTCTCTGTGTCTGTCTGTCTCTGTATGTGTGTCTGTCTCTGTGTGTGTGTCTGTCTGTCTCTCTCTGTGTCTGTCTGTCTCTGTATGTGTGTCTGTCTGTCTCTCTCTGTGTGTCTGTCTGTCTCTGTGTGTTTGTGTGTGTGTGTCTGTATATGTGTGTCTGTCTCTCTCTGTGTGCCTGTCTGTCTTCCTCTCTTCTGTGTGTTTGTATGTGTGCGTGGATGTGTCTCTGTGTGTATGTGTATATCTGTCTCTGTGTGTGTCTATCTGTCTATATATGTGTGTCTGTCTCTCTGTGCGTCTGTCTTTGTGTGTGTGTATGTCTGTCTCTGTATGTGTGTGTCTCTGTATGTGTGTGTGAGAGAGTGTGAGTGTAGGTGTGTGATATATACATGCTGTGGGGTGACCCTGAGGTCAGAAGATAACTCTGGGAAGCACTTCTCTTCTCCCGTAGTCTCCCCTGTGAGTGCTTGGAGCCAGTTCTCCACTTCCGCCTACCATAGGAGTGCTGGGGTTAGGGCTCTACACCACATCCCGCTTTCTCTGTAGGTTTCCCTGGAAGGGTTGAATTCTGGTTGTCAGGCTTAGAAAACTAGTTAATTCCACAAATGAATTTTTAAGGAAACCATTCTGTGCCTCACAACAGGGTGCATTAGTTACTTTTGTGATAAAATAGTCAATAAGAGCCTGCTAAGGCTCCAGCATGTGTAGATGGAGTCTGTCAGAGGGGAGGGCTCAAGTCACAGATGAGGGGCTGGTCACATGGTGTCAGGAAGCAGACAGAGGAGTTCTGCCTTCCAGCTTGCTTTCTCCTTTTATTCAGGCTGGGACCCCAGCTCATGGGCTGGTACCACCACATTCACATTGGTCTCCCCTGCTTGGTTAAAAATAAATGCCCTTGCACACAGCTCCAGATGTGAGTCTCCTAGATGATTCTAAATCCAGTCAGCTTGACCAGCTTGACGGTGAAGACCGACCAGCGACTAGCAACTTTGCTACAGTTCCTGACTCCTTTGTCCTAAGTGCCCTCACAGCCTTGAGCCTCGAGTTTTAGGAAATCCTTTTTGCTGTCTAACTCACCATGCTCTTCTGCTGTCCTGGCCATTCATGTGTGTCAAAGTTGCCCGGTTTCTCTTTCGTACTGTTTCCTGGTAGAATTCTCTAGTAGGTGTGTTGGTTTGCAGGCCGTGGCTTTTTGGCATCAAAACCCTTATTCCACTGTCAAGAGCATCTAGTTTCCATGTAGTAACTGGAAAACCAGGTCTTTTTTGTGTGCGTGAGGGGTGGGGGGCGTTGCTCAGGCTATTCCCTTTCTGTTCATTTACAGGTTTGTTGTTTTATTCTGGTTTTGCCGGATTGTGCACATCTGGGTTCTTCCCAGAATTACAACATCCTACCCGGCTGCCTACCCCCGAATAATCTTATGTCTAACAGTCTTCTTCCCTGTGACATGCTTTCTCTCCCCCCCCCCCCCCCCCAGTTTTTTCCAGGACGGATTGAAAGCTGTAGAAAGCCTCAAGCCTTCCATTGAAACGCTCTCCACGGATCTCCACACAGTGAGTAGCCTCTCGCCGTATGGCGGTGTCACCATTCAGGCCCCCGATCTGTGTGTAACCTTGTGCATGCATACCGTGCTGGCCCCCGTGATGCTGAGGGGCGGTGTGAACAGGCCAACCTCACATGTTCGTACCGTGGTCTCCAACAGCAAAGTCTTGGTCTCACTTCTCTGCTTTGTTTGCTTCTCAAAGATCAAACAGGCCCAGGATGAGGAGCGGCGTCAGCTGATACAGCTTCGAGATATTTTGAAATCAGCATTGCAGGTTGAACAGAAAGAGGTGAGGGGATTTAAGATTGGGGGGTTACCTTTACTCCCCTGTGCCTTGGAAGCTTTAGGCTGAGGAATATGCCATCTACATCCTCTGGGACTGTATCTGTCAGCCTAAAATGTCTTTTGCTTTTAAAATTTTGGTTTTTTTATAAGGCCGTCTATCCTAGGATATTTACTTCTAGGAGCAGCAGCCACTATGGGCCTGAGTGGCCAGGTGCCACACTTTGCTCCAGGTGGCCAGCTGTGGCATTATTCTTGCTCTGCCTGCTTCTGATAGTTCTGTTTGTCCCCAGACTCTCTGATTTTCCTCTTCTGCTGTGTGACCTTTCCCCTGTTTGAACTCTCCCCTTCTGTGGAGGAGGAACAGAGCAGGTTCCCAAGCCCAAGCCTGTTCTGTCTTTGAGGGGTTAGGCTGGGTGTAGTGACACATGTTTATACATACTCCCAGCACCTGGGAGGCTGAGGCAGGAGGATCACCATGAGTTTGAGGCCAGCTGGTGCTACGTAGTAAATTCCAGGCCAGACTAAACTATATGATGATGCCTTGTATAAAATCAAATAAAAGATGAGAAGAAAGTTGTAAGATGGCCAGGGGTGAAAGGGCTTTGTACATAAGGCCGACAGCCCGAGATCGAGCCTTAGGTCCTATGGTGAGAGGAGAGAACCACCTCCTGAAAACAGTTGTCCTGGGACTTACATGCCCAGTCTGACAGGAGCATGGCACACGAACAACGGTAATAATAATAACAACACCTACTCTCACAGGCACATATCATACTCTACGACTACTACTAATAATTATAGTGTCCACTCTCACAGCTGCATATTACACACACACCAATAACAACAGCAATGCTCTTTCTTTTTTTTAAAGGTAAGAAGAGTTAGGGCTGGAGAGATGAGATAGCTCAGTGGTTAAGAGCACTGGCTGCTCTTCCAGAGTCCTGAGTTCAATTTCTAGTGCCCACAGGGTGGCTCACAACCATTTATAATAGGATCTGATGCCCTCTTCTGGCATGCAGGTATGCATGCAGAGCTCGCAGACATAAAATATAAATAAATAAAACAAAAAAGATGCATTAATTTTCCGTGTGGGTCCACTCTGGTAGCACGCTCTCTGTGGTCCTTGTCTGTTTCCTTGCTACAATGATACCTTTGTGTCCCCCACATCACCACGTGATAATCATATGACTTTGCTTATCATGATGAATTATTTTGTCTCTAGTCCATTATTGAGGTTAGCCTTGAACTCATAGGCTCAAGGGACCCTCCTTCCTCAACCTCTGAGTAATAGGGATATAATGTGAATTTAACGTAAATCCTCTTCCTTCTCAGTAAATTTAAATAACTACGTAACAAAGCATAATTCTTAGACTGTAACTGAATCTTGTTGTTTTTTTCCCAAATGCACTTACCTTTTGTGACCGAAGTCTAGGAGAGTAAGTACCCAGTATTTTTACAAATTGCAGAGTTTTGCATGTTCATAGATGTTTCTTCATATAGCTTCATATAGCTTAATGGCCGGTTCATTTCGTCTTTTAATGTTTCCTCCTTCACAGCAGTAGATGATTTTCCTTAAAAGACTCTTGAATTTGGATGCCTAACACAAGCAAAATGGAAAATCCTCAAGTTTAGTTTACACCTCCACTGTCTTAAAGCCCTCCTAGTGACTGTACTCAGCCCTTCAGCAGGACTGCCTCTGAGTGCCTTCTCTATAATGCTGCTTTGCTAGAAATTGCCCACAGCATGGTGACCTTTTCCTAGTCCAGAAAATAAAGCCTGTGATTTGAGGCCATGGCCTCACAGTCAGTAGAGGAGGCAGGCTGGAGAGCTCAGGCGCCATGAGGTGGCTGCTCTCCAGAGCACCTGTGTGAATGGCGGAGAGCTGTTTTTGTCCGAGGAGTCTATAACCCAGGAAGAAATGCTGGATTGGCAACCAGTGGGGTACAGAGAGTGTGATGTGTCTGATGGCAGAATCTCAGGTCTGAGGAAACTGGCTTTGTCTGAGAGCTGTTGTTACTAATGGTTCCACAAAGATATAAAGCTTGGTGGCGGCACAGAGAAGCCCGGTGTCTTTTTCCTGTGGTCTAGACTAACCAGCCCATTTGTCTCAGTGGCACGTGAGAGTGTCAGCTAAACCTCCTTTTTTTCTCCTGGCTTTGTGACTGGTGTCTCCTGTCAGGTCAAACTCTCCTTCACTACCCTGGTTGTGAAGATGTTTCTTGTGTTCGTTGCTTTTGGGGCAGAATACTGTGTACATAATAAATAAATAAATAAATCTTAAAAAAAAAAAATCATTCAAAAGAGCAAGTCTGTTTCTCCTTTCTCCTCCACAGCATTAGTTAGTCCTTGAAATGTGGAAAGCTAGCATTGCTCCAGATTTCTAAGGCCTATAAGTACCCTCCTTTAGGGAGAGTGAGACCCGAGGCCGCGTCCCTGTGAGGAGTATAAAGTCAGCACCCAGGCATTGGCATTCATGGATCCAGTACCAGGTGGACAGGAAGACGCGATAGTGTTACAGTTAAACAGGACTCCCCAAATACATCTGCCGGTGCCTCGGTGCTTTCTGCATCAAACCCCAGCTGCCTTTTTGCAGAAATTGACAAGCTGATTTAGGAATTTATATGAAAGTGCAGAAGGACTCACATATCCTGACCTCAGAACCGACCACAGAGCTTAATAGCTACGGCCCCGTGGCGTGTTGGAATGTGCATGGACAGGATTGGGTTCAGACATGAACCATGCATTTGCGGTCAGTGGACTCTCACCAAGGTTGCCAGGACCATGGGGGAAAGAGTGACCTTGAGACAGCTGTGTGCCCATCAGAACAAGCACCTAAGAATAAGAACTATAAAAGTCTTAAAAGATTTTTTTATAAGTATAACCTCCATGTTCTTAAGTTTAGTGGTGGTTTCTTATGTGTGGCCCCTAAAGTACAAATTAGAAAAATATTTCAAAATGGGAAGAGTTAATGGGCTTGCTGTCGCTTGGAGTGGAAGTCTGTACTGTGACTCCAGCAAGTTGGTTCTGACTCCTGGCTCAGGCCTGTCTCTCTCTCTCCCTCTACTCTGTTCTCTCCTGCCTTCTAGCTCTCTCTTGTGATAGCTCGCTTTGCTCTTTACCTCTGAGGGACTCTTTCTGCAGCATGCACCTTTGGTCCTCGGTTCTTGGGTGTTTTTATTCTCGGTTCTATTTGGACTATGTTGATTTTCATGCATCAGTTCCGTCATTGTCTGGGCACTGACTTTGTTTCCCTGCTTGCCACCTGGGGGAGGCTGGTCGGTCTCCGGTGACTTCTGGTGGCGCCACCGAAGGAGCTATGGCATCAGAGCTGGGCTAATGTCTGCACTTTACTCTGTCTTTTAGAGGTTCTGTTCTTTATGCAAACACCTCTTATTTGCTCTGTAAATGGAAAAAGGGCGAATGGGTTGTGAGCTGTTCGTGGGCATTTCACATTCCCATTTATTCTCTGTAGATTTTCCAGAAGCAAGCACTGGCTGATCGCTCCTACTCTCGATGTGGGATGGGGGCCTGCTAGGACTAGGCACTGGCCTGGGCTCTGGAGAACATCACTAGTTCTTGCCCTCAGAAACTCATATGCTAGTTTGTCTTCAGGTGGATGTGCTGTGAGTCTCCGCTGAGAACTTGGATGGCCTTCTCTGTGACTGTGACATTCTTGATCAGGGTTGGAGCAATCAGGATCAATGCCACCCACCTCCCACAGACACATACCATGAGATTGACCAGGCAGAAGGGAATATTTGACCGATGCTGTGTGTACCAGGTTCTATATATAGGTGACACCTGTCCTTAGTACATTTACTGTCTTATTGAGTATTTTTCCTGTTGTCCAAGAAACATTCCGAGACCAAATAGCTTCGTTTTTCATTTTATCCACATTGCAGTCAGTGGGCTTTCCCAGCATTCCACAGAACATTCTATCCAAAGTCTTCAGGGTTTGTTCCTATCCAGTGACAGGGTCAAAATAAAATCTGTCACCTCATTTAAGCTAGTTTAGAAGTACTGGTAGTTTAGGGAGGGGATAGAGAAAGCTGGAATGGAACAGGATCATCTGTACATGAGGGAATTCTCCACTGCTCATTCCCCAGCAGCAATGCTAGAAATACTGACGTCTGTTGTTCCCTTCTACAGCCCGATGGCTTTTATGAAATTGTTGGTCTCTCTCAGCGTGTGATGAGAGGGAGGAATTTTATAGTAATAATAAAACATTTAAGCATATGTTTCTTTTTATGTAGTATATTTTTTAAAAAAAACTAGGTCTTAAGCAAGATGCATTAAAAAACAGTTTCTTGACCACATTTTAGGACTCACAACTTCGCCAAAGTACAGCGTACAGCTTACATCAACCTCAGGGAAACAAGGAACACGGGACTGAGCGGAATGGGAACCTGTATAAGAAAAGCGATGGGTAGGTGACCAACCTGCTGGGGGTTGAGCTGGAATGTGTGCTCCTGCGTTGGTCTCTAAACTCTTCTGATTCTCCCCTGTTCTCCTTAAGGATCAGGAAAGTGTGGCAGAAGAGGAAATGTTCCGTTAAAAATGGCTTCCTGACCATATCCCACGGGACTGTGAGTATCTCTTTTAATCCACCGTCTCTGTAGGGGATGGCTGCCGAAGTGTGTTCTGTGCATGCTGCCGTGGTGAAGATGTATTCTGAAGTTTCCTCATTAGGAAGCTTGTGTCCTCATTTGTGGTGTACCTGTAGTCTAGGTGTGTTCTTTTGGTGACATGTGACCTGGTTACCCACCCATGGTGTCACCAAATCCAGGATAAACTGATCACTCAGGCCACCTTTCTTTATTAACTTTTGACTTCCAGAAACCTGCTGCACTTGCTAGCTCCAACCTGGACATTCTCCTTGCAAAGACGTACGCTGTCATTGAAGAGATAATCATTTTTAGTCATTAGAATTTTGGGATCTAGAAGAAAGGGGAATCTCATATCTTTCTTACAGAAATTTTGTGTACTGTGCCCAACCTCAATCAGGATTTCATTCTGTTCATAAGAGCCCACGCACCATAAAGGAGACCCGTATGGGCTTGTGTGAGAACAGAGTCACTTTCCGGGGTAGTTTTCACAGACCAGGAACTCTGTCACAGTCCTTTCTTCCTCTCCTGATGTGACTAGGGCTGGTGAAGCTGATCTGGATTGTCAGGGTCAAGTTGGTTGTCCTTAGTATAGATGGCCTGTGTCTTGTCTTCCGCCTCCCATCCTACGCTCTCCTCAGGAGGCTTATTTGGGCAGAAGCACAGGTGGGCTTCTTGGGTCCTGAGAAACAGCACTATTAAGTAACCAAGAAAGCCTCATATGAAGGATGTCACAGAAGGAAAAGATGATGCTGTGGGGGTTTGGGGAAAGGCTTGTCCCCTTCACTTTTGACGAGTCCATTAAGGGTAAGACACTAGAAGTGATTTGTACCAAGCATTGACATGGTCTCTCACAGCCAGAAGTTTTACTAACCCGTTAGGGCAAAGCTCTCCCACCTGCAGCTGCTTATAAAATAATTACTCAAAGGCTAACATTAGTTACAAGCTGTTTGGCCTATGGCCCAGGCTTATTACCCACTAGCTCTTATAACTTAACTCAACCATTTTTATTAATCTGTGTATTGCCACGTACCTATGTCCTGCTACATCTTGCTTTCTGGGAAGCATCCTGCAGGTCCTCTCTCTGACTCTGCCCTCCTCCGTTAGCCTCTAAGCTGCCTTGCCATAGGCCAAAACAGCTTCTTTATTAACCAGTGGTCATAAAGCCCATTCACACTGTTCAGAAAGACATCCCATATCAGTCTCTGCTACCTCTGTTTGGGGACTGACTGTATCTCGGACTTGGGGGAGTAAAGGTCATCAGCCTTTCCATAGCTCAAACTGCACCTCACTCCTGAGCCTGGCAGTTCGGATTTGGACAAGCTGTTTCCATGCAGTGGGTGCGCAGGACTGAGGGGATGCCACTGCTTTGAACCAAGGGTGTGTTTAAGCATCCTTTACATGCAGAGTATCAGGCCTAGAGGGTAGCATTTCCCCAAGTCTCAGTCCTTCTGATGCTGTACTTCATTTTCATGGAATCCATTAGTTTGCTTTAGCTCTGGCACACTGCCTAGGTGCAGAAATCATTGTAGGTAGAGTAAGGCCATGTTTCATTTCCTGCACTTAGAACACTCATGTCACAAGGCATATTTGCTTTCTTGAGGTTCCTGAGGTATAGGGCTTCTACTTAAACCAGCAACCAGGGATCGTAGGCCTGGTGATTCTTTGCTGGCAGAGCAGTTGGTTTTGAGTGGCTTCCAGCTTTCTCTCCAAGGGCATAATAAAAATTCTTTAAATTTTGATGGGTTGCCCCAGTTTCAGAGCAGATAGTAGTTATAATTATCATCACCAGGCTGCTGCTGGTTCTTACACAGGGTACATATTTTTTAAGAGCTATGTGTTTTGAGGTGAACCTTCTCAAGGAACCTCCACTTGGGGAGCTGGGTGGGGCGTGGGGGGGTGTTCTCCATGAGGAGCCACTTCCTGCCATATATGTAGGTAGGTCCCAGCTCAGCCTCCACCTAACTTCCTTGGAGGAGCCTGCTTTCTGGCTTCCCTTCAGTTACTGTTTATGTCCCTCTTATTGTGTGGTGTTCTGTATGCCCTGGCAGTCAGGATCCTGAGGGGCCCTCCATGTCCCTGCCCCACCCAAGTATTCACCTGTGAACGATCTTAGAATAGAGACTGAGAGATGCATTATTTGAGGGTTTGGGGTTTTGTCTGACTCCTGTATAGCTTGCCCATTTGGCCAGCAGCTTCTGGCCACTGTGAGAAAGAGACAGGTTTCCAAAGGTGGGTCTGAGGAAGCAGGAATCTAAGAGTAGCCCCTTGCACATAGCTGGGAATAGGGGCTGTGGGAAGAAGCTCCTGAGGCACACTTGTACTTCCTACTGGGAAGATAGAGCCTTCTGGAAGCAAGCAGCCTCAAGGAAGTGAAATCATCACATTCGTTACTCCCATGGAGGTACCATCTAGGATGGGGACAGGGGGAGCCTGCATTGGTATTGCCACAGCGGGCTGTGTTTCTGGAACTGGGAAGGTCGTTCTTGGAATTAGGGGTTTTCTTGACCAAATTCACAGCACTGCATCCCCTCCAAGGCCTAAGGGCTGCATTTTGCTGCAAGAGTTACCTGGTGCCTCTTAGAAGGGCCAGCATTTTAGTATGTATGTGTGTACAGAGTCCATTTGTTTCTGCCTCCTGAGTGCCTGGATTAAAGCTATGTGCCACCACACCTGGCCAGCCCAACATTTTGAAAAATAATTGTTATTCACTTGGAAAGAAGAATGTGTTTTAAAAATGTTTTAAGGATTGGAGATACAGGTTAGTGGTAAAGGGCTTGCCTTACATGCTTGAGACCCTAGCTTAAATCCTTATGGATTCATTCAGTCAGTAATCCAATCAATCAGTCTATCAATCAATGGCTTTTAAAAGGCAAGGACATTTAGTAGAAAGTAGAATGGCATAATTAAGCGGCAGAATCACAGTAACCTCTGTCCTCACATTGCACTCTTTAAGGCTGGTGGGAACATCCCAATTGTAAGTTTCCTGTTTAACCCAGGCTGCCCTGGGAAGGAGACAACACTGCTCTCCAGCTAAATTGAATATTGACTTTGTTTTTTCAAAATGGAAGCCAGGGGTGAGGATGTGTTAGTAGATAGAATGTTCTCTTATAAGTTTCCCTCACAGCCTTGTTGGAAGTTAATAGTCCAAATGAGCAAATAGCAAGCAATATTAATGTGAAACCTGCCAGAGCTGGTGGTGCTTAAGATTGCTGGCTGAGTGTCTGTGGGTCCTTCTCGGCTACCACCTTAATAGGTAGCTGTATTCTGGCCTTGAGTTCCTAGTCTAGATGAAGGTCCTGGATTTACCTGTACTTGGCTTGATTTGCTGTGGAGTGAGTTTGTCTTTGGGGATAATTATCGAGGTAAAGTGACAGTGCCACAGCAAGGCAGGAAGATGATGGAGGTAGGGAGAGAGGAAATGTAATAACTCTTAATTGTGGCTCTCAAAAATGTATCTGGTAGCTTTGGTTAGCTGCAGAGAACTGTACGTTCAAGCCAGCTGCAGTCCTGGTGTGGAGGGGGTAGATAAGCAAGCCAGCTGCAGTCCTAGTGTGGAGGGGGTAGATGAGCAAGCCAGCTACAGTCCTGGTGTGGAGGGGGTAGATGAGCAAGCCAGCTGCAGTCCTAATGTGTGGATGGGGTAGGTGAGCAAGCCAGCTGCAGTCCTGGTGTGGAGGGGGTAGATGAGCAAGCCAGCTGCAGTCCTGGTGTGGAGGGGGTGGATCATTTCTACCCCTGCTCTATACTGAGTTGCTGACAGCAGTTATAGTTGTTGGTGGAGGGAGCATCTTCATTGAGAATGTGGCCACTGGGAGGCTTCCGTGCTCCGGTAGATGGCCCCAAACCTATGCACATATGAACAGTACTAACTGTACTTAGTGGGATATCCATAAAAAACCAAAACAGAAGGGCATGAAGTTGGGAGGAGGAGAAGGTATGACCATATTTCATTGTGTACATACATGAGAAAGAATATACATGTAGGAGAACGCTTATCTTCTCGGGAAATCCTGTCAGGGTCAGGGAAAGTAACAGTTAATGTTCAGTGCAGGGAACCTGTGGGTTTGTTGAGAGGCCTGCTCCCTGACTCCCCGACAGATCAAGTGATTTCATTTCTTCTTGCTATTCTGGTGCACACCTTTAATCCCGGCACTGGTCTACAGAACGAGTTCCAGGGCAGCCAGGACTACACAGAGAACAACCCTGTCTTAAAAACAAATAATGAAAAAAACACACAAACCCACAAACCGTGAGAGCGTCGGACAAACCTGTTCACGAAGTTTGTATTTTCAGATTTCAGACCTTTCATTGATCAAATCCAGATTTCACAAGCTGTAAGGATCTATCCCATTTTATTCTCAGCCTTGTAAAGTTAGTGGCAAGAACCTCAAGGTCTGTGAGTGCAAGAGCGGTTGGCCCGTTATAGGTACAGACCTGTCTCTGGATTAATCGCAAATGTAGGTCATATGTCTTAAAGCATCTAGTGGCCAAGGAAAGCGGAAAGTGAAAATAGATGAAGTTTATGTGTATGGAGATTTTTGACTGTGTATTTATGTGCAATGTGTATGCCTGCTACCAATGGAGACCAGAAGAGGTGATCAGATCCCTTGGAGTTAGAGTTGGAGCTACCCCATGTGGGTGATGGGATCCGATCTGAGGTCCTCTGTGAGAGCAACGGACACTCTCAACAGCTAAGTCATCTGTCCGGTCCCCTCCCCTCTGCCCTTTGAAACCAATAAAAAAGTGTTGTGATCCTCGAATGTGGAAGGTGTTCTGTGAAACAGGCAGCACGACCAAGTGATGGTTGGCATTTAGGATTGTGAGTGTTACTCGGTCTCGCTTTAAATAGTTAAAAACAAGCAGCCAACCTGACAGACACACACATACACCCTTTTATGTGCTGAGTGACTTTCTCTGGAACTAAGGTTTTTACTTAGGAAAAATGCCTTGAAAAGCTCAGGAAACTAAGCTGGGTGCTTGCTTAAACCACCAGCCACCGCACTGGGTCACCTCGAGGGGTCAGAACCTGTTAGCCCTGGAGCACGTTCAGTCCTCTTGCCCGGATAGATCCTTGGTGTGCCCTGGCTGAGAGGGCAGCAACCCAAGGATCCCCCAGCATTCCTCTGTGTCCTGTCCCTGAACACCTTTAAACTCGTAAGAGGTCTTCTCTTGAGGGCCACCTCCCATTTCCCACTCATCCTGTGTTTTTTAAATTTGTTTTTAAACAGGCCAACCGGCCACCTGCCAAACTCAACCTGTTAACCTGCCAGGTGAAAACCAACCCCGAGGAGAAGAAGTGTTTCGACCTCATCTCACGTAAGGTTCTTCTTTCTCAGACTGTGCCTTTTGAGGAAGTGGTCTTTGGTGGGTGAGGCAGGCAGGAGGATCATGAGTTTGAAGCCCAGCTAGTGTACATGGTTTTCAAGTCACCCGCTTCTTGTGTTTCCAGTGGTGACTGGTGGCCCGCCAGTACTTCAGGTTAGGACTGGCCTTTGAAGAGAGCCCCACTCCATCTGCTCTGTAAACCGACAGCCACCATCCTCTCTACCCTGAGCCTCAGCTCTCCCATCGGTAAACAGTATTAGCTGTCTCTTGGTCCTCGAATCCTCTCGCTTGCTTTTTTTCAAACGTCAACTTTGCTATTTGGAACTTCTATCATTTATTTGTGTGAGTGATGTTTAAAATGCCATACATGGAGGCCAGAGAGATGGCTCAGTGGGTAAAAAGGCCCTTGGTTGCCAAGCCTGACCCTCCATTCTTTTCCTGGATCCCAGACGGTAGAAGAAGTGAATCCAATCCTGCAGCTTTTCCCCTGCCCTACACACACACACACACACACACACACACACACACACACACACACACACACACACACACACACACACACACACGCACACACACACATGCACCCCACACACACACCATACCACACACACACACCCCACACACCATAACACACACACACCATAACACACACACACACCATACCACACACACACACCCCACACACCATAACACACACACACCATAACACACACACACACACACACACACACACACACACACACACACACACACACACACACACACACACACACGCACGCACACACCAAGGCGTGCCTAAGTCCTGTCTCTACCCAAAACATAAATAATTATAAGGAGTTTTTTTTTTTTTTTCTACTCAAAACAGACATGATTAGGTCTTCAGTAAAGCTCTTGAACTTTTACTGATTATTTTCCCCTTTTGTTTTTTTAAGTTTTTTTTTCCACTACAGAATTTGTTCTTTTGTCCCTGTGTGTTTTCTTCTTTGTGGTGTACACAAAAGATCTGCCACAGAACCAGCAATTACAGCAAATGTTTACTCAGAACCTTCCAAAAACAAGAAAGGGGCTTATGATGTCTTAGGGAAAATATGATAAATAGGTTTTGTTCTCGGTCGCTGTACGTGGCATGATTACACAGTTCAGGGAAGGGTGGCCCAGTCTCCACTCTGAAGTGGTGCCCCCGGCAGCCGAGCACAGCAGTTGAGTTTACGTAAAACACTAGCCTGAGAGGCATAAGCAGGGGGTCTGTCCCGTCATTCTTAGCACCCGATCCTGTGATCGGATTCATTCGGACCGCATTATCAAGGCCATGGAGCCAGTGGGATATGATTTAACACACAGCAAATCAAGAAGTGTGGCCATGCCAACTCCAACTGTCTGCATGGCGCGTGTTCCTCATCAGGTTTTATTTTATATTCCTGATGCTTTGAGTTGCAGGGTGGGGGTGAGTTGCTTGATATAGGAAACATCTGTTGGTCATTTATGCTAGGTTGAGGGGATCGCTCAGTGGTTAGAGCACTTGTTGTGTGAGCTGTGGCCATGGATGTACCTCTAACCCTAGCGCTGCTGAGTAAGGTAGAGACAAGAGGATTACTGAGGCTTGCTGGCTATACTGTACCTCCAAGGTCAGTGAAAGACCCTTTTTTAAGGGAATGAAGCATAGGCTTAGCAATGGATAAATCACATCTACAACGTAAAATGCTATGCTTTGACAATAGTTTAAAATGTGACCACAGCTGGGTCACCTGCCTCTAGACAAAACAAAAGCTTGTTGGTGTCATTACATGTCTCCCAGTGGCAGAGGAGAGTCTTTAACCCTTTATTTCTAAAAACAACAAAAAAAAGATAGCCTGTTAAAAAGCTGGCTGTTACCCTTGGTAGCAGCTGTCTGAGCTTGGTTGATCTTTGGGTATCACACCAGGGTAGGTACATCTCTTCCCCACAGCTGTCACCTTCAGCTTGACTGGTGGGTCCCCAGCAGATACCACTGGTGCAGAAGCAGTTGCTACAGAACCTTCCTCCCATGTGTTTTTGGCTCATCAGGTATCAGGGAGGCAGGCATATAGTAAGGGTTCATAAACCCCTGCTAGGTGTGAATTGTTGCTTCCTGAGGATGTGGGAGACTAGTGTGTGAGTCTGTTATGCTCTGGTACTGCAGACACACTTCACCAAGACCCCGCTGTTGACTTTCTGGCATTCTGCTTAGAAATAACCCCAAGAAGGCACAGTCTGAGTTGCTTTTTGAATCAGGCTGCAGGCACTGTTTGCTGTTATGGCCATGCAGAGCCTTAGCTATGTTGAAAACTTGTCTCACCCGCTTCCTCTGATTGGTTTTCAAGGAGCAAAATTGACTTCAGCCCTACCCAGTTTTTAGCTCAGCAGTTTTCTCTAAGAGTGTCTCATGGTAATGCTTTCCATGGGGCTGCCAGGGCTTGAGTTCGTGTAAAGAGACACATAGTTATCAGGGGAAATACAGTAGCTGAAACTCTGGTTCTTTCCCTGAGAAAGTGAGAGGGGACTAATGCCATCAAGTGCCCTTGAATTTAACTAAGTTGAGTCTAGGGAAATCAAAAATGAACCAAAGGGCCAACTGGGAGACAACAAGCAGGGCAGGGAGGGTCCAGCTGCACTCCAGGAGCCACCCTCGCCCCCTTATCTTCAGTAATGATGACCCTCACTGAGCTGCTGCCTCGCTCTCCCAAAGTGGGGCTTCCCATTATGATCAAGAGGGGCGTAGGAACACGGTCCTCGAGGAGGATTTGTCCGTCAGCAAGCCTGGGAACTCATCCAGTCTGGTGCCCTTAGAAGGATGCTCCCTCTATAAACCCAAGCCTTGAGCCTTGGTTGCACAGGCACCCTAGGAAGAGTGGTGATCAGAATTATGAGATAATTTGGCCAGTCTCCAGAGCAGGATGGAGCTCAGAGATCCTTGTGACTTGCCTTTCTACAGCTCCAAATGCTTCTCTTGTAGCAGCTCATGGAAACTCCTTGTCTTAGGTGGATTTCCAGAGAGCTGCAGGGCAACCATTATTTGGACATTTTTACATGGAATAACCTCCCACTTTCCCCGTTCCCAGTCAGAACACTGGCAGAATTAGCCACACCCGATCTGGCTGTGAAGTAGCTCAGTGTGGGCACCGGGCACTGGCATGCCCTCCAGTCACAGCTTCCTGAGAGCTCTGAGATCCACTTGGCAAGCTCCCCTGTGGACATGCCAGGCTGGCCTCGGCTGGGAAGTGCCTGGCATAGGAGAAAGTGGCCACGCCTCTTTTCTCGCTCTAGGTGCCGCCCAGTGTTTGTCTTACTTGAAGTGATTCTCTTGTTTCTGTCCTCTCTTCAGTGACGGGGGTGGGGGGTGGGGGGGGTGGGGGGTGGGGGGGGTGGGGGGTGGGGGGGGTGGGGGGGGGTGGTGGTGGGGGGGGGGTGGTGTATGGAAAAGTGTTGGTCCACTCACCTTGGCGTTAAGATTTTAAAAAAACAAAAAACCAAACCACCACTTGGATCTTCTGCCCCAAACTGAGCTTGTGTGCACTCTTGACCCACTTGACTCTTGGCCCGCATCTAGACGCTCATCAAGAGTCTAAGTCCAGGACTGCAAGCCGCTAGCACAGAGCCCTGCCCACTCATTACATTTTCAGAAGACATTTATTCCTATGTGCCTGCATGTGCCCATTTGCAAAACCGAGGACGGTCTGTGGGAGTTGGTTCTTTCCTTCCAACATGTGGGTCCCGAGGAGTCAACCTAAGCTGTCAGTTTTGGTGACAAGTGCACACAACTGCTGAGTCACCTCATCATCCTCTGCTTGTTTTTAGGATCGTAGATATTTTATTTTGCCACCGAGAAGAGTGTCATGTTACTGGCAGAGGTTAGGCCTCATTGTTTTCTCTTTTCAAATTTAGCTTTCTTTTTAACTTTCTTGTTTTTACTGATTCTGTGCATAGACTTCTTTGTGGATACACACACACACACACACACACACACACACACACACACACACACACACACACACACAGACACCCTGTGTGTAGATATTAATGAGCCATTATGTATTACTAGAGGAATCCACTTTGAGGAAGGACCCAGGCATTAGTACTGTGAAATCCTATCCAGAATGTACCGATCCTCTACTCACTCACATACTTGTCCTGGCCCTATGGTCCCCTACAGGCCTTCATGTTGCATTTAGATCTTATTTAATCTCGTCCCCCAGGGGTCTAGTTTCTACAGTTTTCCTTTGACTACATTGACCTTTGTATGTTTTGAAGACTGCTGTCCAGTTTTGTTGTGAAATGTCTGTCAAGTTAGGTTTCTCCCTTATTATCAGGTCTTACTTGAGACTGTACATTTTCAGCAAGAGTATCATGGAAATGAAACTGTCCCCTCATGCACCCCCACTGTGCACACAGGAATCACACCTGTAACACAGCTATACCAGTGTGGCACTTCCCATTAGGTCATTAATTAACTGAGTCTTATTGGGTTAGCTGTGCTTATGGCATGGGACTCTCAGAATGTGATATTCTTAGAATTTCTGACACCGTATTAATCCTTTTCCAAGGAAGCCAGAAAATGTCTAAGATAGCGCTTTTTTCAGAAAAGGCTCTTTTCAGAAAAGGTGAACCAGACAAATAAATGGCCCACTACCTTCATCCAATTTCTCAGAAAGCACTGGCAGACAGATCCCTGTGAGTTCAGAGCTAGTCTGGTTTACATAGGAGACCCTGCCTCAAAAAGCGGGAGGGTAAGGTGTTAATCAAGGGATTTTACAGGCTTTTCCATGGGGAGGAGGTGACTAATGAATGTAAACATTTTTGAAAGTTTGGTTTTTATTGAATAGCCTCACTTCTCAGGAAGCTGTGTGTTTTGAACTAGGATGGTCGATTAATTTGCATTACAAGGTCCCAATGACTGAAAGACTGGCACACACCCACACATGCAGGCAAGGGTCAGCAAGACTGCTTGGCCTTATACATTAATATGGTGGAGAGCATATGTTATCCTGGCGGTAATAAGTCTCCCCTTGCAGATGACAGGACCTACCACTTCCAAGCAGAGGATGAACAGGAATGTCAGATGTAAGTGCTGTGGGTGGGGCCGGGACCAGGCTTGGGAGTGGGTGTGCTCTCCCAGCTAACACCCCAGCTGTGGCTTTTTGTCCAGATGGATGTCTGTACTGCAGAACAGCAAAGAAGAAGCTCTGAACAATGCCTTTAAGGGCGATGATAACACGGGAGAAAATAACATCGTCCAAGAGCTGACCAAAGAGATCATCTCGGAGGTGCAGAGGATGACGGGCAATGATGTGTGCTGCGACTGTGGGGCGCCAGGTGACCCGGGAACCATCCCAACCCCCGCTCTAGGGCTTTCAGATTCCAGAGAACCCACCCATTGATTTTTAACTGTCATTTCCAATGTGAAATCAGTGTGGCTCAGTCTGCGTTCATCCCATTACACAAATGCCTAATGAACTGTGTGGGGAGCACAGTGAGACACATGGGTGGGAGATGCCTGCCTGCTGGGCCCAGGGCAGGACCGTGGGAAGACAGCCTGGTGGAGATGAAAAGATTACAGGGCTTTTGGAGTTGTGGAAAAACCTGAAGGACGCAGTGGGGTGAACTGGAGGTCACTGGTCTTACTGGCTCTGAGAGGCTGGGAAGGTACCGCGGGGTGATAGCTAGAATTTACTTCAGTTTCTTTGTCCTCTGAGAGGACCATTTGAAGTCACTTTCACACACTCTGGCTCTGTGACCCAGGAAGAAAGCTACAGACTGTCAAAGGACTGTAAAATGAGTGACAGTTTCTATCATCTGTCACGTCCTGCATTTGCGTTTTGCTATAATTTATCAGAGGCTCATATTAAGGCACGTAGGATCTTTATGGATATTAACAACCAGAATTTTAAGGCTTGAGGAATTGACATTTTAATTAAGTTAGGAGAGGGCTGGGGAGTTAGAGTTGACATAGGAACTTTTCTGAATGCCTGTTTTCCTTGAAACAAAACATGGCTTTCTGTTCACTTAGTTGTGTGATAGTTTTTATTAAAAATCCAACCATAGCAGAGTGGATAGTTAGAACTGCTAAGTCTTAAGTTCTCCTTTTCCTGAGTTTCTCTTTGGTTTTACATCTATTTGAAATATCTTTGTGGGCCAGGTATGGGGGTGCACGCCTTTAATCCCAGTGCTTGGGAGGCAGTGGCCAGTATGGGGTGAATGCCTTTAATCCCAGTGCTTCAGGAGGCAGAGGCCAGTATAGGGGTGCACACCTTTAATCCCAGTGCTTTGGAGACAGAGGCAGGGAGTAGAATGTGCTCTTTCAGATAAAACAGTGAGGTACTGAGAATCTTAGAGCATCGCCATAAGGAAGCGTTGCTGCAAATGCTAAGAATGCGCACATGGGGTACAATGTGCTGTTATCTGGACTGTTCCCCTAACTGCATACAGAATCTCCCAGATATCTGCAGACATGGATGCTAGTAATATTCACTAATGTGGATATATTGTGTGTGTGTGTGTGTGTGTGTGTGTGTGTGTGTGTGTGTGTGTGTGTGTGTGTGTGTGTGTGTGTAAGAGAGAGAGACAGACAGAGAGTGTGTGTGTCTGTGTCTGGGTGAATATTATGTGCACCACATGTGTGTAATGCCCATAGAGGCTGCTGGGAACAGAGATAGCTCTTACTATCTGCCCTGCCCCAATTTTTAACAGCTAGATAGTGAAACACAAATTCTAGTTTGTATTTAATGAAAACTCAGAGCCAGATACTGGGGAAAAGCTGGAATATCAGAGAGAGGAAACAGACCACAGTCAATTCCCACTCAGCCAACTTCTCAGGGTAAAAGCTATCATCCAGAGTCCTCAGCCTGGCTGTGGCTTCTAGAGAATTCCACACCATCTGCTTACACCTCATTAAATATCTTCTTCATCCAGTTGTTTGCTTTGGGTTCATCTCTGTATCATATTCTAGACTTAAGATTAAAGGTGTGAGCTACTACTATTTGATAGTTAGGCCTCGAACTAACAGAAACACAGAAATCTCTCTGTCTCTGGAGTTACTGAATTAAAGGCAGGTCACCACTGGTCTTTCCCATGCTGGGATTAAAGGCGTGAGTTAGCACTCTCTGACCCTCCTGGCTTGACTGTGGGCAGATCTGTTCTCTGATATTCCAGACTGATTTTATTAAGTATATCACCACAAGGTAGTTTTAAAAGAAGTTCATGATGACCTTATTGGCAAGATTGTGATGTTTACCCATGGAGAGTGTCTATGGCCAGAACGCACTCCCAAAACATACATTGTACTCCAATACATCTTATTTCCAATGCTTTGTAAATTCATCATTCGCCTGTCGAGTATTGGCTGGGTCCACACTGTGCGCTAAGCACATGATAGGATACTTAAGTGAGGAAGTGAATGTCCCATGCGGGGAAGGTGTACTTGAACTCAGAAAGGGCTGTTTGCTCTACACTTGCCTTAGCAGCATGCCCTGAGTGTACAATGAGATAGCATGCAGAAGTAATGATTTCTGAGGCTCACAAGTTACCACAGCCCATAGCACATCACAGGCGTGAGTGTGTATTCTCTGTTACTGTTAGTGCTTAGAGATCTTATCCATGCCAGCAGCACTGTGGTCTTCCTGCTCCACTCTGTGGCATGGACAGGTGGGGCTGGAGTGAGGTCCACTGGATTAGCCCTTGTGATCACTTAAGTTTATGGAAGGAAAAGATTAACACCTCATTATTGTTTGTGGGTTTGGGGTGATCTTAGGTGACTAGGGTACCAGCTATATCAAAGGTAAAATGCTCACGGTCAAAGCTCCATGTTCAGCAGCCTGACAGGGAAAACTGTCTCCTGTTGTCTGACGGCCGGCTCATGAGGACCCATTCTCTTTGGCAGATCCGACATGGCTCTCCACCAATCTGGGCATCCTGACGTGCATTGAGTGCTCTGGGATCCACCGGGAGCTGGGGGTTCATTACTCCAGGATGCAGTCTTTGACCTTAGATGTATTGGGAACGTCTGAGCTTCTGGTAATTGGATTTAGAAACTCTTTAATAAGGATTCACTCTTCGCTACTAAGGAGTGAGGGCATATCTTGTTATGGGATGTTATTCCTTGATGCAGAAAATGGAGATGACCCCAAACAAGGAGGCTGCTGGAGGCTCTGAAACGGCCGAGGTGGCAGCTGAGGCCCCTTCACGCTTTCACAAACCAGGCACGGAACCCAAAGCCCAAGGGCAGTAAAGGGTTGCTGTCCCCAAGTCATCAACCAGTTTCCGACAGGACTGAACCTGCTTCTTGCTTCAAGTCCCCTTGGCCTTCCTCATCCATACTGTCCCTCACTTTTTTCTAAAATAGTTTTTCATTCATGGCTCACTGGTAAAGCGGATGCTTTGTGACAGAGAGGTAGGGAGGTGGGAGCATGTTTTGAGGGATACCTTTTGGTACTTGACACTATCCCTGGCTGAGCTGTGAGGCCAGTTGCACACCTACAGGGGCTTTGGGACTGCTTCAGAGTCTAAAGTTTCTATTTGGAAAGCGGTGTTTGAAATTCTTTCTTGAGATGACTGGGAATCAGGTAGTAAATAGTAAATGGATATTGATTGCCATTGATTTTACTGTCAAGAGCAATAGTCTTGACAGAATGTCAATTCACATGGTCAGTAGTATTCCTCTCACGGGGCCGTAAATCTCCTTGACAACTCCATCCAAATCCAATGTGTCTATTCCTGATACTTCTGGCTGTCTTTGGGAAACTACCCTGACTTTCCACGGAATTTCTTGTTTGGTCTTGGAAAAGACAAGCGTGAGGAAAGCTAGCATGGATCTCAGACAGCAGCATCCCTGGTTACTTACACCTCATAAAGGAAGCAGACTCAGCCAAGTCCCCACAGTGTGCTCTTCGTTAGGTATATGGTTCCTGCTGCTCACAGAAGCCACATGACCTACATCTTAGAGGTGTGTGAACGTACAGCATCTCTGGGGAAACGGATTATGACTTAGTTTTTAAATGACCACACTAAGCTTTCAAGGACACAGTATCTCAGCAAACACTGGGGCTGTGGCAATTTCTACTTTGACTGGTTACAGCAGGGGGGCCTGTCAAATGATAGATAACGGCTTATTTTGAAAGCAGTTTATGTGATAGCTCATTCGATCCTCAGCAGCATGGTGTAGGCTCCTCACTTTACGGGGGCGGAGGGGAGGGGGAAGCTTTGTTTACAATACCTCAGTGGACGCAGGTTCTACATCCATTAATTTAACACACTCAAAACGAGGTTCCCTTTCATCTTTCTTAGCTCATACTCACCTCTGAGACTCCTGGGGTACTAAGTGGCATCTGTGGTGAGTTTTGTGGCCACGTGGGAAGCATATGAGCATCACATCTGCCCCTCCCCAGAGCCCAACCCTAACAAATGACTAACAGCTGATTCCGAGGAGAGAAGAGACTTTGATCAAAGTCGGCCTGTTTCCCTGGGGTCAGTGCTTCTATGGCCGCCCATTTTGAGCTATTCTTTCGAATTACTGACCATGGAGCTGACGAAGGATGTTCAGAAACATAGTGTTTCATATAAATGCAATGCATATAAGCAACTCAAGACGATGATAATGAAATGTATTAAAATTTATTTGTTCTATTTGTTTTCTTTTTGATCGGGGTCTCGCTGTGTAGTCCAGGCTGTTTTTAAACTCAGATTGCTTCCCTGCTTCCTCAGATCCCTATGTGCTTAGAATTCAAGTGTGCACTGGAGTGTTCAACAAGATAATGAGTCCTGAATATCTAATATTGTAGTTGTTGACATGATTTATCATGCGTTTACATAGTATAATTTTTAACAGTAGCAATGTTTAACAGCTGCCTCTCGGAATTCTTGGACATCTAGTAATTGGCTTTCAAGAGCTGGATTAAAGCCTTGCTCCAAAATTGACTAATTAAATGTGTCTCAAAATGTGGCCCCAGAGACATGACTCAGAAGACAGTGTCAGGTACCCATGAGCTGTGGAGATGCAGGTGACTGTGAGATACCTGGGGTGGACGCTGGAAATAAAATTTGGGTCCTCGGTAAGAGCAGTGTGTGCTTCCAGCTGCCGTCTCTCCAGTGTATTTTTATTTTTGTTATATTTCATTGTTTATTTTAAATAGGCCTCCATAAATTCAAACCAATGCTTGAGTCTCTTCTCATCCGGGGTGCGGTTTTTAATGAATGACTTCTTGGTATGAGGGGACGTGCTTATCACTCGCATGTTGCTGCCACTGGCGTTGATTCCGTGTCTTTGGTTCTTTGCCCCTGAGCTAGAACTTTCTGTGTTCATTCCGTCCAGTTATTCAAGCTCATTATTCTATCCTGGTCTCGGGAATCTTTCTCATTGCATAGGCTGCCCCTTTGCTTTCTTATTTATACAGAGCAATTCCAGTTTTCCATTTTTGCTTTCGTTGGTGGGCCGAAACTTTTAAACTTGACCTGAAAGAGACAGCCAGCCCATGAGTGAGACCTGAATGAATTTTCATGTTCTCTTTGGTGTCAGTTTGTGAATAGAAAATGAAAACTCCCCACTCCTGTCCTGATATGACTTCAGCATTTCCCGCGTTAGAAGAGTCCCTTGCTCGGGTCTGTGGATTATTACCTGGTGTGCAAAGTTTCCCTGACTCTGTTCTCTTGCTGTTTTCCCATTTTAATTTGCTGTGTTTGAAAGCATTTTCCATGTGAAGCTGCAGGACTGGTCAGCACCTGAAGATGGCTGGATGTGGATGGTAACTACCTCTGCTTCCTGTTACCTGCTTTTACAGTCACCTCTTGCTCACTGAAATCAACGCAGGCAGTTTGAGGGTTCATCTGGTTCTTTTTGGGAGGGGTCATGCCACCCCGACCACCCCAACCACTATAGCATTCCATACTCTTTAATAAGCTTTAGATCATTAGTTCTCAAGCTCCGGGTCTTGATCTTTTGGGGGAGTCAAACTACCCTTTCACAGGATTGCTTAAAACATCAGAAAACACAAATATTTACATTACAATTCATAATAATAGCAAAATTACAGTTATGAAGTAGCAGTAAAAATAATGTCATGGTTGAGGCAGAATCAATATGGCATGAGGATCTGTACTAAAGGGTCTCAGTGTCAGGAAGATTGGGAACCACTGTCCTAGACCTTCAGTGAACTGGTTTCAGAACCCCTCTGGGAAGCCTGGATTTTAAAAGGTGAATTTTCTTAACTTGGAAAACATTAAAAGAAGCTATGGGGCGGGGGCGCAATGATTACCTACTAAGGTACTGGTATCATGTGATGCATTTCACTATCATAAGTGAAGTTAATTAAAAAAGTATTCTGGAATTTAATTTAGAACAGGGTGTGGTGTCTCAGGCCTTTGAGCTCTGAAAAGTTTCCACACCCTATAAGCCTCTCTGCCCATAAGCAATCCAAATCAGACCAAACCAAATTAAGAAGCAGCCCAAATTTAATGATAGGTACAGTGCTCTCACATGATTTTCCAGCCCCCCAACTCAGCGCCACCCCTCCATCCTCCGCCACCACCCCCAGCTGGGGATGAGAGCCTAAGGGGGCAGTTTAAATACCCTGTGGGAGTGGTCTTAGCATCTCTGGGGGAGGAGATGTATTTGGCTTCGATTTCTGAGATGAGGTAGGGTTTGGGGAGAGACAGATGGGGGTGGGGGGCTAGTTGGAGCTCCAGCAGAACATTCCAGACTCTTTAGTTATATATGGATGCCAGGGGCTGAGGTGGAGCTTCCCTCCAACAGAACAAGCTCAGCTTTGGAGACAAAGCAGGAAGATTTCTGCTACTTTGAGACCAGTCTGTGCTACACAGTGGGTCTCAGCCAGCCTGGGCTGCTGAGTGAGATTGTGTCTGAACAGAATACAGGATACTGAATTTGAAGACCCTTCCATCACGCTGGAGGAATGTCTGGAAGTCTAGGGAGTTGGCTAGCTGACTCAGCTGTCTCTTGAGGTCACTCTCTGCTGCACTGTCAAACACAAGGGCAGGTCAGCCACAGCCTCACAACTGCTATTTGGCACTGATACTGAACTAAGCCACTCTGGGTAGTGACAGCATTGAGGTCTGAGAGGATGACAGTCCTCTGCCATCTTCTGAATCACATTGAGGTTCCAGACATCATTGTCACGGTTTTTGTTTTTTTGGTACTTTCTGGCCTAAGTGAGACCCAGAGTCCGAGAAACTTGTCCATGTAATGTACATGTAACACTCCCACACAGACCGCTGAACACCATACAGGCTGTGTGCAATCCCGTTTGTAAATCACAGCACTGAGCTGCTTTTAGCTATAAGCAAAACTGAGTTCCTAACCATCTGTGTATATTGTAACGTGTTCTAGAAGCAGCAAGAGCCACATAGATGTTACATGTATGAGCTCAGTTCCTGCCCTCTAGATGTTCATGCCCTGTTGTTAAGCTCCCAACGTTTCTTGACTCTGCCTGTACTGGTCACCCCTCTCATGGTCCTGGGCCCTCATGTCTGTCAAGAGGTAATGACCGGTCTTCAGGCCTCTTCCACCCTATTGGGACAGAGTGGGAATAGACAGGGAGCAAGCTGAGCTAAGCTAGAATCGATCTAGACCCTGTCGTTGGCAGAGGCCCATATGGCTACCTGTGTGTGGTACCTGTGTGGTGGTCTTCCCCACTGGGCAGCTTGACCGGATCAAGCCTGGAGGAGGAACAGGCCTCAGTGTTGTCACCACAGAGGAGTGTGAGGGACTTGAGGGAAGGCTTGCTGTCTTCAAGTGAGGACAGAGAGGTAGAGTCCGTACCATCCCAGACTTTAAAACTAGTGGCTTAGGTGGCTGCTAAAGGTCTATGAAGGTCATATTCCCCTGTTCTGGGTATGTGGGTGACTCTCACACAGTCTTCTGGGCCGTGAGTGTGCTGCCCTACCTGGACTTGGGGTCTTTGAGGAGCTTTTGTTGCCATCCCCGACCCCCAATACTGTGCTGCTTTAAAAAATGTATTTTTGTGGTTTTTTGAAGTTTGTTCTTCTATTCCACCCCATTGAATGGGTCCTTGTTTCTGCCTCGCTGCATATTCTAGGCTAGCTGGCCCATGGGCTTCTGGGTAATTCTTAACAACTGCCCCTCCTATCTTGCCAAAGGAATACTAAGGTTACAGACCTGTGCCAGCATCTCGGCTTTTGTGGGTTCCAGGGGTCAGGCTCAGCTTGTCAGGCTTGCAGTATAAGTGCATTAAACTACTGAGCCGTAACCCTGTGCCTCTACTTTTATCTATTATTATTTTATCAGTTTTGTCTCTGTTGTTGGCTAAGGCCGTAGAGTACAACATGATGGCTTATGCCCAATACCCAACGCGGCTGAGGAGCTGTTACGTGAAGGTCTCACTCTGTGCTCATGATGCAGCATGGAGGATGACAATTAGGTTTCAGTTTCACTCTCTTAAGTGATGCTAAGTTGCCCCCTGTATCACTGGGTTAACCATCTACATATTCAACCAACCTCAAGTCATAGTACTTTTAAAACAGATGCTGGAGAAATGGCTCAGCCTTTGTTGCTCCTGCAGAGGGTTTGGGTTTGTTTCCTAGCACCCACATGGTTGCCCACAACCATCTGTAACTCCAGTTCTAGGGGATCTGGTACCTTCTTCTGAATTCCATGGTCATTGTACACATGTGGTGCATATATACATCCACGCAGACACATTCATACACATAAAGTAAGTCTAAAAACAATGTTTAAAAGAAATCTTAGGAATTTCTAAAAGAAAACCCAAATTTGGATTTGCTTCATCCTAAAAACTCACCCATATCCCCTTGATTGAAGTGAGGCATCCCTCTGCATTTCTTCAAGGCTCTCTATCTCCCTGACCCTGGAGCCTCTGTTCATGTGCTACGTAGCTGAGCCTCCAGTAGTGGACACGTGCAGACTTCTTGTTATTCCCTGAACAATGTCATTTGACAACTATTTCCCTTGCTTCCTACTGTCTTAGGAATTAGAAGTCATCTAAAGCAGTGTAGTATATACTCGGCAGGTACCCTCAGATTCCCCGGGAACCCAGTCTCCAGACAGGGAGAGACATCTGTACCATTGAACATCCTGGCTGCTGCTTCTTCTACCAGCCAGTTTCTCACCTCAGCACATCCCATGTTTCCTTCAGGTGACGGTGGCAGTTTCGATGCCAGAGCCTAGGTTATCACCTGGTATTTCTGTTCTGAGTGCTGTTTCTTAGGGGTCTGCTGGCCCCATGTTTCCCCAGTAGGGTCCCGTGACCTCTAGCTTGTGGGCTTTGCCTCTGTTGGTGGTTCCGAGTGGTTCCCTGCAGGCTATTTTATAAAATGGGCCTTAGTAGATATTGGAGGCAATGGGTTCCCCCAGTATTGAATGTGTGTGTGTGACATACGGATGTGGTCGCTCCCTGGACCAGCTGTCCTGGCTAAGCCAGCCAGATCCAAGCAGAAGGGGAAGCTTTGTGATCCCTGGTAAATTCTCTCCACTCATCCCCTATCCACTAAATGCAGACAGACTAGGAGACATTAGGATGATCCCTTACTCACAGGACTCACTGTGGCTACTGCCATTAATTTATTTTAAATGATTAAGCTCAGTTAGAGGGTGGTGCCCACATTTTATATATATATATATGAATGATAGGGAACTGAAGGAAACAAGCTGTATATATCAGGAACTCCATTGATATTTAGTTCTGTGTCTAATGCTAGAGGTACAAAAAATCCTTTGCAGGGCATTTATCTCATGGTCTGTGGGTGCTTGTCATCGGAAGGGTTGTGCTGCCCACACTGTTTGCTGAGTGTCTTGTGTACAGGAAACATCAGTGTAGCTGCCCAGATTTTGTCCACTTCCCAAAGCCCAAGGCCCTGGAGTCAGGTCTAAGCAGGGAGGTGCAGATAGCATTTGGCACACTGATCAGGGACAATGTAAAACTAGCAAGGTTCATCACCATCAGGCTGCCCATATTCCGTCACTGCCTTTACCACTTTAAACCAACGTGACTTCATGCCAGGGACTCCCTACTATCTAACACAGACATCCTTTTGGACTCAAACTTAAGCTCCCTTTTGACGGGAGCCACACCTCCAGAGTGTCTTTGTCTACCCTTTGTCTACACAGGCAATTGAACTGAGAAAGATTAAGTATCACTGACTCATTCAGTATGTTGTTTTTAATGAAGAAATTAGATAATGTGTTCTTTCAAACCATGGTGCACAGTGTGCCCAGCCAGTATTGTTTTGTGAAAAAATCTAAAAATCTGACACATGGGCCAAGGCAAGTAGTGGCAGGAATCTGACCTGGAAGCTCATTTTGAGGGTGGACCTTGAATTTGGCGCTTAGAATGAGGTGGAGATGTCCCACCTCTGAAGGGACTCTGGCCATATAGCTCTTGTTTTGGCAAACATTAGGTACCCTGTTGTCAAGGTAGCATTGCTGTGTCCAGCACAGTGGTACTTTAGTGAATATATGAGGAGGCATGCCTTGAGCATTCCTTTAGGGTGATAGGGGCACACCTTTAATCCCAGCACTGGGGAAGCAGAGGTAGGTGGATTAGGTGGATCTTTTGAGTTTGAGGCCAACCTAATCTCCAGAGTGAGTTCCATGATAGCCAGGGCAACACAAAGAAACCCTTTCTCAAAGAAAGAAAAATCAGAATGTTTACATCTGGAGGTCACACCGTGATGTCACAGTGTTTCCGTTTGCCAAAGGTTTTCACTGAAAGTACCCCATTTGGTCATTGGTAATTGTCTCTATAGTTCTGACTCTCCTGTTTGAATCTGGATTTTGGCTTCCTAGCCCCATGTATCTCTGACACTGTACCTCACAGCTGGTGGGAAGAAGGCTGTGGCTGAATGAATTTCTTCAGGAGAGCAGGTGAGAATGGATTCTCACTGTGGATCATGTTCCTGCTTCTCCAAGAGCCTGTAGTGACTTGGTCCGTTTTCCACAGGACTCTCTGTGGGTCGTCTGTGCTGTACCCCTTGGGGTTTTCGGTTTTGTGCCTTTTCATTAAAAGCAGACCACTTTACCGCTCTATTTCTCAGTGGCCATTAAATAAATCATCAGATTGTGAGTAGCGGGCGGCCGCGGAGGGTATTAATAATTGAGTGCCCTAAAATAGACTTCTGTTTTTGCAGCTTGCCAAGAATATTGGGAATGCAGGCTTTAATGAGATCATGGAGTGTTGTCTACCATCTGAGGACTCAGTCAAACCCAACCCAGGCAGTGACATGTGAGTATAAGGCTGGTTGTACTCTTCTTCGCCAAACAAAGGTTTGCCCTTGGCCTGAGCCCTGTAAGCAGGAGAACAGGTCTGGGGTCCTATCAATTGTTGCTTCCCCCTAGCAAAAGTTGCCATTTGTTTTTATTTTGATTTTTTTTCTTCTTCAGTTATTTTTGTGTGTCCAAATAGAAAAATAACTACGTTTCACTGGCAAAGGCCAGAAATTGAGTTAGTGGTCTGGATTCTCTTAAAGGACATTGAGGGACAGGACAGTGTCTTTTAAGAGCAGTTTTACAGGTGGTCATAGTATAAAGGACCTGTGTCGAGTAGAACGTTTAGATCTTTGTAGCTGTTCTGTTTGGGAAACTGAGGCTGCAGAAGTGTAGGACCTGTGTTATTGTCTTGCACTCTGATCCACTGAGGACGTGGAAGCCTTCTCGAGGGCAAGTAGGAGACTTGTTGGTCATTGGCTGTCTTGGGCACTAAGTATCTTAGACCAGCCACTTGTGGGTGTTAAGTTACAGTTGGTTGATGTTCGCATCCTGTTATAAGTGAGCATTTGTGACGTAGCCTCTCCCAGAGATTGGATAACATGGTTGTAAAGCGTTGTCTTCCGCATATGGAGATGTTAATTTCAGGTCTGACCTGGAGAGCCTGCATTCCCCATCCTTTTCCAGGCCACAGGGTGGGGCAGGTTTTTTATGGTCTGAGTCTAAGCCTTGGTTTCTCTAATAAAAAGGGAGAATATGCTGCCCGCCTCAAAGAGGCATTGGGGAAGCGCAGATGGTCTGCGCTCAGCTGGGGCGTGAATAGTATTGGCAACAGAGTCTAAGCAAGTGCTCTTGGGAGTCACAGTGCTTTCCTGGACAACTGGAGGACCCCGGTTAGTGAAATCCACCCCATCATGGTTCAGCATGGTGAGTTTAGGGCAGGTGTGGCTGGATGCTGGCTCTCTTTCTGTTTGTCTCCTGGAATGCTGTAATGTCAGCTGTAAACAGGAGTACAGTAACCTGCTTCTACATACCAGGAATAGGGGCTGGAGAGATGGCTCAGCTGCTCTCACAGAAGACATGGGTTTGGATCCCAGCATCTACATGGTGCCTTTAGCAATTCAAACTCTAGTTCTTAAGGAACTAATGCTCTCTTTCCGGCCTCTGCAGGCACCAGGAAGTACATATGGTACTCATACATACATTCAGACAAAATATCCATAGACATAAAAATAAATAAATCTTTAAAAAAAAAAAAAACCTTCCAAGGTTTCTAATGAAAGCAGGACATCCTTTAGGGGTAAATGATTTAAAGAATAAATGGTACTCAGCATCTGTGATCAGTCTTCTGTGAGGCAAGCCACACACACACACACACACACACACACACACACACACACACACACACACGCTTGGCAGTTCTCACAGGGAAGTTTATACTTCATTTCCTCAGAAATGAGGCTGGATGTCTCATTTCTTCAGGACTGCAAACACACTCACGGCCATTCTTCTGCAAACGGTGTTACATGACTGTAATCCTTGCAATAGCAAAGTTGAGGCAGGAGGATTATGCATTTGAGGCTATCCCCGACTATACAATGAGTTCTAGGCTATAACCTGGGCTACATAGTTTAAGGATAACATAGGCAGCATATTGAGACTCTTAATCTGACTCCTCTCTCCCAAGTAAAAGAAGAAAATTAACTGTGTGACACTGTGTCTCCGGCAGCTGCCTCTCCCTTGTGGCACCGCACTTTATAATATACTTAGATTTTCACATAATGTTCTGAGAAATTATGTTTCACTTATTTTTGTATTTGCCACCACAGCTTGTAGTGGTTCAGTAAATATTTAATGGCTCAATAAATCAAATAGCCCCTGTTCTCTGCCAGCTTCATTCAGCGAATATTTCATTTCTAGATGTGATAGAATGAGCTGCTTGTAGCTTGATGTAAACACACACCGTCTTCCAAGCATATGCTGAAGGGGAAGCCAAAGGCACCCACTAATGGCCTCTGGACCCCCAGTTGGGAGTGGAGGCAGAAAGCATGTGTGACTGGGCTACCCAGAGGCCAGATTGCATCTGCTCGTAGAGTCAGACTGTTTCTGAATCCTGAGAAGCAGCAGGAAGCCCCACCCCTACAAACACCAGATGGATATGATGTCTGTGGTGGTCTCTCACGCTCCACCACACATCTCTGTCTATACGTTAAAGACACTGAGAATGCGCTAATGGCAGGGGTCTAGCTCGTTGCAGCCAGGGGTCACAGAGCATTACAGAGATCTCATGTTTAGATGGAATCTACCGTCAGGGGATTCAGAGCCCCAGATAGAGATACCCGTTGAAAAAACAAAACCCCAAGATTCTGATGTGGTGGTGCACACCCATAATCCCACCCCTCTAGAAACGGAAACAGAAGGACCCTAAGTATGAGGCAAACCTGGGTTATATAGTGAGATTCTAAAAAAATAAAAAAGCCCAGAGCTTGGTCTGGAGACATAGCTCAGTGGTTAAGAGTGCATTCTGCTTGCCTTTAATCCCGGTTCTTTGGAGTCAGAAGCAGGCAGATCTCTGTGAGTTAGAGGCCAGTCTGACATACAGAGTTCGTTCTAGGACATCCAGGGATATTATGTAGAAAAACCCTGACGAACTCTCCCCCTCAAAAAAGAGTGTACTGCTCTTGCAGAGGACCTTAGTTGGTGGTTCCAGTCCGTTCCTTTAGTTCCAGGGCATCCGGAGCCCTTGTCCAACCTGTAGGTAGCAGGCATGCATTTGGTGCGCATATACAGGTACAGGCAAAGTGCCCGAATACATAACATGAAATAGGTCTTAAAGGCAAGAGGTGAGGATGAGCTTCCAGTGAGAGCTCGTGCCTAGTAGGCACGTGGCCTAGGTTCCGTTCTCACCCCTAAATAAGTAGATATGTAAAGGAACTCAGCTTTTCTACCACACCTTTGTTCCTTAATGTCATAGAGTGTCCTACATCGGTTACTGAATGTACATAGGACTTGACAAATGTCCTGTCACAAGTGCCCATGGAGTTGAGGCAGACATTTGATAAGTTCCCCATGAAGGCTACCCCACCTTGGTTTATTAATTCCTGAAAGCCCCACACTGGAGAAGATCTCCAGCCCTGAACTAGGTCAGCCATGGGTCCTTGCCAGTGGTCTCAGGAAGGTGTCCATCTTTCCTCTGTGGCTGTGCTGGTCTACACTGTGATGGTGCAGTAAGTCAACCTATCTCTGCGATGTTTAGGGGAGATCCGGGAGCTTTCTGTGGACTGGGGCTACATGGGAGTCATGTGGAGTGACTGAACTGATGTAGTATGACCTCCTCTCTTGCCGCGAAACCGGGAGCCTCCCATCCTGGGTTGAACGACTGTCTCTGGGGTCCCGCAGCTAGACAAGCCTCACTTCTGTTCCTGAAGAGCTCAGTTGTCTAAGATAGGCTGAAGGAAGGCAAAATTGGGGTCTAGGACAACTGCTGAGCCATTGGCTTCCCCGCAGGGCAGCCTGGATGACAGGGAGAGAGTGTGTGGGAATGAATCCTAGCAAGTGCGGGTGCAATCCAGATTTATGAAGTGTTAGGCCGGTGTCATTCCCCTGCCCCCTTCCCTGTCCTTCTGGGAATGAGAGGTCACATGGGCAGTGGTTCTTGGCCTGATTCACTCACCTGCTGGCTGGCTTCTAGGAATCACGTCTGCATCTTACAGTGCAGCAGCCCTTTTTTGCAAGGCCCAGGCTTAGGGAAATGCTGTCTGTAGGCAGCAATGTGACAGACGGCTAGCTGCCTGCTTTTTCACTGAGAAGGAGAGGATGTCAGGACTGTTTCAGAATGCTGAGTGGACCCATGCACTCTTGAACCCCAGTGTCTGTCAGCTAAGGCCCTCTCCCCTTGCCATTTGAGAGTTTGGTAACTAAATATTGTCATTTAGTCTACAATCCCTGCCACTGATGAGGAAGGGATTTTTATGGCATGCATGCAGACTACAAAAGACAGGGTATAGATGTGCCTATCCGGTAAGTGGGAAGACACTAGGGAAAGAGTCAGAAGCAGGCCTGTCTGGGGAGGTGGCTCGAGGCAGCTCAAGGAAGACTGTGGATGACCACAGACATGAGCCTGTGGGGTAGATGAATATAAGCAAGACATGCAAATAGATGGGTTAGGCACAGGCACCGTAGCGTGCTGAGATGGGAGCTCGGTTACAGCAGGGACAGCAGCAGGCAGCGGCTGAGAGAATGTGAAGAATCCACGCACCCAGCTCTGTCTTTATAACTGGGTGAAGCCCAGGACTGTTAAGGACTTCAATACCTCTGATACTAGAAACGCCCGTTCTTAAGGACTTCAATACCTCTGATACTAGAAACTCCCGTTCTTAAGGACTTCGTATCCACAGGGCCACAAGAGGGCAGCCAGTGTTGTAGATGATGAACAAGATGGATTCGCAGAAGCCTTTCGTGTTTCACCTGTCAGTTCTGTCTGGTTTCAGGATTGCAAGGAAGGACTACATCACAGCCAAGTACATCGAGAGGAAATACGCAAGGAAGAAGCATGCAGACATCTCAGCGAAGCTCCACAGCCTTTGCGAGTCCGTCAAGACCAGAGACATTTTTGGGTTACTTCAGGCTTACGCTGACAGTGTGGACCTGACAGAAAAAATTCCACTGGCCAATGGGCATGTAAGAAGGGCTGTAAAGATGAATAATTAGGGGTAGAACAAGGGAGGTGTGTTCATCCACATTATCCTCCATTTCTTTTCAGTGGTAAATAAATGTATAGGTCAAAGAGTTGTTAATTTGGGGCAGTTTTTAGGTGTTGGAATGCTTGGTACATAATGAGAACTTAGAGTTGGGACACAGTCCACTGGTGTCTCTCGAAAGTCATAAACATGGAGTGATTTTTGTACAATATCGTCTGAACTCAGGTGTGGAATTTACCACTCGTCATGAAAAATCTAGGGTTGTGTTACATTTTGGACTTACGACTTGAATTCCAGATGCCCAACCCATTCATGTGCCATGTTAATATCCATTCATGTTGAGGAAGGACCACAAAACAGGCCACTTCATATACCTATTATTTGTCATAGACACCTTTCATATCCACTCAGCAATTTTGAATATATGACTCAATTACGTAATTAATTTTAGTCACTACTATAGGAACCCACCCCACCCTCTTTTTTAAAGAGGCTGGCAATCCTCCTTCCTCGGCTTCCTGGGTACTGGGATTACATTTGTGTATGACCACACTTAGTTTGATTCATTTCAAAGTGAACCTTTGTATGTTTTTTTCTTTTTAAAAGAGGATTAATTTAATTTTATGTGTATGTACTTGAGTGTTTATAATCACCTTGCGCGTGTAGGCACCCTCAGCGGCCAGCAGGGGGTATCAGATCCCTTGGAGCTGGAGTTACAGGTGGTTTTGAGTCTCCCAATATGGATGCTGGAACCTGAGTGTGGGTCCCTACAAGAGCAGCACATTCTCTTAACTGCTGAGTCTTTAGTATAGTTGATTTATACTGAAGCCAAATGTGTAATGCCAGATATTGAAGGAAAACCCATCATCAGAAGCTTAAAAGCCAAGAGGGCCCTCTTTGCCCACCCCCCACCCCCCCCCACCCCCCCGGTTCTCATTCCTGTGGGAAGCTGGTCCCAGAGCATGTCTGAGGCCATGCTGAGGGGTGCTATATAGCAAGGAGCATCTGGTAGCCCAAGCAGCATCATGATAATGTTCTTGGGATTGTGTCCATGTTATACTGTCTGTACCTGAGGAGCGTCCAGTCTCCTGGTCTTCCCGACAGAGTCCCCATGGGCTCATACTCCAGTTCAAAGAACCTCCTGGTCTCAGGACTGGGTTCCTCATCCTATATGGTCGGGTACTAAGTAGGGCCATCATGTCTAGACCCAGAATCATAGGCTAAATTAGATCCTATGAGTTAATAGGGTAACATTTCCTCCTAGTGACACGGGCTTTTCCTAAATGTTAGCCAATGTCATACCCATTCTCTCTTAGGAGAAAAACTCAAGCCCTATGTCTAGGTCAAGATGTGTCTGTACCGCCCAGAGTGAGCAGGCAGGACACTGAAGAAAGAGGCAGTCACCTTGTTCACGCCTTCTGCATTTTGGGTTTTTCCTTGTCTTTTTACCCACCCACCTGACTGAAAGAGCTCCCCATTACTTTTTCTCCCTACTTGGGTGTTGATGTAGGGGTGGGTGGGGACACAGTTGAAATGACTTGAACTTGAAACGCCCTGCATTTCTGCATTTCTCCCGTCCTGCGAGCAATGAAGGACACCACCAGTCTCTAAATTCCGCTGTCTTAGTTACAGTGACAAGACACTGAGACCAAGCCTACGTATAGAAGAGTATAGAAGAAGGTGTTTATTCCCGGCTTAAAGTTTAGAGGGTTAGAGTCTGTGACCATCATTATGGTTGCTTGGCGGAGGCAAGGACGCATGGTGCTGGGGCGCTACCTTGAGACACATCCTCAAGACAGACACAAACAGACAGATCAGACTGGACATATCAAGTCCCTCACCCTCTACCCAGTGACACAGCTTTTCCACCAAAGCCACGCCTTCTAAAGCTTTCTGAATTGTTCCACTAACTGGAGACCGAGTACTGAAACCTAGGAGCCTATGAGGGCCATTCTTATTCAAACCACCACAAAAACCTTTTGCTGTGGAGATTAAAAAGTGGGTGTGCTATTGATAACATTTTGGGGAGAAGGGCAAAAAAGGCCTTTGGAAGAGACACGTTATTCGCCTTGGAGGTCCTGGGTTGAAAGATGCCACAGGAATTCCAAATGTCTTGATTTGGATTTCAGGAGCCAGATGAGACGGCCCTCCATCTTGCGGTCAGATCTGTAGACCGGACTTCTCTTCACATTGTGGATTTCCTGGTCCAGAACAGGTGGGTGTTGTACAAGTGGATGCCCTTTGTTCTTATTTTGGGGCTTCCCAGCAAGGTTCCAGATATTGTCTCCACTGCCTGGGTTCTGTTGCCAAGATGCTCATGTCTCGGGTTTAAAAATGAATTATGGGCATTTCCTAGAAAAGCCCAGAGTGTGAGATCAGAAGGCCTTCATGGTACCTGTAAGATCCAGCAAATAGAGTCTAAGAGAGACTCTAGGGAACCATGACTGCTCAGTTCCCAGCCCTACGGAAGACCATGGGGGGCCTGGGCCATCAGCTGTGACAAAGTGAGCATCTCTCTGGTTTGTCCTGAATGTGGGTCTTTCCCATATCTGTCCCCACAAGCATCTCAACAGTAGAGAGCTATGAGGAAGTGACATCCATTAGCCCTTGTCCAAGCCAGGAATTGTACATCAGTACACTGGGCGAAGGTTGTTTGCTTTGGGTGGAGAGGCCACTAGAATCAGCTCAGGAGTTCCTGTTATTCAGTGCATGCTGCTGTTTGTACACTTGCCTGGCAACTACAAACCATGTACAAGACCCTTTAGCTGCTGCTGTGACTCCCCGATCGTCGCTGGGGTTGACTGTGTTGGAGCAGAGGGTGCTGGTTAAACTCTGCAAATGGAATAGGAGATTCTAGACAGCAACCGGGGATGGTTTATATTTGTGGCCTCTGCCCTTCCCTGCATCCCAGATGACAGAGTGAAAGGCATCTGAGATGTAGTAGAGACTTGCAGGATCATCAGCCCTAAGATCTGCAGCTTCTTGTGAAGCCCAAATTCACAGATTCAGGGTTGAGTCAATTAGAAACATTCTCCTCTGAGCCCAGCCCAGGGCCTGATGTGGAATGCTGGACATTTAGTAAGAAGACAGTTTATATCTCCACCTCCACATAAATTCTCCTGGGGCTGGAGCTTCTAAGATAGAAGGAAGACAGCAATAGAGGGTGTGTCAGGATAAGGTGGGTTGGGGTGAGCGCACATGCATGAACCCCAAGTTCCAGCTTCAGCACTGCCCAGAGGCAGGGAAGAAGACTCTGAAGTTTTCCTACTCTGAGGTAACTGTTTTCCTTCTGCTGGGAGCAGCAGGTACCAACCCCAGAATGACTCTGTCCCATTTGAATGCCAATGGACATAAGGCCCCCTGTTATTTCTGTAATTACACTTCAGGTGGTAATTTTATTTCATATGTGGAACACATGCACCTTTTGTTTTGGATAACCTGGCTTGTTGTATGATAGAAGAATATGTAAAAATATTCAAGTGTCCTCCTTTAGACTTTTTCAAGGGCTGCCCTAGAGCCAGGCTTTTGGGAGTCTTGGGACACCAAACTGAACAGTAGTGTTTCCTTTCCTAATGGAAACATCAAGAAACAAAATGAAGGGGGCTGGAGAGATGGCTGGGTGCTCTTCCAGAGGATCCAGCTTCAATTCTCAGCACCCATGTGGTGGCTCATACCCATCTGTATCTCCAGTCCCAGCGGATGCAATGTTCTGGTTTCCATTGTACCAGGCATGCATATGTGGCCCAGATATACATGCAGGCAAAATACCCACACAAGAAACAAAGTAAAAAGCTTCATCTCTGGTGTTACCGGAGGGGCAAATTGTATAGACTGAATGGACCTGATGCTCTGGGTGCCAGGGCCAGGAGGGAAGGGAGCAGGTACCAGGATTGCTCCAGGGTATGTGCCACCCTCTAACCCAGGGGTTCTCGACCTTTCTAACGCTGCGACCCTTTAGTACCATTCCTCATGTTGCGGTGACCCCCCCATAAGATTATTTCCATTTCTTCTTCATAACTGTAACTTTCCTACTGTTAGGAATTGTAATGTGGATAACTGATAGACAACCCATGTGAAAGGGTCTTTGACCATCAGAGGTCACAACCCCACAGGTTGAGAACCACAGCTCCAACCCAGATTCAGCCACTCTCATGTGTTGTCATCTCTGTTGTCACAGCTCCCCGAGGTGGCCTGTTCCCTGGCTGCCTTCACAGGGGCACCCACCCACTGTGGGTGCAGGAGATAAATTGTTGGCTGCCAATTCCCATGTCTTTTCACAGTCTGCGGGATAGTTGTCCTCTGGCCTATGATGCTATTATTTTATCTTTCTGTGTGTCTCGAGCAGTGGGAACCTCGATAAACAGACGGGCAAAGGCAGTACGGCCCTGCACTACTGCTGCCTGACAGACAACGCGGAATGCCTCAAGCTCCTCCTACGGGGAAAGGCCTCCATTGAGATAGGTGAGCTGCCCTTTCTGCAGCTCTGTGCTCCTAAGCAGTGCCTCTCCATACCTGTCCTGCTGACGTACATGACATTGACAAGCTCTACCTACTGTCTGGCTTAACGGGTACCTTCCAGGAATGCTGAGCTGAGGGAAGGCCTTGCAGAATCCCTGAGCTGGGTGAATCCACACCAGCTGTGTAACAACCCTGGCTCACCTCCCAAGGTCAGACTGAGCCTTCTGACAGAGGGGCTGTTGCTAACCCCTCCTTTCATTTGAACCCTGTAACATCTTCATATCACGCCCCCTCCCCATTTCCTCTCAGCTGCGGGTCCCGGCCAGCGGACACTGCCAAGGCACCCTTTACCCTGAGCCATCCAGCCGTGGTTGGTTCCTGGGGAAGTATTCTGGAGAAGTACCAAAGAAAAAGTAGATAAAAGGATAGGTTCCGCTCGCAAGCCACGCCTAAGAACTAATCAATCCACTAGTTCTTAGGTAGCCTTTCCTTCCTTTTAAAATCAGAGCTTTCTATGTTATTGTACCTCATACAACTAAATACCAGCCAGCCCCTGCCGGGGTTTTCCCAACACATCCTTTGACTCCTGTTTAGTTTAGTGAGGTGTTTAGTCTCCGTTATCAGCTTGGTAGGACTTAGAATCACCCTGGAAACCAACTTCTGGGCATGTCTCCGAGAGTGCTTTTAGTGGGACGATCCTTCTAACTATGGAGGGCAGCATCCCGTGGACTGTGGCCCTGGACCTGCTAAAAAGGAAAAAGTGGCCAGAGCACCAATATTATCTCTGTTTTCCAACTGTGGATGTAGCGTGACCAGCTAGCTGCCTCACTTCCATGCCATCCCTACCATGGGGGACTGTTCCCACAACGTGGGAGCCATAGTAAACCCTCCTTTCTCCTGAGAGATTTCTATTAGTCATTTCATCCCACCAGTGCATGAAGTAATTAATACGCAGAGCCTTTTGTACCTCGTCCATAGATGATTACTGACAGATACCTGAGAAATCAACCCGAGGGAGGGAATATTGATTTGGGCACCTGATGTCAGTCTGAGGCCAGCTAGGATCCATGGCTTTGGTCTTGCGATGAGATGGAAGCATGTGGTGGAGAGGGCTGCTCACCCGTGGCAGCCAGGAAACAGGGACAAAATACACCCGCACTAGTATGTCCCCACTGACCTGCGTCCCTCCAGTGAGGCCCGCCTCCTTACAGACTTTCGCCCATTGATGTAATTAGCCCCCGTCTCAATCCCCTCTGACCTCAGAATAAGACAAGATACCCTAGAAGAGAAGGTGAGGCACAGGATAGGACTCTGAACAGCAATGGCACAGCCACTATGACCAACAGTTAATAAGTGGGACCTCATAAAGCTGACAAAGGATACCACTATCTAAACAAAGCAGCAGGCTTCAGAGTGGGCAGATATTTTAACACTTACGCATCTCGCAGAGGGTTTGTCTTTAGAATACGCAGTGAACTGAAAGACACCATCAAGAAAACAACCTAATTCAAAATGAGGTACAAGCTGGGCCTTGTGAGGAATGCCTTTAATCCTAGCCCTCAGGAATCAGAGGGAGGTGGGTCTGTGTGAATTCAAGGACAGCCTGGTCTACATCGTAGGTTCTAAGACAGTCAGGGCTACATAGAGAGACCTTGTCTCAGAAAGAAAGAAAAAGGAACAGGGTACAGAGTTAAGCAGAGTTCCCAAATGATAAAACACGAAAGGCTGAAATGAAAAACCGTGTGGAGATAAATAAGTTCAGGATCCAGTCCCTCAATAGCACCACCAGCCAAGGATCATATGGAAAACATAAAGCTAAGTTCTGCTGTCTCCTTACCCTCCCTTGACTTTCAGCCAATGAGTCAGGAGAGACGCCGTTGGACATCGCCAAGCGGCTCAAGCATGAACACTGTGAGGAGCTGGTGAGTACCCACCCTGGGAAGATGATCGGGGCATGATGGAGTAGGGGTGTGTTACACGAATAAAGGAAAGGGGCCAGATCTCTGGGAAAGGTGGAGATATCAGAGAGTAATTGTGGTAATCAGATCTCACCCAGCTGTCTTCCAGCTTCCTCAGCCTCACTCCTCCTGGCTTTTCCTGGCTTCTGCCTGCTCTGTCTTTCTATGCCTGCCTTAAATACTTTCTTTGCTCAGTTAATGCGTGGCACCACCACTGCTGCCTAGGAGCCTGGAATTCTTCTGTAAACTAAGATGACCTCAAACTCAGATTTGATTGGATTAAGGGCATAGGTCACCACTCCTGGATATTCCCTGTGCTGGGATTAAAGGTGTGAGTTACCACTGTCTGATCTTCCTAGACTGACTGTGGGTAGATCCCTCTGATATCCCCACTGGGTGGGGATGATGGAATGGGGAACACACAGAGACTGTTTTCTTCTTTGTGAAGTTGAGTTAGTTAGTTGTACCCCTTTGCAAGGTTATTGTCAAAACTGTTGAATTTTGTTAAAGTGGGGGTGGGGTATATAGTATGAAGAACCCAAACCACAGACTACTTGTGTACACACTACCCATCAAGTTATTCGATCTATAATCCCTTATTTTTTGGATGAGGAAGCGGGCTCAGAAGAGTCAAGTGACCTACTCAACATCACACAGCAGCTATCTGGCTCTTATTAAGCCCCAAACACCAGCTACACATAATAAATTGATGTACCTTCTGTACAGCTGGAGGGGAATTAGCCAGTCACTTTCTAGGAGAGAACTGAAAAAAGGACATCATTTCCTCCAGGGCTCAGCTCTCTTACTGTGAGAAGGCTGGCTTGGCACGTTCCTTCTGAAGCCCACTGACTCCCATGCTATGGCTAATATAATGCAAGATGGTCATCATCTTTTAGGCCCCCAAATATCTTGCCTGTGCGTGGTTTCCAGAGAGTTCCCTGACAGAGAGCTTTTCGGGTGTGGGTTATCCTGTGAATAAGGTACAGGAACCTCCACGGAGATCCAGGAATTTAATTGGGCTGTCCTGGAGCAGGTTGGAACCTCTCTGAGTCTTTCTAAGCCCTCCTCCCTGGCCTGTCTGTCCTTGGTCTGGATACCCATGCGTGTCTGTCTGTCCTCTGTGGTTCAACATGGGGCATCAACACTAACTCTTCCTCCTCCTTCCCAGCTGACTCAGGCCTTGTCGGGAAGATTTAACTCTCACGTTCACGTAGAATATGAGTGGCGTCTACTGCATGAGGATCTGGATGAGAGTGACGATGATGTGGATGAGAAGCTTCAGGTCTGTGCCTCCCTGCCTCCGCACAGGTCCCCTGGCCTCACATTGTGTGTGTGTGTTGATCTGGGTAGGTTCTAGCTTCCCCTTCCCATCTCTCTCTGCCTCCTAGCTCCAGCCCACACCGATGGAAGAATGGAACAGGCGGTTATATGATTGTAGGTAGCTTGTGGGGGAGAGGACCCCACTTGCTGGGGAGCCATTATAGAGAGTCAGGTCCTGTAGGCAGATGACACTGTTTATGTGGCTGGTCGTGTTTACTTGAGTGACCCTAGAAACCACCACATGGAGATACTCAGTTGCCTTTAGAGTTCACTGGATATGATTTCTTTTATTGGATGGGGACTTCAGAACCTCAGAAGAGGCTGCCTCAGCCAAAAGGACATAGTCTAGGAATGAGCACAGGGCTCTGGTCCTGTTTCGGTCCCTCTGATGTACAATGCCAGGCATACCTTGCGGATACCTCAGGACAATGCTACCTTCGCACAGGTTTGTGGATACAGAGCCAAATTCAGGTAGCCTCCCTCTAGACCCTCAACCCTTGGGCCACGACCACCTCCACAGCATACTGCCAGGTGCTCTGTATTAAAATGAGAGGAAAGACCTGGTCGAGCACATTTTCATGGTTTAATGTTTTATTTTTTTCTCTTGTAAAGTATAAACAGATGGTTAATAGATAGAAATGGGAAGAAAGCATTTCTAAAGGCTGTTGGACCATCAGTAATGGAAAAACATTTAATATTTATACTTAGTTCCCTTAGTACAGATATGTAAATGATGGGACATGGTTGCATCTCAATAAATCTTTATTTATAAAAGCATGAAGATGCTTCTGCTGGTCCTGAGGACCTGAATTTGATCCGTGAGGCTCATATGATGGGGAGAACTGAGTCCCACAGTGTCCTCTGACCTCCACACATGTACCTATACACACGCACAAAGAGCATACTGTGTTTTGGGGTCCTTTTTTTTTAAGCAAGTGATATCCCAGACATCAGGATTTACTGACCTGATTTATGGAGATCTCAACAGCTCAACAGTTCTGAGGAGTGTGAAAAGGACCTGTTCATCTGCACCGAATTAAGCTCAGTGCCAGTGGGAATCCATCCTTGCTCGATGGCCAGGGCTATTCTATCCCATAAGATAGTGTGTTTGGGAGGGGGGAGACCTCAAGGACAGCATAGATATAGGCTGACATGGTTGGAATCTTTCACAGAAGGAGGAAGCTGTGGCTCTGTAGGTTTGTATGTCCTAGTTCTAAGACACAAGTCAGTAAGTTTTACAATTTTGCAGCTCTGACACAACAGTGTGTGTCAGGATGAAATGGTATCCACCGCACAACAGTGATGGATTCATCTCACTGTTCACTGAGTTGATGTCACTCAGAGAAAGCCATAGTAGCTCCTCTCACCCTGACATTCCTCTCTAGCCCAGTCCTAACCGGCGCGAAGACCGGCCCGTGAGTTTCTACCAGCTGGGGTCCAGCCAGTTTCAGACCAATGCTGTGTCTTTGGCCAGAGATACCACAAACCTCGCCAAGGATAAGCAGAGAGGCTTCGGGCCCAGCATCTTACAGAATGAGACTTACGGAGCCATCCTGAGTGGCAGCCCGCCCTCCTCCCAGTCATTGCCCCCCAGTACCACCAGTGTACCTCCACTCCCACCTCGGAATGTCGTTGGCAAAGGTATACGATTTTGAGTTCCTTGAAAATGCCTGTGAGTGTTGACTTTGAGATATGTGGGTGTTTATTTTGTAGCTATTTCCTGTTTGCTGCCTCAAGGAATTCCCTTATTTTTAGCATGCCAAACCTGTAGAGATTGTACCTGGGTTCTTACTCTGGCAGAGATGTGTGCAGGGTGATGCAGGGCTGCCTCAGGCAAGCCAGAAGTGATGGCCTGCATGCAGCTGGCCAGCTAGGGCATGCTCCACTGCCCTTCCCACTGTGATCCCACCCCCTCCCCCACTCGGTCCCCACTAATGTCCTGATTATTTCCACTCTTCTTTCTCAGGGCTAGCATAAGTCACTGTGATGACTTAGTTTTTCTAGAGTACCTTTGAGATGAAAGCATAAGAGGATCCTCATTCTAATTGTAAAAACGCAAATGTGTAAGCTCTCCCAAGTGTGAAAAGCTCACATAAAACTACCCTATCTGAACATAGCAGGTCCGCTCAACAGGTGACTTTTTGTGTGTGTGTGTTTGCTTGCTCTTAAAAATTCAGAAACATGAAGCCATTTGTCGGACAGGGAAGACCAGCAGGCCACTGTTCTTGAATTGGCCAGCAAATAGCCAGCAAGCTCTTCCAGGGCTGCCAATAGTAGGTAATAGTTATCAGGACCTCCATGGTCAAGGAGGGGCTTCAGTGGAAAGTTGCTTTCACTTGCTGGTCCTGGGCTGTGGCTGCCATGCTTAAAAACATTTCAAATTGTCTCTTGGAGCAGCTAGCTGAGAAGGGGTGTGCAGTGTGGGGCCATACTGGGTATTGATAAGCTGAAAACCAGTTTGACAGGTTACAGATGTCACTGCCCTGTCCTAACATTCAGGGAGGCCCAGAGAGTTAGGTAAGTCACTGAGGAGCTAAAGCGTGAGGAGCGGACCTTGTTACCCCCTGATTCCAGCCCACCCCCCCCCAGCCCCCCAGTCCCCCCCTTCCCTCATGGTTGATCCAACATTCATGAGTGCTCCCTGTCGCCACCTACAGGCTGACCAGGGCAGTGCAGGTCCATACCGGCATCTCCCTGATGGAGAAGTGTGTTAATTCTGAAAGGCCTAGTGTCACAGAGACTGGGCATCTGCATTCCCAGGAGTAGCAGTAGTGTCCTGGTGGTTCTCTCCCAGCAGTCTCTCCTCTCTGTGACAGGAGGGATATCACATTTGCTCCACTGGACAATAGAAGCGTCGTAATCGGAGGGCTTGGTTTTCCCACCTTTTTTTTTTTTTTTTTTTTTTTTTTTTTTAACCATTCTATTTTTAGCTCTCTATTTTTTTTTCCACATGCACCCATATCTTGCGTTTTCCCTACCCTTGAGTCCACGCTTGGTGTGAAGATGGGAGTTCTCACACCTGCGGTGGGTGATAGAGTTAACACTGCCCTGTGTCCCACACTGGATTGCAGAACTTACTTACCATAGGGCAAATGTGAAGGCTGCCAGGCCCAGCCCTCCCTTACGCACACCCCCCTCGCCCCACCCCCCGCATCTGAGTGAGTTGCTCACAGTGAGAAATGACCGGGGAAGTGCCATCGCTTTGGGAGGTCTCCTGAAGCTACCGGATCATCCATGCTGAGTTCCAGGCAGATCTATTGCAGGAGGCTGGGAGAGTCCCGAGAGACTCCATGTTTAGAACATACCCTTCCTCTTGCCCCCACTGGCTGAGAACAGGGTCTCTGTGGCCCATGAAGTAATGGAAGGGTGGTGATGAGCAGAAATTGAAAGGCCCTGAATGCAGTAATCAGTAGATTTACGGCTATTTATTTCCTGCTTCAAATTATAGCATTTTAAAATTTCATCATTGAATTGAAAAGGCCACCTGTGAGTGTTCCCTGGAGCAGTTTACTTATTACTGATTATTATTATTAATATTATTGGATGCATCTCACTTTCCCTACTAGGGAAAAGAGTAAAGTCTCGGAACTTTGTTGCTGTACTAGAAGGCTCATGGTAACCTTTTTATGAATGAGAGGCTCAATAACGAAGTGTTTTGTTTTTGTTTTTGTTCTGTGTGTGCGTGTGTGGTGTGTGTTTGTATTACGTGTCTGGGTTTAGTTCAGACAGCCACCTCAGCTAACACCCCGTGGAAGACAAACTCTGTAGGTGTGGACGGTATCAGCAGGCAGAGATCTTCGTCAGATCTGCCAGCTGTCCACCCACCGCTGCGAGCGACGTCTACCAGTACGTTTTTTTTTTTTTCTCCTCCCCCTTTTTCCTTTCTTGCCAGTGGGTCTTATGAATCTGGGGGCACTGTTGGCCGTCACTTGGGGGAGACAGCCGTGGGCTGCCCACAGGTACATACCAGATGTTGCCCTTGAGGCCCCAACCTTTGCATCCTCTACCTCATAATCCTGTCTATGCCCCCCACCCAGGACGGCTCTCTCTTCCCTCTGTCTCCCAAGGCATTTTTACAATATCCTCCTCTCTACACACAACATAATCCCAGTTCACTTAGTTGTGTAGTGATTGGGGGTGGTCATATCAGTCATGATCCGGCATGATAGCTTCCACACCAATGTGTGGTTGCCAACTCCCAACACTGGGAACCAGGCAATGGGAAAGGACTTTTCTCGTGCTGCAGAGCCAGTTTTTAGTGGATGAGAGACACCAGCCCCGCCTGTTCTCTGCCCTGCCTCAGCCTAAGGAGCAGGGCATTCCACATCTCTGGGTCCATTGCTTCCTGGGCATTGGAGCTCATTGTAGGCCATGGTGCCTCCCGCCGTTCTGCGGGAATTTTAGCAGCAGCACAGTGGTCTGGAAGCTCTGCAGAGGATCTGGGGCAGGACCCAGCTGCAGTATTCCCAGGTCAAGCATTAATAAGGGGACTTCATAGCTGCCCTGCCTCCTGCCTTTCGGTATAGTACTTCTAGGATAATCTATCCTGGGCTTTTCTGTTAAAATGGAGAAGGGAAGAGAGAGGAAGAGGCTATAAACTACTTCCTTTCCAGGGGGGGGTTGTTTTTTTTTTTCCTTCCTCATAATCTTTGTTTCGTATACCTTTGCTCCCATCCTGAGGCAAGCCATTGACAAGGGCCTGGCATTGTTATTTTTGTGGTGGGTGGAGTGAAGAAGGCGGCCCAGGCACATGACCTTTTTTTTTTAACAGCTCTCTGCCACTTTGGCAGTATTCCTTTGCCTCAGCCTGTCTTCTGGATAATGCAGATATAGTAGAAACCGTTACCTTTCCCCTCAGACTGGAAATTGTCACAGTCTGCCCTTAGAGCTTACCCCCCTACAAGCCAGTAGGGTACATAGGGGGTTGTTCCCTTCTGGTGGTGGGTCACTTGGTGCATGAAGAACCCTGGCATTCTGGCTCCCCAGGGCTGATGCCAGGCTTGACCCTAACCTCTGCCTTCTCCTACTCTGCTGGTTTTAGGGCAGGTTGGCCACAGAATCCAGGGCTGGCTTCTACGCAGGTTTCTGGCTAAACATACACAGTCCTCCACAGGATTTCAGTTGTAGTTGAGACTGGGCTTTTCTTATGGTTTTTGCCCCTATTTACAGTTTCCCAGAGGAGACAAGCTGAGAAGCAGCCATAGGTGTTCCCAGAAGAAGCTAGAGAGGGAAGAGCCTTCAGGAAGAGACAGGGTGTGTGACCTAGGAAGCTCACTCTCTCTCTCTCTCCATCTCCCCCCCCCCAACCCTACCCCTGTTTTCTCTTCACAGATCCCCTGACCACCACACCACCCCCACCTGTGGCTAAGACTTCAAGCACACTAGAAGGTGTGAACCAGACAAGCAAGTCCACCCAACCCGGGGCCTCACAGAGCAAGCCCCCACCCCTGCCGCCCCAGCCACCTAGCCGCCTGCCTCAGAAGAAGCCGACTTCCGGGTAACCATTGCCCCTGCCTGATCGGTCACTCTGTGCCTGACCATAATAGCCAACTGCCACTCATATTCAGAGAGGGAGCTTCTAATGGCACTGACCCCATTTCATCATCTGTTGGGATTTCTGTGTGAGCCCTGGAAATCTCCTGTTTTTCTACCATGCTAGGGTCAGAGACCACAGCTCTCAAGGTCTTGACATTAGTTCTTCAAGGAAGTCTTTTTTTTTTTTTTTTTTTTTTTTTTTTAGCTGAAGATGTATTGCAAACTTAGATCTTAAACCTGAATAGTTAGTTTAGATTTCTGTGTATTAACACTGAGATTTTTGGAGTCAGGTCTGTAAGACCTCAGCCCTTCTGGTTCTGTGTTTTGCTTCCTAGAAACATTATTTTGAATGCATGGTCCTGTTGTCAGATGTTTCCTGCAGACAAGGGAATTAGTTCTCTTTCATGCTTGTGCCATAAAGGAATCCAGTTACCTTTTTGAAAGCATTTAAAATTTTTATTTGTATAGGTGTTTTAGCTGCTTGTATGTACCACACACACATCTGGTGCCTAAGGAGGCCAGAAGAGGGTGTAAGATTCCCTAGAACTGGAGTTAAAGGTGGTTATGTGCCACCAGTGGGTGCTGAGAATAGAACCCATGTCTTCTGGAAGAGTAGCCAGTGTTCTGAATCCCTGAGCTATCTCTTCAGTGCCTCCCCCATCTCTTAAATCTCTTAGTCTATATTCATAGAAAATAGATTTTATTTGAGCTTTCTTTTTGTGGGGTCCCTATTAAGACAAGAGGTAATGTGGGTCTGAGCTGCAGGATATGTACATACATGTAAACAAACATCCCTTTACCTCTTTCCGAATTCTATGGTTTTCTAATTAGAGCCAGGAGTTCATGTTAGTATTTCCACTTTCTCTCCTGTAGGTAGTGCCAGCACTTGATATTTTGAGACACGTTCATTTGGCTGTGCGCATGCTTTACAAGTCCTGTCACCAGGATTGTGGGGAAGTAGTTTGTCTTTGCTGTAGCTGGGATCCCCCACCCCAGGATGGAAGTTTTGGTAAAGGCTGGTGTCATGGAGGTGTCCCCACTTTTCAGACTTGGTAGTTGGTACTGCCTCAGCAACACCTCAGCCCAGCTGCTGACCACAGTGCTCACATGCATATGCTGTGACTTCCTCAAGACCTGAGCTCGAGACAGGTGGTCATCCCAAAGGGGCCAGGCCATGTTATTTTTTCCAGCAGTGCTAGAAGCTGGGCCCAAGTATACAGAGAGGAGTCTGGTGAGACAGGACAGCAAGGCTGCGTATCCATTCCCTCCTATCCCACACTTGCTAATTCCCTCCCCAGAGCAGAGAATCTTGGCTACTGTTCTCATTAATACTCAGTAATGCAGTTGCTCGTTCCTATGAACGTTCTCCTGGCTCTGCTTCCATCTGTCCTAGAGGCCAGGAGGGCCTGGATCAGTCTGCAGCTGGGCTCTTCATTGTGGTACTCCTTAGCTGGCACTCTCCTGCCTTCTTCAATTCCTGTGCTGTTTCTGTGCCTGTTTAAAATATCGATTTCCAGGGAGTTTTCTCAGCTTATCTTTTTAGTTCCCTATTTCCATTCTCGTAATAAATTGAACTCTTTATACATCTGTGTTTTATTTCACGGGAGCTTTATAAATGATCTTTAAGGACTAGATGACTTGGGGGAGGGAGGGCTAGGCTCTTGCCTTGCTGACTTCTTGGGTTATGGCCTCTGTATGGTAGAAGCTGTTCTCTGTACATGTCCCCACACACCTATCCCTGCTTCAAGCAAAACATTTGACACCGGCAGGCAGGTTGCACATGGTGTTTCTTCCCTGTCACAGATGCCCAAGAGAAACAGTCTGAAAGAGGTAAGGCTTATTTTGATTCACAGTTCTACCAAGGGCCACTTGACTCCATTGCAGTAGGCCTGTGTTGAGGCAAGACTGTCCTGGCAGCAAGAAACTGTTGCCCTCACACCAGCGAAAAGCAGGGATGGAGAGTGGAGAATGGGCCTTAGACATGCTAGGTCCTGCAAAGGCATGCCTCTAGTGGCCCTGTGTCCTGGCTGCTGTTGCCCCTTAATAATGCCACCAAATTTTGACTCCATCAACGGAGTCAAAGGGATGAAGTCACTTTCCTAAAAGACATCATCTGACACCTGAGCACTAACATGAGAACCTGTTGCGGGAACATTGCATATCCAGACCCTAACAAGGTCAGATGGTACAACTGTTTGTCCATGGAACAAAGAATCTGAGAGATTCTTTTCCTCCACTTGGGCCACTCCGGTTTCAAGTGTCTGCCTAAAACGTATACGATTTCTGGGAGTCGTGTCAAAACTAATCTTAAACTTGATCCCTCTGCTTTTAAGATGTTCCCACTAGCTGCCCCCTGGTGTCTCTAGGCGAGATATCCTGTGCTGTGTCCTGGAATGGAAGCTGTCCTCAGTGTGCTGCCGATGGGTAGCTGGGAGTTTGGGGATTTTGTTGTTTATTCTTTGTGAATCCTCTTATTACACAGTCTGCCCTATCACCCATTTCCAGAGGGTTGGTTGTTTTGTTTGTTGTTTTTTAAAGCCTGACGGGGATGTTGCTGTATACCTGAGACTATTCAGGGCTTTTCTTACACTAGTGTAGGGGTCTTGCTTGGTCAGCTAAGTTAATGACAATTCTAAAAGTTCTTTCCTTTCCAATCCTTTGTTCGTTAGGTTTGAGTTTTCATTTCTAATTCTTTTGCTGGGAAATGAAAGTATTTTTATATGCTACTTCTCCCTCTCCCACCCTCTTCCTCTTTATTTCTCTCTCCACCTTATCCTTTGTTATGCTGGGCAGGGAACCCAGAGGGATGCTGGCCAGGGAACCCAGAGGGATGCTGAGCAGGGAACCCAGAGGGATGCTGGCCAGGGAACCCAGAGGGATGCTGGCCAGGGAACCCAGAGGGATGCTGGCCAGGGAACCCAGAGGGATGCTGAGCAGGGAACCCAGAGGGATGCTGAACAGGGAACCCAGAGGGATGCTGGCCAGGGAACCCAGAGCTTCATGCCTTCTGTGAGTGGGGTCCTCATTGAGCAGCAGTCCCAGGCTGCAGCTCACATTTTTAAAGCAGAATGTTTGTGTACTACTTAGCCAAGACATCTTTCTAGAACTCAGAGTGCACATCTGCACAATGATATTCTTAACACTTCAAATCACTGAGTTACACCATGACAGGTATGCTTCCCGAACCCCTTTGCTAGACAGCCATGGGCTGTGCCTGCCCTGGTCCCTGTGCCTTCCTCTTCCCTCTCTCATAGTGTTCTTAGATTCTCTGCTTTCTACCTGCTGCTTTTACAGTGCCAGGTCATGTCTTGAAGTTTTGGACAAGAAATAGTGGACTCCTGGTGCTCCCAAGGCAGATGAGAACAGTGGCATGAACCAGCAAGTGCCAGGTCACAGTAACCTCCTTCCAGTGATGTCCCCAAGGCTCACAAAAGCCAAGCGAGGGCTGTGGATGAGCTTTCTCACTGGTTTTAATCCAACTTTTAGGAATGCGGAGGAAGGCAAAGCAGATGATCTTAGAGTGTACTTATCTGAGGCAGATTTTGATGAATGGAACCAGGCTGTCACTGCTGGTAGAGTTCCATTTTTAAAGCAAGACATGGTGTATATTCTTTGTAAAGGATGCCCCTCCCAATAATTTTGAACATGATACATAAATCTGTCTTTTCATATTTGTTCTCTTAGAGGAGATAATCAGAGCAGGCCCACAGGACAGCTGCCATCACGGCTTATGTTCATGAGTCACAAGCTATCAGTGGGTTTTGTACTTACAAGTGTGGCTAAAATTTTCAGATGAGAATGTTTTATGGCATGTGAGATTTCTGGGACTTAGAGATTTTAGTGCTTGTGTCTTAGTTACCTTTTCTCTTGCTGTGAAGAGACACTGACCAAGACAACTTATTTGGCTCACATTTTCATGATCAGAGTTTAGGATCATTAGGGTGGAGAGCATGGCGGCAGGTAGGCAGGCATGGTCCTGGAACATGGCACACTCTTGTGTGCTGACACACCATCCATGGTGCCTTCCCACCTCGTTAGCAGATGGGGCTGAATAGTTGCTGAAAAGACTTAACCCACACAAATGTATCATTTGGCCTTTTACTTTTTATGTATTAGCCTAGGTTAGCCTTGAACTTTTGACCCTTCTTCTGCTTTACCTGGCCTTTGAGGACAAGGCTGGCTGATGATGGCCTTTTGCTGAGTGCCTCTTGGTGAGCACTTCATTGACCACAGAGTAAGAAGTTGGCAACTCAGCTTAGTAATGTCTGCTAGGACATTTGTGCCCAGATGCAGTAGGAATCAAATTGGTTCTCTGCTTTTACGGCTTTTCAGCCCCTTGGAAATAAAAATACAACCAAGTCAAGCTCTTTTCCTCTTCATCCTGAGGCTGCAGACCAGCACTCAGATGGGCTCATTGGGGCTGCAGAGGAAGTGACCTCCTGTGGAAAGAATGCCCTCCCCGGCTGTCTTCCTGCTTCCTCGGCCCCTCCCAAGGCTTGCCTTGCTCAGCTGTCTTACTTTCATGCTGGCTCCCATCAGCAACCCTAGGCAACCGAGGATAAAGCGTCTCTCTTGGCCCTCCACAGACCCAGGTTCCTTTTCCCTTTAGAGAATTGATGAAGCTAGTGAACCGTTTTCTACAAGTGAAAAGCTGCTTCTCTGTGTATCCACCAGTGGCGGATCTGAGGGGACAGAGCCCCCTCTGCCAGCTGTGTGAACCTCCTGTTTGTCACAGCACAGCTAGAGGAAATGGTAGACAAAGGGTTCAGCGGGCTTGTAATCAGTCACATTGGTTCCCAGAGCAGGGGCCACACACTTCAGAGGTGTGAGTGACACTAACGTGTTGGGTGTCTCTACAGACCCTCCCCTATCACAGGATGATGGAGGCTCAAGCAGAGATGTGTGCCTAGCTTCCGCTCCAGCCCACTGGAGACAGAGGTGTAGCGCCCGTCTTGGGGTCAGGACCTAGCACTTTGCTCTAGACTTCCAACTTTTTGAAGAGTGGGGTTGGGGAGGCCCCGTGTGTGATGGTTTACAACAAACACAGGCTTGAGTATAGATGGGGTCCCTTCTCAAGGGAATTAGGTCAGAGCAGGTAACCTCAGTGATCAATAAATCTGTATTTCCTTCCTCATAGGACTGACAAGCCAACCCCACTAATCAACAAAGGCCAGTCAAGAGGACCTGGTAATTATTTAACTTGGAACAGGTAGATTCATGAGGGCGGGGGCAGCACTTCTAGGTATCTGGTCAGCCCTGGTCAGGGCCTGAAAGCCTAAGTTTCTCACATTGTAAAGTCAGGAAGTTCTCTACCTAGTTCAGGACTTTTCTCTCAATACAACAAAACATGTGGAGAGCCCTGCTTTTAGACATGACCCTGTGACTCTTACAGCCATTGTCTTACAGTAAAAATGGACAGGATGGGGCTGGGAGTGTCTTGTAAAATTGCTTTGTCTTGGCCCTAACACAGTGGATCTCTTTGAACAGAAGCTCCAGGTCCTCTGTCCAATGCCATGGCCCTGCAGCCCCCAGCCCCCATGCCCAGGAAGTCACAGGCGGTAAGTGGACAGGCCCACTGTCCTGCCCCTTGGCTTTCTTAGTTAAGAGGGCTTCAAGGCATCCAGTCTTTTTGTTTCTCCTGGGTGGAGGTCTGGTGGCTTTTCTTCTGGTGCCAATTCACGAGTGGGGAGCTGCCCAGCTTGGCCCTCTGTTCGCTGCTGCATTACAGTCCCTGTGAGTGCCAGACCCCAGCTGCATCATTTCCGTCCACTGCCCAGGCCCCTGCTGCACCAAGCTATCCCTGCTCGTTTTACCTCTGAGGGTTTCCCAGCCTAAGGCACAAAGAAGATAAGACCTTTGCTGTCTGCCACACCTGCCCTTACCCCTCCTCCTTCTGATGCAGACCAAGTCGAAGCCCAAGCGAGTCAAAGCACTTTACAACTGTGTGGCCGACAATCCCGATGAGCTGACCTTCTCGGAGGGGGACGTGATCATTGTGGACGGGGAAGAAGATCAGGAGTGGTGGGTGAGTCTGAGTGGGCCCACGGCCCAGGCACAAGGGAAGCCCTAAGCAGGCTGGGTCTGGGGCTTCTCCCAGAAGCCCACTGTGCAGTTCAAACTTAACCACTTACTGGCTGAGGAGCTTGGCAGCAAATCCTCAGATATATACACCTAGGTGACATCATCTCCGATGGGAAGTCGTCCACAGCACTGCGGCAGAGATGCTGTGGGAAGCAGCAGGGGTGAGATGGGTGCTAGGTTGGAGATGCAGGTATAGAAATGAACCAGTGGTTGGAGTATGTGCTCGGCAGGGACTGCCACCCAGTGGGCACTCAGGGCTCTGCCCCGTAGACAAACCTTAGATACCAAGTATTTTAAAATGTTTCTTGGGACTTGGGGAGGTGCTTTGCTTGACCTGATCTGTAGCTGCTCTCTTAAAAGTCCCCCCACCCCCTTGCAACCTAACTCCCAAGTTCTTAGCCTTGCAGCATCTAAGGGAATACACCCATCACCTTTCCTTTGGCACCTCAGCTCCCAAACTCCTGTCCCTTTTGAGGAACTCCTGTGCATGGCTGGGACTGGTGAGAATCCAGCCCTGGGCTCTGGGAACCCAACTTTGCCCACCCACCCCCACACCCCCCCCCCCCACACGTACACACCCACCAACTGACCACCCCCCCCCACACGTACACACCCACCAACTGACCACTAGGAGGCAGAGTTGGAGTCACATGGTGGTCTTTCATCCTATGTTCTGGATGAACTCCCCCCCCCATACACACACACATACACACAGGTTTAACCAGCCATATGGAAAGTATTTGTTTCCAAAACCCAGACAGGTACAGAAGTGAATGTTGCCATGACAATGGAGCCTGCCCCCTCCTGAGAACGTAGAGTTCTCAGTGGTAATTTTTTTGTGTGTGTGTGGGGGGGTGTAATTTGACAATTTTCCTTTAGAATGTTATTTGCTAATATCACGAACATGGTTGAGATTATACGCAGGTATAATTTGTTATTTGCCCAGACTGAAGTTTTTAAAACCTTTCTATAAATATGAATGGAGCCGCATCATACTTGTGCCAAGCCTTAGGACTTTTGAGTATAGTTCCTTCATTCATGTCCTAAGTGGGAGTGGATCCAGATGGCTACCCCAGTGCCTTCCATATTGCTGGGACCCTGGGGGCAACATCTGTGCTCACCTGTAGCTGTCTGAGGGTGTATGAGGACTTGAGGGAGGAGCCAAGCACAGGTGGGAAGGAACAAGAAAAAAGTGGTATAACTGCCTTTCTGTCACACTTTGGCAGAGGAAATTCTTCAGAACAAATGTTGTGTTGCCCTGAGTCTGTAATATCTCTAACCCAAGTTTGCTTGTTTCAGATCGGCCACCTCGATGGAGACCCCAGCCGCAAAGGAGCTTTCCCTGTATCATTTGTGCACTTTATTGCTGACTAACCTGCTACTGAACAAAAGGCCTTTCTTTAACCGTTACGTTCCGTTTTGTTTGGTACCAAGACTACCTATAGCCAGTCTCCGGGCCGTGCTGTACGGCCGACCATCCTCTCATGGTTCTGTTCCGAAAACACAAAAGCAGTTTTTCTATATAATCAGATTCTTTTTATAGGTTGTGTTTTTCACACAGCATCGCTAACTTTTACTAGGAAAAGCATAATTTCCTGAAGGGGGGGGGCAAAAAGTTATTTTAACTACAGCCCCAGGATCCTGCATTTTCAGGAGTAGCTGAGCCTAAAAATGCTTACATGAATTTGGGGGATTCGTACAGCTTTCCTTAGCCCGGTTCTGACCTTGGTTAACTCCCTCACAGTCCGTTTAGCAGACCAGTTCCACGCTGCTTCAATCTGTTTCCATACCCTGGACTTTGTCCACAAATGCCATCCATTCATCTTTAAAACATATGTTCCTTTGAAACTCAGCCAATGTCTGTTTAAAGCAACTTGGAAATTTACATGTTAGCCTTGTACTTTTCCGGCCACAGTCTATGAGGTGGCAGCTGCCATGATCTCCTGCATGTATGTATGACCCGTTGTTGTGAACAGTCAGTCGTATCTGGCATACTACTGATGGGTTATTACAACATAGCGATTAGCTGTCTGTTCTGCACCAGTTCCTGACTTTGGTTAAAATTTAAGGATGATAGATTGCAAAGCAGGCCTTTAATCTAGCTTGTATGCTCTAGGTGTTTACGATTTGCTCCCTTTCTCATACCCCCGTCTTGCAGAAAGCAACTGTATACAGGTAGGATGCGTGCTGCAGACCGCAGTAAGAAGCACATTCCTCACTGCCTCCCCCTCCCAGCTCCCAAGGACACCTGTTCAGCTTAGTGTCTTATCTTTAATAGCATTGTCTGGAAGGAATGGTAGATACACACTGTCTTGAAATTTAGCCTGTCCAATTGTTTGTATTCAAGAACACATCAGAAATCTGTAAATCCTGGGGAGCCCAGTACCCCCAAACATCCCAGTTACACTATGTAAGACTATCACGTAACTTTTAAACTTACGATATGTGGGGCGGGGGAGGGGAACTGGGTTGTACATGATGAAAAATCGAAACTCATTTGTCTCATGGACTTAATTGTCATACTCCAATAACTGTAAGCGTAAAAGTCATAGGGATATGGGAAATTCTGGCGCTCTTCCGGAATAAAGAAAAGCTGGGTGGTGAGCAAAAGGAGCGGATTGAAATGCAGGCTTAAAATGATGCCATAGAGGTGGTGCTTGAAGCAGTCCTATGGCTCCTCTCTGTGCAAGGAAGCACGGAGCTTTCCTTTCTTTGTCTCAAAGAAAACAGGACAAAGTGTAATGTTTTATGATACTATATAATGATTGTCTCCCATCTTTCAGATTCTGGGTAAAAGCATGTGAGGTCTGTAATTGAAGTCAGTCCCCCACACTACTGTTAGTCTCTATTGTTTCAGCCTCTTCTCCAGTCACTTCTCTCGTGGATTTAAGAGTGTGACCAGATGCATTTTGCACATTGCACTTCCCAGTACCTCTTTTACTATCTGTAAATCTGTGTCATCGGTCTTTGGTGACCCGGTGCCAGCTCTCTGAGGCATCAAGTTGATTAATATCAACATTTTTAACTCCAGTCCCAAACTATCCTATTGGGCTCACTGGTACCTAATGCCTAGGAAATATTTCCCCCTTTCTGGTGGTGCTATTATGTGTAACGAATAGTGCTTTTTACCAGAAGAGAAATCCTATTGACATCCCTCCTGATTGTCCTTTCTTAGTCGTTTGCTTTTTGCAAATTGAGAAGAAAAAGTAACCGAAAGGAAAACATTGTAGATATCTATTTATATTTAAAGTTTACATTTCACGAGTGTCAGCTGCGGATCGGGGTTTGTTTTTGTTTTTTTTTTTTTTGTTTTTTTGGTTTTTTTGGCCATTTTCCATCAGGTCTGACTTGGAGGGACACTGACTCAGAAATACGGTGCACAGACTAGTGTGATGATCTGTTGAGAGTGGAGAATGACCTGCAGCCTAGAATGCTATTTTGAGGTGTATGATATTCCATTCATTCACTTAATTTACTTGGGTCTAGTTGCAGCGCAACTGTATATACCGTATAACCCAAACGGATTATTTTCATTGTCCTTAATGCAGTGATTTATAATTAGAGCATGTTTAATAAATTGCCTTCCTGTTAACCAGTCATGTGACTGGAAAAAAATAAAGTGCTTTTAAATGGACGTGGTTTTCATCTTTAAAGTGTCAGCTGTTGAGAGAGAGGATGTGGACCGTGAGGTTCTTTAAAAGACACGTACAAAATCATCAGATGTTTTCTTCGGTTCTCTTAACTGAGATTAAACACTAGCATGCTGGGTAGTCTACAGACAGGGCCCTCTGTTCAACACTGCTGTTACTCCAAGGTCCCCGGTTCAAACCTAGGCCTGCCCCTAGCCCAGAGTTCCAAGTAAGTGACTGCGAGTCACTGGGAAGGTACAGGGTGTCTCATTCCTAGAGACCTTCTATGACGTATCAGCATTAAGCTTGTTTGCATTTTAAAAAGACAGCAGAGGTTTCTTACCTTATTTTTCAATTTTATTATGTGTACATGTGAGTGGCTGCATGTTTGTATGTACACCACATAGATACCTGGTACCTGAGGACGCCAGAAGCAAGAGTCAGCTTTCCTGGAACTGGAGTTACAGTTTTGAGCCACCATATGGGTTCTGGGAACTGAACCCAAGTCCTCTGCAAATGCTCTTAACTCCTAAGCCATCTATCCAGCCCCAAGGTTTCTTTTTAACCCAGAAAGTAGGTAATTTATTGGAAATTAACCTACTATTGATGACACCTTTTAATGATGATCGATATTTTACACATTATACTTTGTTTAGAGAACTGGGTTGTGGCATTAACAGCCTCTAATAGTACACCGCTGCAGATGGAAAGCAGAAAGATGTAGGACCAAGTGAGTGCTCGGGTGAGTCGTCTTCAGTTTCCATTTGACTGCAGAGTTCAGGACTTGTCCGATGTCAACACCGAGTCAAACGCTGTGGATAAGACCTTGCAGATTGCTTGGGCTTGCTCCTGCGTTGTACAAAGAGATGCATTGTTGCAAATATGACCAAAACATTATTGTGCAGGATTTTCGAGGAACTAACGTACATAAAGAAAGAGTGAGAACAGAATTGATACATCTCTCCAAGAATTTTACCAGACTGCCTCATATTGCTTCCCCAGCAAACATCAGCACCCGCATGGCTGGATGGCTGGTAAGCTCTCCTGAGATGAGCAGGCAGTAAATGGCTAGTGCTAAGCCCTGAGCCTGAGAAGATGCAGGAGTTCAGGAGTGCAGGGAGCTCTGACCCAGCACAGGTCAGTGTTGCTAGGCAGAAGCGGTTTCCAGCCTGTCTGAGTAGCTACTGACCAGGAGTTGGAAATGAGGAGTGGTATTCATTCTGAGGACCATCACTGGGGAGAGCATTTCCAAGGCCCTTGAAAGCTGCGGGAAAGTCAGTCACCATTATAAGTGTTGAACAGAAACAAAGCAGGTATCTCACCAGGCTGTTACACTGGTAAACCCACAGGCTGTATTCCTCATTGCTTGCATCTGTGGTCTTGAGTGCCAGCAGGCTCTTCCCGGCTCCCAAGCCATCATCATAGCACACCATCCGGATGATTAGATACAGGGCATGCCTATGCAGAACGCCCTGTTGAAATTACAAGACCTTCAGAAAGCTGGGGCATGGCCGCCAGTGTTTCTCAGTTCTCATTTTCCCCACATAGAATGCATTAGCAGGCTTGAAAAGGGCAGGTCCGTGGGTCTGAGAAAAAGATGCAGTTTCTCAGCCTAAGGAACAAGTCACCCCTAGTTATAGGTGACTTGCTTTTAGGATCACACTTTCCTATTTAAATCCAGAGAAATAGGAACAAGATCATTTAAACTGTCCTCATTTCTGCCTGGCCCTCCCATCAATCAGCAGCTACTTTCAAATGACATGGGGTTCCTACATGAAACACTGAGGGTCAGCACATATGTGGGAAATATAAAAGAGCCCCTGTTCACCCTAAGAAATGTGCAGAACTTAATACCAGCCATCACCCAGGACACAGGAGACCCAAGTCTTAAGTGCATCTTTAAAGGCTGGGGCTCCTGATTTCCTAGAACGTATTTCTGAAACATTGCACTTACATGCTGATCTGTGGTTGAGACTTTTATGCCGTACTTGGAAACGCCCAAAATAAACTCTTCCTCCAGGGGAACAAAGGGCAACTTTCCATCTTGCTTTAAAGTGAAAATATATCACATCACACACATAAAAATGACACAGTCATCTTAAGTTTGATTAGCTGCAATTCCCCAAATTCAGATGGAAACACTCCCTGTGTACTGCTCTGTTCTTCTGTGATGTAAAATGACAAATGGGAGATCCCAGCCACAGGTCTTGGTGACATTGAAATATTTACACTATTAAGCCAGGCCTGTTGGAACAAGATTTTGGTCCCAGCACTTGGGAGGCAGAGCAGAAGGATCTCATGAGTTTGAGGCCAGCCTAGTTGTAGTTCTAGGACAGCCAAAACTATATGTACCTTGTCTCAAAACAAGCCAAAGAAAATTTACACTATTTAGATTTCCAAATCCTCAAAGCTCATCTTCATGTCAGGACAGGGAGTGATCAGTAAGCTGGGTACCAGGCACCGTCTTTCTCATGTGTCTTTCTGTCTGACTGCTGAGATACATCTAGCTAGCTACGGATCCCAGGGCTCAGGGTGACACGCCACTCACCCTCAAAAACCATCAATCAGCAGTCTGAGCTGTTCAGAAACAAAACTGGGTGATAACTAACTGATCATACCCCCAGCAGAATAGCTGTCTCATCCACCTAAGAATGCTGCCTGATTTGTCTTCTCTCAAGAAAGACATTACTGGCAGATAATAGGTGTTCTGCACTGTAACTGTTTTTGTGGAGTGATGAATTACAGTAATTGAGCCATGGCCAGATGTTTTAGTCCTTAGCCCTCCTTATATTAGTAACACCCTGTCGATCATTTCTCACAAATCTAAGACTCAAAACAATGCTGCTCTCAATAATGGCATTTTATCAAACAAAAGCTCTGTGGTAGATGAATAACTCAGCCATTTTTACAGAATGAAGGAGTGCTAATATAATTTCTAACATTTTTCTGTATTTGTCACTTTGTTTGAAGGACCATATTCCAAGCTAAATGCAGGAATAACAGCCTTACCAAAAGTTCTGCTAAACTGCAAATGAGATTCACTAACTTTCCTTATAATCAACTTCTTTTATGGCCATAAAGATATGAGTCACACCTAATACTCCCTATCTTCATACCTAAGAGACTTCAGGCTTTCTCTTATGTTATGATGGAGCTTCTGCTATATAAACCAAGATCCACCTGTTTCTGTCTGCCTCCTGAATTGTAAAGGTAAATGTATAGGATCTTATTTTATAAACAATATGGCATTATCTTAATTCTCCATGTATATTTTTGTAATATATATATACATATATATGTATGTGTGTATGTACGTGTGCCATAAGCATGCAGTTCCTGATGAATCCAGACAAGAGGGTTGTTCCTCTGGAGCTGCAGTTGCAGGTGACTGAGTGCTATCTGGGTCCTGGGACCAGAACCTGGGTCCTCTGCAGGAGTTGCCAGTGCTCCTAACCACCAAGCTACCTCTCTAGCCGTTTGATGACCATTTCTTTATTTTCCTGACCTGAGTATATTTTGGAAGCACCCATCACCTTAATTATTGTTGGAAATGGAGTTTTTAAAAAGAAGATACAAGCTAGGGATGGTGGCTCACACTTTTAATTCCAGCATTCAGAGGGCAGAGGCAGACAGATCTCTGAGTTCAAGGCCAGCCTGGTCTAGAGTTCAAGAACAGCCAGGGCTTTACAGAGTAACCCTATCTGGAAAAACAAAGCAACAACAAAGGATATTTTTGGTCCATGTTATGAGTTTTTAAATCAGTAAAACCAGTTCAGTAGACTACGGCTTTGACAGATTGTTTTAGAAGAATCTACCAGCTAAGCAGTGAACCAGGAGACCAGTCAAACCCACAAAATAAAAAGTTCTATGCCTGGAGAAAGAAACGGTCCTCCCACGACGCTCCATTTCTAGGGTACCTTGCACGATCTATGACCCAAAGCTGTCCCAGGATGAGATCTAGGCTTCAGCCACAGATGATGAGCCCACCCCCTCGGGTCCAGTAGAAAGAGTAGGTAGAAACACTACACTTTCAGCACCATCAAAGCCAGAGGCTTCAGTTGGAATGAAATCGGGTGCTTCTGCCACTCACCTGGGCGACGTCTATGTAATTTATCAGGTCTAGTGGGCCTTGGAGACTCTTCCCCTGAGACAGGTCCAGTTTCTCGATGGCACCAACATACTTTATTCGAAATTCGGCACACGTGTCTAAATTGTTGCTTTGTCCTAAGATTACAATAGACCTGAAAAGCGGTACCTACTTTACAGAACATTTTCTCCTTTTAAAAGAGTCTTATTTTATGTATACAGGCGTTTTACTCAAATCTATAAATATAATGCAGTGCCTGAAAAGGCCAGAAAAAGGTGATGGATGCTCAGGACTTGCAAACAGTTATAAGCTGCCATATGGTAGCTGGGAACTGAACCACAAGAATAGCCAATGCTTAACCTCTCACCCACCCCCGCCTGTTTCATTTTGAAACAAACTCTTTGTTCAGCAGGATGGTTTAAAGCACAGCACACTCTACCCTATGGGCTTTTTATTTAATTTTTTTTCCGGTTTCTGAGGCAAGGTCTTACCATCTGGATAGCCTGGAACTTACTATGTAGACCACACTGGCCTTAAACTCAGCCGGGCACTGCCATGCCTGGTTCCACACCTAGCTTCTTAGTTACAAGTTTCTATGTGAAAGATTTTTTGATACAGTAAGGAGAAACGTAACGTTTTACTAAGCTTTCTCCTCAATGACTGGCTACACCAGATGTATAAAAGCCTCCCTAAGCAAACAAATACTGATAAACTTCGTTTCAAAATAAGCAGAAGTTGAAAGGCCAGCTAGACAGTGAACGGTGCCTTTATAATATGTAACTGCTACTTTCTGTTCCTTTATCATTTTCATGATTCAGGACATGTCTGTCGTTCAGTCAGAAATACCTTCTTTGTTTTTAAAATATATAGAGAATAATATCAGATAGATGTCCCTTAACAGGAGGCAACAAAATCTAGTCAGTTCAGAAACTTCCACATACCACCTCGGGTACCTGCTATGCTAAGGAAGTTTGCAATTAAGTTTACACTGTTTGTGTATGAAAACGGGGCCAATCTTTAACACCTGGAGGTAAAGATAATGAATTATATGTGACATTATTTTAGGTAAAATGAAAATGAATGCAGTGTGTTTCTAATGACCAGCTATTTATAGAGCTTGGCTAGGAGTCTCCTAATTCCAAGGAGCTACCAATTACAGGTGGTTGTGCCTGGCACATGTCTGGGACACAAGCCCTCATTTCCTGTGCATCCACTGTCCTCCCAACCAGGGTATCTGCAAGCAGCCCCTGAGGTTAATGGTTCCTAAACCCTTCACCACTAACACATCTGTCTAGTTCCCCAAAACATTAAATCCCAAGTATAATCCAGTCCCTGCTGCTTATTATAAAGCTGTTTTAAAACTGCTAGGTTATTGCCATAAATGTTTTCAAATGCTGGTTCTCAGGTCCACTGCGAACACTTGGCCCAAGTGCCTTTGGAATGCACTTACCACACAGCATGTTCACCTGTCCTACTAAGATTCTGAACTTCCCAGAATTGGCAAGTGGGGGGCACCCACCCAGGATAGGAGACCTTGCTTTACCATACAAAACCATGAGTCACCGAGTCACCCGGCCCCTCATACCTGAACTTTTGGTGGAGTCAGTGTCAAGGCTGGCGACAGTGCTGGATCGTGAAAGACCCCCAAGGCTGGAATCCACAGACTGAAAAGAAGCACAGTAAAAACATACATCTTTTCTGATGTGAATTACTTATGCTGAGCTGACACATATCTGATCAATTATTCAAGTAGACTGTAGCTGACATTTTCCACAGCAAACTCAAGAGCCACAAGACACATGACTGATCTTGCAGCCACAGCGATACACGTGATGCCAGCATCTTCAATCTAAGGCTTAACTGTCAGCTGTCAGCTCCCCTCCCTTATTCTGCCTTTGGGGACCCCTCCTCTTGCTGCCCTGTTATTTCCATGGAACCTCATAAGAAGCCTGTGCAGAAAGCCAGCCAATGGGCAGCGTCCCTTTCTGTCATTGAGAAGAAGCCAAGTCTTCCCATTCTTTATCTGGCTCCTCTGCAATTGTTCCCTCTAGTTTCTGGCCCACAGCAGGCTAGGGGTTATTAACATATGAACAGAAAAACAAAACTGGTGGCCAGAAGAAAGCTATGTAATTAGTTAAAAAGGCATTCTGTGAGAACCCCCTTAGAAGGAGAGAGTTTTGTCATTCCACAGGCACCGCCAGGCAGTGTTCATTTTTAGTCTCTGGTAAGTAGAGTGTTCTGTGAAGGAGGTGACTGCCAATCACACATCAAACCCTAGACTCAAGACGTTACCCCTTAATGCCTTCAATTTCTATCATTTAATAATTATATTTTATGGGCTGCTGAAATGGTACAGCTTTTCTAGAGGACCCGAGTTCAGTTCCTAGCACCCACAGCAACTCAGAACTCACACCATAGCTACAGTTCTAGTGCCTTCTTTTAGACTTTGTAGGCAGCCATACACACCTGTATATAACCCATTTATATACTGATAACTGAAATTAAATCTTTAAAAATTAATTAAATTTAAAAACATTAGAGCCAAGAATTGTGGCCCATGCCTGTAATTCTAGCACAGGGGAGGTGAAGAATCAGGACATGAAGGTTATGTACAGGACTCCTTGATGTGAGTTTGAGGCTAGCCTGAGCTACCTGAGACCCTATCTGAAGGAGAAGTAGAAATAAGCTGCATATGGATCACTGAGGTAAAGGCACTTGTTGTACAAGCCCAACCCGAGTTCAATCCCCACAATCTGCATGGTGGAAGCTGTGGCAGCTTGAACAGGAACAGCCCTCACAGCCTTGGAGTTTGGCATGGCCAGTACGGTATATAGAGCCAGTGAGGAGAGCCGTCCTCGGTGCCCTGTGCTTCTGTCCCACCCAGCCCTCTTACCTTGCTCTTAGTACTGATCTCACTGCTCTGGGAACTGCTACTGCTGTGGCGCTTCTTGCCTTTGCGAAACATCCTTCACCATAGCTTGATCCAAAGAGGATGACCTGGAGGAACAAGTGATAAAACCAGTTGTCAAGAAAAAAGCAACATCAGCAGAGAGATGGTGGTGCTCGCCTGTAATCCCAGCACTCTGGAGGCAGAGGTAGGCATATCTCTGAGGTCAAGATCAGCCTGGACTATACACTGAGTTATAGGCCAGCCAGGGCTACATAGGAACATCAGCAGATCATGTTCTGCACAGCACTGACAGAAATCATCAGCCTTTTTACTTCCCTTGGATGCTACTCTTTTTCCTCCTCTATTAAATTATAAAAGGATGCTCTGGCAATGTGGCTGTGTGGTTCAGCACTTGCTTAGCAATGTGTGAAAACCTGGCTTCGGTCCCTGTTGCTCCCTTAAAGATTTTAGAGAATGGTTGGAGAGTTACAAGTGCCTGTTGCTCTTCTAAAGTTCGGTTCCTAGCATGGACATCAGGTAGCCAAAATGACTTGCAGCTCTATCCCCAGAGGGCCCAATGAAGTTTTCTGCTCTCTGATGGCACCTGCATACCTATGGTGTATGTACACAAAGACACACGTACATGTTAAGCACATACCTATATACATACATACAATTTACAAAAAGGCATACCAGGAGAGTTGGCTCAATGGGTAAGAGAAGGGTTCTTGTAGAGGATCTGGGTTCGATTCCCAGCACCTACACAGCAGCTCACAACAGCCTATAACTCCAGTTCCATAGAATCTGGTGCCTTTTCTGGCCTCTATAGGCACCAGACACATGTGGCTCACAAATACACATGCAGGCAAAACACTAATACACATAGAAATAAGTAATTCTTTAAAAATATTTACAGAAAGTGAATGAACAAGCCTAAAACCTTGTCTGTACTGACAAGTGAAAAGTACTTTTTCCTCAAACTAACATATGTCACCTAGTTCTCAGAGATCCAGATGCCTTTTAGTTGATTCAAGATTTGACTAAAATATGTGACACATTATCAAGCAAGGCACTGAAATCCAGTGACCTCAGGTACTTGGTGGGGTGGTGGAGCCAAGAGCTGACACAGCTACACATCCTAGATGATAACACACCCTCCCTCCCCAATATTCTCAGACTCAGTCTGTCAGACCAAGCTGGACTTGAACTCAGTGTATGTCCTAGGATGATGACCCCAAACTCCTGATCCCACATCTACCTCTAGTCGGCTGCGATTATAGGCATGCACCAGCATGCCCTCTTCCCCGGCCCTTGAGTCAGAATCTGGCTATGTAGCCCAGGCTAAACTTGAATTCATCATGTTCTTATCTGAGCTTCCCAAGGGCTGGGATAACAGGCAAGGTCTACCATGCCTGGTGACATGTGCATTTTTCTTTTCACAGAGAAAGGTCTTTAAGTAAAAAAAAAAATTCACATAAAAGCACTAAGTGTCAGCTCCTCACCTCCCCAAAACAAGAAAAAGCAGGGGTAAGGAATGTGGGGTACAGTTTACATTTCGTAGATGTGAGTCTTGATGTGAGTAAGGCAATCCTTACATATTTTACCAAAAACTGATCTCTATAGATCATGCTTATACCAGACCCAAACACCGTGTTGTTCTCCAAAGTTCTGCACAGTGATCTGCGCAACAGCTTCCCTTCCCCTGAAGCGCCCAATCCCTTCCAGGCTAGACAGTGACCTATCGAGGAAGAAAATGGGTGGGTAGAAGACCTGAAACAAGTTCAGAGCTTCTGTTTGTTCTTGTAGAACTCTACTCATCCCACCTTCCAGGCTTTTATCATAGTGGCCTGGGCCGGAGACTTTAGTCAGCCCTTTACCCAGTCTCTTTCTCAGTACCCACTTTATTTGTAGAAAGAAGGGCTCATTCACTCCGTCCTGAATAGTCAGTGTGGTGGGTTTGAAAATGGCTCCCACATGTGGTGATGGTGTACTGTGCTCTAATAAAGTCTGCCTGAGGGTCAGAGGATAGAGTCAGCCACAGAGTTTGCCACGAAGGTCAGGGAGGGGTGGCCTACACCTCTAATCCTGGCACTTAGGAGGCAGATCCATAGATGGATCTCTGTGAGTTCAAGGCCAAATAGAGCCAGGTGGTGGTAGCACACACCTTTAATCCAAGTAAACACACACACACACACACACACACACACACACACACACACACACACACACACACACCACACCACACACCACACACCACACACCACACACCACACACCACACACCACACACCACACACCACACACCACACACCACACACACACACCTTTAATCCTTTAATCCCAGGACTAAAGTTGAACCAGGAAGTGATATAGCTGGGCAGAGGAAGAAATAAGGAAGGAAGAGGCAGAAGTTCAGCCCTTTTGGCTGAGGACTCAGGCATTCAGTCTAAGGATTTGTGGAGTTGGCTGGGTGAGAAGTGGCTGTGGTTTATTCCTCTGTCTCTCTGATCTTTCAGCTTTTCCCCAATATCTGATTCTGGGTTTTTACTATAAGACCAAGTAGAATTCATGCAATACCCACAGGGAGGGCACTATTAGGTGTGGCCTTGTTGGAGGATGTGTGTCACTGTGGCAGTAGGCTTTGAAGTCTCCTATGCTCAAGATACTGCTCAGTGTCACAGACCGTCTCCTGTTGCCGGCAAGATGTAGGACTCTCAGCTACTTCTCCAGCACCATGTCCCACCATGATGATAATGGACTGAACCTCTAAAGCCACCACAATGAAATGTTTTCCTTTATACGAGTTGCCGTGGTCATGGTGTCTCCTCACTGCAATAGAAACCCTAAGACAGAGAGTAAGCACCCAGGTGCTGGGGACTCTTGACACAAGGATAAAGCTGACCTGGGTGGGGGGGGAAGGATGTGTGCCCATTTTTAGTGAGAGTGAGTAGATCAATAAGAAATCCAGCTATAAGAGAACAATCATTCCTGTAAGGAAAACTGAAAGGGAAGGGCGGAGCAGGAGGAGAACATCCAAGGCCTGGCAGGTCATAAGAGAGCACAGTCTTTGGAGGTGCTTCCAGACCAGTCAAGTCCATGACCAGATTCCTACTTTATTGCAGTGATATGCATTTAATAAAAGCAGTCTGAAATATCGGAGAGAGAGAGAAACAAACCACAGCCACTTCTCACCCACCAACTCCTCAGGTCTGTCTCCACGGAATTCTCCAGTCTCCAATCTCTCTCTCTCTCTCTCTCTCTCTCTCTCTCTCTCTCTCTCTCTCTCTCTCTCTCTCTCTCTCTCTCTCCTCAGCCCAGCAAGGAAGTGTCTGGAAAAGCTGAAAGTCTCCCTTCTTTCCCTCCCCCATCTTACTTCCTCTTCTAACAGTCCTAAAGCTAGGATTAAAGGTGTAGGCCACACTCCCTGACCTTCATGGCCTGGCTCTGTAGGTGGCTCTCCTCTGATATTCCAGAATACTTCACCACCCTTGATAGACCCTCACTGGGCACCTGCTATAGAACTAACTGCTGGGGTGAGAGCAAAGGGGTGAAAGGTTATTGACTACTGTGCAGGAATTGCTGCAAAGGATGACTCCACATCAAAAGATGCCTGCAGTGAGGGACTGATTCAGGAGAACCTTATTCCCAAGCCTGTGCCAAACTAGGTCAACCCAGCAGCACCACAGTGTAGTCTGTGATAGTTAAAAGTGCTGGCTGATGGCATCTTTAGGCTCATTAAAGTTTAGTGCAGACCTCTTGGTACCTTGGTTCCATAACTGCACAAAATGCCTCTAACCTACACACAGCCTTCCACATACTTTAAATCACTTCTAAATTATTTAGTGTAACTAGGCAAGTACTCTCCACTGCACCGAGCCTTGGCTTTCTATCCAATGTTAAGTGGTACTGAAATAGTTGTTATGATACATTATTTAGAAAATGATAAGGGTACAAAGGCTCCACTAATTTGGTAGAATAGAAATATTGGTCTTCTGCTCACAATGTAACTTTAAAAATCTGGCACTGGGCCTTGGTGGCAAGCCTTTAATCCCACCAATAGGCAGCCACATCTGTGTTCAAGGCCAGCATGGTCTACAGAGTGAGCTCCAGGATAGCCAGGGCTACACAGAGAAACCCTATCTCAAAAAAAAAAAAAAAAAAAAGTATCTGGAGTGGTTTGAATCTGAGAATGTAGAACCCAATAGGCATGGAAATATAATTATATATACACATAAATACATTAATTTTAAAAGTTACTTAAAAATTAAATCTGGTTCTATTGTTAGCAGAACCTTGAATCATACCCACAAACCCTTGGTAATAACTTGGATATCACTACAGCCTTTGCTACTTCTCAAAACTTGCTTCCCAGCACCAATCCAGGAACTCGAGAGGAAAGAAATTGGTTACTCTTTGGTATCTACTGCTGTTCTGGATGCATGTACTTAAGCAAATTATTCTTGAATCTAAATTATTCATGCATAAAAATGAGTCGGGGGATGCTGTCTGTCGGCTAGATGTTATACAGGTTCATCGAATGTGAAACTGCCAATGGTTGAACCTACCATCCTCTCTCCAGACAGCTCCTTCTCCATCTCTCCTACTCAGGCAATTAAGCCACCCCTAATAGAAACCAGAAAATCATTGCTCTTCAGCCCCCACGATCCCAGAGTGCACTGTGAGCTCTCTGCCTCGGCTCTCTAACCAGCCCCACATCTTTGCTGGACTAATGGCATTCTTTTCAGCAGAATGTAATGAATGAATCCTCAATCTATAGAAAATGCCCAAGTGCACATTTAAGGAATCCACAAATCCACTGAAGATACTCTGTAGATAAAAAGTCTTTTCTTTAAAACCATGTGTGTAGGAGCTGCTCTTAAGCTTCTGGTCATGGGAGCTTGGTACCAAACTGGGATCCCCAAAAAGAGCAGTTTCTTAATCACTGAGTCACCTCTCAGGATAAGTGATCTTGTCCTACAGAACCTGCGGCTCTAAGATCTGCCCCCACATTTTAGGCAATAAGATAACAACGATTTTCAAACACAGATCAGAGATTACTATTAGCCTGCTGGAAAGCTTTCGCTGGTTCCCCACAGTAATGGACCCAAAAGGTCAAATCTCTCCGGCATGACACTCAAGGCTCTCCACCCACCCCACTCTTCAGGTGTCTTCCATAACCTGCTACACCCTCAGTTCATTTCTCAGTCGCCTCGGTTCTCAGCGGTGCTGAGCTCCTTGTGTGCTCTTAAGCTGTGCTCCGACTTTTCCTCCCACAGAACTCTTCATTTTAAAAGTCTCTTGGCAGCTACTTGCCTCTCACAATTCATTTCAGGCCTCCTCTAAGAAAGCCTTCCTTAGACTTCCAAGCTTGAATGTACATCAGATCACAGCATTAAAATATGCATCACCTACTTAAAACTCTGGGTCAACTACTAGTCCAAGGCCGGGCTTGGGTTGTTGTAGACAGACAAGGCTAGTGAGGCTTCTGGGAATCGCCTTGGGGAGGTGATATCCAAAAAGAAACTAGTAGTAAACATACAACATCGCCAAAGGCAGCATCAGGCGCTCCAGAAACCGCTAGCCCTCACTCCCGCCCATGAGAAGCTCCGGGTCCCCCGGTCTTTTGAGCCTCCCCGGTAGTGGGAACGCCCAGCTGCATTCACAGGAGGCAGCCAGAGATTCAGTAAGTTGTCCCACAGCACAAAGTTAACTTGGGGACCCAGACAAGAGCTTCTGAAGCTCTCTGCACACATGCCTCGCACAAGTGAGGATGCAGACAGCCAACTCTAATCCCAGTGCAACCCCAGTATGGGGGTGCAGCGGCAATAAGAGGGAGGCCTCAGGGCCCTTGCTGAGCCAGGTCCTGGGGGAGGCTGGCGGTGGACCTGTCACGGGAACTCGGGTCCCTCCCTGACCGAGCACCGAGGCGCCTCTTCCTTTCCCCGATTTGCACTCAGTAGGTGTCACCGCCTCGGGACGAGGGGTGAGGGCGGTGGGCTCCGGGGGACCCCACCCGTCCACGCCGCACGACCCGCTTCTCACCTCGCCGCCTGGGTTTGTTCTCCGGCTCCCCGCGAGCCACGCGGGGATTGGGATGGTCCAGCAGCGGCGGTCAGGCGGCTCCTCCGGTTCGTAATCCAGCTCCAGTTTTGCCAGTTCTCCTCCCCAGGTCCGCTAGGCCACGCCCCAATTCTGCGCAGGCGCAGTCCTCGGGCCCCGCCTCCAGCTTCAAAAGGCTTCGCGGGGAACCTGAGGAACCCTGTTCTCCGACCGGAAGTTGGAGGGAGGACCTAGCTGTGGCACATTAGAGCGCCGGAAGTTGTGTATAGGTGGTCAGGGAGAGGGGTTGCTTTCTCTTCCTTAGTTGGCCGTGGCTGTGCTTTCCATTTGGAGACTGTGGTGGCGGATTCCTGGTCCACGCTGCTCCTGAGACTGCCAGGATGTCCGCGATTCCTGCAGAGGAGAGCGACCAGCTGCTGATCCGACCCCTGTAAGGGACGAGCTAGAGCGGGGAGCAAAGCCCCCCGGATGTGTGAGAGTCAGGAGAGGTCGCCGCGGAGGCAGCTGCGGGTCCGGCTTCATAGGCGCAAGGGGGGAGGTTGGAGAAATGTTGACCGAGGGGCCTGCTGGGTTGAATGTCATTTTCCTTTTCCTTCAGTCTCAGGGGAGGGTATGTCGGAGTTGGGAAAAAATTGAGGTCATTGGGTGCTTTCATAAAGAAAAGGTTACCAATTAGCACTAGTCTGGATCTCGAACATCAGGCTGCGTCCAGAGGGAACCGACAGGTAGAGAACAGTGCCAGGAAGACCTGTCTAATTATCTCCAGGACTCCACACGTGCTCAGATTGCCGGGGCAATGAAGACGTGGTACCAATGTGTACCTTCAGAGCTCAGACTTTAGCGGAAGGTGAGAGGAAATTGCAGAGGAGAAAGCAGAGGTGTCACGGAGTGAGAGTCAGCGTCGTAAAAGGCTGGTTTGGGTGGAAATGGCTTTCCCCGTTCTTAAATATTTGCAGGGAATTTGCCCCACGCATGTAAAAGTGAAGAGCGATTTGACTCCACACGCGAATATTGTCCAGTTTTAGGTGCTAGCTAGCACCACATGAATGTGTACGTTTTTCAAAAGATAGAAACTAGGTCCTTAACCCGTTCGCTCAGTAAGATTTACTCAGCACTTGCCAATGATTGCTCCCGGCTTTCCCTGCTGTCCCCTTACACTGAGCAAGTATCAAATACCTCACCAGGTATGGACCGAGTTCATTGATTCCACTCCTTTGGTGAAATTGTAGAGCAAAGCTAAGAGTGTTGGATGAGTTTGTAAAGACAGGAGACAGCGACCTTGGGAGTCAGACCTGAAACCCAGTCTTTCCATTTAATAGAGAAGTAGTTTGAATGAACCCACTGCCTCATGTGGAAACAACATTCATTGTGCGGAGGAAAACTCATGGGCAGTGCTCAGTAAATAATGCTTATCTGACATTTGTTACAAGAGTACAGGTAGGTGTTGTGCTGAGGGCTGGAAAGCCTGGAAAAGGGCCTTTCTCACAGATTGAGGCAAGGATATCTCAAGCATCCTGAAAATGTGATTGATGGACAACCTGAGTGTTAAAGAATTTGTAGAAATTAAGGACAGTGTGGGAGCCAGAGTGTTCCAGGGGAACAACAGGCCAATTCACTCCGGTTGTGGTTAACAGATAGCAGATGACTTGGGGCAGGCAATCGGGGTTCACCTTGTGAAGGGCTTTATGTTATAACACCAGTGAGGGTAAAGCCTACAAGTGATTTGAAGCAACTGTATAATGCAGTGGGAATTACATTAAGACAGTGGCTCCCCCACCCCCTTTAAAAGCACTCAGTAGGCCTTTTGCTAGTGACTGACTGAGCTGTTAAGAAGGGACAGAGTGAAAACATCATTTTTGAGTAAAGTGGCAACGTGTTGTGGCTTCACTCAGTGCTGTGACAAGAAGAAACCAAAAAACTTCAGTATGGTAGCAAAAAGGTGGATTAACTGAAGATACTCTGGTAGGATGTCATTGAAATGTTCCAGTTCTGAGTAATGAGGGCTTGTAGCCAGGAAAGTGAGGGTGATGGAGTAGGAAGAATTGGGTCTCAGGAGTTCAGAAGTCCTGAGGTTTTTGTAACTGCTCAGATGTTATCTGAAGGGGTAGTTGTGGAGCACGTTCCAGATCCCGTGCTTGAGTAGCTAGTACAGGAATATAGAAGGTGCAGCAGGGAAAGAAAGTTTGAGTTTGCTCTTTTGTGGAAGCCGTGAAGATGTAACTCACCATACGGCTTCTAAAGCTGTGCAGTTCCTTTGTGCTCTGGGGCGCGTGTGTAAGACATGGGGTCTCACTATATAGCCCACACTGGCCTGGAACCAACTCATGACAGTTCTGCCTCCCTTTCCCAGGTGCTGGGATTACAGGATGTGGCATCCTGATCAGCTTCAATGATTTTTAGTGTATTTGAGGAATTATATAACCTTTATTCCAACTATGGTAGCTGATTCTAGAGCATTTTCATGTTAAATGTTCTTTTTAAAAAAAAGCCCATTGGGTGTCACGCTCATCTCTCCAACAGGCCCTTAGCCTTCAGCAACCATCAGTCTGTTTTTCTTCTCTGTAGCTTTGCCTTTTTAGACATTTCATATGAATAGAATCATATAATAGGAGCCCTTTGTGCTTGGCTTCTTTCCCTTAACATAGCCTTTCTACGGCTTTTGATTTGGGAGTGTGGCAAACATTTCAGACCCCATAGCAGTATAGCATTGGACAAGATAGACAGCTCTTAACAGAGCTGCCGTAGATTTATACCTTCTTGTATCTGTGTTACGCTGCAGTGATGTGGGAAGGCAGATGTGGGAGACTTGCCTTAAAGGATAAATTAGAATAGATAGAAAGGTCCTGAGAAGGTGAAACCTGAACTGAGACCCACATGATATGAAGGAGCCAGTGTAGGACAGCAAAGTGAGTGCAGAGTCAGTGAACCTGGGAAGTACTTGATGGAGCTCTTAAATAAGGGGACCAGTTAGATTAAGTAGAGCTGCTAGCACTTAGCAGCAAGGACAATCTCAGAAAAGTATCTGGGAACAGCTGGCGAATGGAGTGGAAGGGAGGGCGGGAAATGCAGATGGGTAGCTCTGGGGAAGCTGGCCTAAGAGTGAAATGAGAATTCATGTAGGTAAGAATCCAGGGATTTACCTGAGGACAGCAATGACCATGGAATTTATTTGAGACAAGAGTCTCACTATGTATCCCTAGCTGTCCTGGAGTTCCAACCACTGAACAGCTTTATTCTGCTTTTTAACCATGTTATTTCTCCCTTTGAATGGTCGCAGTGGTGCTGGGCAAGAAGTGGGAAGATCATGCATTATTCTGGAGTTCAAAGGAAGAAAGATCATGGTAAGTATTGTCGGTGGTGTTTGGTATTGGAAATTGAACCTTGGGCCTTGTACATGCCAAGGACATACTCCACACTGAATTGAACCCCTAGCCTGGTAGTGATCATTTGTCCAGTTAAGAGAACAGTGTAGGTCTGTCCTAGTGAGCCACTTATCCCTGTAGCAACATTTGAGAGAGGCTGCATCTATGTAGCCAGCACTGTGATTAGAGAAGGGCTAACAGCCATGTTTAGTAATTAAAAACATAAGTAACCAAAAAGGATACTTTGTATAAGACTGTAAAACTGCCAGCTAGATCTGCCAGACAGCTGTCTCTTCTCCGCCTTTGTCTGTACCTGGAGTGTCTGGATAACCTGAGGACCCCATTGAAATGCCCAGAATGTATGTCAGTTTTAGCTGACCCACGAGTGGCATCAGTCCTGTTGGCTGTCTGTGTCAGCTCCTTGCCTGTGAGTGAGGTGGGAGATCAGGAGCACAGGTTCCTAAGGTCCTAGCAGAGAGATGGGGCACTGGCTTTTGTTCCTTTGTTCTTCTCACACGTCTCTCAGTCTTAAAAACACCTCCATATGCACCCAGAGACACCTATTCTAACAAGTCACTTATCTGTGTCAGTGTTTGACCTATACAGATACGTGTGCCACGTGTGTGCCTGGTGTCTACAGAGGCCAGGGAGGGACTTGGATCTCTTGGAAATGGAGCTATGGGTGGTTGTGAGCCCCTGTCAAACCAGGTTTCCCTGGGAGAGTAGCCAGTGCTCTTAACCACTGAGTCATCATTCCATTAACTTGGTGATAACACCCCATGGAATAAATCCCCAGCCTGGGAGAAGGCCGATAGTGCTGTCCTGGTGGGTGAAGTACTCCAAACCCACAGACTTGTGAATACCTTTTGGTAGCAGAGCGTTTGTGGAAGAGCTCTCCTGTTTCGTGAACCCAGCAGTGTCTTATAGTCTGTATTCTATGCTGCTGATTGTGAGCTGCGTCTTAGATGTGAGACCTGCTTCGAGCACACCCTTGTCTTTCATGAGACACACCAGGCTCCTCTGAATGAGTTTAATCAGATGTGCAGGTTGTGATCTGTGCTGGGTTTTCCTCCTTCAGCTGGACTGCGGGATCCACCCTGGCCTCGAAGGAATGGACGCTCTTCCTTACATTGATCTCATCGACCCAGCTGAGATCGACCTTCTGTTAATCAGTCAGTAAGTTTCCTTGGCTCTCACATCCACACCACAGTATCCACACTCCTCACCTTTCCGTGAGGGTCAGTTGTCCCAGGTTTTGGTGTGGGTTTGTTTACATTGAGAGAGAGAGTACATCCCGCTGTTGATGGGGATCACAGGACCATGTGTGGGAGCTGCTTTTCTCCACTGTGGTCAGGCTTTTTAGCAGGTTCCTTTATCCTCTGAGCCATTGTGCTTTGTGTTTTTAATAAACCGGGAAGGGTGGTGCGGGCCTTTAGTTCCAACAGGAGGAGGCAGAGACAGGCAGATCTCTGTGAGTCTGAGATCAGCATGATATACCCAGTGAGTTCCAGGTCAGTCAGAGCTACATAATGAGACCTTGTCTCAGAAATAAACTTTAAAAAACAAAACCAAGTATTTTCTATTAGGAAACATGGCAGATTTCTAAGTCTAAACCAACACTGCTCTGTAGGCAGCTAGAGGCCTGGACTGGGGAACCGTGGTGGAGAGTTCACATCCTCTATGGGTCATCCTCAGATGAGGCCAAGGAAGCCCTCTCACAGGAGCTCCCTGGCCTTGTCTTGCCACATTCCTCAGTAAGAGCTTCACTTAGGTAGTGCACGCCTTTAATTTCACTAGGGAGGAAAAGGCGCCAGAGCTCTGTGAGTACAAGGCCAGCCTGGTCTACAGGTAAGTCCTAGGAGAGCCAGGGCTACAGAGAAACCCTGTCTCGGACAACAACAAACAGTAACAACAACAAAAGCAGGGCTGGAGAGGTGGATCAGAGGTTAAGAGCAGGGCTGCTCTTCTAGAGGACCTGGGTTCAATTCCCAGCAACCACATGATGACTCACAACCATCTGTAATGAGATCTGGTGCCCTCTTCTGGCATGTAGGCAGAACACTGTATACATAATAAATAAAAACAAATCTTAAAAAAACAAACAACTTTACTTAAGGAGGGCATGGTGGTGCACACCTGTAATCCCAGCACTCAGGAGGCTGAGGCTGGAGGATTGCCAGGAGTCTGAGGCCAGTGTAGGTGGCATAGCAGGCTCTGTAATTCTAGCTGCCGAGTGTAGACTTGGCTTACATTGGTCCCCTCTAATTGCTAGTGATAGAGGAGAGGCATTGAGAAGGCCCAGAAGGTAGAGGTGCTAGCTACCAAGACTGACATGCCTTTGATCCTTAGACCCATGTGATAGGAGGAAGAACTGACATGCCTCCTCTTAGGTTTTGTGAAAGTGGCCTTATGTTTGGTGAGCAGGGACAATGGAGTGCCGGCCTCTAGTACCCAGAGCACTGATGGCTGTGGTTTTTTTGTCAGTTTCCATTTGGATCACTGTGGAGCTCTGCCCTGGTTCCTCCAGAAAACAAGCTTCAAAGGACGGACGTTTATGACTCATGCCACAAAGGCCATTTATAGATGGCTCCTCTCAGACTATGTCAAAGTCAGGTGAGTCTCTTCACTGGGTGACATGGGCTGCACCCCATACCTGCAGTGAAGGTGCAGACTGAGTTGTTCCAAAAGGATGCTGTAATCTAGCTTCAGAACACACCTTGTGTGTCAACATTATCCAGCTTCAGTCTGTGTATGGTTTTACATCCTTTCAAATCTGTGAAATCTAGAACTCAAAAGGTCTGAGAGAAACACTTATTAGTTATATTTTAAGACCGACTGCATTAAGCATAGTGGGTTCTTTGGACAATCTGACCAGAGAAAATTTCCTGAGGTGATGCTGTTCTTTGGGGAAGTTGGCACCAGTTTGTAAGATAAGTGTCCACTCCTCTACCACAAAGGGTCCAGCATGATTGTGATGCCTACGGTGTGAAGTATTTTTAGCCTTCAGCACTTGGCTTTTACGGGGCAGTTGACATGGTGTTTATACTCCTCATATGTAAATACAAAGGAACAGAAAGGTGGAGATGCTGATGCTGTTAAGCTGTATCGCAAAATCCTCAATGCTCAGTCCCTTTAACCCTCACCAACTCACGTAAGCCATTCTGCTATAAATCCCATTTTATAGACAGTGCACACGGGGCATGTAGAGGTTATTTACCTAAAGCTGTCCCAGTAAGAGACAGTTGACATGTGAAGCCATCCATTGTGGCCACAGAGTGTGTGAAATTCTTTATAGAATTTTCAGGATGTATATCAGTATTGAGAGAAGTCCTTTTCCAGGCCAGTGGAGAAGGTTTGCTGTGTGTTCATGTGTATGAATGTTATTCCCCCAGGAATGTGTAATACAGAAATACCATATTTAAAGAGTGGTTTGTGTAGCTGGGCCTTGTAGCACAAACCCATAATTCCACCTCAGGCTTATACAGGAAGGTTGCAAGTTCAAGGTCAGTATGAGCAGCCTAGTGAGATTCTGGCTCCACAGAGGGACATTGAAGAAGAGTAAAGGACTTGACATGTGACTCTGGTGTAATCCTGCCTGGCATCTGTGACCTCAAACCCAGTAACCAGGACTTTCAAATAAATAAATAAATAAATAAATAAATATGCAGGCTACTGTGTCTCAGTATCCTGAGATTTACTTAGGGCCTGGAGTTTTTGAGTCACATTTTGCTCACGTGGAAGCTGTGTGAGATTCTTACGTGGTCTGAGTGCTGCAGGGTTTGCTGTGGCTGTGTTTTCAGTATGGGCACTAAACCTGGAGCCTTGTGCCTGAGCTCTAGCCCCATCCCTGTGTACCGTGACGTTAAGAAAAACCATATCCATATGTCGCCTACAATTTCAGCAACATATCAGCAGATGACATGCTGTACACCGAGACGGACTTGGAAGAGAGCATGGACAAGATCGAAACCATCAACTTCCATGAAGTTAAGGAGGTTGCAGGAATCAAGTTCTGGTGTTACCATGCAGGTCATGTGCTGGGAGCAGCCATGTTTATGATTGAGATCGCCGGTGTGAAGGTATGCTCTAGCTCCGTCACACCGCTCCCTCCCAGTTATAACAGAGCACGCTCCCCAGCGCATCACAGGTCCAGTCCCGCTTCAGTGGCCTTCAGAAAACTAGTTAGGGAAAACCGTCTTTGTGACCACTTCTGTTTAAAACTAAATAGGGTGGTGAGATGGCTCAGCACGTAAATGTGTTTTCTGTACAAGCTTGAGGACTTCTGTTCAGTTCTTAGAGCCCTCAATAGAAGGGGAGAACCGACTCCTAAGAGTTGCTCCCTGACCTCCCCCATGCTGTGGAATGCACCCACCTACCCACCAGCACACATAATAAAGTTAGTTAGCTAAATTAAAACATGGTCTGGTGTTTATGTCTGTGATTTGGAAGGATTCAGGTAAGCGTCTAAGCAGGGTGGCCTGTAGAAGTGAAATGGGTCAGTCAGTCAGTCAACACAGAGCTCCACAGCCATGTTGAGTAGACTGTAGACTGAGGAGTGTGTTGGTGTGTGTGTCTGTCGGTCTGTCTGTGTCATTAGGCTTGACATCAGGTGCCTTTACTGGCTGAGCCATTTTGCTGGCCCTGGGATTCTAGATTCCAGAGCAGTGTCGATACACTGTCTGTACCCCAGAATCAACTAGGCAGACTGATATTCCAGATTATTTTTTATTACATATATACCACCACCACAGCTTTTAAAAGAAAAAGAAAAAACATTGAATGAGACCTAGGGGTAAGCTTTGGCTTCTTTCTGACAAGCTCTTAGTGATTCTGCTTTAGAAAGTGGAGAACCAGATTTTAGTGGAACACTGTAACTGCTGGTCTGTCATCAAACTGCTCATTCTTGTCGTGTGCTCCAGGACGCCAAAAATAAACAGGAAATATTGGAATTCTCACTGGGAATTATACTGATTATCTTTGAGGGGGTGATTCTGGGATATATTTTTCTGGAAAACTGAGTAATTGAAACACAGTAAAATTAGATGGGAGCATTGCATCTAAAATTTCTGAGGTGTAGGCAAGTGGGCCTTCTGTTTTAAATTAATTTTACTATTAGACTTCAGGACTCAACTGCTAACCACTGAGTGGAGCCTTTTCCTGAATCTTGATTTTCTAGTTTTATGTTTTCTCACAGCTGTTGTATACAGGTGATTTCTCAAGACAAGAAGACAGACACCTAATGGCTGCTGAAATTCCCAATATTAAGCCAGACATCCTTATCATTGTGAGTACTGATGGACTGGGTTACAGTGGTGTGATGTGATCAGAACCTTTTCTAGTGGAAAAGAAAAACCAGAGTGCCAAGTTCCTGATGTCACTGAGAACGTTTATGTCTTTTTCATGTGAGGATTTCATTGGCTCTTTCCTCTTCTTTCCCGTGAAGTGTGTTAATTCTAGTCTAGTTTTAGACACAGGGTCTCTGAGCAGTGTGAGGAGAAAGGGTGTGCCTCACTGTTGCCTGCATCTCTCTCTCTCTAGGTGAGTTTGTGAGAAGAACATATTAAAGAGTTTTAGAGATGGTCCTACTGTCTTTTCATGCTGATGGCTCTGGCCTTTTCCACAGGATACTTGTCACATTTTGTTAATTTGGACACCTCAGGAAAATGGAGTCTTTAAAAGCACCTTTTGGGGAGAGTGATGGTTGACACAGTGTCAGGGAATGGGCATCTTCTGGGCTTGCCATACACACAAGAATGTTACCTCTGGTCCCTGTGACTGTGGCTTGGACATGTAACTGCCCAAGTGTGAGGGTCCCTGCCTGTTGCTGTCCCTGTGCAACACGCAGAGCTGATTCCACATGGCTTAGCTGTGGGCTCAGAACAGTCACCACGTTTAAATTGAGGATGTTTAGGACGGACTGCTGCTGCTTCAGGACAGGGCTTCCCTCGCTTATGACTTGTCTGGTGCTACAGTGCGTGGGTAGGGACTTGGAATCTGTATTCCAATAAGTCCAGGGAATGCAGTGGCTCCTGTATAGTTAGGTGCTTGAATACAAACCCAAGAACCTTTACCTGCCTTTGCTTAGAGAGCTTTGACCTCTCCAGGTTAGGAGGAAGAAACCTGTAGAAAGGCATCTTGAGGGGAGAAGGAACATTTATATTATCCCCAGTTCCATTCTGTAACGTCTGTCCAAAGATTGGAATTCTAATTGATTTACTGTTTTTTAGAGCTATTACTATAACAGCATATGCTTAGGCTATTGCCACATTGCTAAAGAAATGAATCTCAGCCTCAACTTTTCCTTAATGCTTAAGCTTTGAATTCTCCATGGTAACTGGTCTTCGTCTTCCATGTCTCATATGTTTTTTAGGAATCTACGTATGGGACCCATATCCATGAGAAGCGGGAAGAGCGGGAAGCAAGGTTCTGCAACACTGTTCATGACATTGTCAACAGAGGGGGCAGGGGACTCATTCCCGTCTTTGCTCTTGGCAGAGCTCAGGAGTTGCTGCTGATTCTAGGTATGCGGTGAGCTAACGCCTGCTTCCCTCATGGCCATGAACACACAGTTAATCTTTCTTCATTTAAAGATGTGATTTGGGGACTGAGGTGTGGCCCGGTGACAGAGTGCCTGCCAGCATTCATGAGACCTCAGGTTCAGTCCCCAGTGCCCTGGGGACCTGGTGCTAGTGAGATCCAGGAGACAGCAGCTCACATCCATGGTTATGTGAACCAGCTGGTGCCTCTGCTTCCCATCAGTGTCAGAGGTGCTGTTAGACCAGCAGTGATGCTCAGAACATGAAGAGAGATGGGTAGTGTGCCTTTCGGGTCCTTTGTTTGTTTTAGACAAGGTCTTATGTAGCCCAGGTTAGCTGAGATTTCCCAAGTATTGGGATCCCAGGCCTGACCCTTCATCATTGCAATATTTTCAGGAAATACCAGGTCAGTGAATATAAAAAGTTGAGCTAGAGGACAGAATGTAGATTTTATTACATTATGGATGTTTAGGAAAAATACAAACACAAATGAATAATAGAAATAGAGGTGATTTTTTTTTTCCTGCTTCTGACTTCCAAAGATTTCAGTCAGTATGAATAACTTTGTATAAAGGGGGGGTGCGTTGTTTACTAATCCCTCTGAGCTTGAGCAGTCCCAATTCTATGAGAGCGGCACCTATGTCCATAGGAAGCCCAAGCCTCCTAACAGTTTAGTGCTGCCATCCCCAAGATGGGAGTGTCATGCTGATTGGAAGCCATAGAGGATGGGCTAACACAGGTTAGGGCCAAAGCACTGTTCAGTCTCTGAACCTGGTGGTGAGTCAGGGCGCTCTATCAAATCTGGAGTGAAAAACTGTCATAACCAGCAAAGAGCAGAGGAGTAAAGGTGGTACTGTGATATCACCCTTACACAAAATGTCAGCCGTCCAAGCAAACTTGATTCCAGATGATAATGACTCAGTGTAAAGCCCCCACGTACCTCACGAGTGCCTCAACCCCTATACCCTTCAACTAGACAAACATTTCCAGGGTGGACCTGAGCAGCTATCAAGCAGCATGTCCATAAAATGCTGGGATTTAGTGAGTTTTTTCCTGAAATCAGGCCTTCATGTGAAGGTATTTTGTTCACTGCTTTCATTAATTAGTAAAAGTGGTTTGGGTAAAAGGATCATAATAATATGACTTAATAAGTGGTTGATAAGTCCGTTTAAAATAATAATTGCATTAATAATACTTATATTAAAACCTCAAATGGAATTGGTGTTTCTGGAGTAGTCAGTTATGATCTATTAATCAGTATAAATTTAAAATGAAGCATATATTAAAGCTTCCACATTTTTTTAATCTATTTTCACAATTTTATTTTTAGATGTTAGACCAGGATTTAGATTTGTAGCTTACATTAGTAAAGGAACTGCTTAGTTTTTCTCAAACTCATTAAAATATAGTTGTATGGTACTTCATTTCTCAGTTGTTCAAATTTCTTAAAGTTGATTTTTCTAATTGCTAATTATTTGAATTGTTGATCTCGTCTGCCAAGTGATGTTTGTCTCATAAAATCACCATAGATGAGTACTGGCAGAACCACCCAGAACTGCACGACATCCCCATTTACTATGCATCGTCTTTGGCCAAGAAGTGTATGGCAGTGTACCAGACCTACATGAACGCCATGAATGACAAGATCCGGAAACAGATCAACATTAACAACCCCTTTGTTTTCAAGCACATCAGCAACCTCAAGGTAATGCCTGTGGAGGAAGGCAGGAGGGGGGACTGGGCAGACAGCCTGCAGCCCTCCCTGCTGAGGCTCTTGCTAACAGTCCTGCATCATGGTGCTGGAGCCCACTGTAGTCAGGGTGCCCTTGCTCTGGATCTCCACATGCCCTCAGTATGCAGCTTTAAACTTGGATCTCTTCTGCCACAAGAAGAAATTCCTGACAGGACAATTCTGGCAGGTCACAGGTTTAGATTCTGTTGTGTGTATCTGGGCCTCTGTTAGCACTGCAAGTTCCATGTATGAATTTATAAAGCTCCTATGTTTGGCTTTTCAAGGTCAGTTAACAAAATCTGATTAATTTAAAGTATATTATGACCTAATGCTTTTAAAATAATGTTTATAGTGTTAACATGTCAGGTTTGTATGGTTGGTTTTGTTTTTTTGAGACAGGGTCTTTCTATATAGCCCAAGCTGCCCTTGAACTCAGAGAAATCTGCCTGCTATTGCATTCCAGGTTCTGGAATTAAAGGCTACCATACCCAGCACATTTTAACTTTAAAATGTGGCACTTTACCACACAGGTCATCTGGTCTTAGCACAGGCCTTATAGAAGTGTGATCACTCAAGTGGACATTGTATGGCCGTCCTGGTAATGGGCTTTTCCCTCCCCTGTCTCTCAGAGTATGGATCACTTTGACGACATCGGGCCCAGTGTTGTGATGGCCACGCCAGGCATGATTCAGAACGGCTTGTCCAGGGAGTTGTTTGAAAGCTGGTGTACAGACAAGAGGAATGGCGTCATCATCGCAGGCTACTGCGTGGAAGGGACACTTGCCAAGGTCAGCCTCCATTGGGTGCAAGTCTGTATTATCTCCAGAGTGCTACAATAAGTCATGTTCCAGGCTATGGTTTTTTAGACTTGGGGTTATTTTGTGGGGCTTTACCAATTGAGCTTCCCCGGGCATCTCTGTTCAAAATAATAGATTTGGAAGTTTTTCAGATGAGAGATATACAGCCTGTGACATGGATGTTTGCAGAGCTGTGTAAGTGCCTGTCCTGCCTGCCATCTTCCTATAGGTAGAAAAGGGCTGTTCTTAGCTTAGGATGTACACATTGTAGATAAGAGTGCAGAGCTTTAGAGGCAATCACTGGATGTCCAGGCAAGCATGTTCTTCTGTCTTCTTGCTGTTAATATCTGTTTTAACTTTATAAAAATAGAGTGTGGTTTCTCATCCCGATCATTTACATCTTTTGCCACATTCTGTGGAGTCGTTAGAAAGCCTGCTGGCCATTTGCTCAGATGGCTCCAGGCTAGAGGAGCCTGTGCCATCTGGGCCCTGGGTCCTGAGTTGGAGGAACTGCAGCTGCAGAGAGCTGGGTGCAGCTTCATTGACACCCAGAGTGTTCTGTGCCAGCATTCCGGGGTCACCAAGTGATAGTTTTCTTTTGACCTTTCTGACTAAATGTTTACTCAGTGAAGAATATAAGTGTTTGGTACCTGATAAGTCATCAACCTCAGAATGGCTTTGATGGTCCAGGTCTTAACATTAACACTAGCGAACGTAACTGCATAAGACATAACCAGAGGGCACCTTCTTCTGTCTTAATTGCATAGTCTTTGTTTTTCTTTTGTTTCCAACAGCACATCATGTCTGAACCTGAAGAAATCACTACCATGTCTGGACAGAAGTTACCACTGAAAATGTCGGTTGATTACATTTCTTTCTCTGCTCACACAGATTACCAGCAAACCAGTGAATTTATCCGTGCTCTGAAGCCGCCTCACGTGGTTAGTGTGAATGCCATGGGTAGCAGTAAGGTGCATGAAATGCAGGGACTCTCACAAACCTAGCATCCCACCATGAGCAGAGCATCCTGTCAGCACTTGCTTTAACCTGCACTGCTCCTGGGAGTTAGGCCTCAGCACTGTTGGATTTTACACTGACTCCTTCAGACTCACCCTGTTCTCTGCTGTGGCCTCTCCAGTAGCCTAGGAATCAGGCTTGGGAATGTGACTACTTGCTTTGAACCCCAGCTCCCCCTTTATCTACTCTGGCAAGTTGTGGGGCCTCTTTGTGCTTAGAAAGAAGGATGGTACCGCTTTATAAGGTCATATGACGTGCTTTATATTATTGTTAAATTTAAAAGAGAGAAAACACTATAAACACTCTATTAGTTCCTTACTAGTTATAACTTACTTATATTTTCTAAATCATGAAAATAACGATGGGCCAGCTCTGTGGGTAAAGGCCTGCCTCATGAGCCTTCTGACCAGAGTCCAATCCTTAGAACCTGTGTGGAGGTAGAAGGAGACCCGAGCAGAGCTGCCCTCTGACTTCACATGCATGCTTCAAACATCTTATACTCATGTGATGATAATTTAAAAAGGATGAAAAAAGTAGCAGTTACATATCTTGGTAGAATTTGGAAGAGTTTTCAGCTGAAAACAATTAGGTGCTTTTAATTGGAAATGGGTGGAACAAGTGTCCATAAAAATAGATTAGACCGTCCCAGAGCTCTGAAAATGTGCTTGAAGGAAATGTTCTTTTGTTAGCATATTTGTTTCTTTACTGAATATTTCTGCTGTACCAAAGTACACAGAGCATGAAATTCCTCCTCAGCATCACCTACACAGATGTCACAGCCGCCCCTCCCTATTTATTCTACTCTCTCCTCAGCCCCGCCCAGTTTCTCCCCAACTGTCTCCGAATCTGATGGATCTCAGTATTTCACACAAGCACAGTCCAGTCATGCCACTTGTCTTCCATCAGGGCCAGAATAGCCTGTTGTTTCTCTTTGAGGCTGTTGGTGCACATTTTGGCTGGTGTAGTGACATCTAGTGGCTAATAGTGTCGTAGCTCCTGTGCAGTTTGCAGCTGCGGGTCCTCCTAATGAGCAGACTCTTCCATGGAGAATTACTCCCTCCTTAGCATCACATGTAGGCTGTAGAATTGGAGCACAGTGAGACCCCATCATGTGGCTGTGCAGTGAGTATGACTGATTCACGTAACCCGCCCTTACCTTGAAGCCAGGTAGAGAGGCTGGTCTCCTTTCTCAGGGCCCGCTGCCTCACCTTGGGTCTGATTGCATCTCACAGCCATCTGGTTCTGCCTGTGCCTCAGGCGTGAATCCTCAGTGGGGGCTATCCAGCTGCATGTGAAGTTACCATTACAGTAGCAATAGTGCATTTACTGCATATGAAGTGCCAGGGTATACATGTGCTCGGTCTTCATATCCAAATGCTGTTGTGGCAGCTGAGGTGTTGGGTATCTCGGGCAGGGTTACACAGTTCACAGCAGTGCTATGGTTAGTGTTAGGCAGCCTAACAGTGTGACAAGCCCTTGCTCTGGAGTAATGCTGGCCATGCTTCCACAGTCCAAATAGAAGCTTTCTACCATAGTTTGGAGACTAGGTGGCAGCCATGGAAGACAGGCAGTAAACACAGACAGATGGGCCAATAGCCAATGCCGCCATGGTAGACACCTCTAAAACACTGCATCTCAGCTGCAGTTGCTTTCATTAACAGGAAACTATCAAACCTAAGAAGAAAAAAAATGTTCATTTAAAGCTGGAAAGGCCATGGAAGGCGTCTGGCCCAGTCTTTGATGTGAACATTAGAGCTAGAGATGACAAAGTGTGTGCATCTCTGAGCATACAACAGACCCTTTATTCTTTCCTAAAGTCTATGCCCAGGATCCAGACAGAGGAAAGCATGCCACTCAAGTTTAAAGGGTGAAGGTCCTTAAAACCAGGAAAGCTGGGTCTGGACAGGTGGCTCAGCATGGCTCAGTGCCTTCTGCTCCTTCAGAGGACCCGTTTGGTCCCCAGCACCACATGCAGAGATTTAGAGCTACCTGCAACTCTAGCTCCCAGAGCTCTCTGGCCTCTGCTCCTATACTCACACGCACACCCCACACAGGCATAGATGGGTTCTTCACACGCTCGTGTCTCTCTCGTTTGTGCAGATTTTAGTCCATGGGGAACAGAATGAAATGGCCAGGCTGAAGGCGGCGCTGATCCGAGAGTATGAAGACAACGACCAAGTTCACATCGAGGTTCACAATCCTCGCAACACAGAGGCCGTGACCTTGAACTTCAGGGGAGAGAAGCTCGCCAAGGTACAAGGTAGCAGGTGCTGACCCCAACCACGATCATTTTGGGGAGATGTGTTCAGGTTGTGTGCCGCCCCCCCCTCCCCTTTGTGTGCGCGCGCACGCGCGCGTAAGCATGTATGTGTGTGTGTGTGTATGTTGCCTGCATGTATGTCTGGTATCTGAGGAGGTTAGAAGGGGGGTATCAGATCCTCTGGTTTTACGGGTGGTTGTGACTCACCAGTTAGGTACTGGGAATGAAATGTGGGAGCTATGGCTGTATCCCCAGGGGAGTGTCCTTATGGAACACCTTCCTTGATGGCACAGGCTTAGGATTCCAGCTCTTAGAAGCCTGAGGCTGAGGATTGAAAGTTTGATGGCATTCTGAGTTGTTTCAGAGTGACAGGAGAGAAAAGGGGGCTCATTGGCTAGAAGCCTTTACAGCGCCATAAGGGGTAAGGGGGCCTTCAGAGTCACCTGCGTGCTGCTTACAGATAGGTGTGGCTCAGTGGTAGAGTGCCTCCCCAGCCCTGCCCTGATGTGGATCCACAGCACCTCCAAAATTGTTTATAATTTTCAAAGCTCTTTTTATTTTCCTCTTGTGTGCATCGGCACATTAAAGTCCGTCTCCTTGGAGTAAAGCAGAGTCACCAGCATTTCAGGAGAGTGTAGCCCTGTAAGAGTCTGTGGAACAGTTGTCGGCACAGTTAAGTGTGGCTGTGTGGCAGCCTCACTCACTGCTTAACCAGAGCTGCACCGGGATAGACATGTCTTCATCCCTAGGTGCTCACTGGCTTGTAGTACAGAAAACTTACATTTCAGGATGCGGTTCCGGCTGTGCATGGTGCACATGTCTGTTATTCTAAGACTTAGAGATGTAAACAGGAACAAAGCTTTAGGGCCAGACCAGACCTGAGCCTCATAGTCATTGCCTACAAGACAAAACAAAAAATAAATACATAAAAATTGTGGGTTTTGAATTTGAGTGGTGACCCCATCTTTCTTGACCTTTGTTCAGAAATGCTATTTCCTGTTACATGGGTCAGAGCGCCCTCCACACCCTTCACACATATGATGACACTGCTCTGTGTCCTCTTTCTTACCAGGTCATGGGCTTTTTGGCAGACAAGAAACCGGAACAGGGCCAGCGGGTCTCTGGAATCCTTGTTAAAAGAAATTTTAATTACCACATACTTTCTCCCTGTGACCTCTCCAGTAAGTACACTGTTGACTGTGGATTACAGTCTGATCTTAACACTGCAGGGAGGTCTAGGGTAGGTGGGTGGGTGGGTGTGTGACTGTGTGTGAAGCTTTATGTGTGTATATGATTTTGTGTGTGTGACTGTGTGAGTGTATGACAGAGAGAGAGTATGTGTGTGTGTGTGTTAGGTCAGAGGACAGCTGAGGCTGGGATTAGGGAGTATGGGTTCTCTCCACAGTATAGGTTCTGCTACCTTTTTCTTAATTTGTGGTGTGTATTTTTGCAAGTTGTATTTTGTGTGATTTGGTATTGTTAATTTTTGGTTTATTTTTGAGCTATTGTCTCACTTTGTAGCAGAGGCTGGCCCCAATATCAAATCCTTCTGCCTCTGACTCCTGTGTGATAGGATTATGTGTTTACTGTAGTGGGATTATGTTACATTGTAAATAATTGTCCTGCCTTCTAGTTTAATAAAAATGCTGATTGGCTGAAGGCAGACAGGAAGTATGGGTGGAGTTACCAGACTAGGAAAATTATGGGAACAGGAGGAACAGAACAGAGGCACCACAGAGAAACCAGAGAAGTAGATGCAGCAGAGGACAGTTATACTGCTCTGAGAAAAGGTACCAAGCCACATGGCTGAACAGGTTAAGAATCATGGGTTAGTTTAAGAGCAAGAGCTAGCAAGTTACATTCCTGGGCCCCCAGTCAATCAGCGTACAATTTATATAAGTGTCTGTGTGTTTTAGTGGGACTATGGGACTGTCGGTCAGCAGGTCCATGCCACGAGGCTAGGCCAGAGAGTCCGGGCCAGAAACCTAATACAACAGTTTACCACCAGCTGTCTGGCTTCTGATGTATTTATTTTTATTCTCTTTCCAGATTACACTGACTTGGCTATGAGCACTGTGAAACAGACCCAGGCTATCCCATATACTGGGCCCTTTAATTTGCTGTATTACCAGCTACAGAAATTGACAGGTGTGTTTACTGAAATTAAAACTTCATTGTGTTTTTTAGTAAGAAATTTGTATTTCTAGGAAAAAATGTACTTCATTTTAATAACTGTCTCAGAATTCTACATGTGTACTAAGTGGTCATTTTACCACATAAAAGTGAAAATTTTGAAAATATAGTCACAGATTCTTAAAAATTCTACAATAGGAGCTGGAGAGATGGCTCAGAGGTTAAGAGCACTTGTTTCTCTTCCAGAGAGCCTGGGTTCAATTCCCAGCACCCACATGGTGGCTCACAACATTTACAATGAGATCTGGTGCCCTCTTCTGGTGTGCAGACAGTACAGTGTATAGATATATATTTAAATCCCAGAATCTCTTTACTCACTTACAGGCCTAAGATCAATGCTCTTTTCTCCCTGTATTTAAATCTGTTCTAGTTTACTGTACAAATTTTAATCTGCCAGCCTGGGTCTGTAGCTGGTAAGACCTCCGTGAGGGTCTGTGTCTCCTGTTCTCACCATTTTAAAATGAAAGGTTCCTGTCTTTACCCAATGTAAAGTGATGCCAGGTGGCTGTGGGATCTCTGAGGAGGTGGGAGCATCCAGGCTGTCTGTCATGTGCTTGCTGCCGATGAGCCCCTCACAGCCCCTGAAGCAAAGTGCTGCCCTGCAAGAGGTAGGGGGAGAATTCTCCTCCACCTCAGATTAACCTGATCCAAGAATTACAACCAAAGAGAAAAGTCCTGAGTTGATAATAATTAATCAGTTAGTCCTTGAGGAGATTCACTTAAGAACTAGTGAGCTATGCTGGGCAGTGGTGGTGCACACCTTAGTCCTAGCACTCAGGAGGCAGAGGCAGACAGCTCTGTGAGTTTGAGGCTAGCCTGGTCTACAGAGAAAGTTCCAGGACAGCCAGGGCTACACAGAGAATCCCTGTGGGTTGTAGGGGAGAACTGGTAAGCTTGAGTTTTTAGCAGCTAGACTTCCTGGTGTGATGATTGGATTCAACGTGGAGGTGAGGGTTGGCCCATGAGGCTTGCACTAACGCTGAGGTTCTGTGTAGACCAGTCTTTCTAGCTAATGGCCAAGTGTTGGTGCCTGAGGTGCCTGTGTAGGAATTATGTACTATGTTGTCATGCCGTGAGCAGTTAGCATAAAACATAGCTATTAAATGTTAAAGTAACTGTTTTAACTATCTCTACAAAGTCCATTGCCTCTCAAAGTCTGTAAGAAACTCATATGAATCTTACAATTTTTTTCAGGTGATGTAGAAGAATTAGAAATTCAAGAAAAACCTGCTCTGAAAGTGTTCAAAAATATTACTGTCATACAGGAGCCAGGCATGGTGGTTCTTGAGGTGAGGCCCAGTTACCCTCACAGTGGGGTTGAAGTTTCAGATAAGCAATTGTGTGATCACAGAGAAGATGCCGTCAGCCTTGAAGAGGGAAGTTCACAGGCACAGCCCTAGACAAAACTACAGGCCACTAAGGCATTCTGAGGGCTGGAGAAATACTCTTCCCCAGGGAAGAGTCCCCTGATTGGTTTTCCAAGACCAAATCAAATACAAACAAACAATATACCTAGGGAAAGAAGTGTGGGACAGTTAAAGTAGAAGGGGCCGTGAGCTTGAGAGTAGGTGACTGTGGTTAGCGTGGGAGAGAGTGGAGGGAAGGAAGGGAGAGGGTAATATAATGTGCCTATACTTCAGGGTTGGTTTCTTTTTAAAAAAAAAAAAAAAAAAAAAAAAAAAAAAAAAAGCTCTTAAAGTCTTGAGGTAAAGAAATTAATTCTAGGGGTTGGACACAGCTGAGTTGCCTGAACCGGCCTAACACGTAACACTAATAATAATAACTAGCAAAGCCCTGGTGCAAACCCCAGCCCGACATAACCAAGTAATCCCACTGCTTGGGAGGCAAGAGGATTAGAAGTTCAAGGTCATCCTCAACTACAAAGATGCTCAAAGTCAGCCTGGAATATAGGAAAATCCTATCAAATTTTTTTGTTGGCTGGTTGGTGACTGCACATGCCTTAAATCTCAGCGCTTGGGAGGTAGAGGCAGGCAGATCTCTTTAAGTTCAAGGCCAGTCTGGTCTATAGAATGAGTTTCAGGACAGCCAGGGCTACACAGAAAAAGTGTCTTGAAAAAAAATGCTATTGAATTAAAATACAATCCAGTCTTGCCCCCTTCCTTTAAAAAAGTAGTATTTTCATTTTTTGAATAGTCCATAATGTAACTCAAATACAAAAGGGTTAGATATCCTTAAATTCAGTGGAGACAGATATAATAACAGATTTTTTTTTCTTTTAAAAAAAAAACATTATCTGGGCTAGAAGGTCTTGCAGAAACGTATGTTCAATACCCAGCATCCGCATGGCCATGCATAGCCGATTAACTTGAGTTCCAGGACACCCAACACCCTCTTGTCACATGGATGCACAGACATACAGGCTGGCAAAATACTCATAACTGTTTAGGGGGTGGACGTGAATGGGGATATGTTGATGAGACCCAGTACAAACAGAGGCTGGTGTGTGTGTGTCTGTATCGGCTCACGTACGTACCTTGTGTTATCCTCTTGTCCTGCTCTCTGTGCCACTGACATAAAGAGGTTTGAAATCTGAGTTTGAATCCAGCATTTATGTTGCATGTGTTACTTTGGGGTAAGTTTTCTTTTCACATAAATAATTAGGGAAATTAAATGACAGCTCATGAAAAACCTTTTTCCACAAAGGTGCTGTTTAGTAGTTCCTTTTTGCTGATTAAAAGGAAGTTAAAGAGGTCTAACATAATGGGGAACCTCTCATGACGAGGAGTCAGTTGGTTCCTGGCACAGCCTGGGCGGTGGCTCCCCTGCGGCCTGGTGTCCTGACTGCCAGTCTTTCCTGACTCCGCCTCTTCTTTGTAGTGGTTGGCGAATCCCTCTAATGACATGTATGCAGACACAGTGACCACCGTGATACTGGAAGTTCAGTCGAATCCCAAAATCAGGAAAGGTACGGCTTGCCCCTATCTACCCATTCCATGTGTCCCAGATTCTTAGAACTAAAAATCAGTGGAGCCCTAAGTAGAGCTTAAGTGTTCCTGGTTTCTCCAGGCCCTGATAAGTATTGAATTTTATTAAAATGTTCATAATCAGATGCTATGTCAGAGCATGTTAAATGTACAAAACATTTACATACAGAAGAGCTTGATGTGTTCTCTGGAATGATACCTCTCCTCAGAGTGTAAGTTTGAAAAATAAGGGAAGTACAAGCAGGCTGAAATGCCATCCTGGCTCCTCTGTAAAGACATGAGGTAGCACATGCACATGGGTCTGCCTTAGTGGGCAGGTGGCAGGCACCTCACATGTTTTGACTTTGAGGTCTGTGTGGTTAACCAAGCTCTGGTGACCTATTTGATGATTGTACAGGGCAGTATGGAAATGAGCTGTCTGTCCTCCAGGTGCTGTGCAGAAGGTCTCTAAGAAGTTAGAGATGCACGTTTACAGCAAGAGGCTAGAGGTCATGCTCCAGTAAGTCTCGGGAGCTGGATACCTGGGTGCGTGGGTGCCTGGGTGTGGGGTGGGAGTGCTAAGCCAACGGCCTGTCCCTTGCTGCTCACCTACCAAGTTACAACCGCATTCACTTTAGGCACTATTGGTGCTGACCTCTCCTTTGCTTATTGAACAGAGAACTTAGTTTTTCATTATCCACGGTGTCTGCAGGACAAGGGAAGGCAGACATGTTGGCCCATGGCTTCAGAGGGCTCTACCATGACCAGGTACCTTGGCTTTGGCCTGATGTGGAGTAGAGCATCATGGTAGTGGGATAGTGTGGTAGAGGAGGAAGCTTACCTATAGGTTCTATTCTTCAGAGTCACAGGATGTCCCCTTCAGGGTCACAGGCTATCCCTTTCAGGGTTACAGGCTATTATTCCCTTCAGGGTCACATGCTGTCCCCTTCAGGGTCACAGGCTATCCCCTTCAGAGTCACAGGCTGTTCCCTTCAATGTCACAGGCTGTCCCCTTCAGAGTCACAAGCTATCCCCTTCAGAGTCACAGGCTGTTCCCTTCAGTGTCACAGGCTATCCCCTTCAGAGTCACAGGCTGTTCCCTTCAGAGTCACAGGCTCTGTCTGATTGGCTCTGTGACTTCAGAGTCACCAGCTGTGCCCTTTAGGGTCATGCTCTCAGTGGCCTGCTTCCTCACATAGGCCTCACATCCTGGTCCCCAGCGCAGTTGCACCAATGCTAGTATGATCTGTCAAGGAAGGAATCAGTGCATTAAGTCACAGCCCATCACCAGGCAGACAACTCTGGCATCCTCCAGGGATGTTGCAGGTTCTGATTGTGACGTTGGTGGCTTCTTCCTTTAAGTTGGAAATGACTTGGGCAGACATCCTTGTGTTTGGAAGGTTATTATGTCCCTAATTTTCATATTGACAACAGTGGTTTTTAGATAATGGCTGTAGTTGGCATTTTGTTTTGTCATAACTTCACTGTATTGCCCAAGTTGGCCCCAAACTGGAGGGTCACAAGATCTACGCTGCATCGAAGTTGGAGGCCATTCTAGGCAACTTTGTGAGACCCTGTCTCAGAATAGAGTTTATCTCTGCCTAGTGTGTGCAGGGCCCCAAGCTTAATCCCCAGTATTAAATCAAAAAGCAAAGCAGAGCAGTGCTCAGTGAATGGAACAGTAGAGCCCTGTGGTGCTTAAAGCTGTTTTAGCTGTTGGAGAAAGCGGTACGTAGTCTATAGCACGTCTCCAGGGTAGCTAAGAGCATCCTACTTCAGGACTTGGACCTCCCTTCTCTGTAATTCTCCCCATCGGGTACAATTGAACTTTCCTGGTAATACCAAATTTCTGTTCACTTAAAGGGACATATTTGGAGAAGACTGTGTCAGTGTGAAAGATGACTCTGTCCTCAGTGTCACAGTGGACGGGAAAACAGCGAATATTAATTTGGAGACGCGGGTATGTAGCTGTCCATGTATTTCAAGACATACTCGGGGGGAGACAGGAACAAGTTTGCAGCCTTGGCAGTTGGGTCTTGCAGTTTGGAGGCTAGAGGCTAGCTAGGTTTGTAGGGTGTTTTCAAAGCATGGACAAAGTCCTGGGTTTTTCCTGGTAACATGGAGAGGTGGGCACGTGGAAGCGCTTGTAGTAAGTTTTTGGCCTAGAGTAGCCTCAAGGTCTGGACTCCTTTGCTGTTCTTAGCTTTGCTTAGCCTTGAGGTCTGGGCCAACAGTTTTCTAAAGTCTCAAACACATAGAAGCATATATTAATTACATATTGTTTGGACTATGGCTCAGGCTTATTGTTCTTAGCTCTTGCATCTTAACTCATTTTTATTAATTTTGTCTTGTCACGTGGCTCTTGGCTTATTTGAGTCTTTTATACCTTGCTCTCTCAGTGGCAGCTGACAGCATTTTTGTCTGACAAGTGATGTGAGATGTCTTTCTATATGCTGTGAATATCATTAGTTAATAAAGGAACTGTTTTGGCGTATGGCAGCCCAGCTTAGAAGCAGGCAGGAAATCCAAACATAGATAAAGAGGAAGGAGAGTAGAGTCACGAAAAAAGCGATCCAGCTGCCCAAGAATAGAGTACAGGTGAGACAGGAGCTGCGCAAGACAGATTAATAGAAATGGGTTAAGATGCGAGAGCTAGCTAGCAGTAAGCATAAGCCATAAGCTAAACAGTTTATAATTAATATAAGTGTGTGAGTCATTTTGGGGGCTAAGCAGTTGTGGGCAGGTCCAGACCTCGGTGCTCCACCAAAACGGACAGGTCAAAAACTTCTTACAACAAGCACATGCCTGTAATCGCAGTACCCTGGTTCCTGATCTAGACTCATTTGGTGAGATGGGTTCTTATCATGCAGCCCACGCTGGCCTTGGGACCCTGTATCCTAAGCTGGCCTGGTACCGTGTTCTGTAGTTGGGCTGTAAAATGTGAGCTATCATGAGCTAGGTTGGGTACCGCATGCCTGTAAGCCCATGCTCGGAGGCTGGGGCAAAAGATCATGAGTTCTAAGCCCGACTGAATTAGAGGAAATTCGAAGCCAGTGTGTATAGGCAAACTGTTCTTTAAAAACAACAGCAACAGGGTAATGGCCATGCGATGGTGAGTTTGAGTCAGGTAGTGCCAAGTGGTGAAGAGTTTACCACATCCACTGCTTGCAAGTTCTCGGTGCTGCAGACCTACTTGTATAGTCTGCTGTGATGGGCAGATGGAGGGGCTTTGTGGCCCAAGACCCAGTTCATGCCCTGCCCCTTTGACTCTCCAGTCACGGTTGTCCGGAACACTGGGTGCCACAGGTAGTAGGTGAGTGGCTCTGCATCCTGGGCCTGGCATCGGCCTCCGGGGCTTGGAGGGGTGACTCTAGGCTGAAGTTTATGGTTTCACTTTCAGATTGTAGAATGCGAAGAAGGAAGTGAAGATGACGAGTCTCTGCGGGAAATGGTGGAGCTGGCTGCCCAGAGGCTGTACGAGGCCCTGACTCCGGTGCACTGACTGCCTTGATTCCCAACACCTCCCCTTTTTTACGCTCTGGGCTTTACCACTTTTACTTCAAATAAAATACCTTAGTTTCCCTGGGGTAGCCTTTTTCCTGCTGGACCACCAACTACTGTGTCCAATGTTCGCCATCTGGCTTCAAGGAGCTGCCTCTCACTTGATCCCACCTGCAGACCTCACACAGCACGGGCTGCAATCCTGCCATCTTCTGGCAGATGCATCAGATCGTCTCCCTGTACTTAAGAAAAGCAGTGGCCATTCTGGCAGATCTGTGTTTTGAGTTGAAGGCAGATATTGTGCCCAGGTTTGCCTGCCCCTTCCCGAATTCCTTGGTTTGTGTGTAAAATCACTTTTGGGGCTCATTTCTTCGTATGGGATCCGCATGCCCAGTTCAGAGCTGGCAGATGTGTGAATGAGCTCATTAGTCTGGTTTCCTAAAAGCATAAAACAGGAAGGGGAGGGGTGCTCTCAGCTGTCAGCAGTGAGGGTCCCTGGACAGCTCTAGCTTTCAAAGTTGCCTCCATCAAGGCCAATTACCAAGGAGAGGCCAGTCCCACTTGGGCGGGGCCAGTAATAGATTCCCGGCCTGCTGAAGCTTCTCCTAAAAGCTCCAGGACACCCCAGCGGGGAGCCGACCTGGCCACACTGGAACGGCAATTCCGGCTGGAGGGGGCGGAGAGCAGAGCGGCCGGCCCGGAGGTCGCCCCGCCCGCGGCCGGCCCCGCCCCCCGCGCCGAGCTTCCGCATCCGGCGCAGACCCGCTGTTGGGAGGCAGCACCATGGCGTTGTGCGAGCGGGCGGCCAGCGGGAGCTGTCTGCTCTGGCCTCGAGTGTTGCTCTTCGGGGACTCCATCACGCAGGTATCCGCCTCTCCCTCGGCCGGGCGGTTCCCCTCGTGCTCCCAGGGCAGTGCACCTTTGCGGGCCGGTGTTGATGCCCGGGCGCCCGAGTCTACGTCTTTTCTGGGGGACTTTTAGGTGGTCCGGTGCGCGTCGGGGTGCACAGGGGGTGGAGGTTAGATGGCTCGGTGCGCGTCGGGGTGCACGGAGGGTGGAGGTTAGATGGCTCGGTGCGCGTCGGGGTGCACGGGGGGTGGAGGTTAGATGGCTCGGTGCGCGTCGGGGTGCACGGGGGGTGGAGGTTAGATGGCTCGGTGCGCGTCGGGGTGCACGGGGGGTGGAGGTTAGATGGCTCGGTGCGCGTCGGGGTGCACGGGGGGTGGAGGTTAGATGGCTCGGTGCGCGTCGGGGTGCACGGGGGGTGGAGGTTAGATGGCCCGGTGCACGGGGGGGGGTGGAGGTTAGATGGCTCGGTGCGCGTCGGGGGGTGCACAGTGGCCTTAGGTCTGGAGCCTCTCTGCAGTCGCTGTTCGCAGCCTCTTGCGGGTTCCTTGCAAAAGCCACTTTTACTTTGAACCAGCTAATTCACCCCTCGCTTCCTCCCGCGGCGCAGGTCTAGTACGGAAAAAGTAATCCTCTCTTTTGAGACGGTTTAGCTCCCAATTAAGAAAGTTTCTCAAGATACCTCCCTCGGGAAGATAGAAAAACCGCTTCCCGCTGGTTTTCTAATGCTCAAGCATGGCTTTCTGTAATAACTGGCAACTTTATTTTCAGGGTTTGTAGGTGGCCGTGATGGCGTGTTGCTGCTGGACTGCCATGGCTACTGGGGAAATCAGTAGGGCAAACGGCTTCCGAAAAGTGAGATAAAACGATGTCAGCTTAACTCGCCGTAGTTGACTTCTAATGTTAAGTCGCAGTATAGGTGACTGGGGTCCTTCCATCGGATGAAGAAAACCGCATTTCCACAGAGCTACCAAATGAAGCCGCAGTGACACCCAAGATGCCTTCCCAAGGTGTCAAAACTGCACCCAAAGGACCTCGCCGACCACCTTTGCCCTTGTGTCTGGCTGCATGGATAGTAACAGGCTTTTTCTCTTCAGTTCTCTTTCCAGCAGGGTGGATGGGGCGCCTTGCTGGCTGACCGGCTTGTCAGGTGAGAACAGTTCCCAGATCAGACTCAGCTGCTTGCTAGTGGGAGGCCTCGTCGGAAGAGTAAAGACAAGGACAGTGGTTTTCATCTGTTAGCCTTTTTCTTCCTCGGAACACAGGCAGACACTCGGGTTCAGCAAAATCGAGTTTGCCACCGGTGATATGAGGCAGGCTGCACTTGTGTTGCCTATATCCTCCAAAACACTGAGTTTCTGCCTGTTAGCGAGTCTCTGTCTGTGCTTGCTGAGACTAACATCCATCAAAAAGTCATTTGGGATGCACCTCGAGCCACCACAAACCTCTTGTATGGGATTCCTACGTCATTGAGAGATGTGGGAGGCTGGACAAGGTCTGAGCAGTACCAAGAAAGCCTGCTCATAAACTGTCTTTTTACACCAATTTTATTTCAGAAAATGTGATGTTCTGAATCGTGGATTTTCAGGTTACAATACCAGATGGGCCAAGATTATCCTCCCAAGATTAATTAGGAAAGGGAGCAGAAAGGAAAACCCAGTGGCGATTACAATTTTCTTTGGTGCCAATGACTGTTCCCTTAAAGGTGAGGTTGTTTTGCCTGGACTCAAGCCAATGCATGTTAATGTGTATCTCTCAGTAGACTGTTTTCCAGAAAACAGTGGGTTCCTGGAGCTCACCTTTGTGGGTTTCTTTGGCTTTTGATGTGGTCAGATTTGGCTCTCCAGGGCTCATTTCCACATGACTGCCTTGTTGACCCACCTGAAATTACCTTTGATCCTTTGTTCCTGCTCTCTGCCCTCAGCTGGTACAGTTGGCAGCCGCAGCCGAGGGTTTGTCTCTGGGGCACACTACACTCCCTCTGGTGAGGAAGGAATATCATTTCTGTTAGAGACAAGATCTCCTGTAGCCCAGGCTGGCCTCAAACTCACTAGGTAGCTAAGGCTAGTTGGTCCTACTGCCTCTACCTCCTCTCAAGTGTTGGGATGATAGGTGTGTGCCACAACCTGCTGTTAGTTTTGTTTTGTTTTCTGAAATTATACACAGTACAGAGAAGATTGGCCAGGGACACATCCAAGGTTCGTGGGTGACTTTGCTTTTTACTTCCTGTGGTTTGCATGGAGTCGGCTTTGTGCTTGTGTGCCTGCCTGACTGGAAGCAAGCCTCTTCCATTGAGTGTTATCCTAAGAGGCAGGCCTTCCCTTCATTTCCCAGTGAGGACACTGAACTTCAGAAGGTTGGGCATTTTTCTGAGGTTAAATGACTAGTGAGTGACAGGATTGGAGCTGGGGCACACTTATGTCACAGCCTACATCGATGGTGAACCTAGGGAAAAGACCAGTGTGGTCTATACTTAATAAAAATAGCCTGAAACACCAGAGACAGGGAACAAACGATGGCCAGTTGTCACCAAGCCAACTCTTCAGACAGAATGGGGTCGGTCCCGTCTTCATGAGTCCTCACACAATCTGGGTGAGCAGGCAAAAGGGGGAACTTCTGCCCTTTCCTCCTGGTATTTCTTTATCTTCTCCATCAAAAGTCCTAGAGCCAGGATTGAAGGTGGGTCACTGTCTTAGCTGTTTGACCTTGAACTCACAGAGATCCAGAGAATCTCTGCCATCCTGAGTGATGGGATTAAAAGTGTAGGTAGAGCTAACTGATCTTCATGGCTTGGCTCTGTCCTGATATTTCAGGCTGTTTTTAGTAAATATAACACCACAGACCAGTACAAAATGCCCTAGCCAGCCTCTGAGGCCTAAGTTGTGAGCAGGATCACTAACTGGTTTTAAGCAGGGAGTCTATCTTTGTGTCTTCTGGTATCAGCAGTTCCTCAGTGACACTGTGAGTATGCAAAAAGTATATCTCATAGTGGTACTGGGAGATCAAGACAGATTTCTGCAAGGTCCCAGCCAGCCTGAGCTAAGGATTAAGATCCTGTCTCAAAACACAAAGGCCAAACCTGGCAGTGGTGGCACACAGCATTCGGGAGGCAGGAGCAGGTGGATCTCTGGGTTTGAGGCCAGCCTGGTCTACAGAGCAAGTTCTAGGACAGGCTCCAAAGCTATACCTTGAAACTGTCTCCAAAAAAAACCCAAAAAACAAAACCAAAGGCCCGGGGATGAAGGAGTGGGTGAATTGCTTGTGTATACAGCCCCAAATTCAGTCCCCTTCCCAGCACGTAGGAGTATCTAGGTGAGCACCATGCTGTCAGGGCTACAAAATAAGACCCTGTCTTAGCTATCTAGTGGATTTAGAACCTGTCTGGGCTAGAAACTGCTTCAAAAAAAAAAAAAAAAGTATATTTATCTTATCTTGTTTCTAATAAAGTGTTGAGACTGAGGTGTCTTGAACAGGTGAGAACCCCAAACAGCACGTCCCCTTGGATGAGTACAGTGCAAACTTGAGGGACATGGTGCAGTACCTGAGGTCTGTGGACATCCCCGAGGATCGTGTCATCCTCATCACCCCACCCCCACTGTGCGAAGCAGCCTGGGAGAAGGAGTGTATCCTCAAAGGTGTGTAAAGCCTGGGGGTGGGGGTGGGTCAGTCAGCTCAGGTACAGACTCAAAGGATGGGGGGGGGTCAGTCAGCTCAGGTACAGACTCAAAGGATCGACTCCTGTCTTACTCTAGGGTGTTTCAGACATAAAGTGGGGTATCAGTGCCCCAGCACTCACAGAAAGCCCACTACCAGCTGCTGGGAGCTGCTCCCATCTTCCTTCTTTTCCAGAAGGGTGTGATGGTCAAGCCCCTCCACTTTTCTTCCCTGTATGCATTCTGTCCCTTCAGCGTGACAGCTCTTGTTGACAAACTTGATGGCAAAGGAGCACTGTAGACTTTGTTTCAGCTGTTTGGAGGACCGGGCTGGGACACATTACTGGCGTTTCAGCACAGGTCAGCTGTTAAAACTAGGGTGGAGCCGCTCCTCACATGCAGCCAGGCAGCTTGGCTACCGGACTGCACGTCCCTCCCTTGGCCTCTCAGTCTCCCTGGGTGGTCAGCCTCCCTCCTAGACTGTGAGGCAGGCAGCATGTGCTTGGCTCATGGTGTACATTTGGTACTAGAATCTGCATGGATGAGTAGGTATGGCCATCGCAGACTAGGGGAGCCTCGGAATGGCTGAGCACGGTGCTCACAGGCACAGCCGTGTTGTAGCAGGCTCAGGCAATGTGGCTTTTGTCACATTACTGTGGCAGCTGTTGGCTACATGTTAACACACTCAGTGACAGTGTCTCAATGTTCTTTCTAGCTATACCCTTTCTTCCCCCTTAGAAGCTTCTAGATGCTATAGCTGGCTACTCCTCTTCAGTCTGCTCCTGTCCTCTGCTGTGTAGAGCGGTGCCATTGTTGTAACCCCAGGCTGGCATGGGTGGCACCTAGAAATGGTCCAGTCAGTGTAGCCCCATAGGACCAGCAATAAGATTACCAGTGACGCTCTGGAGTTTTCAACAGGTTACAAGTTAAACCGCTTGAACTCGGTTGTCGGTGAATATGCTAAAGCGTGTCTAAAAGTAGCCAGAGACTGTGGGACTGATGTCCTTGACCTGTGGACCCTGATGCAGAAGGACAACCAGGTAATGTGGATTTCTCAGTCCTTTCAGGGTTATGGGGATCACAGAGGTAAAGCAAGTATGGGCAGCTCTCCTGAAGGGCTCATCAGACAGACATGCCTGGAATCCCACAATATGGGAGGCGAGGGCAGAAGGATCAGGAGTTCAAGGCCACACCTAGATACACACAGCATGTTTGAGCCAGCCTGGCTACATAAAACTGAGTCTCTAAAGACATGTCAGCCAAGCTCTCCACCAAGAGCATAAGGACTGGGGAGAGAGGCCTGCAGGGCAGCCAGACACTCGGCTAGAGGTTATGATAGAGCACCCTAAATGGCCAAGTTTGTGTGTAAGGGCAAGACAGTTCAGATAAAACGGTGACACAAGATCTATAGCCAGAGATGTTTATTTTTTCTTAAAGCCTGAAAACAAATACCCAAGGACAAAGCTAGTTGTCATAAAATGCTCAGGAGGGCAGTTGGACGGTTGTGTATAAGTCACAATGCACAGACAAAGGACGCAGCTGTCCACTATATGGTTTTTTGGCAGCAGCATCCACACTAGGCTCAAGGCTAGAATCAAGTCACCCATTTTTCTGCAGGCGACTAGGCAAGCGCGAGTCCACCGGGTCCTGGGTAGCAAAGACACCAAGTCTAATATGTGAAACATGTATAATGTTGGTAGGAAAGGAGGGTTCTAAAGTCATGTGCGCGGTTCTAGCTATATAACATCTGGACAAGGCTGCAGTGACAGGTGGGGGGCATTTGGGTTTGGTCTGCAGCATATAAGAGAAGCAAAGTCAGGCGTGTTTCCATCCTACCCCATATCTCAGGCTGTCTGAATGTCCCACCTCCACCCCTGGAAGTGGGTGCTAGGGACTGAGTGTGTGCTAAACATCACTCTGCTCGGTCTCGTCCCTAGGCCTCCTTTTTAGTCCTTGGTAAAATGCTTGTTTTCTAGGAGCATTTTCTTGTGATGCTGAGACCCAGGGAAGGAGCTGAGAGATGGGGACTGTGGTGTTTGAAAGGACCTGTTCTATCCTGGTTGCCATGTTGGCAAGATAGAATTCAGCCCATGGTCACTAAACCAGACACTAAGCTTTTCCCCCTCCCCCAATTCTCAATCCATCCCCCCCCCCCTCCGAGAAGGGTCTGATGATATGACAGTTGATCTGTAGAGAGGGATGTGGTACTTCCTTACTGGAGGGACATAGCAGAAGCCCAGCCTGGACAGATGCTGTAAGGTAGAGACCATCGGTCCCAGGAAACCCAAGAATGGCTGCTACTTGACCTCATGGACTCCCAAGTTTTAGGACTTTTCAGAGAAGTGTCCCATTTATCTTTGGAGGCTCTTGGAGCCCCAGAAATCCAGTCTGCCTCAGTGTCCTTGACTGAGCTGGCAGGGCCACTACTGCCTCAGTGCTTAGTCAAAATGTAAATTTTGTTACATATTTACTCCAGAGCCAGCAGGATGGCTGAGCTGGTAAAGGCACTTAACTGCCAAGCCTGGTGACTTGAGTTCAATCCCAAACAAATACCTACTTGGTAGCAGGAAAACCAACTCCTCTTGTGCCACCACAGCATATATGCACCCCTGCCCCAGGCACCCACACAAAATAAGTTAGAGAAAAAGAACCCAGTAGTGATGGCTTAAGAGTGCTGGATGGCATCTTCCACCCCTGCCTGGTTTTCTGATTCATGTAGTCAGGGTCTAAGACTTAAGGGCATTCCTACAGATCACTAATAGAGAGCCATCCACATTAGAAAAGCCACCAGAACCGGAACTCTCCATTTTTGAACAGTCTCCATAGGGTTAGGAAGGAATATTCCTCCGAGCAAATCGTAGGAGACTGGTCTCTACACAGCCTTCCTGTTCTAGTCCAGGTGGCCCACATCCTAGGACCCCGTATTCTCGATGCTAGTGAATCACAGGCGCTCACTGGGCCTCCAAGATGACAACAGGTCTGTTAGACACAGGAGCACCTGTGCACAATGTGGTTCCAGTCACAAACAGAAGGGCCACTGAGCTTTCTCTGCCACCCCCAGGAAGGCATGTGACATCACCCCTCTCCCTGCAGGACTTCTCCCCCTATTTATCAGATGGCCTGCATTTGTCACCAAAGGGAAACGAGTTCCTGTTCTTAAACCTCTGGCCACTGCTGGACAAGAAGGTCTCCTGTCTGCCATGGCTGCTTCCTTACTGGAAGGATGTGGAGGAAACGAAGCCTGAGCTGAGTCTGCTGGGAGATGGAGACCATTAGTCAGCCTGGGAAAGCTTCCCAGGGTGCTTTGCATCATTCATGGAGACTACCTCCAGTTGGTAATTGACAAACTTTCCAAGGATGACTGTTCATGTACATAACCTCAGTTGACAATTCACAAACATGAAGGTTGATTAAACCTTTTTCCAACATTAACTTCTGTTCATGACTTTCTTTTTTCTATAAGATTTATTTTTTATATACACTGGTGTTTTGCCTGCATGTGTTTCTATGTGAGGGTCTCAGATCCCCTGGAACTGGAGTTATAATTTTGAGTTTCTACATGGGTGCTGGGAACTGAACCTGGGTCCTCTTAACTTCTAAGCCATCTCTCCACCCCCCACTCATAACTCTTGATCAAAAGATCCACTAATATCTGCCTATTTTAATAACTTATTTTTTAGGGAAATATTATCCTTGACCCATTTTGTTTTGCTGTTCAGTATTTATTGACAGAGACAGTTCTCGATGCCACAGCATGTCCCTGAGCGAGCACCTTGTTAATCCTCTACATTGCAAAAAAAAAAAAAAAAAAAGGTAAGGCAACTTTGGCTTGTTTAAAAAGTCACAATTTTATAAAAATGCTTTTTTTATATTTTGCCAAGAACTTTGATTCATACATACAACCCACACACCCCACTCACCTTAGCAAATCCTCAAGATTTAGGACTATCATGGCTACTTCAAAAAGCAAATACCACAAGGTACATGTTCAAGTATTAGTGTAACAGACGTCCTCGGAGAGACAAGGCACAGGTTAGGTTAGCTGTCCTCAAGAGTTTACAAGTTATCTTGGTTAAAATGTGTTGGCTGGTGAGCACACTCCAATCCTTGGGAGAACAAGTACTCTTATAAGGAGACTTTATAGAAATCAGAATCACACCATAAGTAGAGCACCCAAGATCCGGAAGCAGTAAATCCAGAGGTCACGTGAGCATCTTTCTGCTGGGTCTGGAAGTCAATTCTTTCTCAGGGCTGGGCCCCAGGTGGAGAGTGGCAGCCTGTTCAAACTGGTTATGGCAAAGGGGCCAGCCTACGTTAACTCAGACAAGCAGCCTTGTCCTTCCTGACTAGTTAGGTTTTGTGGATACTGAATGTCTCACAGCACTTGCCTCTTTTATCCCGTCTGTGCACCACAGGCTTGCCTGGTGCTGCAGAGGTCAGAGAGGGCAGCAGACCCCGGGTCTGGAATATAGAGCACTAAGAGCCACTGTGTGGTGCTGGGTGCTCTTAACTGCTGGGCCAACTCCAGCCTAATATATTTTTTTTAAGGCAGAGAAACTGCCCAGTGAACAGGGCCTAACAGTGAAGAGGCCATCTCATCTATAAGTTCTCTTGGCTGCTACTGCAGACCTCTCCTGAAACTAGAGTCTTCATTCTCAACAGGACAGTTCTTAGTCAGTATAGACAGGACTTTCCATCTACAAAAGTTGCAGTGCCAGGACAGGCCACGTTTGGTGTTTTTACTTGAATGCAAACAGTAATAAATAAGCTTGTTCCAGTTAATCCTCACTAGTAACTGCTGAGTGTTTCTCTGTGGTCAGAGAACCATTACAGCGGACAGACGGACTGCAGACTTAATCTGTGCTGCCGCCCAGAACGCCATCCAGCCTTATCTGCTGCTTTTGCACCACAGGTCAAGTAGATTTTATTAAAAAAACCCCAAACCTGAAATAAACCAGGTTTACCTCACCCTTTCAAAGGGCCTACACCTACACAGGATGTCACGTCATGTCACCTGCATGTTCCTCAGGTCCTCAAAATGTTTGATTTAGGTCAGCTCTATAGAAACTTCTTGTCACGGGCACTTAGTAGAGCAGGGCGAGGCTGCCCCTAGCACTCTGTCTCCTTGCTGTCAACCCTGCTCTGACGCTGCAGCTTGAAGGAGGCCGCCTTCTCACTCCTGGTGACCGGATGGTCTGTGAGATCCTCAAAGGACTTGGCAGCTGCACTGCTGTTGGGGAAGGGGTCCTTCTCAAAGCCATCATCGTCCACATGTGAGTCTGTGCTGGGGTCTTCCTGGATGGTGTCCATCCTCTGATGGTCCAGTTTTGGAGCTGCAGACACTGGTGGCATCGTGGAGGCCGGCTGCAGGGGCTGCAGACGCCCTGGAGTCTGGGGTGCAGGAAAAGGCTTGATAATTCGAACGGATGCCGAATCCATGCTGCTCAACATCTCAATGTTCTGGTAGGCGTTAGTTCCAATGGGTGGGGAAATGAAAATCAAAGGTCATTACACTGTAACCTTACCCCCATGCCCAGTAATCAAGTACTAGGTGCTCAAAGGATGGTCAGCAGCTGTGCTTATAGGGAAACCAGGCTTTGCTAACTTTCCACCCAAGCAACTAACTGAAGCACTTCCTCAGGAGCTCAGGAGGGGGAGCTCTTGCTGAGCCTGTTCTTTGGGGTGTACTTACACTATGGTGAAACAGAGACAGGGACTCATACTGCTTGTCCAGTTTCTTATCCTGGAAAAAAACAGGAAGTAGAAATGTCATTGAAAGCCCAACCCTCCAACAGTGAGTGCTTCCTGTTCACTAGTCCTGGGCTGAGCCACCTTAGAGGGAAGATGTGGCTCAGCCCTGGAGCAGTTGCCTCACACCCTTGAGGCCTTGGGTCTGTTACCCCCTGAGGCAGCCTGACCCACACACTCCCAGGCAGGAAGTGCTGCTCTCCATGAGGTGCCGTGCTCATCTAGAGGAGGTCCTATCTTTCCAAGATGTCTTACACTGTGGGTGGGGGATGGACTGGCAGGATGAATTCAAAGAGCCTGTGCACTCCCTCAGTCCTGAAGGCCTTTCACAGAACTGAGGAGGCTGGAGGCTAACTGACAAAGGGAATGAATGCAGCACCAAGAATTGGGCCACGAATGCTTTCTGTGGCTAGAAACAAACCACCACTGAGTGGTTTTGCTCTGAAATCAAGATCAGCTTCCCAATCCACATCTACACCTTCCCTGTGGGAAAAGCACTTGGCAACACTTGGCGGGGGATGGTACTGCTCCCCTGAGATACATCTTTTAACAAACCTCGATCACTAGCACAGCAGCTTTCTCTGCCTCAGTACCAGTGCCCCAGAGCCTTCCCACCCTTATCGCTGTGTCCACACCAACAGAAGCCAGGAGGCACTAAAGTCACACACTAAGCCTCACCCCCTTCATCTCTAAGTACCCACTCCCTACATATGCAAGGTAAAATTTATGAAGTACCTAGAGTTTTAAAGACAAAGTCTAATTTAACATGTACCTGTTAACTTATTTTTAGGTACATGGGAACATTTGTTTTCCTATAATCAAGTCAAGCGCTCCTGTTGACTTTGTAAGTCACAGGCCCCAGGCAAGTCCAACTAAATGCTCTTCTGTGCTTAAAGTTTCAAGGAAAATATACACCCATTTTAAAAGGTAGTACGTTGTTCTGTGAGTGTGCCATAAGCTACAGACGGAGACGTGCCTGTGGAGGGGGAGTCAGTTCTTCCAACCAGCAGGTCTGGGATAACTCTGAGCTCCTGGTCCTCCTGCCTCTATTTCCCGAGTGCACACCCTACTGCACCTAGATTATTCAGAGCACTGGACAAACTAGGAAAGCCCTCCTCCAGCTAAGCTATCACAGACCATAGGGTGGGCTTTGAGGTAGGCTGTCCTGGACACTTGTGAGATGGTGACTCACCACACAGTGGACAAGGATGCTGAAAGGAATCCAGAAGATCAGGGAGAAAACCAGGACGGATCCTACGATGTTGTCTGCCAGAAACTTCCCTGGGAAGAATCCAAACAGTGAACAACCACGTGCTGGACAAGTCTACAACAAATCGCTCCTAAGTATCATGGTCGGTCTACAGAGTACCATGCCTGCTTCCTGTGTTCACAGTGCCAGCACACCAAGCACACCATGCTTAGGAAGAAGATAATCTGTGGGGATATCAGAGGGATCTGCCCTCAGTCAGTCTAGGAGGATCAGACAGTGGTAACTCACACCTTTAATCCCAGCACAGGAATGTCCCCGGGAGTGGTGACCTACGCCCTTAATCCAATCTGAGTTTATCTTAGTTTACAGAAGGAGTTCCAGGCTCCCAGGCAGGCAGTGGTGTGGCCACACCTTAATTTACCAAAAGGGTATTTAAGGCAGGCATAGAAAGAGGAAACCATGAGAAACCAGGCTGAGGAAGCTGGAAGACAGCTGGGTAAGATCTGACTGTGGTGTTTATTCTCTCTAATATCCCAGCCTTTTCCAGAGATCTATCCCTGAGTTTGATTTATTCGTGCAACCATAATTAAAAGTATTATTTTTACAGCAAAATTATAGGGTTTTTTTGCCTTCTTATTGGTCAACTCTTCGGTCAAACAGGGTCACAAGACTGAGCCAAGTTCAGTTAAACCACTCTCTAAAAATGTATGCATGCAAGATACACAGGAATGGACCTGTAATGAGTTAGCTTTGTCTTCACCAACAAAGTGTTTTTTTAATTTTTTAACTTTGTGTGTGTGTGTGTGTGTGTGTGGTTTTGGGGGACAGGTTTTCCCTTTTTAACAGCTTCAGCTATCTTGGAACTTGCTTTGTAGACCAGGCTGGCCTCAAACTCAGAGATCTGCGTGCCTCCTGAGTGCTTAAAGCCATCATGCTCAGCTTCTCATCTTTACTTTTATGTGTTCTGCCTGCCTTATGTCTGTGCACCATATGAATGCAGTGCCATAGAAGGCAAGATGTTGGATTCTCTAGGACTAAAGTTACAGGTAAATCAAAGTTACACGTGGGTGCTGGGAATTGAACCCAGGTCCTCTGGGTTGTTAACCCCGAGCCATCTAATCCCCAAAAGATCCGACAAATGTAGTAAGTAACTTAGTCTTCTTTGAAGGCTCACAGCACAAATTCTGAACCATACCCGAGTCACCATGGACATCAGCTCAGCTCTTGGTAAATAATCTAGGAAATATTTCACTTACCAAAAGTGTTGATGCTCAATTGGTCAATGAAATCCCAGAACCGCTCAATTACATCCTGTACTCGTTTTTCGCATTTGCCCTATGAAGGAAAACATACTGTGCTATCCCAAACAACACATTTAGAATTAACTGGGCTTGTCTACTTATTTTCCTGATGGCTAAGAATACAGGCATGTGTTGTCATACCCAGTCTGAAAGTCAACTTTTAGAATATATAATGGACAAGAAATGCTTTATGTCAGTAGTACTAAATTTTGCAATCGGGCAATCCAAATGCTAATGTTTCTTTTTTTTTTTTTTTTTGGAAGATTATTTATGAATGTATACAGTGTTCTGCCTGCAGGCCAGAAAAGGCACCAGATCTCATTAGAGATGGTTGTGAGCCACCATGACTGTACGTACTCAGGGCCTCTGGAAGAGCAGCCAGTGCTCTTAACCTCAGAACCATCGCTCCAGCCCCAAATGTTATCTTTTGATCTTTGACCAGTGCTGGCTTTCACTGAATATGCACAGGGAAGGAGGCAGGTGTTCATGGGTCAGTGGAGTTCACAACTGAACTCAGAGACAGAAGGCCTGGGGAGAAAGATCACTTGTCTGAGATCTCAGTAGTAACTCATGTGAGAGCAAGAAAGGGCAGGGCTGTATGGTAGAGACAGCTCATTTTGCACACTGAGCCCTGATTTCCTAGCTTGACAATGGACACATACCTACAAAATTTCTCAAGCTGCAGTTCCTGAAGGAACACTGATAGGAAAGACAAGGCTGCTTAAGTTGCCCACATCGGACCCTTGCCTCTCTACAGTTGCACAATTCCACAATCCAAAGTTACAGAAAAGGTGGAACATACTACTTACGTTCATGTCACAAAACCCTACTGTGCAGGGCTTCCCTTTCCTCAAGAATAAGTTCTTCTGTTCTGCATCAACGTAGGGCACACACGGGCCGGAGAGGTTCCTACAGCACACCTTGCATGAGTTGTCGGTGTCTGGAAGAGAAGCACCAGCTGACACAGTCACCACAGGCTTCCCTGACTCTAGGTGGTAACAGCAGACACTACCCAAGGCTCGGTCAGAGCGCCTGCCTGCATGGAGTATGTGGCTTAGGCTCCAGGTCCAGCACCATGCAAAGAAAATGGGCCAAAATTCCATATTCATCTAACAGTTTCTGACTTCGTAACTCCAGCTCTTCACTTTACAGTTACTAACTAGGTGTGGTAAGGCATGCCTTTAATCCTAGCACTTGGAAATGAAAATCAGGCAGGTCTCTGACTACAAGACCAGCTTGGTCTACAGAGTGAATTCTAGGACAGCCAGGGGCACAAAGTGTCCTCTCTGTCCATACTTGCTCGATGTTCTTGCTAATGTGCCGTGATCAGCACTCCCATCCTGTAGAGCCTGTCCTGCCCTAGGCCCTGCAGCTGTGACACCACCTGGGGCAAAAAGTCTAAGTTGGTCAGGTGAACTGTGTAGACACTCAGAATGACAGTCTGACTCTGCTGGGGAGTTGGGGGAGGGGGGACCTAAGTTTATCTTCAGGAAGAAAGCCAAGCAGGACACAAAGAAAGCGAAGACTTAAGTCAGTCACTTACTGGCAGCTGTGCTGACTTTGAAGCACTGTGGCTCAAACCAAGTGCCTCCTGCATTGACGCTACAGGCTCTCTGTTCTTACACTGACCCACCAGGGGGAAGTATTCAATCCAGTGTATGGATGACTTCCCAGCCTCATGCTTCAATATGGAACAGAACTGTCACCAGGCCACCAGCTCCACAGGAGTAGGAATCTGGAGTCCAGCCAGGTCCCGGATGTCCTTAAGCCTCCCTTCAGACCTAGTTGCTCCAAAAATAAGAGCATGGGAACCCAGAGAAAACTAAAGCTAGCATCAAAAAGGTTGCTTTCCCAGGCTGCTCCAAAAGGGATGAGAGGGTGGCAGATCTTGATGGCATCATCAAAAGTCTCACCAGAGGACAAAGTAGGTAAAGGCACTGAATGCCAACTTGAAAAGCTGAGTTTAATTCCTGAGACCTACATGGTACAAGATGAGAACTGACCCCTCAAATGATCCTTTGACTCTTAAGTGAACAGAGATGGCTCCCTATGCACGCACAAGATTCTGAAAATCCGACCTACAGGACTAGATCCTAGAAATAGTAAGTTCAAGGAGTTTGCTCCATTGGTGCCATAGGAACTATTGCTGTCCTTGTGCTTTACATGGCATGTGAGGAGGGTAAAGACAGTCCTCCCTCTCCCCTCAATGCCTTCCCAGTTTACCCTGAGCCTGCCTGCCTGCCTGCCTGCCTGCCTGCCTGCCTGCCTGCCTGCCACAGGTCTGAAATGGAGTGGAGTTGGTGGGGAGCCAGGCTCTGAACACAGGGATAGACCAGCATTTGGTGAATTACTCACCTGTACGCTGTGCCTTTTAACTTGTAGGTTCTAGTGGGGAGTGTGATCGGACTCAGGCTGTGATTGCAATGTGTTTCTCCCTACTTGGATGAGTAACAGGGGGCAACAGGACTCAAACCACTCACCGGCACAAGCACAAGACTCCAGCTCCTGCTCTCTCTTGCAGAAGGGAATGCATTTTCCAGCTTTGCACTTGCCAAGGTCCAAGCACACTGTGTCATCCTCTGCATCTCCTGGTGGTGGGCACTCACTGCTATTCCCTGGAGGCAGACCCAAAACTCAGTTCAAGACAAGGTTAGCAACCCTGGAAGGCACTCTGTAGACCAGGCTGGGCTCAAACTCATTGAGATCCACCTGCCTTGGCCTCCCAAGTGCTGGAATTAAAAGCATTCACCACCACCACCCAGCATTACCCTGAATTTCAAATACATGTTTGCAAGCCACGGGGTACCTGGAAAAACAACAGAAACACATACCTGTGCAGTAAGACACGCCTTTGCAAGTAGCATTAATAGCCTCCTGGCACTTCTTCTGAGCTGTCTCAAACTGACAATTTTTACAGCAAGGACTGTTCCTATCACTATAGAAGAAGAGACAAACATGATTCAATACCAATGGCATCCCAACATCTAATGTGATTGAATCAGTAACTCGGGCCAAGTCCCCACTGTACAGCCTGTGACTCCCCTGGAGCTACCTGCACTGTGTGTGTCCCTTAGATGGGATTGAAAAAAGCAACGTCAACACCACATTGCAGTATCAGTACACACAGCAATCACCTTTTGGTATTCTTGGTTATCATCTACTGGTTAATAAATGAAACAAAGCAGCCTGAGTGCCATCACACTCCCTACCAGAACCTACAAGTTAGAAGGCACAGCGTACAGTTCACCAACGCTGGTCTATCAGACACTTAATAAATGGAAATGTAAGTACCTTCTAATTTGAAATCTGCTTAATGTCATTGTTAAACAAACTCCATTTATTCTGATATATGGATAGACAACATGTATCCTAATATTACCACCTTGAATTGTTCCAATATTTTGCTGCTATAAAACACATAGCCATGAGTGACCTTGTCAAATCAACATTTTTGTCTAAGATTTTTCTTTTTCCCAGGTGAACTCCCACTGTGTAGCCTTGGCTGGCCTGTAGCTCACTGTGTAAAGTAGGCTGGATTTGAACAAACAGATCTGCCTCTCTGCCTTTCAAGCACTGAGATTTCAAGCATGCTCCACCATGCCTGGCTTTGAAAAGGACTCTTAAACTCCAATGAGAAAGCTAGTGAAAGCAGCCAATACCAAGCTCAATCTTAAAAGAAACATTCAGCATAGGGAGGCAAAGTTAAGTGGATCTCTGAGTTCATGCTAGCCTGATCTATAGAGAGAGTTTTCAAGGTCAGCCAGGGCTACATAAGACTCTGTCTCAAAGAATAAGAGAAAACACAAGGGCTAGAGAGATGGCTCAGCGGTTAGGAGCATCAGCTGCTCTTTCAGAGGACCTGGGTTCATATCCCAGCACCCACATGGCGGCTCACATCTGTCTATACTCCTGTTCCAGGAGACCAATACCCTCATACAGACAGATTTTCAGCAAAAGAATGTACACAAGATAGAATGCTGTATCAGTGGTCGTGCAAGCCAGGTTAAACAGGTCTAAGATTTTCCATAAAGCACTGGACTTGCACACACAACTCCTACCTATGCTTTAACTCCAAGCAGCTGCAGTACAGTCTGTATCTGGACCCTCCTCACCCACCCCCATACTCAGTTTCTCACCTGCACTGCACACCTGGCTTCAGTGTGCAGTCACTATTGCAGCAGGTGTCATTGTTGAGGTACATGATGCCCGGGTCACACTGTTCACCTTCATCAACCCTGGAGTTACCACACACCTTATTGCTGCGCTCCTGGAAGCACTCCTGAGCCTTGCTCTCTATGGTCTTGTAGATGGACTGTTTACTACAGTTTGAAAACATCTTAAGAGAAAAAGGGGCCGTGAGAAAGAAAGAAACAAGATGAATTCATCCTCAAGTAGGACTGTGCTTCTCTACACACAAATAGCCACCACTGAGCTACTATGTCAAGTGGCCACCTGCAAGCAGTGGACTAATGTAAAGCTGATGTTAGACACTGCTTGAACTGCCCGTTTGCCATGCATGACTTCACTTGCTCCCTGGAAGACGATGATCTAGAAACAGCTGAAACAATGGGCCACTGCAGCCTGTCAACTACACCTCTGTAAAGGCTCGCTTGTTTCCAACCTCCCCGTATAGTTTTAGAGCAGTGGGTTGAAAACCCTTTGAAGTAGCATACCTGATATTTATTTACACTAAGATTCCTAACAGTAGCAAAGTTACAGTTATGAAGTGGCAATGAAAATTTTATGGTTGGGGGTCACCACAGCATAATGGGTCGCAGTGTTAGGAAGGGTGAGAACCACTTTGTTAGCGTATAAAATGAATACAAACTGGACCCAGCACAGAAGCCTTTGAGAAGCTATCTGGGCGTGTCCACTGCTGACATCTCTCTTCCACTCACTGGGAGACGCTGTAACACTGTCTCCTGTTATTCAATACAAAGGCCAGGGTTTTCTGTTTTAAGACAAAGGTCTCAATTGTGTGACTCAGGCTGGCCTGGAGCTACCTATCTAGACCAGGCTAGCCTTGAACTCAAATACACCTGCCTCTGCCTCTTTGTGGTACTAGGGTTAAAGGAGTGCCCCCCCCCCCAAAGGCCCATGGCTATGAAGAATGCTCTGCACTGACAGTCATAGTCTGAGATAGGAAGCAGTGGGCCTCCAGGGCTGAGAGTATGCTGGGCACACGGTGACCGCCCTGTCCTGTACTTGGCTTTCTGACCATCTCCACTCCTGATCCTCTGCACCTCACTTTCTTTCAGTGACCCTCCCGAGGCCACAGCCCTCAGCATCCCTTTTCTTTCCAGTGACTTCAGTGTGCACAGCTCATGCAGCACCTCAGGGCATCTACTCATAGATACTTGTTGACCCATCTAGACTCTGCAAACAGGGCTGTTTGTTCAGTGAAACAAAAGAATCACCTTATTTCTGTCCTGTAGTCTTTCCACCTATTACAAATGTTGATGAAAAAAACTCATGAGCATTTAGGACACAAGGCAAGAGGATTCCTGGGATTTCAGGCCTGGTCTACATAGCAAGTGTCAGGACTACATAGAGAGACCAAAAAAAGGAGGAAGAAGATAGATAAGATAGACAGACAGACAGACAGACAGACGGACAGGGTGAGTCAAGGAAAAGGCTCTGCCTCCATAAGTAAAAGGAGCCTGCTGCCAATCCTGATGGCCTGATAAAATGTCCAGGTGAAAGGGAAGGACTAGCCCCCCAAAACTGTCCTAAGCTCCACAATGACCCCACAAATACATAAATGTAAAGAATTATTTGGTGAAAACCTAAGACAGAAGATCATACACAGTATTTCTTCATAAGGGAGTACTTGTTGGGAAACTGAACTGTTAAGGAGAAAATGTGCACTAACCATGATGGGTACAGTCTCTGCCCACGTCCATGCCACAGAGGGGGAAGTAGCATCGTGTGCTTTAACTCTGGCAGTGTACAAAGTCAAACGTTCCCCCAAGCTCTGGCAGCACCCTCATACCCAGAGCCATCCAATATGGAACCACTAGCTTTATGTGAACACTTAGGAGTCTATCCTCACTGAATCTCTTATACTTCTCACAGACGTGTCCAAACGTGTTAAATGGACAGTTTCATGAGTGTCCATGTCTTCTTCAAAAGCTTCCACATGACTTCCCAGGTTTCCTGTACTTAGCACTTGTTTTAAGAGTTTTATTAAGGCACATTTATCCCAGGTACAGCAAATGGGGGAGAGTGGTAACAGACTGGGAAGTACAGCTAAATTTAAATGAGTAACAGACTATAAATAAAACTGTCAGGTCATTTTTAAGACTGAACCAAATAGCCTCAAAAGTAGGACTCTGACTAAAGTCACTACTGTAACTGTCATAATGCACCCAAGTTCACATGGAATTAACCTTGACAAACTGTCCAAAGGACACTAAGTTCCTACTGTATTTGACCATTCCATCTCTAGGAAGAACATTAGGAAATGAATACTTTGCCAAGCCCCCTTTCTAGTAACCCACATAGCCTTCTTTCCTACCACTAAACAGTGATCAAAGCTAACATACCTTATTGTTCTCGTGGTCACCACTCACAGCTATGGGATACATAACGTACTTTCCCCCCTGGTCCTCATTTGGGGCACATTCTGCTAGCCCGTCAGGATCATGTTCTGCTCCAAAATTATGTCCCAATTCATGAGTTGTAACCAGGTCAGCTTCCTTAAGAATCAGGCAAAGAAAATATGTAACCATTAGCTACTTCTGCCAGCTGGGCCCATTTATTGATCAAGCAGGAGTAGAATGACTCCCATAAGTGCCCATAAGTGGTCCACACCCACATACACTCATTGTGTGTGTGTGTGTGTGTGTGTGTGTGTGTGTGTGTGTGTGCGCGCGTGTGTACATGTGTACATGTGTATGCATGTGTGTGTGTGCGTGTGAGAGAGAGAATGAACAGATCATTTACTCTATGAGATCAAACAGAACAGAAAGATACTGAGCCCACCTACTGCCCCAACTAGATACTCAGGAGACTGAGGCAGAGGGGAATACACTGGCCCAGCAGGTTAAAGCCACCTGGGTGGAGGATGAAGAACACACACAAAAGTTATCTAGGAAACAATGCAAGGGTACTTTCAAACCAGTATCCTGTAATACATGATTGATACATGCCTGTAAGCCTGTAATCCCAGCACTCTCCAGCACAGGAAACTGATACAGGAGAATCTCAAATTTAAGTGAGACTCTGTCTCACCAAAAACAAACACATCAAACAAAAGAGTAAATATTTTACAAAAAGTAGATTCAAGGGCCCACCTGCCCCTACAAGGAGGGGAAAAAGACAAAACAATGATCCCCCCACAAAAAAAGATTTAATTATCTGTATGCAACCTCTGGGTGGGTGGGTACAAATGAGCACAGGACTCAGTGAGGCCAGAAGAGGTGCTGGACCCTGGTGCTGGGAATCAAACTCAGGTCCTCTGGAAGAGCAGGGAGCAGTCTTCACTGTTAAGCAAGCTTTCCAGCTCAACATAGTCAATTTTAAGCTCCGTCAAAATACCAGTGTTTCATATATTAGTTTTTCCTACCAATACTCTCCCTCTCTATAGAATATATATATGTGTGTATATACATACATACATACATACATACATACATACATATATATATATATGAATGAATGACTGGCTGTCATGGAATTCATAATGTAAACTAGCTGTCCTTAAAGTCAAGGAGATCCACCTGCCTCTACCTCTCAAGTGCTTGGAGTAGAGGGCGGGCCAGGGAGACCGGACTGAGAGCGTCCCTGACGCACCGATGTGGTCTGGGAAGAGATACGCCCTGTCTAGACCACCAACGCTTACTGTGTTTCTATTATTTGTAGCAAAGCATATTTGAGCAGATATTCGTACACAGAAACAGGCTTCTGTTGATGTTGTTTTGAGACAGGTCTCAGGAACCAAGCTGGCCTTGAACTTAATATGGAGCTGAGGACAATTTTGAAATGTTGAGCCTCCTGCCTTAACTTCCCCAAATGCTGGGGCTGTAGGCCTACACCACTCTCCCTGGTTTTATATGTTACATGCTAGGCAAACACTCCACTAACTGGGCTATACCCCAGACCCCCAAACAAGGTCATAAACTGAGGCTAAGAACTCATACTTTTTTTAAACAGCAGATGAATACCAGACAACAGAGCAATGCCTTCAAGTGTGGAAGGACAGAACACACCCCGCCACAATGCCAACCAAGTATAGATTACTTTTTAAAAAGATACCAGTATAAATATATAACTGAGATTCTAAGGCAATGCACTCCAAATTTATCCTGTTTATAAACAAAAAACAAAAATGGGCTGGAGAGTTGGCTCAGTGGTTAAAAGCACGGTTATCAAACACCTCAGGACCACCTGTTACAACTCCAGCACTTCCAACACCCTCTCTGGCATCTATAGGGACCTGTGCTGTACAGGTCTGTGCACAGGCACTCACACATACACAAACATTTTTTTAATAAAGTTCTTTTAAAAAGATCAAGGAACATACCTTTGTAAGGATGGTTTTACCATAATTTTTTGTACTAGTCAGACCACTATTCAGATAGATGTTTTTCTTCCCACCTGGGCTGTAGTAAGCTAAAGGAAAAGAAAACACACAAGTTGCCTCTTCACACAGAACTGAAACATAACCCAATATCATGACAGCGCAAAGGAGACTTACCTTTGGGGCAAACCCCTCCATGACTGTTTGTTCTGGGAGAACCCACATAAGCTAATCCAAGAGTTCCCATATCAAAATCCTGGTATGTGAAAAGATGAGCCAGGCAGACTTTGGATGCTTCTTCAGCTATATCGAAGCTAAATTGCTTTAAAGAGAGATTAGTTAGATTACCATTGTGCCAGGTTCAGGGGCACATTACAGAAAGCTGTGGTTCTGCACTGGCACCTACAAGTCCTTCCTGTGAACAAGCTTGCCCTGGGTTCGTACCCATCCAGCAGGCAAAGAGCACAGTTATGGGGGTGGTGGGGAGCACTCGGGCACCTTTTCATCTACTCTGAATTCACGGCTCTTCCACACAAAGACCCAGTCAGGACTAGACCAGCCAAGTTCCAGAGAGACTGCAGACCCACACTACACAGGGCAAGGAATTTCAAGAGTTTAACACGCTGTGCAAGGATTACTTTAGTTTTAATTATTTGAGTTGGGAAAGATTTTTGCTTAAACTTTATAGATTATAATTATAAAAAAATTATAAAAATTTATAAATACGTTTCTTAAAAAGTGGACATACCTTGCCCCATGGTACCAAATAAAAGATTTAAAGCAATTTAAAGAGCACTGCAGATTCATTCCCCTAACCTCTACCCTACCCCACACCCCATGGGCCTTACTTCAGTGTCTTATTTTTCTACCCTAACAATCCAAACACTTTAAGTTTAAAAAAACCCATGACTTTTGAAAATGTTTAATGTCAGCCCTCGAGAGGCAGAAGCAGGTGGAACTCTGTAAGTCTAAAGCCAACTTGTGAGATCCTGTCTAAGCATACACACACACATTTACAATGAAAGATGAGAAAATCCCATGTAAAGACTGAAGCACAGCTGCCTGGGACGTAACAGTCACAACATAGGGAGTGAAGCTCCAGGACTTCCCTGGGGACCCACAGGAAGTGTGGTGGGTCAGCTGCCTCGACAATCAGGGACTTCTCAGGCTAGTCCCTATGATAACTCAGGATAAGACATCTACACCTAAAGAATAAGCCGAACTGTGATCAGAACAGAGCTCATATATTGATGTTCTAGCCCTGACTCAGAAAAGCTGTATCTGGAGACGAGGTCCAGTGAGGATATATTCACAGGTCCTAATAACAGATGACCTGTTTCCTTATGAAAGCAACATTGGGGGAGGGTTTGTTCAACTGTTGCTTTGCAGGGCTAGGATCCAAGTCTAGACGACACAAATGCTAGCATGTGCCAAGTAAGAACTGCATTTCCAGCTTCACACACATCTTCATGAGGAGGTAAGGACACAGACATACACAGAGGGAGACATCAGCACACTAAAGAGATTAGACCTAAGCAGAAACCAATCTTGCCAATACCTCTAGCTTGTATTGCTGGCTTCCAGACTATGAGAAAATAAATGCCAAAGGCTTAAGCATCCCAGGTTGAGGTACTCTACTAACAGGAACCAGAGCTGAGTCACATTTGCTGAGACTTATCTCGAAAGCAACAATACAGAGCACCTTTAATCCCAGCACTTGGGAGGCAGAGGCAGTGGATCTCCTGAGTCCCAGTCCAGCCTGCTCTACAGAGCGAGTTCCAGGACAACCAGGGCTGCTTGTCTCAGAAAAACAAAAATCAAACAAACAAAAAGAAACTGTCCCAATCTCCCTCAGTGTGGCTGGCAGATCAAATTACATGAACCAGTATCATACAGCACATAATGGGTTTCAATCTAGGGAAAAAATAATTTTAAAAAAATTTAATTTCATTCAAGACTGAATTTTAATTTTGGCCTTGTGAGTACATAAGCAAAAAAAAAAAAAAAAAAAAAAATCCGTATTAGTCCTACTATTTGAACCAACATATTAAAAATAGGAGATTAAAAAAACAACCTACCTAAATGTTCCAAGCTGCTAAACTTGCAGTAATTTGTTACAGCAGCAACAGAAAATTAACATACATATAGTATACCAATTGACAATAAAGCAGTCAGACAGTGGAGTCATGCAGCAGTATACTAAGGAGAGAATGTACAGTGTGCTAACTCTTCAAATTTATTATGAAAATAAAAATAAAATGTTCAAATTTCTATAAATCTCAAGTAATATTTGTGCAGGTATCAATACATGTTCACATGTTCTTTGGTAAGTACTGCCCTAAAAACTTGTAGTTAAGTTGCAGAGAGACCGGAGGCACAAAACAGTCAAAGTCTACACACTGACTGTGTTACTTTCCAGAGAAGATTCATTGTGCTGAATAAGATGCTCAAAGATGTTAAGATTCCAACCATGTTCCTTAACTAGCACAGATACAGCCATTAGAAATTAGAAACTGTGCAGAACAGGGCCTACCTCCAGCAACATCTTCACATCCCACGCATCCTTTTCCTCATTTGGGTAACTTTTTGCCATATTGAAATGTTTTTCACCAGGTTTTACTTCTTGTGGAGACTTGAGAATTCGAATCTATACTTAAAGGAGAATATACTTAGAACAATTCCAAAGTATCCTAAGACTTTCCCCACATTATTTTATTTCTTCACTTCATAAAAAGAGCACCTGGCCAGGCACAGTGGCGCATACCTTTAGTCCCAGGACTCCAAAGGCAAAGGCAGGCAGATCTTTGAGTTTGAAGCTAACCCAATATACACAGTGTGTATTCCAGGACAACCAGGGCTATCTGGAAAGACCCTGCCTCAAAAACAAAAACAAAAACAAAAACAAAACCAAGACCAAAATCCTCAGCAGCTAAGAGCACTCGTTCTTACTCAGGACCCATGTTTGATTCCCAGCACCCGTATGCAAGTTCACAACCTTCCATAACTTTATATCTTTAAAAAAAAAAATCAGCATCTATGTAACCCTGGCACTTGGAGGATGAGATGGAGATGAGACAGTCACTACTGGTTCAAGGGCAACCTGGGTTACACAGCCAAAGCCTGTCTCAAAAACTAAACACACAAGACATACACATGCACTCACATGTGCACACATACATATATACACACGTACACGCATATGCACTAACATGCGCACACACACACAAAGAACTCAACTATCTATTCCTATAAAAAATGTTTTATAACTCAAGTTCTTTAGCTCAAATATTCAAGGTCCAAAACAAACTGAAAAGCATATGGTGCAGAAAATATATGTCAATGAATTATTTAGAATTATAAATGTACAAATTTTTACATGTATTTGAAATAATTAAGACCTTGGGCTATATGAGCCTAAGATATTTATTACAATTATAGTCAATAATTTAAAAATGAAGGGCTGGGATGATAATCCCTCCTATACTGTCCATATAGAAGACTGTAAGAATTTGGAGCTTCTCTTTGTGTGTGTGTGTGTGTGTTGAAAACAATTCCTATAAAACCCACTAAGAAGAAACGAAGAAAGGTTTGTGATCAGGGCCTTTGGGACAAGACTGGAAAGTGCACTTGGCTCAGCAGTCTCTGGCCTCCCTTCTGTCTGCACTGGTACTCAGTCAGCATCCTGGGAGGGTCAACGTCAGCTCTGACTCAACTGGAAGTCACAGCTACACACCTAAATTACACCTTCGCTTCATCTTGAAGGGATTAAAGAACTTGACTTTTCTGTTTCCCTTATTGGTATGTTTTCCAATTGTTTCCAAGTTTATGAGGCAAAAAGGAACTATTTGCTGATACCTAAAAACCTGCATGGTATTTTACAGCTGTTTTTATAAGTTTTTTTTTTTTTTTTTTTTTTAATAGTTAAACATAGTACACCAATATTAAACCACTAAGTTTCCTTTATATTATCAATAGGGAATTATATCCAACAGAACATAAAATAAGAAGTCAAAGGGCCAAGAGTATAAGGCATATTGCCAGTGTGTTAAATACAGACTTATCTGTATACTTATAATACACATGTACAACATCTGGGAAGACAAGCTCAACTGGCCTAGAACTCCGTGTGTAGACCCGGCTGCCTCCACCTGGCACCGGTACTGCGTCAAGCTGAGTCATCTTTCTTTTTGTAGTTTCCTTTCTGCCTGTTTGGTTTTTCCAGAGAGGACCCTGGCTGTCCTGGGACTCACACAGATCTGCCTGCCTCTGCCTCCCGAGTGCTGGATTAAAGCTGTGTGCCACCACCATCCAGCTGTTTGCCTTTTTTTTTTTTCATCTCTCAATTTTACACAATATAATCCACAAGACTATACAGTTTAATACAAATAACCTGGAAACACTCATAATATCAAGATATGTATCTTTCCAAAGCAATACTCAAATTTCCAACCCACGGAGGTCAACCATTACTGAGAGCATACACTGGCAGCATGCTCTGTAAGCCAACGCACTGAAAAGATCCACTGCTGTGTGCACACCCTCCCTTGCACTGTATTCTGAAGTAAACTTCCTGACTATGGATTCAAAATTGTAAAGTTTTTTCCCTAATACCTTCTGTATTCTATCAGAATCTCCTTTTTTACTCTTCTAGAGATATAGTTGCAGTTGCACAAAATCAGAATAACCTGTCATTGCTGATTTATGTACTGGAGCTCTAACAAAAGCCTGAGGAAATCAGAGGAAAAGAACGCTATAGGAAATGAAGGAGCTATGATTGACAGGTGAGTACGTAACAGCATTAAGAGCGTTCATTCCTGAACTAACCTTCAAGGCAGAAACTGTCATCTAGGATCGCATACCAAAAAGGCAACACAATTTATCATTTGAAAGGATCATAAATGAGAATATTGATGACTGATGTTTATGTTTAAGGTTTTGAAAAAAAAATAAAAAATATTTCCTATATAGAACCACTTGGGTCCACAAGGCCCCTATTGATAAATACCTGTTCTATCTGTATTCCATAACCTTTAAATCCCGCATTATCCCACGAAGTGTTCCGGTATATGTCATCAACTCGGTCAATTAGCTCTATCTGTAAATATAAAAGATGAAGTTATATAAAACTCCACCACTCATTCCAATGTAATAAAACCTACTGGAATCAACATCTAATGGAGAAAAATACACAACTGTTTATGAAAACTTGCATCAAAAATTAATCTATCACTAATGGGTGTATCAAGAAAGTTACCCCCAGAGCCAAACTTAAAACACCGATACAAGAACGTTACTGTCTCTGCAACCTCAGGCTTTTAAATACTGCCATCGAGTCAGCTATGAAAGAGAAGGTCAATTCTGATTTATCAGAGAAATCTAAGAAGTGTCAGGGGTGCCTTAAAAGTGCCCTAGAACAGGTAAAATGGTGATACTACTTTTTAAAAAAAAATGTTTTCCTTTTTTTGTGTGAGTGTGGATACATGTATATGCATGTTTTCTGTGTGTGTGTGTGTACACATGCACTTGCTATGTGTACACGACAGAGGCAGAGCATAACCACTATATCAGAAAGAACAAAAAAATGAACAAAAAGGCCTTATGGTAACTAGGGCTGTGAATGTCTCACTCTTCCATATACTATCCTAAGACTATCTCTGTAACATGGCAATGAGAAAAAACTCTGTGAAACACAGAAACAAACACAAAATACACACAGGTTCACATGCTTATCTATTTTTTATTCTGAAGTATAAATCTATGCAAGTAATACTAACATTTGTAAAGAGCTCACTTGTATAAAGGGACTGATTATATTATAAACTTTCCCCTTTTCGGCTCAAAAAATGTGTTAGCAAGTTTGTTCCAGCTATGAAAAAACAGTTCTTCATTTCAAGTATCGATGAGAAATGCACTTTGAAAAAGCTGACCTCAAGGCTGGAAAGATGGCTCAGAGGTTAAGAGCACTAGGTGCTTTTCCAGAACTCAGGTTCAGTTCCCATCATCCACATGGAGGTTGAGAACTATCTGTAACTCTAGTTCCAGGGGACCTGACATCCTCACAACAGACAAATGTGCAGGTAAAACACCAAAGTTCATTAAATTAATAAATCTTTAAAAAAGAAAATAAAAAGTTGACCTCACACTGGGTGATGGTGGCTCATGCCTTTAATCCCAGCACTCAGGAGGCAGAGGCAGGCAGTTTAAGGCCAGCTTGGTCTGCAGAGTGAGTTCCAGGACAGCCAGGACTGTTGTTACACAGAGAAACCCTGTCTCAAGAAACCAAAAGGAAAAAAAAAGTAGGCCTCACAGTATGCTCACACTCATGGTGTACAATGTGAAGAAGTAAAATACAAGGGGTCCTTTGATTTGAATCCCAGATGAGAATTTTTCAAGAAAGACTCTCTTGCTCAGGAACAAGAGTCAATGACTCCCACTATTCTCCTAAGAAATTCATCCACAGACAGAGGAAAAGGAGAGAGGCTGTGGGAGGGTTGGAATGAAATGGACAGAGGGGGCAGGAGGCAATGAGAAAGCTGTCTTTGCTCCACTGGGCTGCAGGTTCATGAACAGCTGCATTCTCCTTTATTCCCTCGATGACAACATTTTAATCAGTGCCAAGTTATCAAAGATGAATAGGGTCATGCTGAGAAAAAAAAATTCTGGAAAAAATTATTTGCTTGGCTTTAAAATTTTAGTAGCTGATGCTAAAAGTTTCCTGTCTGTCTGGAGCTATATCAGTGCTACGGCCCTTGCTTAGCAGGCACAGCCCTGGGCTTGATCCCCAGGACTCAAAGAAAAAGGTGACGAGTGTTAATACCTCTTTAATCTTCCTATCTCTGCCCTGCGGTTAACTAAGGCTGTGAATGTCTCACTCTTCCATATACTATCCTAAGACTATGATGAAAACCTTCGTGAAACACAGAAACAAACACAAAATACACACAGGCTCACATGCGTATCTATTTTTTATTCTGAGTATAAATCTATGCAAGTGATACTAACATTTGTAAAGAGCTCACTTGTATAAAGGGACTGACTATATTATAAACTTTCCCCAATTTAGTCTACAGGAAAAGTCCTATACACAGAAAATAGTAACTTTAAAGCAAATGCATCCTCATAATTCTGAAACTATAGTTTATACAGAGAGGTAGAAAGGAAGTGTCAGTGTCTGGAGCAGGCCTGGTCTCTTTAAGCTGTGATGACTGCAGCTCTAACAGAACTAACGCAGCACATGAGTGACTTGCTGAATCACCGTGTCGTGTCATCAAATACTTACTAAGTAATTGGTAGTCGTGCTCTCTTCTCCTCGACCCATGTATTTATAAAATCGATGATCTGCCACCACCAGTAATTTACAAGTATTCTTCAAGGGGTTAGGTTCAGCTCGTCTCTTCACTCGACGAACAAACTCTAATATGAATTTGTATGCACTATTAAATTAAAATTCATCAAAACAGGGAGGATTTTTATAGTAACACTTAGTTCTAATATGTTTATGAAACAAACATTATTTGAGTTTAGTATCATTAAAGGTATCTTTCTCCTTTCTGGGGAGAGTGAAAACACGGTCTCATGCAGCCTCGGCTGATCTTGAACTCGGTGTTGTAACCAAGGGTGACCTTCAACTCTTGATCTTTCTGACCCCACCTCCCAAGTCCTTAATGATATGTTGAATAATAATAACAATAATATTTGGAAAAAGTAACATAAGGTTTATAATTGCTGAATTCAAAACCAAGGGGCCTGGGATATGCAAACCCCACCACCACAAAGGGAAAAGATGTTCATAGATGTTTAATATAGCAATCATTACTAGGCAATGAAGCCACTGGTCATTTTCTCCTAGACACCCATGAATTAATCAAAGGTAAAAAGGTCAAGGTAACCAGACATTGAAACTTAAGTAAGACTGAGCCAGGTGTCAAGACACAAGACTGTAATCTCAGCACTTATGAGGTGGAGGCAAGAGGATGGCCATAGTGAGCTGTACCTTGTTTAAAACTAACAAAAACAAAGCAATCCTGAGTGTCTTGGAGGTGTCTCTACAACCCTCAGTTCAGTGCAAGGCTGCAATCTTCTCAGCTCCCTGATACAAGCAGGTCTGTCTAGTGTTTACTCTAAGCAGTTTTATGGAGTATGCAGATGTACACACATGCCCATCTGTATATAGAGAAATACATCCATAGACATAACTCACGTATATCGGCTTGTTAACGTGACACAAGCTAGAGAGAGTCATGTGGGAAAAGGGAACCTTAACTGAGAAGATACCTCAGTTTGACTGGCTCATAGGCTATAATCATTTACATGGGGCCCATGTGAGTGGTACCAGCGCTGGGCAGGTGGCCCTAGGTGGTATAAACAATACAAGCTAAAGCCAGCATAGTGGTGCAAGCCTTTAACCCCAGCACTCGAGACAGAGACAAGAGGATCCCTAAGTTAAAGGCCTGGTCTACAGAGCAAATTCCAGGACAGCCAGGGCTACACAGAGAATACCCCTGTCTTGAAAACCAACCAAACAAGCTGAGAGAGCCATTAGGCACTAACCAGAAGTAGCAATTCCCCATGGTTGCTGCTTCAGTTCCTGCCCTGATTACCCTTCGTAATGAACCGGAAGCTATAAAGATAAAACCTTTCCTCTCACAGCAACAGAAAGCACACTAAGACATTTAGATTTGTCAGTCTGGGAGTAGAAGCAAAACCACCAGCACACCTTCTTAATGAAATTGTGTACATACATAGCTATAAATGTATCCTTATAATTGAAGTTGAAAAGATCAGTCTTTGTTAACAAAACACTTGTCAAATAATCTGTTTAAGAATGCATTAGGTGGTGATGCCTGCCTTTAGTCCCAGCACTTAGGAGGCAGAGGCAAGTGGATCTCTGTGAGTTAAACGCCAGTCAGCTCTATAGATTGAGTTCCAGGACAGCCAAGGCTACACAGAAAAACCTTGTCTCAAAAGTAGCAAAACAATCAATAAAACATCCCCTCCAAAACAGTTTTTTTTTTAAATGACCCCAAATAGATGTGTTTATGATTGACAGCTTTTATGTATTTCAAACACTACAAAGTTCTTTTCCCACCTAATTAATCTCTTACAAGCACCAAAGACTACTTTTCAGAAATAGTATTTTGCTGTTTCTGAAGGTCCACAAGAACTTCCGTTAGATCATTTCAACTGTCTCTTTCCTCAGTATCTTTTAAGACAATTATTGCTTCACCTGTTTTTTCTAGTGTTTTCAACTATTACATAACAGAAAAAAACTTGAAAGTTTCTGTAGCAAAACTGTTATTTTCAAACCAAACACTAGAGTTGCCTAATAATCATTCTATATTTATCAATTAACAAATATCACTGTTGGAAGAGACCACTGTGATATGCTTATGCTATATCGGAAATGTATTTTAAGTCTTACCTTCAGATGGCTCTCTGTCTATGAGTCCTTTTGGAAGCAACTCCTCATCATCTGCTTTTAAATAGCCACACACTTTTGGAGACTGCAGACGTGAAACATCTTTGATATCTTCAGATTTATAAACTAACATTCTTTTATCTTTAGTATCATTAACAAATCTCCAAAGTGGCTAAGAAAGAAAACATATGATAAAGTAGAAAAAACCAAGAACTTCCAAACATTCAATAATATTCACACAACACTCTTTGTTCTTGGGCAATATTGTTTCTGAGAGAATTACCTGCTTTACCTTATAGTTTCTATGCTGCAAATAAATTCAATTGTTTACTGTTTTGTGCATATATCTGTACAAGATTGTAAAAAGAGAAAAATGTTTTTGCCTTTTCCATAAACAGTCAATTTTAAATACTTCTGTAATTCTTACTCTACTCCAGCATCGTTACATGTAGTCATGCTGGAGTGACAGCAGGTGACTCCTAGGCATGTGGTGCTTGCACTCTATTCCTTTAGCAGTCAGGAATATTTTCATTCAGCTTTTTTTTTTTATCATGACAGGTTTTATACACAGCAAAAGCCTTTTTATATGAGATGTTTGAAAGCTCTTAACAATATTGCTTTAGTCTTCTATTAGTTTCAGGGACAGCAGACTTTTGTTTATTTTCATCTGCAGTTCCCACCCCAGCACAGATCTAAATGATGCTAGAAGGCTCAGCATTTATAACCTGGCTCCATCACAGTAAATACAACTTATGTGCTCTGAAGGGTATACAAGTCAAAAGGGCTGTTTCCACTTTTACAAAACCAAGTTTTCTGTAAATAACTGGTCTCTGTTGGGAAGAACATAAAAAGAATTTTAAACCCAGATAAGTTGTGTGTGTATAAGAAAATGAATGAGCAAGACAGAACTCCATGCCCATTAGAATGGTTATCATCAGACATTCTCCTGAGGCTGTGGAGAAATGAGCCCTCATACATGCTGCTGAGAAGGCTGAAGCCCTAACAGACAGAATGGCCTCCGACAGAGCCACACAGAAAGACTCAATCTCAACAACATAACAACAAAAACCTTATAGACTAGTCACCCACACCACCCAAATTAAATACCTGCACCCAAAAGTGTGTTCCAGGCTGTTCATTCTAGAACATTCTATTTCAAGAATTAAAGCACATTTAATGATCAGCAGCAGAGGACTGGCTAAATAATGGTCTACCAGAGAGCCTTCACTTAAAAAAAAAAAAAAAAAAAAAAAAAAAAAATTGCAGGAAGAACAGTCTGGATAGCCACACTTCATATACAAATAGAAAAAGAACTAAAAAAATATTTTAGAAATGTATGGAGCAGGTGTGCATATCATGGTAAACACAGCTAAAACAAGGAGGCCCTGGTTCTACTGAACCACCAGCAAAGCATGGCAGCATAACCACAGCATTCAGACTGGCCTTGAGCTTACAGAGATTCCCCTGCCTCTGCCTTCCCCAGAGTGCTAACTGCCAGAGGCTCCCATTACAGATAGGACCCATCATACTTAATTAGCCTTAGCATCTTAAAAACGACCAAGACATGTTGTAGAACATTTGTTTATCCAGGCAACGATGTGTTACTTCTGTTTATGCTGCATTTGTTTAACATGTAAGGATGTGTATAAAAATGTGTAAAGATAGGCTACACCTGTTTCACCTTGCCTGCCTAAGGCACTCGATTGGTCTAATACAGAACCAAATGGCCAGTAGATAGGCAGGGAAAGGATAGGCAGGGTTGGAGGACAGAGAGGAACCTAGGGAAGAGGGGACTGAGGAGAGGGGGATGCCAGGGGCCAGCCAGACACACAGCCAGAAAGTGAGAGTGAAAAGATACATAGAACAAAGAAAAGAAGGGTGAAAAGGCCAGGGGCAAAATGTGCTTAGAGAGAAACGGGATAATGCAAGTTAGAAAAGCTGTCTAGAAACAAGCCAAGCCAAGTCCAGGCTTTCCTAACTCAGGTTAAGTCTCCATGTAGTTTATATTTGGGAGCTGAGTGTTGAACCAACAAAGAGTAAAAAACAAACTACAGAGAAGCGCTTTAAAAAGCAGAGACAAGCTCCTGAAGAAAGACGACTTCAAAGGCAGGCAGACAGGCAGGCGGGGACAGAGGCAGAAAGACCAGGACTTCAAGGCCAAGCTCAGCTACACGGCCGTAGATGCCAGCATGGGCTACAAGAGACCCTCTCTCAAACCCATCCCCAAATACAACCCTCTTACATAGACGTACCTCTATGTTATACTCTGCCCCATCTGTGTTGATTCTTACTGTAACGTCATCATCTCCTATGTGGGCTAGAACCCTAGAGTCAGGCTCACCTTGGGGAAAAAGGAAGACATTTTTAGTATCAAAAATATCTAGAGTGGAGCCAAGTGGTGGTGCCCAATGCCTTTAATCCCAGGACTCAGGAGGCCAAGGCAGATCTCTGAGTTATTCTGGGACAGCCTGGGCTCCAGAGAGACCCTGCCTTAAACACAAATAAACAAGCAAACCACACCTAAGGAAACCAGGAGCACAGATTGGAACACACAGATCACAACAATAATTTGGAGCTGTCCGCCATTTCCTCCCCTTTCCTCTTTTATTTTATGAATGTTTTGCTAGTCGGCTGTCTATGCATGCGGCACCCTCCGAGGCCAGAACAGAGTGTTGTATCCCCAGGAAATGGAGACTATGCGCCTCCATGTGGGTGCCTGGGATAGAACCCAGGTCCTCTGGAAGAACAGCCAGTGCTCTACTGTTGGGCCATCTCTCCAGCCCCCATTTCCTTCTTATCACAGAAAAAAGTAGTTCTTCACACTCTTGGGAGGCCGCTGCAGGAGCGGACAATAGTGAACTCGAGAGCAGCTTAGGCTACATTAAGAGGGAGGCCTGCTAAGCAGCACGCTAAACGATACCTATGCCTCCTATTAGAATCTTTCTGCTTCCAAACTTTCATAGTTCAAATAAAAACACCTCCTTCCTTTCCCATCCACCAAAAGAGACTTTGTAAGGAAGCTAACGCTGCAGACCTATGATGGGGTTTAAATCAAAAAATGCCCCCTACAGATTCGTGTGTTCGAAGTTGAGTTGCCAGTTAGATTTCTGAAAGGTGACTAAACTATCAGATTCTAAATTCATCAAGGGACTGATCCACTGATGACTAACTCATAACTGAACGGACTAATGAGGAGGTGGAATCTCCTTGGAAAGTCAGTCATGGGGGAATGCCTTTGCAGGATGCATCCTGTCCCATGCCCTTCTCTTTTCTCTATGCTTCATGGACCATGAAGTGAGCTGCCTCTTCCACCACAGGCTTTTGCTACCACCATGGTCTGCCTCACCTCAGACCCAAAGCATCGTGAACCAAAACCTTGTGAACCACACATTAGGTCAATCCTTCCTCTTTTGTCAGGTATTCCGTCACTGCAAAGAGTGACAAGCACAGAACACAACAGCCCAGGAGCACTGCCAAGGGAAAACACATACTCACCAACCACATGTCCGCTGAAGAAGTCCTGCCATTTCACATTGTACTCACTTTCTTCTTTGCCATCCACCACCACGACTCGGAAGTTTTGTGAAAAGCGTTCCATACTTGATGTCAGGTATAATTTAAAATGCCTGAAGAGAGAATCATTCACAGTTTAAAGACATAAAATGGAGACCTAATTTTCATTCTATTCTCTAAGATCTAGAAGAGACTAGACAAATAAATCTCTATGCAAGTTATAGCTAACAACTGTTTTTCAAGACTGATAACATGTGTTCTCTTTGGTAGGATTAGCATGGCCCTGCACAGGGATCATACACAAATCTGTGAAGCATTCATAATTTTTCCTGGGGGGGGGGGTAACTCCATTACTCCATGTGTCTGTGTCTCTGTGTGGGCATGTGTACGATGTGGATGAGTGCCCAGGGAGGCCAGGAGAGCTGGAGTTCCAGGTGGCTGTGAGCAGTCCAACATGGGCACTGGGAAACTCCAGGCTCCTGCAAAAGCAGCCAGTGCTTTAACTGTCAAGTCCCCTCTTCAGATCCACAGCAGCTAACAACTTACTAGGTAGAGACAACATTATTTTTTCTGTAAACACAAATGGACTAATTGGTTTAGTTATAAAACCTTAACAGAACAAAAGAAACTAATTTTTCTGAGATAGGGTTTCTCTGTGTAGCCCTGGCTGTCCTAGAATTCACTCTGTAGACCAGGCTGGTCTGGAACTCAGAGATCTGCCTGCCTCTGCCTCCCAAGTGCTGGGATTAAAGGTGTTAGCCACCACAGCCTGGCTAAACAAACTAATTTTAAAATAGTCTTTAAAGGGGGACTGGGGGTTGGCAGGACAGCTCACAGGTAAAGATGCTGGCTACCAAGCCTGATAACCTGAGTTCTATCTGTGCAACCTACATGATGGAAAAAGAGTACTAACTCCCTCAAGCTGTCCTCTGACCTTCATATGTACTTCATGGCACACATGTACACATGCATACACATACATTCAGAAAGAAACTATAAAGGGATCTCTGACTGCTTGAGAGTTCTACCTGACTTGTTTCTTGTAGCACTGAGACCCATTTGGAAAGATTGGAATCCAGACTACTTTGTTTAGCACGTTGTGAACACGGGCAGTATGCATCCATGCATCCATGCAGTAGTGTGAACACGGGCAGTATGCAGGCATGCAGTAGTGTGAACACAGACAGTATGCAGGCATGCAGTAGTGTGAACACAGGCAGTATGCATCCATGCAGTAGAGTGAACACAGACAATATGTAACCATGCAGTAGTGTGAACACAGGCAGTATGCAGCTATGCAGTAGTGAGTGTGAACAGACAGTATGCATCCATGCAGTAGAGTGAACACAGACAGTATGCATCCATGCAGTAGAGTGAACACAGGCAATATGCAGCCATGCAGTAGTGTGAACACAGACAGTATGCATCCATGCAGTAGAGTGAACACAGGCAGTATGCAGCCATGCAGTAGTGTGAACAGACAGTATGCATCCATGCAGTAGAGTGAACAGACAATATGTAGCCATGCAGTAGTGTGAACACAGACAGTATGCATCCATGCACTACTTTGTTTAGCACTTTGTGAACACGGGCAGTATACAGCCATGTATCCATGCATTAGTGTGAACACGGGCAGTATGCATCCATGCAGCCATGCAGTAGTATGAATATGGGCAGTATGCAGCCATGCAGCCATGCAGTAGTGTGAACATGGGCAGTATGCAGCCATGCAGCCATGTAGTAGTGGTTTGGTTTTCAGCACAGCTCTCTGGTGTCACTGAACATTCCCTGCCTCCATTCTGAAGGCTGTATGAGCGTCAGACACCCGCTTTTAATTTTTAGAGAGTAAGATTATTCCCTACATTTCCAAGTATTATGGAATCTATTTTTGCAGAAAGTACTGTTACATTAAGTGCATCTGTGTACACTGGTTAAAAATATGTAATTTTTAAAATTAAACATCCATATTATATATAGTCAAAAAAGAGAGAAGGAAAGAAAGAAAGAAACTCATTAACTAACTATTGAGAAGTGAGGGTAAAGATTATGCATTACCTTCCCTGGAAACTGATTAATAAGGAAACACATGTGGACAGTTAAGGTTGAAGTTGGGTGTCCTGCTTATCTCAGAAATTCACTATTCACTATGTTATATGCTATTAATTTTATCTAATTGCTCTTAAGATTATCTGTGAATTATCTCTACTTCATAAAAGTAAAAGCTGGGGCTCAGCAGCTACACACTCAGGGTTACACAGCTAGTCAACTGTGAAACTGAGCAATGGATTTGTACTCCACCGCTTCTAGCAACCAAGCCAGCACCCTATGGAAGAACTCTTAACACTGTGTAAAACCAAGATGTGCTTCTGTGTTTTTTTAAAAGAGCCTATGGTTTTTCTTCCTCAAAAGAACCCACCTTGAAAACCAGTAATATATAGTTACTACTGGGAAAATAAATACTAACAGCAGATATATACATAGCTATGTATATATACAGATATTTTTATTTATATATATATATATATATATATATATATATATATATATATATATATATTCCAGTTCTTTATATAGTTTAGTACTTTAAAGCTGGGAGGGAGACAGAGCAGTGGAAGATATGAGAAAAAAAATTTTAAATAAAAAATAATTTACAAAAAAGAACTTTAAAGCATTTTCATTCTAAAATAAAAGCTGGGGGTGGTAAGCCAGACTTTGTTAATGTGCCCACCAATACCCAAGGCAAAGCAAGATATTTTATTCATCTCAACCATAGGAACAAATGTTGTCAGCTATGGTGTTGAAAATATGAAATGTTACTTCCCTTTGGGTCTGCATAAATCCTTCAACTGCCAAGAAGAAACCCAGACTGGGATCGTCTCCAGAGCACAAGTATTTTTAACTTTTTGAGCATACAAGGTAATTTTAGTTTTGCTTATATATATTTTTGATGGTCAGAGAGATTCATCGTTTCATAAAACCTCGGCTCATTTCCTCTGCTATCCAAAGGTGTGCTCTCCTACATTACTCACATTCTTTCCACTTTGGTGATGATGAACTCTGAAAAGAAAAGCACCCCTGTGACAAACGCCCTGTTTGGTGTAATAGTGTCTTAATGTTCCTCCTAGGACAGTCCCAAGAACCGCATCCTGGGTTTTCTGCACTAAGACTCTGCTGTCAGGACTGGGGAGACTGGCTCCATGGGTACAACACTTGCCATGCCAATTTGACAACCAATTTTTTTAAAGACTGGAATGTGAGGATTGATGCCCAAGAGTGTCCTTTGATCTCCACATACCTGCAGCACCATGCATGCATCCACACTCATATACATAAACACACATATGTAATTTTTATTTTAAAAAAATCTGTTACATGGGTAAAAATAAAGCCCAAGTAGTGATAAAATTTGTTTTTTAAATATTCTGATCTTAGCATTGCATTTTATAAAAGCTTCAGACAGGATGTCAGTTAAAACAATTTTTGCACCTTTTTCTTATTTCAGCATTAATGAGTATTTATTTGTGTCAGAAGGTGAATGTTAAATGTTTCCTTCTTCATAAACTACTACTCATGCTGCAATCCTTCATATTCATCTTATGCTTCTCAACCTCTAATAGTCACACCCCAATCTAACACAGTCTGGCTTAAATGCTTCTGTGTCCACTGTATTGAAACGAGACTCTTCCTTCTCACTGGCTATCACCACAGTAACAGTGGTTTCTCGGAACCAAAGCTGGCCATCGCCTGCACTAGACTGGGAGTCTAAAAGCCTTGGCTCAAATCCAACCTCTACCATTTAATGCGTGAGCGTGACTCTAATCTATGAACCTAAGCAATCATCCACAAATGAAAAATATAAAAGATGTAACTCAGTATTCTGGAGGTTAAATAAAAGGCTATTTTAAAGCAATGATATGTTTCTGTAAATTGTTAGATCCAGTTCCTAATAAACAAGATCAAAACTGAACTTTAATAACAATAATAATAAAAGCTTCTTTGCTTCTGTATAAACAGGGATGGATATTAACATTTTCTTTCTTTCTTTTGTTTTGGGGTTTTTGCTTGTTTAGCAGGGTTTCTTAGTGCAGCCCTTACTGCCCTGGAACTCCTGTGCCCCAACTGAAGACAGATCTGCCTGACTTCACCCTCTAGTGATGGAATTAAAGGAGTGCACCACCATGCACAGGTTATATCAACATTTTCTTAGTGGGCTAATGTCATTTGTGGAACACAGACAGGAACAGGTAAAGCCACTGGGGTCCTCCCCATCATAGGTAAGGATTCTACAAGCTGCTTCAGAGCGCTAGGAAAAGAGAAAACTCAATTATCAGTTCCTGTTCCTACATACTGAACAACTTTCACTACATTTATTTAATTATTTAGTGTGTGTATGTGTGGGCACATGGGAGCCAAGGTACACACAAGGAGGGAGTCTCCTACCATGCAGGTGCAGGAGGTAGAGCCCAGGTTGTTAGCAGGCATCTGAGCCATCTCCCTCCCCACCCACTCCTCAGCAAACTTCCCACCAGTGATGCAAAAATAACCTTCAATTCTTGGTGCTAGCTGTGCACATACATTTTTATGAGCCATGGATGTGCCTTTAAAAGGAAACATTATCAAAGCTATGTCAAGTACCTGGTAAACAACACTCAATTCTGAGGTTGGTTGGAAGCTGGATAGCCAGTATCATACTACCAATAATCAATCATTGTACTATCTGTAAATAACTTCTAAAAGTTACTAAAAATAACATAAATATGGCAATGAGAAAAAATAAAATATTATTAAAAGCTTCTTGCACAAAATATCAATAATATGCCAACAACTGACCTAAGCAATACTATAATTCAGTAGCCAAAAGAATAAACACAAGAGAAAAAATATGAAAGTAGAACTCACAGAAAACAATTAAAATGTTTCGTTTGAAATGTAAATCAAAACAACTCTGGCATCAAGGTGCTCAGTGGGCAAAGGCTCCTGCTGCCAAGCCTGAAGACCCACATTTGATCCCTGGAACCCACATAGTGAAGGTAAGAGCAACTCCTACAAGTTGTCCTGATCTCTGTATATGTGCTGTAATTAAATGTTAAAAAAAAAATCTTGTTGTGCAAAACTTTTTAGAATTTTACAAACAAGAAACCTCTTTGAATCTAGGAAACTTGGTTAGAAAACGAAAACTTACTATTCTTCCTGTGAAGTGTGCTGATCGAATGGGGAGAAGCTACTGGGGGACAAACACAGGATCTTGTGTGTGCTAGATAAGCACTTTACAAACTAAACTATATCCCTGTCTCTCTGCGACAATCTGGTTCTTAAATCAGATGCATATATCACTAAACGGGCACGTAGCAATCTTTACACTTCAAATGGACCCACAAGTACTCTGTATTCCCAGGAAAAACAAAATCTCACAGGACAGATGCCCACCCTCCCACCCTATATGAGGATAATAACCCAGAAAGGTGAGGCCATGCACAAGCACTGTCCAGTAAGAACCAGAGTAGCCAGGACACATGCCTTAAAACTCCAGCACTGAGGAGACAGAGGCAGGTGGACCTCTGTGAGTTCAAGGCTGGCCTCACCTACAGGCTCCAAAGCTACACAGAGAAACCCTGTCTCATAAATAACCAGAGTAATGACAGAGCAGTAAGGACTTTTTTGGACCCTAATGGACCAGAACTGAAACAATGACACAAGAACCTCATCTTGATCAGCACTGCTTAATCCTAAGTATCTCTTTGTCATGACCCAATTTTCTCTCTGATTAGACATAAACGTCATGTAGGAACCTAGAGGATAAACTTGATGGTCTTCCTAATGTGTGTCTCACCACAGACTCTTTAATTGGAGTACTAAATGGGTGGAGCCTTGTCTTTGGGGGCTGCTTGAGCTGGTGTTTTTGCCCTAAAGAAATACTGGTAATGCTACTTATGTTTATTTTTATATGAAAGTCTTATCCAGTGAATTTTTTAAAGCCCATTTATATTCCCCTGCTGCTTTTTAAATAAGATTTTATGTATTCTTTCTTATGTACATGTATCTGCACCTAATGTGGCTGCTGGTAATCAAAATGGTACCCTGCAAGGGCAGTCAGTGCTCTCAACCAGAGCCATCTCTCCAGCCCCATCTTACTGCTTTTTTAATTGTCAGTTCAGATCCCAGCACCCACACTGAGTGGCTCACAAGCACGTGTAACACCAGCTCTAAGGGATCACTTTTCTGGCTTCCTTGGGCACTAGCACACAACCATGTACACATACTCACACAGACAGAAACATACATAGTAAAAATAAAATAATTCAAAAAATTTAAAATAGGGGCTGAAGAAACAACTAAGCAATTAAGCATACAGCTCGCAAACGTCTGTACCTCCAGTCCCAGGGAATCCAATGCCCTCTTCTAGCCTCTGAAGGCACCAAGCACACATGTGGTGGTATACAGACATACATAAAACAATGAATAAAAATTTTTTAAAAATATAAGGTATTATAAGTATAAAATTGTTAGAATTTTGTAAACATGGTTACGTTACTATCAGTAATATTCTTGGGATACTCGTTTCCTTTACAATTTTGATATAAAAAATATTTTAAAACGGGCAATAAGCAATGTTAGAATCACACATGACAAATTGTAATTACATCAAGTACAAATCTTTAACAAGTGTTTTCCTAAGATTTCTGTAGATAACTTTTCTTACTGCTTTAATCAAAACAAATCCCACCCTCACACTGTCCCAATATTACCCTATATATAATTCTAATTACCTTTTCAAAGCTGAAAAAGTTAGTAGTGTTTCTAAGTGTGTCGCAGACTGTAGGTCCCTTTTCCTTACGGAGTGCTGCTGGATATTAGACAAGGAGAGGATATCGTAGTCTGAGAGCAAAGAATCAAGCTTCTCTGAAATAAAGGTAAAAAAGTATTAGCAGGCTGGATCAGTTGGCTAAGAACACTTGCTGCTCAGTCATGAGGATCTAAATTCAGATCCCAGTACACACATCAGTTCAGAAACACATGACTCCAGCTCCATGGGATCTAAAGTCATCTTCTGGCCTCTGTGGGCACCCACATATCCAGTCACACAGATACAAGTTTTAAAAAAAAAAAAAAAAAAAAAAAAATCCTTTAAAAGGACTACGGTGGCTCAGCAGTGAAGAGCACTTGCTATTCTTCCAGAGGACCAGGGTTCAGAACCCAACACTTACATGGCCGCTCACAACCATCTGTAATTGCAATTCCAAGGAGGGAAATCTAAGGCCCTCTTCTGACCTCCAATGAGTACCAGGTATGCACATGGTATGTATACATTTATAGAATGAAAACATTCATAGAATAAAAGTAAACTGAGCTCTAACAGATCAATAAAAGCTGCCAGGGGCTGAAGAGAAGAATCGGTGGTTAAGAGCACTTTTTCTTACAGAGGAAGAGAAGCCAGGTTCAGTTCTCAGCACCTACATGGCAACTCACAATCATCCATAAATCTAGGTCCAGGGAATCTTGACACCCTCTTCTGACCTCCACTAGCATGAACCACACATATGGCACACATACACACATACAGGCAAAACATTCATATGAATAAAAGCTAAATAAATAATGTAAAGGCTTTTAGCACTTAAACCTCCTACTCGATTGTGCCAGACAGTAAACCGAAGTGCTCAAATGCATAGCACAAAAAAAAAAAAATCACGTTCTTACAAAACAAGTGAACCTGAACTTAATAAAGATCTAAGTTCAAATTCTTAGGACATAAAAGGTTCCAACACTGCCAAGTTAAATAACCAGTGAAGGAAGCCATCTGCCACACCTAGAAAGTTAGATTCCAGCAGAACAAATGACCCAGTTCTGGAAGAAGGGAGGGGCAAGGAAGTAATCAACTGAAGAATACAGAAACCACCACACTGTAGGAATCACTCTGGATCATTGCAAAGAAGCCAGCTGTGGGGAGACACTTAACCAACCAGGGAACTGAGCACCGGCTGAGGTTCAATACTAATAATTCAGTACCTCTGTCTAGCATGTTTGTAATGTCCAGGATAAAAGGAGCTGATCCAACCTTTTCATTGTCAAACTGAGCTAGCTCAATCCCTTACCAGTGAACAGGTATCAGGAAAGAATAACAAAGTTATACGCTAAGAGTCTAAGAAACCAAAACCAGGAAAGCAAAGAACACAAAAATTCCCAAACCCAAGTTCCTGACAAGTCTGGGCTTGTCAGAGCAGGCAGTTGCTTTACCACCCTGCCACCCTGCCACCCCTGACAGACACACCAGCATCTACCAACTTCGTATGTGCAGGGAGAGGGCACCGATGCCCAGAAGGAACACCAATCACTCTCCCAGGCTAAGTCACCAGCCAAGGAAACAAAGAGGCATTGCCTCCAGTTCAAAACAGCAGGAATGAGATTCAAACCAGAGATGCTAAAATAAAGCACATGCCCTTCCTCTAGTCAGTCTCAACCAAGACTCTCTGATGCCTCCTCCAAAATAAGAACTTTTAAAAAGGGCTTTTAACTTAAAAATAAAAATTAACTTATTATAGTCATAACTGTTATAATTAGAATAACTTTAGAGAGCAATATGGAGACTCTTTTAAAACCATCTAAAAGGGGACTAGAGAGATGGCTCAGTACCTAAGCCTGCTTACTGCTCTTGTGGAGGACACAAGTTCTATTCTAGGCACCCACATGGTAACTGAAAACTGCCTGTCACTCTAATTCCAGAGGACCTGACACCCTCTCCTGGCCTCCACAGACATCAGGCACACATTTGATGTGCATATATACATGCAAACTCTCATCCACATAAAAAAATAATAATAATAAGTAATAGCTGCCTAAAATGTGAGCTGTTATTTCCTTTTCTTTCAATGATCATGGGCATTCAAATCATTTGAGTGGACCTAGAACTTCTCAGGTTAGGACAGCAGCAGCCTGTGCAAATGTTTATTGTTACACAGTCAAAAGTGTCTGATTATTTTGTGTCAACCAAAAATTGAGAATTATTTTATCTGGGGACAGAAGTGTGCTATATAGCTATGCAGCCCAGGAACTCAAGAGTCTTAAGTGCTGGGATTATGGACATTTTTTTGTTTTGGGTTTCTGCAGACAGGGCCCTCACTGTGGCCCAAACTGGCCTCCAATTTACAACAACCCTCCTGCCTCAGCCTTCCTGAGCCATCACTCATCTTTAAGAGTGACATCAAGGGGGTGGGAGGGGGTATGACTGAGACAGAATCTCCCACAGTCCGAAGTGGCCCTGAACAAGCTCTATAGCCTAGCAAGACCCTGAACTCCTGATCCTGCCTCACCTCCCAGGCACTGGGATCCCAAGCCTTTGCTGTGCTACCACATCCAGACTTAAAAATAATGTGTACACCTCAAGAGACAACTCTGAAGTTAAGAGTAACTGCTGTTCTTGCAGGGGTCTGGGGTTTAGTTCCCAACATCTGAATGGGGGCTCACAAATCTAGTTCCATAGCACCTGGCACCCCTTTCTGACCTCCAAGGCCACCAGACACACAACTGGAGCACAAACATGCATGCAGGGATATACAAATTTTAAATAAGTAAATTTGTAGGAAATGAATCAATCCAAGAGCATAGTCCCCTAAATATCCCCAGTCTGTTTATCAATTCATTCTCCTGCTGCTGTGGACCAGGCACTAAACAGAGTCCAAGGGCTGAAATACAGCAGCAATAGAACAAAGTCCTTGTCTTCCTGAACACTCATTTTAGTATAACACAGAACTCACAAGAAAAGGTATCCAAGCCAGGCCTGGGTCACACACCTAAGAGGCTCTCCAGAGAAGATCAGAAAAGCCGGAGTTTCAGGAGAGTAGGGGCAGCTGTGATACGCACTCAGTAATACTCTGTCTCCAAAGAAAGGAAAGAAAGAGATGGATGGAGAAAGGGAAGGGAGAAAGAAGGAACAGCAGAGGAACAGAGGATAGAGATGTGAGCATCAAAGCAAGATAAAAGTACTAACAGTTTCTACAGGGTGGTCAAAAAAAAAAAAAAATCTTCCCGTTAAATACTTAAGTAAACCCACGAAAAAGAGTGTAAGCATGCTGCTGCCAGATCAAAGTTAATCAGCATTCACCATCCAAGGTTCTGATTCAAAATTCACAGTTGCTAGATATTACTCTTTTTGTGTTAACAAAATTTCCTTTGAAAGTCAATCCAAAAGAAAGCTGTTTCAGATACTCATCACTGTTTTACCATAACATGGTCGGTGGTGATTTGACTCTGCAATCACAAAACTTAGGGGAACCAACAGAAAACCTTCAAGAAGCTTGCTTAGTCACCCAACCTGTTCAACAATTTCCAAGCTTTCTCTACGGGGGCTGTGTAGAATGATTTATCACACTATCTCCACAGAACATCTCCTCCAAATGAGGACAGAACAGGCTCAGAGAAGACTAAATAGCTTGTCTACCAACCAAACTCTGATGCCACTCGTGTGCCCGAGAACCAGAGGAAGAAAGGAAAAGAAAACCAAGCCCTAGTGCAACACAGCACTGGGTTTTTGAACTTCACCCAGGCTGAGATACTCAAACTTTACTGAAATGACGGTTGAAAAGGCCTCTGAAAACAGCCGGGCCCTCCTGGGACCATCTACCTAGACAGTCTTTACCTTTCTAGCATTTCAAACAAACATGGCCTCTCTTCCCTCTGCCGTCTAAAGTGCTCTGTATCTTTGTTCTCACCTTTATGACGTCTTTTTTCTAATCTCACAGATTAGAAAATGGCAAAAAAGAACCCCATGTTTTATTCACCACCACATCTTACTATGGCATCGCTCATGAGGCCCCAGGCTGGCCTTGAACTCCTTCCCAACCCTCCTTCCAAGTGAAGGCCACCACATCTGGCTCTCACAGTATTTTACCATGAAGTACTCAGCATAGATGTTTGGCCCATCAGGCTCAAGTTCACAAACTACATGAGTTAATGTTGAGATGCCAATACAATCCTTTAGTCTTCAATCACCTTGATACAGGCTGGTACATGAACTCAGTTTCATTTATGATCATAATCACACCTACAGACGAGAAACCTAACCTTGATATATACTTTCATTGTCGATAACATAGACCAGGTCTCTTCAGAGTGTGGTTCCCCCAAACCAGCTGTTTGTTAGAAATACAAACATTCAGAAATCCTTATTGTGGGGTCCAGCAATTTATGTCACTTTCCAGGTGACATGTGAATTCAAGTTTGAAAACCACTAAACAAGTTTGGCAGCATGATGGCTCCTACCAGTAAATCTTAGTTACTGAGGCAAGAGGATGGCTGCAGTTCAAAGTCACCCTAGGCAAAAGAGAGGCACTTGAGGAAAAAAAGGGAAGAGGGGAGAGAAAAACACTTAAGCTGAAGTAAGCAAACAGCAGCTGGAGAGCAAGCACCTAATACCTAAGCCAGCCTGTAGGACACTCCACATAGGGCTCTCTCTGCACTCTACCTTAAATTTATAGCAAGGCACAGTAGGCACCAGGCTCCTTTTTTCAGGTAATTCATGTTTAAGATCCAGCTCACCCAGTTTATTCTTTACTCTGCCTTGCATTGCTTTTAAAAAACAAGAACCAGGATAAGATAAACTGGAAAATAGATAAGCTTCCAAATGGGGTGAGGGGGGTGACCATCCACCATTTAAGAGCCTGCTCACAGTAGAGTATCTACAGAATTAAGCAAAGGAAGTGTTTTTTAAAAGCTATTCATATCCCAATATCTTAACTATGTTTAAAAATGGGACTAGAAGAAAATTAAGGGCAAGATAGAGACATTGTGAGTTATTTTGAGTATACTGTCTATAATAAGCGCCTTTTAAATGCAGCTTGATAACATACTTTAAAGTAGTTAGATACTGTGTTTCCATTGCAATTATTTTCCTTTACTAACTGGATATTGCAAATTCAATGTCCTGGAGGCATTACAAACAGCTCTCTCAGAAGTACGTACTGCTCCTGATACTGTCTTGGAAAATGCCCCTCAGACCCTCCCCCAATTGCAGCTCACTTCTACAACTTAACAGTTGGTGAGCACATTCTCCTATAACCTTTGCAACAGAATCTCTTCTTAATCCTACCCAAATAAAGCATAAACTGCTGCCTGGCCTGGCATGGTGGTGCACACCTTTAATCTAGATTTAATCAGGCGGCAGAGGCATGAGAGTGAGGACAGCCAGTGACATAGAGAGAGACCCTGACACACACACACACAAAGTATAACTCACCAGGCTTTACTACACTATCATTTACTGAATTTACTCAAACCTGAGACCTAGACAGCCGTGTTTGCTCAGCACCTGGTCAGTTACCCATTCCATTCTGTGAGTGATTACGGCCACCATATGGAACAGCTGAGCCTTTTATTTTAGCTAGCTAGAAGCACACTTAGAAAATGAGACCATTTAGAAGGTCAGCTGGAGACTGTTCTGAGTACCCACTGCCCTGCTCTGCTCTGCTCTGCTCTGCCGAGAGCTGTAGTTTACTTCTTACACCTGGCATTACCTAGTGACATTAGGTAGGGACCCTCTTCCTTTTGCTTGTTGTATTTTCTCTGTTTTCCACCTTCGCCTCAATTTTCCTGAACACACATTCTACACTCTTTTCTTCTTTTCAAACCAGGACCTATTTATTCAACTAATACTCATTAAGAACCTCCTGACACGGGCAATGTAGCAGAGATGAAAAAGAAATACATTTTTAGTATGCTGGGGAAAAGCAATCACAAAATTATCACAATGTGTTCACCTGCCAAGAGAGAAAGTGTGAGGAGCCAAGGATGCTTTTCCTGGAAGTAGTATCTGTATCAACAAGATACAGGATTGGAGGGATGGCTCAGTGGTTTGATTCCTAGCACTCACATAATGCATGTATGTCTGTGCAAAACACACATGAAAATACTTTTTAAAAAGGATGAGGTAGCAGCTGAGAGAAAGCAAATCACATACTGCAGCAGTAAAAAGACAACTCAGCTGAACTGTACTATAGAACATCACAGCAAGAATATGGCACAAGGCCAGCTGTGGTGGTGCACTCAAACCCCAGAGGCAGGAACAAGCTCAAAGCCAGCTTGGTCCACATGTTATGGATTGGCCAGGGCTACACAGTGAGACCATCTCTAAAAATAAAAAAATTTAAAAACTGAAGATTATGATTTTTGACTGGAGCAGCAGATGGAGAAAACAAAGCATCGCTGCTGTGCCGGAGACCCAGGTCAGCATTTCAAGACCACACAGCAGGAAAGGGATCGGTCTGCCAGTCTGTGCCAGAAGCCCTGGGAACAGATGGGGATTCCTCCTTGGGCTGAAAGGATGAGAGAAGAGAAGCAGTGCCCTCTGCCCGGTTCACACCAGTAAGGGAGGATGGTGTGTTCTCCACAGTGAGGCTCACCAGGTGAGCCCCTGAAGAAAGCCCAGGCCACAGAACTCTACAGCACACCAGTAAAAACTCAAGCAAACAAGGAGGTGGCTTCAATAATCTCTAGCCCTTTCCCAGTCCAATTTCAACACTGTTTTCATGCTCACCCTTCTAATCAAACACACACACACACACACAAGTGACAAATATTTCTGGACACACTACAGGAGCGTGCTTTTGAACACAGAGGTGGATATGAGTGGGGCTCCAGAGATAGATTTAGCAGTTAGAGGAACACAAAGAGCAAGTGAAAGCAGAATAGCAGCGGAGGTTTCAGAGTCTACAATTCCTGTTGGTGGGGCACAGACAGATAAAGAGGAAGTTGGGGAGGGGCATGCCCACTCTCTTCACTGATTTTAGCACAAGGGAAACCTGCCACTTCCCTACATTGGTGAAGACTATTCTGTCGTTCTTTCCCAACCAACCAGTTCCCACTCTTCAAATCACACTTCCACTTGTTCACTGGTGCTTTGTATTAAGTGTTTGGATTTCATAGGATTGCGGCTTATAGATAGCAACGTTAGTACAAAAAGGCCATGCATCAAAAATGCTAAGGACAACTGTGCTGGTAACTCATAGCCCTGAACAGAAATGCTAAGCAAGCACCATCCCACTGAGCAACAGCACCACCACAGACTTTTAATTAACTGAATAGAAAAAAATGGGCCTCAGAAGAATGCAGTGATTGGTCATGTGCATGAAATGATGAACATAAGCCTTGTGGACATGTGAAGAACAGCTTTTTTATTTCACAGTTCCTGACATTATTTGTTTCTTAACCTAACACAACTATTATTTAGACATGGTTGTTCAAGATCAAAAAATAGTCTCATAGTTTAAGGTCATAACCTATTTGGTTCTATAAAAGACCATAAATGTACTAAATACTCATTAAGTATAAAATTTTCTGAAAGGCAAAAAGTACATAATAAACAGAAACTTGGCTTTTAGGATACTCTGTAGGTGACCAGAAATGATTTCAGGAACTGTTATGAATTGCATAATTTAGGAAAGTTATGAGTCACATGAGCTTAGTTAGTCATGATATCATAGTGAAGTTGCAGCTGGGGTGTATAAGTCTCACTTTGATTTCAAAACTGTTTTTCCTTTGTATTACTTTGAATAAAAGAGGATGTAGTGGGCGGAAGAAGTAGGTCACAACTTTTCTGTCTGAAACATTTTGAAATTTATCTTGAGTTTATCAAGAACACACATACACACACATGCCATGAGCAGGTCCTGACACACTCCCTGAGATTTCAGATGTGTCTGTTTAGGTCTCTGAACATCAACTCTGAAAAGTGGTTATCATTTAGTCTTTGTATCTCAATACCAGGCATAATTCCTGGCAGCAGATCAAGAATTGTTTTAATGTAAATGTGCTATATTTTGCTATTAAAATTTGAAACAAGAAAGAAAACTACCCAAGCATTCTGGAGGCAGATGTATGCATTCAAAGTCAGTCCTAGGGTCTGCAAAGGGTCTGCAAATGTTACTGGGGATATATATAGAAACCATGTACTTTTCCTCTGTACTCTATGATTTCCTAGGATTGAGGCATTTCCTTCTGCCTGTGGACAGGAGAATGGAAACAAATTGTGTCAGAATGATGCAAAAATCACCTCACTGTCTCAAATGCAAGTTTATTCTTAATAGCATCCTTAAAATAAAGCTTATGCTCTACTATCCATCCTAAAAAATCTGAAAATTTTTCCTTCAGTCTTTTATCAACTTAGATTTCAGCACTCCCTAACTAGTTCCTTCTTGCCTTTCTTTAAACGTGTCACTTGTAATCCATTTTAAAATGCAAACACAAAACAAGAAAGCTATTTCGATAAAAAAACAAGACAATACACTCAACATCTGTACCCGTCAATTACAATCTCTGTACAGTAAATAAGACACAAACACAAGGTTTACAAAGCTAACAAGGCTGGGAGTGATGGTGCAAGGTCTTTAATCCAGCACTCAGCAGGCAGAAATAGACAGAGCTCTCTGAGTTCGAGGCCAGCCTAGGCTACATAGCAAGTTCCAAGACAACCAGGGCTATATAGTGAGACCCTGTCTCAAAACCAACATAAAAAAAACCTATAGGGTTTCACTCCGCATAATAAAATACTACAATGACAAGATCTTAACTTCACACAATGGGGAATGCACTGTTTGACACTTCATTCTGATTAACTGAAATGTCTTAGATGGCAACATTTGCAGGTTAACGAGATCTAAAATAACTGCTAAATTCCCTGTCTCCAAACTTGACACCTCTAAGGCATGTCTAAAATAGAAAACCTCTAGTTTCCAAACTCAAAACTGTTTAAGCAGGTGCTGACTGGTAATTTGCTTAAAATTGCAAGAAAATCATTCATGGTGACCAGCCAAGTCAAGAGTTGGATTAGGAAGTTTTAGCTTCGCTCTCTACACCAAAAAACCTCTCCAACCAGAAAGTGCTTAGGATGATCTGGAATTCCAATTCGAAGATTCCAAATCCAGTCGGGGAAAAAAAACTGCAAATGAAACTACTTCAGCCGCCCTCTCCCAGACAGATAACTGCTTAAGTACCTCCTACAGAACAAATCCAAGTTAGCCTTGGAGGGCCAGCAAGTAGTGTGGAGCTTTGGGCCGGTCGTTTCTTCTAGGGTCTTACTTTTGGCAGAAACACCTAACACCCTGGATTCACGTATTAGCAAGCAAAGTATCTCAACCTCTCACACTCCACACACGAACCATCCACAGGCCTGAACCTCCTTTCTAAACACGTTCCTGACCCATCGCAGGACCCCGTCCAGGATGTCCTCCTTCCCCAGAGACAAGCCCATCTCTTCTCTCTCGCCAAACGCCGACAGCCACACCCCCTTCCCACACTAAAAACTCGGGGACGCGCCACTGTCACCCAATACCCCGCTCCCAGCACCCCTCCAAGCTCTCCGGGGCCAACCTTAACCAGTTAGCTCCACCGGCTCTTACCAAGTCGCGGGTGGGAGGCAGAGCCCGGTTCCTCAGGAGGTCGGGGCGCCAGGACGAAAGGCACCAAAGTGGTCAGGAAGAGGAGACGCTGCCTCATGTTCCCGTCCGCCACCTCTCTGGGTAACCTTCTCCTGAAGAGCGTTCGGAGAAACTGCTCACATTGGAAAGAGGTGGTGAACCTCCCGGCGCTGCCCCGCGAACTTTTCCCTCCCTCCCGCGCCGCCTACAGGGAAGGACTAGAGCGAAGCTCCAGGCCCCGGAAGTACGGGCAGCGCACACAGAGAAGGGGCTCAGCCCACTTCCGGCTGCGGCCGCAGACTCCCCTCCCCCGACAGCCCACAGCCGGAAGAGGGGCACCGCATAGCATTCTGGGAGGCGTGGCTCGCCCCGCCCCGGCGCGGGCTCGCCGCCATCTTGGCGGCTCAGTTCCTTTCTGGTCCCTCCGGGGCTTGGCTGGCGCCTTCCGGGCCCTGAGCTCGAGACGTCCTGACTCGACCCAGCACGGTCTCCTCTCTGTCCCCGCGTGACCGCTTTAGCGTCCCGATGAGAGGGACCGTGAAGTGTGGCCTGATGTCCCAGGCACTGGTGACAAGGATGGGGGCGTGAAGCCCGCCCCAGCCGCCCCAGTCGGATCCGCCTGCGACCAAGGGGGCTGTCCGTGGGCTTCTGAATGTGCATTTATTTGCTCCTCGGCGGCCCTCGGCAGAACGGCCACCTATCCCCCCAAACTCATGTAGCTTCCCACCCTCCAGTTCGGAGTAGTTATTGCATTTTGTTTTATTTTTAGTCCTGTGTGGTGGACTGTTTGTGGTACTGAACAAACAAAATATTATTAGCCCTGGTCAAATTTCAAGTTGTCTTTCTGAAAAATATAAACTGTGATTTAAATTTGTTCATTGTGGAATGTGCCATTTAAAATCTTGCATCATTTTCCAGTTTCTGAGTTTGTAGGGTTTTTTTTAGCATGTTAGCTAAAACTACTCTGTACATCCGAGGTATAAAATGCTTTCAACTACACAGTCATGACCTACCTAATCTAAAAACAAGAAAAAAGGTCACCCCGTAAGTTAGACGTGTATGACTTTTTAATAATAGAAATCCTAGGGCATTTCTTCTGAGTATCCAGGCTGGCCACATCCTCGTTTGTAATATTTTCGTGTCTCCTGCAGTGTCCTGCTCAAAGGACAATGAGCCATGTTTAGTAAATGCTAGTTAGGTGGTTCTCAACCTTTCTGATGCTTTCTGATGCTGCAACCCTTTAATACAGTTCCTCGGTGTGGTGACCTCCAAGGTCCATTGACTTTATAGTCAGTCTCCTTTCACTGTTGGTCTGTGGGACTTGGAACAGGCCACTCCCAAAATTAGGTTTTTACATACGTACCCATCTGTTGTTACTGTTAACAGTCTTAGACTTTTGGAGTGGTCTCAAAACTAAGACCCTCTTGCCTCAGCCTTGCTGGTGTGCTAGTACTACACGTTATTCCACGAGAAAAGCCAGTATCCATGCTCTGTCATGACAGGGAAGCCCACAGAGCGATGGAGAGGAACACAGGCCACAAGAATTCTATAGATGCATCATCCTGAGATCACTGCGGCCTCACCTGACCCTCAGAAATGTTTACTGGGGTGGAGAGATGCACCCAAATGGTGGCTCACAATCATCTGTAACTTCACTTCCAGGGAATCTGATGCCTCCTTCTCACCCCCGGACACAATGCACACAAAACACCCACAAAAATAAAATGTATTACTGTTTTATTATCCTACTAAAGGCAATTTGCTCTACAGCCATTACCATGTTGTCTTGATCTGGGTTCATCTTCACATCTGAAATAGCTTTTAAGATTAAATGAAGGAGCCTCTTAGCTGGGAGTGCTTTCAATTCCAGCACTTGGGAGGCAAAGAAAGGAGATCCCCGAGTTCAAGACAGCCAGGGATATATAGAGAAAGCCTAACTCTAAATAAATATTTCAGAAGGACAAGTAAAAGATTACTTGAAATTTACTGATCCTCTCTATGAAATGAATTTGATAATAGACTGCAAGATAATTTAAGGAGTACTTGTGATTGTTAAGACAGCACATATATGGCTCTGTAAATTTACCTCCACAAATACTGATTATAACAACTTTCTCTAAATGAACAGAAAGAGACATGAAAATGTAGCTTACTGCTTACCTAGCATACATGAAACCTGAGTTTAACACCACTGCATAAACCAGGCCTGGTGGCAAAAACCTATAAGCCCAGCATTTGGGAAGGGGAAGCAGGAAGATCAGTTTCAAGGTCATGCCTCCTTACAAGGGGAGTTTGGGGACATCCCAGACAACGTGAGACCCTATGGGGGGGCACCCAGAGAAATAGTAAAATTTGTGCACACACGATGCATGCACATGGATGAGAAGTACAGTGCTCTGCATGGCTCCAGGGACTGAAAGGATGAGACACTAAAGGTTGGGATCTAGTGGTCCAGGTTTTCTGATGAAGCCACAGCATTACAGAAGCTCAGTGTGCTTGTTACATACACATAAACAGGGAGGCAGGATTAACTAATCTGTCAGAGCAATTTCTGTAAAGGTGCCATAAACGTGTGTGTGTCTGTCTGTCTACAATTGTACATTTTCTGCACACAATCAACATTTGCACTTAGACCTGAGAAAGGTTTCCCACTCAAATGAGGCTAAAGCATTGAGGTCTTTGACATGGCTAGGCTTATACTAACAACACATTCATTCTTGCTCCCTACAGAGAACTTGGGAGAAGTGGTTCTCTCCATCCACTCTGTGGGTCTTGAGAATCAAGCCCAAGTTATCAGGCTTGATAGCAAGTATCTACCAATGAGTCACCTTCAAGCCCCACTTCCATGTCCTACTCTACCTGTCATAAAGCCTATACTGTTTCTAAGATGCTAATTATTCCATAATTTGGATACCCTTTTTTGCTGCTGAATAAAGTTAGTAAAGCTAGCCCTTCAAGAAGTATGAATTCTCAAGGCTCAAAGATGCTACTTTCAAATATACAAAGTGTATGTACCAAGAACTCATTCTCAAGGTTTTAACTTATACAGTTCATACATAACTGTAAGATCCCTTTAGAAAGAAAACTAGAAAACAAACATGGTACAAACTGCCTAAGGAGCCTGACTGATAAATTATTCTTTGGTAATTTTGTTTTGTTTTGTTTTGTTTTTTTGGACAGGGTTTGTGTCCTAGGCCCTGAACTTGCCCCTGCCTCTTTCTCCTCAGTGGTAAGATTAAAAGTGAGGTGTGTACAGTGTGTGATATGAGGGAGTGGTCGAACCAGAGCTTCATGCATGGTAGGCAAACAAATACTCTACCCATGGAGCTACATCCCCAGCCTGGAAAAGTTTTACTGGACCAGCAAACTAGACCAGCAAACCAGACTGGAGTCACATTACTCTTCAAGTTGGAAAAAAAGAAAAATCAGTCATTTCATTGAGAAATGAGTCATAATGTGATTTCTAGAAGATTCATTTCTAAAACTTACCCTTTATAGAATCACCTGCTGTAGACAACCTGGATGTGTCATACATATGGAGCTGTGGAGATTCCCCCCCCCCCCACTGAAATGCCTGTGCACCTTGGAAGCTGAGTAAACGGACATGAGAGGCTAAACATAAGGGTATGACTGGAAAGAATAAATGGAAAGAAGCTTGGTTGAAATTACTTAAGATCTACAGTGACCAAGGTCTGACTTGGATTTATTGGCGCCACAGAAGAGACTCTCACCAATTCTCTAGTTCTACAGTGGCCTGGGACCTTACCTGAAAACCTGTTTCCAACACTCATAATCTGGTAATATAAAAAGATATCTTTACCATGAAAAGATTCATTCTGGTTTGTTTGTGACAGAGTCTCATGCAGCCCATGTTGGACTGGAACTCACAAGATACTCAAAAGATGGTGTTGAACTTCTGATTTTCATACTTCTACTTCCCCCGTGCTGGAAATACAGGTGTGTGCTGCACCTCACCTAGTATACATGATGCTGGAAGAACCAAGTACTCCACACATAGACAAGCACTCACCATTTCAGCCAGATCAGCACAGTGCTTACAGGCAGATCAATAGGAACAGAAACTAATGTAGGGGCTGGAGAGATGGCTCCTCCTGCAAAGGACCTGGGTTGGTCTTTCAGCACTCACAAGTGGGCGGCAGGAACAGCCTGTCTCCACATGCAGGAATCTGACATGTGACTCCATGGACATTTACACTGCTGTACATTGACACATACACATAATTAAAATAAAAAATAATGAACACAACACAAATGAGACACCTGCTTTTTTAGAAAGCCAGGTCACGCCTGTTTTTTAGGGTTTTGTTGTTTCTGATGTTTAAAAATATTTTCACCAGGCAGTGGTGATGCACACCTTTAATTTAAAAAAAAAAAAAGTTTTAATTAAAAACCTTTAAGCACTTTGGGGGCAGAGGCAGACAAATCTCTGAGTTGCAGGCCAGCCTGATCTACAGAGCTAGGTCTGGCTACACAGAGAAACCCTCCCCACCAAAAAAACTTTTTTATTTTTGAATAATTTTACAAGAACGTTAGAGCACCGTATTATATTCCTGTTTACTAGTCATCTAGCATCCCTAATGTATGTGTATATGCAAAATATGTATTGTCAAAACAGAAACTGGGGTTGGAGAGATGGCTCTGCAGAGTAGTTCTTGCAGAAGCCAGGTTCCCACACACCCACATGACAGTTCACAACTCTAATTCCAGTTCCAGGGGATCTGACACCCTCTGCTGACCTCCAAGGGCATCGGGCACACCTGTGGTTCACAGAACAAAACACTCAAACATACACATAAATCATAAAGGGAGTAAAGCAGTGCTGCTCTAAATGAACTGTGGAAGCCTGTTCTAAGGCTTGTGGCAGTTAAGAGCAGCCCCAAAAGTAATTTCATCCCATCTCCCCGCTGGCTTGTATGCAGAGGCAGAAGAGCCATGTTACTATGATGCAAATATCTGGGCCTTCAAAGCCATTTTGAGAAGAGACAGAGGAAGTGCTCTGAATCCTAAGCTAAGTCCCATTACAATAAAATCTCTAAGTCCAATTGTCACCAATGGTTGCTCAGCAATTTAAGCTTCTTCCTCTTGGCCCAAGGCTGAGCCAGAGCTGCTGCTGCTTCATGTGTGACTGCAGCCAGGAGAGGGCGCCAGATCCTATTATACATGGCTGTGAGCCACCATGGGGTTGCTGAACTCAGGATCTGGAAGAACAGCCAGTGCTCTTAACCTCTGAGCCATCTCTCCAGCCCGGAAAGCCTTTCTTAAGGCATGAGTTATCCACGTGCTAGGAGGACGGATAGGTAATGACAACAAAACCAGCCAAGTTTTAGGTAAAAGACTATGCAAGAACAGACTGAATTCTAGACATGGCTTTTGTTTTAAATACATGTTGACTTGGAGCCAAAGGGATGGTCCCAGTTTAATGATCAACAAATTCATTATAATTGAAGTTTAGAGATTCCTGGGTACTGGCAGGCAAACCTATCCATGTGCCAAGGGTTTATTCCTAAGGAAGGATCAGGGAGCATCTGATGCTGCAGACTCCCTTTATGGAGCGCATTCATATTAGCCAACACGGGATGTATCACCAGAACCAACCCACAGATTTACTCACAAAAGCATTTAGGATCTAGGCTAGGGAAAAGCATTCAATGTGTTCAGTGTGCATGTGCCACAAATGGTGGTGGTTAGGAGACCCCTAATTTTGATCCTGTGTGACCTATGCAGTGTGGTGCTTTGCTTTAGACCTACTGACCACCCTGGGGAACCTTAGATACTATTTATTTATTGGCTTACTTAGGAGTATAGATCAGGCAAGTTCATGAAGTAACCATTGGCTAATTACCTGTATCCAATCACTGGATCACTCTTTGTTTTAGAATATGAAAGGCCACTATCACCTCTACCACCTCAATAACAGGTCATTCAAGTTAAGCACTTAAAGTCTAATGAGATCCATTTTGGGAGACATGAGAAGCCATGCTCTTATAGTCAAGAGCTCTTAAAGAGCTAGAGGAGTAGATGCCCTTGAGATCTTAGAGGGGGGATGGCCTGTTTTAGGTACGAAATGTCATCTGTTTTAAGGAAGGAGACTAATGAATGTGAATGTCACTGAAGTATGTATTTTAGGCCTGTTTTGCTCCATACAGGATGTAGCACTTCCTAACTAGAAGGAGTGTTTTCATCCACTTCACACAGGCAGATGAGCTTCCTTGGAAGTCCAATAAAATTCATGCCCTTCTCCAGACTGCTCTGAGATTTTTACTTTTTACCAGAAATGGGACTGATGAAACCGGGGTACTTAAGAAAGGCCCAGGGCTTCCAGTCTAGCTTCCTGCCAAGTTGCTATTCATAAACTGAAAAGAAAAACTGTCACATGGGCTAGAGGAACGGTTCAGCAGTTAAGACTCCCAACACCTACATCACTGCCAACAACTGCCTAAAACTCCAGCTCTATAGGATCTGACATCCTTATGTGGCCTCCATGTGCAACACACATACATTGTGCACAGATGAGTGCACAGGCAAAATACAGTAAATAATCCCATATTTTTATTGTCCACATAGTGAAAAGTCTCTGATGAACCTTGGCAGTCAGTCTACGAAGCCTGGAAAATCCTTTAATCATCTACCGTAAGCAGTGTCCTCCCCTCAGCATCCCATGGTATAGTCAAGGCTGGAATCACTTTGTCTTCTGCCTCCCAGCTGTGGGGATATAGGCATGTGATACCATGCTCAGGTATCTATAAGCTTTTAGTTGGTACTCAATACATACAACTTTTGCTTTTTAAACAGGGTAGCCTGTAACCCTGGCTGTCTTGGAACTCTACAAATATCAAACTGGCCTCAAACTTAGATATCCACCTATCTTTGCCTCCCAAGTGCTACGATCATACCACCATGCCCAGCTCAACACATATAATTCTTAAATGATTGCCTTGAACAGCATCTTACAGCTCCGGATGTTCAGGTCAGTGGTTACTGTACATATTAGTTATACAGACAAGGAGTTAGATGCTCAGCACAGAGAGTATGTAGTAAGAAGTAAATAACACATATATTTATATATATATATATATATATATATATATATATATACATAAACCATGTGGAGATAGATCTCATGGGGGGGGGCTAGAGAGATGGCTCAGCAGATAACATTGACTACTCTCCTAGTGGACCAAGGTTAAATTCATAGCACCCACATAGCAATGCTAAGAGTAGTCACTGAGCTTCACTGCCAACCCTTGTAGCCCAGGTTGGCCATGAACTCACTATATTTAAGGATAGCCTCTGCCTCCAAAGTACTAAGATTATGAATACCTGCTATCATACCTGGCTTTAAAAAAAAAAAAAAAAGTCTTCCTGCCCATTTGAGTGGCTGGAATTATAGGTGCTTGCTACCATGTTCAACCTATTATCCTTCCCTTCTAATACCCACAATACTCTACACACCTGAGGATTCTTTGATGCACTAACTCACAGGCAGGATAGGTTGTGAACCTTTAAGAAAAGTGAAATGCAGGCTAAGGTGGCAGCTGTGAAGTGTGGATCAAGTTCTATCTGGTATCTTGTCTCTGACCCCTAGAACTAGTGAGTACATATGGAAGCCAGACAGTATTGACTTCTAGGCTGGTCATCTCTCCCCACCAGTCCATCAAACCGCCTTACACTTATTGCATCCAATTCCAAAACAGGTTACTAACTTTACCCTATATAGTTTCCTGGTTCTAAAGTCTTGGTGTTATTGCCTGTCTCTGATCTAGAAAGTCTCGGTGTTACTACCTGTCTCTAATCTATAAAGTTTTGGTGCTATTACTTGTCTCTAATTTGGAAAGTCTAATCTAGAAAGTCTCGGTGTTACTACCTGTCTCTAATCTAGAAAGTTTTGGTGCTACTATCTGTCTCTGATCTAGCAGTAAAGCAATATTCCAAGATTCTTGACAGGGTCCAGGATGGTGAAAAATCACAAGGGATTTTCCCAAGTATTATCCTACTTTTAGCCCATAGGAAAGGGAAGCCTAAGCCCCTGCTACTAGCAAACTATAACCCCACACACACACACCAAGGTAGCTATGCACCAAGCTGGTCCAGAAATCTCCACTGCTATTCCACAAAAAGAAATAAATTTGCTTTTGTTTTCCAAGGCAGGATTTCTCTGAGACGCTTTGGAGCCTGTCTTGAAACTCCCTCTGTAGACCAGGCTGGCTTCAAACTCAAGATATTCTTCTGTCTCTACCTCCTGAGTGCTGAGATTAAAGGATGCACCACCGCATTCAGCCCTGGAAAGAAATTTCAAAAACTGAGTTCTAGGGCTAGGTATACCACAAATGCCTAGCAGCATGAGACCCTGGGTCCAATCCCCAGAAATGAAAATTAGAACCCTCAAACTTGGCTTTAAAGCCTCCCCGTTACTCCAAACCCTTGGTTACACTTTCCTCTAAGATGTCATTTTCCACTTACTGCTTGGAAGGCCCATAAACCAGGTCAAAGACACAAGAACCTGAGATAAAAGTTCTCCTAAATGGAGACGACATTCCTACTTTTCACACATTAATTTCTTCTTCTGAGTGTGCACATGCATGCCCAAGGAGGTCCCCTAGAGTACTTTGGAGTAGCTGTCTACTGAGATCTAGAGACCAAAACCCAATCCTCTGAAAAACAGCAAAGCATTTTTTGAAAGGCTGAACTGCCTTTTGAACCAACCTTGCAGTAAGACCTTCAAATGTGGGATGAGCACAGAGCAGCGCACACTTCAGAGGCTAACCCAGCAGCCTCTCACTTTACTCGTCATACTAGTCTCCCAGTTCAAACGCACACCAGTCACCTTCACTCAAGTATCTGTAACTTAGAAATGCCATATCCTACAGATTCAAATTCAAGGAGAGCTCATCTATAACAGTCTTGTTTTGCTTTATGTTTTTTTTTTCAGAACAGGTCTCATTCTGTGGTCTTGGCTGGTCAAATTCAGCTGCCTCCCTCCATCTACCAAGGGCTGGGCTTAAAGGCATGCACAGAAATGCCTACCTACTACCAAGTATACCCCATCGTAACCTTTTACATGCTGTTAGATTCTATGTTTTGAGTCCCTCAATAAACAAGTTCAAGGAACTGAGAATGTTCCCAAGTAGGAGACATTCTAGGTCATACAAACTCTGAGAGGGAGGAAGAGAAACCCAGAGAGCAAGCACATATCAACCGTCAAGGGAGGGCATTCCAAATTCCTATTTTTAAAATAGGATAAACCTGTAACGCTAATTTGTTCAGGCTATGTTACCTTCTCAAACTAATACAAGCTTAAAAAGTCACAGATTATAAAAACTGATACAACTTTGAGTGTAGAAGTGGCAGCAGAATGCTTACAGTGCATTACCTGAAGAACTGCTTTTACAATGCTCACATAACTGAAGCCCAATTCTAATACTAGCCAAGGTGCTTCTGCACATGAGCAGCTTTTCCATTTCTCAAATGTCTACTTTATTCCACGGGACATCTAACCAGATTATCAATCATACCTAAGGAAGAGATGACCTATGAGATGACCTCAGGAAATATAGTTTCAATTTTACAGTGCCAGGCATCCCAGAAATGTACCACAATGTAGGAATATGGGCATCACATATAAACTTCAAAAAATAGTAACTCCATCTATTCCTAAAATAGGGGTATGCAACTGTTACAAAGCCATAATAAATAGTTTTATAAAATGTAGTTTTATTTTATGTTACTCTGCTGTTACATAGGGCATAACATTTTCACAAGGCTTTTTTGGGACTACAGTCAATGATTAGCAAACACACAATATAGTGGGTCCAACTCTCTAAAGAACAATCACCAGACAAACTGGATACCCTCTCACATGTGCACAAATCTGCAAGGAAAAGTACTGAAGTTTAGACTTGGACTTGTGGACTTAATACCCTTTCTAGTGTATTAAGAAAGGACATGCATTTTAATTTGCCCAAAGCAATGCTTATATTCTGGCAGCAACATGCTACTTCTATTACAAGATAAAGTGAATACCAGAGCTACGAAGGCAGAAGGTGTTAAGTGAATTTTTATTGGGAAGGAAGTTGTCAACTCAACAGCAGCAAATGAAGAATGCATAAAGGAAACTCCCTGTTGTCACAGATAGACAATAACCCCCAGAATATGTGACACAGGAGACATTTCAATCTGTGACCCCCAAGACCGGATGCATTAAGAGCTTTTCCCATTCAATCTAACACTTCTGGATTCCTACTAAAAAGGAATATGCAGTAAGAGCGTGGAAAAGTTGCTTCTGAAAGGAAACCCCCAAAGAAGGTTCAGAGGGAATGTAGAAATCAGGAAGTTATTACAATTACTTTAAATTGTAATGCACTACATTTCCATATCTTCACAGTAATACAAAACACAGCCACTTGCAGAACTGGTTCAGATTACTTAAATATCAAATGCACTGTCAGTCCTCTACACAAGTGTCTGGAAGTTACTTGTGTGTCTATGAAATGAAGCTATTGATTCTTTCCTACAGCAGTAACTGCACACCAGGAAGGCCGAAACAACACAAATCAAGGAATGGAGTTTTCCCAAAGCTGCAGTGTGAGAAGACTATAAACAGCTGATCCCATACACATGAGTGGGCTTCCTTGCTAGAGGAAATCCAAGTGGATAAGGAATGGAGATGTAAAAAGGTTGCTTGAGGGGATGGAGGACGGCACCCTGGATTGCCTTTAGTTTTCGGCCCCCTCCGCTGCATCACATTCTTCTCCTGCACTGTCTGATGTCCATAACTACAGAAGAAAAAGAGAAATGCGGTAAGTTATACTTCCACCCACACACTCTTAAAGTCCTTAAGAGAAGTCAATTCTTTAAGCAACAGAAGATGATCAAGACAGTTCTTTCTCAAAACTGAAAACCATCACTCCTTCAAAACTTAGCCTGGCAGACATTTACAAAACCTACACACTGTAGACAGCTGGCAAGGCTTAATCACAGCACTCAGGAGGCAGAGGAAGGAGGATTTCTAAGTCAAGGCCAGCCTCGTCTATGGAGTGAGCTCCAGGACAGCCAAGGCTACACTGAGAAAAACCTTGTCTTGAAAATGGGGGGGGGGGGGGAAGAGCTTAATTTCTCAAAAGAAAAAAAAAAAGAAAGAAAGAAAGAAAAAAGAAAGAAAATCAAGAATGAGAAGAGAAAGCAAACGTCAGCGGTCAGTACTAACTGCTGTCAGTTCAGACAATAGATTTTATCAGGCCAACACTACCTACCATGTTACTTGCAACTCTAGAACAACTAGGCTCATAAATTATCTTACTATTAAGACAGCGAGATAAAATAAAACCCCCTCAAGAAGTATTCTTTAAAGAGAGAACAGAACCAAACCAGTTAAAAGACAGCTAGCTTTTTCTGAGTCCACAGAAGCAGCTGGGTGTGCCCTGTGTGCAGAGCTGCAGGATCTGCTGACATCTAAGAATGTCCAGTGCTTTCCCATCATCTGTCAGGAGAACTGAATAGTTGTGGAGCTTTATAAAACACTAGCAGAAGCTGTAGTCCCACAATCGGAGACTGGGAAAACTGCCATCACACTAAAGGGTGTCACTCCCCCTGTCCCTTCTGTTATCTAAGATATTATCCTGCCAAATGTATTTGAACATACAAAAGTTCAAGTTTTACCTTTCATCAATTATCCCCTACTATATATAGTCTGGGTCTGAAATGTCCCAGTGTCCTGCATGGTCATTATGGCTTGAGAGGCAGTGGAATTTCTTAGAGGAGCTATCAAGCTAGAGAAAGTTGGGTCATTGTGGAAGCACTCTTGAAGGTGACTCCATGACAAAGATTTCTTTCCTTTGGCTGCTACAAGAGTTGCGGGCTTTCACCCCACGTTTCCATTAAGCTGTTCGATACCACAAGGCCACACTACTATGCACTGAAACCTTTAAACTTGTGACTCAAACTAATGTTTTCAAGTTGTCTGATTCCTGGCACTTTGTCACAGGGAACAGAACACTACTTGTGTCGTTCATCTACTGTTTAGAAGCAGGGAGAACACTGAGCAGTGGAGGCACACAGCTTTTCTCCCAGCACTTGGGAGATAGGCAAGTAGGTATCTCAGTGAGTTTCAGACCAGGCTGCAGAGTGAGTTCCAAGACAGCCAGAGCTGTTACAGAAACCCCATCTTGAAAAACCAAAAAAGTAGAGAGAAAAACCAAAGAAAAAGATCAAATAGACTTCAGCTTACAGGCAGAGGTATATCAACTTGTTTACCCTCTGTACTAATTAGTTCTTTCTGGTCTTTTGTCAACTTGACCTAAGCCAAAGCATCAGGGAGAAGGGAACTTTAAATGAGGGACTATCTCCTCCATCAGATTGGCCTGTAGGCATGTTTGTGGGGGACATCATCTTTTACGAGACAGGGTTTCCATGTAGCCCTGGATGTCCTAGAATTTGTTCTGTAGACCGGGCTGTCCTTTAACTCAGATCTGTCTGCCTCTGTCTCCTGAGTGCTAGGATCAGCACTCAGAGAGCATCCCCCTAATATAAGGGAAGGGCCACCCCTGAAAATGTGTGAGCATTCCTCCACAGCCTCTGCTTTGGGATCCTAGCTTGATCTCCTGGCCCGACTTCCCTTTATAAATGAACTATAAATTCTAAGCTGGAATAACTCCTTTTCTTCCCTAATGCTTCTGGTCATGGTGTTTTATCACTGCAATAGAATACAAACTAGGAAACTCTACGTCAAACATTCAAATACACAGAATTCACAAAGTGCCCTTCACAGGTCTAGGTATTCTGCCTGCAGAGCATGTGTGTACAGTGTTGGGCCTCGGATCCCCCAAAACTGAAGTTAGTCCATTGTGAATCACTACATGTGTACAGAGTCTTGAATGAAGGTTCTCTGGGAGAGCAACCAATGTTACTCTCTAGCCCCACCAAGTAAAGTTTCATTAAAATAAGCTGTTTCACGTGATTTTAGGATATTACAACACCTATACAGTCCATAATTTGCTATACCTCATTTACCCAGAGGAAGGAAATACTAAAATTATGTAAGCTCTCTACACTAACATGTTCAACCAAGTAAAATAATAATAATACTGTGTTCCTATAAGCATAGTACCTTCTTTGTCACCATGAAGATCTTTCTCCAAACTTTGTAAGGGACTACAGCTATTCTGTAACTGCCCCCTGCCTCCCAGGACAGAAAGATCAGACACATAATAGTGAAAACTCACTGTTAAGTTGTCTCTAAGCAACTGCATGATGAGGGTGCTGTCTTTGTAGGAGTCTTCATTCAATGTATCAAGTTCTGCGATGGCCTCATCAAAAGCCTGGTAAAGTTAGCATTCACAGTGAGCGATACCTTTAGTGACAGAAGCTGGACAGTCTGCAAAAACAGCTGTGTGCAAAGTCACACTAACTAGGAAGGACTTACTGCGTTGGAGGCCCAGTTTAAGATTTAAGGGTTCCTCAATTAAGTCCCTCCCAGTAAGGAGCTTATTTAGTAAAGAGTTCTTTCCTTACTAAATTTATACTTGCTATGCTTTTCTAAAGAATGGTATAAACCTGAAACCTGCTGTAAATACTTACAGAGAAATACATATCTGGTTCTTCCACAACATACACAGTTTATTAGTAATGCTTAACAAAATTCTTACGCGAGCTAGCATGGCCTCAAGACAAGGCAAGACACTCATGCTCCCTTCCCTAAAGTTAGTCTGACTTCCTAGACCACTTTGCCTTCCAGGCTTTTCAGTCAGATTCCTACTTAGAATCAATCACAGGGCAAATGCAGTTTACAGGGGAGAAAGTAGGCAAGACAGTGATAAAGGAAACAACACAAAAGAAATGGCCTCCCCAAGCATTCGAGTACTTCAGAGTTAATATACCTAGTATCTCAAACACCCTCAGCCAAAGGCCCCCAGACCCCCACCCCAAACACACAGACCTTACCGTTTTAGCCAATGTGCAAGCAAGCTCTGGATTATTAAGGATCTCATAGTAAAATACAGAAAAGTTAAGAGCCAGCCCCAGGCGGATTGGATGTGTAGGTTGCATCTCTTTCTTGCTTATATCAAACGCCTCTTGGTAAGCTCCTTGGGAATTATCTATTGTTTCTGTGAGTTGGAGAAAAAAAATTTAAGACATGACAGCAAAAATATCTATCCAATATATAGCATGCTAACAACTTAACATGTACCAGCTCTGAGTTGTTCTGAGTCATCATAGCTCCAGTATATTTAAATAATACCTACAGGGGCCAGAAAATAGTCAGTGGGTAAAGGTGCTTGCCACCAAGCTTTGATCCCTGGAACCCACATGGTAGATGTCCTTTGGCATTCAGGCCCACGAAGAGACAGACGGACACACACCCAAAAATTTAATTGAAGCGTTAAAAAGAAAAAAAAAGGCCTATCTATTCATTAATGTCATTCAAACTTACTATGAAGTCTGAACAAACCATACACCCATTTTACCTCCCTCTCTTCTTCAAAGTGGTTGTGCAAAGACCAGTTTCAATTCCCAGCCCACACGGCAGCTCAACATTCTGTGAACTCTAGTTCCGGGGATTCCAATAGCACAGGTACAGACACACATTCAAACATGCACACACAGAAAATAAAAATAAACCCCAAACTTTTAAATACTATATTGCTTATTCTTTTTAAATTTCCATACATCTATACACTGTATTTTAATCATCTCCATCTACCATCACCCTCTCCACGTGGTCCTGGTGGCCCCAACCTGATGTGGGAATGTCTTTCTGTATGCTGTGAATAGCAATCTTTAAATAAAGGAGCTGTTTTGGCCCATGACAGGCACCATAGAAAAAGTAGGAGGCGGCATCAGAGCAGGGCGGAGTCAGACAGAAGGAGCCAGAAGCCCAAAGGAGCAACATGTAAGGAACACAGGTGAGCCACGGGCCACGTGGCAGACAGATTAACAGAAATGGGTTGAGTTAAGATGTAAGAGCTAGCTAGCAATGTGCCTGAGCCATAGGCCAAACACCATGAAGTTAATATAAGTGTCTGAATCATTTCTGGGGGCCTGAACAGCAGCAGGCAGCTAAGAGGTCTGGGGCTGTAGGTCTATGGGTCTGGATCTCTGGCTGCCCAGGACCAAGAAACCACATTGTAACAGATGGCGTTCCTGGGTGGGCCGAATATCCACTCACACTGTAACACCAACCACAACTTCATGTCCTCTCCTTCCTTGTTATCAGTAACCCTGAGTCTAATTAGTGCTAGAGTGTGGGCATGGGTGCAGGGCCACCACCAAGACAGGACCTATAATTTTTAAGTTACAAACTACTTACAGGCCACGGTCCTAAGGTCCCCCCCTTATCCTGTTACAGTGTGGATATGAAATTTCTCTAAGACACATGTGTTAAAGATAGGGCTGTAAGTGTGTGTGGCTTTTAATCACTGCATTCTAAGGGTGCTGACCAAATGCTCTGATGGATAGCATCATTGGGAGGTGAGTGGTGGAAATGGGGTACCTTGAAAAGCTTCCCGTCCCTAGCTATCCTCTTGCTTCCTGGCTGTACTGGAGAGTAGCTCTGTTCCATCATATCCTTTCAAGTCTACCTACCTTCGTGTCCACATTAACGGAATGAGTGAACCATGGGCTGAACTCTCTGAAGCAAAAATAATTTCCTCCTTTAAGCTGTTTTTTCTCGGATATTTTCTCACAGTAACAAGTGACTACCCATTCCCACTTCTTTTTTATATATTCCGTAGTTACCCACAGTTCAAACATACTTACGTTTTCGATCATCACCACATGCTACTTCAGCAAGATACCGGAAATAATCTCCCTTCATCTTCAGATAGAAGACCTTACTCTCTGGATTAGTTGCATTGGCTATTAAATACTTATCCAACAATTCCTAAAAGAAATCAAACACCAATGAAAGCCATTCAATCACAGGTAACAACTTCCAATAGTATGCTTCTGCCCATTATTCCAATCTGGACCTGAAGCATGTTCTTACTTACACCAGGTCGGATTGCTGTACTAGCCTCCCTCCCTGGCAGGCTTTGCCCATAGTTTATAGTAAAAATTTAGATACACCAAAACACCAAAGTGTGACCTTTTAGTAAGCCATTTACCCAAACTGTACTGATAGCCACTTACATGGCATGTATTTGACTAAATACATTTTTTAATAAAGGCCTAAAATAAAGTTCATACTGATCTCAAGAAAGGCTGTCGGCCCAGAACACCATGACAATATACCCAAGTTTTGAAAGATGAATGAATGAGATGCTAGAAAGCACAGGAAATTCTAGCTCTGAGATAGCCTCTACCTAAGAAAAATGGCAAGGGGGGGGGGGGGGAGACATGGGAACAGGCAAGGATATGGAGGAGAGAAGCAGGTAAGGGAGGGTCAACCAAAACTAAAACATGCATGCAAGTGACATAAAGAAACCTGTTACTTAGTAAGCTATTGTTTTAAATTAAAAAAAAGAAAAAGAAAAAAAAGTTTGAAGAGGTACCTTTATGAAAGGATAAAGCTCTCAGAAACCATTATCACACAAAAACTCCAAGACCAGGACCAAAGGATGCCTCTCCTACAAGTTGTTGGTCAGGTAAACCCCTGTGGCTTCCAAAGTAATACAAGCAAGTGCTACTGGAACTGGTTGTCACCAGAACTAGAGAACAAGACCCTACTGCTAGAGACAATACATGCTTGTTCAGTTGGGAAGAGAGAACCTGTAAGCAGATTCCTCCATGATCTCTGCTTCACTTCCTGCCCTGCCTTTCTCTGTGGTGGACTAGTAAAAGTAGGGGATTGTGTTGTTTCATGGTAAATAATTGTCCCACCCACTGGTTTAATAAAAAGCGCTGATTGGCCAAAGGCAGGCAGGAAGTGTGGGCGGGGCTACCAGACTAAGAGAACTCCTGAGAACAGGAAGCACAGAGCAGAATGCCAGAGAGAGGGGGGACGAAGCAGAGGACAACTATGCTGCTCTAAGAAAAGGTACCGAGCTGCGTGGCTGAACAAGATGAGTCATGGGTTAGATGAAAGGTAGAGAGCTAGCAAGTTATATGCGTGGGCCTTAGGCCGATCAGCCTAAAATTATCGTATGTATCGGTGTGTCTCTGCGGGTCTGTGGGTCCTAAACCTTAAGGTTAGGCCCGAAAGTCCGGGCCAGAAACCTCTTACTACAAGTAAATTTCCTCCCCTCAAATGGCTTTGGTCAGTGTCTTTCCTAGAGCAGGGCATGAAGTATCTTCCCTGCTGTCTAGTTCTCACAGCAGGCTGCCCATCCAATAGCATCATTTAGCTTTACTTCCTGTCTGCTATACCACTGGACAGCAGGGCAAGATAGTCTTCCTAGAGCTATAGCCAACCACCTTCTGTTTAGAATTGAGTCCAACTCCACAGTAGGGAAGTCACAGGTCCTAGTGGGAAGGCTACAGTTGTTTTGCCATTAAAGAACATGATGTGCCTGACAAACTGCCTTCTAATCAATTACTTTGATCCCCATATAATAGTAATGCTATCAGCCTTGGCAGAGAATCAAAAGTGGCCAAAGTGCTGAGAATAAGTGAGTTAAATGTTGATCCATCAACAGGGCATCTACACATCACTCACTCCAAGGCTCAGAAACATGACAGAAGAGGGTAGGAAGATAGGAACCAGGATAGAGTGAAGTGTTGTGCAACACTGTCTTCTAAGCATATATAACACGGCACATACAAGATTTGGTCCATCAATATTTTGTCAAAATAGGGAAGGGACTCACAGGCTCTTATTTCTCTCTAGGATCTGTAAGTAGTTCATGGCTACTGGGGAAAGATACCTTCTTCAGTGATATAGCTACTGATAAGGTACCCAAGCTCCCATAAGAAGCCCCAGTGAAGTTTACTGGTACATTTAAAAAAGAGGGGAAAGGGCACCTGAAGGGATGGCTCAGTGGTTAAAAGCATAGGACCAGAGTTCAGTTCCCAGCACCCACATCGGGCAGTAACTCCAGGGAGAGCCAATACCTGTGGATTTGAAGGACACCTTCACTCACATGCACATGATACACAAACAATTAAGAATAGTACAGAGATTATAAAAGAAGGAAAGTAAAGGGAGAGGACAAGCAAAGGCGGCATGAACATACACTTAGGCTGTTCAGGACAAGGACATCTAAGTGACGCTGGGCACAGTAGCGTGCACCTGTAGTTCCAGCTACTTGGGAGGCTAGTACAGGAAGGTCACCTGACTCCAAAGGTTTGAGACCAGCCTATGCAATATGGTAAGAGCTCCCCACTCCCAACCCTCACTTAGAACAAAGGGAACTAGGGTGGGGGCAATAATGCACTAGAAGATAAAGATGTAGAGTCATTTTAAGGAAGGAACATACAATGTTTATGACCAAATATGAGGAAGAACAATGCACAGCACAAGTAACTCACTGTGGCTCAGTACGGTGCATTCAGTATCCCCTGCAGACAAGTGTCTGTCTAGAGAGGTAAGTACACAATCTGTAGACTAGATTTAAACGTGTACAGCAACTGGAGAGCAACTTTTATGTCAAATGGTTCAAAACTATCAGCTTTATTAGAGTGGTGCTGGGGACCAGTGCACATGTTGTATAGACAGGAGTCATCTACAGATGACACACTCTTCCACTGCTAAGCTGTTGGTGTTGTTTATTGGCTTACCTAGCTATTATTTATTTAGACAGTTTCCTTAAGCAGACTAGCTCTGTACTAGTCCCCAAAGGAGGATAAATGTATGTCACCATATCTGACGGTGACTTTTATCCCTCATTTCATACAATGGTGTCTTCACTGAAAGCAATAACCAAAACGTGTGTCTGTGCTATCTCAAGTAAAATGGATAGTCTAAAGTAATTTAAAATTAATTCTCATAAAAATACTATTGTATCAACACATAATGAATAGGTAGTCTCTGGGAATAAATCCAATCCAAAGAAGTCAAAGCCTAGAGCTTAGAAAACATGAACTGACCAGCTCTTCTGGTAACCAAAAACACTCTTCATCAATGGTTCTCAACCTTCCTAATGCTGAGACTGTTCTATACTGCTCCTCATGTTGCACTGACCCCTAACCATAAAATTATCTCATTGCTATTTCATAACTGTAATTTTACTATTGTTATCAATCATAATGTAAATTATCTGATATGCAGAACATCTTATCTTCAACCCTTCTGGGGTCGAGATCTATAGATGGAAACCGGCTACTCTAGGTCAAAGAAATAAGAGCTCAAGGGAAGGGTGGAAGTAATTGGAACATCAGGAATCCCACAAAAGCTATAAACTCTGTCAGAGCTGTGTTTGCAGCTCTGGTGCAAACACAGACCAGTTATGTTTCCTCTTATTCTTGATCTTCTCTTACAGAAAGAACCAGACCCCATCACTAACTTGTAAAGGTAGTTCTTTTTGCTTGTCACAACTTTGCCATCACTTAAGCGTTTTCCCAAAGTAATCCAGCTGCCTTTGGTGGTAATGTTCTATAGCACTCATCAAAATAAGCTTCATCCAGCTTCCTTCAGAAGTCAGATCTTAACTACAGAACTTACACTTTATACAGAATTAACTAAGAGCAAGAACCCGAAGAGGAACCTTAAAAAATAAGGAAAATAATAATAAACAGGAGGCAAATGTTCACACATTTTCCAGTTTCCTGCCATCTCACTAAAACCCACTAATAAACTACTAACGTGCTCAATTTTTAATACACTGGGGAATATACTCATTTAATAAAAACAAGACTCATAAGATGGAGCATATCTAAGAGGCATAAAACAAAACAAAAAAGTTAGAGGTTTACTTCTAAACAGTCATATAGGCAGAATAACCATACCATTGTGGAAATAGAAGCTTTAGAAATTAGACTGGAGAAATGGCTCAGAAGTTAAGAGCACTGGCTACTCTCCCAGGACCCAAATTCAGATCCCAGCACTCACATCAAAGGGCTCACGACTGCCTCTAACTCCAGCTCCAGGGGATCCAATACTTTCTTCTGGCCTCTGAGGGCAGCCCCCCCCCACACACACATTAAATGTAATAAAACAAAAGAGTGAAGTACAGTGGCCAGATATGGCAGTGCACACTTACACTCCAGCACTTGTAAAGCAGAAAGACAGCAAGCTCAAAGCCAATCTGGGCGAAATGAAACCATCTCAAATAATTTTTAAAAGGCATTAAAAATTTTCATGGAAATAAATGTAAACCTTATGGTATGCACTAGATGACTGATCAGCTGACATCACACAGTACAAGCCAGTCAGAACTCAAACTTCAAACAAACATTTAGTTAACATTTTTTCCCCCACAGAGCCCACACTAAATTCCAAACCCCATAAAGTACCAATAAAGCAGTAATGCTCGAGAAACACGACAGCCATGTCCAGGTCTGACTTACCAGTCAGTTTAAGTTTGCTAACACAGTATAAATTATTACTAATGTTATTTCTTGCACTCTTAGAATTACTCGGCTTGGTAAGATAATATGCGATCATCCTGTAGCTGAGGGACCAACACTCTAATTGAAAGTATTCTGTCTTTGTTAGTGCTGGAGATTACTGATGAAGCCATAGGCAGTTTCCATAGCACCCAAGAATTATCTCAAATTTTAAAACTCACTGACAATAGGGGCTGGAGAGATAACTCAGGGCTAAGCGTATATACTGCAGAGGACCCAGGTTTGTTTCCTAGCACCTTCCTGGTTCCAGCACAACCATCCAGCTTCAGGTAAACCAGTGCCCTCATTTGACCTCCAAAGGCGAAACGCACACACACATGCACACAAGCACGCATACACACACACAGGGAGACACATTAAAAAAATATTCAAAAACTTAAAAAAAATTACTTCTTCATTTCATATATACAAAGGGCATTATAACTTCATACACATGACAGCATCTACCACCTAAGAGCCATTAGAAATATTTTTATTAATGATGTGTGTCATGTGTACTGGCACCTTCAGAGCCAGAAGAGAGCCTAGAAGCCCTAAAGTAGGAGTGATAGCTTAGTTGTGAACCTCCTGGCAGGGTGCCGAGAAAGGTCATTGTTCTTAAGAGCCCAGTCATCTCTCCAGCCCCCAAGAGCAACTCTTTCAGCAAACAGATGTTAACTGTAACAACCAGATGTATATATTAACCTCATGCACACCCCAGATAATGAACACAACTGGTGAATACTTTCTGAGCTTTCACCTGAAGTATCTTTGTTGCCTCTTCCTTTAGCCATTAGTTCTTTCCAATATCTCCCCGCACTTTAGCTAATATTAAGGCTTTCTTAACTATCTTAAAATTCGCTAAAATAAAATTGGAATTTCACTATCTGACTCTTCATATATTTAAACCACAAAAAACATTGTGTAACCAGGTATGTAGCCCTAAGAATTACAAAGTATGTAACTTTAACACTGATAAACTTGTTTAAGTATAATGAATGTCCTCTCCAGTCAAGATAGAAAACATGTACAACCCTATTCATTTATAAGTAACAGCTCCTTACTATGTAATTCTTTTGGCCAAATTATATCTAAGTATTTCAATGGACTACTAAACCAATATGTGATCCCTGAGTCAAGCAGGATCAAATTCAAATACTTTAATCTTTCCTACACCCAAGTACCAATTCCTGCTGAACAGTGGACACTAAACACATACTTCAAATAAATTATGGAAGTGAAAAACCGAAGTTCTCGACAATTCCTTAGATATCTAGGTCTTCATTACTACAGCTTCTTTCGTGTGTTTTTCCAGAGTCAAAGCATTTAGAGCCCACTTCTGATTTTCTCTCCTACATATTAGCACCCCCATCATCCCACACCTTAGTCTCTGAACAGAGTAATCAATCCTTCTGAGACAGCTTACTTGGGAGGCAGAGGCAGGAGGATTTCTGTGAGTTCAAGCTAGCCTTTCTACATGGCAAGTTCTAAGGCAGCAGGGCTACAAAGAGGACCCTGTTTCAAAAACAAACACAGAATTCCTCAACTACTGAAGTAGGGTAATAGAGCATATTAATTCTTTTATTTTGCATAAGCTTTTATTCTTTTCCTGATAGAAAATAATTTTTAAAATTTGAAAAGAAATGAAGCCAGGAGGAAAGAATAAAGTTAATTAATTAAGGAAGGAGCATGCCTTAGTTTCCTTTTCATTTTTTTTTAAGTGTCGGAAGGAAGGAAGGTGTTTATTCTGCAGAAGAGGGAAAGAGGAGATCCCCTTGCCATAATTTCCCTTAGCTAAATTAAGCCTTTGCGCCTTGGGTGGGGTTGAAGAGGTGATGAGCACAAGACCAGTTTCAGCAGATAGGTAGTGTCCCCTACCACAGGTCCCAGAGATAAATCACTTTTCCAGTCGGTACCTTCCTCAGCCCACAACCAAGGTGCTGCCTCTTAAACACAAACACCCTCCATCATGACAGTCACCAGCAGCCTGTGTTCACCAAAGACCACAGACAGGCACTTGAAAGAAACATTTGTGCCATGGGACAGCAGGAAGCCATAAGCTGTGCTGGCCAGCTCTGAGATGGCCCTGGCTGCCTGCTCATCATTCTCAAGGTCCCCCCCACATGATGACAGCACCTGGACCTTCACTTAGTACCAGGTAGCCAAGCTGGTCTGGGATTTGATCCAGCCCCTAGGTCAGTGTAGAAGTCATCACAGCCTTAGTTACTTTTCCAATTCTGTGATGAGAGACCATAACCAAGGCAATTTATTAAAAAGGATTGTTTATTATAGTTTCAGAGGGTGAGTCCATGACCATCACAGCAGCAGGCAGCTGGAGAATAACTGAGAGCTTACATCTGGTCCACAAGCAAAGTCGCATGTGTGTATGCACATGTAACTGGAATGGGCTTCATAAAGCCCACCTACATCTGGCCCACAAGCAAAGTCATGCGTGCGTGAGTGTGTGCGTGTGTGTAATTGGAATGGAATGGGCTTCATAAAGCCCACCTACAGTGAAACACCTCTTCCAATAAGGAGCATCTAATACTAATCCTTCCCAAACAGTGGCACCAACTAGAGACTAAGCATTTAAATGGACCCACAGAGCCGTGTTTACTCAAACCATCTGATTGCCAGAGTTCACTCAACAGGTCTGGCTGCTGTCCCCATTTTAGGATCACTGCTGGGGCTGCACTCAGTAACCTGCTGATAGAGGACAGGCATGTTTGCATCACAGGTCTACCTACAATAAGTAGCTGTACTCTAGTATTAGATCCTTCAAACTAACTTTGGAATCTTGGAAACTTGGAGGTTTGGGAGACAAAACTTTGTAGAATTAAAAAAAAAAAAGACAAAAACTTTAAAGTTAGATATAGATAAGAGAAAATTAGAAAAGCAAAAAGCATATTCAAAAAACTACTCAGAACACAGTATTCTTTCAGTATTCCAGCTCTGAAGACCAGCTCTCCAGAGCAGCCCAGGACTGCTGAAGCATTCAGCCTCAGGGACTGAACAACTAGATTCTTGACCTTTCTTGTATGAGACAGCCATTGCAGGGCTATCCAGACCACACCCAGTAAGGCAGTGTAATAAATCTCCCTTAATATATGTTTACTCTATCAATTCTTTTCTTTTAGAGAACTCTGACTAATGCACCAAAAATACAGACATGCACTTGAGACACCAGTGGACACGTGGTTACTGCCCCTATTAACAGTTCACAAGCCCTTCACAGGCTGTACTTTGGTCTATCTACAGAACTATTACTGACATCCCACCTTACAGACTGAACATTAGATGAGTTAGTAAACACTACTTGGCACTCACCCTGCAAGGCACGGACAGTACCTACCCAAGGCTGGCCACCTCTGGGACTTTCAACTCTAACATGTTAGGCAAGCTCTGCCAACTGAGCTACAACTTGTTTTCTACAATTCTGTCTTGCAAACTGAACCTGCCACCTTTTCTCCTATTTGCTCAGACTGAGAACACTCCGCTGACTTAGCCAGGAAACCCGTATCATTCTACTGCTTCCTCTGTTTTTATCCCCTCTATCTTTCCATAGTCACTGAAACCCCAGAATCTCCTCCAGAAGTGAAGACTGCACTTAGAAACCTCAGACAAATAAGCCCAAGTACATCATGGTAAAACTTATTTCCTCTCTCTTAGTTCTAAGTCACTAACTGAAAAAGGTTTAATATTGTGTATATGTATATGTCTAGTAAATCCTTATGAACCTAAGACTTGTTAGGCGGTGATGGCAGCAGAGGCAGACAGATCTCTGAGATCAAGGTCAGCCAGGGCTACAGAGAAACAAACAGTAACAAGAAGAGCCTAAGCTTAAATACAATCTGAGCACATCAATTAAAGAGATTAACAACATAGATGAGTCTTTCAGAACAGTGGAAACCATGGGAAGAGGTCTGGAGTGAATCATTATCAATGTACAAAAAATAAATCCATCCCAGCTGTGGAGATGATGGCCTTAAAAGCATTCAGAAGCCACCCAGTTCCCTCTGTTCTAATGCCAGTTATAAACAACCTCCTTATTACATCTGGATCCAGCCTCCACACTGAAAATACACTAGCCATGTCAGCAGAGCGCTAGAATTTCTGGGCTACTTCATGTAAATGAGTAAAAACTTCTTAGCCATGAGCACTTGACTACTATGATCTGCACTAGAAAGATGTCTCCTCCTAGATGTCTGAGCTTCTAAAGCTAAAGGCAACACCACATATGCAGTAAACTTGTCCCTCCAATTTCATCCACTGAAAAACACTCCCCATTCCAACTTTCAGTAGTCCATGAGCACAGGGCCTCCAGCTTCAATATGCATTTCCAAACCTTTTATTTCTACTAACTACCCACTCTACCTCCTTGGCATCCAGGCTCATCACACCGCCTTTGACTTCCTACTAGCACCTCTAGCAAAGTTCATGCTAAGGTGAAAAGGACCAATAACTGAAAGGGGGTTGTGGCGCCTCCTTAGCTCCCATTGTGCTTATTACAAGTCAAAAAGGTCTAAAGCATTAATGCCTCTCTAGGAAAAGGGAAGAGTAACACCACAATTTGTATAGACAACACCTAAAGTTTGGGATGATTCTAATAGTAACAAGAAACAGGACAGCTAACTGCAGCTAGACTAGCTACCAAATGAGTGCCATGAAGGAATGCAAGCGGTCGTCACAGTGTCAGAGACTTCATATGCTCCTCGGGTCCAACAGAGCATGCACCAGCTGCATGCTACAGTGAAAATAACAATAAACCAGCGAAGCCCATGCAATCAACTGTGGTCAAAAGTAAAAAAGCAGCACCGCATGCATGCACAAAAACCAAGGGATTAAAAAAAAGTCCCTTCTCCAAAGATCTCTCAATTTCAAATTCTAAATCCTTTCTCCTGGTCCATAAAATCTCCAGCCACCTCTAACACAGGCAAAGTTAGACTAGGATTAGTATCAGGATCTGCTTTGGTAGTGATACCTCAGAGAACAGGACAGTCCCTTTTACCAACACGGTGTGCCCCGTCCACAAAAAAAGTAGGGAACGGTACAAAGGGAGAAAGTAATGCTCTGGTGTTCACTACCAAGTTGTCTGACCACAACAGCACTAAAGATGCATAACAGGGCGTGGTCTCTGACAAGGAGGCAATAAAGAAAAGATGTGTAAACTGCAATGTGCTCAGTAAAGAACTCACTGCCTCTTCAAAACAGCTGCACCAACTCTAGATCTTATCAGGAAAAAAAAGTCCTGTCTGATTTCTGCTGTATTCTCAGGCTGGCAGCTGAGTACCTAGTAGCTATGATCAATGTCTAATGTTACAGTCTCTCAAAGATACACAGGGAAAAAAAACACCCTCTGCCCTGGTCAATTAAAAGCTATAGTACACCCAACATTTCTGGTTTGTGATAGAAAACAAACACACCAGTACCTATACTGTCCGCTTCAGCCAGAATCTCAAGAGAAAAGACCTTAACTTAGTCCTAAGTAACCAAACCAGACAGACACTCTGATGTTTAGTACAAAGAAAGCTCAACAAATAGGTCAACACCACTTGGTTAACTAGCAAATATAGGTCAAGGTCGGCTACACTCTAGATGACTACTGAAGGCAGGAAATGACTTGTATAGCAAAGACACCAATGTACTGTCATTTAGCTTGTCTTAAAGCACTAATCTGCACTGTAGCTATATTACATGTACTCCTTGAGCTGGGCACTGGAATCACAGCCCTTCCCGCCCCTCCCTGTCTGCCCAGGCTCTACACCCACACCACTCCTCTCACTTCCCATCACTCCCACTTGTTTTGGGATTTAGGTGGAATAACATGCTAAATTTTTTCATGAATTTTTCAGTCAACTCCTTTTTATTATGAGAACTATTCCACGACTAACATATTGCTGTTTTTTTTATCCATTTTCCCTAATGGATTGGTTGTAGTTTTCTGCTCTTAGAATAAATTTGCTACTTTTTTAAGCTTTCATTTTTCCAGACAGGGTTTCTCTGTGTAGCCCTGGCCGCCCCAAAACTCACTGTGTAGACCAGGCTGGTCTCAAACTCACAGAGGTCCACCTGCCTCTGTCTTTGGAGGGCTGGGACTAAAGATAAGGCTCATGCTGCTGCCACTGCCACCCAGCTTTTAAAAAATATTTGTATAAGTTTGTATCACTGACTTTATGAACATCATAAAGGTGTTAGGAAAGTAGCATTCACAAGATGTAAAGAGAAGAAAATGTATAGTTCATCCAATGCCACTTTTATTATACTCTGTAAGTAGAATGACTTCTTGAAAGTATTTACATATTGAATATTTAAAGGTAAAATAGTAAATCACACTTAGAGTGAGCTGTAATAAAGAGTATCACTGAAATAATGCAATGTACATTAGCTTTTTGGTTTGGGCAGAATTCTTGGTTTTATTCTCCTAAATGTTTTCAATTGTTGCACCCCCCCCCCAAAAAAAGTGTGTGGGAGGTTGAGGATGTGTTAGAATGTCTATTATGCCCAAAACCTGGGTTTGATTCCCAGCACCATATAAAACTAGGTATGTCTACATGTCTGTGAGCCCAGGACTCCAGGGATAAAGGCAAAAAGGACTATAAATTTAAAGTTATCCTTTTTAAAAAGGTAGATGTACACCACTCCCCACCCTAAGTGTAACATTTCTTAAAAAGGGGGTTAGCAGCACAGAATGTAGCTCAGTGGTAGAGTACGTAACTGGCAAGCACTACAAAACATCAGTAACAAAAAAGAACTGTGGCTATATGCCCAGTGAAGAGCACATGGGCTAGTCTGGGGCTAGGGATGCTTACTTAGAAGAATGCTTGCCTCATATACATCAAGAACTAGGTTCATCCCCAGCATCTTCTACTGGTACTTGCCTGTAACCCCAACACCTAGGAGGTAGGAGAAGCTAAAGTTCATTCTCAGCTACACAGCAAGTTTGAGGCCAGCTTAGCTATTGAAAACCCTCTCTCAAATAAGTTTTCTTCATACCATGTGGCTCTAATGCCACACTATTTAGATCCATTAAGAAATAAAACAACAAGTGGAACATTCTCAACCCATTATATCGAAGTATAGGAAGAGGCCAGGTATGATAAGCACATTAGCCATCATATATTATAGCTAGCCTGTAGAAACTTTATTTTAAGACTCATCCCTGTAGGTAGAAGTTTTTATTGAGAGCACAATCATCTCTGTTCTGCCAGCTGCTTCCAATTAACTATCCAGAGACTATTTATTAGTTATAAACGCTCAATTAATAGCTTTAGCTTGTTACTAGCTAAATCTCACAACTTAAATTAACTCATCTACATTCCTCTACATTCTGCCCCATGGCATTACCTCTCTCTTGCACTTCCTGTTTCCTCTCTGGCTGTTGACTCCTCTCACTCTGCCCTCCTTCTTCCCAATGTCCTCCCTCAGTCTGGTTCTCCTGCCTAACCGCCCAATCTTATCCTGTCCAGTTATTGGCCAGTCAGCCTCTTTATTAAGCCAATCACAGCAACATATATTCACACTGTAAATGAATGTTCTATATATCCCAGTAAGGCTGTGTGTCATGGCACATACCTTTAATCCCAGCACTCAGGAGGCAGAGACGGGTGGATCTCTGTGAGTCTGAGGCCAGCCTGGTCTACATATAACTATGTTCCAAGACACCCAGAGCCACACAAAGAAACCTGTCTCAAAAGATCAAAAGGAAACCTTGCCCCAGGCATTGGTGGGGATGCCTTTAGTCCCAGTACTTGGGAGGCAGAGGCAGGTGGATCTGTGAGGCTTCAAGACCAGCCTAATCTACAGAGAGTACCAGGACAGGCTCCAAAGCTCAGAGAAACCCTGTCTTGAAAAAAACAAAAGCAAAAAAACTAACCTTGCCCCAATACATGGTAATACTTGAAAAAGCAGAATAATAAAAACATATTATTCTCTTTTAATTCAGATCTCTGAATTCAAGGTCAGCCTGGTCTATAGAGTTCCAGGAAAGCCAGAGCTACAAAGAAACTCTGGTTTAAAAAACAAAAAACCCTACCCATTCCAGAGCCCATAATTTTCCTATTATACACAGTAAATTGCATTAAGACTAACCTATGATTACTAGTGATCAAGAATAATACATGATATCATTAATACTAGCATAAACTATATTTCATTTGAAGACATTTAGAACATAGCTAAATAAGATATACAGCTGCTACAAAAATTGCAACTTTCCAAACTGCCTATATTTTTATTTTATAATTTTTTTTTACCCCATTTCAAACAGGAGAGCTTTAGCTATAGAATGCAGATTAGCAGGGTAATTTTTAATTGAGATCCTTCTGCCTCTGCCTCCTAAATACTAGGATTAAAGGTGTACTTTCCCACTCCATGTACGTTTTCCTTTTTCTTTTCTTACTCAGAGACTGATCGGCTGTTTCCTGAGTGCTGGGACTAAGGTGTGTGCTATCACACCTAGCAAATGACTTTTTCTTTTCTTAACAACAACAAAAACCACTGGCTCTTATTGTTTCCCCAAGCTGGCTTCACTCTCAAACCTACTCCAACCTCCCAAATGGATGATTGCAGGCACAACATCACTGCACTGCCTCTGGCTCTTCTTTTGTTTTTTCCCCCTTTAAGGCAGGGTGTCACAAAATCTAGGCAGGCCTCAAACTCAAATATAGTAGAGGTTGATCCTGAACTCTGATCCTTCTACCTCCACTTTCCAAGTGCTAGGATTACAGTCATGGGCCACCAAGCCTAGCTGATTCTTATTTTAAAAAAGATTTTAGTACTAACGGTAGGTTTTCCCAACTGCCCTTGCATTATACTGAAAGTCTAGAAGAGGGTGCGATAGCGCTAGCGACGGGCGAAATATATACACCTCAAGCAGCCGATTAGTCCAAGTTTGTAAATGAGAGATTTTGTTCCAAGTCCCAGAGGGGACTTTATGAATGCGTCTAAATTCTCTGATCTGCTCTTCTTCACATCAAGTTCTGAACTGCTCAAAAAGTTTTACACCTGCTATTTAACCATGCTCGACTTTCCCCTTAAACTCTGCTCTCTCTGACATCTAGATCACTAATGACTTTCCCACCACTTCTTCACAAAGCCATTACACCAGTCACTAGATTCTCACCATTTCATTTACCTTTGATGCCATGTGCTTAAACCTGAAAATTATTTTAAAGGTTGTCTTTAGTTTACTACTACTGTGATAAGAAACCATGACCAAGAGTACTTAGAAAAAAGTGTTTATTTGAGGCTGACCGTTTCAGAAGGCTAGAGTACACAGAGCAGGCAGGCATGACAGTAATTGAGAGCTTACTTTTTTCGTTTTATTATCTATACACTGTTCTGCCTGCAGCCAGAAGAGGGCACCAGATCTCATGGCTGTGTGCCACCATGTGGTTGCTGGGAACTGAACTCAGGACCTCTGGAAGAGCAGCCAGTGCTGTTACCCTATGGTGACTCACATCTAGATCCACAAGTACAAAACAGAAAGAACTAACTGGGACTAACAGCCCCAGAGGCACACCATCTCTTAACAAAACCTCACCTAATCTTTCCCAGACAGTCCACCAATTGGACACCAAGCATTCAAATGTGAGACTGTGGGGCCATTCTCACTCAGACCCCAGGGGCGCGGAGTTTGGGAGCAGGAACCAAACCTATTAGAATGCAAAGGACCTCTAACACTTTAGACCAGCCCCCCTGCTGTCTGCATAAATTCCACTGGTAAGTAAAGTGGTAAATTGCCATTAAAACTCTGCTTTGAACAACTACTCTTCACAGTATTTATTTGGATTTTAATTTTACTTGGAATGATGTCACAGTTTAGGACCCTTCAGAACAGTGACTACTAAGGCTGTTCGTCCACATTCCGAATAAATGGTTAAAGTCATCTACCTCCAATGTACTCTGAAAGGGAGTCAATTGCTGATTTGGATCAAAACTCTGGCTAACTTTTTTTGTTGGTTTGTTTCTTTTGGGGTTTTTTTTTTGAAGACAGTTTCTCCGTGTAGCTCTGAAGTCTGTTCTGGAACTCCCTCTTGTAGACCAGGCTGGCCTCCAACTCACAGAGATCCACCTGCCTCTGCCTCCCTACAGCTGACTCAAACCAAATGAGCCTCACCTTTTTTCTCGCCATTAACCTCTCCTTCCTAGTGTCCCCAACACACACTTCACTGTGTTTTGATCTCACTCTTTCTTTGCCTCTTCTTCAGACTCCTTACTAAATTACTAATTACAAAATGAAAAACAATGTTTTAGGGCTATGACTATAGATCAGTGGGACTAATCTGTCATCATCACATTCTCCTTGACTCCTTTATCACTTCCTTTTTTGTGCTCAGTTTACACTCAAACCATGAATTCTAGGTGTAACTACACCATTACAAACACCTACAGGTGGCTGGAGACAGTTCATGGTGGCAGAGCACTTGCCTAACATTTGCAAGGCCATGAGTTCAAGTCCCAGTACTATAAAAAGAAAACCTAGATTAGTTTCTCCCTTTGATCTATCCTTACTAATTATGGTTCCTACCAACGGACCACCCTCTAGTCACACAGCCTTAAGTCCTATCCCAAATTCCCCCATTGGCCTGGAACTATCTCTGTGAGTCTGTATCTTTCTAACTACATTTTGCTCATAAACACCTTCTAGAAATTACTTTATATAATTTCTATTTCCCTATACTATAAATTACTGCAAGGGAAAATTAATGTTTTTTCTTGAATTGCCTAATCTTTCACTATGCAGTTAGCTCTCCAGTGTATTTGCCAACCTGAAGACATGCTTTCCCAGGACACTCTTCTCAAGGTTGGTCATCAAGGCAAAATCTGGCTGAAGACATTCTATTAATTTTAATTTGTACATTGGTGTCTCAGGTTAGTGTAACTTAAGGATATGCATGAGAGGTATCTCAAACCACATCATCAAAAAGAAAAACTTCCACATTTATGCTACCATAAAACCTAATGAATGTCTGGGCTGGGGAAATGGTTCAGTGATTAACAGCACTTGCTGGTCTTCAAGAGGACTCCAGCGGAGTTCCTGGCACCCAAGAAGTGGTGAACAACTAAACCCAGTTGCAGAGCATACAACCCCCACCCCTTCCTCTGGCCAAGTATTCTCATGGGTGGTACACATGCATATATGTAGGCGGACCACAATCTTTAAAATATATATATATGAGCTGCAAGATGGAATACCCATTCTTTTGGTTCAGAATTAAACTGCTAAAACATAAAAAAAAAAAATGTGGCAACTCTGAACTGCATGGGTAAGTAAATAAACAAACTGTTAACAACAGCCATTAGTATATGCTATTAAAGCCTGCCACTATTATCTAAGTTGGCAGCTCTCTTGAATACAGAAAGAACTCAGATCAAAGTTTAGCTGTATTTTCTGTGGAGCTGGAACTTAAGAGTACTTTTATGTTAACATAATAAAATCCCATTTGTCTTTATAAAGCAATAGCTTTCTGCATTTCACTATGAACTGCCCCTAACATCTGTATGTACCTATCATGATTTTGTTTGGATCACCTCTCTTGTTTTCAGAAAAGCAGGTTAAGTTTTACACAACAGGAACAGAAGTTCTAGGTTCCACTGGCTTGATGTGATAAAGGAAAAGCTGGGAAGAGTAGTTTTTTTCTTCTTAAGAAAAACCACACCAACCCTGCATGCTTGCCTTTCACAGGGCACCTGAACACAGCATTGATGGCCGTTGCAGCTCCAGACACCTCTTAAAACGTGGCATGTAGAGAGCAAACCCAGCAGCTGGTGAAAACTGGTCTATTACTGCATCTGAATGAGTACATGACATACAGAAATAACTCTCTGCAGCATTAAAATATTTGACACCCCATGATATGCTACTATTTAAATTTAAGAAACTTGCTTTATTGATTAATCGATCTGTGTAACGACCAAGCTTTAAAAAAATGCTCCCTCGAATAAGGGTGAATCACACTGGCTACCACCCCTGCTAGGACTGGATAGTTCAAACTGGGAATGCTTTCCTTGCCCATTTACACCAGAAATGATTTCATTTCAACACACTCGGGCTTAAGTAAGGCAACAAAAGAGAAAAGAAATGCTAATAAATAATGAAATTGACCAGAACAATGTAGTCTTTAGATTTGTCTGTATCCTTTTCATTAGGTGAACAACCCCCTATACACACACACACACACACACACACACACACACACACACTCACTCACTCACTCACCCCCCCCAACCTTTGGTAGGCAAAAGCTCAACATATTCTCACCTGAAAAATGAAGCTATATTTAGCGTCTCATTCCTAAATCTGGGGGGAAAACATACTAACATCTCAATGTTAGAAAGCCCCCATGCTTTCCCTCTATGAGGTGAAGCCCCCAAAGTGACTGACCGCCCTGACTTCAAGACCAGTCAGTCCCCTGGCACAAGGTTAAATGAATCTTGTGCAAGCCTACTCGGATGTTCCCAAGTTTTTGTAACCCAGAGCCTGGGAAAAGATTTACTCGCCCTTGGGGAAGCTCTGAAATCCATCTATGAAGGAAGCCCAGGGGCTCGTCTCACAACTCTCCACCCCATCGGCTGTCGCCATTGAGAGCACCACACAAAAGGGTCTCGGCTCCCCGCCGCCCTCTACTCCCCCACTCGAGACTCACCAGGACCGTGGTGCAGATGGACCTCAGCTCCGACTCCACTTTCTCCCGATAGTCCTTGATCAGCTGCAACTTCTTGTCGGAGGTGTCGGTCTTCTGCTCGATGCTCGAGATGACCCTCCAGGCGGACCTGCGACCCCCGACCACGTTCTTGTAGGCCACCGACAGCAGGTTGCGCTCCTCGTTGGACAGCTCGGCTCCCTGCTCCGTCACGGCTTTCATGCAGGTGGCCATGTCGTCGTAACGCTCGGCCTGTTCGGCCAGCTTGGCCTTCTGGATCAGCTCGGTCTTCTCCATGGCGAGCGAGGGCGAGCGCCGAGCCGGATCCCGGAGTCCTCCTGAGAACCGTCAGGGGCGGGGCGGGGCGGCGCCGGCGAGGACAAAAAGGAACGAGGGGCGAGAGCACGTCAGACAATGCAGCCGGACGCCCCGCTTTGTCTCGGCGCACGAGGCCGCGTCCTTGGGCCCTCGCGCGGTGGCCGCCGCCGCCGCCTTCCGCGCGCGCCCTCCGGATCGCCCGCTCGCCCGCGCCTCCCCGAGGCCGGAGCGCGGGTCCCGCCCGGCCCAAGATGGAAGCGGCCGTTGGCGCCGCACCTTCCCGTCCCAGCCCGTCCCTCGGGCGCGGGATGGCTCCCGGCCACCCCGAGGACCGCGCCCCGACACCACCCCCGTTCCCGGCCCCTCGCGGCGGCGGCGGCGGAGGCCCCTCGGCTGTGCACGATACTCACCTTCTAGTCTCCGCGGCCGCGACGCGAGTCCCACCACTTTGATCTGCTTTGGGCTTTAGCCGAGGACCCTCCCGTCTCAGCCAAGCGCGGAGCCGACGAGCGCGCCACGGACCAATAGCGTTCCGTACCTCCCCGGGGAGTCCCGCCTCCAGCTTCTCTGCTGTCCAACCAGGAGCGAGCGCGCGGAAGGGGGCGCAGGGGGCGGGGCGGGAAGCGAAGCGGAGGCTCGGAGGGTGGGTCGGCTCGGGTAGGTTCGGTTGGCCCGCAGGCTGCGGCTTCGGCCACGGGGTTTCCTCCAATTAGATCCAGGGTGAATGGACGTCACTGTTGCCATGGCAATGATTTTACCAACTCCCCTCATCCTTCCCCGCCATCCCGGCACTCCTGGGTGCGGCACGGGGACCCGGAGGTGCGCTCGACCTCCGCGGCGACGGCCGCGTGTCCTGCTGCAGCGGCCACTGCAGATGGGGCGTTGCAGCTCCGCTGGCTGCAGCGGCTTGCGGCTGGACTTCGCAGGGTGACATAATTGGCCGTTTTGTTGCACAAGCGTCTTTCTTCTACCTTCCTATTCTTGACAAAGGTTTGGAACCTCAAGACGCCAAAACGCAACCTTTATGACTTTTCCTGTTCCGGCTGCAAATCAGAAATAACCCCGTCCCCATTAAAAAGTCGTTTCCCTTAGAATGTGGTTTAATTCAAGTTTTTCACGCAGACGCCCTGAAGCCTGGAATTCCCTTATGGAAAGGTAGATCCAGGAGATCCGGGCAGGTCCGCGTGGCAGCTTCAGTTACGCTTCCTTTAAAATGGAAAAAGACATTAAGCACGATTTGGAGAAACACAGATATGGACTACCTGCTTTCCGAAGTATTTTTTTTTTCATTTTATTCCTGTTTTTCCACGTTTGTGTGTGTGTGTGTGTGTGTGTGTGTGTGTGTGTGTGTGTGTGTGTAAAGCATGTGTACATGGTTTTTGGTTTTTGGGTGTGGTGGGGTTCTTTTTTTCCTGATTTTTTTTTTCTGAAGATTCTTGTAAAGCCAAAATTCTCTCCTTGTGTTTGTCTGCATGATAAACACCCTTCTGAAATGAGAACAGTTGCCCCGGATGCTAAGTATTCAGGGAGGGTCACGACTAACATTTTCTTTTCATTGTAAATCGTTCCTTTCTCTCCTGGCCTTTCAATCACCGCCCCACCCCCACCCCCAACTCCAAGTGAGGTGGTTGTCCTGCGGGACTTCAGGAGGAAATTGCCACCTGGGCTCAGGCTGCTGATATTGCAATTCCCGTTATCCCTCTAGGGTTCAAAGAACTTCGGTGACCGCCACAGGCAAAGTGGATTCAAATGCTAAGGGAAGCAAGCGAGTCAGGAGACTCCAGAAAGGTCTGACAGAGCAGACTGATGGGAGAGATAAGCTCAAGCTTTCCAGAAATTCGGATTCCCTCCCAGTCGCCCCTCCCCAGCCAACTTGTAAAGGTTGCTTTGTGCTTTGACAGGAGAGGCCTGGTTGGAAAGTGACTTACTATGCTCCAGCGATCTAGCTGAGAGCTCGATGTTATTTCTGGAATCCCTGAGGCCAGGCTTGCAGACACACAAGCATTTATGGTCCAGTGGGCTGGGTGGAGCTGGACACGTAGAAATCCCGAAGGAAATAATTTACATTTGGAAGGTCAGATAAAATGCCTCCTGTATAAGCAGTGAATTTCAAGATTCTCTAAATTAGAGCCATAAACCCTGGGCATAGGAGACTCCAGTGGTGAAGTTGGGGAGGATGGGGAGGTGGAGGGGTGGACATGTTTGAAGGGAAATTGTCAAAGGGTTGCACTTTGGAGAGGCACTATCCAAAAAGGGCATATGGACTACATTCTTTATCAATAAGTCAGGATGCTCTGGCATCTCTCCAGGTGGCATTTGGCAAGTTTTTGCTCTTCTCTGTACTCGTAAAATCTCTGCCCTCATCCAAATATTTATTGCACACCAGCTCATATAGTTATGATCCTGTGAAACCAGAAACATCGACACATTATGAAATTGTAATACATGAAAGTCTCCAGAGACTTCTGTCTCTGCCTGAAAGAAACGTCTGGGCACTTGAAGTCCTGGGACACAGAAAAGCTGACATTTATTTAGTAGTAAGTATCATACACAGTTTGAATCTTGCAAGGATTAGCTCAGCCAATATATTTAATGCCATGAGAAGGCAAATACAGTTGTAACCACCATCTTCAATCCAAAGAAAAGGGAAATAAGGCATAGCCTGGTCACCCAGCTATTCAGCAGCGAGCATATATGTATGTATATGTGTGTGTATATGTATAGTATCTATACAGTGTAGGTGTCAAAGTTCATCCCTGAATCCTTGCTTGGTCCTCTCAGGCTCTGGTAGAGGCTGTAGAGACTGTAAGGAGGTTCTTACTAGTGTCTCTGTCCTTTTGGAGTAGCATCCATGTATTCAGTATCACACCAGTGTGCTAGGAAGGATTCTAGGGAACAGACAGCAAAGAAAGTACTGAGCTGTTACCTTATTTTTCCTGAATTACCAGCTAAGAAATTGTTAGTGGAACAGAACAAGACACATTCATCTTGCAGCCAGATGATTCTAAATGTCAGCCCTGATATGATGATTTGACCTTGAGCATCTTGGTCCTCTTTGGACTTCAGTTTCTAGAACTATAAATGTAAATAACAGTTTATTACTCAGAGAGTTGTGATCTCTCCCATAAGAAAATATGGGATGTCGCATTAGTATTCAATAAGTGTTAGTTTCCTCTTCCTTCTGCTTGGGGCTGGGAGGGTGTCCTCCCCCATCAAGAAACGTTGGCACCTTGTGAAATGCTAATGAATCACTGTTATAATTAGGACTGTAGAATGGCTACCTTTAGTGTCAAATGTGATGTGGGTGTTTCCATAAAGATTTTTTTTTTAAATGAGACTGACATTTTGTTTTATTTTTTGAGACAGGGTTTCTCTGTGTAGCCTTGGCTGTCCTGGAATTCACTCTGTAGACCAGACTGGCCTAGAACTCAGAGATCCACCTGCCTCAGCCTCCCAGGTGCTGAGATTGACTTTTTGGATTAGTGGAACCTTGAGTAAATAGATTACCTGGGCTATTACTGTAGGTGGGTCTCATCCTATCAATTGAAAGCTTGGATAGAGTAAAACACCAGCCTCCTTTGAGCAAGAGGGTCCTCCAGCAGCCCACATTTGGGTGTCATCTGCCACAGAGGCCCCTCTGAGACCTTTGGACTGGAAATAGGACACCCCTTCTGTGTCTGAGCTTGTTGGTCCATCCACCCTGCACAATAAATCAGTGACTTATAACCAATCGATCTCTCCTATTTTTATACTGTGAAGGTTAATACTGATTTGTCAACTTGACAACATCTGGGCATATGTATAAGGAGCTATCTAAATTAGGTTAATGGTAATAGAACCTGTCCTAAATGTGGGTGGCACCATTTCCCGGGCTAAGGTCCTGTTCTGCTGTTGAGCTGAACACTTGCAATTCTGTCTCTCTGTTTCCTGACTACAGATGTGACATGTCCAGCTACCTAAAGCTCTTGCCACCATTCCCTCAAAAGAAGAGCTGAAATGAACTATTCCTAAGTTCCTTTGGTCAATATTTTGCCACAGCCTGAGAAGTAACTAATACATGGATTCCATGAAATTTCATTGGAAAGCCCTGACTAACACTTCCAGTAACCTTCTCCACTCAGCAAATGATATGGACATCTTTCCATAGCTTTTAAACATGTACCCACAAGGTGCCTGCCTCACCTCTCCCTGAAGCTCAGTGGTTTGTGTGTGTGTGTGTGTTTCTGTTTTCCTATCTCTCCAATGCCCCCTGAACATTCCACAGTCTGGTTGGTTCTGCAGAGCCTCAGACCCTTTAAATCACCTACCCAATTGGTAAAGCCTTAAAGTTAGGATTCAGAAACAGGTCTGTCTGACTCTTCTACAGCACTTGGGGCTCTGTATGCTTGCAGTGGGGAATAAGCTATCACTGTCTTGAGAACAATGCTGAGTTATTTGAGGCTGGTGAGTGAATAAGTCTATATCCACTGGTGAGTCGATAGTTGTTTTTATTTTCATATAGGAGCTCTGTTTCACTCCCAATGTATCTAGAGCAAGCGAGGCAACCTCTGATCCCTTGCTCATTCTTTTCCATGGTTTCTGTATTTCCCTGTCTGGTTCCAACCTCCAGACTGTGCTCTTCAAGTGGGCAAAATTAGATTTCACTCCCTTGTCCCTGGTGACTTTTCTTGCCCACAAAAATCATTCAGTTCAGGCCACATGGTAAGTCTTATTGATGGTTTGTGTCGTGCCCTCACTGTGTGCTCACCTACATAGGAAAGCATGGGAATACTGCACATAGAAATCCAGCAAGCAGAGTTGTGCTCAGATGCTCTGTGAAGAGAGGATTGTGCTCACTCTGAGCTTGCCAAGATACTTGAAGCCAACACAGAAGATCCTGGACCCCTCAGGGAACACCACAAAGATGAGGCATTAACAGGCACCCTAGTAGGCTGTCCAAGCCCTAGCTGGTGATATATTGTATATTGTAGTAGTAGGTTCTCGGGTCCTGGGCACCAGAAGTCCGAGACCCACAGACCTGCCGCCCGAGACCGCTTAGCCGCCCAGCCGCCCGGGTCCCCAGAAATGACTCGGACACTTATATTAACTTCATGCTGTTTGGCCTATGGCTCAGGCACATTGCTAGCTAGCTCTTACATCTTAAATTAACCCATTTCTATTAATCTGTTGGCCACGTGGCCCGTGTGGCTCACCCGTGCTCCTTACATGTTTCTTCTTGGGTGGCTGGCTGGATCTGTCTGACTCCACCCTGCTTCTCCTACCTAAGCTCTGATTTCTCCTACTTTTTCTATGGTGCCTGCCATGGCTCAAAACAGCTCCTTTATTTAAAGATTGAGATTCACAGCATACATAAACGCATTCCCACATCAGTATATTTAATAAGTTTGCCTGGAAATCAGAGGACATCCAAGCCATGCACAGATTTAGCCTTGGAGGTCAGGGAGTGGTGGCCCACACCTTTAATTGCATCTCTTGGGAGGTAGGAATCATTGGCTCATTGTGAGTTCAGGACCAGAGTCAGGTGTTGGTGGCACACCCCTTTAATTCTAGCACTAGGAAAGTTGAATGAGGAAGTGAGAAAGTTGGGCAGAGAAAGTTCAGCCCTTTCCCTGTACTACCCTCCCTTTCGGCTGAGGACTCAAGGCATTCAGTCCGAGGATTCCTGAGGAGTGACTACGGCTCTGAGTCTCTGATCTTTCAGCTTTTCCTCAATATCTGGCTCCAGGTTTTTATTATTAATACCAAATAGGATTCATGCAATACCTAAAAAATTCTAATTGATTCATTCAAAAACTTATTTTTTTTAAAAAATTTATTTTATATGCACTGATGTCTTGCCTGCATGTATGTGTAAGGATGCCAGATCTCCTGGACCTGAAGTCACAGACAGCCGTGAACTACCATGTGTGTGCTGGGAATAGAACCCGGGTCCTCTGGAAGAAGAGCTAGTGCTCTTAACTGCTGAGCCATCTCTTTAGGCCTCAATATATATATACTTAAGAATCTACCACATGCCAGATGCTGTCTTAGATGTTGGAGTTTCTGAAACTGTGCCTGCAAGATTAAATGAGAGTAAGGGGTAGAGCATTTAACCTAGAGCCCATAAAGGGAAGAGGAGGCACCCCCTTTCTTGGCAGTTCTTTGAGACCCTGCCTTACACGATTATCCAATGAACCCAAACAAACGACCATCTTTGAGAGTTTACTTATGTCCACTTGCAAAAGAACATCCCAGAGAGGCTAGCTGACGATTGACATCTCCTAGTAGAAGGAAGGTCAGAGAGAGTCACAGGACCCTCAGCTGAGTATCTCTGGTCATTCTACACCCCCTGTGGTAGGCAAGTCTGCCCTAACTACACGTGCCTCTGGGAGGGGCTAGAGGATCTAGGGCAGGGAAGAGTAGGTTTGTGGGGCTCCACCTATGCAGCTTTGGGAAAATCATCCCTGCTGGGAAGACTCTCCACTGCAGCCTTTTTGGGGGAGAGCACCCACATTCCTGTAAGTAACCTCTCATATACACTCTGTAAGTAAGCCCCCAAACCTCTTTGATTTCCCACATTTTGGTGAAATCATACCTCAGTTTGTCATTGGGACCTTAGGAAAAGAATACATTGTTTACATCTCCTCTGGAGAAGGACTTTTAGCAACAGGCCCACTCACGTGGTTTCCTAGCCCCCAACCACCCAGAGGTAACTATCCATAAAACATAAGTATCAAGCCCCCTTTGCCAGCAGGTGGTTCTGGATGGAACTCAGGTTTGTTTCAAGGGCTGTCCTGGGATCCAGACACTTCTATCAAAGCAATTGCTTGATAAAATAAAGACAACAAAGTTACAAAATGATAGTGATAAAAAAAAAAAATACCTAAGACATCAGGACATGCGCCCACATATCTCAGCACCTACATGCACAGCAGCAAACCTTAATAATCACATTTTTAAAATGCCCATTGTGTTCTCAATCAATCATGTTCTACACATAATATAGCTGTGTATATGTATACTTAAAATTTAAATTATTTACTTCATGGGCAAGAGTGTTTTGTCTAAGTATATCTATGTGCACCATGTATTATATGTTATCTTTAGAGATCAGAAGAGGGCATCAAATCTCCTGGAGCTGAAGTTACAGATGGTTAGGAGCCACCAGGTGGGTTCTGGGACTCCAACCTGGGTGCTCTGAAGATGTAGCCAGTGCTCTTAACTGCTGATGCATCTCTGTAGATACACACACACACACACACACACACACACACACACACACACACACACACACACACATACATACATACATACTACATGTATGCATATTTTCAAAGACAGGGTCTCCTGTAGCCTAAGCTGGCTTTAAACTCACTATAGTGATGATCTTAAACTCGGGGTCCTCTTCCTTCCCTCTCTCTGAGTGCCCCCCACATCTGTTTATGTATTAACCAATCCCAGAGCTTCAAGCAAGCTATGGAAGTACTCTATCACTGAGCAATATATAGTCCCAGATCTACTGTATGTTTTTAGAATTTTAGTAGAGCTCTATACTAGTTTATCTATTCTGCCAAAGATGGGGAGACGGTCAGAGACTACCTTAATTCCTCTACCTTGTTCTTATTTGAAACCCCCCCAAGTTATAGAGACATTTGTTGTATTCAACCTCAAGCTTTTTTTTTTTTTTTTTTCTCCTAACTCTTGGTGGATTTGGCCAGTTTTTCACCTGGTTATAAATAAAGAATCCTTGGCTCCTCCATTTTCTAGCTAATGATGAAGTATGCAGGAGAGTATGGACAGGCAGGGCAAGCAGTCAGAGATATGCTTTTTAATGTCCAGGTTAGTGGAGTTTTAAAGTTTTGTACAATGAAGCAATAAGCCCCTAACAGTTACCCAAATTATGACTCATCCCCAGACAGTTCCAGAGAGCTGCACAGATGAGTGAACTCAAAACAGAGAACAATGCACACAGGAGTCAATTGTGTGTGGCTCACAATAAGTGCCATGGGGTTGAGAGAAGGGAGAGGCAAGTGTGGGCTGGAGCGATTGAAGAGATTTCAGGCATCAGGAGGCTGCAGACTGAAAGGGACCACTATCGGAAAGCCAGGAGAGCCATTCAGAGTCCACATTTCTACCCCTCCTGCCCTAGTAAAGCAACCCCCCCCCACACACACCCCGGAAGCCTCCTGTGCTGAATTTACCTGAGGCCAAGCCGAGAAGGTAGCTAGATTAGTTACTTCCATTGCTATGGCAAAATACCTCACAAAATGCTTCCCCAAAACCAACAGTCCAAGGATACAGGCTATTGTGGCAGAAAAATAATGGAGGAGGACATGTTTTAAGGGGGGTAGCTGGTTACATCAAATCCATAACCAGGAAGCACGGAGAGGGATGAATAGTGGTTTCTTGCTGTACTTGTTAAGCCGAGTGCTTCAGTGCATGCCGTAGTGCTGCCTCCAATCAGAATGGATGTTCTCACTCAAACTAACACAATCTAAAAGCTCCCCTACAGACACACCTAGAGTCCAGACTTCCTGGTCAAGCTCAGCCACTGTTAACTATCACAGTGGTTTGGACAAAACGTGGGGATGCGTGGATCACACAGGGGACCACATTCCAGCCAGAGGAAGGAGGTGGGATTTCTTCTGTCGTTAAGCCATAACCACCAAGCTCACGGAGACTTCAGCAAGCACACGTGTGCTGGAGAGACTGGCTACATTGTTACCACATGTTCCCTCAGCCGACCCATCTTGTTAGCGAGGTTAGGCCTTCCTATTCCTTGACCATTCTACCCCTGCCACCATAGCTCAGGTGCACCTCAGCCTGTGGGGTAGATCCAGGAGCTAGACGGCCTGGGTCAGAAGTAGTACTGGGTGTGTGCCTTGGTTTCCCTCTTTGCAAAGTGGTGATAGTGGTGGTTCCTTGCCTCCCGGGGTTGTCCAGAAGGTTTGCTGAAATAATATTGGCAATGCCATCACCTGGGTTCCTTTCCTTTATTTTATTTTGCTTTTTTGAGACAAGGTTTCTCTGTATAGCTTCTGGAGCCCATGGTGGGGCTCACTCTGTAGTAGACCAGGCTGGCCTCCTTTCCCTCCCTTTTCTGGGCTTTAGTTTTGCTGTCTCCTGTCTAGTGTGCCCCCCCCACTACCACCCCCAAGGAACATTTTCATCTAGCTACCTGCTCATCTCTCAATTCTAATGGAGATGACACACCTCGGATTTACTTTTCAGGTCCTTGCCCCTCCCAGCTATCAGAGCTCAGTCTGTCCTGTGTTTCCTGAACACAAAGTCACTGTGGGTCAGCTCTGGTCTGCTCAGCCACAATCTGAAGGTACCTCAAGGCAAAGGCTCTCCATGTGATTTGCCTGCTACATAGCTTCAGTGCCTAGCTGAGCACTGGGTGGATACACTGAGCGCCCAGAAAGGGATGGCGAATGGAATGAATTGACAAAGGCCGGAAGGAGGAGCCCAGGGACGGGGTCAGCCGCTGCTCAGGATGGCTTCAGGATTTGGCCCAGCTCCAGCCACAGCTGGAGACACCCGTGACTCTAACTGAGTGGGGGTGGGGTGGATGCGGGTGGAAGATCTTGGCAGCCTCTCCCACCCTCCTTCTCCCAGTCATAACCAAACTCCCAACTGCCCCAGGAGATCTGGCAACTACAGATTCCCCAAGAAGAGGCCTTTTGCAGAGAGGATGAGGTTTTTCAAGACAGGGATTCTCTGTGTAGCTTTGGAGCCTGTTCTGGAACTTACTCTGTAGACCAGGCTGGCCTCAAACTCACAGAGATCTGCCTGCCTCTGCTCCCCAAGGCTGGGATTAAAAATGTGTGCCATCATCGCTTGGCTGGGCTAAGGCTTTTTTACCCCTCTTAACTGTAAATAAAATCCCTAATTTAGTTGAACAATTTCTCTTCAGGGTTTAAATACGGGTAAATCCAGATAAGATTACCAAGAGTCTTATACACCAAAATATGATACTCCAAAGCCTTCTCTTGGAAGAGAGAAGATGTCCCCACCCTGCTCGGCCGTTGCGCACCACGTGCTGCTTGCTGGTGGCCTGGGGTCAGCGATTGATGCAATCGATATTAATGAGTAAATGATTGCCAGCCATTCTCCCCGCTCCTCACCAGCCACCAGACTGATGAGAGCCTCCCTCGGAAGGACTCTACAGCGGGTGAGCTTCTGGAATGTGTTCAGATGGAATCTGGCGGCAGCCGCTGCTGCAATTATTGCACAAACTTCCTGAAACAAAGGAGAATGGCAGCAACTCGTCCCTTCTTGAGCCGATGGATTTAAAACATGAACCCAGGACAGGAACAGTTTCAGCACACACACACACACACACACAAGCACAGAGAGAGAGAAAGAGAGAGAGACAGAGAGAGAGAGAGAGAGAGAGAGAGAGAGAGAGAGAGAGAGAGAGACAGACAGACAGACAGACAGACAGACAGACAGACAGGCAGGCAGGCACAGAGAGAGGAAGTCAGCGTAACAAGAATCTAACCTTCAAGAGCAAAGCAGGCAGCCTTGGGTCTTCAACACAGGAAGCCATAGCTGCAGCTCATGCAAGTCAAGAGCTGAGGTCCCGGGGCTCATTTTGAAGTTTTGCTTCAAATGAGTAGGGGTGGGAGTGATGAGGTAGAGTCATGGACCAGATAGCCAATCTCAAAGGTCTGGCTGTTCCAGACCTGTCATCGCACAGGGCTCCTCAGACATCCACAAGAAAAAATGAATAAACAAACAAATAAATAAATAAAGACTTTTAAGTTCCTTAGCTTGATTTTTACCTAATAAGTGCTCGGAAAATACCTGTTTGTCCTGGCTAGTTTTATGTCAGTTTGATGCAAGCCTGGGGGAAGACAACCTCAATTAAGAAATTGCATCCATAAGATGGGGCTGTATGCAAACCTATAGAGCATTTTCTTAATTACTGATTGATTCAGAAGGGCCCAGCCCACGGTGGGTAGAGCCATCCCTAGACTGATGGTCCTGGGTTCTATAAGAAATCAGACTAAGCAAGTCATGGGGAGCAAGCCAGTAAGCAGCGCCCTCCATCAGCTCCTGTCTTCAGGATCCTGCCCTGTTTGAGTTCCTGTCCTGACTTCCTTCAGTGATAGTCTATGGCATGGACGCGAAAGCCCAATAAACCATCTCATCTCCTAGTTGCTTTGGTCATGGTGTTTCATTACACAATAGAAACCCTGTTTAAGATGTTCCTATCATCCTTTCTGAACTCTGCTCAATCTACATTAGCTACTGAATCCTGAAGGAAGGGTATCTCAGTGCTAAAGTACTTGCCTAGCATGTACAAGACTCTGAGTGTGATCCCCAGCACTAAGAAAATAAAAACATACCTCTCCTGTTATAAAACCCTGCACTCCTTGGCATAGTGTAACAGTTAGTTCTTACTAATGGCGAGGGAGCATGATAGGGCCGAGTGAATGGAATGAGGAGGGACTGGAGATGGCGTTGGGTTAAGCTATGATCAGAATTACCCTGAAGTCCTCGCCTAGATAAAGCTTGTGGCTTCTGCCATTACCCAGCTGGTATCAGAACACACCATCCTGGCTCTCTGAGCATGAGGCACCAAACTTTGGATCTCATTCCCTGCCATGGCCCCGCCCTTACTGAAATCCATGGCACTAGTGTGATGATGCCCCTCAGAGGCTTTCTCCACAATCCCTGCTCTTTACGTGCCTCACTCCAGACTCCAAACCCTGGTATGGGATATGATCATGCCTGAGATCCAGGCCACACCTAGATGCCAGGTCTTCTGGGAAAGAAGTATCTGGAATACGAATCTTTGAGGAGGGTGGGCTCCACCATCCACTAGGATACAGGGAATGATCACCCACAGATTGGCTGGGCAATCTCCAAACAGTACACAGCTTCTATATTTATATGTGGGCTTTTGGCCTGAATGGTAGAAAGAGGAAACGGCTTTTTGGAGACTTGATCTTACCTTCCCCTCTCTAGAAAATGCAGGGTAAACATGACCGTTATTGAGGTCTCTATTAGGATCCTCTTCCCAGCTCAACTCAACCTTTTCCTAGACCAACAACAAGCTCCCTGTTGCCAAAGAGTCTATTCTACCCCTGGATTACAACACATTTCTTAGAAATGAATTACATCATTTTGTGAATCTCGTCAAGCTCCCCTATTATAAGAACAAAAATGGTATTCACTAAAGAGTTAACAAATATTTATGACTCTCTGTTGGCCCTTAAAGTGTCAGGGATGACAAAGACATGCCTGTGTCAGAGCAGAAGGTCGTATTGAGGCGGAAAGGTCTGCACAGATGAATGATAAATATCTTGTAATAAGAAGTTTCTGGCCTGTCGTTCAGACCCACAGATCCGCAGTCCCGCAGTCCTACATAAACACACGGACACTTACATGCTGATTGACCTATGGCTCAGACATATTGCTAGCTAGCTCTCTCATCTTATCTCAATCTATTTCCAATAATCTGTTTAGCCATGTGGCTTGGTACCTTTTCTCAGAGCAGCATGGCTGTCTTCTTTCCTCTGTGCCTACTGGTGTCTCTGCTAGTATCTCTCTGACATCTCTACTCTGCTCTTCCTGTTCCCAGAGTTTTCTTAGTCTGGTAGCCCTGCCCACACTTCCTGTCTGCCTTCTGGCCAATCAGCTTTTTATTAAACCAGTAGGAGGGACAAATATTCACAATGTGAACCAGTGGGGCTACACTACAATGTCTCCCAGAGTCTCAGGCATTTGGTAGCATTGTTTGGGTATGTTTAGGAGGTGTGGCCTTGCTGGAGGAAATATGTTGCTGAGGGCAGGCTTTGAGAATTTAAAGACTTAAGCCATTTCTAATTTGTTTTTTCTGCTTTGCATTTGCAATTCATGATGTAAAGCCCTCAGCTTCCTACTTCCTGCCATTATCCCTTCACTCTACCATCATAGACGCTAACCTGCTAGAACACAAGTTCTCAACCTGTGGGCCACAACCCCTTTCACAAGGGTTGCCCAAGACCATCAGAAAACACAGACATTAACACCACGAATCATAACAGTAGCAAAATTACAGTTATGAAGTAGCAATGAAAATACTGTTATGGTTGGGGGCGGGGTCACCACTTGAGAATCTGTATAAAGAGTCACAGGATTAGGAAGGTTGAGAACCTAAGCACAAAGAAACTTTTCTATAAGTTGCCTTGGTCTTGGTGTTTTATAGAAAAATAGCCAAGACAGGAGGTGACTTGGTAAATGGTTAATCTGTTCTAAGCCATTGAGAAGAAGAGGAGAACCTTCCAGAGAGGAAGAAGGATAGGTGAGAAATGGAGATGAGGAATCAGGATGTATCAGCCACTTTTCTACCGTTGTGATAAAGCCTTACAAAAGGAGGGATTTATTTAGGGCTTAGGATTCTAGAAGGTTAGGCTCCTAAATGATGAGGAAGCACAGGAGCATTCACAGTTTCGAGGCCAGCAGCTGAGAACTCACATCTAGAATCACAAACAGGAAGCAGAGATAGCCAACTGGGAACGGTGTGTAGCTCTTAAACCCTCAAAGCCCATCTTTAGTGACATACTTTCTCCAGCAAGGCCACACCTCCTAAACCTATTCAAACAGGGCCACCAGTTGGTGACCAAGTGTTCATTCAAATGTCCATAGTGAGGAAGGAAAGCCTGGTGTGCTGGGAACAGAGTGCTTAGAAGACAGTGTGTTGTGGCATTGCACAGCCTGGAGTATGAATTGCCGAGGGAAGTCTGAAGTCCTTTGAACACTTCCCTGAGGAATGGATGCTGAGGTCATAATGTACCACCAAATGCTTTTCTAAAAAATTAATTTGCAATGTGAGTAAATATATATAACATAAAACTTACCATTTTATCTACTTGTATGTGTGTATGTATGATGTATGTGTATGTATATGTTCATGTGTGTGGTCTATGTGGAAACCTGAGGTAGTTATTAAATGTCATTGTCCACCATATTTTTTAAATTTAGATGGATTTAAATAGTCTCCCCCCCCCCATTTTGTTTTCTTCTGAGATAGGGTTTCTTTGTGCATCCCTGACTGTCCTGGAACTTATTCTATAGACCAACCTGGTCTTGAACTCAGATATCCATCTGTCTGTACCTTCCAAGTGCTGGGATCAAAGGCATGCACCACCATTACCCAGCTAGATGGAGTCTCTTTATTGAGCCTTAAGCTCACAGATTGGATAGACTGGCTTGGCCAGTGAGCTCGGTGGATTTGTACCCCTCCCCTGCCACAGCACTGGAGTTAGAGAAGCATGGCACCATTATTCCCCCCCCCCTTTTTTACATAGAGTTGGTGTTGGGGGATCCAGATGAACAGTAAATACTTGTACTCACCAAGTCACCTCTCCAGCCCCCATGATAACTGTCTTAAAATGTATAACTCAGTGTTCATATGTGCACATGCCGTGTAAGCTCATCTCCACAACATTTGCAGTTTCCCAGACAGAATGTCTGTCCCTCTCCCCTTCTCCCACCCTCTCACTGCTACCATCCCAGTTTCTAAGTTACTGAAAGCAAGAGAAGCAGGTTGGTGTAGCTTCATACAAGATAAAAAAGATAGGTCAAAGGTCCTGGGATAGGAAGCAGACGCAGTGAGGTGCTGTGGAATATTGCCCTTGTACACTGTAAAAATCTGTTGCTCATATTGGTTTAATAAAATGCTGATTGGCTAGTAGGAAATATAGGCGGGACTAGAAGACTAGGGGAATTCTGGGAAGAAGAGCAGAGCAGATGCCGGTGAGACACAGAAGAAACCAGATAAGAAGATGTACTGAGCTAAAAGGTAACAAGTCATCCATCTGGTTAAACACAAATAGAATCATTGGTTAATTTAAGAGTAAGAATTAGTAAGAAATAAGCCTGAGCCATAGGCCAAACAGCTTGTAATTAATATAAGACTTTGTGTGATTATTTGGGACTAAGCTGCTGTGGGCAGGTCTGGACTTCCGGGCTAGGCCAGGCCAATGAGACAGAAACTTTGAACTACAATGAGCTCCAGGGGAACAAGGAGGCCCAGCAGGCCCCAGTGAGGCCCAGCAAGGCCCCAGTGAGGCCCAGCAGGCCCCAGTGAGGCCCAGCAAGGCCCCAGTGAGGCCCAGCAAGGCCCCAGTGAGGCCCAGCAAGGCCCCAGTGAGGCCCAGCAGGCCCCAGTGAGGCCCAGCAAGGCCCCAGTGAGGCCCAGCAGGCCCCAGTGAGGCCCAGCAAGGCCCCAGTGAGGCCCAGCAAGGCCCCAGTGAGGCCCAGCAGGCCCCAGTGAGGCCCAGCAAGGCCCCAGTGAGGCCCAGCAGGCCCCAGTGAGGCCCAGCAAGGCCCCAGTGAGGCCCAGCAAGGCCCCAGTGAGGCCCAGCAAGGCCCCAGTGAGGCCCAGCAGGCCCAATAGCAGATGAGTAGAGACATGAAGTGATAAGTCAGAGTTGTTGATTAGATGTTAAAATTTGAGGGCACCTATTGAATTAAGATGTCTTTTTCTGTTTTCTACTTACTGTCTTGACCGCCTGACCCTTCTTGTGTGAGAAAGGGAAATTATGATCTTACAAAATTGATTTTTAAATAATTCTCTATTGTGGGGATATTTTCAAATATAATAAAACAGTGGAGATATCAGAGGGATCTACGCACAGTCAGTCTAGGAGGATCAGACAGTGGTAACTCACACCTTTAATCCCAGCACAGAGAATATCCCTGGGACCTATGCCCTTAATCCAATCTGAGTTTGAGGTCATTTTAGTTTACAGAAGGAGTTCAGGCTCCCAGGCAGGTAGTGGTGGTGCCACGCCTTAACTGAGCAAAGAAAGTATTTAAGGCAGGCATAGAAAGACAGAGCAGGCAGAAGAAGCCGGGAGGTTTTTTTGTTTGTTTGTTTGTTTTTTTTGTTTTTTTTTGTTTTTTTTTTTTTGTGCAACACTTGGTGTCCAACTTCGGAGCATGAATTCCTCCCCCTCCCCTACCCAAAAAACAGTGCTTGCCGGCCAGAGCAACATGTGGCCGTGAAGTAATTATCGTGGGGCTAGGCGTTCTGTTGTTCTGAGTTAGCCTCCAGTCTTAGGCAGACCGGCCACACATGTTTCCATTTCATTTACATCTGGGTAAGTTTTTCAGACAGTGGCCTCTTTCTCCTGGTGGGTTGTTTCTTTTTTCTTTTTGGACCCCTCCTTGGGCTGCTCACACACTAGGTAGCTGCCCCACTTCACAGTCAATCGAATCATCAACAGGCAACAATCAGTCAGTAAATCAATTTTTTTTTTAAAGAGGGAATTTGTTTAAAGCAATGGAGGGTACTTGGTCCTTCTGTGATCTTTTGCTAGACAATTTGGCATTAAGACCAGTGAAGGAAAACATAAATAAGGTAGATGGAAATATCATAATGTTTATCATACTGTTTACTATGAATATTTTTTGTTTGATTTCCATTTTATCACTTAAAAAGTCAATTAGTATAAATGCAAAGAAAAAGGTCTTAAAAAAGCCTGTCAAGAGAGAACACAAAGATGTTCAAATTTAAACAGAGGAATATGAAGAACCAATTTCAGCAAGGTCATCTAAAATTAAACAAAAACAGGCAACATTAATATACCCAGTAACCTTATCATCATAAAGATGATAGAGAAGGTAGTTGGGCTCCAGTAAAATTGCTAGAATTACGGAGAATAAAAGAAGCAATTGTAATATATGGGATGCATTCACTATTTGTAAAACAAATGTTGAACAGCTGGTCATGCTGTAACCAGGTCACCCCTAAAGATTGGTTAGATATGGTTACAGTTGTGTTAGAGGCAGGACTGCTTATACAATGGAAATCATGGTGGAGGGAGGAGGCTAAAACAATAGAACAAGGAAGCAGGGCCAGAGGCGTAGAAGTCTCCCAAGACCAACTTCTTGGGGAGGGAGATTATGCTGATATTGAAAGGAAGTCTTTATACAATGAACATACTCTGGATTTATGTCGCATGGCAGCTTTAAATGCCTGGGATTGGATTGAAGAAATAGAAAAGAAAACTGAATCATTCATGAAAGTAATTCAAAGCCCAAAAGAAACTTCTACAGACTTTTTGCACAGATTCACTGAAGCAGTAAACAGAATAGTATCAGACTCAGAAGCCAGGCGAATAATAATTGAATCACTGGCTTTTGAGAATGCTAGCACACAATGTAGAAAAATACTTAGACCATTAAAAGCAGGGTCAACACCCTTGGAGGATTGGATTTGTGAGACAATTAATCTAGAGTCTCATGACAGTGATGATAAATGGGTAGGAGAGCTTATTTCTAGAAATATAAGAAAAAATCAAAATGTTAAATATTACAATTATGGAAGGCAAGGTCGCACAACAAGAGATTGTAAACAAGGCGTTCCCAGAAACAGTACTTTTGTTAGGAATAATCCAAGAGAACGCCTCTCCCTTCTGGAATATGCAGAAGGTGTGGAAAAGGAAGACATTGGACTAATGAGTGCAGATCAACAAGGGACAGACAAGGTAACTTTCTGCCCTTGGGAAACGCCACAAGGGGGCTTTCAAAGCCCCCATATCAAAACCAATCCAAACTTACCCTGCTATTGTGGAGGAAACACCTTCCCAGAACAATTTAAAAAATCAAAACCTATTTTAAAAAGACATACTACATTGAATGATAGAAAATCTATAGAAAAAGAAAAAAAATTCAGGAAAAATTATAAAGCGAATATTTTGTCAAGCTTCTATCAATGAGCAAAGGCCAAAATTAAAAGTACAAATAAATGATGTTATTATTGAAGGTTTATTGGACACAGGCACGGATGTATCAATGATTTCATCAGAGTCATGGCATCCAAGGTGGCTCCTTTGGGAGGTAAATGTTCAGTTTTGGGGTATTGGGTCGATATCCCAGGTAAAACAGAGTGCAAGATGGCTTGAGTGTATAGGACCAGAAGGACAGAGAGGAATATTAAAGCCGTATGTGGCTAACATTGCTATAAATTTATGTGGACGAGATTTACTACAACAATGGAACACACAGATTAATATTCCTCCAAACACAGAAATAAGCCATAAACTAGCACATGGTTCTGGATAAAATATTAGAAGGTATTATGATAAACAGTCACAGACTATTCAGGTTATAAAGAAACAAGGCAAAACAGCTGCTGATCTTTCAAAAACACCTACAGCACTACCTCTAAAATGGCTAACAGAGAAGCCTATATGGGTTCATCAATGGCCTCTAACAAAAGAGAAATTGCAGGCCTTAGAGCAGCTGGTACAGGAGCAGTTAAATGTCCAGCATATAGAAGAATCAACCTGTAGTAAGAGGTTTCTGGCCTGGACTTTTGGGCCTAGCCTCAAGATTTAGGCCCGCAGACCCACAGGGACATACAGATGCTTATAATAGTTTTAAGCTGATTGGCCTAAGGCCCAGGGATATTACTTGCTAACTCTTTACCCTTAATCTAACCCAGTATTCTTATCCTGTTCAGCCATGGGGCTCAGTACCTTTCTCAGAGCAGCATAGTTGTCCTCTGCATCTTCTGGCTTCTCTCTGGCATTCTGCTCTGTTCTGCCTGTTCCTAGAGTCTTCTAGTCTATTAGCCCCACCCACACTTCCTGTCTGCCTTTGGCCAATCAGCGCTTTTTACTAAACTCATAGGTGGGGACATTTTTTTTTTTTTTTTACAATGGAACAACATAATCCCCCTACATCAACCAGCCCTTGGAATTCTCCTGTATTTGTTATTAAAAATAAATCTGGAAAGTGGAGAATGATAACAGACCTAAGGGTGATAAACAAGGTGATCTAGCCAATAGGCTCTTTACAGTCTGGGATTTCTTTGCCTTCTCTGTTACCTAAAGAATGGCCTATTATAGTTATTGATTTAAAAGACTGATTCTTTAAAATACTTTTACAAGAACAAGACAAAAAAAATTCGCCTTTAAAGTACCCACTCATAATAATTCTCAGCCTGCAAAGAGATACCAGTGGAGGGTCTTTCCTCAAGGAATGATGAATAGCCCCACTCTGCCATTATTTTGTACAAAAGCCAATAGAACAAATATGTAACAAATTCCCACAATCTATAATTTAGCATTACATGGACAACATCTTGTTGGCTGATTCAAATATGATACCTTAGAAAAAAATTTTGAAGAAGTGAAAAGAATTTTGCCTGCTTGGAGATTTCAGATTGCCCCAGAAAAAAATACATTAGACCCCAAAAGGTACAGATCAGGAGAGATAGATTGAAGACACTTAATGATTTTCAAAGACTACTAGGAGACATTGCCAATTTACAACCCACTATTGAAATTAAAAATGATGAACTGGATGATTTGTTCAAAACCTTAAATGATGACCAGTACTTAAATAGTCAGAGAGAATTGTCACTTGAGGCTAAGAAAGAATTGGCTTTGGTAGAAAAGAAATTACAGGATGCACATGTGGATCGTGTGGATCCAGACCTTAATTGCATTCTAGTTATCTTGCCCTCTAAGCATTCTCCTACAGGAATTTTAATGCAAAGGGAAAATGTTATATTGGAATGGATATTTCTTCCACATAAACTGAGTAAGAAATTAAAGACATATTTGGAAAAGATTTCTGAACTTAATTTTAAAGGAAAATTAAGACTTTGTCAATTGATAGGAGTGGACCCAGCAGAAATTGTTGTACCTTTAACTAATGAAGAAATTGACCAATTATGGGTAGAAAGTGAACCTTGGCAAAGAGCCTGCAGTAATTTTTTGGGAGATATTAACAACAAATATCCTCAAAGCAAAAGAATTGGATTTATAAAGAAAGCTATTTGGATTCTTCCTTGATTGTACAAGATAAATCAATTCTGGAGCCCCTACATTTTATACAGATGCAAAAAAATCAGGAAAAGCAGGTTACAAATCAGAACATATAAGTAAAGTGGCTCAAAGCCCTTATAATTCTGTTAAAAAATCAGAATTATATGCTATTGTGATGGTATTAATGGACTTTACTGAACCTCTTAACATAATCACTGACTCTCAGTATGCTGAAAGTGTTGTTCTACACATATTGAAATGGCTGATTTTATTAATAATGAGTCAGAATTAACTTCATTATTTATTCAGTTACAAGAAATAATCAGGACTAGAAATCATTCCTTCTATATAACACATATTTGATCCCATATGGGTCTGCCAGGTCCTTTAGCACAAGGTAATGGTGAAATTGATAAATTATTAATAGGAAATATTCTAGAGGCCTCTGAATTTCAGAAAAAACACCACGTCAATAGTAAAAGATTAAAAAAAGATTTCTCTATCGCTTGGCAACAATCCAGAGAAATTGTAAAAGGTAGCAAACTCCATTGCCAGCAGGAAGTAATCCTAAAGGTATACATAGAAATGAAATCTGGCAGATCGACAGATGTATTTCATTTTACAGAATTTGGAAAATTAAGATAGGTCCATCATACAATAGATGTTTTCAGGATTTCAATGGGCAACTGTTTTGAGTTCAAAAAGGGCTGATTCTGTAATCACACATTTGCTAGAAGTTATGGCCATCATGAGAATACCTGTACAAATTAAGACTGACAATGCTCCAGCATATGTCCCTAGTAAAATGAAACAATTTTTGCTTATTGTAATATAAAGCATATTACAGGAATACCACACAATCCTATAGGGCAAGCAGTCATAGAGAGATCAAATTGAACTCTAAAGGATATGCTAAATAAACAGAAAGGAATAACAAAGACCCCCAGAGATAGACTACATAATGCTTTATTAACTTTGAATTTTCTCAATGCTAATGACAAAGGAACAACAGCTGCTGAAAGGCATTGGAGTATAGAAAAAACAGCTGAACTAAATCAGCCTGTTTATTCAAAGATGTAGTAACCTCTGAATGGAAGCCAAGATATGTGCTACATTGGGGAAGTGGTTTTACTTTTGTTTCCACAGGTGAAGGAAAGTTATGGATACCATCAAAATTAATAAAGACTCGATTTGAACCAGAGAAACTTCACGAAAATAAGAATTGATAGCTCATCCACCCATATTACAATTCTTTAAGTTGTAAAAAAAAAAAAAACAAAGGGTTGGGACAGATTTTTGTTTTTGTCTTTACAGAAAACTGGGAATACCCATCTTCAAGAAGTGAACAGACCTTGGACATCTAGACATCTAAAGCAAAAGGGAGGCTATCCAGGAAAATTTACAAGCAAAAGAATATCATAGCTATTGGTACCAGTATACTCTTGAGGGTAAAATCTCATTGCTTAACCTCTATTTTCTTGTAAGTTGAAGTTCCAGTTTAATTATAATTTAAAGCTGGCTTTAGAGTTGGAGTGTGGCTCTCTCCTCTAAACTCAAGCATACTTGTTAAAGGAAAATACAAAATCTCTGTATCATATCAGAAGAGACACTTGATGTCGGATAGAAGAATAATTAAAAGTAAAGGAATATTGTTACTAATCCTATGCTGAATAAATACTTATATATTTAGTTTCCTGTACATTGTGTTGGGTTTTAGTCTCTTATCAGTTTTCTGCAGTGATCCATGACAATGCCTAAATGTGAGCTTGAAGTATCCAAAAGGAAGATGGGGCCGCACAGTGATGATTTCACATGTACTATGACAATTTCACTAGGCTGACAAACACCAAACAAAGATCAGATTTGGATTATAAACTGCTCAGGAAAATTTTGAGGTGGCTCACTGAATTCAACCAGCTTCACAGACTATTATAGCCAGGACTTAAGATACACTGTGTACTTTCTTGTTTTACAGAGACTGGACAACAAATGATACAGCTACTTATTTCAGGAATTGACAATTAACAAAACTTTTCTTTTCAGGATCCCCTAAAGATACCATCACCTCCAGACATCAGGAAGTAAATTTAAGAACACAGTGCCCACATTCCCAAGAGGTGGGGTGGGTTGTTTTTGGTCATTCAATGGGTTATGGATGATTGTCATTGTTTAGGTTAATTGATTAAAAATTGTTAATGGTTATGGTTAGAAAAAGGTTAAACAAGACTGATTAGATTCAAGATTTGTATTTAAAAAATAGAGAGAAAAAGGGAATACAGATATACAGGATATAAGGATAGATTATTGAATCTTCTTTTAAAAGGATTTACTAGCTTTAAATATTTTACATTGTTTTGGATTTTTATATATTGTATACAATTGTGTATATTGAGATTAATCGTGTTATTTTATAAATATCTCTATGCTTGTTCAAGGTATTATACCTATTCAGTTCATCTAACAATGTAATATAAGTTGCTAGTCCAAGAAGGTTTTTATTACCAACTAATTAGAATATAAAGTAATGCAAGTTAGTAGTTAGACATTACATTCAAACATAGCCATGTTAGATATGTTTTCAAGATCAAACAAATATATTTTATATGAACAGGTCTTCTTCAAACACTTCAGAGATCCATAGAATATGGCATTTAAAATATTTTAAGAATTTAGACTTTTCTGGACAATGAGACAGGTCTGCTCCTGGCAGCACCAATCTACTTCAAGAGAAAAATGGGCATCGAAGAAACTCCATATGGAGTCTACTTTCTTTGTGGTAACGATTAGTCATTGGACAAAAACCTGTTCTTGTATTGACTGTTTGACAGTATGCTGTTTAAACTGGACATGCAGGTTCCCTAGGAAACTGACCTCTGAACTTTCACAGAACAAGCTGAGATGGTCCTTCAGTTTCCTGCTTCTCAGAGAAAACTGTCACATATTCTTCAGGACACAAGGAGAAGCGACTGATGAACTGTACCAGAATGGGCAGAGCAGATTTCCTGCTTCACTGAAATGAAAAGAGACTCTGGGCCTGTAGGCTAAAGATAGATGCCCCAACTTTATAAAGGAACTTTGGGTGACTGTCCATGCAGAAAGATGTCATCTCTGTCATTTCTAGATTTTGGAAGTTGCTTGCACTTCCTGTTTACTTGGGTAAATATTATTTCCTTCTTTTGTCTCTGAGTTAGTTGAAAATGAGATAGTTAGAGTTAGAGTTTTCTAGTGACAGTTTAGAAAAGAAACTTTGAAGTTAAAGTGTATAAGTTTAAGAGACATCACAATAATAGTTTTTAGTTATTAATACAAGTAAGAAAGAAAGTCAATTAGGTATAATCCTTTGGACTCATCAAAATAGGATTATTAATGAAATATTTTCTTTTGAATTGTCAATTGTTAATGGATTGAACATTACTCATTTATTGTTTGTATATATTGTATATAATTATTGTACCTATCGTATATGGGTTTTCTTATGTTAGATATAACCTTCTTTTTAAAAATTTGACACAAAAGGGGATATGTGGAGATATTTTCAAATATAATAAAGACAGTGGAGATATCAGAGGGATCTACCCATTATTAGTCTAGGAGTTTAGACAGTGGTAACTCACACCTTTAATCCCATCACAGAGAATATCCCTGGGACCTATGCCCTTAATCCAATCTGAGTTTGAGGTCATTTTAGTTTACAGAAGGAGTTCCAGGCTCCCAGGCAGGCAGTGATGGTGCCATGCCTTAACTGAGCAAAGAAAGTATTTAAGGCAGGCATAGAAAGACAGAGCAGGCAGTAGAAGCCAGGAGGAGCGAGGCTGAGGAAGCTGGAAGACAGCTGGGTGAGATCTGACTGTGGTGTTTCCTCTCTGATATCTCAACCTTTCCCTGAGATCTGGCCCTGAGTTTCCTTTATTCGTGCAATACTCTATCCATTCACATCTATTTCAAGATTATAGGCCTTTTGATGGGTGATTTGCATCCTCATATCATGAAAGTGAAATGTTGGGACCCCCTTGGGGGCAGAATTGACCACTGCATACTTTGATCAATTTCATGGAAAGGAAATAATTGACAGGAATATTTTGCATTTAGTAATGTGTAGTGGCAATTCAAAACAGTTCTTATGCTGGGAAAAACTATTCAAGGCTTGTGGTGACCTGGCTGGTTTTCTGTCAACTTGACACAAGCTTCCTTCATCAGAGAGGAAAGAGACTCAATAGAGGAAATGCCTCCATGAGATCCAGCTGTAAGGCATTTTCTCATTTAGTGATTATTGAGGGTGGGCCCAGCCCATGGTGGGCAGTGCCATCCAGGGGGTCCAGGGTTCTGTAAGAAAGCAGGTTGAGCAAGCCGTGAGGATTAAGCCAGTAAGCAGCACCTTCCATGGCCTCTGCATCAGCTCCTGTGTTCCGGTTCCTGCCCTGCTAGAGATCATGTCCTGACTTCCTTCAGTATGAACAGCACTGTGGAAGTGTAAGCTGAATAAACCCTTTCTACACCAATTTACTCTTTGGTCATGGTGTTATGTTATAGCAATAGAAACCTGAAGACATCTTGTGTTCAGAAGATGGCTGGACTATATACTGAAGCTGAGATAGATCCCAGAAAACATGGGTTCCAATTCTTACTCTAATTCTGTGACCTCAGGTGAGTATCACCCTCCTACATATGTTTCCTCTTTAAAAAAATTTTTTTTAATGACTTATTTAGTTTTATGTTATGTGCATTGGTGTTTTGTCTGCTTGCATGTCTATGTGAGCATGTCGAGTCCCTTGGAGCTGAAGTTCCAGACTGTATTGAACTACTATTTGGGTACCGGGAATTGAAGCTGGGTCCTCTGGAAGTGCACACCATGCTCTTAATTGCTGAGCCCACTTTCCTGCCCTATATATTTTTCTCCTAGAAATTGTTGTGAGAATCCAGAGAAAAGATTGCCATGGAGGGCTGAGATGAGTGTGTGGGCACAGCAAGTGCTCAGTTCATGTTGGCTATTGTTATTTGTCTATATGACAGTGATCATCACAGTCCTCTGTGATGTCTACGGGTCCCCTTGTAGAAACCAAAATTTTCAGGTTCACAGGTCTCTCATATAACATGATGAGGTATTTGGAGATAACCTATAGATGTCTTTCAGTATATTTCAACTCATCTCTAGACTGTTTTTGACTGCTAATACAACATAAACACTATATAATTGCTTACTGTATTTGTCAAGAAAGGGGTACAACAGTCCTTACATGTTAAGTACAAATGTAACTTCAAAAATAAATATTATTGTTATTTATTTGTAAGTGTGCGTGTGCATATAAGGGTATGTGCATATGAGTACAGACACCCAAGTACCCCGGAAAGTGTCATATCCCCTAGAGTTATAGTTATAGACAGCTGTGAGCTGCCTGACATGTGTGCTGGGAACTGAACTCAGGTTCTCTGAAAGAGCAGCAAGTGCTCTTAACCTCTGAGCCATGTTTCCAGTCCTAACAGGTGTCCCTTTTTAAAGTTTTTACACTTGTTTTGTATGTTCCTGTGTGTGTGTGTATGTGTGTGGGCACTTGTATCACAAAGTGCCTGTGTGGAGTCTGAGGACAACTTGCCAGGAGTTGGTTCTTATTTTCAACCTTGTGGACAACCTCAGGTCATCAGGCTTGGTGGCAAGTGCCTTCACCCACTGAGCGGTCTCTGGCTCACAACTTAAAACATGTATTTCCTGTTGTAAGTCGGTTGAATGTGAAGTGCTCCCTCAGCTGTGACACTGTACTTTTCAGTAACCTTGAAACATGTGCCACACCCCCGGTGGGGCTCCCCCATCCCAGCATACTCTGTCACGGTCCTATGCCAGCTTCCTCTCTTCCGTTCCCACTCCTGGCCACATGTAACCTCGCCTGGCCTTCCTGAGCAGCTGGACCATTTCCTTCTCTACCATCTCAGTGTCAGATCCTGCTGTCGGGCTTTTGTGACCGAGGCAGCAGAGACAGACAGAACTAGGCCTTTCCCCGGAAGCACAGGCCCCTCTCCCTTTCCTAAGGATGCCATTCTCTTTCCAGAACTGTCAAAGCACCTTCCAGAGGCCTCTGCTTTCCTTTCTGTAGCTCAGGATGCTCTATAAACCTTGACCACCTGGTCCTTCTTCGGAGCTCACTCATTTTGTGAGATTCCTGTGCCTGTACACGCAGGTAATCATGTATAATTTCCTTCTGTTAATCTGTCTTTTATCAATTGAATTTGTAACTCAAAGAACCTAGAAGGATGGGTAGGGGGCCTCTTCCATGTCTCCCTTATAGGTTTTTTGTTTTGTGCGTGTGTCTGTGTGTGTGCTTGTGTGTGTATGTGTTTGTGTGTGCATGCATATGTGTGTTTGTGTGTCTGTTTTGCATGTGTTTCTGTGTGTGTTTGTGTGTGTATGTGTTATTGTTTATGTATTTGTGTGTGAGTCTGTGTGTGTGTGTTTCTGTGTGTCTCTATGTGTCTGTTTGTATTTGTATGTGTTATTTTGTGTGTGTGTGTTTTGCTTTGTAGGCAAATCTGTAGGTCTGGACATGCATCTAAAAGACTAATTTATTAGAGAACCAGTTATTTGTCAAAACAAAACACTTAAAAGTGCTTTTAAAATTTCCTACTGGCGTTATGTTTCATGTTCCATGAATGGACTCTGGCTGTGAAGCTAGAGGCTCTATGTTGCCTCCTTGATTACTGGTTACTTCTCAGGACCTAACTTCCACTGTTATTACAAGGCAAACTATTCACTGGGTGCCATGGTGACCTCAGTCCTCCAGTTAGGGGTAATGACCGTGTTTGCTCCTTGTCAACACCTGATACAGTGTTTGCGTGTATACTAGGTTCCCAACAACTGCTAAAATTAGGAACTTGCAGCAAAAATAAAGGTATTCCCTCCAGACCTCTAACCTTAGAAACTGCTTCAGCTTGATCCTTCTGTAACTGACTCCTTGATCTGGACAAATATGACTCCATTAGCCATTGTCCATGGGTGGGCCCACCTGTGTTCACTGGTGGCCAACAACTGATGAAGAGGAGGGTGGCCCATTGCATAGAGGAAATGGACACTTTACCAGAGCCTTTTCTCACACTGTCTTTTGTTTCCATGCAAAATTCTACAACCAGACAGTGTATTGGGAACATTCAAGCAGGAGAACAGTTACATGCTCTGGAGTCCTCTGATGGGAGGGCCCATGAGTGGTAGGAATTTAGAAGACGCTTGTATTTGTTAGCAGGAAGGGTCACTTCTGAATGGCGGAGGCTCCATCTTGAGTCTCTGTTCAGTTGGCCTTGGACTCTCCTCACTCAGACAAGTCCTCAACTGCCCTGTTGCTAGAATGTTCTTTTTGTTTGCTTTTGTTTTGTTATGTTTTTCCAGACAGGGTTTTTCTGTGTAACAGCCCTGGCTGTCCTGGAACTCACTCTGTGGACAAGGCTGGCCTGGAGCTCTTAAATATGCATCTTTGTCTTCCTCCCAAGTGCTGGGATTAGAGACATGCCACCACCTCTTATTGAAGGTTCTTTCGTGAGCATCCATCACCTCCTTAATAGCTTTGTGGAAACAAGCCAGCTTCCAAGAGAAAATAACTGAGGAATAGCATTCAAGCCTCATGAATGTTCCCTGTTGTTCCAGATCCTTCCCTGGAACCCTGGATACCTCCCATCCAGATCCAGTAGGGAGAGGGGATGGACTGGAGTAGATAATCTGACTCTGCTCCTGTTGAGACCCTGACATTGGGTAGTTTTGACTGTCACTACCATGTGTATGTACAGCTGTATATATGGAGGCAAGAAGAGGGTGTTATGTGTTTGAGGGACATGTAGCTTACTAGGTAGATGCTGGGGGTCTGATCTCTGGATTATATGATTGGGTAACAAGTATTATTGACTACTGAGCCATCTCTCTAGTCTCTGAATTCTTTTGTTATTGTTGTTGAGACGGGCTCACTATGTAGCCTTTGCCTGTGTGATACTTGCTATATAGATTATGCGAGTCTCGAATTCACAGAGGCGTTCTTGCTTGTCTGTTTCTGACCTCCCTGTGCCAAGCTCAGAATAGTGCAGTGCCGTGAATACCTGCTGTTGTTTGTCTGTGTTCTGTTCTTGTTTCCGTTTATAGATAGATATAGCCTCCTGTATTTTAAGCAGGTCTTGAATTCGGTTCACTACACAGCTAAGGATGACCTTGAGTTCCTGATTCTCCTGCCGCCGACTCCCCAAAGCAGAAATACGGGCATGCTCTGCCACTCTCGGCTTTGCAGTGGTGAGTGAGGTGGGTTGCTGCTGCAGGCTGATCTATGGGCTACAGTGGCAAGATGTCGAGAAACTCACACAATGACACACAATGGTGCCTGAGATACAGGCAGTTGTGGTGATATATTGTATATTTAATTAAAAACAGTCTGGAATAACAGAGGACAGAGTCACCCACAGCCAAGCTACGAAGGTCAGGGAATGGTAACTCACACCTTAACTCCCATCACTGGGGAGGCAGAGGTAACTCACACCTTTAATCCTAGCTCTAGGGGAGTTGAACCAGGAAGTAAAATATCTGGGTAGGGGAAAGAAATATAAGGCAGGAGAAGGCAGAAGCCAGCCCCCTTTGCCTGCTTGCCCAGTCAGCCAGTCTAAGGACTTGTATTGACAGCACTTAACCTGTTTGGCCTGAGGAGTTGGCAGGTGCAAAATGGCTGTGGATGGTTTCTCTATCTCTCTGATTTTTCAGCTTTTCCCCAATATCTGGCTCTGGGTTTTTACTATAAGACCAAACAGAACTCATGTGATAGGCAGCTTTACCTGCAGAGAACTGGGGCTTGTGGCACATTCAAGAGCCATCAGGAGAGAGAGAAGGAGGTTGTCCCAGGTTTGAATCCTTTGCATGGCTTTCCTCTCCATACAGGAGACTCAAAGGCCTTGTCCACATCTCCCCTTCTTTCTTGTGTGTGTGTGTGGGGGGGGTCCTTCTGCCCTCAACCCCTCCCATGGCTGCTCCCTCTCTGAGATGTGTTTGTCTCTCTATAACAGCCTACCTCTTCTGTCACCACCAAATACCTACTCATCTTTTAAGCACAAGGTTCCCTCTTTACAACTCTCCATTTACCTGTCATGGGTGCTCATGCCAATATACTCCCAGCCCTTGAGAGACTGAGGTACAGGGTCACTGTGAATTTAGGACCAACATGTAATACAAAGTAGCTTCATTGCCAACCTGGACTAGTTAGGGAGCTGTAAAGACAAGATAATTAGGGAATCAGAGGGCCCCTATTGGGTTAGTGGCATAGCAAGGGTTAAACTCAGCTCTGCAATCTTCCCAGCACTGAGTCCTGGTCCAGTTCTTATACTGTATAGGCAACACAAGCCCATTGGGGAGAAACCATCTCTTGGTCAGTTATAACCAAAGTGAGTCATGATATCCAGACTCTCTGGTTAAACTTAGAAAATCAGGGGTATCCAGTAATGTCAAGCAGGTTTTTATTACACACACAGGCAGAATTCTCAGAGCCCCTGACAATTTGCCTGCATAGTATTTATTGACCTTCCCCTGATGTCACTGAGTGAACTGTTTCAGGCCCCTTTCTGTTCTCTCTCAAAGTCACCCTTGGAAGCCATTGATCCCATCAACTTTCTTGGCAGCCTGTAGCTATCAAGACTGCAGGGCCTGACAGCAATATGGGTAAGCTAAAGATTGTTAGGTGGGGGCTGGGGAGGTGACTCTGGGTAATGCTTCCATGTAAAAAAGTCAGTTGGGGCAGCACATATTTGAAACTGCAATATTGGAAGGATAGACAGATGGATCCCCGGGAATAGCAGGCCTCCCAGTCTACTGAAACAGAGGCTGCCGTGTTCAATGAGAGACCCTATGTTAAATGAATAAGGGGGAAAGTGATTGATAAAGATGCCCAACACTAAAACATCAATGTCCTATGCGTGCACACACACACACACACACACACACACACACACACCCACACACACACCTATACCTGTACCACTGGCTTTCTTAAACGTTCTGGGCCCTGTCACTAGATGCAGTGTGCATCACCAGATGTAAGCGCAGGATGGCCGAATCCTGGACAAGTGGTTTCCAGGTACCAGCTTCAGGACCAATATTGTGACCGCATCTTCCTGCCTCACCCCTCCCCATCACTCCAGGGCGCTGTTTTTATAGTCAGGAGCTGGGATTCTGCAGGCAGCCTCTTTACCTGTTGTGTGGGATGCGTGGAATGGAACCCCGACATGTACCCCAGGGCTCTAGATGTGTGGTTTGTGGTCCATACCCAGGCTTAGGGTTAGACTGATAAGGCTCCCATTCATCTCTGCCTGCTCCTAGTTATGTGACCTTCACAAGGTCATTTCCCTTTCTGAGCCTTCGGGTCTGTTTTTGTTTTATTTGTTGTTTATTGGTGTGATGTTGTGTAGCTGCCTGTCTTGTGTAGAGATTTTAGGTACAAGCTGCTTTTGAACCTCTTAGCAAAGCCGTGTAGATTTATTCTAATGGCTATGGTGTGGGGATGGAACACACATGCTAGATTCCCAGAGTACCTTGGAGGACAGGTGATAGAGGCCTGCACAGCTTCCATGAGAAGCTTGAGAGAAAGCTAATGTCCCACACTGAGGAGACACCAGACTTCTCAGAATTGGGCAAAAACTGCTGATGGCTGTCTCCTGGTGGCTTGTCCAGGGGCCACAGGACCACATGTGGAATGGAGAGCAACTGAGACAGGTGTGGGTTGAGCCTATGGAAGCTGTAGCCCTAACCTGAACTTCACACAGGGCCCTGGGTGAGCTCACCAGCCACACTCCTTCCACACTTCAATTCCCTCACCTGGGGAGCAGACCAGCCCCCCCCCCCCCAAACTCACAGCAGTCCCAGAAACCTGTAGCCAATACCCTCGAGAGATCTGCATCCCAACTCAGTAGCCAGTTGGAGGCAGACTCTGGACAATTTTTATATCTCTACCAACAATGCTTTCTTATGGCTAGTTTCTCAGGTTTTATTCATGTATTTCATTTATTCATTATTCATTAAATATATTTACATAAGATTGGTGAATACCTATATTTGTTATATTAGGTAAATCTGAATATGTTAGCATGTTATATGCATAACATACGAATACTAAGAATAGTTAAGAACATGAGTCACCTCAGGGAAATTCTTTAATCTTTCTATACCTCGGTTTGCCCTAGTCTTAAAACAAGGATGTCCATAAACCTGGTAGTGGTGTACCTTTGTTCCCAGCACTTGGGAAGCAGAGGCAGGCAGATCTCTGAGTTCGAGGCAAGCCTGGTCTACAGAGTGAGTTCCAGGAAAACCAGGACTACATAAAGAAACCCTGTCTCCAAAAAACTAAACCAACCAACCAACCAAAAATAAAAAACAAAAACAAACAGAACAACCCCCCCCAAAATATCTAATAATGCCTTCCTTAAGCTTATTGTGATCAGTGAATGGTAAGTTAGGTGTGCATGTGTGATCATGTGCACCAGGGAGTGATTTCTGCTGATAAAGGAGAAAATGACAGCCAGACCAGAAGTTGTCTGAGGAGGAGTTGGGGAAATCACCCAGGTCATCCCAGCCCTCAGCACAGACCCAGTGAACAGCCTCTCGGTGGCCTTCTTTTCTCTTTTCTGAGCCATTTTCCAGAAATTCATGAAATCCAGGCCCTCCGTGGGAGAAATATGGCAAAGGGAGAGAAACAGGGCTCCCCTAGGGCCCTCTTTCCCCTCCTTCCCACAGTAAGCTGCAGCTTCAGCCCCAGTGAGAACACTTGAATTCTAGAATACACAGACCTTGATAGTTCCTTTACTGTTTATTTGGGGGGGGGGATTGCATTCAAATATCTTTTAAAGAGTCAGCTTTACCATGTGTGACACATAAACTACTTATCAGAGGATGAGGGCTGTGCCCTTCTAGGACCACTTTTCATCTTTATCCTGCCTGAGTCCCAGGGAGGCTGATCCCTAATAGCCACATCTACAGGTGCTTTGCCCTCTGGTTTATTACTGAGTTCTGGTAACAGGATGACAACCAGAGAGTCATCCACCCACCCATTCACCCATCCACCCATCCATCTACCCACCCTACCACCCATTCACCCATCCACCCATCCATCCATCCACCAACCCACCCACCCATTCATCCATCTACCCACCCTACCACCCACCCACCCACCTATCCACCCATCCATCCATCCACCCACCCATCCATCCATCCACCCACCCACCCATCAACCCACCCATCCATCCATCCACCCACCCATCCACCCATCTACCCACCCACCCACCCATCCATCCATCCACCCACCCATCTCTTATGCAGCAGTGAGGAGGAGGCTGGGGCAGTATGCATATGGAGATTTGCCCAAGATGGTGAAACCATTTGTGGAATTAGCTGTAAGGTACATTGAAATTTGTTCACTAAACATATACAGAGAGCCTGCTGGGTACCTGACCTCATCTAGATGCTGGGCCCAGGACAGGACTATAGAGAGGGACCATTCTCTTAGGGTAAAGTAAGGAGTTGGAGAGGGTAGAACACTGCTCCCACAGACAGGACCTGTCTACTTTCTTCTTCTTCTTCCTCCCTCCCTCCCTCCCTCCCTCCCTCCCTCCCTCCCTCCCTCCCTCCCTTCCCCTAGGGCCCAGGACATAGAGGTGACTTGCAGAGGAGGCTAATATATGAGATGCTGAGGACTATGCTATGTTTTCAAAACAATGCAGTGTAGAGCAACAGCAAAACCTCAGGACGGAAAGGCATTGAGGGCCCCCTCCCCTCCTCCCACCTGCCTGTCTCTATGGTGACCGACCATCGCCAACACTGGTCAAGGTCAAACATGGTCAACCAGACAGCAACACTTCAGAGACAGAGTGAAGCTGCATTTTAGGTGAATACCACTGCATGGAGATCTTTTGTATTTCACGTCTACTTTTGTTATGGCACAAATGCGATAAAAGCCTTAAACAGATCCTTAAGAAAGGCAAGCCACTCTGTTGCCTAGAACTGATTCAGTTTTTCATTTTTTTTCCTCCTAGTCTTTGTCTCCAGGCCTGTGTGATTTAACTCAGCAATAATCACAGTGAACATGTAATTTTGTATTCTGTTTGCAATACTTTTTTTCTGTCTTTTTTTTTTTTTTTTAAATAAAGCGTTTGTTCTTTCGTTTAGATGTGGTGCTTGGGGCCAATCTTTGTTGGCCCATCAGTTTTCCGCTTAGCAGCTCAGTACTGAAAAGACAATGGGGAGATGTTTTCATCCCTTCTATGAGGCGTCTGAGAAAGGCTTTGTGCTCCAGAGCTCTACAGACTGAGGAGTTAGCGCAAGAACAGAACAGAATAGACTTTTCACACAGATTGTTTGTATTATCTAAATGGGGCGTTTCATCTGTATGGGAAGAAACCTCCTGCAGGAATCAAGGGCCCGCAAAGGTCAGTATGGCAGCCTGAGCAACTAATATTTGAATTTAGAGACTGTCATTTGCTGTCTGTGTGACCTTGGGCCTCTTGCTTAGCCAGTTCTCTTGTCCTCAATTTCCATCTCCTGTGGCGTGGAGAGAGAAGAGGAATGGATGAGAAAGTCTCTCTGTGACTTCATTTAGCTAACATAATGTTCCCTGCATGATAGATCTTTTAAAGATTTTTATGTGTGTGGCTTTTTTGCCTACGTGTAAGTATGTGCACCATACGTGTGCTTAGTACCCTCAGAGGTCAGAAGAGGTCATTGTATCCCCCTAGAACTACAGTTATGGATGGTTTAAGAACCACTGTGTGGGTTTTGAGGTCCTCTGCAAAAGCAATCAATGATCTAAACCATGGAGCCATCTCTCTAGCCCCCTGTATCATACTGAGGTTGACTTCTGGAAAGCCTCTTTGACCTTTGGTTTGTGCATATGCCGAAATGGGAAAAAAAGTAAAGATCTCAATGTGTATTGGTTCTCTTCCTTCCCTCCCTCCCTCCCTCCCTCCCTCCCTCCCTCCCTCCCTCTCTCCCTCCCTCCCTGTCTATCTAACTGCCTGTTTCTATGAGAAAATCCTTGGCAAGAGCAGTTAAAGATATAAGCTTTATTTTGGTTCACAGGCCAGCAAGTTGGTAGGACCTTATACCACTGCTTATCCTTATCCTGAGGATCTGGAAGCAGACCTTTGGGCCAGATGTGCAACTAGGCTATAACCATCCAATCCTGGACCTAATGGCTTATGTCAGCCAGCTCCATCCTATACCCCCAAAGTTTCATAACCTCCCGAACTAGCACTACCAACTGGGTACCATCTGGTCAAACACATGAGCCTTTGATGGACATTTCCCATTCAAATCTTAATGAGCATAAGTGAAATAATGAATATAGATGGGTTCTGGTGGCTAAAATGCATGTAGCCCATCTGGCCATTATTGTACCTGTGTTCCTGAATATGGTCTCTGGAAGTCTGCAGATGAGTTCTCAAGTATATCTCACAGCTGGAATCAGAGATCTATTGCCAGCTTTTATGAACCATACTTGGAGCTCAGCATCATCTCTGGGCTCCAGCTCCCAACACTGAGGATAGTGTGTGGGTCTGGAAAGCTTCCAGCTCTCCTAGGCACATCCCTGTACTGTACTCTCTGTCCAGGACTCAGTTCTGTGGAGACAAGAAAAGGAATGCTGACGGTTCTAAGGTCCAGGCTTGACTAGCTTACCCCAGCTTAGGGAATGTCTTAGTTAGGGTTCTATAGCTGTGAAGAGACACCATGACCCAGGCAACTCTTATAAAGGAAAACATTTAATCAGGGCTGGCTTACAGTTCAGAGGTAGTCCACTGTCATCATGACGGGAAGCATGACCGTGTGTAGGCAGACATGGTGCTGGAGAAGGAGCTGAGACTCCTGCATCTTGATCCCCAGGCAGCAGAAGGAGTCTGTGAGCCACACTGGGTATATAGCTTGAGCAGCGAGCCCTCAAAACCCACTCCCTAGTAACACACATCCTCTGACAAAGTCACACCTCCTAGTAAAGCCATTTTCTATGAGCCTAAGGGGCCATTTTTGCTCAAACCACCACAGGGAGGCGGGTGAGCCGAGTAGCAACAGCTTTGCTGGACCTGACCAGCCTTCTTGAATGAAAGTTGTCTTTCTTCCCTTCTCGCTTCCCTCTTCCTTCCCTTCCCTCTTCCTCCTCGTCTCCCTCTTTCCATCTTTTCCACTTTACCCCATTGGTCCATAATGCTTATTGCTGCCTTTTTGCTCTTCTGTGCAAAGGTTCTCAAAAGAGAGTCAGCAGGGCTGCTGGAGAGCTTCGAGACAGGCCAGCGAAGCGCTTGGACACTGCTAGAGAAACCTCACCATGGGGACGGGGAAGCTTAATGCCAAGTGTCTAAAGAGATGTAAAGAAGTAACAACGAGGTAGAGAGTATGCAGCTCAGTAGTCGAAGAGCTGATCTACGATAGAAGAGGCTCGTCATTAAAGACTGGCCACCAGGTGACCAAGAAGCTGGACAGGAGGTTCCAAATTCCCAGCAACAGTGCAGGAGGTCAGAGCTGGTGACTTTTGGGTTCTCACCTCCCTGATGTGACTTTAAATCTCTCAGCTCAGGCCTGCAGAAGAGGAGGCATGACGGTCACTCCCACAGGCCAGAAGCCCAAATAGCTCTGATTTTATTTTATTTTAATCTCCAGTAAGTATATGAATGGCACTTATAAGTCAGACACTCCTTCCGAGAGCCTCTGGGAAGGTCTATAAACAGAAAGAAGGCACACTGCAGAAAGCAGACGCTGGACCTCCAGGATTTGCTCCCCTGCCTGGCTCCTGGAAGGCTTTGGGTGTGCCTGGGCCTTTCCCCTGGCTAAGTGGCAGCTCATGATGGTCTGCAGGTCGAAGGTAGGATATGACTCCCTTCAGGGTCTTACAAGGCTTTTGTTTTGTTTTTAGAGACTTTCTGAAGACTTTACAATAGAAGAAAATCACTACCAAGTTCTGAGCTGTCTGTTTCGCAACACTAAGCTTTTCCTTATGAACGGCTGCTGCTGGGGAAGAAAACCAGGAAGGGAACTATTTACAGGTTATCTCAGTAATAGTCAGACTGACCCCAGGTTACATCGGCCTTGAGATGAGTCAGAACCAAAAGAAGACTTGAGTCTGTCACACCCAATTATGTTTGCCTTAGACAGACCCCAGGGAGACAGAATCCAGAGTGACACAGCCCAGAAGTATGCAGACCAAAGGACATGGGGTACCCATCCTTTATTGGTCCTTTAGTGTTACCTTACCAATAAGGGAAAGCTACATTTCATTATTACTGTATACTTTATCATCATGGTTGCCAACTTGTGGGTCCCAACCCCCTTTGGGTCAATGACCTTCTCACAGGGTTGCATATCAGATATTTACATTATGATTTATAACACCAACAGAACTACAGTCATGAAATAATGTTATGGTTAGAGTTACCACAACATGAAGAATCGTATTAAAGGGTCTCAACATTAGGGAGGTTGAGAACCACTGCTTCATTGTCTTTTAAGATGGACTTTTCTGGTCACTCCCCCACTCCTTCCTGGAACCATTTTCCAGGTAAAACACCTGTACTCAGCTTGTCTCAGGTATTTCTAGATGAAACCCGAACTGGTATAACCTGGTTAGCTCCCCAGCTCTATGCCCAGATTGCCTTCTTTTGTATTTGGCAATTTGACTTTTTCATGGCCCTGTGTGCATCTCTTCTTATCACATCTGGAGCATCAATGTCTGGAGCCAGAGCCTAACAGTGGCAGTTATAGAAGCAGGTACTAACCTGTAAACAAAAGCAGCCTACCTGGAAGACACTGTGTGTGTGTGGGGGTTGTCCTCTGGCGTGCCTGTGGAAGCCAGTCAGTGCTAACCCTGCTTTCGACCCCGGTGTCCCTTCACTTGCAGGTGAGGAGACTGGGGGAGTCCCCTTCACTTTCCCGCGGTCTCCTGATGTGACTCATTTCTGCTCAAGGACGGACGTTTCAAGTCCTTTTGGACAGGACACTTGGTGGGTCATCAGAGGTGTGTTTCTGCTTGGCTGGGTGGCTCTTAAGGGATGCACCGTAGGCTCACCACCTTGTCATGAGAATGCAGAGAAGGGAAATTGGTTCTCCCTCCCTCCCTCTCTCTCTCTCTCTCTCTCTCTCTCTCTCTCTCTCTCTCTCTCTCTCTCTCTCTCTCTCTCTCTCTCTCTCTGTGTGTGTGTGTGTGTGTGTGTGTGTGTGTGTGTGTGTGTGTGCACCCATGCCCATGGGGGAGCATGCATACATGTGTGGTCAAGATCTTTTTTTTTCATTTTAGCTGGCAGAAATCACTGCCCTCTTGCCGTAATCTCTCCTTCCCCTTCTATTTCCAATTAGTGCCCCCCTTGTCTAGCGAAATGGGTAAAGGTGGCCGGCAGCTCTGTGAGACACATAGATTGACTGTGTTATTCTAGGCCACTCACTGAGCTGCTCTGGGCTCTGTTTTTCTCAGTTTTAAGCTAGATATGATGAAAAATGCATAGGTTAGAGTGCTTTGATTTAACAGTCAAATGAGAGGCTGTGTAATGAAAAGGAATATTACAAGCAGTAAAACCTTGTACAAAGGAGAGGGGGTGCCTTTATGCTTCAGTGGAAATGGATCTTTAATTTTCTCTGCATGGCTTTTGATGGGCATAGGAAACAAAGATTGAATCAGGAGGCATTCTTAGTCGGAGGCAACAGAAAGAACTTGCTCCAGTTGAGATCATGAGGAGATTTATCAACAGCACACCAATGTGTCTTAGACTTGCCAGAAACCTGCTGAGCCAGGTGTGTTTAAGTTATCAAGAGCCAAGCGCTCTGGGCAATTGTCACAGTTACCGCACAGAAGCCACCACTAAAGCCACTTCTTAACACAAGAAAATGTTGTGGCCCCTGTGACCTGCATGGCCCCCAGGCAGGGGCACTTACTACTTCTAGTTGGTCTCTGCCCCTTTTAAGCTAGCATCCAGGAGGCATGTCACTCCCCTATACCCACCTTTAGGGAGGCTGGGCAGTGCTCTCTGGGTCTTCCACTTCTGTTGTGAGGAATAGGCAGAAGGAAAATACACATGTCAATCAGCTGGAGAAGTGGTGATATGAGGTGGGGTTTTGTGGAGACCATTGAGGGTCTTGGTTTGGGGCTTGGGAGATGGCTGGGTAGGTGAAAGGCTTGCTGTGCAAATGTGCAAATGAGGTGGGATCTCAGAACCCAAGGAAAGCCAGAGGTCATAATGCAGGGCTGTAATCCTGACATTCCTGTAGTACTGGGAGAGTAGAGACAGGAAATCCTTGGAAACTCAAGGAACAGCCATCCTGGCATATGCAGCCAACAAGACACCCTGTCTCAGCAAAGTAGAAGGTGAGAACCAACAGCCAAAGTTGTCTTAGGATCTCTATTCACTGGCTGAGGAGTCCAGGCACCTGCTCTTGCTTGTACAAATGTGTACGCACATCGAACAGATATCTTTAAGGTCTAGGTTAATATTGACAGTGTCATGTGATTGCCTACGGGTCAGATACCAGACTTTCCAGCAGAGATTTGTTGAGGTTTTCTGGTGGCAGAGCCCTCTCAACTGTCACAGCTCAAAGCCTGATACCATCTTATGACTTTCTTATGACTCAGAGGAGAAGGAAGAGCAGATGGACTTGATTCCAGCGGGCCTACTCCTGTATCTTCTGGGATGCTAGTGCTGCATTCTTCCTGTGGCCCTTGGTGGCACAGTAGGTGGGACAAGAGCTTTTGCCTTGAATTTAAGACATAAACTATGTACATTATGTAATTATTTATAAGTATCACTAAGCATCTTTATAAAAATGTGGGCAAACTCTTTTGATAAATTGTCAGCCATATATCAAATTGTTCCTGTTATTTGATACAGGAGAATACCATTTTATAAGGATGCTTGATTAAACAGACATAAAATAAATGTGGCTATTGAAAGTAATCTGCAAAATAGGAAATACCTTTTTGGGGTTAAATTGTGGGAGTATGGATAATTTTTGATTTTGAAGTATCTTTTCCTTTAAAGATATTAGCAGCTATTTTATTGAAAAGAAATGTAGCAAATTCTAGTAGCTGTATTTAAAAGGCAAATTGAAACATGTTTGCAGTGCTGGAAACTTCAACAGTGTTCTCAGCTATGCCTGGGATGAGTAACCAGATTGCAATGAGGGCTGAGAAAATGGAGAGGGGGAGGGGGAAGGGTAGGAGAAGGGGAGGGGGAGGGGGGAGGGGGAGGGGGGAGGGGGAGCTACCTGCCTCTCTCTTTGTTTTGAGAAACAGGAGGTGGCCTAGGTAGGGCCTGTCTCCCATCAGCTGAGCCTGCTGTAATATTCTGTGGCAGCCAGAGCAACTGTAAAATGACCTTTCCTGCTACTGCTCTCCCAGCTGTCAGGGCACGAATTCCTGATGGCCATTGTATGTTCCCATGTCTTCCGGAGCCTGACTCCTACCCTTGCTGTCTGACATAAGGGCAGAAAGATCCACACAGCAGCTCCTACCTTGCTGGTTTGTTTCTTTGAGAGTGGGGACCTGGGCCAGGATGGTTAGCTCACTCGATAGAAAGCTGAATCTTGCAAAGTGATGGCCCCGTGTTACTAAATTTCATGTAAAATGGAGAGGCAGGCGTTGGAGCAGCCGAGGCATGGAGCTGTAAATGATGGTATCCTCCCCTCTTCTGTGACCACAGCAAGGGCTTGGTCCGTCTGAGTGTTTTCTACCCGCTGACAGCTGAGGCTGGTGTGGGAGCAGTACCATATCTCCTGAGAATCAGCACTGTCCTGTGCTCTCTTGCTTCTGACATGGCCACCTCATCCTGTCACGGGAGCCCCTCTGCCCTGGCTATCACCTTGAATAATCCGAGGACAGGGAACAGTGGGCATTACATGCTCTCTTCCCTTGCTGTCCCCTCCCTTCCCTCTCCCTTCTCCAGCCACAGACCTCATTTTTACTTCCCCCATCATTTCTTCCTTCATCCTGCCTCTGGCTAAGCTTTAATGAAATGAGCTGGGCCCTCTGCTACACACAGCAGGGAACTCTGTGGGCTGAGTTCTCCCATATCCGTGCTGTTAAAGCCAAAAGAATGGAAGAATTTGGAACATCTCTTCTTCAGACAGCAGTGTAGTTTGCTGAACAGTGTTCGGTGGCCTGGTGCTGTTACTGAGGATGGAAGTGTATGGTGTCATCCATCTCCTAGGAACCCACTTGTACCACCTCCCGGAGACAGAAGCCCCAGGAAAGAAAGCAAAGGTTTTAGTGTTTGTGAAAACTTTGCTTATAACTTTATTTTGTGGGTCTTTCACTTAGCATTCAGTTGTAAAGCCAGCCACCCCCCCCCCCCAGCTGAGTTATGGTAAAGTCGTACCTAACTATGCCATTGTCCAGCATAAACCCTTCAGGTGACTCCTCCCATACCTCTTTGTAAATGTCGTCACACTTCCCTTTGTAGCTTTCTCACGCTTGCTCCCCCCCCCCCCCCCCCCCCCCCCCCGCTTTCTATTTAAATATCTCCCTCTACTCTCAGCCTGTTCAAACCCCAACACTTTTCAAAATGTGCCGCCAAACCCACCCTGTCCATGACATTCTACAGACCTTCTCCTGTTTTTCCTCAGCATTAGTTGGACTCTTAGCCCAACCTGATTTGTTGGCCCACAACAATGGACTTTCCACTCTCAGGACTCATGCCTAGGGTTTTTTTTATTCTATTTTGAAACTGTGGGTAGGGTTTGGGGGCGTGGTCCGCTGCTGAAAGCACTTGTAACCCTTGTGTGAGAAAGAGGATCCTCAGAATCCCACATAAAACACCAGGTGGACAAGCCAGCCTGCCTGTAATACCAGCTCTGGAAGGCAGACACAGAAGATTCCCAGAGCAAGCCTGGCTACATCAGTGAGCTCTTGGTTTGATTGAGGGACCCTTCCTTACTCAATAAGATGGAAGAATAGTGGAGGATAATTCCTGACATCAACCTTGGGTCTCCACAGGTGTGTGCATCCATATACATGCAAAGATGTGACTATGCACATGCTCACACCACATACAAGACATACAAAAAATAAAAAGGGGGGATGAGAAATTATGAGTAGGCAAGTAGTTTTTTTTTTTTTTTTTTTTTTTTTTTCTGGTGTTGGCAGACTCAATCTCTAGGGCTTAAGACAGATTCAGAGGCTTGTAGCTCCAAACCCTGAGAACTCTTGGCTTGTAAGGCAGAGAATCTTTGGCTCTAGGCACACAGTCTGGAGTTTACTACTCTGTAACTCACGTGGTCCTCAGCTCTCAGATGCAGCTGGTAATTAACAGCGGTCTCTACCCTTAGTGCTCTTTTGCCCAAGTGAAGGTCCCCACAGTGGTTAGTGGGACAACTCTGGAGCCTCTGGAACCCTTGCAGCTCATGGGCCTTGGTCACCTGGATCTTTCATCCTTGGGGCTTGGCAGCTTTCCAGAACTTGTTCAGTAACTGGGGCCCATAGTCCCCTGTAGTGGAAGAGAGTCTTTGGATACTCCTATAATCCTAGACTGTTTCTACTATCTCCGTTCCCACCCACCACTGACTTCCAGTGGCTCCCTGAAACTCTTCAGCTACCCTCCTCCTCCAGGGCCTCAAACTGGAGCATGACCTTGAATTTCTACTCAGTGTTGGGGATGGAACCTGGGACTTTGTGCCTGCTGGGCAAGCAGTCCATCAGCTGGGCTACATCCTAGACCCCAGCCTCCTCTGTTGCCTCCACCACTTGTCATTACCAGGGTCTCTTCTTTGTGTTACCAGCTCAGCCTGCTCTCTACACAATAAAGATCACAGACAAGCAGACATCACCCAGGGTCTTTTATGTGGCCCCACGATACAAAACTACATGGTGGCCTAGAAGGGTATCTTCTGGCTGACTCAAAAAAAAGTAAGCCAGACAGTTGGTTATAAAGTCAGAAAGGGAATATGGCATGCAAATGAAGGAATATTTTCACATCATTCACAACGCAGACTCCAGTTCCACTAACTATAGGTCTCATATAAGGATCAATCTTGGGCTATGTAAGGATCAATTACATGTAAGGATCAATTGCAAGTCCAGCACTGCACCAATCACCACCACCACCAATACTACTTACTTCATCTCTTCTTCTTCCCCCCCTCCCCCAACCTCCTCTGTTCCTATAGGACAGAATGGTCTCAGACTTCTGATTTTGTTTCAGCCTTCTAAGTGCATTTAATACTGTTCCTGGCTCTTTCCACAACTCATTTTGAGTGGGAATAGCTTCAGGGTTACCCAACATTCATAGGGTCTTGTCTTGCTTAGAGTGCTGTGGTGATATATTGTACATTCAATAAAATTTGTCTGAAATATCAGAGGACAGAATCATACACAGCCAAGCCACAAAGGTCACACTTTTAATTCCATCACCAGGGAGACAGAGATCAGTCTGGATCTCTGTAAGTTTAAGGCCTAACAGCCAGCCGTTGGTGGTGCAAGCCATTAGTTCCAGCACTTGAGGGGCAGAGGCAGGAGAATCTCTGTGAGTTTAAGACCAGCCTGTCTACAAAGCAAATTCCAGAACAGCCAGGACTGTTACACAGAAAACCCTGTCTTGAAATAAATCACGGCTGGAGAGATGGCTCTAGCCTCTGATATTCCAGGCTAATTTTATTTATATACAATATAAATGACCATCTAGCTGGTGACAGCTCCCTGCTCAAGGTGGCCAGTCATAGGCAAGGATCTGATAAGATCAAAGGGCCCAAGCCACCTGCCTCCAACAGCTTTGCTCATTTGAAGGAGAAATAAATATCGAAGGTGTTTATATTCAAGGTGTTTACAGTAAAGTTGAATCACCGGGGCTTTGAGATGGCTCAGTGGGTAAGGTTCTTGTCCTCTCATGCTGCAAGCCTGTCAACCTGAGTTTGATATTCAGAACCCATCAAAAGAAGAAAGACAGAATGAAGTCCACAAGGTTGTCCTATGACCCCTCTAAATTCTGTGACAGACGCACGTATAATAAGTGAAATAAAAGACCCATCACTGGTATTACTGATAGGATTTAACAGTGTTCAGCTTAACAAAATGCATCTAGTGAGAAACCCTGTCTCAAAATGAGATGGAAGGTAGAATCATGATCCTTTGGGCTCTTGGATGGTCACACGCCTGTATGCACATGAGCAACATTAATTGAACTCAGTAGGGTTATTAATAACAAAGAGATGTGAAGCTGAGGGCTTTTCTATTTCACTCCCGTTGCTGTGATAAACTATAGACCAAAATCAACTCAAGGGATAAAGGGTTTATTTGGTTTATGATTATAATCCATCATGGAGGGAAATCCCAGGGAGGAGCTTGAAGCAGAAACCATAGAGGAACAGTTTACTGGCTTGCTTCTCTGCTCATGATCAGTCTGCTTTCTTATAGAACCTAGGCCCATCACCCTAGAGGTGACACCACATACAATAAATAGGCCGGGCCCTCCTACATCCATCATAAATCAAGACAAGGACCTGCTAATGCACATACCCAGAGGCCAATCGGTTGAAAGCAATTGTTCAGCTACGGTTCTCTCCTCCAAGGCATGTCAAGTTGCCAACTAAGATTAGGTGTCACAGAGGATGATGGTGTTTGGGGAATTAGGAGAATTGGAGGGAGGTACTGGTGTACACACACACACACACACACACACACACACACACACACACACACTCCACACATGAATGTATGGAAACTTTAAGGAATAAAAATGTATCAAAAATACAAGGTGACAAGCAATTTAACTTGTCTCACTTTCAAGGTGACATGTTGGTGACAAGGGAAGGTCAAGCTGCTAAGACTATGTGATAGATACAAGGAAAGTGTCTCCCATAAGGACAGGACTTCCTGGGGTGATCATAACTTTCCACTTGGCTATCAGATTTGAAACAATGGGCCCCAAGACAATGACATCTCTCCGGGATCCTCATGCTGGGAGAAAGAAAAGACTGAATCTGGTGTCATCCAGAGCGAGAGTCTGTCTCCCCCAAAGGGCTTTTAAACAGTGAAGATTGAACCTCATGGTAAGACCTATAAGATGAGTCATTAGACCTCTCTGCTCCTCTTCCCAACATGGCTACAGAGAATGAATACTCCTTATCTGATTGTCATGGTTACCAAATTGTTTAATTGGTCTGTTGAGGATGAATGGCCACCATCTGGCTTATTAAAGAGGTCAGGGCTCAGGCTCTGATCCTAACTCCAGTAACAGCACTAATAGGCTACTGTGTGTGTGTGTGTGTGTGTGTGTGTGTGTGTGTGTGTGTGTGTGTGTGTGTGTGTGTGTGTGTGGTGTGTATGCACGCATGCACTCAGACAGAGGCCTGTGAAGATGCTGGCATCTTCTTCGTTATCTGATATTTTAGACAAGGTCTGTCACTGAACCTGAACCCACTGACTCCATAGAGCAATCCCAGTGTGCTCCCCATCTCTGCCTTCCCAGTGCTAGGATTACAGTTTTATACTGTTGTATTTGGCCTTTTAAAAATATGTAGATTCTGAGGGATTGAGGCATCTATGCTTTCATGGCACACACCGTACTGACTATAGCTCAAAGTGAAGGGTTGACAGAGAGTCCTGAAGGGCAGAAGTATGAGAGACAGCAGGACGGTGTTTTAGGTACTGAGTAGTGTGTGGTGGCTCTGACCCACAGGAAGTAAGCAGGTGTGGGTAAGACAGCAACCCACTGTGACTTTCCTCCCTCTCATTGGTCTTGCTGTCCTGTGTAGACACCACCAGCAGTGCTGATTGGCTGATTCAAACACTCCAGAATCCAGCCAATCTTCTATTAGCCTCTGGCTTTCACTTCAGTGACCGGCTAATCCATCAGTCTGGATGTGACTGAAGTTCAGGTACTCACCTTCTATCAGACCCTGGGATGTGGTGGCCATATTAATCTCCTGACCATGTCTTAGCTGCTAAGTTCCATGTAGACTGGTTAACTTTCCTGAGGAATGACTCTGAGACACAGCAAAATGTACTTTGTATTTTCCTGATAGAGTGAAGCTCATACAGGGCAGGAGTGCGGCCCTTTTATATTTTCATAGCTTATCATTGTTCTGCTCTTGTACTTAGTTACAGACAAGCAATAAACCCTTGTTGCACTGACCTAGAAGTAGATCCCTGAGTAAAGAAAGCTGGAGAAATTCAAAACCTTAAATGATGGACCATTGGCTCAGAGGCAAGTCCTACTAAGGAAAAGAAAAGAATTAGATTAAAGGTCACATGCTCTAGGAGTGTCCCAGGGACAAGAGTAACAATTGAGGATGTTGGAGGTAGCCACTCCAACAAATTCATTGGCCACAGAGCCCCCCAACGGAACACCAAAATGAATGGTCTATGGTCTTTAGGCAGAAACTTTGCTAGCTTGTAGGTTTTAGATGCAAAGGAATGCAGCTGTCCATTCCTGTGGTTTAAGACAGAGCCCAGGCTGAGAACTGGTCCCTTCAAAGTACTGGGCATGTATAGTGCAGCTTATACTGGTAAACAGTTATATACTGCTTATGCTTCTTGAGAGCTAGTCTGAGAACAGGAGATGGACTTCTTTGCCTCAGATTCAAGCACGATTACTTTAAGTGTTCTTTAAAACTCTCTCCTGGGTCAGGCTGGCCTCCTAGATCTGAAATAGGAAGAAAGAAGCGTTAAAAACACCAAGCCCTTGAGAACAGCTAGAAAGTAAAGAATTTCTAACCAAGCTTACCATTGTTTGTCCAGTGGTATAAGAAAATGCCTATGGCAGGAATAAGAATTCGGACACTTGTCCACAGAAATGCCATTCTGCTACATCCAAAAGTCCCTCTGTTGGAAACTCCAGCAAGACCATATGGTCAGGGCTCCTGCAGCCATTTTTTAGGGTGCTGCCTGTATTCTGCTTGCTGTTTCTTTAGCTTTACTTGTGTATTTTATAAATTCACTCATTCAAAACACGGCTGTGATAGATTCATTGTTCTGGACAAAACCATTGGTTATTTCAAGCTCTTTGTGTCTCAGGCTAAAGGCGGCCGATGACAGCATCCGATAGCAGAACTACCCCTCGGGCTTGGAGGGTCATGTATGTGCACCCATTTTTTTTCTTCTAGCATCTACTAAAACCTCTTAAACTTCTGCCATCAGGCTAGCTGCCTCCGACGACTAGAACTTGGTCTTGTTTCTAGTGACACGCATGACCTTGTTTCTACAGATCATTTTCTCTTTGACGCCATATGGTAGCAGAAGGACATAATTTTCCAAACCTAAAATATAAAAGGATTAAGTTGTTTATATGACAAATTATATTTAAACCTAAAATGATAGGTCTAAGGTTTTGGCTGGTTAGATTTTTTTTTCTCAACTTGACCCAAACTAGAGTCATTCAAAAAGAAAAAGAAAAACCTTTGAGGGGGTGTCTCCTAATGAGGGGGTGTCTCCTGGGGATGTCTCCTAATAGATGTGGGTATATCTGGGGGGCATTTTCTTGGCTGATGGTAGATGGGAGAGGACCCAACCCATTGTAGTTCATGCCATCCTGGCCAGGTGGCCCTAAACTGAACCTGGTGGTGGTAGCACATGCCTTTAATCCCAGCACTCAGGAAGCAGAGGCAGGTAGATCTCCAAGTCTACAGAACAAGTTCCAGGACAGCCAGGGCTACACAGAGAAACCCTGTCTCCAAAAACACAGCAACAACAACAACAAAAAAACTAACCAAGAGAGCCAGTAAGTAAGCAGTGTTCTTCCACAGTCTCTGCTTCAGTTCCTGCCTCGAGGATCCTTCCTGAGTTCCTTCCTTACTGTCCCTCAGTGATGAGAATATGATGTGGAACCAAATAAACCCTTTCCCCAAATTGCTTTTGGTCACGGCAGTAGAAAGCAAACCAGGATGGGGTTCTGATGAAAATTTTAATTTTCAAAAATTTTACTTTGTACATCTTTTTTATTCAATAGAAACAGTTCATTTTCATGAAGGAAATGAAACTCAAAACATGTGATTATGGGATTTGAGGTGTAGGGGCTTCTTCCCCAAGGCAGATGACTTTGGTCTCCGTGTCTTGCTGGACAATGTTTGTGCTGCTTTGACGTGGGGCAGGTCATTCAACTCGAGTGTGACAGGTTCGCCAGCATCAGTAAAAAACTCTAGGGCAACAGGAAAGGTATGAGGGCAGTTTAGAACTCTAACCATTGTGACCAAACTCCAAAAGAAACCCTTTTGACTCTAGAATATATCTTTTCTTTGCTTGAAGCCAAGGAGGTCTATAAAGCATCTCCCAGTCCTTGAAGTCTATAGCCATGTAGAAATTCTCAGGTCTTCACAGAACTGTTCTTGCTAGAGGTGATGTCCTTATTAGTTTTATGTCAACTTTACAAATCTAGAGTCATCTGAAAGGAGGGACCTCAACTGAGAAAAGGCCTCTGTAAGATCCAGCTGTAGGACATTTCTTAGTGATCAGTGAGGGAGGGCCCGGCCCATTGTGGGTAATGTTACCCTTGCCTGGCAGCCCTGGGTCTATAAGAAAGTAGGTTGAGCAAGCCATGGGGAACAAGTCTCTAAGCAGCACCCTCCATGGCCTCTGAATCAGCTCCTGCCTCCAGGTTCCTGCCCTGTTTGAGTTTCTGTCCTGACTTCCTTCAGTGATGACTACAATGTGGAAGGGTAAGCCCAAGAAGCCCTCTCCTCCCCAGCTTGCTTTTGGTGATGGCGTTTTATCACAGTGACAGAAACCCTAACTAGACAGGTATACACCCAAAGAAAGATGCTATTGGCAGATCCTGGAGTGACAGGATTACCCTGAACACAGGACCACAGAGTGAGGTCTGCCATTGCTGCAGGACTTCACAAACAGAAGACATCTATCCCAGTAATTCTCACAGGGGACACTAACAGAGCTGTGCTGGTGTGGACCACATGATGCAGGGACAAAGAGAATTATGGGAAAAGTTCCTCTGGACCAGACTCAGAAAAGATATAATGCCAGGGGCTACCATCTGGGCACTTTAGGCACTAATGTGATATTGGTTGCTAATATGAGGCTCCTTCTGGAGTAGTATTTACATCTGGAGCGGGGTATGTGCATGCATATGTCTGGTGAGGGGGGCACATGCCACATCTTCTATGTAGAGATCAGAGAACATTTCTGGGAGTTAGTGTCTCCTTCCATCATGTAGGACCCAGGCATCAAACTCTGCCGAGTCCAGCTCTATCTGCAGAATGGTCCTTTGGTATCTGGGTGTGTGGATGAGAAATTGCAGAGACAAAAAGAATTAGACCAGAGACAGAAAACTAAACTCAGCTGCCCCGATTTTATTTCCCCTTGGCTTTTTATACCAAGCAAAGGGGAGAAGCAAGTGCAGACAGGTGCAAGTCCTTCTTCAGTTTTCAAATCGTAAGACACCTGGCAACCACACCTTTGACTAAAGCATCCGATGATGCAGCCTTACGAGACAAAAATGAGCCCCTGTCTCTGACCTTGAGTCAAGATGGAACCAGCCCACACTATGGAGTCTCTTTGGGCCCCTACCAAAATCAGGTTGTTGGATTTGGTTGCAGGAACCTTCACGCACTAACCCACCTTCTAGACCTTCATTTTTGAAACTTATGACTGAGCTAGACCGGCTAGCCTTGACTCCCAGGGATCCTTTGGTCTTTGTTTCCTTACAAGTACACAGAGATGAGTCCAGCCTTTTTATATGGGTACTGGGGATCTGAATTCTGCCTTCAAGCTTACCTAGTAAGTGCTTTACCTTTGAGAGTCAACTTTTTAGCCTCTGCAGTGATGTTTCAATTAAACATGTAGGTTGTATATTAATATCTGTATTTTAAGTCTATTTCTTGATGTAGCATCAGACTATGTAGTTCAGGTTGAACGCAAGCTTGTCGTGTTGCTGTGCGCTGTCATCATCATGCCTTAGCCCGCTAAGTTCTGGGACTAGAGATATGCACCTCTGTACATGACTGGTTCTTTTTATTTTTATGTATGTCTCTGAATTCAGGTTTAATTTTCTGTGAGTAAACCTTGGGACGCCGATACAGAATCTAAAGCATGAGAAACCACCGGAGGATTTGTTCAGGCAAAAAAACCCCTGCATAGCTGTGATTGCCGTCTCTGGTGAAGGCGAAGCATCTCCAGATGGACCGGTGCCGGCCTGAGTCAGGGTACCAGGTTTGGAAGCATTGCAGCAGCACCCCAGCTGGGCCATCTCCAGATTGTGGGGACTTGAGCCAAAGGGCAAAGCAGCCATTTTGTAGTCTTGATTTAGACGTGTGAGGAGTTGACAGGCACCCAGCCGATCTGCACCCTTCTGCCCTGCTGGCTTCGCCTCCAGGACATTGTGTTTACTCACCAATCTAAAAGGCAATATTTACTTTAAAAGCAAACAGTTTTAGGCAGCTGAGTAAATGCTGGTGGATCATTTTACTCAGTCTCTATACAGTCCAGATCGACTCCAAATGAATACTCTCATTTTAGAGAGGGAACCACCAGAAGCCTTCATTCTCTCACACAAAAATGACTGAATGAGGACCAGCAAAGGGGGCCGGTGGGTAAACGGACTTGCTGCCAAGCCTCATGACCTGAGTTGAGCCTTGGGTCCCAAATGTTGGAAGGAGAGAATCAACTCTAAAAGGTGTCCTCTGGCTGTCACATACACACAGCACGTACACACCTCTCAATGGCCCCTTCAGCAAGCAAATAAAACAAGACTTTTATTTTTTTAGATTGCTTTATTTTTAAGCCTAATAGAATGAACTAAGGGGACACATCTGAGCTTCCTTGGCCTCAGCTACGTAGATATTTTCGTTTCTGCTGCCCCTCACTGTTTTTTCTTTCTTTCTTTTTTTTTTTTTTTTTTTTTTTTTTTTTTGGTCTTTTCGAGACAGGATTTCTCTGCAGCCCTGACTGTTCTGGAGACCAGGCTGGCCTCAGAAATCCACCTGCCTCTGCCTCCTGAGTGCCGGGATTAAAGGCATGTGCCGTCACCGCCCAGATCTGGTGCCCCTTTCTTGGTTCATACCTGGCTCCAAATTCTCCCTGCCCCCTAAGTGTACTTCTGGGCCCCAGACTTCTAACTCTTTTTGAGAATGTTTCTCGAAGCCTCCTAGTTGGCACATGGAACTCAGAGTTTTATTTCTCATTCTCGCAGACTCAAGAAACAATGAGCCTTGAAATGGCTCCCCTGACACTCTTCAATCCTCTATAATATGCTTCTGGGCAGCTGGAGCTGTGGGCACAAAGCACTAGGTGTCCTCTGACCGTGACATAAAGTGGCTGATGGATGTTCAAAGTCCCTGCCATTCTCTTTATCGAAGGACCTACAGCCATATCAGGAAACAGCGTCACTTTTTTTTTTCTTCTCTTCTTCTTTTTCTTCTCAAAAGTTCACTTTAAGAGCCAGTGAACTGTGCCGATTTACAAAAAGCATAAGATTCTATTTCTGTCTCTACGTATGTATGTGGGTGTATCTGTGTGAGTGTATAGCACATGTGGATGGTGTCAGCAGAGGCCAGAAGAAGGGATCACATCTTTGGGGACTGGAGTTACAGGAGATCATGAGCCTCTTGATCTGGGTGCTGGGATCAGGTCCTCTGTAAAAGCCGCAAGCACTCTGAACAACTGAGGCATCTCTTCAGCTTACATGTGTTGATTTTATAAAGTGAAGGAGCATGTTGTATATTGACCCCTAGATACAGAAAAATCTATCCTCACAAAGCAAAATAAGAGTGAGTAGGAATGGTCTATAGATGTTCTGATGGACCAATCATTACCATTCAGCAGCTTTTGAGAAGCTGGTGCATCGTCATACTGTCTTTTATTTCACTCATTAGAGATTATTTCTAGTATTTTGAGTTTTTATGTGTATGGATGTTTTGCCTACATATATGTATGTATGCTATGTGAATGCCTGTTACCCAAAGAGTCTAGAAGAAGACATTAGATCCCATGGAACTGGAATTGTAGATGGTTGTGAGATACCATGTGGGTGTTGGCACTGAATCCAGGTCCTGTAAGAGCATCAGGTGATCTAGCCTCATACGGAGCCATGTTTGCATGCCATCTACTTTGGCATTCTCTATAGTATACAATATACTTCACACTTTACATTTATTTATTGGCAGGGGACATGTACACGTATGATCAGATGACACTTCTGGGGAGTCAGTTGTCTCCTACCGTGTGGGTCCTAAATATGGAACTTGGTGGCAATCTCCTTTACCTGCTGAGCCATCTCCCCTGTCCTCATATTTTAAAGAGAAACTTCTTATCAGTGTTGTATATGCTACTTACATTCATTCTTCTTTTGAAAATCATTTATTAAAGATGATGGACACAATAATATGTATTTCTCATGTTACTGAGTCACTTATCCTGTGAAAATACAGAGAAACACCCACTCTTTTTCTTTCTTCTTTTATTTTTTTAAAGTCTCAGTGTATGGCTCTGGCTTGGAACTAGCTATGTAGAGCAGGCTGTCTTCAGATTCACAGAGATCTGAACGCCTCTGCTGCTCAAGAGCTGGGATTAAAAGCATGTGCCACCATGTCTGGCCTCGGTGTCTACTCTTAGGCTCCTACATCTTAAGAATGTTGGTGCCCTACCCCACACCCCCATGGATAGTATCCGTGCCTTGAAAGATACTTTATTTTTAGAGTAGTTTTAGACTTATGGAAATATTAAACAGGAAGTGCAGCTTCCATATGGCTCCTTTAACAGTGACACTGTTACAACCGAGAGACAAATATTGACTAGTGCGTGATGTTGTGTGTTCACCATGGCAGAGTTCTATATAATAGACTCACTGTGTTGGAGTCCCTATGCCCATCTATCTCTCCTCCCTAAACCCACAATCCTGCAATACTGATATTTTTAGCATCTCTATATTTTTTGTTTCCTGAAATGTAGAAAGTTGGGGTGTACCATATACAGCCTTTCCATACTCATTATTTCACAATTAAGTTTCTTCTATCACTTTGTGTGTGTGTGCCTGTGTGTGTAGGTATGAGAGAGTGATAGAGAGGGAGGGAGGGGGGAGGAAGGGAGGGAGGGAGAGAGAGAAAACAACTCGGGTATTAGTCTTCTACTCGTCCTTATTTGAGACAGTATCTGTTGGTCTCTGCTGCATATCCCCAGCTAGTTGGCTTGGAAATTTCTTTTTCCTCCATTCCTGCCTCCCCCCCTCCCTTCTTCCTTCTTTCCCACCCCTCTCTTTCAGACAGGGTTACAGGGTTATCTATGTAGCCCTGGCTGTCTTGGAACTCACCCTGTAGACCAGGCTGGCCCAGAACTTGGAGATCCACCTGCTTCTGCCTCACAGTGCTGGGACTAAAGGGGTGTGTCACCACCATCCAGCATTGGCTTAGGGATTTCTAGGAGCCTGTTTCCATATCCCATTTCATCACAGGAACATTGTGATTACAGATACACATTACTGTGTCCTGCTTTTGCATGGATTTGGGGGCTTCAAACCCTAATCCTAACACTCACACAGCAAACACCTTACCCTTGGAACCATCTCCCTGGCTTCTCCACGCCTTTTTTGTAGCTCCATAACTCTGTTTTTATTTTGTTTCATTTTAAGTACCAGACAAGTTCCTGTCATATGTGTGTGTGTTAAGCACATTTTAATTGCTTCTAAGTTTAGGCAATTATGAATTAAGCTAATAAACATTCTCACATAGGTCTTTGTGCAGACGAAAGGTTTCTGTTTGCTTGGGTAAATTCCAAGAGGTGAATTGCTGAGTCATAAAGTAGAAGCCTGGGTAGTTTTGTAAGAAACTGTTAAACTGACATTATAAGTGGCTGTCCCATATTGTGTTGCCAACCAGCAAGGGACAGATGCTTCAGACCATCATTAGCATTTGGTGTTTGGTGAGTGTTTTGAATATGAGTTGTTCTCATGGGTACACAGTAGTATCTTGTTTTCAGTGTGATTCTTGGTGTTGGGCATCTTTTTGTATGCTCATTGTCCATCTGTGTATAATCTTTGGTGACACATCTGTCCCCATCATTTTCCTCCGGTTGAATGGGGTTGGTCATTCTCCTGTGACGTAATCCTAACATGAAGAAGGCGAAGGCTGGAGGAATGTATCACAGGCTATGCTATCCATGCAGGGAGCAGTGAGACAGCTTGAGTTATAAAGTAAAAGTCTGTTTTAAAAGCATAGTCAAGGGCTAGAGAGGTAGCTCAGTGGTTAAGGGCACTGGCTGCCCTCACAGGAAACCCAGATTCGATTCCCTGCACTCACACAGAAGCCAATGATGTGACTTCAGTTCTAGGGGATCTGAGGACTTCTGGCCTCTGTGGTACTGCATGCATGTGGTACACAGACATACATGCAAGCAAAATAATGATGCTCATATAATAAAAATAAATAATTATTAAAAATAGTCAATTCTTATAAACTTAATGAAATTGTAAATAAAATATATAAATTATAAAGTGTACAACTAGCTGATATGAGAGTGTATTTTATTTTAGACTTTTTTATTTAATTTTTTTTGGTCTTATTTTGTCTTTTGAGACAGGGTTTCTCTGTGTAGCCCTGGCCGTCCTGGAACTTACTCTATAGACCATGCTGGCTTTGAACTCACAGAGACCCACCTGCCATTGCCCCCTAAATCCTGAGGTTAAAGGGAGTGTACTACTACTGCCTAGCATTTATTTCATATTTTTGAGTCAGTGTTTCTCTGGTCTCTCACACTTTAAAAATAATGTCAGAATGTATGTGGGCCCTTTGTAGGGAAAATTTTCTGTCTTTGACAGCCATGATGGCATTGGCTTTATGCTAGTGTCTGTGCTGGACTGCAGCCATTGGCATCATGTAGAGTCCTGGTTTGTTAGCCGAAGGATATTTGCACTGCGCATGCCCTTGAAGGTTACTGAACACAGTCCCTCAACTCTAGTTCGGAGAGCAGAAGGCAGCAGCCCCTGTTACCAACACCATTCCAACACCATTCCCACTGTCACTCTCTATCAACATTTATCTGCCATTTATCAAGCTGTTGAGATGATGGGTCATGAGGGGTCTCGAAAACAGGCCGTACCTGGGCTGCGCCTCTCTAGGCTCCCAGGCTCCCGCTTATCTCACACCATGGGTTGTTTTCCCAGCACAGTCACATAGGCTGTTCGCGAGACCCAGTAATTTGAACTATAGATTTCAGCTGATATTATCAAGTCCTTAACAACCATAGAGGTCTTGGCTCAATGCTCTGTATGGTTCTGGACTTGAGAAGTATCTGATAGGCGGGCATCAATCATGTGCTCCCTGCTGGTCCAATCATCTGAGGTCAGAGGATAAAGTCATGGGAGAATCTAGAGACTCCAACTGGAGTCTGGTGAAGAGAAGAAGATCCTGTCTCCCACGGAGAGAGCACTTGTCCCACATAAGGGACAGGCTGACAAAGAGCTCTGTGCTTTCTCTCCAATGAGCTCTACGCTCTCCATAAGGCTCTCGGTGCTCTCCACAATGTACTCTGTACTGTATAATGCGGAAGTTCAGTCAAAAGGACACCAAGGAATTTTGAAGGGGAAAGAGGCCCTGCCATTGTTGCTGATCAAGAATGGTCACAGTAGACAGACACTTAAGTAAACAGAGGGGCTAGGATTGTGATTTAACTGGAAGAGCACTTGCAAGGCACGCACAGACCCCCAGGTTCAAGTCCCAGACCGGCATAAAGTGGGGTGGTCGCGTGTGCTTATAATCTCAGCGCTCCAGACATGCTGGCAGGCAAGTCAGAAGTTCCAGGTCCTCCTTGACGGCATAGCAAATTTGAGGTTAGCCTGGGCTACAAAAGAATCTAACAACTTCTAGGAACCGTGAGCTGGACGGTGGAGGGAAACTTTCCAGGGCCGGGGAAAGTGAAAGCAAAAGCCAGGGGAAGAAGTCCTAGACCTCGTCTGAAAATCAGAATGTACAAATAAGGGAATGGAGAATCGGAAATAACTCAGGAAGGGGTGGGTCCAGAACAGGATGCAAGCGCTGTGAGTTGTAGTTATTAGGGGTTACACTGCCAGACGGAAAACAGGATATCCAAATACATCCAGGTGTCAGGTTAAAAAAGGCATGGAGTGGCCATCTTTATACTGAGTCATTTGTTGTTCATCTGAAACCTAAATATAACTGGACACTTTGTGTTTACATTTGCTAAATCTGGTAATCTTTCCACGTTTTATTTATTTTGTGTTTTAAAGACGTAGTTCAGGCTAGCCTCAAATTCGATGTGGCCAAGGATAGCCTTAAACTTCTGATTATATTGCTGTCTTTTTTGGGTGCTGGGATTATAGGTGTGTGCCTGGTTAGTACAGAGTCGGGGTGGAATGCCCCATGCCACCTGATTCTTCTTCCGTTCCCCACAAATCCTGTTAGAGTGTCAGCGTGTTGAGTGCAATCTTTAAATATCTTCAATGCTTCCACCTCAGTCACAGACCTCCTCTGTCACCATGCCAACTCAATTGAAATCGCAGAATTCAATTAACCAAATGCTCCCTTCCATGCTCAGCCATCAAACTGCTGGACTTGTGGATGTCGATCTATTTCCTCAGTGAGCCATGACAGAAACACAGATTAGAAGGAGCAGGCAGGAACCCGAGACGTGTAAACGTGTTGCCTGCTCTCTGTCCTCCATCCTCTGCTGAGAGCTCTGTGGGGCTGGGTCTCAGGAAGCCACATTCAGTCCTGGGTTTCCTGGCTAGCCCTGCAGGAGCTCTGTAGCCTTCACAGCCAGGACGCTGGGGGAGCTATTAAGAGCACACTCAAAAGAAGGCTCTTTCAGCAATTTTCACTCAACAGAAAAGAGGCCCTTGGGGAAACACATCCTCTTCACAGGGCTAGTTCAGATGGCCTGGTCAGACTCTAGTCTTTTCCAGTCTTCACACTCTCTGAGTCCAGGAAAGATTTTAAAAATGAGATGTAATTTGAGATCTTGCTCTAAAATCCTGGAAAGTACAAAGGTAGCAAAAATCTTTTCCTTCTAGAAGCTTCTGTGTCGACTATATGACAGATGACTCTTCCTCGGGGCTATTGTTGAAGAGCATAGGTAGCTGCCACCCCTGAAGGGCATACCCATAGCCCTGAGTACCCTCTGCCTATCTTCATGTATGCGTTTCATAGCATGGCCAAGGTCATAGGTCACCACACTAGTCAGCCATAGCAAAGGACCTACAGCATCCTCCACAACCACCCCATCCCAAAGCCTACCCCTGTCTCCATTCAAGGCTTCTAGGACCTTGTACTTAATTTCTGTCAACTTTAGGTCTACCTGGGGTCTGTCTAGATAGATTGTTTGTTTGAATCAGGACCATTTGTAGCCCACCTTGGCCCTGAAGTTATTGTGTATGAACTTTCTGCCTCTACCTCCTCAATGCTGGAGTTATAGACATGAACATGGCTTCCAGAGGACTCAGTTTCTCTAAAAGACTGTGCTGGACCCATCCTCTGTCACTGACCCCCTAACTTCTATTCCATTTTTTTTTTTTTGCGTGTATCCATGATAGATATTTGTGGCAGAGAGTATGACATCTCATGTATAGACAACATTCAGTGATCAGATCTATCATCTCAATCAGAGAAATCCTCTGTGTTAGAAACATTTCAAACCTTTCTACTAGATATTTTAAAATATGCACGCTGGGTATAGTGATCAGTGACCAGAGAATTGTGAGTTTGAGGCCAGCCTGGGCTACATAGTGAGATCCAAGACATCTGTGGACACGTATCAAAAGCCCTGTCTCCAAAAAAAAAAAAAAAAAAAAAAAAAAAAAGAATGGTATTAACAATGAGTAGCTGTTGACAGTTTCCCTCTGAGCTGTACACAACAGTGGATGCTGGTCCTTCTAGCCAGTTGTACCTGTGTTGATAACCAGCTTCCCTTCGTCCCTCCCTGCACATCCCAGCTCTTACATCACTGTTCCATTGTCTGCATCCATGAGACTGCTACCCTTCCCTGTTGTCCCCCAATCTGTCTGCTTACATAGCCCACCCCCATCATGTGGGGCTGCTCTAAGACAAGGATTGTCATTTTAGCCTTGACTGTCAGGGTCCTACTGTGGCACATAACAGAATTTCTCTACTGTTTTCACATTGGTTTTAAAAATAATTCTAATTTTGAAATAAATACTTCCTATTATTTCTCTTAAGATGCTTATTCTATTTATTTATTTAATCTGTGTGCATGTGTGCCCATGTGCATGCCATGACACAGTGTGGAGGTCAGGGGTAACTTCTGTCCTCCTCCTCCTTCCACCAGGCGGTTTCTGGGAATTAAACCCAGGTTGGTAGGATTGACAAGTACCTGTATCTACTAAGCCATCTTTCCAGCCCTTCTGTCATGTCCTAATTCTTCACTTCAGAGAGGAACATCCCTGCTGATCATGACTCTACCTGAGTTCCCACAGCACATGGATGTGTGTACACAGGGTCTCATTACCTGCACCACTGCTCCACACTGGGCCTTTTCCACTTAGGAACACATCTTCTAAAACTTCCCAGGAGTATAGATGGATCTACTTTATTTTTTTGTTTTTTTGTTTTTTGTTTTTTTGTATTTTGCTTCTAGCATCAAGATTCAGACTCACAGACCTGCAGACCCACAGAGACACACAGATGCTTACATTAATTTTATGCTGATTGACCTGGGGCCCGGGCATGTAACTTGCTAACTCTTTACCCTTACACTAACCCATGATTCTTATCCTGTTCAGTCATGTGGCTCAGTACCTTTTCTCAGAGCAGCATAGGTGTCCTCTGCATCTGCTTCTCTGGTGTCTCTGTAGCATCTCTGCTCTGTTCTTCCTGTTCCCAGAGTTTTCTTAGTCTGGTAGCCCCTCCCACACTTCCTGTCTGCCTTCAGCCAATCTGCGGGACAGTTATTTACAATGTAACAACATAATCCCCCTACATTCTTTCTTTTTCATTTTTCTCTCTTCTGTTAATTTCTTCTCTATCTCTCCTTCCTTCCTTCTCCCCTCATTCTGTTCTGTTTTGTTTTGAGACAGGGTTTCTCTGTGTAGCCTTGGAATTTCTCTCTGTAGACCAGGCTGGCTTTGAACTCAGGCCATCTGCCTGCATCCACCTCCTGAATGCTGGGATTAATAAAGGCGTGCACCACCCAGCTTTACTTCACTCTTTCTATCCTTCAGTAGGTCATAAATGGAGTCTAAAGACAATAGTGTATCCATGAGGGGTAAAATTGTTTTGTTTGCTTTCTGTCTTATGCAATGCTGTATGGATGTGTGTGTGTGTGTGTGTGTGTGTGTGTGTGTGTGTGTGTGTGTGTGTGTGTTTGCCCTTGATTGCTGCTGTGCAGAAATAGTTATAAGACAAATTTTTAGAAATGAACTTATAAGGATTTAGAGAAGGCATATTTGTCAAAGGCTCCTTTAAAAGGCAGCAACAACTGGACAAGGTATCACGTGCCTTTAATCCCAGCATGTGATAGTTTGAATGGGAATACCCCATAGGCTGATATATTTGAACCTTTGGTGACCAGTTAGTGGAACTGTTTGGAAAGGATTAGGAGGTGTGGCCTTGTTGGAGGAGATATGTCACTGTGAGTAGGCTCTGAGGTTTCAGAAGCTCATGCCATTTCCAATTATCACCTCCTCTGTCTTTCTCTGCTTGTGGCAATATTGTTGTACATATTTTTATATGCTTGTGCATCAGATGTGACCTTTCCGCTACTGCTATAGTGCCAGCCTACTGTCATTCTCCCCACCATGGTGGTTATGAACTTTAGTACCGTCTGGAGCCATGAGCCCCAAGTTAAATGCTTTCTTTTGTAAGTTACTTTGGTCATGGTTTATCACACCAACTGAAAAATAATTATGTCCCAGTAGGAAGGCAGAGGCAGATGGATCTCTGTGAGTTCAAGGCCAGCAGTTTGATCTACGTAGAGAATTCTAGCCAGGGCTACACAGTGAGACTCTGTCTCAGTGAGGGGTGAGTGGATGGTAGGTGGGTGGGTGGGAGTGAATGAGTGGTGGGCATGTGGGTCGAGGGTAAGGGTAGCAATGAATAAACTCCCCAAATGTCTAAGACTTTTCCCAGAAATTCTGGCCTAGTCAGTGTAGTTACCTTCATTATTTTTACCAAGCTGAAAAATGTAATTTTCTGCTATGAAAGTAACTCCTGTGATTGACCTTATGTTTTAAAAACATTTATGGGTGTGGGGTTGTAGCTCAGTTGGTAGACAGCTTGCCTAACATGGCCAGAGCCCAGCACCACAAAGACTAAAACTGGTGGTCTGTGAAGGCATAGAGACTTACCATTGCAAAACTTAATCTCAGGTAAAGACCATCTAATGCCCCAGGCAGGGTCCAGGTCTATGAAGAATCTAGGAAAAATCTCAGGAATGCGCCTGACAGCCAATAGATTCAAAACCTGGAAGTTTAACCAATAGTTCTAAGAATTACTCTGTCCCATACCCCTTTACCCAATCCTGAAATGCTAAGGTGTGTAACACCCCAATTATTTATTCTTTTCTTTAAAAACCCTCTCACCCCTGACCTTGAGAGTTTTTACCTGGATTCATTTGAATCTGTTCAAAAGAATAAACTGACCCTCGTGTGTTTGTATCAGAATCCAGCTCCCTGGTGGTCTTTGGGATGTCCCTCGACATGGGTACAACAGTGGTACTTATCTGGAATCCTACAGGTTGGGTCAGGAGTTCAAGGGCATCCTCAGCTACACAGAGAACTGGAGGCCGGCTTCGGGTATGTGAGACCTCGTCAAAGAAGAGATGAAAGAAGAATGAATGAATGAATGAATGAGTGAATGAATGAATGAATGAATGAGTGAAAGGAAGGAAGGAAGGAACACAGGAATAAATAAACTCATAAGACTTACTCAGATCCCATTTTAGAATTCCTGCGTTCTCATATTGTTTAAAGTACAATACTGCCTTCTTACCTGACTTGAAAGCAGAGCTAAGATTTGTCCTTAAGGTATAGTTAGGAGAAATTTAGCCTGGAGGATGGGCTCTCTTTTTCCCCTTTATTTTGCTTTAAAATTTTGGTCATTGCATGAAGTGGGGTATGAATACATTGTAGTGACAAATTCAGACACAGGCATTTGTCATGAGAGCTTGGAGATTCTGTATCCTATATACGCCCCGCTCACCCTCTCCGTCACACACCATGATGTGAATGTTATGTTGTGAAACACACTATTTTTCATGATTCTTTCTTTTTGCTCATTAAATTTGACATGGAAAAACGTCCACATAAAAAATGGCAACCCCCACTTCCTAACTTCTAAAGTTTATGGCTTAGAAATAAGAAGGCAGATTTTATGTAGGTTTTAAATTGTGGCCCATGAGGCTCTAGAGCAGAGGTTCTCAACCTCTGGGTTGTGAGCCCTTTGGGGATCTCATATCAGACAGACATCTTGCATATCGGATATCTACACTATGCTTTGTGACATTAGCAGAATTGCAGTTATAAAGTAACAACAAGATAATATTGTGGTTGGGGGTCACCACAACCTGAGGAACTATATTAAAGGGTCGCAGCCTTAGGAAGGTTGAGAACCATTGCCTAGAACAATGTACACCCCTTTCAGAGAGTCTTCAAAGTCAAGGCTGTGGGTTGACTTTCACACTGTTGGCACAGAAGCCCTGTGAGTGACTTCCCGACGCCTCAGCATTGTTGTGGTCTCTAGATTCATGGTAGCAATACAAAACATTTTTAACTTAATTTCCTTGGGAAAAATGTTTTAAAAGAATCTTGATGTAGAAATTACTATTGTGAGAAATCTTACTTCCTGAACACTTGCTCCTTAACATTCTATATGACTGTCTGGGGAGTGAGCCAAAGTCCTTGTCACACACCCTGTACTGCCATGTTTGTCTGAAGGACAGTGTTCCTGTTGTGGAACTGTAAACTGACCTTGTTTTGTCTCTCACACAACACCACTTTTCCTCGAAAAGGACATGTTGACATACACCTGATGGTCCTCTTCATTTTGAGGGTTGGCAAACATTTCCATAAAAATAAACCAAGTGAGTCAGTCACTTCAAGAAAGCAACTGACAGTCTTTGTTGCCAGACACAGTTCTGGTTTTCAGTGGGAAAATTAGAATTTGAAAAAAAAACTTAATTATTTCATAAGTCTGTCTACTACCCTCAGCCACTTACCATCTCACTGACTCCTGGTTCTTACAATATATGATAAAATGTGTCAGCATGTAAAAGCTCTATGTAATTTAGGGAACTAATGTTTTCCAAATATTGAATGCATTATGTTACAGAGTCACACAGAGATAAAAGATCCACTCAAAGAACAAAAAGAAGCGTAGATTTTTATATAACAGAGTGTTAAAAGTGATAAATTTATATTGATTTGAATTCAGATTACACATTGCAACCTGCAATTAGGAAACTACCACTTACTGGGGTTTTATAGATCACCAAAGAACATCCACAATTCTCTGGAAAAGGCTAGTAAGACCCTTCTCTTTTTGAACTGCATATCTCTGGAGGGTGGTTTTTCATCAGATTAGCAGTACAATGGGCTGGATGCTAACACAGGTATGAGAGCGCAGGTGTGAATAAAACACAGCACTTCTCATGAAATAGAGAATTATTCTGTTTTGAAATACACAATTGTTTTTCAGAAAAATATACAATTTACGTTAACTTGCAGTGGGTCATTTTATTATTTTAAGTTCACTAATGTATACATCTCATTTTACTTTTATTGTTATTTTATGTATGAGTGGTTTGCCTGCATATCAGTATCTGAACCAAGTTCATGTCCTGTGTTCATGGAAATCATAAAGGGACATCAGTTCCTCTGCAACTGGAGTTACAGCCAGTTGTTAACCATCATGTGGATGCTGGGAACTGAACTTGGGTCCTCTGTAAGAGCAGTACATACTTTTAAATGATAATCAGTTCCTCCAGATCCCATGAAATAAAATATTTTCATTTTGAAAAATAAAATTCTTCAGAAAGCTATCTCATTTATGTTAATTTACAGTGGGTCATTATTTTTAAGTTCATTAATATAAATATTTTATTTGTGTGTGTGTGTGCATGTGCAAACCAGCACATATGTGGAGGTCAGAGGGACAACTTGATTCTATCTGTCACATGGGTCCTGGAGATGGAACTTGGGTCATTATTCTGACTGCAAGAGCCTTTACCTGCTGGGTGATTTCACCATCCCTAAATACATATTTTACAGCTCTTATCAGTGTCCATTTCTAACATATTAAGTGTTCATGTCCAACACTTTAAATATGGATCATTATAAACTATACAATTAAAAGCCCATTGAGAATACCGCGTTTCCCTGTGTACCCTTGGCTGTCCTGAAACTCATTGTATAGACCAGGTTGGCCTCGAACCAACAGAGATCCACCTGCTTCTGCCTCTGAGTGTTGGGCTTAACGGTATGCACCATCACCACCCAGCTGCGGTTTTCAATACTTTTTAAGAATATAAAGATGTCCTGAAATCAGATTTGGAAGGTGCTATAGATAATGACCTCCTAGATCAAGAACAAAGTTGCTATACACGGCTCGATCTTGGCCAGAACCGGCAGCTCAAGACTCATTCAAAGACCAAGGATGTCTGCAAATTGTTCTTGTGCCGGTCTCTGACAGATTTCCCCAGCTCTCTCTCTCTCTCTGTCTCTGTCTCTCTCTCTGTCTCTCTCTCTGTCTCTCTCTCTGTCTCTCTCTCTCTCTCTCTCTCTCTCTCTCTCTCTCTCTCTCTCTCTCATACATACACACACACAAATAAATAAGTACAATGTAATTTAAAAATTTTAAATCAAATTTCCTGAGCTGGGATATAGCTCAGCTGATAGACTGCCCATCACACACAGACACCTAGACTGGATCCCTGGCACTGCAAAAGCTCTGTGTGGTGCTTCTTGTTCATAATTACAGCATTTGAGAGGCTGACGCTGAGAAAACCAGAAGTTCAAGGTCATTGGCTACATAGGGAGTTTGAGGTCATTTTATAAAGAAGACCCTGTTTCAAATTTTTAAAAATAAATTAAATTACTACATTTTTATATTTGGACACAGGTTTTCCACTTGCTATAATCTGAGCTTCAACCATCGAAAGGTTCCCTGGTGATGACTCAGAGGAAGAGTTTGTGGTCTCATAAAACAAGAAGTAAGGGTCTCAGTTTTCTTCTTTGTGCACTTTGAAGCTCTCGGCCCCCTGCCGGATGCCCCTCTGAGAACCACAAACCCAAGTGTCGAATTTGCTCAACATTCCAGGGATCATCCCTCTGTGTCTTTTTTTTCTTTTTCCTTTTCTCCTTTTATTGAAGAGGTGTTGTTTTCTCTAAAAGCTCCAAGAACATGCCTTTTAATTTCTCATTGGCCAGGGTCCTGCTGCAAAACCATGTAGGATGGCAACTGGCCAAGAGGATGAGGTCACCAGTTGTCCGGTCCTGCTGCTAGCAGCAGAGCATCCTCAAAATACTGCCCTGGGGAGAATGGATGCCATACAAGCTGGTTCTGCTGGGGGAGGGGAGGGAGGGACTCTTGCCAAGATTCCAATGGAGACTTCTTTCTGGAAATTTCTGAAATCAGTTGGGGGAGCTGATGTCACATCCTATCACTTCTTAGAATTTCTTTAAAAAAAAAAAAAAAAAAAAAAAAAAAAAGCTCAAAGTTCTAATTTGAAAAGTTAGTATCAAAAACATTATTAAACAGAGTCCAATGTCGCCAAGGTGGAAGGTGGCAAGACAGATTGAAACCCAGAACTTTCTGTTTTCTTCATATTTTAAAATGCTTGTTTGTGGTCTCAAGACAGGATATTTCTATATAACCCTGGTTGACCTGGTACTTATTATGTACCCCAGACTGTCCTTGAACTCATGGGTAACAGCCTGCTTCAGTCATCTGAACATTGGGCTCACATGTACACAATCATGCATGACTTCTTAGCCTAATTTTTTTTAAGTAAAAAAATCTTTTAATCATTCATTGAATATGCTGCAAGATAGGAGCAGCAGCACCTGGGCAGTAACTATTGGGCACCTACAGCTTTCTTTTAGGACTAACCTTTTAACTGGCCTGCTGGGTCCCACCTAACTAACCATCCTTGGCATGAGTAGAGCGTGGTCTGAGAAATATCAGAAATAGAATAAGACTGGAGACAGAAAACTTAGGGTCAGGAAGGCTGTAGATCAGTACAGAAGCCTCCAGTTAACTCTACAGATTCATTTTATTCCCCAAACAGGGGAGGGCAAAACCTCCCTGTCTCAAGGACTCTATGGTTCAAAGTACACACAAGCATAAACACCTTTCCCAATTCACAAAACTTATGTAAAAGCATCCCGTTATACAGCCTTGGGGAACAAAGCACCTGTTGACCACGCCTTTGATCAAACATTAGACCTCAGAGAATAAGATGCCTAGCAACCACACCTTTGACCAAACATCCCATTATTCAGCCCTTCGAGGCAAAACAAGCTCTGACTCTGTTCTTGAGTCAAGGAGGTAATAACCACAAACTGGAATCTCTAAGAGCTCCCACGCTGGAACATAGAATTTGTATGTTCTTGTGGTTGGTCAAGGCACTGCAATTATATACGTACATGCAACACTCCAATGAGGGTTATCTGCATTTCATCTCCTGAAATGTCACTGCTGGATGAGAGCCTTCTAACTCTTCTCTTGTTTTCAAATGTGTAACTAAATGTCTTAAATCAGCCTGGGGCTTTCTGAGGCCAGCAGCTATGTCTTCTGTGTTCAGCCTGGTTTCCTTGGGAGAAAGATGTGGTCAAGGGGCCCAGGGATTAGGAGGAATTTCATTATATCTCTTAATTTATAGAAAATAAACCTTCTCTCAGCTCCAGCTTTCCCATTTGTATAAGGCAGGGATTAGACGCAGAAACTGCCAAGGTTTTATCCAACTCTAACATGGATTTAGTGTGTCTAAATGAGGTCTGAGCCCAGAAAAAGGGAAAGAGGGGTGGGAAAAGGAAAAAACAGGAGGAAGGAAGTGAAAGAGGGGAAGAGAGGGGAAAGGAAGTGAGGGGAGGAGAGGAGAGGGGAGGGGAGGGGAGGGGAGGGGAGGGGATGGCAATGGAGGGGAGGGGAGGGGAGGGGAAGGTAAGGGAGGGGAGGAGAGGGGAGGTGAGGGGAGGTGAGGGGAGGGGAAGGTAAGGGAGGGGAGGAGAGGGGAGGTGAGGGGAGGAGAGGGGAGGTGAAGGGAGGAGAGGGAAGGGGAGGGGAGGGCAAGGGAGAGGAGGAGAGGGGAGGGGAGGGGAGGGTAAGGGAGGGGAGGAGAGGGGGAGGGCAAGGGGGAGGAGAAGGAGGGGGGGCAAGGGAGGAGAGGGGAGGGCAGGGGCCAGTGCTTGTGTTTGCCCAGCACAGAGGCCAAGAGGCCTCTGAAGGCTTTGATTCCACCTATTTCTGACTCATGAGTTCATCATGAGGTCTGTGCCAGCCCCTGTGGTTTTTCATCTTTCCACCCAAGTCAACATGACAAAATACTAAAAATACAACACTCCCCACAGGCCTGCCACCCGGCCAACACCCTCCCTTGAATCAACTCATTTTCAGACTTAGGTGTGAGATGGAAGAGAGCCAGGGACCCGCCACATTTGGAAGTTTTGAATCTCAGTTTCTCCATGCTGGCTAACGTCTGAGTCTCTGTCTCTTCATATTGTGGGGATTAAATGAAATGAGTGTAGATCTGTTTTAGTTTCTATTTCCCTGGCATCCTCCTTCACTTAGGCCCTTTGGGAAGTTCCTCTTACTAAGAAAGCATATCCCTGGGTGGTGAGTGGGAGACAAAGTTGTCCTGTTTAGTTTTAATTGTCAATCTGAAACTGACTAGAGTCATCTAATAGAAGTCTCTACTAAGGAATTGCCTAGATCAGATTATCCCATGGTCATGTCTGTGAGAGACTGTCTTGATTACTAAATGATGTAGGAGGTACAGCCCACTGTGGGTGGTGCTATTCTCTATGCAGGTGATCCCGGGCTATGAAAGGAAGCCAGCTAAGCATGAGCCAGTCAGTGAGCCAGCACACAATGTTAGTCCGTGGTTTCCACTTCAAATCACTATTTTAAGTTTTGGCTCTGATTTCCCTCAGTGGTGGGCAGTGACCTGGAAGATAAAGTAGTCCTAAGTTGCTTTTGGTCAGTGTTTTATCATTGACCAAGGACAGCAGAAGTAAAACTCTTTGAGCCTGGCCCTAGACATAGTGAGTATGTTGCAGGTGGATGTGCACCCTCCCACCGTCTCTTCTGCATCCTTTATTCTCAGTGTCTTAGTAACTACTGCAGTTCTAGACTTTTCTTCAGGTGTCTCAAAGTCCTCCCAAGATGCATCAGGGCCCCATACGGACCTCTGGAAGCACTTTGGTTCTGCAAACTGCTTTCTAAGCCAGGAGTCTTTCTACCCCCTACCCACTTCATCTTTAGACCTCTTAAGAGCTGCTCTTCATGGCTGGGTGCCCTATTTTCTATGACTCCCTGACACAGGTTTTGGAATATTTGAATATTTATCGTTAGAGACCATGGGATGGAACTGCAGTTTATTTTTCCTGTGCACCTTGTATGCATAGTTGCAAGGCTGAAGGACAGAATCAAGAGAGAAGCTGAGAAAAAAACCCAACACGACTGAGAAATTCATTGTTGTGGGTCCCAGAGATTAAGACCCTCAAGGGTCTTAATCATGTTGAGGGTGGGATGGCCCAGACCCAGACAGATCAGCCGACTATGACATGCCCTGCCTTGTACTCTGGGAGAAGGAGGCCATGTGGAGTCCACAGCACCATCTGGCCTAGTGGAGGGGTGTGACATTGGTGGCATGGAAGAAGAGCAGAAAGAGGAACGTGAGAATCCCCTGACTTCCAGGGCTGCTACTTCTGAGCAAGGGCTTAGACTGAGGAGCCCCACCCACGGCTCAGGAGAGCAGGAGCCAAAGGTAGCCCTAGCTCACAGAGGTGAGGGTGTACAGCTCCCAGAAGCAATAGATAACATTTGGGAGAAAGGAAGGGGGCCCCAGATGACAGAGGCACGAAGCTACCAGGGCTTGAGAATCCATGAAGAATGTCTACTTCAAGTCTCAATCTGTGAGAAGAGATCTGGAGCTCAGGAGGGAGGAATGTATCCCAGGTCTTCCAGTCAAGGAAAGACAGTTACATGATATGGCCTCTTCTTGAAAAGGTAACTACAGGGGCTAGAGACATAGTTCCGTGGTTAAGAACACTGGCTGCTCTTCCAGAGGACCACAGTTCAATTCCCAGCATCTACATAGCAGCTCACAACTATCTGTAACTCCAGTTTCAAGGGTTCTAACACCTTCTTCTGATTTCCTTGAGAACCAGACATGGATGTCGGGAAGAGACAGACATACATGCAGCCAAAGCATCCACACACATAAAGTAAAATAAAAACAAATAATTACGGGCCCACTGTGGTGGTACATACATTTAATCCCAGAACTTGGAAGGTGTGCTGGCTGGCTAGCTTTATTTCAACTTGACACAAACTATAGCTATTTAAAAGGAAGCAATTGAGAAAATGTCTCCATAAGATTCAGCTGCCTGGGCAGAGATGGAGGAAGAGTAGATGGGGGGGGGGGGCAACAGAGGGAGGACTGGGAGGGAGGGTGGGGAGGGCAGAGGCTGGGCTTAGGATATAAAGTAAATGTGTTTATTTCAAAAAACGGGTTCAGCTGTAAGGCACATTCTTAATTAGTGATTGATGGGAAAGGGCCCAGCCCCCAGCCTATGGTTGATGGTGCCATCCCGGGGCAAGTGGTCTTGAGTTCTATAAGAAAAATAGTTGAGCAAGCCAGTAATCAGGGCCCCTCCCTGGCCTCTGCCTCATCTCCTGCCTCCTAGTTCCTGTCCTGACCTCTTTCAGTGGTGAACAGTGATATGGAAGTGTAAGCCAAATAAACCCCTCCCTCCCCAGCTCGCTTTGGCCAAGGTGTTTCATCACAGCAATAGAAACCCTCACTAAGATTGTAGCAGGTACAAGGAATATGGGCTGTTGCTGTGACAGATCTGACTTATGTTTTTGGGGAGAGGATTGTGGACGGACTGTGGAATTTTGGGGAAGACAAGCCACTGAGTGCTGCGAGCTCAGTGTAGGAGCTTGGGGGGAACTGAGACTCCTGAGAGAAACAGCAATAATTGAGACCTGGCACATGAAATTTCAGACGGAAGTCTGAGACTCTATCAGCACCATTCGCTATTTTGAATTAAGAATTTGTAGTCCTGATCAGCCTGGGCTGAAGAATGTGCTGTGATTAACAAGCTATCAGAACCACTAAAGTGAAACCTTCGCTTTATTGGGACAATTGATGCTGATTAGCTGAAGCTGAGAAATTAGTGGTGAATAAGAAAAGGCCGGCATCACTGAGGTGAAATCTTGTGGGAAGTGTGTCCTCTGGGTCAGCACCCAGAAGCTGTGTCCCACAGGCCCCCTAGGTTGTACCTTGTGTTAGTAGTGAAACTTGGTAGGATGAGAATCATCCAGGTGGTGCTGGTTTTGAAGGCATGAATGGGTCACGGAGAACAGCTGAGGCTCGGCACTGTATGGCAAGCCTGTGGTCCCTGAAAAGAGAGCCCAGGAGAGGCTATTGGCAGAAGTGAAGCCCAGGTGCAGCTTTTTGGAGATGCCCGTTCCATGGGAGGAGCACCAAGAGCAGCAGCAGGGGTAGAGCGGAGCCAGCCTCAGCTTAGAAGACACTGTGCTGCAGGGGGCAGAGGCGGAGAAGTGGTCCAAGCCCTTTGGAGGAGTCCAGGTAATCATGAGTCCATCACAGAGATCTGACACTGAGTTACTGAAATGGCTGGAGTTTGGTCTTCCTTTGTACAGACTGTGACCCCGCCCTGGTTCTTCTCCTTTATTTTATAGGACTCCACAGTTTTGAAAGACTTTGGATTTTAAAGAGATTGGTTATTTTTTAAGAGACCGGGTTTTTAAGTGGTTAAGTTTTTAAAGACTGTGGGACTTTTAAAAATGTTTATATCATAATGTTGTTATTAATGTGTGATATTGGAAGGCGTAAGAAAGAAAAAAGTTGTGGCTTAATAGTGATGTTTGTGTGTCAAGCTGACAAGGGATCAGTTGTACTGGCTGATCAGCCTGACACAAGCCACAGTCATTTGAAAGGAAGGAACCTCGATCGAGAAGATGCCTCCATAAGATCCAGCTGTCGGCATTTTCTTAATTAGTGATTGATGGGGAGGGCCCAGCCCATTGTAAGTAGTTTCACCCCCAGGCTGTTGGTCCTGGGTTCTGTAATAAAGCAGGCTGAGCAAACCAGTAAGCAGTGCCCTCCATGGCTTCTGCCTCATCTCCTGCCTCCGGGTTCCTGTCTTGTTAGAGTTCCTGTCACTGATGGACTACAGTGTGAAAGTGTAAGCCAAACAGAACCTTTCCTCTCCAAGTTGCTTTTGGTCATGGTGTTTCATGTGTATAGTAGTAGTAACCCTAAGAGGTAGGAGGATCTCTGTGAATTAGAGGCTGGCTTGCTCTACATAGGAAGTTCCACTGCTACAAAGTGATGTTGGGGAATATTTTAAGATGTGTTACTTTTTTTTTTTTTTTTTTTTGCATTTGCTTAACTCCATGAAGCTGTGTTACTGTGCCTGTCTGAAACATATGATGGTCTAATAAAAAAACTGAATGGCCAATAGCAAGGCAGGGGAAAGGAGAGGTGGGACTGGCAGGCAGAGAGAATAGATAGAAGATATCTGGGAGGAAAAGAAAAGTAGCCAGAGAAGGAGGAGGACTCCAGGAGCCTGATACACAGCCACCCAAACACCCAGACACACAGCCACCCAGACACACAGTCACACGGACACCTAAACACACAGACACCCAGCCAGCCAGCTGCACAGCCATTCGGCTAGCCACAGAGTTAGAGTGAAAGTAAGATTACAGATTTAAGAAAGAGAAAAAGCCCAGAGGCATAAGGGTGATGGGCTAATTTTAAGTTAAGAAAAGCTGTCTAGAAACAAGCCAAGCTAAAGCCGGGCATTTATATTTAAGAGTAAGCCTCCATATGTGATTTATTTGGGAGCTGGATAGCAGCCCACCCCCTGCAAAGAGCAAAAGATAAGCTAACAACAACATAGTGAGACCCTGTTTCAAAACAAATAGAAAAAGTGATTATTTACATGCGTACACACCATCACACACACACACACACACACACACACACACACACACACACACACACACGAGGGTCAGAGAATGACTTATGTTGATTTTCTTCCTTCGCCTTGGGGACCCCTGGTGTCAAACGCAGGTGGTTAAGCTTCTGGGCAGGAGTCTTTACTCACTGAGCCACCTCAACAACCCTATGGTGTCTCATTATGACCTGACTCTATTCCCCATCTGCCCTGCTCTGTCAAGTGCTCCTTCAAAACCATTCATAACAAGGTTACAGCTCCAAGTTGATATCAGCCCAGTCACAGGCCTAGGTAAATGCTCATTCCTGAAAGCACATCACAGGCCTGTCAGCAGTGAATCTGGGTAGAATAAGAGTTTGCCAAGAAATGAACCCTGTAGCAGAGGGTTACGAAGTTGTATGCAGAAACAAGATGAGAGGATGGCCCAGTGTTTAGGAAATGAAATTGAAATTCCCCTGGAGCAAGAATCTTGTGGGCTGTCTCAAATGATACATACCATGAAAGGAGACTCCTATTGATACTCAGCTGTGCATGTGTCCCCAGGGAATGGGGAATGCTGACCTACACATCTGTGAAGAATTTTCCCTATTGCCACAGACCAAGTCAGCCCCTGAAGATAAGTGTCCTATTGTGGTTGTTTCCATGGTGACTTCTAAGCCCTTAGAGAAGTGCAGGAAACAGTCTTGCGTCATGAGCCTTTTACAGCTTCTTCCTGGTCTGGAATTCCAAGCCCCTAGATGGGTGTGATTCTGGTGTCCTGACCTGTGTTTCCTCCTCTGTTGGCATCCTGTCTCTGTCTCTAACACTATCAACAACCCCCCACAACAGACCAGTGTTAAAAGCCAGTGTTTCACAGTGTCGTTTTCTTATTCTTACCCCGATCTTTTTCTTAGAAACACGTCTTGAGATAGGTCTACACTGGTGCTCACATAGCCACGGACCCCCTTCTGATCACCGGCTGTAATCCTACTGTGTGAGTGATCACTGGCTGTAATCCTACTGTGTGAGCACTTCACCATACACTTTCCCATTCTCCTATTGGTTCAGTAAATGGTTTCTAGTTCTGCCACATGACAAGCAACACGGAGAGACCGTCCTGATATATGTAATTAAATAATGGCATCTTAGGTGGCTCCCTGGGTCATAGGATATGCTTTCTGGGTCACTGTGTGTTGCTGGTCCTCACAATGATGGTGCCAGCTTACCCATCTGTGGTATGAGAGGGTCCATCATCTTTAACCTTGCCAGTTCTCAACATTGTTAGGCTTTATCATTGCCAGTCTAATGGGTAAGCATGGTTTCTTACAATATTCTTTTTCTCACCTCTTCCTTCTCTTTCTTCCCTCCGCTATCCTCCCTCCCTCCCTCCCTCCTTCCCTCCCTCCCTCCCTCCCTCCCTCCCTTCCTCTCTTCTTCCCTCCATTATTTTGCTTTCTCATGCAGCAAAGGCTGGCTGTGAACTTGACTAGCCTTGAACTCATGATCTTCCAGTGCTGCAAACTGGCTTCCGGTAGAGTTCTTTTGCAGTTTTCTGATTGCTAACTCTATTCAGTGAAGAAGATCAGTTTCTCATGCTGAAAATTATCTTCCCACATATCTGTCTTCCCACTTTAAAGATTCTATGTTGCTTTACAGTTTTTTTTTAAAGTTCTTGACATAAATTATCTTGTTTTGAGTGCATTTTTTTTTCTGTAGTAAGACTTAGCATTTAAACTTTGTTTTCTTTATCTTTTGCCCATATAAAAGTTTAAATTTGTAGATTCTTAGTTTACAGTTTTTGTCTTCAGTCAGTAAGTACCTGTATACATGCCAAGGCCACAGGTGTGGTTTTTTATATTTTCTTTTCCTCCCTCCCTCCCTCCCTCTTTCTTTCTCTCAGGGTTTCACTGTGTAACAGCCTTGCTTGGCTGTCCTGGAACTTACTCTGTAGACTAGACTGGTCTCCAATTCCCAGAGATCCACCTGCCTCTGCCTCCAGAGTGCTGGGATTAAAGGCGTGTGCCACCACTGCCTGGCTCTATATTTTGTTATTATTTTATAGGATTTTTTCCTGGTGGAGGGGCTGACGTTTGCTTCATTTAAGTCTTGGATTCCTATGAATTTCTCCATATGGACTAAGGTGTGTGTGTGTGTGTGTGTGTGTGTGTGTGTGTGTGTGTGTGTGTGTGGTGTGCATGTGTGCATTTGAGACAGGGTCTTACAATATGGCCCTGGCTGTTTTGTAACCAGGCTGGTCTTAAACTCAACAGAGATGCCTTCCTCTGCCTCCTGAGTGCTAGAACTAAAGGGTGCACATCATGTGCAGTTTAATTATACCTTTTGTTCATACACATAGCTAATAATAATAGTTAGTACTTCATCCCTTGCTTAGTCAGGGTACCATTCTATCATGAACTACACATGTCCTTATGTTTCCAAGTCTTCCCAGCCTTGTTCTGCTGCATGCATGGGTTTTCTCAGCCCTTTTTAGCTCCGTGCTCTGCAGGTTAGTTTCTGTATCAGTACACTTTTGGTTTCAGAGCTGGTCTTTGTCAATCAAGTTCTAACTCTCTTGTTCAGAAGTCAGAGATGAGATCCGGACTTATCAGTCCCAAGGTCAGGATGTTTTATAATTCAATTGCTGTCTGTTTCTGACCTTCATTGATCCCCCTGTCCCACCCCCAATCTCTTCCATGTCAGAATTCCTCACTCTAGCCCTGACTGAGCCGGTATCCTTCAAATCCACCTTGCTGTTTTGTGTTCCCATCTTCTGTTAACTATTCCCCTTACTTTTTAAACAAAATGGAAATGCTTTCTAGGAGCTTCCCCAGCTCCCCACCTACATTCTTCTCTATGCTCTCTAGCACTCTGCCTGTGTATCTCCTCTGGCACTAAAAATGTCCCCTCACACCTTCAATAACCAACCAGCCTCCTTCATAGAAGAAGCACATCTTGTTCATTTCCACACCCGCTGTCCCTGAGTTAGCCACCTAGCAATATTTAGCTTATGTGTATTATGTAGTAACATGGGCTGCCCCGAATGCCTGCAGTAACACCAGCCGGGGCACCAAATGCCTACTATGTACCATTGTCTCTCCTTTGAGTCTTGCTCTTCAGATGAAGACACGAAGGCTCAGGGAAGCAGTATAGCCCACAGGGACCCATAACTACGCATCAGCTGAGACCTGCACAGGGTGTGTGTGCACATGAGTGCATGTGGAGATGGGGATACTCTGCCACCCTCAGCTATGTACATCGGTGTTGGGGAAGGGAACTCTGATCTTTATGCTTATGTTCCCAGTGCTTTATGTCATTTCCACATGGTAAGCTTTCTCCCTAGGTCAAGACCTGGATCTATTTAGTATTCAGCTATTTTGAACTTTAGAACTAAATCATTCCCAACTTTGATTGACAAGGGTTCAGGAAACATTTCCCACACAAGAGAATTAATATTCAGAAGCAGACTCATGGAAGGAAGCCCCTGGGAGAGTGCCATGGTACTCTGCAGGTTGGACTTCTGGTAGACCTCAATCTTCCTAGCAACCCTTCTGGAGTACCCATAGCTGGTGGGTACAGACCAATTTCCATTATGTTGCCAGGGAAACAAGGTGCCCTGTCATAGCTGCTCACCATAGCAGAACTGCTGACACCACACCAAGCTTGCGTGCCAATCTGTTTTTTTGTGTGTGTTTTGGGCTTGTTCTCTAGGGTGTGAAGGACTGCCTTGGTGGGCTCATCATCAGTGGTCTCTGAATACCCTCCATTGATGTGTCTTGGCACTGATCTTTTACATCTGGCTCCAGGGGAGATATAGAGGGTTTGTCCCCACCCAAGTGTCCTGGTCCTTGAGATCCCTATTCTAATGGATTCTGTCTCTCACTAGAGTCATAGACTACTGACATGAAAGGCAGCCATCAGCTGTGGAAGTAGAAAGGTGAGTTGACCTAGAGATGAGACTTTAAGAAATCCTCCTTGGCACAGCTTGCTCATCTTAACTTCTTGGGACAATGTCAGAGGCCTGGCAGTCAAATCTGTGACAGCAGATAATAACAGCCCTGGGATCCCAGAGACTCAGCTCGTTGTTAACCCCACATTTCAAATTTAAGTTTTATCCATTTGGTTATCAAACATTTACTTAGTACCAGGCCCAGTGCTGGCCTCTGGGGTCACCCAGGTTAGACACACTTCTCTTGCCCAAATCACAGTTTTGTGGAAATGTCAAACATGTCTCCAGTATAAAATTAGTGGTAACCTCCAGAAATGGATGAGTTCTGTTTATTTCTTCAAATTTCTGACTGTCCCCATCGTGGGCCCACAGTTTTGAAATGGTACAGTTGAGCACATAGTCTGACTGTCTCACTGCCTCAACAAATGTCTCTTATTTGCTCATCTGTGAAATGGTATGATAAAGGCTGCCTCAGAAGATGACCCAGAATGCAGTGGTATCTTGATATGGTTTTAATGAAACACCCTGACCAAAAAACAAGTTGGGGAGGTGTAATATTTTGTGTGTCCTCTAAGAAATAAAGCTTTCCTGAAGATCAGAAGGCAGAGCCAGCCACAGAGTCAGCCATAGAGGTCAGGCAGTGGTGGTGCATGCCTTTGAACCTAGCACGCAGGAGGCAGAGGCAGAGATTGATCTGGATCTCCGAGTTCAAGGCCATGCTGGGCTACACAAGAGTAATTCAGTCTAGAGAAACAGAATTAGGCAGTGGTGGCACATATCTTAATCCAGCACTAGGAAGGTTGAGACAGGAAGTGATATGGCTGGTCAGAGGAAGGAACAGAAATCCAGAGGAGACAGGAGTCAGGCCCTTCCAGCTTCCCTTCTGACTGAGGATTCATGGAGACAGGATCTTCCCCGTTGGGCTGAGGCTTGTTCTTCTGCTGCTCTGATCTTTCAGCTTCACCTTAATATCTGGCTCTGGGATCTTATAAGATCAATTAGGATTTGTGTAACAAGGAGGAAGGGGTTTATTTGGTTTATACTTTCTTTTGCTGTTCAGTATCAAAGGAAGTCATGACTCAAGCAGAGGCTGCTTACTGACTTTCTCCTCATGGCTCACTCAGCCTTCTTTCTAACAGAACTCAGGACCACCTGCCCAGGGATGGCACAGCTTTCCTAAGCCGGGCCCTCCCACGTTGATCACTAAGAAAATGTCCTGCAGCTGGATCTTATGGAGGCCTTTTATCAGGTGAGGTCCCCTCCTCTCTGATGACTCTAGCTTGGGTCAAGCTGAAATAAAACCAGCCAGCACAGGTGATTAGGGACATATGGTATTCATAGTTTGGGGGTTCACCTCACTGAGTGCCCCTTTTTGTCCTTTCCTAGAGATTATAAGACTTTTCTAGAAGACTTGTCCTTCTTGAGCAGCCCACATTCACATGAATCCTTTAGAGGGAACAGTGCATCTCATATCACGCAGAACATGAAAGAGGAAGTGGCCAGGAGCAAGGAGTCTGTCTCCCTCCCTCTCTTCCTCCCTCCCGTCCCATGCTCTGGCCTGGAGTCCATCCTGGAGCCTGAGCATGGCACAGTGTGGGCTTTGAAGAGTGCAACTCGAGACCTCAGGAGAGCCAAAACTTGGTTAGATTCACAACTACATCCCAGCAGATCCTGTTGTGGGGGGCTTCTTTGGAAATATCTAAACACAGAACCCTGAGTTCATCTCAGGTCTAGCAGTGGTAGGATTGGTTAAAGGCACAAGATACTTTCTGAGTTACCCTAAACTGTCTTGGGAACTTTTCATCCAGGTACCAAAGTGAGACTGGGCTGTTATCACGTGCTTGGTCAGCTTACATTTACTAAGAATTCATACAGATGGAATACACTTTACTCACCCCAATACTACATTTACATACAATCTACACATACCTCATACTGTATACACCTAACACGCACCATATATACATCACACACATTCTACATACATATGCTATCCTACTACATATTATACTCATACAAATACACTACAACATAAACTCCCCACACTCCATGTTGGGGATGAGGCCTGGTTCAGGGTCAGGTGTTGGGGTTGTGAGTGGGATTCCCTGCTAATTTCCCTTGGGGGAGGGGGCAAGATGGCATGGAGAGCAATAACACAGCCTTCAGGGACAAGTTGAAACAAGAAGTCCAATTTTATTAAGGAGGAGAAAGCTTTAAATACTCCTTTTCCCAGACCCTCCTCCTAACCAGAGGAAAGGGCTATGGTTTGCTGGTATCTATAGCTGTGGCTGCAGGGCAGTGGTCTCTTGCTGGTCTAGGTCACTTTGTCTCTAGACTCCACCCTTGTCAAGACCCTAGGCAGACCCATGTTGGCTTATGGGGAGTGCTTAGGAGCACATGTCTTAAGGCAGAAGTTAACAGTTTGAACTGGCTGAGGCCAGGCTGTTCTCCAGGCCCTTGGAAGCTTCTAGGGCCTATATATTCCTCATCTCTGTAATATAATATATCACCACACACTGGCCTATCCCATAACATACACTCCCACCCCCATAAGCAAATAGTACATTCATACCACATACTTACAACTGCAGGCACATACTATACATTATGCCCAGAGTACCTTATAGTACCTTATAGCCAAGCTCACCATAGGATTTGGGGATCAAACTTGGTTCTCATACTTTCTTCCTGATGATATTTACTAAGCTGCATTGTGCCTCAGTTTCTTTGTGTATAAACAAGGTGCTGACAGGAATCTCAGGCTACAGAAAGGATTAGAAATACCATTATTCCCATTCTTGACTCTGCAGCCGACTCTTTAGCTTATGTCAGTGTCTAATCACCGTTCTGCTGTTGTGAAGAGACACTATGGCCACGGAAACTCTTATAAAGTATTCAGTTGGGGGCTGGCTTACATTTCCAGAGGTTTAGTCCATTATCATAGTGGGGAGCATGGCAGCAGGCATGATGTATGGTGTTGAAGACGTAGTTGAGAGTAAGAGCTACATCCTGATCTGCAGGAAGAGCGAGTCTGGGCCTGGCATTGGCTTTTGAAACTTCAAAGCCCATCCCTAGTGACAAACCTTCTCCAAAAGACCACCTCCTGGTCCTTCCAAACAGTTCCATTACCTGGTGAATAAGCATTCAAGTATATGAGCCTGTGGGGCCCATTCTCATCCAGACCACCACACTCTGTTTCCCTCTTCTGGGCTGAATAGCATTGCTTCAAGGTGCTCTTTGCTAAGAACTTGGAAAACCTGAGGCAAGGTGGCAGTCAGGGCTACAAGTGTCCTAGTAATGGACAGGACATGAGCTGACAGAAGCAAGGGTCATCAGTCCTATCCCAGGAAAAGCCAGCCTAGACAAGCCTCACTCTGACTCCTGTGCTCTCTGCCTGCTCAGCTGGTCAGCCATCTCTGGAATTGTTTGCTTTTATGGTGCTGACACTCCAGGCAGCTCCTGACAATACAGCAGGGCCGCTCGTGAACAAATAAACCTCAACAGGTAGACAGAACACTTTAGAGGTAGCTGGCAAACACACATGTATACTACACACTCACATACACACACTCGTTCACAGACACACATACCCCATATATACAGATATCATACTACTCATTCTTACACCACACAATATACACACAATATGCACACATGCACATATACACACTTACATTCACACACATATATATCACATGCAGTGTGTACACAGACAACATACATGTTTACATACACACATACACATATGCTAACACACACCCTGCCACACATACATATCTATTCACATTGAAGAAGGATATGGCCTTCTCCAAAGACTACAAAAGAGTTTATGTGCATGTGTTTGTACCTTGTTAGGAGGAGATGTATTTGAAATACTCCCGTTTTTGAATGTGTCTCCACTCAACCTTGAATTCTTCCTCTGAGGCATTAAAATCTTTGAGCTTGTCACATGAGACAGGAGGATTGCTGTAAAGGTTTAACTTGGACATGACCATACACAAGGCTTCTGGTCCAGGAAGCAATAAGCAAACAACTTGTGTGTTTATTTACCCTTGGAGACATTGGTCAGCTATTAGTCTTTTTATTTGAGAATATATTTTGGAAAATGTTGGTCTAAATGCAGACATCTTTTATCCATCATGTGTGAATTAGGAAAACCTCACTCTGTTACCTTCTCTGTGGTTGTTCATGACTCCAGGAAGCAGGCTGAACCAGGAAAATCATCATTTTACCTTTGGTGTGTTCAAGGTCTAGTGAATGAGGAGCCCCTTCTGGCCTCACCTCTCAGCCAGTCCCACACTGTCCCTAGTATATAGAAACAGAACTCTGACCTGGCCTCCTTACACTCTGCAGGCTCCCTGAGTTCACACTGAAGCCTTCAAAGACCACAGGCCCACCATGGTGAACCTGAACATTATTGCCTTGCATTATTTATTTTGTGTCTGTTCGCTGTATAATCCACCTTCTTCTGGTATCTTTCTGGGAATCCTTTCTTGGTCCATACTACCACCTTCCTTCCTTCCTTCCTTCCTTCCTTCCTTCCTTCCTTCCTTCCTTCCTTCCTTCCTTCCTTCCTTCCTTTCTTCCTTCTTTTTACCTGACATCAAGGACTGGTGGCTATCCCAGCATCCTTTGGCTCCCACTCCATTTCTGTCTTTGGGATGGCTAACCTCACCTTAGCATCTGCCTTTTGCTGGTCCAGAAACACACAGCTGAAGAGACCATAGGGAAAAGACACTGCCTGCATCCAGGTGTCTGTCCCTTCTCCACAGTAATGGACCTTTCAGCCCCGTTCCCAGACTAAAGACTATATTTTCCAGCCTCCCTTGCAACTATGTGGAAACTCACTGGCTGGACCGGAAACAGCTGAACTCTAACTTGTGGGCTATAGTCTTAAAAGAAAACAGAACCAGCACCTTTGGTAGAACAGAGAGAAAACACACAAGGAAGTGGTTGAGAACAACTTTATATATTTGATTTTCCTCTGTACCTCTGCAAGGACTCTAGGGATCAAATTCAGGTTATCAGGCTTTCTTTGCAAATACTTTTACCATGTAGTACCCATGTTGAGAGACCCCCAAAGACCACCCAGGAGCTGGATTCTGACGCAAACACACAAGGGGCAGTTTATTCTTTTGGACAGGTTTGAACCCAGGCTGAAATCCTATGTTTGGGAATTTGGCCCCAAGTTCAAGGGTATGAGGGGTTTTAAAGAAAAAAAAATATGTAAGTGGGTATTGTGGGAGATTGTGTTGTTAAATGTAAATAACTGTCCCACCCACTGGTTTAATAAAAAGTGCTGATTGGCCAAAGGCAGGCAGGAAGTATGGGCGGGGGGGCTACCAGACTAAGAAAAACTCTGAGAACAGGAAGCACAGAGCAGAATGCCAGAGAGAAGCCAGAAGAAGCAGAGGACAACTATGCTGCTGTGAGAAAAGGTACTGAGCACCATGGTTGAACAGGATAAGAGTCATGGATTAGATGAAGGGTAGAGAGCTAGCAAGCTATATGCCTGGACCTTAGGCCGATCAGCTGAAAACTAATGAAAGCCTCTGTGTGTGTCTGCGGGTCTGTGGGCCTAAACCTTGAGGCTAGGCCCGAAAGTCTGGGCCAGAAACCACATACTACAGGGTATTACATGTCTTGGCATTTCAGGATTGGGTAAATGGGTATGGGGGACAGTGATTCTTGGAAACTATTGGTTAAACTTTTGGTACAAAACCAAGTTTTGAATCTATTGGCTGTCAGGTGCATTCCTGAGATTTTTTTTCTAGATTCTTCTAAGACCTGAGCCCTGCCCTCAGGCACTAAATGGTCTTTCCTGGAGATAAAGTTTTGTTGCAGTAAATTTATGCCTTCACACCATCATTCAGACCCCAAAGCTCTGGATTTTAAAGGACCTCAAAGACATCTCATTTATGAAAGCAACCACTATCATTTGTATAAGTTTCTTAGGAGTTCATAGGTCACAAGCTTAACTCCCAAATTCATGTAAATGTTTTTGGAGGTGATTAGGGTTAGATGAGGTCATGAGGAAGTGTTGACTGAGTTCCCGTCCCACAGTGGCTCTCAAAGAATCACTCAGAGGCTTAATACTAGTTACAAATGCTCGGCCAATCGCTCAGTTTTAAGTTAACCCATATTCCTTATTTATACTGGTGGTACTTTTATGAGCGTGGCACATTCATTTCCTGATCCCTCTGCATCTGGCTGGTGATTTCAGACTCTGATCTTCTTCCCAGCATTTTCAAATTGGCTTTCCCACCTAACTTTATCCCATTCAGCTATTGGCCAGCCAGCTTCTTTACTAAACCAATCACAGTGACACATATTCACAGCATACAACAGGATTATTCCACTGCAAGGGTGGGCTACCCAAAAGGGGCTTAGTGGCCTTGTAAGAAGAGGGAAGGAGAGGGCAAGCTATATGTAATGCCATTTGTCAAATTACGACATAGCAAAAAAAGGTCCTCACCTGAGATGACATATTGTACATTTAATAAAATTAGTCTGGAATATCAGAGGACAGAATCAGGCATGGACAAGCCATTCAGGTCAGAGAGTGGTGACCCACACCTTTAATCTCATCACTGGGAGACAGAGATCATTCTGGATCCCTGTGAGCTCAAGCCTAACAGCCAGGCAGTGGTAACTCACACCTTTAATCCTAACTCTAAGATTATGATACAGAGTTGAACCAGGAAGTAAAATACCTGGCAGGGGAAAAAATATAAGGCAGGAGAAGGCAGAAATTCAGCCATTTATCTGAGCATCAGTCAGTCTCGGGACCTGTGAAGTTATCTTGTTTGGGCCTGAGAAGTTGGCTAAGCGAGAATTGACTGTCATCTATTTCCTCTCTCTCATGTTCCAGCTTTTCCCCATTATCTGGGTTTCTATTGTAATACTAAATAGAATTCATGCAATACTCACCAGATGCGACAGGCACAAAGCTTAACAAAATTCTCTTCTTCCTAAATCAGCCAGTCTCAGAAACTGACAAAATAGCAACCACAGGAAGGAAGGGAGTGAGCAAGAGGCAGGTGAGTCTGAGGCTAAGATCTAGAATGACGGGGCTGAGGGCTCGGTGCAGAGGAGGCCTGAGGTAAATGGTAGGTAATACTGCCACTCAGATCGTGGTGTGCCAAGGCTAGCCCTGAGCCTGGGGCACTGTCTGCCCCCAAGAGCTGCTAGGATAGAAAATACTTTCAGTCAGTTGTAGAGCATGGATTTGATCAAATAACAGCAGAAAAGTTCAGCCCTAAGAAGTGGACACACTCTTCATGGCCCTGGGGGAGTCCTCAAGTTCTCTTATAGACACCACGAACCTTGGTGGTCCAGAGAAGTAGAAATCAGCCTTTATGACTGGACAGTTTGAGCTTCTGCATCATCAGGTCAAGGTGCACACTGCTGGGGTGGGGGTGGGGGTCTCAACCTCTGCCGTCCACGTGAGTTTCTAGTTCCTACAGGAGAGACCAACTGTCTGTCCATCCCTCATCCTACAGTGTCTAGTCAATGTCATCCTGAAAGCTTGGCTTTCTCATGGGACAGAGAGACAGAGAAAAGTCAGGGATCCTAGTCAATTGTTTTTCTCCATTCTAGGCCAGCAGCAAAGTGCTAGGTGTAGGTATAGATTCGGTATATTTTTGATGGATGGTCAAAGACTTAAGCCATTTGTCCCCAAGCCCCAAGTGGTTGAAAGTGGAGTGCTCACACCTCCATGCAGGAAATCACTCAGGGGCCCTTATGACGGTGCCATCACTATTGAGAGGTGCCATGGAGACAGTTATCTGTGACTGCTTCTGGAAACACAGCTGGAGGATGTGATCACGTCATCTCCAGAGTAGCTGCCAGCCTGGGTGAGAGGAGCTTGCTCTGGTGATTGACACCTATGTGAGTGTTTTCCATTAGCTACTGCAGTAATGGCATTAGGAAGGAGAGTCGGAGGCTTCCTGAGGCAAATGTGTCTGTTTAAGGCATTGTTTCTGGCTTCCTGCTCTGTACAAGAACTTGAGCCACTGGGGGCTGTGGAGAACATTCCATACTTAGAGTTGGAATAATTGGCTTTGAGTGTGCTCAGGGTAGGAGTTCTGTAATGAGCGCTTCCTTTAGTGATGAGAGTTGATTCAATGAAAATTATTAGTTTTCTGTCTTTCTCCATTTTAGAGAGAGTCTGATGTGCGTGTACACGCTTGATACGCATGGATGTGTGTGTATGTGTGTGTGTACTCATGAATGTATGTTTGTGTACCTATGAAGGCCCAAAGGTGATGTCTAGAATCATCCTCCATTCATCCTTCGCTTTATTCATTGAAGTTGGGTCTCTCAATCAACTTAAGAGTTTGAATCTTGCAAGGATGCTTAGCCAGCTTGCTCTGCAGACCCCATCCCAGCCTTCCAAGACTGGAATTACATGTTGGCCGCCATGTCTATGTTGCATTTGTACAGAAATCTTTACCCTAGTCCTTATATTTACACAGCAAGCTACTGAATCATTTCTTTAGCCCTTAAATGATCAGTAAAGCCATTGCTTAAGAAGAAAAAGTACTTAGACAAAGCTTATAGGCAAGACAGCCAGCATCTGGTGTTTAAAGGTGACAATTGGCGCTGAGTGGAGGGTGACTTTTGCCTTGTGTTTGCCTTTTAAAATCTTTATGATATTGAAAATTAAATGTCCCCTCCAGGCTGTTCTGTTAAAGTCTAGGTTGCTGGAGCTGCTGGTAGTATTCTGGAAGGTTCTGGCAACATTAAAACATAGACCTTAACTAGAAGTAGGTCATGGAGGACATGTCATGGGGGTATATCTTACATTCAGCCCTTCTCTGTCAGTAGCTACAGCTTTCTTTCTGAGTCCCCAGATAGCAAGAGCTTCCAGAAGGCTCTGTTCCAGGATGGAAGGGGTGTTTCTTTAGTGCTACTCCAGTTCTGTTTCAACTCATTGGAGTCCCTGGGGCGTGATCCAGCTTCAGGAACTCTGTAGTGCCCAGAGGCCAAAGCAAGTCCCTCTGATACCTCAGGGATGCCGAGGCTTTTTGGAAGCCTGGTGGTACATTTGAATTTTTTGTGGGCTACGGATCCGCCTGTAGCCTACACCGTGGCTGGGGAGGTGCATGTGTCCAGGACCTTCCTTCACTTGTCCGACCTCTATCCTAGCTGAGTGGTGAAACTTGGCCAGGTCAGTTTGCCTGGTCCAATCTCAGGTCCTCCAAATTCGAAATAGAGATGGCAGGAACATACTCAGTATACAGGAAACAGTTGTTGAATGCTTTGGGAAGGACAGATGTGAAGTACCGGCATGTTTAACCCCTTCGGCAAGTATGGCAGGATTACATTCACTTTTTAACAACATCTGGAGGCCAGTGGTACATCTGTTTTCTCTTGCTATTTCCCAGTGTTCACCTCATAGGGATAACTCAGTGAATGGCAGCCACAGGATGGCACATGGAGATTGATGATAGGCATCCAAACTGGCTAGTATGGCATCCTTGGCATGCAAGAGGAAAATTTAGCATGGACTAGTTAGCAGTTTAGCTTCTTGGTGATTTATTTTTTTGGTTTGTGTTCAGAAAGCAAATACACTGGTGTTGGTATCCATGATGTTTCACAGAGGTTACAGCAGACATTCAGCAGTCCCGGTATGAATCTGAAGTCTCCCCAACAGGCTCATGTTATGCATACTCGGTTCCCAGCTGGTTCTCCTAGTTTAGAGCTAGGGGGCCCTTTGGGAGATAGGGTTGGCTAACAGAACTAGGTCACCAGCGCAAACCTTTGAAGGCTGGAGCCAGGCCTCTGGCTCTAGGTCTCACTCTGCTCTTTCACTGTCTGGAGGTAACTTCTTTCACAAGCTCCTGTGTCGATGAGCTCCTCCGTGCTCTCCCCATCATGATGCACTGAAACCCTATGAAACAGTGGCTGTTTCTGTGTCTGCTTCTGTTGGGTATTTGGTCACACTAGCGCAAAATAGTAAGTTATGTCCGTGCTCATCAACAGACCAGGTGGCTTTTCAGCATGGTGACAGCTGTCTGGGAGGAAAGAACAACGCGATGAGGAGATGCCTTGATTGTACCCACTAGTTTTTATAAAAATAGACCAAAAATAATTTTTGAAACTCATCATCATGTATTCATTGTATCCATACTGAAGGCAGAACTGAATTCTTTAGAAATGTGAGGCCAGCCCTTTGCCACTGAGCTCTATCCCTAGTGTTATGTTCAGGGTTTATGACCCATCTTCTGTGATCCAGCACTGGGTTAAACAAAGTTTGGGGTCACTGCTGTGACAAAGCACTGCGTACAGGTTCTACTGCTTACAAGTGTTAGGATTTTGTGTGGATCTGGCATGGTACAAATACAAATTATCCAGTTACCTGGCGGCAGATTTCTGTGAATGCAGAGGTCTCAAGGGGGACGTGATGGAAGGCGGCGGTGGGTGCAGAAGACACTTAGAAGCTGTTTCTATGCAGAAGGACTTTATCATGGATTAATAGAGGAACAGAGGAAGAAGGGGAAAGGGAGGGGAGAGAGAGAGAGAGAGAGAGAGAGAGAGAGAGAGAGAGAGAGAGAGAGAGAGAGAAAGGGAGGGAGGGAGGGAGAGAGGGAGAGAGAGAGGGAGAGAGAGAGATGAAGAGCACTCCCAGGAGAGAGAGAACAAAGAAAGAGAGAGAGATTCAGAGGCGGGATCCTTCTGGCTTGATGTTAGAATTCAGAGGAGGGCATGGCTTTAGAGACTAATAAAACAGGACCACAGCTTTGGGTACTTTAGTACCCCAGATCATAGTTCAGCTTCCTCTGCCTCTGTCCATACCCTTCCCACCTTAGTCAATGGTGACATTAGTGTTAGTGGAGTTGATGGCTCTCCCTAGGCCACAATAGTCACTTGGCAGGTCTCTGAGGAATGCCACCTAATTTGCAGTTCTAGGCTGGCTCTAAAGCCTTTCTTAGTTTCTATGATGGCTTTAAACCTGGAGTTCACAACCCAGGTCCCAACAGGCTGAATGAGAAGGAATTACTGTTGGATCCTGAGGCCCCAAGGTATGTGGAGGCAGGAGAGTTATGATCATAGTCACTGAGCCTGTTTATCCAGCTTTTTAAGCAAGACTCATTTCCTAGGATCCATAAGCCTTGACTTTCCATGATTCGCAGTGTAAAGGGCAGAGCATCACTTGGCCAGGTCTTTGCCTCTAGCTGCTGTAGTCCAGGGGAAGGGCCCTTTCTCCCTGGCATAGTAGAGGACAGTGCTGTCTATTTTTATAGACTGCCCTGGCCCAGAAAGTGATGTACCCTTGAATGGTTTGTTATAACATAGATGGTGGAAACACATCTTATTTGATGGTTCCTGGGTAGGCATAAATCCTACCTCCTAAAGGTTCCTCAGCTCCCAAAACCCATGTGTAGATGCTGGGGTTTATAAAGAACATCAGACAACACATGGCCACACAAAACTGAGGCTATTTTGTTTTTGGAGACACAGCCATTTCTGAAAGAAGATCTCTTCCTACATGCCCATCCAACTGTTTTCTCTTAGCCTATTATTCTTCAGAGAGCTAGAGTGGTGGGGTGTGGTCTGGGAATATGGTTTGGCTATAGAGCATTTGCTTCAGCATCACTGAGGCTCTGGGATTGATCTCCAGCACTATGATACTGTGGGGATGGGAGAGAATAGGCCCCATCTTTCTTCCATCTTATAGATATGACACACTGAGGCCTGGGAAAGTGGAATGACGTGCCCCAGCCCACTCATGTGACTGTCTGAAGTAGTGACTTGGTTTGCAGCCTGAGGTGAAAAGATGACCTGCCCAGTCACTAGTGTGTGACCTTGAGTATGATCTTTTGTGCCTTCATGTAGATGTGCATGGGCACATATGTACATGCGATATGGGAGCCAGGTGTCCAACATTGGGCATCCTCTTCCATGGCTTTTCATTGATTGGTTGGTTAGTTGATTGATTTTTGACTGGTTCAGACAGCCTCTCAGTGAATTGATTTGTTCATCAAGCCCCAGGGAGTCTCCTGCCTCCACTCCTCTGTCCGGGGCTCGTAGGTGCTTGCATAATTCCTGAGTTTCTGTGTAAGAGCTAGGTCCTCATGTTTGCATGTTTCGTGCATTTATGAGCTACCTCCCATGATCAGTTCAGATACAGGGCGTCTGGATTGAGTCGCGATTTTAATGAAACTTTTGATTCATTAAATTGATTTCAACGTGCCATGATATTAACTAACTCCTCAGGATGCTCATTATTTTTTTCCCCCTGAACAACAGAGCTGCTGAGACTGTTCAGTAGAGAGTCTTCCACAAGGCAGCATTTGATAAATATAAACAAAAAGCAAGCCTTTACAGACGGTCATATCAATGACCTCTGTTTTCTTTTCTGTCCTCACCTTCATGTCCCAGGTTCAGAAGTCCTTTCTGCAAAGGGTTAGATGGCAAATACTTCCAGCTCCCTGGACTGTATGTACAGTTGGAAGCTGATCAGCTCTGCCACTGAGCAAAGCTGCTGGAGATGATAGGAATAAATAGTCATGGCTATATTTCAGTATAGCTTTACTTCAGAGGGTGTGGTCCCCCACACGCCCCAACGTCTGCTGACACCACCCTCCTCCAATATTCTAACTGTATGTGCTCATTACCTGAAAGACAAGTGTGAGTATTTTGCTTCTGTTTGTCGCAAAGCCACAGAGGCAGCTCTGGAGACCACAGGTCAAGGATTCAGTCTGCTGGGGACTTGTAGCCCTCCTCAGTGTCCACCTGAACTGTATGAAGGCCTGTGTCACTCCAAACTACCCTTTCAAGCACTAAAGACGTGGGTTCCGCCCACCCAGGAAAACTGGCTATTGAGTGCAATTGCTCCACTCCCCACCAGGAGGAATCACCATGGCAACCTGCAGTTCAACCCTGCAGAGCTCCACATACTCAAAATGAACTCCCTGGGGAAAAACATCACCATTTTTTTTAAAAAAGAGAGGCCACAGGGCCCAGGAGACCAGGGAAAAAATTGAAAAAAAAAATATTACAAGACCAATACAGGTTGAGTAAACCTGTCTAAACTGCCTGGCACCGAAGAGTGCCTCAGATTTTGCATTGTTTAGATTTTGGAGAGATTTCCGTACACATGAGAGATCTTGGTGTAATAGCTAATATTGTCAACATGGCAGGATCTAGAGTCACCCAGATAAGCCTCTGGGCCTGTATGAGGAGGTTTCTAGTTACTTAAGCCAGACTGGAAGGCCTGTCTTAACTGTGGGTGATACCATTCCCTGGATGAATACGAAGAAGGAAGGAAGCCAAGCACTAACTGTTCTTCCTGTTTCCAGTCTGTGTGACCAGCCACCTTATACTCGGCCACCATGACTCTTCAGCTGTAACCCCCCAAAACCCTCCCTCCTAACTTCCCGTCATTGGGGTACAGCAGTGAGAAAACCAATAGACTTCTGAAGGGGAGCCACATCTAAACACAATTTATTTTTTTATAAATACCCCATGGACACCGCATGGAGGCAACTTCATACAATATTTTCAGTGCGTGCACCCATGTTGTGAGTGTGACCCTTCACAAATGCGGACACCACTTCTGGTATCCAGGTAGTACTCAGAAAGTTGCAGATACCTGGAGCATTGGGGCTTTCTGACTAGGGATACTCAGTCTGTAAGAATGATAGAAACACAATTGGGGTTACCTCTGAGGTGGTGTGCAATCTCCCCATTCTTAATTCCATGTTCTTTCCCCCCATTGTATGGTTAGTCACCCTGGGGCCGATCATGGATCTGTCACTTTCCAGATACAGAGATGAAGCAGTCATTCTGTCTGCTTCTCCAAGGCCTTAGTGTTTAGAAATAAAATAAAGCACAGGGAGCTACAGAAATAAAAATAAATCGTAAATTAAAATTATGTAACAGAAGGAAAGCAGTGGGGCTGAAGAGAGATGGCTCAGTGGTTAAGACCACTGGCTGCTTTTGTGGAGGATCCAGGTTCTGTTCCAGGCCTCAGGGTGGGCTTACAACCATCTATAACTTCAGATCCAGGGGATCCAACGCCCCCTCCTGGCCTCTTATTGTACGACCAAGCACCCATACTCATAAAAAATAATAACATTTTTAAAATTAAAAAAATGCAGAATAAGAGACCATGTCTAGACAAGACCATAGGTAAACTTCTCTCAAAGGTACAATGAGGGTTGGCCCCTCAGAGGAAGTGACACTTAATTTAAAGGGTGAAGGGTCAGGATGAGTCACTTAGAAAAAAAACAGGGGGACAGTCTCATCTGGCCATAGGAAAAGCACTGTGAGAGGCCCAAAGCAGGAAAGACATGTGTTCTGGGTTAGGAAAGAGAGTGACTGGGTTCCAAGGAGGAGTCCCATGGGAGCAAATGGCAGAGAAGCAAGGACTGGATTAGGAAACTGTTTCCCATCTTAGAGAGTTTATTGCTCTGGGAACCAGCAGCCATTCTGTGAGTGAACTTAATACAGGTAACTGTTTGCAAAAGTGCTAGAAGAACAAATAGGAAATGAGGCAGGGGTCTAAGGCACAAAAGGGATAAGGGATTGTCATCCTGAAGCCAGCAAGAGGCCAGTGATCCAGTGACGTGCCTGTGAGCCTGCTCTCTCTCCCTGTGAACCTACCCTCCCTCTAGTCACAGGAGTGAGCACACTGGATAACAGCTTAAGAAGAAAGGCAAGGGCTTTGCTTTTAATGCTTACAGAGCCCTCCAAACAAAACAAAACAAACCCTCTAACAAAAAGAACTGAAAAGATTGGGGAGAAAAACCTTTTAGTGTAAGTGAACAAGGCCCCACAGAGCTCTGTCACTGCTGTCTCCCTCTGCCAAGCCTGCAGGCACCAAGGGATGTTCCAGACCCACAGATGTACAGGTGACCTTAGTTAAACTCAGCGTGTCACTAAGCAAAGCAAAAAGACATAACTGTAGGGAGCTTTTGGGGGTGAGTGTGTATGTGTTGGGTTATCTCGGGGCTTAAGCTAGAAGCTGTGGTTACGAGTGTAAAATCCCAGTAGGTAGGCAAAATTCAGGAGTTTGAGGCCAGCCTGGGCTACATGAGGTAGGGTTTTGAGGAGTGGGTGGGAGATAAGAGTATGTGGGGGTGACAGTTCTTAGAATGCACCATATACATGTATAAAATTGTCAAAGAAGAAATTAAAGTCACAAAAGAAAATAAAAAGACTAACCCCCAATAGAAAACGAAGTCAAAGCTATTAACAGATACCCAATATGCCAAAGGATACCTAAGGGCCCTCACTGGATCTGTACACTTCTCAGAAATGGGGTCTAGAACAGGCAACATCAAAGGAAAAGGCATTTCATCTGTGTTTGGTAATGAACTTGACCCTGGTTTTCAGTCCTCCAGCCCCATAGTCAAAACCTGACCTTGAGTGGTGTTGGTAGTAACGCCTGGAATCCCAACCTTGGTGAAATATCGTATAAAGAACCAGGAGTTCAAGGTTCTCCTCAGCTACATAGCGATTTTGAGGGCAGCCTGGGCTGTACAAGATCCTGTCTCAAAAACAAAAACAAATGTAAAACCTGACTTTGTGGGCTACATGTTTTCATTGGTGTCTGGTCTTCTTCTTTTTTTCCCTAAAAGCACACAAACTTTTAAAGGAAACACATTTATCTGTATTAATACAAGTGTGGAATTGTGATATGCACAAGTCACCTAAAGATTTTTTTTTTGTTTTGTGTTTGAGTAGGTAAAAGGCATCTATCAACTTTATGTCTATTTGGACTATAAAACCAATTGTAATATAAATCTCTATGCCATATGAATGGATGGCATGTAATAAGTCATGAGGACTTTGTAGCCAATAAGATTTATCATGTCTCATCCAGTTTCAGCTGTTCCCCTGTTGAGGGATCAGCATATCCATCACCTGTCTTGTAGGATTTTTTGTTTCTTTCTTTATGTCTGTAGCCAAGATTTTTCAAGTATACCATGATCACATCTGGTCTTTATTAATTTTAAAGGAACCCATAGCTTTTTGTTTCCTATGGAAACAAAAGTACAGCCTCTCCCTCAGTGTAACACATTGTCCCAATTCCATTGTGAAGCCAAGATATCCCTAAAGTACAAGCTGGCTTAATTCGGCAGTCCTTACTTTATTTTCTCTTTAAAGACTTCATTGTTTTTAAATAATTTATTTTTATATGACTGTCTTATACCCATTTTTTTCTTTCTTTAGTACCTAGCCACCTTTTCAATAATACTGTATCTGTTCAGATGTTTTCTCAATCTAGACCCGACTTTCTGCACATTTGCAGTAAGTATTCTCTGGCCCGGTGAAACAAATCTCCCATGTCAGCTGCAGCACAGCTCAGTTTGGCTCATGGCACTGGTGGCTGGCTCTACCCTCTTTGGGTCTGCAGTCAATGATGGAAGCTGGGCCTCTGTATGCTGTAAGCATTGACCCATCTGAGAGACTATAGGACTAGGGTGCCATGTCTAGCTCTGTAGTAAGATAGACCCACAGGGTCAAGGAAATTGGCTCAAACCAGTTGCAACAGCTGCTGTTCAATGTTCCTGATCGCTTGGAATCTGCCTAGCAACAGATGCTGCCCAGAGTTCCTGATCATGTAGAATCTGCCTAGCAACAGACTCTGTCAAATCTCCTGATCACTCCCAGACAACAAGGCACAGCCATGTAATATCACCAGATTGTGACACAGGATAAGGTTCTGGGAGGAGGGTATATAAGGCTCTCCCCTTGTTTAATAAATGAGTTAGTCCTTTGTTTTTCAACTGACTCTCGGCTTCTGTGTTGGCTCTGCATCTTCTCACCCCCTCCCCCAAGGGAACCATTAGGACCTAACAATGCAACTCCTTGTCCAGAACTTTTCTTAACTTTCCCAGGTCCTATGTTTGGATATTCAAGTCCCATGCTAGGCACCAAATATAGCAAACTTTCTTATCAGATTATCTTTGGACCACTAGCCCACAAATAATGACATGGAGACTTATTCATTATGAAAGCTTGGCCTTAGCTTAGGCTTTTTCCCAACTAGCTCTTAAAACATAATTAACCTATATATTTTTAAGATCTACATTCTGCCAGGTGCCTCCATTATCTTTTCTTTGTATAGAACATCCAACTTGCTTGGAATCTGCTGGTGAAATCTCATGCTTAGATTCCTTTTCCAAGTTTTTCTTTTTCTGCCCGAAGTTCTACCTATTTTCTTCTGCCTGCCTATTGGCCATTTATCTCTTTATTAAACCAATCAAAAGGCACCTTAGGCAGAGACATGTCTCTACAGTGTAAACAAATATTTTGTAATGTGCATGTATGTAGCATGTACACACATGTGGAGGCATTGAGATCGGGTATCTTCCATTATTGTTCTGAAACCTAATCTTTTGAGACACGGTATCCCCCTGAACCTGGTTTTCTCCTATTAGCTAGGCTCACTAGCCAGGAAGCTCTGAAGAGCCTTTACCTCTCCTCTCATCATTAATGCTAAAGTTATAGGTTTGTGTGATTATGCCTAGCTCTTTTGTGTGAGGTCTGGGGATCTGGACTCAGGTCGTCGGGTCTGAACAGCCCGCACTTTACCAACGGAATCATCCTGGAGTGAAAATATTCTAAAGAGACCTGATGTCTCTCCCCTTGGCTGAGACACTATTGAGATAACAGTCTCAAGGACTGGAACTTTCCCAGCAGTCTCACGCTGAGGAAGGAGCAGGTGCCAAGCAGAGGAGGAAAGGGTCTCCAGGGAAGAGATTTCACACAGTTCTGACAACTTGTCAAAACACCTTTCGGGAGAGACTGGATTCAGACAGTGGTGATGAGTGAGACCACACCTTGACCAGGCGTGTTTAGTGAACGCTCACACCTTATCCTCTGGCCTGTGAGATGGTGCAGTGGATAAGAGCTCTTGCCTATCGACCGGAGTTTTATCCCCAAAATCCACAGTGGGAAGACATGTTGCAGAATATTATTTTAAGGTGTGTTGCTTTTGTTTATGTTGTTTAACTCTGTGAAGCTGTGTTACTTTGCCCAATGGTCTAATAAAGAGCTGAACAGCCAACAGCAAGGCAGGACGAAGGATAGGTGAGGCTGGCAGGCAGAGAGACTATTCTGAGAGGAGGGAAAAAAGTAGCCACGGAAGGAGAAAGTCTTCAGGGCCCTGACATTCAGCTACACAGTAAGCCATGGAGTAAGAAATAAAGAAAGGCATGCTGAAATAGAAAAGAAAAAGCCCAGGGGCAAAGATAGGTGGGGTAATTTAAATTAAGAAAAGCTGGCAAGAAGTAAGCCAAGCTGAGTCCAGGCATTTATAAGGAAGAGTAAGCCTAAATGTGTGATTTATTTGGGAGCTGAGTGGCAGGCTTCCTAAAAGAGCAAACAGCAAAAACAAAGAGTCAGCTCCTGACACATATGCCATGTACACACACACACACACACACACACACACACACACACACACACACACACACACACACACACACACACACCAAAAATATCAATAAAATAAACCTTAAAAAATAATCCTAAGCCTCATGTCAGAACTCTGAAGGTGGACTTGGGGGACATCACTGCACCCTTTTATTGGCTTCTCTTCTCGTGTGGGCTCATTGACTTGACCTCCTTTCTTTGACTTTCTGCTTGTCTATTGCACATAGTGGCTGAGCCTAGCTAGTTAGGGCTGCCAGGGCCCAGGCTCGGAGCTCAGAGCCATGGATGAGCCTAGCTAGTGAGGGCTGCCAGGGCCCAGGCCAGGCTCGGAGCTCAGAGCCATGGATGAGCCTAGCTAGTTAGGGCTGCCAGGGCCCAGGCTCGGAGCTCAGAGCCATGGATGAGTCTAGCTAGTGAGGGCTGCCAGGGCCCAGGCTCGGATGCTCAGAGCCATGGATGAGCCTAGCTAGTTAGGGCTGCCAGGGCCCAGGCTCGGATGCTCAGAGCCATGGATGAGCCTAGCTAGTTAGGGCTGCCAGGGCCCAGGCTCGGAGCTCAGAGCCATGGAAGCAGATCCAGGCCACAGACTGGGCCACTCAACAATTCAAGTGTCACCAGCATTTCCAGACTCCAAGAGTCTTAGTCTCCTCTGTCCCCTCGATACCAAGACCCCCGTGGTCTCTAGCATCCAATCGCCCATGCTGTGTGCTATCAGTGTCACTGAGCAGGTGAGCTACTCCTGCCGGGACCTTGTCAATAAGCAGACCTTGCCAATAATGTGAGCCTCGGTCTGCACTGATCGGAGGAATATGCTTTGTCCCCCCTCTTTCCATCTCTGTTGAGCTCACTCCTGAACAAGCCACAGGATCAACCTGTCAGTCATGGGCCAGAGCTCTTATGATCAGAACCTGGGCCCTGGTAGCCCTCACAAGCTAGGCTTGGCCATGTGTCCTCAATAGGCCAATTAAAGAAATAAATAATAGTGAAAAATAGAGGGAATTATTTAAAAATCACATTGGGAAGTGGAATGAAGAAATTTAGTGGGAGCTCCCTGCCCAAATCCATCTTCTGGATACTGATGTGAAGTTCTGCCTACAGAGCAAAAAGCATATATATAAAACTAATTGGTCCTGGTCAAAGCATGGCTCTCTCTACTCGTCCACCACAGTAGAGGAAACAGGATCCCCCTTTGGCTGGCACCAGAGTCCCATTCTGTTTCAATAGTCTGATATGCAGGGCCAGAGAGGGACAAGTGTGTCCCTGTAGACTATCCAAGGTCCTGCCTGGACTGTGATGAACCTTATTCTTCCTCACCCAGAAGCCACTGGGAAGATACACAAGGGGGTATCTGGGATCTGGGACTGAATCTGACTGAGCCTTGAGGCTAATCAGAAGTACTTCGTCTCCAAAACCCTGCATTTTGTTTCTTTAAATGCTGGTATAGCCAGAAAAATCTTGGTAGCTGTTTGCGGAGAGAAACATTAAATTAGAGCAAAGGTTCAGTGAGGCATGTATTGAAGCAAGGTCTGTCCTCAGAAGCCTGCGTATGCTCTCTCTCTCTTCCTCCTTCCTTCCCTCCTTTCATTTTAAATGAGGACGTTTATGCATATTTGTTACAAATGGTTGAAAAGCCTCAGCTCTGTCTCCTTGATCGGATAAGGGTAACCTCCATGCCCACTACTGATGGTCTTCTCTAAACTGCATGTTGTACAGAGCCGATCTCAAAAACGTATAATTCCGTTGTTGTGAAATCATTGCATTGATGCCGACTTTTGAAAACATACAAAAGTTCAGTGGAGAAGCAAAGGGGTTATTATTCCTGGTTGTGACTGTCTGGGATGTCTCTGGGCCCAGTGTTATCGGCAATATTATAAAGGAAGTCCAGGCCTTTGTGGGTTGATTTCTCAACAATACGGGAAGACCCTGTGATTCCAGAGATGATAAAAAAAAATGACTAGTGAGTCAGATTAAGAGACCTGGGTCACACGCTGCCCCGGGCTTCTTAGTGGCTGGTGACAGAGCTTTGATGTTCTTACTCTCCATTTAGGTAAATTGAGAGGAATAGGCTAGATGGCCCCAAGTGTCTGTCACTAGGTTCCTGAGAAGCCTCACATCTCCATGCTTCCCTTTTCCCAAGTGTCAAGCAAAGGTCCTGACCTAGATGATTCCAAGAGAGGGTCAGCCTCCAGATTCCACCCTCTGAGGCATTGTGGTTGAATGGTCCAAGGTCTGAGAGAGGCATGGCTGTGTGGCCGTCTTTACCCGTGGAGTGAATGAGACATGTCCCCAACTCAAATGGGGCCAGACAGAACAGGGAACTTGAATTTATTCCTCTTAGATGCAGTCAGAGTTTGCCCTTTTACTCCATGATGAACCCAATGGTCCTTGGGGAAAGGATACGGGGCATCTAGCTAGAAGAGGTTACATTCCTGGGCAATAGGGAAGCCTTTGTACCTCCTTGGAAGGACAGAGCCTGCCAGAAGCCTTCTTTCTGTCTTCCTGGACAAGGATGGGTCTCAGTACAGGACTAGCCTGGTGCTTCATGACTGAGTGAGAGCAGGGTGTGTTGGAGGGCTGCGCTCTACGCTGTCCTATCCTGTGCTCTGAGGAAGGCCCCTGAATTTGTGAAATATGACACACTCTGGAGGTGAACTTTGTGGCTGTCAGGAACCTCACACAGAGTTTTAGGCAGCTCAGCGCCTCTGCTGTGGTTTCCTATTTACTCCAGCCCTCATCAGCCTCCATCAGCCTCCATCAGCCTCCATCAGCCTCCATCAGCCTCCATCAGCCTCCATCAGCTCCCATCAGCTCCCATCAGCCTCCATCAGCTCCCATCAGCCCCCATCAGCCCCCATCAGCCCCCATCAGCCCCCATCAGCCCCCATCAGCCCCCATCAGCCCCCATCAGCCCCCATCAGCCTCCATCAGCTCCCATCAGCCCCCATCAGCCCCCATCAGCCCCCATCAGCTCCCATCAGCCCCCATCAGCCCCCATCAGCCCCCATCAGTCCCCATCAGCTCCCATCAGACCCCACTGTAGCTCCCATCCAATTTCCGACCTTGCTGACCTCCTAAGTGCTAGAATTTCTAATGAGCCCCTGGACCTGGCTTTGCCAGTTCAGAGTTTAGATTTTGTCAGCATGGTAGCATAGCCCTTTAGTCCTAGTCCTTGGGAGACAGAAGCAGGAAGATCTCTGTGAGTTTGAGGCCAACCTGGTGTAACATAGCAAGTTCCAGAACACTCAGAGCTGCATAGAAAGACCCTGCCTCAAAAATTAAACTAAGTTAAATTTAAAAAAAAAAAAAAAAAAGCCTTGAATCCTAACTTTGAGATCTTTACACGCCCCTAACACTTATCTCTGAGCTAGCCATGCCACTTTCCTGTTGCTTCTGAAGCCCACAGAGTAAGCCTGTTCTTCATAATATGAGCACAAAACAGGATATGTAAACCCTCTAGTCAAAAATTATTAAGAATAACTAGGATAGTGATAGACATTTAAACCAGGTGTGGGTCCCTTGAAAGTCAGGTCAGGGCCTGTGTGACTGTGAGAGTCACACACCCACGACACTGGTGGCCTGACATGGTATAACAAAGGGCATGCTGTCTGGTGAAGGCATGCTAAGCAGCCCTGTGTCTGTCCTAGATTCTTGGCACTGGGGCAAAGTCCACCCTCGGTGGAGGCTGCTTACATTCTAGCCTGTAAGAGAGACTGCTCATTCTTAACACCATGACACTCCCAAGGACTCAGTCCTCTACCATGAGGGAGGCCTATAAGTGCCCCCAGGGGCTCCAGTGTCTGTGAAGGCGTTTGTTAATTCCATGTTTCAGATGATAATAAAAACTAGCTAGCACACTCCAGTTTTCTCTTTATCCCCTGTTTATTCTACCTGGGCTTTCGGTCTTTAGAGAAGTACTTTCCACATTTAGACTTGTTAACCCCTTATGAAAACACCCAAAGGATCTCTAGGCGCTTCTCAATTGAATTAAGTTGATAATAAGTTAACCATTTGTTATAGGTGTTTTTTTGTTTTGGTTGGTTGGTTGGTTTGGTTTTTCAGAGACAGGGATTCTCTGTAACAGTCCTGGCTGTCCTGGAACTTGTTCTGTAGACCAGGCTGTCCTCAAACTCAGAGATCCGTCTGCCTCTGCCTCTTGAGTACTGGCATTAAAGGTGGTCACTGTCTCCACTGAGCTGCTTGTAGTAGTTTTAATGTGAAGTATCCCTACAGGTTCAACTATTTGGATACTGGCTCCCCAGTGGGGAGGTTATGGACCCTTAGAAAATAAAAGCTTGCCTGAGAAATGGGTCATTGAGGTGTGTGTGTGTGTGTGTGTGTGTGTGTGTGTGTGTGTGTGTGTGTAGTACACAGTGTATGCACTCAAGAATGTGTGACTGTGGGTGTGTGTACTTGTGTGTACACACGCGGAAGGCACAGGTCAATGTTGAATATCCCTGTCTATAGCTCTGTACCTTATTTCTCGATACACTAACCTTGGAGCTCTTAGGTCCACCTAAGGCCCTTTGACCAGTCCATCTTGTTCTCATTCTGCTTCCCACTTGGATACAGTTCGACCAGCCAGCCTCCCATCTTGATGCCATGCCTCCTCTGCCATGTGACAGGAGCCAGTTCATTAGACAAAGGTCAGCTAAATTCAGAATTCTCTCCTTCATTTTTTAGATTAAGACAGTTCTCAGAAAACCTACAAGGGAACACACTGACCTTTTTACCCAGCACACTCTTGGCTCATAACCGCCTAACCACAAGCCAAGTTTCGGCTTGTAGCCCCCTCACTAACCCTCCCTTCTTCTTGCACCTGCAGCCCTGCAAAAGCATATATAAGCAGCCTGGAAAGAATAAAGATTGACCACTTGAACAGCATTTTAAGTCTTGTGGTCATTCTCTGTGTCTCCTGTCCCTCTCATTCCCTCCTTACAGGTGAACAGGACCCCGTTGAAGTCCCGCGGGTCGGGACAGCCATGATGGAGTATCTCCCTTTGAACAGTGAGCCAGATAAAGCCCTTCCTTCCTTAAATTGTCTGTTGTCAGGTTATCTAGTCACATCTGTGAGAAAAATCACGATGGCGGGAACCATGGTGACAGAGCTGTACCAGAGAAACGCAGTGAGGTGGAGAGAGACTAGGAAGACCAATAAAAGATATATGTCCGTTTGCACAGGGAGGGGCAGAGGCACCCAGAAGAGCATAAGGAGAAGCCATAGGAAGTCAAGAGGACCTTCCATGTAGCTTGGGATGAGGGTGGACATAGGAAGTTTAATGACTGGGATGTGCAATGTCCCCCACGGGCTCCTGTGTCTGATCACTTGGCCCCAGATCATCGATGATGCTGTTTCTGAAGGTTGTCGGACCTTCAGGAGGTAGGATCTGCTAGCAGTGGGGCGTCACCTAAGACCATCTGAGAACATATTTACATTACAATTTATAATAGTAACAAAACTACAGTTACGAAGTAGAAATGACGATGATTTTATGGTTGGGTGTCACCACATGTGAGGCACTAGCTATTAGAATCTCAGCAGTAGAAAGGTTGAGAACCACTGTGTTAAGGGAAGGAGAACACTGGAGGTGAGGCTTGAGGGTTATAGCCCGGCTCCAAGGCATCTGTTTCCTAGTCTCTTGAAGTGTCATACAAGCAAAGCACCTCATTCTCCTATTGCCACTATGAGCCTTCCCTGCTGTGACAGACTGTCAACCAAGCACCCCCTCCCTCCATATATAGTTGTGGGTTCATGGACCCATGCTTACATATACAGAGGCCAGAGGTCTACATTGGTGACATTGGTGTCATCTGTTGCTCTGCACTTTAGCTTATGAGACAAGAGTTCTTATCAAACCTGAAGCACACTAATTTGGCCAGACTAGCCAGGCAAGCTCCAAGGAGCCTCCTGCTCCACCTCCCAGAACCAGAATTGCAGGTGCCCACAGCCACATCTGGCCTGTTACACGAGCGTTAGGTATCTGAACTCAGTTCCTCATGATCATGCAACACTTTACTGAGCCACATCCCCAGCCCCTTCTTTTCATACATTGCTCATCAAATATCTGTTCCCAGCAATAATAGAACAAATATAGAGTTTAATTTAGCTCCCACACTCTGATGTTTCTATAGGTCCCATGGGAGAAGCTAAGAGACCCACTGCTCATCCCAAACTGCCCTAGGCTTGCTGTTTTCTTTTTCTCTTTTCTGAGAAAATTCTCTCTCTCTCTCTCTCTCTCTCTCTCTCTCTCTCTCTCTCTCTCTCTCTCACACACACACACACACACACACACACACACACACACACACACACACGTGGGAACAGATCCTCTGGCCACAGGCTGGAGCCACGAAGCCAATTGTGGTCACACAGAACGCCTCAGACAGGGGAAGTGTTACATCAGCACTGTCTTCAGTGAGTGCTCTATCAAAGAGAGAGCTCCAGAGGTGACTCTGGAGAATACCGCTTGGGCCCAAATCCCAGCTCCAGCTCCTCCCTGGTCCCCAGTTTCCTTATCTATGAAAGTTGTGGTAATACTGGTCCTTCCTTGAAAGGATTGTGGAGCGAGTCAAAACATGAACTGTTAATGGTGTCTAGTACACAGTTGGTGTTTGATAAATCGGTATGGAGTGAATGAGGGCTTTGGAGGTTTTCCAAGGAAGAAACGCAGAGAATTATTTTTCTGCATGTAAATGACATAGTCTAGTCAGGGAAAGGCCTGGCTTTGTTCAGACTATTTCTTAGTATAATACATTCAAGTTGGGGCTGTGGGGAAGAAGGAGATTAAAAACCCATGGGGGAAAATGGTTCCCCTTCTCTGTGTGTTGAGAGTTTCTTTCTGGTGTCACCTCCTCTGGGGAACTTTCCCTGGTTCCCTCCTGCCTCATGTCTTCACACTCAGCGCCTCAGCATTCAGCTTGTGAGCTGACAGCTGCCCTCACCTGGTTGTATTGGTGGCTGTTCCCTCAAACAGGAAGCTTCCTCTGAAGCAGATCTTGGATTGGGATGGTGCTGGGTCAGGTCCTCTTATAGGATCCCATTGGAATGAGCTGGAGTCTCATGGATGGCACACCTTATGGCTGGCAGCTAGGGTCCTGGGCTCCTGACACTGGGGTGTGTAATTGTCACTATTGAGGATGTGCTGTTGACATCTATGGGGTTAAAAGGAGTTATTTGCATTCCTGTACTTATAGAGCTGGAGGCCCTGGCGCTAAGCCAGCATCTTTGTGGTACTTTGCTTCAGCAATTCAAGCACAGTAATGCATCATGGGAGAGATCTGTTACTGTACTACACGCTCTTCTGATCAAGGGTGTGTGTGCTGGCTGGTTAGTTTTATGTCACCTTGACACAAGCCAGAGTCATCTGAAAGGGGGAACATGAATTAAGAAAAATGCCTCTGTAAAGATCCAGCTGTAGGATATTTTCCTAATTAGTGATTGACAGGGGAGGGTCAGAACCCATTGTGGGCGGTGCCATCCCTGGGCTGGTGGTCCTGGGTTCCATAAGAAAGCAGGCTGAGCAAGCTAGTAAGCAGCCCCCTCCATGGCCTCTGCATCAGCTCCTGCCTCCAGGTTCCTGCCCTGTTTGAGTTCCTGTCCTGACTTCCTTCAGTGACAGACAGCGATGATGCTGAAGTGTAAGGCAGATTAACCCTTTCCTCCCCAGCTTGCTTTGGTCACGGTGTGTCACCACAGCAACAGAAACCCTAATGAGAACAAAGGGGTTCTGCCTGTGGCAGCACCAGGCTCTCACGATACAGAAACACGGTCACTGGAGATGGATCCTGCCTGTCTTCCCCTTGCTCCCCTTGAACCTTTGCTCCCTCACTCCCAGAGGTGACTAAAGTTTCCATCTTTCAGCTTTGCCCCTGAATCAACCCATACTCATGCTCTGCCCCATAGACAAGCCCAGGATATATTGTCACCTGTGGTCTAGTGATCCGTGCAGATTTTGAATTGGTCTGGTATTTCCCAGAATGCTGGGCACTTCATCCATCACTCCTGGTAGGTACACCAGGATGAAGACAGAAACAGGCTCAAAGGCACAGGCAGTGTATCTAGCCTGGGTTTAAAATGTGGGCCTTTATCTGTTGCTTTATTAGCATAAGCTTGTGAAACTTGGTCAAGTCCAAGGTCATCCAGGTGGGAATTGGAGGGACCAGACTAGTTTATAGAAGTTCTGGAATGGAGGGGGTTGCCTGTCTCAAGGCCTCACTGATTCTAGTTCAAAACAGGAGAACCTGCCCCTCCCCTGCCCCCTGCCCCTGCCCCTCCCCTGCCCCCTGCCCCTCCCCCACCCCTCCCCCTGCCCCTCCCCATGTCCTGAACAAAAGCCTCATTCCATTCCCTGTGTCTCAGGTGTTGCTGCAAGGGGTGAAGCCCCAGAGTCTGTTTGACTTACAGACAGCTGTCTAAGGCGACAATGGGTTGTCCCTGGCTTCCCTGAGATAAGTGGATTTTTTGTTTGCACTGTGAATTTAGCATTTGTTTAGAACCTCTGGTTTACAGAGTGTTTCCACACATCAGAAGGAGGGAAACAGTTACTTAAGAACATGCGAAGGCTGGGCCTAGGAAGGACAGCCCTGTTCTGGGAGGTTCTTGCATCTTTGGAGGCTCTAGCCTGGGGAACAAGCCTTCCAGGAAACTTCAAGTGTTTTTTGTTGCTTAGTAGTTCATGTATCACAAGTATGCACAGTACCTGAGACGCTGAGTTAGATCCCACGTTCTAGGCCAGTCTGGGCACATAATAAGATCTTGTCTCAAAACATCAAAATGAAGTAATAGGACAGAACATTTACAGAGACATAGCATTTACTTGCTGCACGAATGAAGGAAACTCAGGGCCAGATCTCTGGGAAAGGCTGAGATATCAGAGAGGAAACACCACAGTCAGATCTCACCCAGCTGTCTTCCAGCTTCCTCAGCCTTGTGCCTCCTGGCTTCTTCTGCCTGCTCTGTCTTTCTATGTCTGCCTTAAATACTTTCTTTGCTCAGTTAAGGCGTGGCCTCACCACTGCCTGCCTGGGAGCCTGGAACTCTTTCTGTAAACTAAAATGACCTGGAATTCAGATTGGATTAAGGGCGTAGGTCACTGCTCCCAGCATATTCCCTGTGCTGGAATTAAAGGTGTGAGTTACCACTGTCTGATCCTCCTAGACTGACTGTGGGTAGATCCCTCTGACATCTCCACTGTTTTTATTATATTTGAAACATATCCCCACATTTACTAATTGATTTATGTAATTTGAGATAAGGTCTGAGGTATCCTAAACTAGGTGTGAGTCACAAATTTGTTAACAGGCCTCTGACTCAGGATTCCCACCCCACCCCACCCCCCTTTCCTGCTTATCCTGCCTGGCCTACCTGACCTGCCTGGCCCACCTGACCTGCCTGGCCCACCTGCTCTGTCTCCCTGGGACCCTGCTTGCTCCACTTGTCTGCTCCCTCTGCCTGCCTTCCTGTCCTTTCTGTACTCCTTGCCCTGCCTACCTCGCCTGTCCTTCCTGTCTGCCACGTCTGTGTTACTTTCCTCCTGTACCCTATAACAATGCAGACATGGCTCCCTGGGCTCCTCCTATAGCATGGCTGCAGCTCATGTTCCGCTCCTGCTTCAGAAAATGAGCTCAGCTTGGGAGCAGAAAGAAAGCTCTGATGCTTGTTAAATACAGGGATGTGGGCTGTCTGTGCCCCCCCCCCCACTTTCCCCTCCACCTCCATGTTAGATCTTGCTTCAGCTCAGCAAGGGCTTCATCCAGGCACACAGCCCTTGGTGCTGAATGCTGACCCGGTTGATTGCCTGCAAGGGAGCCTTGTGTGAGCAGCACTTCCTGTTTAATTTTTTTCCCCGTGAAATGGAGCTCACGGTTGGTTCCTTTTGGGAAGTCAGACTCATGTGGTCCCCAGAGAGCATTTCCTGGGGGCTCCCATCCACTGGAAAGGACAGCAGTAACTGGTCTTCCTGGCTCAGCTCTTGCAAGCAGAATGCAACGCCACCTGCCTTGTTTACTTATCTATTTCCAGCTTCATAGCTCATAGAGAACTGAGCGGACGGAGCCTCCTGAATCCTAATGATGATGCTCCAAGCAGCCATTTGGCCTGGCACGAAGAGAAGTGCCTCTCCTCACAGCTGGGATGATCCTCTCTGGCTCCCCACACCCCCAAGTCTGGAAATGAAGGCTGTGGTTTCTGTCTGGAGTCCTGCTAATTGGGTTATTACTCCTAAAGACAAGGGAATGAGTTTCTAGAATGATCACTCAGACGAACAACACACAGGAGGATAAACCTCGGCTGTTTCCAGAAAACTATGTGTATCCCAATAGCGTGCAAAATATAAAAACACAGCCAACAGGAAGTTCAGGGTGGGCAGACTCGGCCCATCTACTAGGTGTTTTTGTGGACCTTGGAGGGCGAGAGGGACCATTTAAGTTTCAGGAGTTTATTGCACTCTTAGGGGGCAAGTCTGTGGCCTCTAGCAGTCTCTAATTTGGGGTACTAAAGATGGCTGGCTCAACTCAAGCCTTCCAAAAGATGTAGTTCAAGCTACATGCCACTGCCGAGGAGAAAGCAGGACCACGTGGGAGATGAGGAGGGGAGAGCAGGAGAGATATGCTGGGTCATTATGGTTTGGAACTGGCTGACTGAGTTCTAGCCCTGGAGCAGCAGCCTGAGGCTTAAAGATCATGGCTCCGATGAAACCATTGGGGCAAGAACTGACAGGGCTTTATGTTATGCCAAGACCAGGCTTCCTCCCTCCCTCCCTCCCTCCCTCCCTCCCTCCCTCCCTCCCTCCCTCCCTCCCTCCCTTCTTCCTCCTTTCTTTCTTTCTTTCTTCCTTCCTTCCTTCCTTCCTTCCTTCCTTCCTTCCTTTCTTTCTTTCTTTCTTTCTTTCTAACATTTTCTGGACAGATGGTCTGGTACATAGCAGGGACCACATGCACAAACATATATGGCCACTGTCTAAAGGTACCCAATTTGGGGGATGTGGTAAGTAGGGGCTCTATGTAATCTGCCTTCTGCGCACCACACAGTACCCAGGATAATTTGTCTGTTTGTAAGAAGTGCCTTTTTTCCTGGTCACGGGTTCAGGCTCTTGAGTCCAGGAGAATGAAACACCCTCAAGAAAGGAAAGGCCAGCCGGAGTGAGGGACAGAACCAAGTTTCAGAAGATCAATTCCATCATGCCATTCACAGCTGAAGGGTAGGGGAGCAGGATTGGATCCCAATGTTGCATTCCTGGTATGGGGCGTGTCCTTGTGGCTCTGTTCAGTGGTGTGTAAACCCTTCCCAGCTTCCTCCCAGAGCTCTGCTCAGTCATTTCAACAAAGCCCCGCAGGTGCTGTTAAGGCCAACCTGGGCCTGCTGACTGTAGTAGAGTCAAGATTATGCTGAGTGGCAGCTTCAGGCTTTACCTAGAAGAGACACAAGAATCCTTGCTTTTCTCTCAGCCTCCATGCTGAATATGTAACCTGTGGTCTTACTCTGACTTCGTTGAATAAGGCTCATCTTAACAGAAAGATTGGCGGTTACCGCTGGGCCGCTTCCTCCCAAGCATCTGCCATTATGAAGCAGTTGCCATGGTGATTTATAGTCATAGTGATGAAGAAACACAGGTCTTTGGTAATGGAATTGGGGCTGATAAATTTCCTGTGGAATTGGGGTGGGTTGTCACAAGCCCTTTCTGTCACCCCACTGTGTATATTACTGGCAAGTTCTAGAGCACCTAAGAGGTTGGCTGGGAGCAGGGACTCTTCAGTATTGTGACTTTCTGTGTGTTGTCATCCTATCAAGGTGGGCTGTGAGCTGCTCTCCTGTAAGGAATCCTTTACCCATGTGCCTGCAAATGACACAGTGTGCTAGTTTATTCCCTTGTCACTGTGAAGAAACACTGACCAAAAGCAACAAGCAGGAAGAAAATGCTCTGGCTTCCAGGTTACAGTCTGTCATCAAGAGAAGAGAATTCTCAAGACCGGAACTGGAGCAGAGGCTGTGCCAGTTTGCTCTCCTGTGTAGCGTCAGCACCACTTTTCACAGTAGTGACACTACCCACAGTGGGCTAGGCCTTCCCACATCCATCAGCTGTCAGAAAAATGCCCCACAGGCCAAGCTGACAATTCCTCAACTGACTTTTCCTCTTCCCAGGTATACCAGGGTTTTATAGAAATCAAATACCGAATGCAGTAATCTAACACCCTCCCTCAGCATTGTTGGATAGCTTTTCTCCTCCAGCCTCCACCTAAAGAACTCAGAAGCTTTTTTCTCCTCCTAGACCATGGCTTTACAGGTTCATACTCATACACACCCTCATGTGTGTGTGTGTGTGTGTGTGTGTATGTGTGTGTGTGTGTGTAAAAGTCCAAGTATAACCTGCAGAGGTTAGTTCTCTCCTCCCACCGTGGGTTCTGTGGATCAGGCACAGGCTGTCAATCTTGGCATCGAGCACCTTTCTTATGAACACACACACATGCCGGGTCATACTCATGATCACACACGCTCGGCTTCCTTGTGTTGTAGGACAGTGGCCTTGGGGCCCCTGGATCTCTACACCAGGGGCTTCTCCTATCTGATCCCACTCTGGGACATCTCAGTCCTCCATTGCTCTTTGAAGGAATAAAGTCCTGCCCTAATGAAGCCCTTGATCTCAGAATCCCATGCATTGTTGCTTACCGGCTTGGCAGCCTCACAGCTTCGTCTCTTTGCTTTTTGACATTTTCCTTTTTTTGATATATGTCCCCGAAGGCAGAAAGGAGGGGAGAAGGGGTCTCCCAGTAAAGCAGCTTGGCAGGGTGAGTCCATTTTTTATACTTCTGTCCTGTTAAGAGTGTGCCTTCTCTGCTGGGGCAGTAACATGCACCCAATCGGGTTGTCAAGGAGCTGTCAGGAAATAGTATATCTCAGAAAAATCATATAGTCAGCCAATTGGCATTTGATGTCAGTCTGGACAAGAAAAACTGGACAGTTCATAAGGGATCACTACAAACAGGAGACTGACCTATGTAGAGCCACATAGCCTGCTGTCGGCTGTTAACAGAACTAACTAAATGTCCCTTTGCGTTATGTCTCAGCTGGGGTCCTTTCTACAGCTCTCACCTTTGGATCAAAAAAACAAAAACAAAAACAAAAAAAACACCGAAGTCAGGTGTATGTCACGAGAAAATGATAAGGATCTTGAAGACCAAAGTGTAGGCTCAGCTCATTGAGAACACAGCACTGAGCCATCCCTGCTCGTCTCAGCAGGGGCTCCAGATTCCTGGGAGAACATGCTGGACCTCAATCCTTTTGCTACCCAAGCAAAGAAAAGGAGATGTTGTCTCTGAGTCAGTGACATGCAGAAGGAAATACCTGCTCCTCATGCACTCTGCTGGAGATGCAAACACCGATGAACAGATGCGCACATTGAATTACAAGCCCAGAGGTGTAGGAATGTTGATAAGTACAAACCCAAACAGGTCATGCAGGCACAAACATGGCTGGAGGGTCCCAGAATCAGTGGACCCTCACACTCAGGGTGTTAGATGAGGGGCTGATATTTTCAGTGTCTGTGTACTCCAGTGCACATTCACATGGCTTCCCACTGGCCTGTGTGTGTGTGTGTGTGTGTGTGTGTGTGTGTGTGTGTGTGTGTGAGAGAGAGAGAGAGAGAGAGAGAGAGAGAGAGAGAGAACAGGAGTGAATACTACATCTTGGCTTAAGCATGTGCGTGGGTGCACCCCAACATCACACTCCCCAGATGGCAGCCAAAGAGCATGGAGCCCAGCCTCAGGGTTAGCTGAGCAACAGTGGTCCTGCTCAGGAGTGGTACATGTTGTCATGGAGATGAGAACAAGAGATGCTGCACTGGGAGGCAGGTGGCACTGTGTGTGGGCAGCTAAGCACCACAGATATGCATATCTCAAGGGATGCAAGGCATCCGAGGCTCTGAGATGGGAGGTGGCTCTGGGCAGGGACAGGGTGTTCTAGGATGACAGGGTAGGGACACAAACAAGGTTGTGAGATGCTGAGCTGCTCTCCACCAGCCAGGCTATGAGGAGTCGGCTTCCTCACAGTGCCACAGCAACCCTTCTGACACCTGTGCTGAGGCCACAGCCAAGGCAGAGCCCACCAGTGATGGTGAAGAGGAGCTTGGAAGCTGAAGATACCAACTGTTTCTGGGAAGACAGGCATTCTACTGATGTATAGAAAGAATAATTAGCTTCCCCGAATTCAGAGTCATTCTAGATAAGGGGTAGTCCAGCTGTGGTCAGATCTAACCCTAAGCTGTCTGTCCTTATCAATGAGTTAAAGGTGCTTATTGCCTTGTTGGAGGTAGTCATGGTGATGGAGAGGGTCCCAGGGTCTCTCTACTCTTAGTCACTGAGCCCAGCCACCTCTCCTGACTGCACGGTAGGTGCCTACATGCATGTTCCATTTCCTCCGATAAGGAACCTGGATGATACTGTGGCTCTTTCCTGTACAGGGGTGGTTTGTCCTGTACCAGGGGCTCCACCATGCCTGCTTCCACCCTGACTTGAATGTACCCTGGCTGTTTGTTTTCTACCTTGATCACATTCAACAAAACACAAAACACTGAGCATATAAACCAGGGCTGTGGGAAACAGCAGCGTCACAGCTTATAAGGTTCCCAGCATCCTTAGCACTCAGGAGCCTGGCTAACGGCACACAGCTTCTCTGAGTGCTGTGTCCCATATGAAAGTTTCAAAGGGCTAATATGAGCTCCACAGGTCACAAAAAGGCCATGCTGGGCATCAGCTGGACCCTCAGCCCTCTCAGTGTACCGTGTACACCCAGACACTTGAGCTCTGCTGTTATCCCGTTTCCAGAAAGAGGCAAAATACATCACCAGGGCTGGATTCAAACCCTACTTATGCCACTGCATGTCCTAGGAAAAGCTCTGTAGCCTCCCTGAGGTTCGTTCTAGGACCGATTACCCCGGATCTCAAGCTTGTCCAGGGCGTGAGTCTGAGGCTGAGGGCGTTGGGGAACTCTTCTCTGAAAAAGCCTCTTCCTTCTCCTGCCTCTCCCGAGGCCCCTGTGAGTGCCCTGGGCCTTGAGGATGGCAAAAGAAAGACCCAGGGAGATGTGGTCAGTTGAATGGCTACTGGATATGTGGGGGAAATCGAGGCAGTCTCTGGGGACTTTCTGTTCATACAGGTCTCAGGAAACAGGAGGGCCCATGTGGGCTCAGAGGCCTTTGTGGGCGTGGGAGGAGACATGGTGTTCATTGCTCTGACTGAAGTCTCTCCAGGTTTCTTGGAAATGTTTGCACTGAGAGGAAAAAAAAAAAAAAGGAAAAAGAAAAAGAAATCTGTTGCCATGGCAACCTAATATCTTCCCTTCCCAAGCTGAGTCCTCAAGGGAAAATAATCTCAGAAATGCCAAGGATGTGTACAAACTTAGTGGGACTTTTTGGACCCACGTCCTTAAGAAATAAACAGCCCATTCTTCCCAGGACAAGGAGAGCAGCACACCTTCCTTAGACACAGTCACCCATTCATTCAAACACTAGCCAGGATGCTACACAGGATACCTGTGGGTCCCGAGGGTGCAGAAGTTTACATAATTTGGTTCAGAACTCAAGGAGCATCCAGTTTGGCAGGGAGCCAGGTGTGGCCTGGTGGGAGTGGGATGGGAAACCAAGTGTGAGCCAATGGCAGTGTGGTGGGGAGCCAGGTGTGAACTGGTGAGCAGTGTGGAGGAGTTCAGTGCTCTGACCCAAGGAGGTGAGGCTCTGCAAGCCTGGGGGGAGGGGCAGGTAGGAACGATTCCTGGAGGAAGCCTGTTCGAGCTGGATCTTTAGGATCTTTAGTTGGGTCTCTCAAAACTAGATGCCCTTAGTAATCCTGGTCCAAACCCACGTGACCGATGAGAGCACTAATGCCCCACGCAGACAAATGACTTACCACAGAAAAGCACATTAGTGACAACCCCCAGTGGGGATAATGGGCATAAGATGAGAGACGCTTTTATATCTGACCTGAATAAATAATTTACTTCTAGATTTTAATAATTTAAAAGCCTCCGTTTCATCTGTGTCTCATCAAAAATAGAAACTTTGCCTTTTCTTTCTAGATTTCTCTTAAGGTGGCTACTGGGGACAAAGGCCAGAGCGAGGGTCCTTGGAGCAGCCTTTCTCTGAGAACCTCTGATGCCCTGGCCCCCTTCCTTAGGGCCATTCTATCCCCACTTAGTCCTCAGGCCTGAGGTCAGTACACTAGGGTCCCTCATATCAGAGCTCTGTACATGAGCCAGACTGGTAAACTATACAGAGGAAGGTCATTACACTGGCTTGTGGGATGCAGTCTGGGTGGTCCAACAATAGTTGTCTCCCACCAGAGAGTCTCAGGATCCGGTAGTCCTTTGCTCCACAGGCCTGGAAGTCTCAACAGCCCCAATGTGGCACAGAGGAGAACTCCTGGTCTTCGGTTTGCAATGGAATCCCATGGAAGAAAATGCTGTAGCAACAGGGCACATGGACTGGCCAGTGGGAAGGAGGACAAGCAGGCAAAAAGCGAAATTTCCTTGCTCCGTGTCCTTTACTGTGGCTGCCACTCAGGGCAGCATCCATCTTTAGGGTGGGTCTTCCCTGCTTCAGGTAATCTGATCAATACATCCCTTACGAGAGTGCCCATTAGCTAGTGTTATATTGATTACAGGTGCTGTCAGTTTGACAACCAAGATTAGCCACCACGCCCCCTAAGACTTGGAAGAGCCTCTTCCCTCCATTATCAGGCCCTGTTCCTGAACTCATAGGGTCATGACCTCCACTTCTTGAAGTTTGTGAATGAATTCAGCGAATCTATGTCTTCATAGTTCTGAGCAGGTCTCCAAATTTGACACACAGTGGGCTCACAGCCTATAGGAATTTTTGTCACTTGGGGTCAGGTCTGCGAGAGAAGCGGTGTATAAACGGCGGGGAGGCACTAGAGAGAAAGAGAATAGAGAATGGGGGATGCTACAGAGATCCATACTTCCCCTTGGGAATTCTGGAATTTTTCAAAAATGGACTAGTTCTCCAGAATACCACTAGCTACACACACACACACACACACACACACACACACACACACACACACACACACACACACACCCTGCTCTTCTGTGCCTCCTCTCAAACTTATAATGGATCTCATGGGAGCCAACCATGAAGATGTTGGAAGAAGGTCCCCATCCATCACAGGAGCCTGGCACCAGCCAAACTTCCACAGGAATGTGACCACCGCCGTCCACTGTCCCTGCTGTCTCTCCTTAGACCTGGAGTCTATTTCCAGCCCCAGACACCTCCCAAGTAACATGCATCACTACAGTGATCCCCAAGCCAAGTAAAACCCAATGTAGCCCAAACACTCTGCCTTCTCTGCAGAATCCATCCTGAGCATGTCTCCAAGGAAACAAGTCTCAGACTCTAAGCTTGTTGTACCCATGATGCTCAGGTGCTAACCCCTCCTGCCCACGTAGTCTGTAGGAGCTACTATGGAGTAGTACTGTTTTGTTTTATTTTATGTGTATGGACTTTTATGTTATGATATTTGTGTATACCTGTGGCTGGCAGTGTATGGGGGATGGGGCCCCTTTGCAGTGCAGTGGAGCCACAGCAAAGAAATGCACAACCTGGCTCTCGTGGAGGGAATTTATTGTAATGAAGGGAGGGGGAAGGGGAAGAGGGTCAGGGGTTGAGGCATGTACACCCCCTGGCAAAGTGGGGATGGGGAAGAATATGAGAGAGAGAGAGGTCAAAGGTGGGAAGCCTTCTTAAATGGAGCTTGTCAGAACACTGGGCGGGCCAGGCTGATTGCCATCGCTCAGGGCTTCAGGGAGTGGAACAGAATCCTAACAGAATGTCCACACTCCACATTGCGTGCTGTGCCCATAGAGACCAGCGGAGGGTGTCAGATCCTCTGGAACTGGAGTTATAGGCAGTTGTGAGTTGTCATGTGGGAGTTAGGAATCAAACCCACGTTGTCTGGAAGATCAGCTGATGTGGGATGTTTTCCTGTATGTTGTGAATATGCTTTATTGTCATTGGTTAATAAAGCAACTGTTCTGGCCTATGGCAAGGCAGCTTAGGGGCAGGTAGGAAATCCAAGCAGAGATAAAGACAAGGAGGGCGGAGTCAGGGAGAGGAGCCCTGGGGATGCAGAGGAAGTGAGAAGAGAATACTGCACTGATGCAAAGGTATCAAACCACATGACTAAACATAAATAGAAATATGGATTAACTTAAAGTATAAGTTAGATAGTTGTTGTCTCCCGAATAAGTGCCATTCTGGCCCTTATGGCCCATCCTCCTCCCCAAAGGACTAAAACCTTATGTTAATAGGGGGAAAAAGGAAAAACATGTTTTCCTGCGCTACAAATCTCCTATCGCTGCCAACCGCTGAGTGCTAGTCTTTTGGGATCTTCCAAGACCTTGTGTGTGCCCGGATGAGGGGGCAGGGTGTGAGAGAGTTAAGAAGGAAGCAGAGAGTTGGGGGAGAACAGAGACACAGGGAGAGAAGCTGGAGACAAGCATGGAGTAGAGAGAGTAGAGTCAATGTGAGTGACAGGGGCAGAAGGAAACCAACATGGCGGGAAGCTAGAGGGAAAAAAGCTAGGCGAGATGCATGGCAGGAGAGAAGCATGGCAGGGGAGAAACAGGTCTAAGATATAAGATGTACTGAATAAAGCTCGGGTCTCTCATTGTGATCCTGAATGATGGAACCTAAACGACTCCTGAGTGCAGATTATTTAACCTCGACGCCCCTCGCCTGGACAAGACTCGAACCCTAAGAAACCGGATGCGGTAGATAGTAAAATGCCTGAGCCACAGGCCAAACAACTTGTAATTAATATAAGCCTCTGTATGTTTATTTGGGACTAAGTTGCTTCGGGACTGTGGGCTTAGATCTCAGGGCTAGATTGGGCCAGAAACTTCTGGCAACCATCAGCCAGTGCTCTTAAATGCATAGCCATCTCTCCAGCCTCAGGAAATAGCAGGGTCAGGCCAGAACTCAGGTCTTCATTGTCTTTCCAAATTCCAGCTTCTTCCCCTTTCTCCTGCCTCAGCTATGACCTTGGATCTGGACAGCTACTGGGGAAGGGTCATACCCTACCTTCTAGGCAGGGGAGTCTAGAAAACTTGGAGATCCAGCTGTGGTTTGCTGCCTCTTTGGATTCCTTGGCTTCGTTTTGTGTGTGTGTGTGTGTGTGTGTGTGTGTGTACATGTATCCGTATAGTGAATTAAAGTCCACCCTACTCAAGTATGATCTCATTTTAATTAATCTTATCTGCTGTGATTATATTTCCAGCCTCCCCAGCTCTTGCCCTAAGGCCATCTGCACCAGGGTGAACTATACCTTCAAACAAAGCAAACTCGCCTTCATTACATTGTTTCTTTTGTTTTGGTTTGGTTTTTGGTTTTTGGTTTTTTTGAGACAGGTTTCTCTGTGTAGCCCTGACTGTCCTAGAACTCCTTCTGTAGATCAGGCTGGCCTCCAATTCAGAAAACCGCCTGCCTCTGCCTCCCTAGTGCTGGGATTAAGGTCACATGCCACCCACCACCTCTGGCACCTTCAGATTGCTTTTGTCATAGCAATGAAAGAAGGTTAACTGATACAATGTAACTTTGGAAAAGAGCTGTTTCTGGCTCTAGTCGGAAGACTGACCTCTGGCAGCTGGTGGACTTCATTTATTTATCTTTGTAGCCCTGGCTGTCCTAGAACTTGCTATATAAATCAGGCTGGTCTTGAACTCACAGAGATCTGCCTGCCTCTGCCTCCTGAATGTTAAGGTCTTGGGGACAGGTGTCTGAATAGAGAGGCCTCATGGGGAGGCAGCTGGGTGCAGCAAGAGACACTTAGAAGCTGTTTCTACATAAGACTTTATTATTATAATAGAGATGGTTCTGATAACAGAAGGGGGAGGGAGAGAGGACAAGGAGGGGGGGCACTCCCAAAAGAACAAAAGCAAGAAAGAGAGTCAGCAGCTGGAATTCTTCTGAAATGGAGATGACTTCAGCACTCAGGGGAAGGTGTGTCTTCAAGTGCTGGGATTCACGGAGTGTGATAACACATTTGGTTTCTTTGGTTCTGAACCAGGGTAGACACACAGGACTGGCTTGGAAACCTAGATTTTTAAGTGATACTAGTGTATTTTAGACACTATTTTTTTCTCCTCACTAGGGAAATTGGACTTTGCTGGGTTGTGTCTGTGTAGTGTCTGTGTAGCTGGCTCCTCCGGAGCAGCGGTTCTCAACCTTCCTAACGCTGCGACCCTTTAATACAATTTCTCATGTTGTGGTGACTCCACCCAACTATAAAATTATTTTCATTTCTACTTCATAACTGTGATTTTGATACTGTTACAAATCATAATGTAAATATCTGTTTTGTGATGGTCTTGGGTGATCCTGTGAAAGGGCCTTTTGACCTTCAATGGGTCATGCCCCTCAGGGTGAGAACCACTGTTACAGCTGTGCTATCTTGAATCAAAGTAGCCCCACACCTTCCCGAGGATATATGGAGGTGAGAGTTGCATGGGGGGTGGACTCATTGCCCACACTGTGCTGGAGTGAGGCTCCCAGAAATGTAATTATCCTGTCAGTAACCCCAGGAACCTTGGGTTCAGCAAGCTAGCCATGGATGGATGTGTTTCCTTGATTTGCCAGCACCTTGTCTGAGGTGAGGAATTGTTTCCCAGGAAAAGTCACACAACTGCTCTGAGGAGTGGCCACTGAGTTTATCCAGACCAATTTCACACTGTCCTGGGCGGGACTTTGAGGCATTTTAAAAGCCCCCAGATCAAGATGTTATCTCCACCTGAAAAAATTCACACCCATTGCTGGGTAGAATGGGCTCCTTTCTTGCAGGGTCTCCAGCCAATGCTCAGAGGGAGAATACCGAGTTTGGATAAAGGACTGACTGACTTCCTGCCTCTCACCCTGGTCCTTCCTTCCCTTTGCTTTCTGAGCTCATCCAGATGGGTAAAGATGTCATAGGGAGAGATGTCTTTCCTAGACTGCAACCATCTTTGGTTGACCAAAATGTCAACCAAGCAAATATAGTCTCCCCAGAGGAGAGGGAATAGCCAGTGAGTAGGCTTGATAGTTGGTTAGTATTTGTGGTAGTTTGAATAAGAATGGCCCCCACAGGCTCATTTATTTGAATAATCAGTCATCAGAAGCAGAACTGTTTGAAAGGATTAGAAGGATTAGGAGGTGTAGCCTTGTTGGAGGAGATGTGCCTCTGAGGTTGGCTTTGAGGTTTAAAAAGCTCATGCCAAGCCCAGGATGTCTCTGTCTCTCTCTCTCTCTCTCTCTCTCTCTCTCTCTCTCTCTCTCTCTCTCTCTCTCTCTCCATCTGTCTGTCTCTGTCTCTCTATCTGCCTCTCTGTGTGTCTTTCTATTTCTGTCTTTCTCTCTCTCCCTCTCTCTGGTTCTCTCCCTTCTTCCCTCCTCCTCTCCTTTGCCCCTCTGAGCCAGTGAATCAAGATATGAATTCTCAGCTTCTTCTCCATCACCACATGCATGTTGCTATGATCCCCACCATAAAGATAATACTAATTATAAATGCTTGACTGATAGCTCAGGAGTATTACTAACTAGCTTTTACAATGTAAATTATCCCATTTCTATTAAGCTATGTGCTACCATGTGTCTCGTGGCGTTACCAGTCCTCCAGCATGTCTGGCTCTCTCTGTGTCTCCTTCACCCTCTGCCCTTTTCCTTCCAGCATCCTCTCTGTGTCAGGCTGTCTTGCCCAACCTCCTCCTGCCCAGCTATTGGCCAATTAGCTAGTTTACTAATAGTGAGAGCAATGCATATTTACAGTGTACATCGGTTGTTCCACATCAGACTAAACTTCTGAAACTTTAATCAAGCCCTCAATTAAATGCTTTCTTTCATGAGAATTGCTACAATTGTGATGTCTCTTCATGGCAATAGAACAGTGGCTAAGACAGAATTATCGACTTTACACGATCTGGAATCACCTAAATACACATCTGGGCACATCTGTGAAGGGGTTTCTAGACTTGGTCAATACTGTATAGAAAAACTCACCCTAAAAATGAGCAGTACTCTTCTCTTGCTTCCTGACTAGAGACACAGTGCCACCAGCTGCTTTAGGTTCCTGTTGCCATGATAGACCACAGATTATTGGCCAAAATAAATACTTTCTCCTTAAGTTGCTTTTGTTAAGTATTTGATCCCAGCTTTAAAAAAAAAAAAAAAGTAACTACTGCTGAGTGGTGGTGGTGATGGCACACACCTTCAATCCCAGTACTCAGGAGGCAGGGGCAGGTGGTTTTCTGTGAATTTGAAGACAGCCTGGTCGGCAGAGTGGGTTCTAGAACAGGCAGGGATTCACAGAGAGACTCTGTCTCAAAAAAAAAAAAAAACAAAAAAAAACCAAAAAAACAAAACCTAAAAAAGAAAAAAGAAAAAGCAATTACGTTAGGTTAGGTAAACAGCTTTTTTGTTTGTTTGTTTTTACGGTTGCTTTTTTAAACAAAGAGCCTGGATCATAAATTCAGTGGCACAGTTGGAGTCACAGTATTTGACCCACAGAATCTAACTGAATAAAAAAAACAAGGACATGGCTGCCCCTGGGTATGGTAAGGGAGAGCATAGCAAGAGGCAGAGACAGCTGGGAGAGTCCAGAGTGACATGACCAGACTGAGCTGGATCATGTGAGGAGGAGAGGAGAGAGGGGAGAGCCCAGAAGAGCAGAGTAGACAAAGGGCCAGGTCACCAAATGGCTGAGTTCTATGGGAAAGGTAGCTGGGGGAAGGAGGTGGAGTATGCCAGCCATCCCCTGGAGGTAGGGACTGAGGGACACAGGGAGATCCTGGCAACCAGGTCCTCTTAGATACGTTAAAGGCTTGAGAGTTAACTCTGACCTTCCTGGGACAGCAAGAGCAGACACAGGCTCCGACAACGCATTTCAACAGACCCATAGATCATGATTTGAACATTGGGTTCAATGGGAAGGGGATAAGCCTTCAGAGTTCATCAGCCCCACCTACATCCAGGCAGGAAGAGGCCTTTATAAAGGAGAACCAGGGTCCCAGACTGTGAGATTTATAGCCCAGGCCACATCAGCACCAGCAAAACCTTTTTAACCAGGGACCCCAGACAGATCACAATTCTGTCGAGCCTCAGAAGGCCTGGCTCTGCAGAGCCCCCAGTCGTCCACAGCCAACCCCAGCTTGCAGAACTGGATGAGGGAGGGGGCTCAGGGTTGCTTACATTTCCCTCTCTCCCTACCCCTAGAGGAAGATTGAGCCATGGCCAAATACATTTTTTGTAATTTAATTTATTTATTATGAAGACAGTGTTCTGTCTGCTGTATTAGAAGAAGATGCCAGATTTCACTCTAGATGGTTGTGACCCACCATATCCAGTGTTGGATGAGAGCTTGGGGAACTTGTGCCTGATGCTGACATCGCCAGTGAATCCCAGCCTAGTCAGCAGAATGGGAACAGAGAAGAGCCTTAAAGATCCTCTACCTCTGAGCCCTAGAATAGTGGTAGGAAGCTGTTGTCTCCCGAATAGTGCCATTCTGGGCCTTATGGCCCATCCTCTTCCCCAAAGGACTAAAACCTTATGTTAATAGGGGGAAAAAGGAAAAACATGCTTTCCTGTGCTACAAATCTCCTTATCGCTTCCACCTGCTGAGTGCTAGTCTTTTGGGATCCTCCAAGACCTTGGGTGTGCCCGGATGAAGGGGCAGGGTGTGAGAGAGTTAAGAAGGTAGTAGAAATCTGGGACACAAGGAGAGACACAAGGAGACAAGCATGGAGGAGAGAGAGAAGCTGGAACCAAGCATGGAGTAGAGAATAGAGTCAGTGTGAGTGGAATGGGCAGAAGGAAACCAACATGGCGGGAAGCTAGAGGGGAAAAGGCTAGGCGAGATGCATGGCAGGAGAGAAGCATGGCAAGGGGAGAAATAGGTCTAAGACATAAGATGTACTGAATAAAGCTCCGGTCTCTCATTGTGATCCTGAATGATGGAACCTAAACGACTCCTGAGTGCAGATTATTTAACCTCGACGCCCCTCGCCTGGATAAGACTCGGTCTACAAGAAACCGGATGCGGTAGGAAGCTGGAGGTGGGATAAAGTTATAAATGACTGATTTTTAAATTAAGAAATTGTTCTGTGACAAGGCAGCTCTTTGTAGTCAAAAGGGTCAAGGGAAAGGGGGTGGGGTAAGTGCCATGTAGTCTCTAGGTCTCCCTGTGCACAGCCCTGTGATACATGATCATTGCCAGGGCATCCACTACAGGCCTTTGACCTCCACGATCACAAGACAGTAGGTCTGTGTGGTGTTGAGCCACTAGGCTTGTGAGAGTCACCTGGAGCAGTAACAAGAAACCTTATGGGGTTGTGATTGGTCAGAGCTCTCCCAGTAGCAAGAAGCAGATCTGTTCTGGCCACTTTTAGGGGAAACATGTAGGAACCGAGGCTCATAAAACCACCATCATTAGAAGTTCATAAGGATTGGAGACAGGCTAACAGCAGACGGATGCCTGGATGGATGAGGCTGATGATTCGTGGAAAGGCAGTCAGATCACAAAGGGTGAAAGTGAACAAGGGTCCTGTTAAGAGCTAAGAAAAAAACAGACCTCAAACCTCCAGCTTCAAATGTCACAGAAATGAGGACAAGAAGATTGGGAACATGCATTAGTAGCCAGAGAAGCCAATTGACCTGTCTACCCAGCCCGTTTCACCCACTTAGGTCTCTTGACTAATTCCTATAGGTTGTAGGTTCCCTGTGTTGGGAGACACCAGAAGGAAGCATTGGGTGGCAGAGAAACAGAAACCCTGTAGGTCACTCGGGAATTCAGAATTGGTCTGTCACCAATAAACTATGTGGCCACTGTCAACGAGGCACAGTGGCTTCCAAACCTTGCACCCAGGGCTCAATCAAGTACAAGCCAAGGTCTTGTGCAAGTCAGGCCTCCTCTTGGGGACATGGGTCTCTGAGTCTGTATCATGAGGTGAGTGGAATTTCCACTAGACCCATAGCATCCCAATTTTAGAGTCTCAGTCTAATTATGCTTTGTTAATTAAAAAAAATTTTTTTAAAAAATAGGCTGGTGTGGTAGTGTAGGCCTTTAATCCCTGCTCTCTGAAGGCAGAGGCAAGCAAAGCTCTGTAAGTTCAAGGCCAGCGTGGTCTGCGTAGCAAGTTTCAGGTTGTACAGTGAGACACTGCTGTAACCTATCTGGCGGAAATGAAGATATTCTAAAAAGATACTGATCTCATTCTGACGATTGTATTTTTGTAACCACACCACAAAGATATGAGATTTTCCCTGGACTCTCATGCCTGGAGAAGGAAAAGTCCCCAGACAGTTTATGCAGAGAGAGTTTCTATGTTTCCAATGTGTCAGACACAGATTTGGAGATTGGGATTGAAGAGCAAACAAGGATGGATCAGCTGTGGGCAGGGCCACACCTGGCAGGGAAGTGCACATTCTTGACCCTCTATTTAAAGGTTGGTCTCCCTTAAGGTCTCCTGAAGGACTGACGGGTCCCTTGTTCCTCTTCTCGATGTGGACACATTGAATACATCCCTGTTTGACTCCTTCTGCTCCATTTTGAGACAGAGTATCACTATGTAGCCCTGGCTGTCCTAGAACTCGCTCTATAGACTAGTTGGTCTTGAACTCAGAGATCTGCCTGCCTCTGCCTCCCGAGTGCTGGGATTAAAGGCCTTTGTCACCTTGCCCAGTTAAGGCTAATTGACTATTTTAAATGGCTATTGAGGAAGGGTGGCTGAAGCTGACTTGGAGCAGAGGTTGTGACCAACAATGTTGATAACACTCTCTCAAAAGCAAACACACACAATAAAAAAAAATGTTTTTAAATGACAAACTCCTCTTTGGGCAGTCCTCATGGAATTTAAAAAGAAAAGTATCCAGGATAACATAGAAATCTTGTTTCTAGGGCATATTTACTTTGGGGTCTAAATAAGCAGTATTTGGAGGAAGGGGGTCAGTTCTGAATGCTAGCTCTCAAAGCCCAAATTGTTTTGCCTTCTACACAGGCAGTAAAGGGTGTGCTATGCCCCAATGAGGCAGTGTTCCTGTTAGCAACTGTTTCCATGGTGACACCAGGCCTGCTATGGAAAAGGTAGAAACAGCTGGTCTTACCTTGAAGCTCACTAGGAAGCTAATTACCTTTTCTGAGATTCACAGGCTGGAGGGGAGAAGCTTTCTCAACACTGTCCTGTTGGACCAGGAGCTACACTGTCACTATTTGCTGCCCTTCTCTGGAATGTCATTTCCTCTTTGCCAGCTGCAACTGGAAGGGTTCCTGAGAACCAGGAGAAAGCCCCCAGGGTATCATAGCATCCTTCAGAAGACAGCAGGAGCATTCTGTTAACTTTGAGACTTTATTTTCCAGGGACGGCAGAGGGGCAGGTTGAATCTTTTATTTTGATCATGTAACATAAAGATTTGGTCAAACAGGTTGAGAATAGTGCAGGGAAATGATGGTTGAAGCTGGAGGCACAGAGGCATACATTCTGAGCCCAGGTTAGACAAGGGGAATCCTGGGGTTTGCTGGACAGCCAGCCAAGCCTGTCAAGTTCCAGGTCCCAGTGAAAGATCTTACTCAGAAATCAAGGTGGGTAGCTCCTGAAGAATGTCACTTAGTGCTGATCTGTGACCTCCAGTTGTATGTGTACATGCATGTACCTGAGAATGAACACACGTATGCACACACACACACACACACACACACACACACACACACACACACAGAGAGAGAGAGAGAGAGAGAGAGAGAGAGAGAGAGAGAGAGAGAGAGAAGGCAAGATTCCAAAACATCATTGATGGAGATGAAGTAAATCCCTAAACAAATAAGACAATAACATTGTGTGTTCATGAATTGGAAGATCTAAAACCATAAGGATTCCAACTATTTAAAAATTGTGTGTGTGTGTGTGTATATGTGTGTGTCTGTGTGTGTTTTCTTCCAAGTCAAGGTTTCTCTGTGTAGCCCTGGCTATCCTGGAACTTTTTCCATAATTTACAGAGATTTCCCTGCCTCTGTTGGGCATTCACCACCACCACCCAGATAAATTTATTACTTTTTAAATTCCAATGAGTGTTTTGCCTGCATGTATGTCTATTCACTACCTGCATGCCTGGTACCCAGGAAGGGTCAGAAGAGGGTGTTACATCCCTAGAATTGAACTTACAGAAGATTGTTGAGCTGCCATGTGGGTGCTGGCACCAGGTCCTCTATAAGAACTACAATGCTCTAACCAACCCCTTTTCTATTCCCCAGGTCTTCCACAGGCTTTTCCAAGGGTCTGTCTTCCTGACCTAGGGGCAGCGTACGTGGATAATGAGCCAACACAGTTTGTATACATGCCTGATATGCAAAGTGTAGGTGGTATGTGCATGTGTTACTACGTGTGTGTGTGTGTGTGTATGTGTGTGTGTCCTTTGACTGTGGAATCATGTGAGGATGGAAAGAGACAGGAAACACACACACAGGGCCTGAATTACCATGGCATAGAGCAGAATACCCAAGAGTCCAAATTCTAAATCTAAATCCTGTCCTTTAGGCCCGTTTGAAGGTATATTTGTCAAGGAAGAAGATTCGGACATACTTATTTCATAGTTTGTGAATTTGATGTTTCACCCTCAAATATTCAGACACAGAGTGTGTCAACTCCAAACTCTACCCCTGTCCTGAGCACAGACTGTCCCAGAAAGGCCACAATGGAAGACTTCCTTCTTCTGAGGACACCCCAGATCCCCTTAAACTCAGCTAAGGTTTCCAAATCTCCCTGGACAGGTATAAGTACTTTTGTGCCTTCTTGGTGTCTATCACCCTTCTGGAGCCAAGGGCTCCTTGGAGACCCCGCTATTGACTCACCCAGTAAGAGGTCTGGGACCGGTGGGGGACACACTTCCAGATCTGGCCACCAGAGGGCAGGCACACACAGCACCTGGAGTACAGCCACCCTGGAGAAGAATGTGAGGCGTGCTGGCACCTCGGCGTCTAGCTCGCGGGTGGGGGATGGAGGTGGCGAAGGAAAAGGAAAGGATAGAGAACTAGGGCGACCTCGGCAGGTCCCATGAGGCTCCGGCTTGAACCCCAGAGCGTTCATGTTTACTTCTTGCCTTTCTATCCCCTCATCCTGTCTTCCTTCCCTTCCTGCTCTCTCTTTAGAGGCTGGGAACTAGGTTCTAGCTTGACTTTGATAGTCTAGATACCTCTTGTCTCTCAGCCTTAGATTTCTCATCTGTAAAATGGGAAGAATAATATACCCAGTTTAGTACACATCCCCTATCCCTTTTCCTCAGGGTTTGAGACACTTTATATAAGATAACCCGTTCTTGTTGACCAAAAGGAGCTCCAGGCTATGTCCTGGGTAAAACCAGTCCCTCTTTCTTGCCCAGTGTGAACTGGTTCATCAGGCTTCCATTCCTGGTAGAGGGTGTCATAAGGCTCTGTTCAGTGGTGCTTGGCAAGCTGACTGAGTAAGATAGACTGGAGTGATGGCAGCTTCTTAGCAATGTCAGGACGCATTCAGAACCTCAGCAGGGCCTGCTCCATATCACAATAGATAAGCAGGTGCACATGAAGGATGAAGGATGGACGGGAGGAGGGATGAAGGAAAACAGATGAGCTCATACACCGCTTCAGAGCACTTGTAACAAAGGGATTTTCATCTGCGGTTCCCAGCAGAACCCGGAAGCCTTCTTCGGTCCCTTGGAACCTTGGTCTAGGCAGTCAATTGAAGGATGACCCTTTCTGAGGCTCCTTGTGTCTTAGAGTCGGTACCAGCAGTACCCAGGAGATTTTGGTCTAAGATTTCAGAATGAAGTTAGACCAAATCTTCCAGGCTCCGGGTCTTGACTCACATTTGCTTCCTTCCACACCCTGCTACATCCTTCTCACTAGGGGTCCCAACAACAAAGGAGGTGCCTCAGCAATGTCAGAGGCAAAGATACACTTGAGATGAACTGAATCCAGACCCGGGAACCCCTAAACTCCCAGAATCTCCCATTGCAATACTTCCAGGGAAAGGGTTTCTGGGAGGGCCCTGAAGTGGAGATGTGTCATAAGTGTGGGTGCTCCCTCCCCAGCTGGCCTTGCCTTCTCTCCTGGCACTGAGACACACCTGCGGGGCCTCACCCACTACTGACCTAGATTTCCTTACCACCCTGTCAACAGTTCCAGGGTGGAGCCAAGCTTGGCTTCTCCAGGGCCCAAACAGACTCTGTGGCCAGCATCACAGAAACCTAACCTCCCCTTACCAGGGTGGAGCCAACCCCACACTTCTCAGGGTGGGAGTGAGGCTGCCTGGTGGCTGCTTAGACCCAGCTGTGGCTCTGCCCCTCCCAGCAAGGCATGCTCAGGTTCTCAGGGACAGGGATCACTAAGCCCCCAGAGCAAAGGTAAAGTGTTGTCAGGATCATTGCTGACTCTTCCAGTTTGCTGCTCAAGGACTCCCAAGTCAGCTCAGCCCAGGATTCTCTTGCGTTGATTCTCAACCTTCCTAATGCTGAGACCCTTTAATACAGCTCCTCATGTTGCTGTGACCCCCTCAACCATAAAATTATTTTTGTTGCTACTTCATAACTATAATTTTGCTAGTGTTAATCAACTGTCATGTAAATATTTGATATGCAGGATGTCTGATATGTGACCCACGTGAGAGTCACAACCCGCAGGTGAGAACCACTGTTCTAGGCTCTAGAGGGATGCCCGGGCTCCTAACTGCTAGCGCCTGGCTCTCTCTTTGGTCTTTGAGTGACCAACCTCTTCATGTCAGATGCCCTTCCCCAGCACCTACAGTGTTCTTGGGATGGTTAATCTTATGGTCACGTAGCCTAGAAAATTCTGGTGCGAGTCTGGGTCTCTGTCAATGGAGCTAAGAGGATCCATGAAAACATATCCCCACAACTGGCTGTAGCAAAGAGCCCGTAGGCTTACAAGGGGGTGGGATCCTATAGACCTCAAAGCCTCCATCCCGGGTGGGCCCTCGTCTGCTTCCCTGCCAGCTTGTTACGGATGAGAACACTGCCCTCAGCTTCTCTTCCCTCTCTCCTCTTTGTAGCCTGTAAGAGTTGGAGCAGACCTAGTTAGCATGTCAGGGCACATCTGGACTGAGAGCCCTCAGCTGTTCCCAGGTATTGAAAAGGATACAAATTAGAAAGTACTATTCTTTCTAGATTGTTCTCAGATTACAAACTCCCCGTTAAAGACCTCTCTAAGGAATCCCCAAACTCTCCGGGTGTTGTGGTGTGTTTCTACAGTCCCGGTTCTTGGGAGGTAGAGATGGGTGGGGGTGAGGAGATTCAAAGTTCAAGGCTGTTCTCCTGGGCTAGAAGAGACCTTATTTTATAAGGGGGAGGGGGAGGAAAGAAAATTCAGGACACTCCATGATTTCCCTTTTACCTCATGGGATCACAAATTGAAAACAGTCAAGAGCTGGGAGCAGGAGGTAGGAACCGCTTACGGTCCCGGTGCTACCCACAGTTTGAGTGCCCAGTGTCAGTGGGCTGGTGAGCCTCGCTGCCCAACTGAGACTCCTTGGAGTTCTGACATCTTTGCGTTTGAGTCTTTGGAAATGGCTCAGGCCTGTAGCCCATGAGACGTAGAGCTTCGGGCACAGCTTGTGTCTGGGCTCAGAGGAGGTGGGTGTCAGTGTGAACCACGTTGTTTTCCCGCCAGGACAAGACGGAGAATCTAGGATGTTGAGAGAGCTGGCTTCTCTGGGAGACCTAGCTCAAGCTTATAGGTAGAAGAGGGTCCCACTGTTTCCAGAAAGATGCCAGTTGGCTCCTCTTCATGCTGGCAGGGAGTCCTAACCCCTGCATATTCCCCTGGTATCTAAAATCGCATCTGGCCTCTGAAGCCAAGGAAGGGAGTGGCCTTGGTCCCCCTCCCCGGAGGGTGGGGTGGAGCCTGCAGGTGCTCTAAGGTCACACTTTGGAGGCCAAGGCCAGAGTGCTCTGCCAGTAAGGACGTCTGGACCTGAGGGGATGAGAGTGCACCTGCTCCAAACGCCCCCAGGGAAAGAGCACTGACCCACGCCCAGGACCTGACTGGAGGCATCAGGCACACCTGGGCCTCTTGGCTCTTCGCCAGACCTTTCATGCCTGTGGACTTTGCGGTTCCTAGCTGTGGAAGGTCTCCATGAGTCAGGCTAGGAGGGAACCACAATGGAGTATCCTGGCGGGCGGGGGGGGGGGGGGGGGGGGGCGTCGCTTTAGAGGCAGAGCTGGGCGCGCTTTTCTTTGGCTTGTCCTGCCCCTTTTCATCTGTCCCTCGCTGGCAGAACTGGAGTTGATGCTTCCACACAGGCGGTCTTCTGGGCCGGTGGTTAAGGGCTCTCCTATTCTCCCCACTACCCTCTGCCACCTTCATCTAAGCTAAAGGACAGACTCCTAGCTCAATCAGGCCAGACAGCTGCTCCCTCAGGAATCTGAACAATGAAAGAGGAACCGAGATCCTGGTCCTGCATGGCGCCCCAGTCCTGTGAAGAAGTGAAGACTCAGTGGTACTGACACCGAGTCAAAGGCTGTGTCTCTTCCAAACTTCTAAACTACTCTTGTTTGCTGAGCGTGAATAAGCCTGCTCCTTCTCTCTCCAAGTCTCTGCTGGTAACATGGGAACTGTATTCCTACTAAAATCTGAATGTGCACCTTTACTGTTGATATGTTGAAACCCTAGTCCTTGGGTTAATGACATTGGGAGCCGAAGCTTCGAGAAGTAATAAGTGTAGTGCCTGTAGGACAGGAATCAGTGGCCCTTGGAAGGAGCCTGAGCTGAGCATGGTAGTACAAACCTATAATCCCAGCACTCACAAGGCAGAAATAAGACAATCAGACTTGAGCCCAGACTGGTTTACACACTGAATTCCTGGCTGGTCAGATTTGTAAAGGAAGCTTGTCTCAGAAACACCAAAAAGATCAAAAGATTGTTATATGAGCATGCAGCAGGAAGGCACCACCTGTGACCGCTTGATTCTGAATTTCTCAGCCTCTGGTACTATGAGGAAAACCATGAGGAATGATGTCACTGTTTATGACCACCCAGTACATAGAAATTCTTTAAAGAAGTGTCCCAGAATATGACCTCACTTGGGAACAGACTACGCAGGTAATGAGTTCAAAATAGAGTGAGTGAGCTTTTGGGCAAATACAAATGCCTTTCTTTTTAAAAATGGGAAATATGGACAGGATGTCTATGTACTCAGGAAAACCCATGTGAGATGAGGACCCCACCCAAAAAGACAAGAAGGAAGCTATGCCAAATCTCTTCTTCACAGCCCTCAGAGGAGCCATGAGCCCCAGATTCTGGATTTGTAAACTCTGCAGCTTAAAATTCCAGATGAGAGGGACTAAAGGATTCTCAAGACCTCAACACAGCAACCCAGCCTGAGTCTCCAGCCTGCCATCTTCAGGGTCAAACGGTGGTGTCACCTATTGCCTACACTGTCACTGCCAAGCCATCTGAAAAATCACAGGCTTGCCAGTTTTACTATTACAGAAGACAATTCGTTAAGGTCACTCTACCTCAGTCTGTCTCAGCCAGCCTCCAAACAGATTTCAACAGATGGGCTTTGCTTACTGTACCCTATATTTCATGTGGTTGGGTTTTCTTTTTTAAGACAATGGAATTTTCTATTTTTAAAAAGATTTGTTATTTTAAAGTGTGCGGGGGGGGGGGGGGGTATAGCCTGTAGAGACCAGAGTTGTCAGATCCCCTGGAGTAAGAGGTACTGGCTTTTGTGAGTCACTTGATATCCTTACCAGGAACCAAACTCAGGACCTTTGCAAGAGCAGTACAGTTCTTAACCACTGAGCTATCCTCCAGCACAAAATCTTTTTCAATTTAATAATGCAACTTTTAGAAGTACTAATTTGGAAGAGAAAAGTGCCTCATGATAATTGTAAAATGACGACCTGAAGGCGAAGGGGTTGAGTCAGAGACACTGAAGGACAGGTGGTTGCCAAGGCAACCAAAACAGCCTGATGCCTTGGACACTCAAGTGGCTTAATTTTACTATGCAGATTCCATGTTACTAAGCAGACGACTGTTTTCTAGAAAGGAAAATGTAGCAGCCCTGCCTATGCCAAATGTGGGTCCATGTGATACTCATTTCCGACTAGGAATCCATATGTTGACAATTTGTATCACTGAAGCCGGTGGAAGGTCTCCCTAATGGCTCCACCTTGTCAAGTTAACAAATCAACACCCCAGGCTTCAGAACTAACACACAGAGCTTTACAGACAAAAACCCTTTGGGATTCAATGTGCTGGGCCCTATGCCAACCTGTCCATTCCTGGCTGGACACCGGCCTTCCAGCAGATCCCTGAGACTGAGCTGGTGTTTTAGTTAGGGTTTCTATTGATGCAGTGAGACACTGTGACCAAAGCAAGTTGGGAAGGAAAGACTTACTAGGCTTACACTTCCATGTCACTATTCATCACCCTAGAAAGTCGGGACAGCAACTCAAACAGGGCAGGAACCTGGAGGCAGGAGCTGATGCAGAGGTCATGAAGGGGTGCTGCTGACTGGCTCCCCTATGACTTGCTCAGTCTATTTTCTTATAGAAGCCAGGGCCACCAGCCCATGGATGGCACCACCCACAATGTGCTTGTTAACAACATTTCAAGCCTGATGACCTAAATTCAGATCCCTAGAACCCACATATATAGCAGTGCAAGCATCTGCAATCCTTGGTTTTCCCTACAGGGAGGTGGGAGGCAGCAGAAGACTGTCTGGAAGCTCAAGGACCAGGTAACCTAGCATTGGTGAACAGACCCTGTCTCAAATAAGGAAAGCTATCCTCTGATATGCACATGTGCATGCTTGCACTCAGCCCTTATGAACAAGCATGGATGTACATACACATACACACAACACACACACACACACACACACACACACACACACACACACACACACACGCGCGCGCGCGCGCGCGCACACACACACCACACATACCACAAACACGAACATATGCAAGCTTTGGAGACACATTCAAGCTATTCCATGGCTGAAATGCAGGTACTGCCTTGGGGTGATGAAGAGACCTTAAGGAGATGGTGAGGAGTCAGGAATGTAGCTCATTTGGTAGAATGCTTGTCTAACATGCACAAAACTGTGAATTCAGTCCCCAACATCGCATTCACACCCAAACTGGCATAATGGTACGTACCTGTAGTGCCAGAACTCAGAAGATAAAGGCAGGAAGATCCGGAGTTCAAGATCATTCTCAACTACATACATGACTGATTTGGGGCCATCCTAGCTACATGAAACCCTACCTCAAACAAACAAACAACAAAAAGAAATAGGTTATATTCATTGCTTTCCAGTTGCTGTGATCAAATACTCAGATAGAAGCAACTCAAAGATGAAAGGGTTTATTTTGGTTACCAGCTCAAGGTGGCAATCCATTGTGGTGAGGAAGTCACGATGTTGCAGGTGATTAGTTGCAGATGTGGTCAGGAAGCAAAGAGCAATAAATACCTGTGCTCAACTCCTATCCTCCTTTTTCTAAAGTCCAGGATCCCAGCCTAGGGAATGGTGCCACTCACAGTGGGTGGGTCTTCCCATCTCAATGAACCAAACTAAAATAATCCTTCACAGGCATGTCTAGAATCTGGTTTCCAAGGTGATTCTGGATATATCTCATCAAGTCAGCAATTGAGATTAGCCATTACACAAGCCAAGAAGATCTCTCCCTTGTCAGTGGGCTTCTAGCCCATGCTAAAGTCTTCCTACAGTGGCCACTTCCTCTCTCTGCTCAGTGAAAACAGTTTTCACCTTCTTTGGAGTATGAAGATGTCATCACCATATAACATAACCTGCTATTGCTTTGACCTTGGACCAGCTATCAGAAATGTGAGAAATAAACTATTTTCCATGAATCACCACCTCCAAGACCAGGACCAGCCATGACATTGCCCTTCAGTTCTATGAGTGTATAGGCAGTAAACTTCAGGATGAAATCAACCCCTAGCCTCCCCAGGATGGTTTTGGTCACAGTGTTTATTACAGTAGCAGAAAGTTCTGCTATCTGAAACATATAAACAAGAGTCTTTGGTACATTTGTAGTGTTTCTAAATGGCCTGAATGATCTTGGGGCTAACTCAGAACATGCATCGAACACAAAACAACAGGCATCCTGGTTCCTCATAGGCTGAGGAGGCAGGTTATAGGGGTGGCTGGGGAGGAAGGGGACTAGTGAGCAGGGTCAGTGAGCCTGTGTCCATATTCATGTCTACTCGCATTCTCTATTGTCCATGTGCACATGCATGTGCGCACACACACACAGACTCACATACACAGACAGAACCACCTCTTGATTTGCAATTTAAAGCTGTGGCCATTTACTCTTGCATGTATGATTTTCTAAGAGGCAAAGGTGTGCCCTTCTGTGGTAAATCCTCTGGTTACAAGTCAGATGCCAGTAAGTGTTTACTTCTGGGATGGGCAGATGCATGTGGACAGATCAATACAATGGGGCGATGTAGGTGGAGTTTTACTTACAAGGCACCAGTCCAAAATTAATATTTATTAGAATATAAATCAACACTCACGATACAAGTAATAGCTTATAGTGGCACCTGAACAGGGACTGGAGTATCCGAGAGATGGAGGGACTATGGATTCCGATCAGGTCTCTCCAGCAGCCAGGAACCAGGAAGAGATCTCCCCATGTTCCAGCAGCCCCTTATCAATGGAGTTGGCCACACCCCTTCCAGGAGCTTGGAACCCTGGATAAGCATCTTCGACCTTATCAGCTGACACCTGAATCCCACTACAGGCCACCTCCCTACTTATTTAACTGTAGACATCTCTTTTACAGATGCTCAAAGTTATGGCTTTGAGGCATGCTCCATTTACAAAAACAAAAATCACTAAAATGATCTTTAAAATAAAACACTCTGAACAAATAAACATTGATACGTGCTGCCTACAGGCATTTCTGTCACCATCAAATCACATACACATTGGTGTTCCTATACAGTGCTGTCTCCAGTGACATTCATGACATTCAAGTGTGTTCTTGTGAGCACACATGACAGAACCAATTGCAGGGCTTATTAATGTCCCCAACTTAGAGTCACTGTGATGGTCAGTGCCCTTCACGAATGCTCATATGGGAGCTGGAGGTCACATCCCTTTGAGCATTTGGGTACAACACATTTGAGGGTGCTCTGGGAGGGTTTTCTTTTTAGTCTTAAAAGTCTTACGGTTTTTTAACCTCATAGATTCAGCTAGACAGGCTCACTAGTCAGCTTCGGGGATCTGCCCCTTTACCTCCCACCTGGGGTTACAGAGACAACTGCATTTGGCTTTTTTATGTGGGAACTGGAGATGCAAAGTCACATCTTCATGCTCTCATGGAAGGCACTTTACTGACATCTCCTTAGTGCAAAGTGCCTTCTTTTCCAGAAAATTCTGGAAGTAATCCTAGCCCACCGGCCCACACAGATAGTATTCTTTTTTAGCTGATTCTCAGCAACCCACAGTGAGTCGGGAGTGTTTTCTGTGTCTTTACTCTGGTGACAGCTAGAATACTTCTGTCCCTCCATCAGGTGACCTGATTGGTGTACGTTTGGGCCAACAGCTCCTGGGGCAGGATTTCACCACCTACCCAGACCATAACTCAATGACTGAGAACTAAAAACTTCTGGTATAAGAATATGGTACCCCCAGGAAGGAATATGCTACCTCCAGGAAGGGGATACCCAGTAGGGGTGGGGGTTGACTCCGTGGCAACTCATCCTGAACAAGCCAGCTTGGGATGGACCGTGGTCAGTGCAATGGGAGAATACTCCACTAGGTGGCGCTATCACCCCTCGCTTAGAGCTAGGCAACAAGGCTGGGGGATCAGTTTTAACAGAGGCACATCCAGGCCCTTCAGGGAGATGTGCACTCACTGAGCAATGACCGGAAAAGACCCTCAAAGAGGAGGGAGCCTTAGGTTTGACAGACATAGTGTCGCACCCCTCTGATTTTGACCTTGAAGCCCCCTGGCCTTAAAACATGTCTTAGTGGCTGGGATCAGTCTGTATTCAAGGGCATGGTAGCTCAGACCTGAAATTCCAGCACTTGGAAATAACTACAAGTCTGAGCCAGCTGGAGCTACATGGCGAGTTCCAGACCATCATCCTGGGATGTGGAGTAAGTAGTCTTGTCCATTTCCTGCCGCCTGCTTCATCTTAGTGTTTGTGTTCAGAAAGCGTCACATGGTCTGTAGCAGTGCTGGAGAGATGGACCTTGACTGAGTGAATACAGGATTTTATGACTCCCTCTGTGTCAAGGATGCCCCAGGGCTAGTCCCACGGGAAGAAACATGAAACAGGAAAGAATCAGATCAGCAAAGCAAGTGTCACATCCTCTAGATGGGAGTGTGCCTGAGCCGTGATGAGGAAGTGGGGTGAGAAGGACAGATCCAGACACCAGGCCTGTCACCCATTCCCTGAAGGGGGCTATCCCGTGACCTCTGCTAATGTCTGTACTTTCTGACCCACATCCTTCCTCGATGGCCAGCCCTCCCCCGCCAATGTCTGTATCCTGTCTCTATCTTCTAATCAAAGTCTAACCTTCCTATGCATCATTTTGTTGTGGTGGTGGTCCTTTTGGACAGTCTGCTTCACGAAGGTAACAGGAAGGGACAGGGCAAGCTTGGGGACCGGGATACCCAGAGCATTGACATAGAAATAGGCCGCTCTCTCTAATGCCCACAGACAGAAATCTCAATGGTGCAGAGACCATCATTAAAGCTCTCGGTCTCCTCCATAGGGATCTGAGCACTAACAAAGGTCCAAAGAAAACAGACAAGCCCACTCACAGTATCAGGGTGATAAGGCTCCTCAATATGCTCTCTTTACACCCTGTGAGACAAATAATTTTCTCTCGTTCTCATTGATGAAAACCAACACCAGGAAGAGATCCAGAGGCTGAACCTCACTTCAGTGCTCTATAAGGACTGTCATTTATGCCGGTCCCCAGGGGCCTACACTCTCTCCCGCTTGATCAGCCTGGGCTGTTACTGTCATCTGCCAATCACTGCCTGGTCTGTAGGTCTGTAAGTCTCACCCGGATCCTATCTCTCTGTCATATAGTCCTGACTATTGATTACATCCCTCACAAAGCCCCCCCCCCAAATCCTTCCTAATCTTCTGGGTAGATTTTTCTTTCATTCATTCATTTCTATTTTGTAAACCAATCTGGTCTTAAACTCATGATCCTCCTGCCTCAGCTTCCCAAGTGATAGGACCACAGGCATGTGGTCTTAACCACAGCTGTTTTGGCCAGACTTTGAAAAACAAATATTAAGTCTTGGCGGTGTCTACTAAGTGGAGCATATGCTTATGGTCTGACTCCGTGATTCCACTCTCGGTTTAAACCCAGCTGCTGACAGATGAGGAGAACAATGCCCGGAGCGGCTTTGGGTTTCCCAAGTGTCCATCAACAGGAGAGTGGATAAACACTCTCACAGAATGAAATGCTCCATGACAACAGAAGTAAAAAAGCTACCACCAGTGAGCCCAGTATTATGACCGTGCCATAAACATGAAGGTGAACCACAGAGGCCAAGCGCGAACTCGCGAACTCTAGGTACGTGATCCTATTTACATAAGATTCATAACCAAGTCAACTGAATCTCTAAGTAACAGAAATCAGCGTTCTGGGCCACCTTTGGAGAGGATAAGCCCACTGAGGGATTGGGAATGAGACGTTTGTAACAGCCTCTTCCTTAACACAAATGGTTCTTTACATGAATACGTCCACTTTGAAAAACTTTAACAAGTTGTATCCTTACAATCTATGGGAAATTTGTGCATGTTGCACAGACTTTGGTTTTTAGTAAAAAATTGAAATAAAGACATTTGTTTTAAGAAATAAAAATAAGGGGGTTGGGGGTTGTAGCGCACGCAGTTGGTTGTGTGTGCTTAGCCGGCGCGGTAGTTTTTATTGTCAGCTTGACACAGCCTAAATTCGTCCAGGAGGAAGGAACCATTGAGCAACTGCTTAGATCAAACACACCCTTGTGGCCATATCTGAGGGACACCGTCTTGATTGATGGATTGGTGTGGGAGGGCCCAACCCACTGTGGGCAGCACTTCCCTGGCGAGTTATGTCTGGGCTGCCTAAGGAAGCCAGCTGAGCATGAATCAGAGAGTGAGACAGTATGCAGTATCCTCCGCGGCTTATGCTTCAGATCTTACCTGGGTTCCTGTCCTGACTTCCCACAGCCGTGACGTGTAAGCCAAACGAATCCTACCCTTCTCCAAGTCTCCTTTGGTGTTTACCACAGCATCACTAGATCATCTAACATGAAGAGAGCCTTGGTTTTGATTCTCAAGCACTGTGTAAAGCTGGGCACCCCACATAGTGGCATGACTACTATTATTTTTGGCGACATAACAAGTTCCAGGGACACAGGAGACCATGTCTGAAGAAGAAAAAAAATAAACAGACCCAAACCAACAAAACAAAGTTAGTAGCAAGCATCCTACACTGTCTCGTGCAGATGTTGAAGATGCCACTGAGGGCTGTAGAGCCAGAGAACGGAAGGGGCCTGGATCCCCATCACTGCGTGGAGGAAGCTGGTCTCACATAGGAACACCAACTTTGGGGAAGACCAGAGCAATTTCACAAGGTTACACAGTGGGACTCAGAAACACGTCTTATTACCAGGAATCATATCCTGGGAACTTCAGCCGTATGGAACAGTTAGATCATGGTGCAGGAAACGGCGGGAAGTCCTTCCTCGGCTAAGATGGAGGACATTTATTCTCCAGGGTTGAAGGTTCCCAGTCAGTCATCGATGTCAGGGTATTTTCTGCTCAGTCTGTTTCACATGAGCCACCCTGGAAACCACCACACATGGTGACATGTCAGTTTACTGAAATGCCATGTGTAAGGAGTCACAAAGCCAGTTCTTGAGAGACAAGGCCACATATCCTGATTAGTAGTGTAGATAGATCCTCTGTGGCTCCTTTGTAGCAAGAGGAGAGGCAGGTAATCCTCCTAACACTTCCAGTTCCAACATTTGAAGTTTGTTGTTAGAACTTATTCATTCTGCTGTTAACTATGAATGTGAGAATTTCAGATGTTTATAGAACTCAAGACCATGGAATTCTTCAGGGCCGGCTTGCCGTAGACCCATCTGGATCCTGCTCTTCATCCATACTGGATCTCGGGGGGAATCATCATCGTGCGGGAAATGCAGGATGCCAGCCTGCTGGGCTTCAGCCATCTTCCTGTCTCCTCATCCTGGACTTACCAGGAAATCAAGCCCAGTAAGGTCAAAGGTCATACAGGAGACTGCTCCCTTATGCTCATTGGAAGAAGTGTGAGCTCATGAAAAGTGAGATTAAGAGGCTGGCACTGAAGACTACATCCGCTAATATCACCCACACCTGGTCCTGTCACTGACTCAGTTGCTGGCTCCTCCCGATGGGTTGGGAGGTCAGGGGTTAAGGGCTCAGAATCTGGATTGAGGAGGAAGGATTCCAACCCTGGTGACTGTGCACACTGGGTGACGGCTCCACTTCTCTGTCCCCTGTTTTCTCATCAGTTAGATGGCCTTATGCCTCTGTGGGGGTCATAAAGAGTATATGAGGACAATAAACCTGATTCAGAGCATTATGGGGGAAGGTGGTTGTGCCCCCCCCCCCCCAGCTTCACTGGGAGAAGATTCTGGAAGCTTCTCTGCAGTTGATCTCAAACATTGCCTGGGGATAAATAGCTCAGCTCATAAGGAGCCAGTGTATGTGCAAGTAACTGAGAACCAAATAGGCTAGATGACGTGAGGGTGTTTCCACTAGCCAGGGTCTGGGGTCCCCATGTCATAGGAGGAGAAAGCAGAGCCCACAAGACTCATGGCTTAGCTTTCTGTAGAGCCTCCATTAGGCTGTGGTCCACCAGCTTAATCTGAGAAGTCAGCTCAAGCCTGAGTTATTCCGTTTACCTATACCCCTGTACCGGAGACCTTTATATTTACCAAAACAAGCCAGAGTCATCAGAAAGGAGGCAAACAATTGAGGAAATGCTTCTATAAGACCCAGCTGTAAAGTATCTTCTCACTTAGTGATTGATGGGGAAGAGCCCATTGTGGGTTGTGGGTGGTGTCATCTCTGGACTGGTGGTCCTGGGTTCTATAAGAAAGCAGGCTGAGCAAGCCGGTAAATAGCACCCTCCATGGCCTCTGCATCAGCTCCTGCCTCCAGGGTCCTGCCCTGCTTGAGTTTCTGTCCTGACTTCCTTTAGTGATGAATAGCAGTATGGAAATGTAAGCCCATGATACCCTTTCCTCCCCACATTGCTTTGGTCATGGTACTTCATTGTAGCAATAGAAACCCTAGTGAAGACAACCCTCAACCTCTCCTCTCTCCATGCCAACCCCAGTGAGCTCATCCTTCGGGATGTCTGCTAGCTGATCTCTTGTGCTTGGAGACAAGACAGAGGACTTGGCTATAAAATAACAAGGTCATGAAGATCCAGCTACTGTCCAGTTGTTAGCATCCTAGAAAGGCCAGGTGGCCACGGAGGCTCTCCTGAGGATCTCACCTCACCCTGTTTACTTGCTGTGTTTTCTCGAGGGAGTGTTTTACTTTGTAGCCCAGGGTGGCTTTGAATTACAATGTCTGGTCTTAGTTTCTGAGATCTGGGATGATAGAAATGTGTCACCACACTTAGCAGCTCTGTTAACTCTTAAACTGGACGCATATAGATATCAAAAAAATATCTGAGAACCAGAGCTGGAGTGTTAGCTCAGCAGTTAAGAGTACTTACTGCTCCATCAGAGGACCAGAGATTAGGTGATGGTTACTGACATCAGAAATCTCACCAATACTATAACTCCAGCTCCAAGAGTTTCAGTGGCTTTTTCTGACTCCATGGGCACCAGCACACACACACATCCAGCAACACACACATAAATAGTCTTTTTTTTTAAAAAAAAAAAAATCTGAGAGCTTTTGAAGGTGGAGTCTGGTCCAGTATGCCTACGCTATGGATGAAGAAATTGAGGCCCAAACCCAGGACCACAGTTTCCAGTGGTGGCAAACATTTACTCTTAGCATCTATGAGATCAACCTACTTAAAATCCATATAGACTTGATCACGTAGCTCTGTGCTTCCAAGCTTGGCTTATCGGCTAACCTTAAGAATCTCCAATGCTATTCATGCTGGATTCCTGTATTTGTATGGCTGGATAATACTCCATTGTGTATACTGATTGTATTTTCTTTGTCCACTCATGAGTGGACAGACTCATTAGACTGGATCCACACTTTGATCATTGTGGATAGCATTACAGTGACAAAGGAAAGGGAAGGTCTAACACACTGGTATTATTCCCTTGGAAATATGCCCAGGAGTGGGGTCGTAGATATATAAGAGTTCTATTTTAGCTCTCTGAGGATTGGCCAATGGTATTCTTGGTTTGTGTTCCAGATTCAGTTTAAGAGTACAGTTTTGGGATTATGTGTCTTAAATCCAGAGGCCCCTGAACTCGATGTCTTAAGGAGTTTATAACCCTATTAATAATATTATTTGTATATGAATACTATAAGTTTCACATTTGTAAGGAACTTTTCCTCTATTGTCCTGCTTAGCCCTGTGAGAAACCTTACAGAGTCAGCAGTGTATCTTGTAAGTGGGGAACCTGAGTTTAGATGGATGGAGGGTGGCTCTGGGGAACAAACCATCATAGTATCTTGGTTTATTCTGGAAGAATCTCTTCTAGGAGTAAGGGTTGCTGCTCACAGGAAGTTCCCATTGGTCTCTGCACACAGCTGTGCCCATGGGAACAGTGGTGATGGTGTGTAAAGACTGAATGTTCAGCTTCCTGACTATCCCAACTGACCTATCCCACAATGGATAAGCTCTTGAGCTGACCAAGTGTCCCAGTACATGTCATAGACAAGCTATTCCCTTCCTGGATCTTCAGGGTCCCCTCTGAGAGATGAGAATCATAGCTAGGTGTCTTTGTATCTCTTGGGATTCACTTAATTAGTAAAGGCTAAGAATGGGAAACACTCGCCCACTCTATTGTTTCTCAGGATAGAGACCATGCCTGGGGCATCTTCAGAATATGTCTCTCTGGTCTATAATTTTTAGTCTTTAATAAGGCTGAAAAGCATCTCTAGGCTGCGCCCATGCCTACTGGTTACAGCAACTAAGCAGCCTCAAGTCCTAGGAACCACAAAGAATAATCTGTAAAGGTGAGAATTTTAGGCTCCCTGGAGTACAGACTTTTTTGTTAAGTCCCTGATCTATGGGTGACATTTTGGCATGTACACCCATACATGTGCAAGGACTGGTACACACACACACACACACACACACACACACACACACACACACACACACACACACACACACTATTCATAGAATGACTATAGGGCTTAAATTTTATTTTATTGGTTAATAGTGTGATTTGTATTATTTTTATATGTTGAAAAGTATGCCACGGTATGTGGGCAGAGGTCAGAGGACAATTTATGGGGTTCATTACTGTGGATCTAGGACTCAAATTCAGGTTATCAGACTTGCTGGGTTGGACAGCAAGTGTATTTGCCTACCAAGCCATCTTTTTGATCCCCAGATATTTTTCAGTGTGTATGTGTGTGTGTGTGTGTGTGTGTGTGTGTGTGTGTGTGTGTGTGAGAGAGAGAGAGAGAGAGAGAGAGAGAGAGAGAGAGAGAGAGAGAGAGAGAGAGAGAGAGAGAGGGAGAGGTGGTCTTTGTTTCCTGGTGAGACATGAGCAAATGTCTGTTTACTCAGATAATGACCAGTGACAGACCAAAAGAATTATTCCACCCAAGTCTCCAGGTCTATCTTAGTGAAGTAGTGAGTTTACTGGGGTTCCTGGTAGGAATGTGGGTGAGGAATTCCCACAGGAGTAAGCATGACTTAACGACACTGCATCACCAAAAAGCCCACTCTAGTTTGAGTGACAACTCAGAAAAGCTGCATCCCCAGCTCTATGCAGGTTGAGGAGTCTCCTCTTCCCAGTGATTGTTACTGATTCTATAATATTGAGGGGGGGCTTTGTGAATCTTGTAACTTTCAAGAGCTTCTTGAGACTTACGTGTTTTATTTCCTGGCCTTAATGGAATGTTTCAATATGGAGGAAATCGCAATAAATTCTCACTAAATAGCCTTAGATTGGATATTCTCTGGCTACAGCCTCCTAAATGCTGACATGTACACAGCTACATGTGGCTCACATTTGGGTCTTAAATGAGTAGCTAGGACTAGAGATATGGCTCAGCATTTCAGAATGCCTAATATTCTTGCAGAAGACCTGAGTTTATTTCATGGTACTCACTTAACTGCTCACAACTGCCTGTAACATCAGGGGACCAGGTGCCCTCTTCTGGCTTCTAAATGCCCCTCTATGCACATAGCACATACAAATTCATACGAATACACACACATACACATAAAAATGATAAAGAAATAGTAAATCTCAAAACCAGAAGCTATGGGGTAGGCAGTGTGGGGCCAGCTAAATAGTATTTTACTGTTTAAAGACAAATACACCTTAAGTACTCATTCTCTCTTCAGCCTTGTGAGGTTTAGAAAGACCAACAAGAAGGGAAGCCAGGGCCAACCTGCCATATTCAGTTCTTTGTACCATATCATGTAACTGGCAGATATAATGGAACAGATAAGACACAGGCTGGAAAGCAAAAAATAACAAAAACACAGTTAGAAAATGAAAGTATTTGTAAGAGGCATAGGTCTCTGAAATGGCATGGCAGTTTTCCTCTTTTTTTCTATATTAACATATCATGACAGATGATTTGGAAAGTATAATAAAATGGGGGTAGGGGAACAAGCATAGGGTCAGCAAAAGTATCGGTGAGTAACAACCCCTGCTGCCCAGCCTGCTGACCTGCATTGTATTCCTAGAACCCACTTAGTGGAAGGAAAGAACCAATTCCCACAAGCTGGCCACTGACTTCTACACTCGTGTGTTCATGTGGACACAAGAACACTAGAAAAGAAAAGAAAAAACCAAACATGTAAAGCCAAACCAGACAAGCCCCCCTTTGCCCCAGGTAGCTAATGCATTCATGTCCTTCCACGGATTTCCTCTACATTTTTCCCTTAGTTGAGGACACAGTCTCTATAACTTAAATACGGCCTTTTGCTTTCTTTAACTTAGACATTATCATGGATTTTGAGTGGTTGAATTCTGACAGGAAGTGATGGTGGAGGATTAGAGAGTTCTGGACCAATGGTCTATGGAAGGGCAAAAACAAGAAAATTCAAGAGGATTTGGGATGTAGTGAATCATTCTTTAAGGCTAGAACCCGTGTCCCTACCGTGATCTGGGAGTTAAGGATGAGTCAGAAAGACAAGTGGCCTCATATAGGGAAGCGCCTGCAATGGCGTGCTAGAGAATTTCAGTTTATTCTGTTCTCATCAAAGAGAATATCATATTGCGGATATTTACAAGAGATGTACATGACAAACTTTTGGAAATAATTTACCATCCAAATGACCATGAATCATTTCTATTAATATTCTGGTTCTTCTGTAGCTTCTCAGGTTTTTTTTTCTTTTCTGTACATGCATTTTTCTTCTTCTTCCCCCCATCGACATAAAAATCCCATTCTTAGCTTCATTGGACATTAAAATAATTTTGCAACAATAGCTTTTACATTTTTAAAGAAATTATTACTTTATTCTGTGTAGAGAATGTATGTGTCTATGTCTGTGTATACACAGTCATATATGGAAGTCAGAGGACCTTCCAGAAGTCAGTCTTCTCCTCTGGCTTCTGGGAATTCAGCTCAGGCCCTCAGGCTTGCATAATAAACACTTTAAAACACTGAGCCATCACAATGGCGTGAAAAATACCTTTACAACATTTTCTTCACGGAGACTGTTTTCTTGTTAATTCTACCAGGAACTGTAACATTCAAAAGAGATAAAAAAAAATAGAGCTAGTGTGATCAGAGCAGGATGGTGTTGTGACACCTGCCTGGACCTGTCCTGCAGCCTGACTCCATTCTAAAAACCACGATTGCACAACGGCACTCTCCAGGCTGTGCTGTGAGACCGTGGCACCCTTCACTTAATCAGCCTGCTCAGTTGCTTCCAATTTTCCCCATTGTAAATTGATACTCTTATTCTTTGACAACATCCCATAATTATTTCCCAATGAAGGCTTTTGAACATGGGGTATGACATAATCACAACCATTCGTGTGTATTGGTGTGAGTACTACACACAGTTGACTCTTACTTAGCTGAAATTCTGCTAACCACAATTTCCAGTTAACCAATTTTGTTTTGCTCAACTTTGGGAACATAAAGAGAACCGGCTGTATGTCAGTCTTGACTATCTGTTTTGGTTTCTTTCTTATACAGAGAATTAAAAAAGTGAGATTAATTTAACAAAAAAAAATGTCAATTTGCTGCATTCTCAAAACTATAAATCATTACTGAGAAAAAAATAAGGAAGAATAAAAAATGAAGAAAATATATAATACTCATGGATTTAAAACCTTTGTGGCTGTTAGAATGCCAACTCTCCTCCCCAGGTTCATCTGCTGATTCAGCCCAATGACACTCAAGAGCTCAGAAGGGCTGTGTGAAAATATTTTAGTAAGACACAAAAAAAATGTATTTTATCTTTTATTTTTGCTATAAAATAGCTGGAACAGCTTTGAAAGAAAATACTGCTGAGGGGCTTATTCTACCAGATTTCAAGTCTAGTATGAAGTTCATCCTCGTGACCAAGGAGGTTTAGTATGCAGGCAAAGGATAGTATAAAGCTCCCTGGAATGAAGCAGGAAAACCAAAAATAGACTCACATTTTTACGGTCAATTGATTTTCAGCAAGGTGCCACGCAGTGAATTGTGGGAAAAGATAGTCTTGATAGAAGTACCAGAGAGGTTGGTTGGCTGCTGAATGAAAATGAGTCTTAACTCTTACATTCTATATTTGAAAATTGAAACTCTTCATAGATCTAAAGGTAAGCTGTGTCTCTGCACATGGTATATACATATGTGTATGCATGTACATGTGTGTAGAGGCCAGAGTTAAAAATCAAGTGCCCTTCTCTATCACTCTGTGTGTGTGTGTGTGTGTGTGTGTGTGTGTGTGTGTGTGTGTGTGTGTGTGTGAGAGAGAGAGAGAGAGAGAGAGAGAGAGAGAGAGAGAGAGAGAGAGAGAGAGAGTCTGCCTGTGTGAATGCAGAGGTCAGGGAGACACTATTATCCTGCATAGTTCTGTCTCATTGCCTAGAGTAGACTTGGCTTCTCACTGAACTGAGTTTCAACTGTGTTGGCTGGCTTTCTAGACCCCAGGGTCCCCTTCTCTCTTTCTCACTAATTCTGGAGTGACAGGTCTGAGCAACACAGGAGCTTCACATTTAATAGGACAGAGCTGTGACATTTACAGTGTGTTTATGATTTTTCTCATTCTGGCAACCAAGTACTTTGCAAGAAAGAATGGCTTTGTCTTGGCATACAGTTTAAGAAGAAACACAACCTGTCATAATAGAAAAGGCATGGTGGCTGATTCCACTAGTAACACTATCCAGAAGCAGAATAACAGAAGGAAGTAGCAGAAAAGCAGAAGGAAGTAGAGCCAGGCTGTCAAACCTCAAGGCTCGCCCAACAAAGCCCCACCTCTAAAGTATTTGACCCAGCATTCAAACATGTGAGCCTGTGGGGGACATCTCATATACAAACCACCATAGCTAGTCTCAAAAGTAAAGTTTGTCCTCACGGGTTTTGCTGTTTTGTTGGATGCAGGGTCTTTGTGTGATGTCAGGCAAGTACTCTATCACTGAATGCCTGAGACTCTGCTTTGAGAATGGGTCTCACTGAGTTGTGCAGGCTGGCTGGTCCTACTCAATTGTAATCAATGCAACTGTCTCAGCCTCCTGAGTAGCTGGGATCACACAGGCCTAGATATGCGTTTCTGAGTAGCTAGGAACCTGACTATGCGTTTTTTTTATATTCTTTTGTTATTGTGAGATGATTGTTGAGATTCATAAAATAACTGGGAACATCTTTTCCTCAATGTCTTGAACATGGAGTCTCCTAGATAGTGGTCAAAGCCATTTGTCACACATTTGTTGCCTATCAACTAGCCTACATATTACTGATCTCCTTTTTGGGGATCCCTTACACCTGTCTCCAGAATCAATGTCATGAGCAGGACTGGTGCCTCGGAATACACTGAGTTCCTGGATCCTCATTTAGTTCTGTCGCCATTAGACAAAGCACTGGATTCAGCAGGCACGGTTCATCTTGTCAGGCACCCATTCACTAAGGAGACCTTTGGAGGCAGCAACTCCCTCAGCAGAAAGGCTGGAGAAGAACTAGTTTCTAACCTGCTACAATGACCTGATTGACCTCCCAAGCCTCAGTTTTCTCTTCTGTGATCAGACAATGATTATAATCTAGCTTAGTTATGAGATGACGTCAGTAATGGATCTGATGTTTGATATATAAAGAAAATACCTAACAAATATTTCTTTCCTTTTTCTTCTCTCCTAGACTATGCAAATCACAGAGGGGTTCGGCTAGCTGTGGGCAGACAGGACCACAAGTCGACCATGAAACAGTCGGAGAGTCCATTTAAGGAATGAGATACTCTGTGCTTTCTTCTCTCCAGCTGGAATTTTGAGAGTAGCTGGGAGGAAGGCTCTGTAGAAGTGTCAAGGCCAGTATTTACTCTCTGGAACATCCCTGTGCTCTGTGATTAACATTTAATAAGTTCTCAAGAAAGCTTTGAAGATAATAACATGTCTATGCTTCCTTTTAACTGGTGATCTTGAAGTGATCCATTTATGTCAGCGATGAAATTGGAAGGCTTTTGCAAGGAGCCAGGACTCACTCCTTATCTTGAAAAAGGTAGCATCATTGTGAAAATTAAGCTCACAGAGGACAGTGACATGGGAGGCTGTCCTTAGAAATGCATCCCCTACAAGCTTTTTCTGTGGCACATCTGAGAAATTATACAGTAAACTAATGATGGCTAATGTTTGTATCCTGTTGTTCAGTTTATGATATTTTGACAAAGGTCTGCCAAACTATACTTTGTCACCTCATGAGGTGATGGTAAAGTTACCATTCCCTTGATGCAGAGGAGAAGCGAGACTCTGGGATGATGAAAGGATCATCTTAGTGATAAACTATCAGGGACCTCTCAGGGCCAGGATTCCTGGATACAATACTTGACAACCTCTGTGCTCAGAAGAGCCTCTGCAACTGTTTAATAAAGCTATCCCACACTGGAAGTCCTCAGATGTTGTCAGACATCAGGGTAAAAAGGAGGCAGCGGGTGGCACTGACTAACACACCATTTCAGCAGGGCCCTGCCCGGTGGACACATTCACTGAATTCTGACGATCTGGTCACTGAGATAATACAGCCCCTCAGGGTGGCGTCATCAGGGGTCAGATCTGTCCCTCTCATCCTCTCAAGGACATGCCTGTAATCTCCTCCTCTACCGAGTGACTGACATTTCATTTACCTAAGTGCCCAAACACTGCAGCATCCATGTTTCTTGACCCCTCTGTCCCTGGCTCCCCTTCTGCACAGCCCTCACTTTCTTCTCCCCCCACCATGGACTTGTGCTCACACAGCAAGCATTCTCTATCTCCTTCTACCCCACCTCCAAACCTCTTTACCCAAACAACAACTTCTTCTTCCTCCCTCCTCCTCCTCTTCCTCCTTCTATCCTCCAGACAGGGTTTCTCTTTGTAGCCTTGGCTGTGTTGGAATTTACTTTGTAGACCAGGCTGGCCTCCTATTTCTGCTTCTTGAATGCTGGAATTGAAGGCGTGTGCACCTCCACACCCAACTGTCTCTATTCGAACTTTCCATCCCCCTCCTTGCCTTAAATTCTTGCAGATCCCGTGTCGAATTTGCCCAAACCTCTCTGCATTTGGTGGTTCTGCACACCACAGTCCTGGGTCTCTTCCTTCTCCATGTTTGCTGGATCTTCCTACTCTGCCTGACTTCTGAGCATATAGCATCATAAAGGCCAGTCCCAGGATTCCCTTCTCTCTTGCCATCCACCCTCATTTCTTAGATGTTCTGATTTCTCCCCACTGATTTAAGCAATCCTTGTAGACACCGATGACTCTAAAATTCACGCAGAGCCCAGAACATCTCACTAGTCCAGATTCCTAACTTGCTACTCAACATCACTTCTTATCACCACATTCAGTGTGACCCAGTTCTTTATTTTCACCCCTGCCTCTGCTGATGGCCATCCCAGTGATAAATTCCACTTTTATCCCAGTATATCATCTCTGGTCCTCTTTTGTGCCCTCACATCTACATCCACCCAACATTGGTGCTTCCTTAAAGATGGATTTATCAGGACTTGGGGCAATGGTTCAGTGGTTAATATTTGTTGCTCTTCCAGAGGATCCAAGTTTGGTTCCTAGTACCCATGGTGTGTGTGTGTGTGTGTGTGTGTGTGTGTGTGTGTGTGTGTGTGTGTGTGTGTGTGTGTGTGTGTGTGTGTGATACAACTGTCTGTAACTCTGGCTCCAAAGGCATCCAGTGCCCTTAAATAGCACAAAATATAAATTTGTATGAAGCCTGTCTTGCAGAAAAGTAATACACTTGCCTAACTGAATATTCCAACCAATCCCAAGTGTCTGAGGTGGGGCTTGGAAGGTGTCCCCATTGGGGAATGTCTGCTTCCCTAGTCTTGGTCTGTAGGTCAAAATCCTGAGAAAACTGCTAACTTCACGCAGAGGCACAGGGTCCGAGGGCTTGGGTAGCTCTGAGCAGTTTCACGGTACCAGCTGACCAGCCCGAGTTCTTCCTTCCTTGCTTCTGTGCTGAGAACCCATGCTGGCAGCCAAGCACTGAGAACTATAGCAAACAATGGAGGCTGTCTGTAAATTCTGGCTGAATCTTGGGCCTGCAGGTCAGGAAGACCTTCAACAATTAGGCCTTGCCCAGTGCTCTGATCCCACAACTGCTGCCTCTGACCACTAACCTCAGGCCACAATGGCCTCTTCATTTTTCAGACATTCTGCTTGGGTTCTGCCTCAAGGCCTTTTTAATCTCCCTAAAATCAGTCTCTCTCTCTCTCTCTCTCTCTCTCTCTCTCTCTCTCTCTCTCTCTCTCTCTCTCTCTCTCTCTCTCTCTCCTCACCTCTCTCTCTGTTTCCTCCTTATTCTTCATCACATAATTTTAATTTTTTTATTTTTATTTTTTAGCTAGTGTTTTACTATGAGCCCAGGCTGACTCATTTGCTATGTAGCTCAGGCTGACCACAAACTTGCAAATCCTACAATAGTTTCCTGGGTGCTAGACTGTACATATGCACACACCACTCCGCTCTCCTTGGTTCCCCTTTATTCCATATGTGTATGTTTATGTGTGAGGTATGTGCATGCATGTGCATTCATGTCTATGTGTGTGGGAGTGTCTATGTTAAGTGTGTTTCTCTCCTTCCTCTCCACCTTATTTTGCAAGGCAGGGTCTCTCACTGAACCTGCAGCTCCCCATTCAGACTAGACTGCCTGGTCAGCAAGCCCCCAGGTTCTCCTCATCTCTGCACCCCCAGTGCTGGGTGATGTTACATGTGTAGTGCCATGCCTGGCTTGTATGTTGTGCTCTGGATCCAAACCCAGGTCCTCATGTTTACACAGCAAGCACATATCCACCAAGCGATCTCCCCAGCCCCTCCTATTCATTCTTACATGGCTCCCATACCGTTTCCATCTCTACTCAACTGTCCATCTTTAGGATTGTCTACTGACACCTGTATAAAACTCTTCATGCCCCCCATCACCCTCAGCACACATCCTGCTACATTCATTGAAGTTACATTCTCTGTTTGACTGTTTTCGGCCATTCCTTTCCCCCAACCTCCGTGAAAAACATGGCTGAGATATCAAAGGACAAATACTAGAAGGCCTGGGGAATACTGATGAAAATTCAAAAGGAACAACTCTTAGTTAGGTCATCTAGGCCTCTGAAAGTTTGCTACACAGTGTGTAAACATATAGCCCTTCCTAATCTTTGTTCCTGATCAAAGATTCAGTTTCAAAAATGAAATGCAAAAAGCTTTCTGTGGTAAGCATCTAATGAGAATAGGCACCGAGAAGCATATATTTCAGATGGTAAATCATTTCTCTGTGGTGGTTGTGGCAGGCACCCCAATGCTGTGACCTCCACATGCGTTCCATGGCAGGCACCCCAGTGCTGTGACCTCCACATGCGTGCCATGGCAGGCACCCCAATACTGTGTGACCTCCACATGCGTGCCATGGCAGGCACCCCAATACTGTGTGACCTCCACATGCATGCCATGGCAGGCACCCCAATGCTGTGACCTCCACATGCGTTCCATGGCAGGCACCCCAGTGCTGTGACCTTCACATGCATGCCATGGCAGGCACCCCAGTGCTGTGACCTTCACATGCATGCCATGGCAGTCATCCCAATACTGTGTGACCTCCACATGCGTGCCATGGCAGGCACCCCAATGCTGTGTGACCTCCACATGCGTGCCATGGCAGGCACCCCAATGCTGTGTGACCTCCACATGCGTTCCATGGCAGGCACCCCAATGCTGTGACCTCCACATGCGTTCCATGGCAGGCACCCCAATGCTGTGACCTCCACATGCGTTCCATGGCAGGCACCCCAATGCTGTGACCTCCACATGCGTTCCATGGCAGGCACCCCAATGCTGTGACCTCCACATGCGTTCCATGGCAGGCACCCCAGTACTGTGACCATCACATGCGTTCCATGGCAGGCACCCCAGTACTGTGACCATCACATGAAGCATGCCATAGCAGGCACTTCCAGACCCCCAAAATATTTTTTAATGTAATGAAAAATTTTCAAACAACATTCTGTGGTACCTTTGGGTAACCACCGAAGGAGTGACTGATTTAATTATTGAAAATTCCCTCACTGCCTGTCTCACCAGCCAGCAGAAGTCAAAGGCAGAATAGCACACCATATTGCAGTCAAGATCTTTTGGCTTTGTTTTTTATTTTGTAGACAGACCTGGAAGATTCTTTGAAACACTGAATCCGTCTCTTTAGGACAGAGAGGAGACTTAGGAGAGCAAGCGGCAGAGGCCAGGAAGTGCTTAATGCTGCCAGTGGTTTGCAAGACTTCAGACTCCATTCTCTCTTATGCATTGTATAGCTGTGTTCTCTCTCTTTATAGTTTGTTTCTCCTTTATAGTGATTCTCTCTAGTTTTATAGATTTCCTTTTTCTTCTTTAAAACACTACCTATTTGTAATATATGTGGGTATGTGCATGTGAGTTAAGACACCCACAGAGGCCAGGAGGCAGCAACAGATCCCCATGAAATTGTTCCCTGTGAGTTGCCCCACATAGGTGCTGGGCACCAAAATAGCATCCTCTGCAAGTCGGTGTAGCCTCTTCATCACTGAACCAAAGCCCCTGTAGATTTTTACAATTACATATTTTTAATTAGCGTGTGTGTGCGTGCGTGTGTGTGTGTGTGTGTGTGTGTGTGTGTGTGTGTGTGTCCGTCCATGCATGTGTGTGTCTGTCAAAAGACAGTTTGTGGGATTTGGTCCTCTTCTCCCTCCATATGGGTCCTAGGGATTAAACTCAGATCACCAGGCTTGGCAGCGGTACCTTCACCAGCTGGCCCATCCTTGCTTCCCTTTCACTTCGCCTCTTACATACAGCCCTGCCCGCTCCCTCCTCTCAGCTGACTGCTTGCTTTCTGGTTGAAGCAATCAGAACCAACCTTCTCTGGTTTCCCCACCCATCAAACCCTTTGCTGACTCTGCTCTCTGTTGACACCTCAGTGAAAACCTCCGGAAACCACGCCCCCTTCTGTCTCTCCATCATCATTTCTCTCCTGAGTGAGTCAAGAACAGAGCAGAAGGAACTGGAGAGATGGCTCAGTGGTTAAGGGTACATACTGCTCTTCCAGAGGACCCACATTCAGTTCCCAGAATTCATCTTAGGCGGCTCACAAGTAGCCAGTTTCCAGGGATTTAACGCCCTCTTCTGGCCTCTGAAGGCACTACATTCATGTGCACATACTCCTGCCATCACCCTTACCACACATATGCACATAATTAAAAAGAGCAAATAAATTAATACAAGTCTTTATCATATATTACCCATGTTAACAACTGTTTCTCCTTCCAGTTAAAAGCCATATAAAGAGTGGTCTACATGCTTCCCTCTTCCATTCTTTATTTTAAAACACACTCTTGCAGACTTTCATTCCCAACACTCTACTGAAGTTTATTTCATTACTCAGGTTTTCGAGAGGAACAAACTGATGATGAAGAATATATATACATACACATATACATGCATATATGATAGGGTATATCAGCTTACGGGCATGTGCAATCCATGGTCTGTGGTCAAATGTGGCACACACAAATATATATGAATGCAGCCCAACCCAAAATTGTAAGCTCATTTGAAACATTATGAGGGTGTGTGTGTGTGTGTGTGTGTGTGTGTGTGTGTGTGTGTGTGTGTGTGTGTGTGTGTGAGAGAGAGAGAGAGAGAGAGAGAGAGAGAGAGAGAGAGAGAGAGAGAGAGAGAGAGTGACTTAGCAGTTCAGAAAGTTCTACAGATTTATTACTAAAGCAGCCAACTTGCTCCTGCAGGTCAGCAGGCTCACATCTCCAGAGATGGACACTCTCACTGCCATCTGGTGGGATGGGTGATCATGATTCAGCATAAACAGCCCTGTCACTGTACCTGAATCCTTAAAGGCCAGGTGCGACTCTACTCCAGTATCTACTCTTGGAGTTGGCTCCCATTTTGCTTCTAGTTCCCATCCCAATCCATTGAGGGAATAGAACCATTTTTTGCTTTTTTTTTTTTTTAAATCTTGGCCAGAAATGCTTTGATTATGAAAGTCTTGTGAAAATACACGGTGAGAAAGTTCACTGGGTGTACATTTCACAGTGGGGGAGGAAAAAAAGGACTCTTCCCTTCTCTTTTAATTCAGTTGTTCAGCTCCTGAGTGTGAACCCAATCTCAAGCTACAGTGTCAAAAGGTTGGATACCGCTGGTGTTCATCGGAAGCTGGGTGATCCAACAGTGACCATCTGCACATTGGAGGGGGGTGATCAGATGACCTCAGTGGCTTCAGTGTCTAAGAAGCTGAAAGCCTTAGAACAAGAGGCTCAGAAATGCAGCCCTAATTTAAGGTTAAAAGCCTGAAGGCTTCCTGGAGGGCTACTGGTGTGAATCATGTTGAAAAGTTGAAGCAGCCAGGGTCTGATGTCTGCTGATAATGATGGCAGCAAGACGAACTTGCAGGAAAGGGGGAATCCAGTTAGCATGAGCTGGGGGCTTCTTCCTCTGACTTTGTATCCCTCCAGGTTCCTAGCTTATTAACACGGAGTGTCTTTCCCCACTCCATTGCTATGGCCCATGTCAGTCATCTCTGAGAACATTCCTGTAGACACATGCAGACATGTGTTTCACTGACCTCCCAACCAATTCTCATTCTACTGAAGCTGACAATGGAGGTTAGCTGTCACACCGCTTTCCTCTAGTAACCCTCACGTCTACATCCAGCAGTCATCGGCACATGGGAAGGTGATTCCATCTTTCCTTCCCTGCGGGTCTCAGGAGCATCTGCTGAGCATGAAGCATCTTCCTCTTGGACACTGCTGGCTTCCAGGATGACTTGTACCTGCTGGTTTTCCTTCTGTGTCAAGGACATTCATTCTCATTGTCCTATACTGGCCTCAGCTCTTGACCTTTCCTCTCCGAATGCTCCCACTCTAGTGATCTTACTCCAGCCTTTATGCTCACATTCATACCCACAGTCGTGGACTTTATTCTGGATATACAACTCATCTATTCAGCGTGGCCCTCAGGGTCCCCACCTGGACATGGGACAAGAAGCACTAAGGCATAGACCAAAACAAGACATTGTTTTCTCCTGCACTTGATCGTGAGCCTAGATGGAAGGCTCTGTGTCTCAGTAAGGGCTGTCTCCTCACAGCAGGTCCAGGTCCTGACCTTGACAGTCCATCTTAACTCTCCTCTCTCAGCTAATCCAGAGGTTTGGCTTTTGCTTATATCCAGAAGCTAATCCCTTATTTCACCATCACTACTACTACTATTCTCTCTCTCTCTCTCTCTCTCTCTCTCTCTCTCTCTCTCTCTCTCTCTCTCTCTCTCTCTCTCTCTCTCTCTCGTGTTTTTTTGAGGCAGGGTATCATTATGTAGCCCAGGTGACCCTCTCACTTATGATCCTCCAGCTCAGCCTCCAGAGGAGGTGAGATGAGAGGAATTCCAGCGTTACCACCCTCTGCTGCCTTGGCTCTTGCCTGGTTTTCACTGTTCATCATTGGCTCGTATGGAATCTTGGTTAATGTTATGTCTATTGCTGAATAGAGTAGTGTGAACACTTTCTGTTTTTTCTTTGCCCTGGTGTTCTTTTACTTATTCATTTATTTTCAGCTTGAACCCATGGTCTTTCACATGATTGACAAACACACAATTCAGTGTTCGGGGTACCCCAGCTCTAAGTCAATTTCTGAAATAGCTAGTCTGGCTGTCCTGGAACTTGCTCTCTGATCAGGTTGGCCTCGAACTTACAGAGATCTGCTTGCCACTGTCTCCTGAGTGCTGGGATTAAAGGCGTGTGCCATCAATGCCTGGCCTCTCCTTGTATATTTTTAGTAATGAGTTTTCTTTAAAAAGAAATCCTTTTCTTTGAAAAATTAAATATTCCCATGCAGTGGTGGTGCATACCTTTAATCCTAGTGCCATGTGGGTTAATGGGAATCAAAATTGAAAGAGATGCTATTGTTCTTAGCTGCTGAGTCTCTCCAACCCCATGTTTTCCTTACTACAACCATAGTACTGAATTCAAAGCACTGCCCTGGTAATGTCCATTAGCCTTGATTTATTTAGAATTTTCTATAAACTACCAAACTCCTAGCATGTAGCAGCTCCAATATAGGGTGGGACAATGGGACTAGTGTCCTAAATTCTGGCCTTCTCTCCTTTTTCCTGCCTTCATTCATTTGCTAAACACAGAGACCCCTCTCCTCTGGGCTTTGAAATCCTTTCAAACCTCCAATGCCTATAAATGTCAGGATTTTCCTTTGTTCTGTGAAGTGGCCATTCTCTCTTATAACTGGATGGACCCTAACAGGGACAGCTGTTTTTTGTTTGTTTTATCCACGGACCAGTTTGCTAAGACCTCTGCCCCATATTACTGCACCATCTTATGCTGACTCATGTCTGGCTTCAATCAGTCCCTCAGGAAGTAGTCCAGTTTGATAGCCAAGCAATTCCTACCCAGCCACAAGCAGGAACTATTCTTGCTCTTTTCAGGCAAATAGACTCCTGACACAGCAAATAGACCCCTAATACTGCAACCACAGTTGCTGAACAGACATCATGAGCCAATCGTCAAATGATTCTTGTACCAGTAAGGGTCTATACCCAATAAATACACTTAATCATAGGTGGAATTCCCCTAATCCTGCTTAAAAGAAGCCTTTGAGTTTTGGAGGGTGGGGTGGAGGTAGGGTGTCAATATTTGCTACTGGGTCAAATGGTTGACTCTTGCATCCCTGTATGCTGGAATTTTTTTTTATTATTATTAAATGCTCTTCCTGATTGGATAGTGACTGGTCTTCTATGGAACGTCTCACAGATCCTAATATTCTGCAGGGGCTGTAGGATCTCCACTACGGTATCCCAGCTTCCCCTGCTGGGGACTTTATTACCTGACACCCATCTCAGCACCTATCTCTACAAACCCTAGAAAGATCTTTAGCATTTAAAACAAATATAGCCAAGCAGTGCATACCTCTAATCCCAGCACTTGGGAGTTAGAGGCAGGAGGATCTCTGTGAGTTCCAGGATAGTCTGGTCTACATAGTCTGGTTCCAGGACAGTCAAGGCTACACAGATAAACCCTTTTTTTTTTTTTTGTTTTGAAAAATAAAAATTAAGATAATAATAAACCCCAAATAATCTTCATGAAGGTGGAGAGTTATTTTTGTTCACAATAAATCTCCAAAACTTAAAGCAATTTTTAAGAAATGAAGCAAGGAATTAGTGTGTTCAAAGAAGAAACAAGAGATAGATTTATGGAAACTTTGTAAGAGTTAATTATATTCACAGGTAAATATATAAATTTTACACAGGAGGTAGCAGAGGCACAAGAAGAAAATAAATTCATGGTTTGATATCTAGGTGTAAGAGATGATGATGTTGTAGCAGGTGGTGTGAAGTACTTAACCAACATGCACAAGTATTTGGTTCCTAGGATCTGGGGAAGAAAAATAAAAATCCAAATAGAAACCCAGGTCTAACTCGACAGTCTGTGTTCTCTACCTCAAACACTGAGAATACATTTTAAAAATCCAGAAGCCTGGAGGTGGTGGCGTACGCCTTTAATCCCAGCCTTCAGGAAGCAAGGCAGGCAGATCTCTAGAGATCGAAGTCAGCCTGGTCTAGAGAGCAAATTCCAGGTCAGTCAGCTCGACACATACCCCACCAAAAAAAAAAAAAAAAAAAAAAGGCAACTCCTCCTGAGTGTGAGCTCGGGTTTTGGAGCCTGGCTCTGGTCGTGCACTGTAGGCTTGCAGCCTGAGCCTGGGTCTGGGGGAGCATTGGGGCAACACAGAACACTAGCGGAACGCAAAGGCGGGGTTGTGTTTCCGGCCGGAGCGCTCTCCTGCCTCTCCCGGAAGCGGCTCCCGCTGCTTCGGTAACGGTGGCGACGGTCCCGCAGCGATGGATCTGGAGGAGACGGTAAGGAACTAGAGGACCCCTAGGAAAGAGCCGAGAGGAACCTGGCCGGTGAGGAGCAGCGCCGGGAGGAGGTGTCGGCTGGGGGCGGTGACCCGCAGAGGGCGGAGCGAGGGGGCGGTGGCCTCGCGGCCCGGAACTTGGCTGTGTTGCTACACCGGGAGGCTGTGCGTGCAGGTAGGGGTGGGTGGAGTGTTTGTGCACGTGGGGCGTGGGCCAGGAGGAGGATGAACTTGTAGGTTGTGGAGTGGTCGCTCTTAGGGCTCATCTTCTCTGGAGGGGATCACCCAGCAAAGCTCCGTTGTATACTGGGGCGGGTGAAGATGGGCATGTCCTGGAACTTGGTCGGTCAGTCTGTCTGGGGTGTCGATTCTAGACCCCTGCTGAGGACATTCCAGTGTGCCATCTTAGTTAAGGTTTCTGTTGCAACGATGAAACACCGTGATCGAAAAGCATGTTGGGAGAGGAACGGGTTTACTCGGCTTACGCTTCACCGTTCATCATCAAAGAAGTCAGGACAGGAACCCAAACAGGGCAGGAACCAGGAGAGGGGAGCTGATGCAGGGGCCATAGAGAGGTGTTTCCTTCTGGTTTGTTTATAAAACCCAGGACCACCAGCCCAGGGATGGCACCACCAATCATGGGCTGGGCCCTCCCATCAATCACTAATTAAGAAAATGCCTTCCAGGCTTGCTTGCAACCCAGCCTTAGGGAGGCATTTTTTCAGTTGAGATTTCCACCTTGAGTGTCTTTAGGTTCTGTCAAGTTGATAGAAACCTATCCAGCACATGAACCTATACCTCATCATAAAAATAATCAAGATGTTGTTGAACTTTGAATGCACTTTTAACATGATAGGCTATTCAGTAACTGACCTATACGTCAGACACCAAAGAGTTAAGAACCAGTTCCCACCCCCCCACACACAGAATAGTGATTACTGGCAGAATAATGACTGAGGGTCTCATAGTAGACGTTGTACCAGATAAATGTTGAATGATGGATGATTAAAGTCTAGATAATAAGTTGATAAAACTGGAATTACAGTCCACCATGATTCATCCATCCATGGCCAGGGGTGAATCTCACGTTCCTCTTGCTTTCTGTAGAACCCTCAGGACCCAGTTAACACATATAGTACACGTACAGTTGATACCCTTTATATTGCTGGGTGAATAAACCAAAACTTGAAACATCTGCTTCTTGGTACATTTTCAGTGCCTCAAAGGAAATGTTAACAGTGTTGTTTTTTCTTTTGTTTGGTTTTTCAAGACAGGGTTTCTCTGTGTAACAGTCCTGGCTGTCCTGGAACTCACTCTAGACTATATTGGCCTGGAATTCACAGAGATCTGCCTGCCTCTGCCTCCCTAGGGCTGGGATTAAAGGCCTGGCTGCAGACAGTGTTTCTAATCTTTGTATTTTTGTTTTGTTTTTACCTTCTTGGTCCGCAGTCTGTATATTTTAGAGGTTTTGTGAAATAGTTCCTATGTTTTCATAGTACTAAAGAGATGGAACTTCTCCTTATTTATAGTCTGATGTATTTTTAATATTCTGTGATTATTTCTTTAAAATTTGGGGATGAAATTGCCAGGAACTCTGAAAGTAGAGCTTAGAACTCTGAGGTTTAAGATGTAATGTATCGGCCTGACAATAACAGCTCTTCTCCCTTCTATAGAAATCATTCACAGACCGATGTTCACAATGTGCTGCTGTCTCCTGGGGCCTTACGGATGAAGGCAAATACTATTGTACTTCCTGCCACAATGTCACAGACGTAAGTCGTGTGCTATTTATGGATTTGCTTATGCTTTTAGAGTTGCGCCTGGTGTGTAGCCTGGTTCCTAAAAATGAATCTATCTTCATTACTCACTCAATGGCCAAATTCCAAGAATAGAAATGGTCTTCAAGAGCATGGTCTTGGATTAAGAACTTTGCAGACTGGATTGGAGATGAACTTTCAAAATTATGTTGAGCTCCTTGGCGGTGGTGGTGCACGCCTTTATTCCTAGCACTTAGAGGCAGAGGCAGGCAAATCTCTGAGTTTGAGGCCAGCCTGGTCTACAGAGTTTCAGGACAGCCAAGGCTACACAGAGAAATCCTGTCTCAAAATAAAATTAAACAAACAAACAAACAAACAAGTGTATGTATGTTGGGCCACATTTATGAATGAATGTCACATTTATACGCTGTATGGGAATATCTAACATTATACTTGAAAGAGGTTTTTTTCAACTTTTTTTTGTTTTTGTTTTTGTGTTGCACTCATGTAGAGATTCGGGAGGTGGACTGTAAGGTGATGGGGGAACTGTACACATGTTCGTTACCACGTAACTTCTGGAGCTCTTTCACCAAGTACCAAGTACTTTATTGTATATTGTGTAATTTCTACCTCACAACAGCCTATGCGATACAGTTGTGCCTAGACAGATGGCAAGTAGAGCTCATGAGACGAGTTAGTGGGTTTTGTTGCTGTTTATTTTTAAGGCACTCTTACTCTGTAGATCAGGCTGGACTCCACCTCAGAGACCCAAGAGAGCTGGACTAAAGGCAGTCACCACCACCCCGGGCACCCACTGAGTTAGTTCACTAACATCACAGGGGTGCAAAGATTTGAGGGGGGGCTTGAACCTGTCTTGTAACACCTACCACACCTGTTTCTTAAACTAGAGATTGTCACTCTGCATTGTATAACCTTGGTAAATGAGTCCATCTTCACATTGGAATTCCTAGGTTTTGTTCTGGTAAGCATACCTTTCTGATCTGTGACAAAGTAAGCAAAGTGTGGACAGCCCTTTGCTGGAGCAGCTAAACATGCCAGGGCGGTTCTTCATTATTGCACGAATCCTGGTTGGTACATAATGAAAACCCAGAGCCAGATATCGGGGAAAAGCTGGAATGTCAGAGAGAGGAAACAGACTACGGTCAGTTCTCACCCAGCCAACTTCTCAGGCTGAACAGGGTAAATGCTGTCTTCAAGGGTCCTCAGCCTGACTGATTGCTTCTACAGAATACCAAAATGTCTGCTCCTCCTGCCTTAAATTCCTCCTCATCCAGTTGTTTCACTTCCAGGTTCAACTCTGCATCATAATCTTAGACATAGGATTAAAGGTGTGAGCTACTACTGTTTGGTTGTTAGGCCTTGAACTCACAGAAATACAGAAAGATCTCTGTCTTCTGAGTCATGCCATTAAAGGTGTGGGTCACCACTCTCTATCCTCACAGCTTGACTGTGGGTGGTTCTGTTCTCTAGTATTCCAGGCTCATTTTATTAAATATAAAGTATACCACCAAACTCTATAGGAAAGGCTTTGCTGGCAATGCAGAGCCGAGAAGGAACAGGCATTGCCTTCAGCACTGGCTCAGAAAGTCTAGTTGGGGCTGAAGAGAAACTGCATCCCAACATAGAGTGTGGTAGAGACTGATTTGTCTTCCTACCTCAGACAACTAAAAATCTGGACAAAAGATGTAAAACAAACAAAACCCTTAAAAAGCTAATTTACCTGACAGCTCAATTATGCAAAACGTGTGTGTGTGTGTGTGTGTGTGTGTGTGTGTGTGTGTGTGTGTGTGTGTGTGTCAGGTATGTTTCCTTGAAGTGGCTTCTTCAGTCTGCAGCTCAGATGCTTGTTTGCTTCCCTGTTAGTCAGACAAGATATTAACAAGATATGTACTTAACCTAAAAAACACTGGGGAATGATTGACTGCTAATCTCCTTGATCATAGTGATGGTCTCCTGGAGACATGTCTCATCAAGGTGCATAAGTACTCTTGTACACAAATACATCAGATTGGACACTTGAAATACGTGCAGACTGCCCTCTGCTTTGATGCTCATGGGGACTCCAGTGGCTTAGTCACTGTTAACTTTCCAGTGTAGTTCAACTGTAAACATGGTAAAGGAGTGGAATGTTATAATGGGAGAGTCCCCATTTGCAGATGGAGTCAGGGCACTATTTTTTATAGGAATTGAACAGCCATAACTAATGGTTTCTTTGATGCATCTCTGTCTTTGATGCTTCTTGGTTCTGTCTGTTTAAATCTATCACCATCATTTTTAGTTTGAAAGAATATAATCTTACTACCTGATTTCATATTGTAAGACTCTCAACCCAATGGAGTAATTTACAATTCTTGAAGGTAGGTGACATTTTTTTTCCCCTATTGTGTAGGGGGATGATCTAATCCCTTCTGCATGCCAGGCATGTGTCCTGCTAATTACATCCCAGGTCCTTACATGATTTTGTAAAAGGTCATGAACCTCAGAGTCTTGCAAACCCCTGTGTTGTACAACTTCAATTATTACTCTTGGCTTTACACTAATCCAGACATATCTACACACAGAGGAGTATACAGCTGGTGCTTCCTGGAGTTGTGCAGTGTGGAGGTGTTGACTTTCGACTGGTAAAGGAAGTGACCAGTGATCCGTGTGCCTGTGATGAGAGGAAGCTGTGGTACAGCTCTCCCCACTTCCTGTTGCCTTTCCCCAGTTCACTGTGTTTCTTCAAGCTCTTGGCACACTGACCAATCCAGCAAAGCCTTCTGGTTAGAAAGCTTTTCCCTGGTGTGTTTTAGTCAGGACAATAATGTAAGGTCCTTCATCTGGCTAGTTTAGACACCATATAGTTTTTGCAAGTTCTTAAATATTTAATAAAAGTATAGGCTCAAATTATGTGAGTTTAATAGATTTTATAAGAACAATGGATGCTCACTGTAGGAAATGGGAAACTATGCAAATGAGCAAAAATCACATTCAGCAGCTTCCGTTCAGTCGTGTGTGTGTGTGTGTGTGTGTGTGTGTGTGTGTGTGTGTGTGTGTGTGTGTGTGTGTGTGTGTGTGTTAAGAAAAAGGGAGTCTTAGGAGTACTACTGAGTGAGTCCTTTGTCTTGATGATTTGTTGTAGATTTCTGTTAGGTATGTACATATTCCACAACCTAACAGTTCAGCCAGTTAATCACAGCTTTCTGGGGATGTTGAGCCTTCTGTATTGTTTCTGTTGTTTGTGTCCTACATAGTTCAAGTGTAAAGCCCCTCCCACTTTGTACATTCTTTTACTGTCTTTTCTCAGTAACTGCGTTAGTGGTTTTTTTGGCATGTCCTACCTTCTCACTATAGCCAGCTTAGCCTATCATACTGCTTTGAAAATTAGAGCGATTGCAATCTAGAAATCCTGTTGCTAGAGGTGTGTCCCTGGTGCTGCTTGTTTGAAACAGGGTCCCATGTGGCCCGGGCTGGCCTCTGGGTATTGAACCTAAGGTTTGCCAACTGGGTTAAGTCCTCAGCCTGTGCCTTTCATTCTGTGAGATTCATCCTGCTGCTGTTGTATAGCCTGGGATTCCAGTCTGTGAAGGTGAAGGCGGCCACAGATTTGAGACTTTTTCAGGCTATGTGTAAACACAGCCCTTGCCTCTCAGTTTTCAAATTTAGAAATATATATAGTAATGCCACCGTTTTGTTGTTGTTGTTTAAATTTACTTTTCTCTAGAAACAAGACTCAGTACTTTGGTTCTGGTTGTAAGAAGTCAGTCTGAGATAATTGTCCTGGATAACCGCTGGCACTGGTCAGTTTGCTATGAATGTAGTAACCATTACCATTCTAAATTCTGTTTTATTAAAAATAAAAAGTAGCCCTGTCTGTCTTGGAACTCACTCTATAGACCAGGCTGGCCCTGCTTCTGAAGGAGGAGGAGCCTACCTGTGTGGGGCAGCAGCAGTCTCCCTGGGTCAGTAATTGGTTGTTTGGTTTCTGTTGTTTGCTTTGAGGGAGGCTGTGAGGCACATGAATCTTCTAATGTTAGGACACAAAATTGAGTATATTTTATTCCCAGTCTGCTTTGAAAGGATAATATGTTTTTTACATGTCCCCCCATTTTTAAATTATTTTTAATACTTTTGGGGTTTTTGTTGTTGTTTTCTAGACTGGGTTTCTCTGTGTGACTCTGGCTGTCCTGGAACTTGCTCTGTAGACCAGGCTGACCTGAAACTCACAGAGATCTGCCTGCCTCTGCCTCCTGAGTGCTGGATTAAAGATATGCACCATCATGCCCAGCTTTTTAAATTCATATTTAATTAAAATATAATTACATCATTTAAAGTAAATGTGTATTTGCATGGCTACTATGTGCCGGCTCTTTTAGAAACCAAAGATTTTTGATGAAAAAGCAGCATAAAGATTAACCAGCACACTATGGTTTCACTGTCATCGTCTTGTCCCTCTGTTTGGTTTCCAGACTTCCCAGAGCATGCTGGGAATGTGCTCTCTCTTCACTGTCTCTTTTGTTTCCTGCAGCGATCTGAAGAGGTTGTAAGCACTGCAGTTATTCCTAATACCAAGATCAACTCCATCAGCAGGGGGTTGAGGAAGAGGAGCAAGCATGGTGAGCATCCCTCACACATCAAGGCCTCATAGTCTGAGGACAGAACGGAATTTTAAATAAATCCCAGGCAAATGCCAGGGCTGCCAGGGCTACAAAGTGAGACCCTGTTCAAAAACAAAACGAAACTAAAACAAAACCAAACATAAATTTCACCTGTTTATTTTTTAAACATGCTGACTGGTCAGTTTTCTGCCTTTTTGAAAGATAATTAAAAACAATTCAGTATGTTAACAAAATGCTTAGTTTTGTGAAATACAAATATGTACAAGTTGGAAATTGATATAAACACATCAGATTGGAAAAAAGGAGTATAAAGACAGAAATTGTTCAGAGCTGGACATGGTAGTGATGCCTGTGCTCCTGGAGGCCTGCTTGGTCTGTATAGCAACTTCTAGGCTGGGGAGAGTCACATAGTGGAACCTTATTTCAAAAACAAAAATGGGCTGAGGAGAAGTCTCCATAATTGGGAGCACTGGCTGCTCTTCCAGAGAATCCACACCCACATGGCAGCTCACTCCTGCCTGACACCCTCACATGCGGGCAAGACAGACAGACAGACAGACAGATGATAGATAGTTTAGAAAAACAAAGTGTACACACACTACACATAGGCGCACCCCCCACACACACACAGGAAAATAAATTATTTGATACAAAATAGTCTTGGCATTTGTAAACAGAGTTTTCATTGTGTAGAAGAATCATAGCAAATTAGGAATATATCTAAAGCTTGTTATTTTTCTTTTAGAAAAAGGCTGGGATTGGTATGTGTGTGAAGGTTTTCAGTGCATACTTTACCACCAGGCAGAAGCCCTGCAGACTCTTGGAGTAGGCCCAGAGATAAAGGTAAGTCATGTGTGTCTAGATGTTAGCGCCTCGTTGTTTAAAGGGTGAGATCTGAGTGGGTCGGTGGAGGAATCAGCAGTAAGAGCCCTGTATAAATTATTTTCTTTCTGTGATCCTGATTTTGTAAATAGGCTCCATGGTGACCTTGACGCTCATTCCTTCCCTAACTCCAAGGTTAGAAGTGTATCTTGAAGTCTGTCTTTAATCTCCAACACTGAAAAACAGTATGAAGCATTTATTTTATTCAGTGTTTTCCTTGTATCTGATAAGGAAAGGCAGGTGGGGCCCCGAATTTGATCTGTAGGTGTGAGAGTGTGTGTAAACCATGGTAACAGTTCACCACCTGTTTCCTTCACCTTAGACGGAAGTTTTACACAATTTTTGGAAGCGCTACCTTGAGAAGAGCAAGCAGGCCTATTGTAACAACCCAGTTCGTACAAGAGGAAGGAAGGCCAAGGTGAGCCATGGAGCCTGAGGGGTGGGAGCAGAATCTGCCTTGTGTGGCTGGGAGTCTGACTGTGGTGCTTGTTTATGGCTTTTCAGGGAAGAGGCTTCTGGTGTGATCCAGAATGATCCAGACTTCACAATGAATACTGGATTAAACTAGATGAAACATAAAGGCAATTAAAATTCACCTTCCTTTTTAAAGTTTTTGGTGCTGTTCTGATTTTGAGTCAGGATTTCACTCCATAGTCCAGCCTAGCCTTGGACTCCAGGCAATCCTCCTGCCTCAGCTTTTATGGCCACCACACCCAACTCAACTTTAAGGAATTTCTTACTTGTTTTGCAGTGCTGAGTGAGGTCAAACTCCCATGAGGAAAGCTCTGTGCCCCTGAGCTCCACCCCAGACTAGAACCTGGAAGCTCTTGAGGGACTCCTATCATGTCATGTGACTGTTTAGTTTGTGGGGGTTGTTTGTCTCTGTCATTTGAATTAGTAGTAGTAGTATGACTGTTTTCCGAGACCTTATTATTTATCCCTGGCTGGCCTTAAACTCACAGAGGTCTCTGCCTCAGTCTCCCAAGCATGGCGGTTAAAGGTGCACCACCACTGGGCTTATTTTGTTTTATTTTTAGATAAGATCTCCTGTATTCCAGGCCAGGCTTGCTGTGTAGTCAAGGATGGCCTTGACTTGACTCCACCTCCCACCTGCTAAATTGACAGATAGAAGCTAAGGTGCCCAGCTTTGTGCACACCATGCAAGCAGGCTACCAACTCCATCCGCAAAGCCCCCTTTATGTCATTGCGTTCGTTCGCTTGGCATTCCTGCTTACTTTACCTGGCATTTCCATATCCACCCCCTTACTGTCTCACCTCAGCAGCTTTGAAGTGAGGAAAGTCAGTCAGGCTGCCTATTAGAGCTCTCTGTCTGCGAGCAGAAGTGAAGCCTGGAGTAGAGAACAGTTCTGTTCCAGAGAAAGGCAAGTGTCCCAACCACAGATTGTGTCCGTGAGTGGTAGCTTCCCCTCAGGGCTAAGATAAGAGTCTAATCCATGGGACTCAGGTTTGGTAGAAGCTTGGGAGCTTGGCCCAGTGTTTCCTTATTTGGTCAGGTCCTCCTGGGTCTGTGTGCAAAGGTTGGTGACCCAGGACCAAGCCTACCAACTATCTCTGCAAGCCCTGCACATATGTCATTGCTTTTGCTTGATAAAGAGGCGATCCTGGAAGCAGCAGACCTGGTGTGTGTGTGTGTGTGTGTGTGTGTGTGTGTGTGTGTGTGTGTGTGTGTGTGTGTGTGTGTGTGTGTGTATGTGTGTCAGTGTGTGTATATGTGTGTGTATATATGTATGTGTGTATGTGTGTTGGTGTGTGTATGTATGTGTGTGTATATGTGTGTGTATATGTGTGTATTGTGTTGGTGTGTGTGTATTGCGTTGGTGTGTGTATATGTGTGTGTCTGTGTGTGTGTACGTGTGCAATACCAGACTGTTTTTCTTGTCTACAGTCCCTCTCCAGGAAGCACTGCAGGGCACTGTTGGGGAGCAGTTACCCAGGAAGGAACTGTCACAGAAGCTAACCTTTAAACTGAAGCAATCATTTCTGTCTGTTATCTTATGGACAGGTATTGGAAGACAGTCTGCAGTGTTCAGACTGGGACAGTGAACTTGAACTGCTAAGTGACACTACCTGTCCTCTTGAAAGTGGAGCAGAGTTGCAGTCCGAACCCCAGATTCCAAAACCGTTCCCTGTCAGGAAAGCATCACCAAAGGCAGGTAAGAGGAGAACTGATCTGCCTGAGCCTTGTAGAGACTCCTTTACTGTATGTGTATGTGCACAGAGGACATGTGGCAGCCAGAGGACAGCTCATGGGAGATGCTTCTCTCTTTCCATAACGTGGGTCTCAGATCCCTAACGCCTGATGCTCACTGCTGGCTTGAGGTTTAGAACTTGAAGCCAGCATTGTATTTTCAGAATGACATTGTCCTGCCAGCTGTGCTGGTGCAGCCTATGATCCTGGCACTCGAAGCTACAGGCAGGAGGCAAGAAGTTGAAACCCGCCTAGGCTGACCAGCTATTTCAAAAACAAACCAATGAGCAAGCACATTGTTAACTTGTCCTATCTCCTGGTAGTTGGGATGTCTAAGGAAGGGACTTGCTGAGTCATGTGACTAAGAAAAGCAAACGGAATAAAATCTTAGGGCTGTTTTTAAAAGGGCACTGGCACTTTGTGGGCTGCAGAAATGACTTGGTGCTTAAGAACTCTGGCTGGTCTTCCAAAAGATCCGGGTTTGGTTTCCAGCACCCACATGGTCGTTCAGTCTGTGATACCAGTTCTAGGGGATGTGATGTCCTTCTCTGGCCTCAGCAGACACCAGAAACCCACATGGTGGAAGGAGAGACGTGCCTCCCACAAGTTGGTCTCTGAGCTCCATGTGCACACTGGCATGGGTCCTCCCCAGAGCATCCACACAAACACATGAAAATTAAATGGAGTAAAATCAACCTTTGAAAAAAGGTAAAACCACATTTCATCTCTGCACTGCATTTACACTGCAAGTCACTCAGAATCGTGAAACACAGTAGGTCACTCAGGGCCAGATCTCAGGGAAAGGCTGAGATATCAGAGAGAGTAAACACCACAGTCAGATCTCACCCAGCTGTCTTCCAGCTTCCTCAGCCTCCCTCTTCCTGGCTGCTTCTGTCTGCTTTGTCTTCCTATGTCTGCCTTAAATACTCTCTTTGCTCAGTTGTTTCCCATCCAGGTTAAGATTAAAGGTGTAGCACCACCACTGCCTGCCTGGGAGCCTGGAAGTTCTTCTGTAAACTAAACTGGCCTCAAACTCAGATTTCCTGGGATTAAGTGTGTAGGTCACCACTCTGGGATATGCCCTGTTTATATTAAATTTGAAACATATCCCCACATGTCCCCTTTTGTGTCAAAATTTAAAAAGAAGGTTATAGCTAACATAAGAAAAACCATATACAATAAGTACAGTAATTTTATACAATATGTACAAACAATAAATGACTAATGTCCAGTCTATTAAAAATTGATAATTCAAAGAAAATATTTCATTAATTATCCTATTTTGATGAGTCCAAAGGATTATACCTAATTCACTTTCTTTCTAACTTGTATTACTAACTGAAAACTATTATTTTGATGTCTCTTAAACTTATATACTTTAACTTCAAAGTTTCTTTTCTAAAACTGTCACTAGAAAACTATAACTATAACTATCTCATCTTCAGCTACCTCAGAGACCCAAGGAAGTAATATTTACCCAAATAAACAGGAAGTGCAAGCAACTTCCAAAATCTAGAAATGACAGAGATGACATCTATCTGCATGGACAGTCACCCAAAGTTCCTTTATAAAGTTGGGGCATCATCTTCAGCCTACAGGTTCAGAGTCTCTTTTCATTTCAGTGAAGCAGGAAATCTGTTCTGCCCATTCTGGTATAGTTCATCAGTCGCTTCTCCTTGAGTCCTGAAGAATGTCTGACAGTTTTCTCTGAAAAGCAGGAACCTGAAGGACTATCTCAGCTTGTTCTGTCAAAGTTCAGAGATCATTTTCCTATGGAACCTGCATGTCCAGCTTAAGCAGCATACTGTCAAGCAGTCAATACAGGGACAGGTTCCTGTCCAGTGGCTAACCACTGCCACAAAGAAAGTAGACTCCATATGGAGTTTCTTCGATGCCCATTTTTCTCTTGAAGTAGATTGGGGCTGCCAGGAGCAGACCTGTTTCACTGTCCAGAAAAGTCTAAGTTCTTAAAATATTTTAAATGCCATATTCTATGGATCTCTGAAGTGTTTGAAAAAGACCTGTTCATCTAAAATATATTTGTTTGGTCTTGAAAACATATCTGATATGACTATGATTGAATGTAATGTCTAACTAACTTGCATTACTTTATATTTTAATTAGTTGATAATAAAAACTTTCATGGACTAGGAATTTGTATTATATTGTTACATGAACTAAGTATAATACCTTGAACAAGCATAGAGATATGTGTACAGTAAAGCAATTAATCTCAGTATATACAATTTGTATACAATGTACAAAAATCCAATCTAATGTAGAATATTTAAAGCTAGTAAATCCTTTTAAAAGAAGATTCAATAATCTATCCTTATATATTTGTATCATCTTTTTCTATTATTTTTTAGCAAGAATCTTGAATCTAATTGCTTTTGTTTAACTTTTTCTAATCATAACCATTAACAATTTTTAACCAATTAACCTAAACAATGACAATCATTTATAACCCGTTGAACGACCAAAAAACAACCCACCCCACCTCTTGGGAATGTGGGTACTGTGTTCTTAAATTTACTTCCTGCTGTCTGGGGGCGATGGCATCTTTTGGGGATCCTGAAAATAAAAGTTTTATTATATGTCAAGTCCTGAATAAGTAGCTGTGTCATTTGTTGTCCAGTCTCCGCATAAAAGGAAAGTGCATGGTTTGTCTCAAGTCCTGGTCATAGTAGTCTGTGAAGCTGGTTCATCTCAGCGAGCTGCCTCGAAATTGTCCTGAGCAGTTTGTAGGCTAAATCTGATCTTTGGTAGGTGTTTGTCAGCCTAGTGGCTTTGTCAGAGTCCATGTGAAACCATCATTGTGGGGCCCCATCTTCCCTTTGGATACTTCAAGTTCGCAATTAGGCCTTGTCATAGATCACTGCAGAAAACTGATAAGAGACTAAAACTCAACACAATGTACAGGAAGCTAAATATATAAGTATTTATTCAGCATAGGATTAGTAACAATAGTCCCTTACTTTTAGTTATTCTTCTATCCGATATGGCTCTTCTGATATGGTACAGAGATTTTGTATTTTCCTTTAACAAGTATGCTTGAGTTTAGAGAAGGAGAGAGCCACACTCCAACTCTAAAGCCAGCTTTAAATAATATAATATATAGTATAATATAATTAAATTGGGACTTCAACTTACAAAAAATAGAGATTAAGCAATGAGATTTTACCCTAAAGAGTATACTGGTACCAGTGAGTCCGATGTGGGAGATTATGTTATTCATTGTAAATAATTGTCCCACCCCCTGGTTTAATAAAAAGCGCTGATTGGCCAAAGGCAGGTAGGAAGTGTTGGCGGGGCTACCAGACTAAGAGAACTCTGAGAACTGGAAGCACAGAGCAGAATGCCAGAGAGAAGCCTGAAGAAGCAGAGGACAACTATGCTGCTCTGAGAAAAGGTACCGGACCTCATGGCTGAACAGAATAAGAGTCATGGGTTAGATTAAAGGTAAAGAGTTAGCAAGTTATATCCTTTAGAGTTCAATATGATCTCTTTATGACTGCTTACCCTGTAGGATTGTGTGGTATTCCTGTAATATGCTTTATATTATAATAAGCAAAAAATTGTTTCATTTTACTAGAGATATATGCCGGAGCATTGTCAGTCTTAATTTGTACAGGTATTCTCATGATGGCCATGACTTCTAGCAAATGTGTGATTATAGAATCAGCCCTTTTTGAACTCAAAGCAGTTGTCCATTGAAATCCTGAAAACATCTATTGTATGATGGACATATCTTAATTTTCCAAATTCTGTAAAATGAAATACATCTGTCGATCTGCCAGATTTCATTTCTATGTATACCTTTAGGATTACTTCCTGCTGGCAATGGAGTTTGCTACCTTTTACAATTTCTCTGGATTGTTGCCAAGCGATAGAGAAATCTTTTTTTAATCCTTTACTATTGGCATGATGTTTTTTCTGAATTCAGAGGCCTCTAGAACATTTCCTATTAATAATTTATCAATTTCATCATTACCTTGTGCTAAAGGACCTGGCAGACTCATATGGGATCAAATGTGTGTTATATAGAAGGGATGATTTCTAGTCCTGATTATTTCTTGTAACTGAATAAATAATGAAGTTAATTCTGACTCATCATTAGTAAAATCAGCTGTTTCAATGTGTAGAACAACTCTTTCTGCATACTGAGAATCAGTGACTATGTTAAGAGGTTCAGTAAAGTCCATTAATACCATCACAATAGCATATAAGGGCTTTGAGCCACTTTACTTATATGTTCTGATTTGTAACCTGCCTTTCCTGATTTGTTTGCATCTATATAAAATGTAGGGGCTCCAGAATTGGTTTATCTTGTACAATCAAGGAAGAATCCAAATAGCTTTCTTTATAAATCCAATTCTTTTGCGTTGAGGATATTTGTTGTTAATATCTCCCAAAAAATTACTGCAGGCTCTTTGCCAAGGTTCACTTTCTACCCATAATTGGTCAATTTCTTCATTAGTTAAAGGTACAATGATTTCTGCTGAGTCCATTCCTGTCAATTGAGTAAGTCTTAATTTTCCTTTAAAATTAAGTTCAGAAATCTTTTCCAAATATGTCTTTAATTTCTTACTCAGTTTATGTGGAAGAAATATCCATTCCAATGTAACATTTTCCCATTGCATTAAAATTCCTGTAGGAGAATGCTTAGAGGGCAAGATAACTAGAATGCAATTGAGGTCTGGATCCACAGGATCCACATGTGCCTCTTGTAATTTCTTTTCCACCAAAGCCAATTCTTTCTCAGCTTCAGGTGACAATTCTCTAAGACTATTTAAGTCCTGGTCATCATTTTAGGTTTTGAACTAATTATCAAGTTCATCTTTTTTAATTCCAATAGTGGATCGTAAATTGGCAATGTCTCCTAATAGTCTTTGAAAATCATTAAGTGTCTTCAATTTATCTCTCCTGATTTGTACCTTTTGGGGTCTGATTTTTTTTTGGCCTATTTTATATCCTAAATAATTAATGGAATCTCCTCTTTGTATTTTTTCCTGGGGCAATCTGTAATCCCCAAGCAGGCAAATTTTTTTTTGCTTCTTCAAAATTTTTTCTAAGGTATTAATGTTTGAATCGGCAAACAAGATGTTGTTCATATAATAATAAATTATAGATTGTGGGGATTTGTTATGTATTTGTTCTACTGGCTTTTGTACAAAATACTGGCACAGAGTGGTGCTATTCAGCATTCCTTGAGGGAGGACCCTTCATTGGTATCTGTTTACAGGCTGAGAATTATTATAAGTGGGCACTGTAAAGACAAGTTTTTCTTTGTCTTGTTCTTGTAAAGGTATTGTAAAGAAACAGTCTTTTAAATTAATAACTATAATAGGCTATTCTTTTGGTAACAGAGAAGGTAAAGGAATCCCAGACTGTAGAGAGCCCATTGGCTGGATCACCTTGTTTATCACCCTTAGGTCTGTTACCATTCTCCACTTTCCAGATTTCTTTTTAATAACAAATACAGGAGAATTCCAAGGGCTGGTTGATTCTTCTGTGTGCTGAGCATTTAACTGCTCCTGTACCAGCTGCTCTAAGGCCTGCAATTTCTCATTTGTTAAGAGGCCATTGATGAACCTATATAGGCTTTTCTGATAGCCATTTTAGAGGTAGTGCTGTGGGTGTTTTTGAAAGATCAGCAGCTTTTTTACCTTGTTTCTCTATAATCTGAATGGTCTGTGACTGTTTCTCAGAATACCTTCTGATTTTTTTTTTTTTTTTTTTAACAGAAACACGTGCTAGTTTATGGTTTATTTCTGTGTTTGGAGGAATATTAATCTGTGTGTTCTATTGTTTTAATAAATCTCATCCCCATAAATTTACAGCAATGTTAGCCATATATGGCTTTAATATTCCTCTCTGTCCTTCTGCTCCTATACACTCAAGCCATCTTGTACTCTGTTTCACCTGGGATAACGACCCAGTTTCCAAAAACTGAACAATTAACTCCTGAAGGGGCCAACTTGGATGCCATGACTCTGGTGAAATTATTGATACTTTCGCGCCTGTGTTCAATAAGCCTTCAATAGTAACATAATTTATTTGTACTTTTAATTTTAGCCTTTGTTTATTGATTGAAGCTTGCCAAAATATTTTCTTTATAATTTTTCCTGAGTTTTTGTCTTTTTTTTGTAGATTTTTCTATCATTCCGTGTAGGAAGTCTTTTTAAAATAGGATTTAATTTTTTTAATTGTTCTGGCAAGGTGTTTCCCCCACAATGGCAGGTTAAGACTGGAGTGGATTTGATATGAGGGCTTTTGAAAGCCCCCTTAGGGAGTTTCCTGAGGGCAGAAAGTTACCTTGTCTGTCTTTTGATGATCTGCAGTCATTAGTCTAATGTGGTTTTTGTTTTTGTTTTTTTTCTCCATACCTTCTGTATATTCTAGAAGGGAGGGTGTTCTCTTGGGATTATTCCTAACAAAAGCACTATTTCTGGGAACCCCTACAATTTCTTTTTATGTGATCTTGCTTTCCACAATTGTAATATTTAACATTTTGACTTTTTCTTATACCTCTGGAAATAAGCTCTCCTACCCAGTTATCATCACTGTCATAAGACTAGATTAATTGTCTCACAAATCCAATCCTCCAAGGGTGCTGACCTTGCTTTTAAAGGTCTAAGTATTTTTCTACATTGTGCATTAGCATTCTCCAAAGCCAGTGATTCAATTATTATTTGCCTGGCTTCTGAGTCTGGTACCATTCTGTTTACTGCTGCAGTTAATCTGTGCAAAAAGTCTGTAAAAATTTCTTTTGGGTTTTGAATTACCTTCATGAATGATTCAGTTTTCTTTCCTATTTCTTCAATCCGATCCCAGGCATTTAAAGCTGCCATGTGACATAAATCCAGAGTATGTTCATTGTATAAAGACTGCCTTTCAATATCAACATAATCTCTCTCCCCAAGAAGTTGGTCTTGGGAGACTTCTATGCCTCTGGCCCTGCTTCTTTGTTCTATTGTTTAGCCTCCTCCCTGCACCATGTTTTCCACTGTAAAAGTGGTTCTGCCTCTAACACAGCTGTAGCCATATCTAACCAGTCTTTAGGGGTGACCCTGTTACTCATGACCAGCTGTTCAACATTTGTTTTACAAATGGTGAATGCATCCCATATGTCACAATTGCTTCTTTTACTCTTCGTAATTCTAGCATTTCTACTGGAGCCCAACTAGCTTCTGTATCATCTTTATCATTGTTCAATTTTTTTAAAGGTTACTGGGTATATTAATGTTGCCTGTTTTTGTCTAATTTTAGACGACCTTGCTGAAATTGGTTCTTCATATTCCTCTAAATTTGAACATCTTTGTGTTCCTTCTTGACAGGCTTTTTAAGACCTTTTTCTGGTGTTTACATTAATTGACTTTTTAAATGATAAAACAAATCAAACCAAAATATTCATGTTAAACAGTGTGATAAACATTATGATAGTCCATCTGCCTTATTTATCTTTTCCTTTACTGGTTGTAATACCAGTTTGTCTAGAGAAAGATCACAGAAGGACCAAACACCGTCCATTGCCTTAAACAAATTCCCCCTTTAAAAATTTTTTGATTTACTCACCAATTTGTTGTTTTGTGATGATTCAAATGACTGTGAAGTGGGGCATCAACCCAGTGTGGTAGCAGCCCAAGGAGGGGTCCGAAAAGAAAAACGAAACAACCCACCAGGGAAAAGAGGCCACTGTCTGAAAGACTTACTCAGATGAGAGTGAAACGGAAACACGTGTGTGCCCGGTCTGCCTAAGACTGGAGCTTGACTCAGAATAGAAAGTCTAGCCCACTGGTAATTACTCCTCTGGCCACATGTTGCTCTGACTGGCAAGTGCCTTTTGGGTAGGGAGGGGAGGAATTCGTGCCCCAAAGTTGAATGCCACGTATTGCACGAATAAAGGAAACTCAGAGCCAGATCTCTGGGAAAGGCTGAGATATCAGAGAGTAAACACCACAGTCAGATCTCACCCAGCTGTCTTCAGCTTCCTTAGCCTCAATTTTCCTGGCTTCTTCTGCCTGCTCTGTCTTTCTATGCCTGCCTTAAATACTTTCTTTGCTCAGTTAAGGCGTGGGACCATCACTGCCTGCCTGGGAGCCTGGAACTCCTTCTGTAAACTAAGATGACCTCAAACTCAGATTTGCTGGGATTAAGGGCGTAGGTCTCCATTCCCGGATATTCCCTGTGCTGGCATTAAAGTCTGATCCTTCTAGACTGACTGATATCTCAGACTGTTTTTATTAAATTGAAACATATCCCCACACTAGCACACACACACCCACACATACCAGAACACACACATCCATACACACCCACACACGCATCTTTTCACCGCTGTTGGCATGTTGGGATCACACACACACACACACACACACACACACACACACACACACACCCCGCCCAGGGTAGAATTCCTCATCTCTCTCCTCTGCCTTTGGATGCCCTGCACTGCCATTGTTCTGGATAGCACATTTGTCTGTCCATTGTACTTTTGTTTATTGCTCTGAGGAGAGGGGAGACATCGTTCACTGTCATCCCCCATATCTAGGGGAGCGACACGACACAAAGAGTGAGATCCACCCCTGTATTGTAAGATGGACAGAGTCCACACTAGAGGGTAGCCTGAGGGTGGGAGAAAGTGCCCGCTCCCTTGCAGCTATGGAAGAGACCTCCCTGAGGATGTCAAGCCAAGGACTCTTCCTTTCACTTTTCCTTGTAATCGTTTCCCCTTTGATTCCAAATAGTGTGTGTTGGCTATTTGTTCACTTCCTTCTCTTCAGAACCTTGTCCACCTCTCCCACAGATACCCCAGTTACCTGCCCGCAGCCTGCTTCCCTTCCTACACCTCCATGGACCTTCATTGCCACATATTCATGCAAAGCGAATCCTTTATGATCAATTTGGAATGCCCCTTGTTTGGTTATTCATTGTCTAAAATCTTGTTTTGTTCCTGAAGAATCAGCAGATATCTGTTCTGGATCTGTTGATGGAGTGGAATACTCGGAGCAGAAGAAGGGCGTCCTGAAGATGACCGTGCCCAGGACCCTTGCTCTCTGCTCTCTGTCCTTGCTCTGGCAGAGAGAAACAATTACTCTTTCAGACCTTTTGAGGTGAGCTGAATTTACTTCCTATCATTTTTTCTTGATGATTTGTGTGAACTTAGGAACAGCCTTTGAGTATTCTCAGTTTTACAAGAAAGCTTTCAGTGAGGAAAGGGCTGGAAAGCTTGGGTATTGTGTCGGCTACATTTCTCCTGTGAGTAGAACTGATGGAAGCAACTGCCTTAGAAGAGAGGCTGGTGTTTGTTTGTGCTGTTGGGGTATAGTTCACCATGTTGGGGGTGGCTGCTCACAGGGACTCCACTGTCTTTACTCCCTTCCTGTTTTGCATTCGGTCCAGGACCCCTAGCCCATGGGGCTACCACCTGCATTCACAGTGGATTTCCCCTTAGTTAACCTCCCTGGGAGCATTTCTCCAGACATGTGTGAGGTAGATGTGACTCCTGGGTGAGTTCCAGTCCAGTCAGATTGACAGTGACAATTAATCATTGCATGGAACTTTGGCTCTAATTCTTGAAGTTAATTCCTTTAAGTCTGCTAGTTCAAATTTTTACTAATATGGAGAAATTTTAGTGCTCCCTCACATTATTATTAGTTAATATGAATAAAATACTTTATAGAGAAAAATGATAGTAATATTCTTGTGTAAACATCTTAAATATTTTTCTAAAAAAAGATGAACGGAGGATCTTTTACTAACAGTGGCCATTAGTAGTTATATAAACCATGTATTGTGGTTGTATAACGTAAAATATAGACAATTTGTTTATTAGGAGAAGTTGATATCAAAACTATAGAAAGATCCTGTTATGCAGTATTAGGCATTTACATATTTTAAGGTAGTTTAGAGAACTTTAGACAGAAAGACTGAGCTAAAAACTAGATGTTTGAGCTAGAGCAGAAGAAGAATCTAGCCCATACATGGGAGACTAAAATCATCAGAAATGAATAATATGTCTATTTCTCCCTTCCTGTATATGTGCTCTGAATAATAACATGGAGTTTAGTCTGTATATGGAATTCTCATAAGTTTGGAGCAGACTTTTGGCTCTGCCAGTTTGTTGTCACATGACATAACATTGGGCAAGTCAGTAAATGTCTCTTTGTTTCTGCTTCCTTCTTGGGAAAATGGGTCTATAGTAAAGTGATGCCTTAGGGTTCTCACTGCTTTGGCCATTGGCATAAGCAGTTAGTGGAGGTCAGAGCATCAGTAGAGCTCTGGCTAGTCATGGCTGTGCCGTAGTTTCCTCATCACCGTCATCATCATCATCATCATCATCTGTGGTTGGTCCTCTTATTAAATAGAGTGCTTCTAGCAACGGATGACAGTGCCTTTGATTTTGGACATTAATCAACTGGGTGTGAGCGGCTGCACATAGACCACTTGTGATTCTGGGGTTGAGTGCTGCCTTGCCCTGTGCCCTCACTAGATGACATCATCTTCTTCCAGGACTCTAATTATTATCTCTGTGTTGAAGACTGCCTGTCACCAACCCACGCTTGTTTAGTGAGGGCCAGACTCACATTTCATCTGTAGAGCTGCCCACTTGACTGCTTGATGTCTTTGTGGTTAAATCAGTGTGACTAAGAAGTTCTCAGCATCTGCCTCCTGACCCTGCTCCTCTCCAGTGCTCTTCACACATGCTGTGAGCCCTGGTGTTCTGGCCGGGAACAGAGCATCATCATCTGGGCTCTCTCATCACTCCACATACACAGTCAGTCATGTGTTCTACCACTTCTGCTACCAAAACCCTGTAACCATTTTCCCCTCCGCACCTCACTGCACCTCAGCTGGGTGCTCACTGACTTCCCAGCGGAGCTCTGTCTGCAGTCTTGACATTCAAGCTGCTAACTTGGGTCTTTCTCAAAGATCCCTGACCCCGAGTACCCGATGGTGTCCCAAGACAGTGTGTGAGTGGGCAGCAGAACTCTCTCAGAACTTTAACAAGTGGAAAGACTTAGCTGCAGTCTCCTTGAGTAAAGCCCTGTGTCCATGGAGCAGACAGTCCCTGTCCCGTGCCTCTCCCTTGCTCATCCTTCTCCCCAACAGAAGGGCTAAATGCCTTCAAGGAGATCTGATGTAGTTAGCTGGAAGGCTGTCACTATGCTCCTTGGGGTGTACAGGTTGGGGACAGAGCTTAGTTGCTTGGGGCACTGGGCGAAGAGGGCATCACCATTGTTCTTTGAGCTCTGCTTTTCCCCCAGAAAGAACTCTAAGACCAAGCCTCCACTTGTGGCTGCTTGACCTGCAGCTCCAGCATTATCTGGGGACTCAGCACAACCACAGGAATCAGACTCTGTGGTAGGGCCTGTTTATCTCTGTTGAGTTGCCCTCCAGGAGATTCTTCAGAATATTCAGCCTGAGAGCTAAGGTTTGCAAAGCTAAAAAACATTGGTCTGCAGGGAAATGCTGTTAACTTGTCCAGAGTGCATATGGCTTACTTCCTCTTTCTCCTTCCTTCCTTCCTTCCTTCCTTCCTTCCTTCCTTCCTTCCTTCCTTCCTTCCTTCCTTCCTTCCTTCCTTCCTTCCTTCCTTCCTTCCTTCCTTCCTCCCTCCCTCCCTCCCTCCCTCCCTCCCTCCCTCTCTCCCTCCCTCCCTCCCTTCCTTTCTTCCTTTCTTTGTTCTTTCTTGTTATGTTTCTCTTTTCTTTCCTTGACACAGGGTTGCTCACTGTGTGGCCTGCCTGGCCTCTAACTCAGAGAGATCCACCTGCCTCTGCCTCCAGTGCTAGGAATAAAGGTGTGCATCACTATGCCCAGCCCTACGTATCTTACTGGTGCTTGTAAGCAGTCGTTGGCTATTTATCTTTGGAGCAGCATCCATAGGCCTCAGGGTTAGTTCTCATCTCTTCACATTAGCTGTAAAGGATCCTCCTGCTGGCAGTAATGATAGAAAGTAACAATAGCCAGCATTTACTGTACAAATATTTGTTGAATATCAGCTCGCACAGTGATCTGGAGTTTAGACCCTTGAGATAGAGTTGGGAAATACGTGTTTCATGAGGACTAGATAGGGAGGAGGCAGATGGACATGAATAAAGAAGAAAGTGACCAGTCAGGCCGGTATAGATCAGAGGCTGAACTAGGCTTCTTTAGATTATGAGCGGGAATTGAGCTACACTTTGAATGGAAGAGCAGCCAACCGGTGGGGAGGGCTGTGAGGCCAGACTCTAAGCAGGGGTGGGGTTTGTATGATCAAGGAGCTGAGAGGAGGAAGGGGACTGGGAGGTGAGTAGGACACAGGGTGTCTTTATAAACCTTGCCAGGGGCAGGAGTTTCTGATACTTTCCTACGTGCATGTACAACATGTTAGTTGTTTCCACCGCCTCTACTTCTCCCTCATCACCCATAGCTTTTAAAAACTGAGGTATAGTTTACATATAATAAAATTCTAAACCATTAAAAATATGCAATTCTTTAGTTACTAAAAGTACTTCCTGCTCTTTCAGAGAACCTGCGTTTAGTTCCCAGTGTGCCCATGGCATCTCACAATTTGTAAGTCCAGTTCCAGGGGATCCAATGCCCTCTTCTGGCCTCTGTGGGCACCAGGCATACATGTATTATGCAGGAAAACATAAAATAAATAGTCTTTAAAAAGATACACAGTTTATACCAGGCTTGGTTGTGGAAGCCTTTACTCCTCTGTACTCAGGACACAGAGGCAGAACGTGTGAAGTGTATTCCAGGCCTGCTAGGACTACATAGTGAGACCTTCCCACATAACAAAACAAATAAGAAAATGTCATTCAATGGTCATTAGTATATTGTAACCTGTCACTACTGCCTGTTCCCAAATACCCAGCAGCCACTTCCCAAATTCCCACACAGAGCCTTATATTAATTATAAATGCATGGCCAATAGCTCAGACTTATTACTAGCCATAAAGAAAGCAAACTCCTGGAGTTTTTTCGATGCCCATCATCTTCTTTGAAGTACATTGGTGTTGCCAGGAACAGATGTGTTTCATGCCAAGAAAAGTTTAAGTTATTAAAACATTTTAAATGCTATATTATATAGGTCTTTGAAGTGTTTGAAGATTACCTATCTATCTGAAATATATCTCTGTATACCTAGAAAACCTAACAAACATGACTATAAGTTTGATGGTTATGGGTGACTATTAACCTTACATTTTTAAATGGCCTGCATAAACACAATACTATAAACAAGAGTAGAAATATACATATAGTACAACAAAATTAACTTTACATTTATGTCAATAAACTAAAATACATATCAGTGTAACTGTGATTGTTGGATTAAAGTAATCAATTCAATAATCTACCTTTCCCCCCATTATTTTTAAATCAGTATATCTACAAAATATACTACCATCACTTTGATACACTTTCAGAACATATTTTATAACCTCATAAATAGCCCTGTGCCTCTCAGGACTTTGGGTTGTCAGTGCCATAGTGAGCAGTGGGGAGCGTGCAGCTGGAGAGGCCATCTGAGTCCTGTGGGCTGCTATGGAAGGAAAGCAGGGAGGCAAGTGGTCTTTACTATACATTAGGTGAGGGCTCTGTTAGAGCTGGCTGTGGGAGAATGAAGTGCACACCGCTGTAATGGTCTGCAGACAGTGGCAGCTTGTTAAATTCCAGTGTCTCAAATCAGAGCTGTCAAAGCTGCAGAGTCTTTCCAGTAGCCACTGCCACAGCACTCTATTGGGCAGGAGAGGGAGGAAAGGCAGGCGTGCAAATCATTTTCCTAATGGAAATTTTAAATTCAAACGTAGACTTTGAGAAGAGGTTAAGAGCAGTACTGTAAATGGTGTGTCATTGTTAAAGTCCCACGCGCCTCAAGACCTGCTTCCCCGGGTCATTTCTTTGTTGCCTCTCCTGCTACACTGAACACGTCTCTCTGGTGGCCCTGTGGTCATGTCTCCTGTCTGCTGGGCTGGCTGGTAGGGGGTGTCTCTTCTCGTTACTCACTCATTGCTCGCTTGTGTTCTCACTTTTATTATATATACTTTTATATGTATATGTGTCATATATTATTACATATGTGAGTATTTGGAAGCCCAGGTGGTGTTGGAAGTTATAGGTATGTTATATCATGTATATAATAATATTAAGCCAATATTCTAGTTGACTGTGCATTGATACTTTATATAAACTAAAACAACTCATGACCACCCAGTTGCAAAAGGTTTTCATCCATTTATACCTTCAATATTTAACCGTTAAGTTTCCAAGGCCCAAAGGAATCACATTTTAATTTTGAAATTGACTTGAGGTCAATACTTTATTTTCCAGGAAGCTGGTGACAATGGAGGCCAAGGCAGTGCAGCAGTGCATTCTGGGTGCTCATTCCCACTGGGTCTTATTTCCACACATCAGATCCTTGTCCTGTGCATGTGCTCTCTCTCTCTCTCTGTCTCTCTCCCCCTTTGTCTCTTATGTAGCACACTGTAGGATTACTGACTAGCTTGACCTCTTAGGTTCAAGCTTGACCTCTTAGGTTCACTGCTGTTTTCCCACTAGTGCCCACCATATACCCACTAGTGCCCGTCATATACCCACTAGTGCCCACCATATACCCACTAGTGCCCACCATATACCCACTAGTGCCCATCATATACCCACTAGTGCCCATCATATACCCACTAGTGCCCTGTCATATACCCACTAGTGCTCCGTCATATACCCACTAGTGCCCACCATATACCTACTAGTGCCCACCATATACCCACTAGTGCCCACCATATACTCATTAGTGCCCATCATATCCACTAGTGCCCGTCATATACCCACTAGTGCCCTGTCATATACCCACTAGTGCTCCGTCATATACCCATTAGTGCTGTGTCATATACTCACTAGTGCCCACCATATACCCACTAGTGCTAGTCATATACCCACTAGTGCCCTGTCATATACCCACTAGTGCCCGTCATATACCCACTAGTGCCCGTCATATACCCACTAGTGCCCATCATATACCCACTAGTGCTAGTCATATACCCACTAGTGCCCTGTCATATACCCACTAGTGCCCGTCATATACTCACTAGTGCCCGTCATATACCCACTAGTGCCCGTCATATACCCACTAGTGCCCGTCATATACCCACTAGTGCTCCGTCATATACCCACTAGTGCCCTGTCATATACACACTAGTGCCCTGTCATATACACACTAGTGCCCGTCATATACCCACTAGGGCCCATCATATACACACTAGTGCCGTGTCATACCCCATAACTTTATTTGACTTGATGTATGGAATATAAAAAAAAATGTTTTAGTCTAATTTTAAGCATCTGGTATTTTTTTCAGACTCAACATCTGACTCAAAATGCTTGGCCTGCATTGGGATAGAAACCTTAATAGCTTTATCCAGTGTGCACTGGGCTAGACCCTGAGGACAGAAGTGGGGACAAGGAAACAGGGGCCAAGGAAGAGCTTCTGAAGAAGGTTCACAGGATTGGCAGGAGCTAGTCATGTGATGGCAGCCAGCCATGAAAGGCTTGCTCTGGAAGCCTGGGTGTATTGGTTAGAGTTAGACACTCTGTAGACAGTCAGGTGACTGCTCACCTACAGGGGTGCTGGGAACAGGAGCTTTCTCTTTTAAAATATGTGGAAGATAGAATCCACTGAGCTAATTCTCCCTTTCCTGGTGGAGGAGGAGGTTTTCAGAAAGTTTACTCAGAGCCAGCACACAGCTCTCATTGAGACTTCTTTCGGTTAAGTACAGGTTTGTTGAAGAGGACCGTATCCCGTACATAAATGCTTTTCAACTGTTTCCAGAGGAGATGAAGGTGTATGGTCGTGACAAAGGCATCTTTGCTATAGAGGTGAGTTATGTTCCTTTGTGTTTAGCAGCAACAGGACTGTTGTCTGGTCCTTGGTGCAGTGTTTGATTTTGCCATTACCTAACATGTCTAAAGTCTGCTTTCAGTAACTGTACCTTTATGTGTCATATACCCCACTACCTTAATGGAGAGTAGATGGAGTCTACTCTCATATGACCGCTCTGAAAAAGATGGAGTTCTGTCTGTCACTGCTTGTACACAGCATGACTCAGCAGGAGAGAAGAAAGTCTGTCGCTTATGCCAGGAGGTACCAGTTCAAGTCTTCTGCTTACGTTGGCTTGTCTTCTTCCTGAGACACTTCTCACTGCATCACCTGCTGGTCTTGAACTCACTGTCCCTTACCTGAGCCTGCTGAGGTTACAGGTGTGCACCACACACTTGGCCTCCGTTACTTTTCTCTAGAACTGCTTTTCATTCTGTCCTTCACTTGTGCGTCCTTATTACTATTAGAGTACTCAGGCTACTTCCTCTCTGCTCTTCATTAGATGCTTGGAAGTATGCTAGGTATTAATACTAAATGTTGTCTTCCATTTTCCACAGAAGGAATTATTGTCCTCTGCTTTTGTGGCCTCTGTGTTGAAGGCAGTGTTTACAGCTTAAGAGACTTCTGTGGAATGCATGCAGTCATTTCTGACTCTAGGAATGCTTGTGGTAACTTAATGAAGACAGTGTAGTTTATAACACAGTGACATTAAGGTAAAACGTTGTGGCTTTTCCACAGCCTTATGTGAGAGGCCTGTGAGGCCTGAGTCTGAGCTGGATCCCACTGTAGAAATCTTTGGTTCTGTGACCATTTTTCAGTCTCGGTGAAGACAACAGCTAGAGAGAACACAGGTCTGTTCTCCAAAAACAAGTAGGACAACAGTGTACAAACCCCAAGAACATGGGGGTTGGGAAATTGACTAAAGTGAACAGTACATTGAGAAGTACTATTTATTTATGAAAAGCAAAATAAAACCAGCAGCAACAGAAAACTGCAGAACTTTGAGTAAAAAATGGTGAGTCTGGAGCATTTTCACCTGAGTTGCTCCCACGTCTCAACTTGGTCTAAGCTGGTGGGATGGTCCTACCAGGGTGACTGTTACCATTAACTTCATTGCTGGGAGAAGCAGAGGCCAAGTGAGTATAAAATCCACAGGAAATGTCCAGAGAAAAGCCTCACCCTACTAACCAGAGATTGCCTGCTGGTGGACCAAGCCAAAGAACCACAGTTACTACGGGACAGTGCAGATTCTGATCACGTGTCTCTACTGATGACTGTGGGTCGGAGAGAGATTGGCATCAGTCAAAAGTTGAGGCACAGACCGTCACATGTGTCTGTCTACCTTTCTGCCTGTTACTTTATTATTGTTCAATCTTTGAAAAGTAGGTAGAGTTCCTTCTTCAAAAATAGAATTTGAGGCAAGGGAAATAAAAGATTAGGACCAAATTGTCTAAGAATTTTCTTTCTCGTCAGCTGGTTAATGCTCTTAGAAAATACCTTCTCTTTATCTTTCACAAGGAAGTCGGCTACCTAAGTAATTTGATAGCATGATGGGGAGGGCCTTCTTGTCATGTTTATTATTAAAGGGTGAGTGAGGAAGAAAGCCAGTATGATGCAGATTGCGTAAGTGGTCTCACTTTTCAGAAAGTCATTTCTGTTCACATGCCCTGTGACATAAAGGTTGAATCAGCTCTTGTCCTATGCTGGCTCATCAGTACCGATATCATACAGACAGAATTTGGAAAAAGTTCCAATATTTTACTTTGTCTCTGAAATTAATTAGAGGAATAGATTGCAGTCCATTTGCCAAATCAAGGACTAACAGGACCATAGTGTACCCATGAGTCTAACAGGATCATACAGGGTAAAACTCTCTTATCCAGGCTCTGTTATCTGTGGTCAGCTATCTGTGGTCAGTAGAAAAACATTGAATGAAAATTTCAAGAATTAATTCAAAAAGTTTGAGTAATGTAATGGAACACATCGTGTTTTGATTTTTGGGTAGTGTAATGGCCTTCCTCTGTGCTGCTGCCAGGATGTAAATTGTCTTCTGTGCAGCCTTTATCGACGCCCAGCACATGACCTCCCACTTGTCACTTGGCAGCCATTTGGTTATCAGACTGACTATTCCAGGATCAGTACCAGTCACAGCACCTAGATTCTGCAAATACTGATGTACTTAATAATGACATAAGATACAGGATCAATGATGTCAACAATCCAGGTGTGCCTAGGAGCAGCCATATAATGTTATCTTTAGGTGGAAAGGCCAAAACACTGGATGATATTTTGAGAGTGAAATTCCATTTACATCACTAAAAATGAATTATTATTTGAATCAGGCTTGGGGGTGGAGTATGTGCATGTGAGTGCATCTGAGGAGCCCAAAGGCTTAGGAATCCTTCTGGAGCTGCAGTTACAGGTGGATTTGAACTACCTAGTGATGCTGGGAACTGAGCTCAGGTCCCTGGGATCCCAGCATGTGCTCTTAAGTCCGACACTGGTTTCAATTCCCGCCACTTGCTGCCCTGCTGCTGTTCACTCTGCTTGGTTATTAGTTGCTAATCTCTTACTGTGCTAACTTTAGACTTAAACCATATCCTAGGTCCATGTATGTATATGAAAGGAGCCGATACAGGGCTGGGCACTACCTTGGAGGTTTCAGATATCTGTTAAGGATTTTGGAATATATGCCAGGGGTTACTGTAGTTTATAATGAAAACAGAAAGTCATTGATGAGAGTCGGCTCAGGTGCTTTGAAAATGATAACTTGAATATCAGAGTATTAAGAGCGTTCCTTGGCAGCCAGTAGAGCCCGTGTGGTTTGGAAAGTGGTTCCTTTTCCTTCTTTAATATGTGTGCACATGTGTGTGGACATTTGCCGTTGTCTTCCTTCTAACAAATACTATTAAATCAGAGGTAATGGGAAGGGTGTCATGTTGTGTTGTATAATTTTTTTGGTAGAAAAATTATTTCAGAAAAGAAAGTCAGTGTTTTATTCATTCTTTGAGAAGTGAAATTACAATTTAAAAATTGTTCAAAATAAGCTGGATGGTGATGCATACACACACTTGGGCTAGTGAGATTGTATATCAAATAGAGGAGCCTTTTTCCAAGCCTAACAACCTGGGTTTAACTCCAAACTCACATGATACAAAGAGATAACCCCAGGCCTATACATATACACACACATAAACACATGCTAAGTAAATAAATGAAAAAAAAACTTTAATCATACTTATCATCTAGAATGTTACATTTAAATAAAAACATTTTACTGGCTTATTTCCATTTTTAAAATTGTAGCCACTTTTAAAAAAGATTTTGTAGTAGTGGGGGTTTCTGGGTCCCGGGCGGCCAGAGGTCCGAGACTCACAGACCTGCCGCCTGAGACCCCTTAGCCGCCCACTGCTCAGTCCCCAGAAATGACTCAGACACTTATATTAACTTGATGCTGTTCGGCCTATGGCTCAGGCACATTGTTTGCTAGCTCTTACATCTTAAATCAACCCATTTCTATTAATCTGTCTGCCACGTGGCCCGTGGCTCACCTGTGCTCCTACATGTTGCTCCTTGGGTGGCTTCAGCTTGGTCTGCCTCTGACTCCGCCCTTCCTTTCCTACCTATTCTGATTCCTCCTCCTAATTCTTCTATGGTGCCTGTCATGGCCCAAAACAGCTCCTTTATTTAAAGATTGAGAATCATAGCATACAGAAAGGCATTCCCACATCAAGATTTATTTATTTTTATTTTTTCGTCAAGGTTATTGAAGACACTTTTTTTCTGTGAAAACTGAGCTTGTTATATTTTTGTGAGGTACTAATTTGGAAGCATTGAACCAGATCAAAGTGTATGACTAGAAAGACAATTAAGCAGGCCACACCATGTGACTGGTGTCTCAGATTATTAAATGCTAACTTTCTGCATTGAGTTGGGATTTAGTCATGGTGAGAGATTTGTCTAGCACATTACATTCCTCAGATCCAGTATCGGTACTGTAATGTTCTGACCAAAGTTGTGAAGAATAGTCCCGAAAATCTTGGCGAGCAGAAAGCAAGCTTGGAGGGGGTCGATCTGAGGGCACCATCTGTAGTAACCATTTCCATCATGCCAGAAAAGACTGAGTGTGCTCCCTTGTGATGGTGAACATCCCCAGTCTTGGAAGCAGAGTGCGGCTGCAGTTCCTGCTTGACCTGGAGAAAGCAAAGGAGATAGCAGTAGAAAACCTCGTTGTTTCAGGAAGCCCTGGTTTGAAATGCTTTATAATTGATTATTCACGCCAAGTCTGTGGCTATGCTTCATGCGCTGTTAACTGCCCTTTTTAACAGGCAAATGTGTGACAGTAGTTAGGTAGCTGGCCTGGCAGCTCTTACTCTAAACATAGCCCAGGCTGGCCAAGGCAGGCCTTAGTCTAGAGGGATTACAGGACTCCATGGAGCGGGTCAGAGAACAGGAGGCACAAGAAGGGTACCGAGGTAAAGGGGCTCCAGCCTGCTACTCCTAGGCAGAGATGGCTCATAGGAACAAGATCCTGTGATAGAGGGCTGAGCTGGACGAGGGGCTGCTCCTTCAAATTGGAGCTGTTCCATTCTGGCCTGAGGCCAGGCCTGCTAGGCAGAGCAGTCAAGTGGGTGGGCTTCTTCCTGATAAGGCAAGTTAGTGTTTCTTGGCTTGGACAGGGGTGAGGTCATTGGTGTGAAGGACAGAGGACACCTGTTTTCTAGCCTCAGTCAGCTTGTCAGAACATGGCAGAATAGCCAAACCTGGACGATAACCAAGCAGGAAACATCTTGAAGCCTCGTTTGGGAGAATAAAACCTCAAGTTCTTAGTCTTGGAATTGGCCTGGACTCAGAGTTGGTATTTTATCTTTATGTATGTGTGTTATATGTAATACATGCACAAATGTGTACAAATATATGTCTGAATGTGTGATGTGTGTGCATGTGTCTATAGGTGTCTGCACCCATATACTTATGCAGAGGCCAGAAGAGGATGTCAAGTGCCTTCCACTTTTACTGTTTCCCTAAATACAATGAGATTTTGCAAAATACAATTTGTTTTGCGTGCATCTCTCACCAGACCAGAGACTCCCTGTTTTTGTTAGGCTGGCTGGCCAGCAACCCCGGAGTTCTGCCTGTTTCCTGGTACCCCCTTCCCATTTCCTGGTATCCTCTTCCCATTTCCTGGTACCCCCTTCCTGTTTCCTGGTACCCCTTTTCGGTTCCTCATATCTATCCCCTTCCCATTTCCTGGTATCCCCCTTCCTGTTTCCTGGTACCACCTTTTCGGTTCCTCATATCTATCCCCTTCCCATTTCCTGTTTCCTGGTACCCCCTTTTCGGTCCTCATATCTATTCCCTTCCCATTTCCTAGTATCCCCTTTCTGTTTCCTGGTACCCCCTTTTCGGTTCCTCATATCTATCCCCTTCCCATTTCCTGGCATCCCCTTCCTGTTTCCTGGTACCCCCTTCCCGTTTCCTGGTACCCCCTTCCCATTTCCTGATACCCCCTTCCCAGGTGGGGCTGTGATTACAGATGTGCACACCTGGCATATCTGTGGGTGCTGGAAATCTGAACTCGGGTCCTCATGCTTGCATAGGAAGCTTATACCCACTGAGCCACTTCTCTAGCCCTAGTGTCTTAATTAGGGTTTCTGTCATGGTAGTAAAATGCTATGATCAAAAGCAGCTTGGGGAGAAAAGGCTTTTATTTCAGCTTACAGCTCCACAGTATAGCCCATCAGAGAGTCAGAGCACAGGTTTTAGAAGGGCAGGAACCCTGTGATGCAGAGGCCCAGAAGCAGTGCAGTTACTGACCTGAGACTTGCTCAGCTCAGTTTGCTCTCTTAGAGGATGCAGGCTCCACCCACCATGGGCTGGGCCCTGTCACATCAAGTGATAAGGTAATTCCCCACATACTTGCCTACAAGGTAATCTCATGGAGGCACTTTAACTAAGATTCCCCCTTCCCATGGGCTGCAGAAATGGCTTGGCATTTAAGAGCACTGGCTACTCTTACAGAGCACTGGGGTTCAGTTCCTAGCACCCACATGGCAGTTCACAACAGTCTATAGCTTAAGTTCCAGTAGACCTGACTCTGTCATGCAGACGTATATGCAGCCCAAGACCTATGTGGCTGGCAGATGTCATGCCCCATGTGGGCACAGTGGAAGGCAGGAGACCCTTAGACTGGGTCTATGTGGAAAGACGTTATTGAGAGCTAGATGGGCGGCAGGATTTAGATGGATAGAGAGGAAGAGAAGAAGGGCATTGAGGGATGCGCCCTCTAGCAGGGTGGGGGAAGGAAGGACTGACTAAGAAAGAGAGTGTCTGAATTTTGGGATCCTTCCTAAATGCAGCTTGAGTCAGAACTCAGGGCGGGGACAGGCCATTTGCCATTGTCCAGATGTGGCTTTAGGGGCCAGGACAGAATCCTAGTACCTTGTCCCAGATATGTTTAAATTTGTGTCAAGTTGGCAAAAACCAACCAGCACACCTAGTTTTACTTTTATTTATTAATTTCTTTAATAAGTGCATGCAGTATTTCCTTAGGACATGTCTGTGCCTGTGTATCATTGTGTTTTCCTCACGTTTGCTGATTCTATCCCCTCTCATCGCCTGTTCTCCTCTTCAAGTAGTAAGTGCCCTTCCGCTCTTTCCTGTGTGTGTGTGTGTATGTGTGTGCAAGCGCACGTGTGCGTGCATCTGATTAATTCTATTTACTGGATTTGATAGAACATGTCATGTTTGTCTTCTGAGTCTGGACTTTTTTGCTTACTTTGATCTGTCATTTCTCCAAGTGACATTGTTTCCTGAATATATATAATCTCATATGTATCTAATCACGTTATCTCTATCCTCTGATGCATGGTGAGCATCTAGCTTGGTTCCATAGCTTGGCTGTTGTAAACAGTGTTGAAATAAACACGAATGTTGGCTTAGCCCTGCAGGTATACCAAAGAGTGTTGTTGTGGAAACCAGAGAACGAGCCCCCAGCTGTGGACCAGGAAGCAGGGACACCAGTTTAAAAGGAGAGGCAGCCTGTCAGAATCCCAGGGTTGGGACTGTGGTTACATACACTGTGGCTGGGTGCTTTAAACTAATGGGAAGATGGTAGAATAGGAAGGAAGGATAGACCGTGGGGGTGGGGTGCAGGTGGAATAATATGGCCAGTCTTTCTATATGCATGAGCTTGCTCATAAGCCTGGCTTTGACATTGACGGGTCTACATACTGTTTCCTTCCTTCCTTCTTCTATGTGCATGTATGTCGGTGTGAGAGTGCTCTGACTGCTGAGCCATCTCTCCAGCTCAGCATGGCTTTTCCTTGTTTCTCTTCCTTCTCTTCCTGTCATTCCTCTAGGCCCCCCAACTCCCTACCACAATACGTTGGGTCCTATGGTACTTTCTTAGTTTTGTTTATGTATTTAGGAATCTTCATATCACCTTCCACAATGACTGCGCTGATTTCATTCCCACCAGTAGTGTATAGGAATCCCCATCCGTGTCCTTCCCACACTGTGTTGGTTTTGTATGTTGTGTGTTCTTGATGACAGCCATTTTGATTGGAATAAAATAGACACAGTATTTTGATTTGCATTTCTTTGATGTTTTGAGAGATTTCCACCAGATGTCAAATCCAGGCCACTTTCTTTTAATACTAACTAAAAACATTGTTTCATTGATTTTAGGTCTGTTTGATCTTAATCCACATAACTATACATATTTATGAGGCATGATCTCTTCAGTGCAGGTGTGCAGTGTGCTGTGATCAGCAGGTGGGGTAACTGGCATGTCTGTGTTGGGAACATGGGAATCCTCTCTACCAGCTGTTTTTAGAAGCTTGGTCTCTGTTGTTGGAAGCTGTCCTGCTGTGCAATAGACAGTCAGAAGCCCTAGGCTCTGGCCACCCATGTTCTCTCGACCTCTTGAATTGCCCCACAGGAGAACATGCTATATCATCTTCCTGAGACTTCTTGGACGTGCCCTCTAGGCTAGTCCGGGTTGCTGCATTTCATTCAAGGATTTCATTCTTTATGGCTTAATACAGCCTGCTGTGGATGTAGACCATGTTTTCTTGCCAATTTGCTAGTAGACACCTCAGTAGGCTCTACTCCTGGGCTACTGTGAGTTGTGCTGTGGTAAATGTGTATACAGCTCCAGTGCTGACCCCTCCTATGGGTAACCCTACAATGTGACTTTACTCAGTGCTAGGCTTCTAGGTTTGGTGCTTTCATGGTATCTGGGCCGACAACCTCACATTCCCCTGCCTCAGCAATTACAAGTGTGTGCCGCTGCACCCATTTCTCCTTCTAGTTCTATGATGACTGCTCTAGCTTATGTTGCCATGACAATGTAGATGAGTTCAGACCAGCAGTTGGGGTTTTCCCTACCCCCTTCTGGAGGGGTCTTTAAGATTTTTTTTTTTTCCTGCTCACTGTGCCATCTTATAAAGAGGGGAAAGGGCTTCATCTTTTTAGCAGGAGTCATCCTGAATGAGGTGAGGCGTCTCCATTGGGCTTCCTGAGAGCTGGGAGTATTGCATATTTACTCACGCACATTGCCATGCATGTGTTACCCATTTATACATCTTTTCAAATGTTTTGCTCAAATCTCTTGCTATTTAAAAATTGGTTTAATCTAAACTATTTTGCTGTTTCCTTCTTTATATAGCCTAAGTGTTTATCTCTCATCAGACGCATAGTTCACAAGGATTGTCTCCCATTTCATGGGTTGTGTCTTCTGCTGTTTGGGGTCCGACGTAATGCCATTTACTTCTTTCTGCCCTAGTTGCTTATGGCTTTGATGTCATATCCAAAGAAAATCTTTGTTCCGGCTCATGCCCTGAAGCATTTCCCTTTGTTTTCTTCTGGACTCTTCCTAGTTTTAGGTCTTATCTTTAAGCCTTTGATCCACTTTGAATTGTTTTTTTTTGGGGGGGGGGGGGGTTGTTCCTTATGGGGAAAATGGAAGTCTGGTTGTGTTTTCGCATATGGCGCTCTAGTTTTCCAGGTGCCGTTTAGTCTCGACTATCCTTGCCTGACCATATGTTTCTGGCTTCCCCACCAAGCCAGCCGGCTGTCGTGAGTGTGTCTGGGTCCCTGTTGTGTTGCCTTGGTCTTGGTGTGTGCTTTTCTGCTATTGCTGTGGTTACTATTGATTTGTAACACATTTTGGAGTCAGGTTGGTTCTTCAGACTAATTGTGCTTTGGTTGTGGAGTCTTTGTAGTTTCATAGCGTTTAGGAAGTTTATTTCTTCCTGGGGCATCTGCATTATAGCTCTACTCAGGCCACTTTCTTGACTTTTAGGTAGTTATTAGAGCATAGAAATGCTATTGACTCTTGCATGTTGATCTTGTGTCCTGCAAATTTATTGAATTCATTATTAGTTCTAATTTTGATTTGGTGTTTAGGCTTTTCTACATCTCATGTGCAAACAAGGATAGTTTGGTCTTATCTTTTCTATTTGGATGTCTTTTCTTTCTTTGCCTTACTCAGTTGTTCTAGCTAGGACTCTTCATGTACTTGCTGGGAGATGTGGGAGCGGGCGGTCTGTGCTAGGAGATGTGGGAGGGAGCCGTTAGTCTGTCCTAGGAGATGTGGGAGGGAGCCGTTAGTCTGTCCTAGGAGATGTGGGAGCGGGCGGTCTGTCCTAGGAGATGTGGGAGCGGGCGGTCTGTCCTAGATGTGGGAGCAGGCAGTCTGTCCTAGGAGTGTGGGAGCCGGCGGTCTGTCCTAGGAGATGTGGGAGCAGGCGGTCTGTCCTAGATGTGGGAGCAGGCAGTCTGTCCTAGGAGTGTGGGAGCCAGCGGTCTGTCCTAGGAGATGTGGGAGCGGGCGGTCTGTCCTCTAGGAGATGTGGGAGGGGGCGATCTGTCCTCTAGGAGATGTGGGAGGGGGCGGTCTGTCCTCTAGGAGATGTGGGAGCGGGCGGTCTGTCCTAGGAGATGTGGGAGGGGGCGGTCTGTCCTAGGAGATGTGGGAGGGGGCGGTCTGTCCTAGGAGTGTGGGCCCTGTGCATGTCAGCAAGCTACCACTGAGCTACATCCTCAGCCTCGGAAGTTTTCACTTTGGTGAAGAGTTGTGCTCAGTTGCCCAGATTGGACTTGGACCAGGTTGTGACCCTGTTGGTACAGCTCCCCAGTAGCTGAGACTACAGGCATGTGCCACCAGACTTGGTTTATCTACATCATTCTTATAATGAGACCTTTGAAATTTACTTTCAATTATTTTGAAATACTCAGTACATTATTATTGATTGTAATTACTTACTGTGTAATACATTGCCAGATTTATTCCTTCTGTCCATCTGAAACTATACCCTCTGACCAACAGTTCCTCATTTTTCTCCATCACCCCAGTGCCTAGCTTTTGGTAACCATTATACTACTCCCAAACTCTATAAGTTCAACTTCTTAAAAATCCCACCTGAAAGTGAGATTTTGGCTCTCTGTGCCTTATTTCATGTAGCATAGTATACTCTGGGCTCATCCATATCATCATAAGTAGTGGGGTTTTCTTTTTTTAAAGCTCAATAAAAAGTGTTTAATTTATAGTCTGCCATTGTGGGGAGGTCACAGTGGCAGGCACCTGAAGGAGCTCTTCATATTACATCTACAGTTGGGAGATGACAAAAATAAATGCATGTGACTTATTCACTTTCCTGCTTGCACTTGGCTGGATTTCTCTACTCTCATACAGTTCAGGACTCTGTCTAGGGAATGGTGCCACCCACTATGGACAGGGTCTTCCCACATCAATTAACTTAATTAAGAAAAATCTCTCATAGACATTCCCACAGGTCAAGTCAGTGTGGGTAATCCCTCATTAAGACTCTTCTTTCTAGATTCCAAGTTGTATAAAGTTGACAGTTAAAGTCATCACACTTTACTTCTTGTCAATTTGACAAATCAAACATCACTTTTAAACTATAGCCTTTCATATCTTGTCCCAAAGTCTTTTTTTAAAATATAATAGAAAATGTGGCCCAACTTTGAAAGTCCAAAGTCTCTTAACTATGGGCCCCAGAAAAATTAAAAACATTTTATGTACTTGTAATATATGATGACGTAGGATAGCATTCTTATTTCAAAAGGGAAGAATAAGGACATTACAGGATATAATCAGTTTTTTAAAAATCCAACAAATACCATATCTTATAGCTCAGTGTGTAGCATCTTGGGCTTCAGGAGCCTCAGTAGCCAGGTTCTGTCACCTGCCATACTCACTGCTTCTCTTCAAGCTCTGGCCATCTCCACTCTGCACCTACAACTCCCTTTGGTCATCCATGGTTCTTACATTGCCAGCATCCTGAGGTCTCCTTTGAGAGACAGCTGAGGCTTTGCCTCACTGTTCATTCTCAGGGCCTCTTCAGGGATTCTGAACCTTCTACACAGTGCCAGCCTCAGCTGCTTTCCAGAAGCCCCTCAGCCTTGCCTCTTCCATGCCATCAAAACCAGTACCATTCAGACAATGCTGAGACTGTCAGGCCCTGCTGGACCACAGCTACATTTCTACCTGAGAAAATACTTTCCTACTGCCTAATACAGCACAAGAGGTTTCACTTCAGTGATGCTGTTAGGCCCCTGCTGGGCCCTCTTTAGCCTCAGCATGATCAACACATACAGATTCTTAGCCAGCATGTCATAGGAAAGCCACAAAAAACATGCCTGCTTTTGTGTACGCACTCACAGAAGAGGACGTCAGATGTCCTAGAGCCAGAGTTGTGATAGGTGTGAGCTGCCTGGTGTGGGTGCTGGGATCCAAACTGGAGTCCTCCTCACTACTGAGCTGTGCCCCCACCCCTCTACACTCCCACTGGAAAGCCCAGTGCACTTTGCCCATAGCACTCAACAGTTTCTCCAGTTACAAGCTCTTCCATAGACTAGTCAGAGGCATAAAGCCTCCTAGTCAGGTCAGCCACCACAGTGAGCGCACTTCACAGACCTGGTCTCTGTTCTGCTCTCATCTGTTGCTGTGGTAACCATTCTCCCACAAAGGCAGTGTAGGGGAGGATGTGGTCATAGACTGTATATCTAATAAGGTTTTGTGAAAATCAGAAGACAAACCCTAGGAAGAGTTAGCCTGAAGATCATGGAGTGGAGACCCACGCCTTTAATCCTAGCACTTGGGAGGCTTCAGGTCATATCCATAGTCAAGAGCAGAGGGCCTGAGTGGGATTGCTGCCCACTGGCCTGTGCTCAGCTCCTTTCTTCGCTCTCACACAGTTGAGGGCAGGGGTCGGTGCTGTCTGATGTGGGAATGTCTGTCTGTATGCTGTGTGTATCAATCTTTAAATAAAGGACTGTTTTGGCCATGGCAGGCACCATAAAGGAGGTGGGGAATCAGAATAGTTAGGAGAAGCAGGGCGGAGTCAGATCAGATCAAGCCAGCCGCCCAAAGAAGAAACTTGTAAGGAACACAGGTGAGCCATGGGCCACATGACAGACAGATTAATGAAAATGGGTTGAGTTAAGATGAAGGAGCTAGCAAGCAGTGTGCCTGAGCCACAGGCCAAGCAGCATGAACTGAGTCATTTTGGGGGCCTAAACAGTGGTGGGCAGCTAAGGGGTCTGGGACTGCTGATCTGTGGGTCTGGACCTCTGACGCCTGGGGCCAAGAAACCATATTGTAACAGCTGTCCATCCACCAATGGGCACTTATTGCCAGCAATGTAGCAGCAGCCCTGGAGCTGCAGACTTCAGTTCTTTGGGCTGTGTGTTCCGCATGGGATGGCTCCACTTTTAGGCCTCCATACTGTCTATCACAATGATTGTATTATCCTTATTCCCACCAGCAGTATGTAAGAGTTCTTTGCTTTATACATCCTTACCAGCTGTCTTTTATTCTCAGAAGTAATCCTGAGTGAAGTGTTAGGAAAACTAGAGGGAGTTTACAAAGTCTTCAGTAGAAAAACATAAATATCATGTAGATAAAGAATTATTGGTAGCAGCCATTGAATTCAGTTTTTTACTTATATATTAGAGAGACTTTATCCCTTTTCTATTTTTTTTAAAAACTGTGTATGGGTGTTTTGCATGCATGTTTTATGTGCATGCTATGCCCTTGGAGGCCAGAAAAGAGCATCAGATCTCCTGGAACTGAAGTTACTGATGATTATAAGCTTCAGTGTGTGTGCTGGGATCTTGGGTTACTGTTAGGATCTTGGAATCTTTGTCTGATATAATAATCATTTAAATGCCATATTCTGCAGATCTCTGAAGTATGAGGGCTGCCCAGGCATATTTGAATAGAAACTTTGTTTCTAGTTACTTGTTGTAAGCTCAACCCTAAAAACATATATACAGGACTAAATAAAGCACATCCCTGTAATTAATTCCATCAGTACTTAGCATGGCTGCAGTTAGAAGACTGACTATTTAAAGATGACTGACTACTTGTGTCTTCTAACAGCCTTTAATATGTTAGCAGGTTTCACAAGACTAGGACTTCACAATTCATTTCTGTCAGGTTTAGCCCTAAAAATAATGATATTAAATTGATACTTTTCCTAGTATCAAAAATAAAAAACCTTTATATAACTCAGTTTATCCAAATATCTTAAGGCTAACAATTTTAGCTAAGACAAGGAGTCTAGACACACATCCTGAAGCCTGAATAGACCTTGAGTAGGGAGAGACATTTTCTAAGTCACTGGTTTTCAACTTTCCCAGTGCTTTGACTTTTTAGTATAGTTCTCTATATAATAGTGACTGAACATTATAAAATTTTTCATTGCTACTTCATAGTTGCAGTTTTGCCATTGTTATATGTAGTAGGAGGTTTCTGGCCCGGACTTTCGGGCCTAACCTCAAGGTTTAGGCCCGCAGACCCACAGACCTGCAGAGACACACAGATGCTTTCATTAATTTGAGGCTGATCCGCCTAAGGCCCAGACATATCACTTGTTAGCTCTCTACCCTTCATCCAACCCATGACACATCCTGTTCAGCCATGAGGCTCGGTACCTTTTCTTAGAGCAGCACGGTTGTCCTCTGCTTCTTCTGGCTTCTCTCTGGCATTCTGCCTGTGCTTCCTGTTCTCAAGAGTTTTCTTAGTCTGGTAGCCACGCCCATACTTCCTGCCTGCCTTTGGCCAGTCAGCGCTTTTTATTAAATCAGTGGGTGGAACAATTATTTACCATGAAACAACATAATCCCCTACAGTTACAAATTTCAATACAAACATCTGACATGCAGGTGGTCCTAGGTTACCCCTGTACAAATGTTTTTTTGTTTTTTGTTTTTAACCCCAAAAGGGTGAAATGATATGATACTGTTCTAAGCTCTTCATATTTTAAAACCATTATCACCTAGCTGACTCTTAAATTCTAAAGTTTAGCTGCCAGAGTGAGGTGCAACTTTAACAACTATTAAACAAGCATTGTTTTTGAACCAAAATACTTGAGAGGAGGCTTGTTCCTTCCTTAGTATAGAAGGAGATCCAAGGTACAGAAAGCCCATTAGGACTTGGAAACATATTCTTTAACTTAAATAGTTATATTCACATATACATAGAGTTAGACCCAAGTTATATACTTATATATACAGAGTTAAAGCTAGCTTATATCCCATATAAGTTAAATCTATGTCATCTACGTGTCTATATAACCATACATATATCATAAACATCTCTCAGTGAAGAATCAGCCATTCTAAAATGAAGAAAACCAAATGAAATTAACCTAATATGGAATAACTTTTAAATTATTTTATAGTTTCCTTTTATCGGCAGGTAGCAAACATAGTTCACATCATCTGGTCTTCTACAACATTCCATATACTTTCAGTCTATCAATCTGATTTTCCAGTCTTCTGCTTTCTCTCGTCTCCAGGCTCTAACCTCTGATCTTGGGACCATCCACAGAGCCAGCTTTGTTTTTCCATAATTTTCCTTTCTCCAACATCTAGCTACATCTCTGCTAGACTCTTAATCCCACGGCAGTTTCAGTGGAATGTGTCTCATCTCTCCCTTAGATGCCCACCCTCTTTTTCTGTTCTTAAATGTCCCTCAGAATATTTTTGAATGGAATGCTTCATCCCCCACTAACCCAGGCAGGTTGGACTGCCTTCCCATCCTCCCACCCGGTGGCAGGAACTCCTAGCTTCCTCTGTGTCCTGATTCCAGGACCAAGTGACCTCTGCTCTTCCTAACCTGAGTACCTTCCATGCCCCTTCACATGGCTGCTCTGACCTCATATCTGCTGCACCCCCCCCCCGTGCCAGCGCAGTGGACTAAGGTGCCCACTCTGTCTTGCATCACTCTTTCCCTTCCCCCTGTGTCAGTCAGCTAACAGTCAGACAAACAACAATAAACAGGCAAAGGGAATGAAATAGAACAAGAGGAATTAGGGCCCTGCTAAAACTGATGACCATGGTCGACATGACAGAAGGTCTCGGAATCCTAAAGACCATACAGACAGGACGGCACAGTGTCAGTAAACACTGCCTAATCCCCCTCCTTCACTACCCCAGGTTCCACATCAGGGGTGGGCGGAGATCCCTGACCTTCCCTGGATTTCACGTTGGAGAGGTACAGGCTTCCCTGTGGAAGATCCAGGATGTCTCTTGGTCCCTTCTGAGACTGCCACACTCCTGCTGAAGACTCAACCAGATACAGATGCCACAGCCCCTTTAGAGTAAGAGCATGGAGAGACAGACACAGACAGGACAGAAACAGACTATGGCTGGCCAAGCCGACCTTACCTCGGGGTCATGGGGTCCCAATCCCAGATGAGCCCCAAATGTACTGCCCAGTCTTAGCGACCCTGAGAAAGATCCCCAGAATCAAACTGACTCTGAATGCAAATGCAAAGCAAGGCTTATTACAGTTGTACAGCTGAGCTCAGCTCCTGACTGTCACACAGCAGTGCCATGAGAAGAGCCCCTCCCTTCTCTAAAGCAGGGCCATTTAAAACAAAGATTAGACAAAGACCATAGAAATGTTATCAGGCTGAGAGGTGAGGGGCCCAGAGGGAGTTTCTTTACTATTGCTGTCTGTCAGGTGGGCAGCTGGTTGATTGGTTGTCTTAGGATGGGGAGAAGATGCTTCATGGCTAGGCCCAAATGTCCTCTGATTGCTCAGGACCTAGGGTGCTTGGCCTTGGGGGTTTAGAAACTTCTCAGCTCCCAAAATAGCTTCAGGCCCCACAGCATCAGAGGCCAGATTGCAGGTGTTGGCAAGCTCTGTTACCCTCTGAATCTCTGGCCCTCTTGAAGAGCTTATGAAAATCAGCATCCTTTTAGGGATGCTCTTAGATTTTTAGGAAAACACTAATGCTAAAAGCAGTCCAGAGAACATCAAATTCAACGGCTCTTAACATTAATTGTTGAGAAGTGCTGGTGCTCTTGTCTCCCTCTGTCTACCTGTGTAAGACACATTACAGCCATGGCTTCTTGTCTCTTAAGTGCTTTGCTTTGCATTTCCTAAGACTAATATTTTTTCACATGCTGCAATTTACTTACAAATGTTTATTCTCTTTAGAGCTGTGTCATAGATGTGCCGTAATTTAAGTAGCTCTCTGTTGATACAGCGTTGTGTTTGGGGAGAAAGGGCTAAAGAAGGAAGCTAGCTGATAAAAGACAAGAGCTAAACTAAAAGTCTTCTAAATGTCTACAGTAGGAAAATGGATTAAGACAGTTATGTTGTATTGACTGAATTAAGCTGATGTGGGAATAAATGGGCTACAGCCATGAGAAACAGAATCTAAGAATCATGTTTAGAAAGTAAGACTCAGGTAAGTGTATAAACTGTTAAAATATGGTTTCTGACCCTATCCTGCCAGAGGTCCAGACCCACAGACCTGCTGCCCGCTGCTGCTTAGGTTCCCAAAATGATTCAGACACATATTAATTTCATGCTGTTTGGCGTATAACTCAGGCACATTGCTAGCTAGCTCTTTCATCTTAACCCATTTCTATTCATCTGTCTGCCACATGGCCCATGGCTAACCTGTGCTCCCAACATTGTTGCTCCTTTGGGTGTCTAGGTTGATCTGCTCCGACTCCGCCCTTCTCCTGCCTATGCTGATTTCCCCTCCTACTTTTTCTATGGTGCCTGCCATGGACCAAAACAGCTTTCACAGCATACAGAAAGACATTCCCACATCAATAAACAGATCTCATTTTTTAGTATAAGTTATTAGTGACTCAAATTTATGATAACAGGAAACTGCCTCCAGTGGACAAAGGGCTGGATGGGGAAGGCACATACTGGGTTCATCCATAGCAATGATGTCCTAATTCCCGAGCAGGTAATAGGTTCAGAGATGTTCACTTTTCTGTCTTACTTCAAAGTTACAAATTTGTGACATGTGTCCTTGTGTGTTTCTCATAAGTTTAAAGGTAGAGGGTGGGATCCCAGAAAGAGAGGCCTCAGGCAGCGTGTGGTTCAAGGGTATTTCTGTCTTACATCTCCAGCTGTGAAGCATAAATTCTTTGTTACTTAGGAACATATTTGCTGGTTCAGTCCACAAGAACTGTATGCATGGAAGGCTTATTCTGTGTGGTTGAGCAAATGATAAAAGATCAGTATGAAAAAATATATTTAAACACTTTGCTTTGGAGAGAGTTCATATTGATTTGCAGAAGTTTTTATTTCTCCACCCAAACCAGAAATTTCTAGACTGCTTCTGATGTAATCATTACATCAGAAGTCCATTAAATAGTAATATTTAATTTAGAAAAAAAGAATTGGGGCTGGGGAGATGTCTCAGTGGTTAAAAAAAACTGGCTGTTCTTACAGAGGCCCCAGGTTCAATTCCAAGCACCCACATGGCAGCTCACAACTGTCTTTAACTGCAGTTCCAGGAGATGTGACACCTTCACACAGGCATACATGCAGGCAAGACATCAGTGCACATGAAATAAAAATAAAACAAGAATTCTGTTAAGTTTGTTTAGTAAATACCTAAGGTGTGTAACTTCTGTTTATAAGCTAGGGCATTTAATAGTAAGAATTATGGGTGTGTCCATAACAGCTGTGAGATAAATCATTTTGTCAGTTATTGTGTGCTCCTTACCAGTTCTCTAGCCCCAGTGCTAAATGGTGTCTATGAGGGGACATTTATATTGCTTTTAGGAGAGCTATACTTCACTGCCAAGTAAAACTGGTGATTTCATATGGATTATCTGTGATTTAGTTTGATCTGGAGCTGCTACACCCCAGTACCCAATGTGCTCAGGCCTAGGTTCTCCTCCCTTCCCTGCACTCTCAGGGAAGGGAGGAGGGACTCGCTTTGCACTGACATTGACAGGCATAAATCTGCTGCAAAAAAAAAAGCTACCCCGCTCTTGCAGCCTCAGTTCCAGGTGGGGATTATCTGCTCCACTGGACACGGCCCATAATCTCCTTTAGTAAGAACTGTGACATTGGAACACATCAGCCAGCACAACCCAACAGTTTGTTCCCAGCTCTGATCCTGGAACCAGAACAAGTCACCGCCTCCTGTAGGTGGCAAGCCCTCCCTGGTTGTCAGTTCCTAGTGCTGCATTTGCTCTCAGGGCTTAGATTTGTCTGTGTAAATGTTTGTGAGAAGCTGTCGCCCCTAGGGACCAACTCCATACACACATCACATTCACCACAATAACACACTGAACATGAGAAGCACCTTTTGTTGCTACACAATAAATGTGTAACCATTAAGATAATTTTAGCAGTCTAAAATAGCCTTGTCAGCTCTTTTATGAATCATAGCATATATGGAAATCATTTTTCCTTTCCCCATAAAGAATACATGCTGCGGTGCTTTTTATATTGTGATAATTTTATTCCTTGTCAGTTCTCTTGGAACGAAAGTCTTGTAATAAATTTGGATTCACAGGTGCATGCAGTACTAGCTAGCTGCTCCTTAGCTGGATTTTAACTTCACAACAACCATAGGCAGGGTGCGGCCTGCACATCTTAATAGCTGAGCAGGAAGTCAGCTGTGATGGGTATTGTAATCTGCTTTATCACAGGAGCTTGCTGTTGTGTAACAGAAACTCCAGCTTGTCCTCGCCTGTCCTGAAGCATTGCTTCATGGAGGGAAATAAACTCACTGGAATATTTGTGAAATTCAATTAAAATGCTTTCCCAAGCACCCTGTTTTTAAATGCATGCTGAAGCAATTTATTATAGCCTTGTGGTCTTTTACAAAACATATTAATTGGGTGATTCCCTCCATTGTAATAAAATGACTATGCTACTCTAGAAGCCCTGTGTCACATCTGTATCCGGTGAAGTGGTGGCCTATAGCAACCTTTTGTTTTTTCAAGAGAAGGGGAAAGTCTGGGTGCTGTGGACACAGTATTTGTTTAGTAGACAGACAGACTTCCTCATGTGTGCTTCACCTCCGTTCACAAAAGTGCATTCACTCCACCATAGTGTGATGAACCTTTTCAGTGGAAATGGTTCTTTTCCATTTTCTTCATTTTTCAGGGAGCATTTTCTTCCTGCCCTCATCCTAGCTTTCCTCAGAGTCCTGGCTTCTTCGGCAGCTGTACCTGCACCAGAAATGACAGAAAATGTGACAGTGCTCAGAGATGGCCATGAAGATAATGGCACTGGAGCATGTGTGGCTCCTGGGGTCAGCTTTCTTCTGGGTTTTGTCCTATTTCTGGATATTTCTGGAGGTTTAGCATGCGCTAAGAACACCACGAGCAACCACCCCACCAAAAAGGGCTATGAGACCCCCTTTGGAGTCTTCAGCAGACAGGAGCTGCTTCCTCCTGTAGCTGTGTTAGTTCTCAGGAGGACCTTCTGCCCAGGGAGCATCAGATCTAAGGAAGCCCACTTAGACAGTAGGAACAAGTGGGACCCCAGGAGTGCTGATTGAGTTGTTTCTGGTGGGCAGGCCAAGACGGTTCCAGCATATAATTGTAGGTACATTAGGTTTTGTTACTTCCCATCATCTCTTGTGAGTTATGCCTCCCAGCCCCACGTGGGCAGCCAACCTGTTGTATGTGTTTACTTCACTAACATGAAGATAACATGTCCACATCTTTGGTGATTCATTTTTCACTGAAGGTTCTGAAGAGCGGTGCTGTTTTGAAGCCGCATTTACTTCTAGCAAAAGTCTTCCGGGTCTTCTGCTAGAGTTAAACTGAACACTTAGTCTTCTTCAGGCCCTGTCCACACAACTATGAAGTCATCGGCAGAGCCAAGACATTGTACCGAGCCACGCCGCTCTCCATTAGATACAGTTCATCTGCTGATACCCAGGAAGGCAGCTCCTATCTTTGGGGCCATGATTCTTTTATATAGTTATAAGTAGATTCTAGATGGTGTACATAGTCAGCTGCTGTCCTTGGCAGTTTTCTGAGGCTTCTCTCAAGACTTAGCTGTTTTGACATGGCTCACTAGACTCCGCAAGTGCATATGCAGTGTTCTCCTCTCCCCTCAGACAAGCAGAAGAAACAAATGTAGTGCAGGTCTAGCCAAACCTACTGAGTGGCACTCTGCCCTGGTGATTCATTCTGCCTTGAGGCAATTTTACACCCTTTGTGAAACTGAGTCCCTTTTGGTTGAAGGGGGAGAAAGACTCCTTCAGAGTGCTCAGGCTTGCTGCCTGAGCAGCACCAAATTAAGGACTTAGTTGATCAGGCTTAATGCACCCTGTCTTTAGACCTTCCTGTAGGTCTGTCACTCTCTCCCTCAGTAGAACCACTTGTGCACCTCGAGTGCTTGTGCAACAAGGCTAAGTGAGGTGACAACAGTGTGCTCAACTCCTTTGGTCCTGCTCTCCCCTGGACTGCTGCTGGACAGCACAGAAGCCAGCTGATGGCTTTTGTTCCTCACCTCCCATGTCTTAAACACCACTGGAATGTGAGTGGGTGCGCTGCTCAGAGAAAAACCAGCTGAGGATTTCTGCCACTGCAGAAGAAAAGTAAGGATGGAAGCCGCTGTGTTTGTGCATTAGTGCCCCCCCCCATGCACACACTGGCATATTGTGCTCTCTGGAGATCCACAGAGACGTCACCAGTAAGTTGGCACCTCAGACTTTAGTAAGCATAAGACTATGGCACATACCTGTCACCCCAGAATTCAGAAGGGTGAGACAGGAGAATTGTGAGATCTGCGACAAGCTTAAGCTATTTAGTGAGAGACACTGTCTCAAAAAGAAAACAAAAAATATCTGGGCCTGGTGCCATATGCCTTCTAACCCCAGTTCGGGATGCAGAGGCAGGATCGCTGTGAGTTCCAGGCCAGCCTGGTCTAGAGAGCTATTTCCCAGACAGCGAGGATACACAGAAAAACCCTGTCTTGAAAAACAAAACAAAACAAAAGATTAAATGTAATAAGCTCTGGAGTGGTTGGTTGGCCTGTGGTCTCAGACCCAGACTGACTCAGGAAATCTGGTTTTGCCATCTAAGCAGACGCCTCCGTAATAATAAGCATCTGGGGACTCTGGTAGAGAGGCTGCTTTGCCCAGTGCTACAGCACCTTATGAAACAAGCAAAGCCCTGAGCAGGACCCCCAAACTCCTGCTTTGGAGTCCCTAAAGCTCATGTGTTAGTACACTGTGGACTCCACTTATCTAGTGAGAATGTGCTACACAGACTGCAGCTTGTGTGGGGCCTTCTCCTGGGCATGCTCTGTAGGGTCTCGTGGAATCAGAGACTGAGAAACTCTGGACTGAGGCAGTTGGACACGGGTAAAAGCGTTCCTTTTCTAAAACCAGGCTACGGAGAACTTTGGGTCCTCAGAGGCCTGGCTTAATTATACTGTCAGTGGGGCTGTGGTGTGTGTCCACGGTCAAGCCAACCCCATCTCATTGCCAACCTCCCCTGGGACAGCGCTTTTACCTCATTTGAGGCACTGAAGGGAAATTCTCACATCCTCCTCTAGGCTGGTTGATAATAATATAATAATGATGGTGGGCAGCAGTTTTTGCAGTCAGCCCTGCCCTTTTCTTCAGTAAGCCTTGGTCTTCTGGGAGAAGGACCGTGGGTGTTATATACTTAGTGGTTACTATTACCGATACCAAAGTATGCTTCTACTGCTAACTTAGGATCAGGGTAACTGGTGTCTGTGTAGATTTTATACTGTTGTTTTTAAACAGTATCATCACCATTATAACCCAGGGAACACTGTTGGTGGAGATCATGTGAGAGGGATGTTTTTAACACACAGGAGTCTGGATGTGTAGAAATGCAGAAATGCTAACAAGGCTCTCAGGGTGAAAGCCCAGTGTTGCAAACTTGTGTGTGTGCCCAAGATGGCTGAGGGGAAAGCCCACATTTGAGTTGTGGTCCTTTTTTTTTTTTTTTAATTTTATTTTTTGAGACAGGGTTTCTCTGTGTAACGTTGGCTGTCCTGAAACTTTCTCTGTAAACCAGGCTGGCTTTGAGGTCGTGATCTGTCTGCCTCTGCCTCCTGAGTGCTGTAGTGTTTGGATTAAAGGCTGAGCCGCCACCACAGAGCAAGTTTTGACTTTTTGTTGGGCATTTTGTTGTCTTTTGTTGATCTCACTAGGATATGCTTTCCTCTGCCTGCTGAGCACTGAGATGAAAGTTGTGTATCACAATGTGTGTCACTACCCCAGTGTACCTCCACCACCCCACCCCACCCCACCTACCTCCACCCCTGTGTACATCCACCCCTGTGTACGTCCACCCCTGTGTACATCTACCCCTCTGTACATCCACCCCTGTGTACATCCACCCCTCTGTACATCCACCCCTCTGTACATCTACCCCTGTGTACATCCACCCCTGTGTACGTCCACCCCTGTGTACATCTACCCCTCTGTACATCCACCCCTGTGTACATCCACCCCTCTGTACATCCACCCCTGTGTACATCCACCCCTCTGTACATCCACCCCTGTGTACATCTACCCCTCTGTACATCCACCCCTCTGTACATCCACCCCTGTGTACATCTACCCCTGTGTACATCCACCCCTCTGTACCTCCACCCCTCTGTACCTCCACCCCTCTGTACCTCCACCCCTCTGTACATCCACCCCTCTGTACCTCCACCCCTCTGTACCTCCACCCCTCTATACATCCACCTCTCTATACATCCACCTCTCTGTGCATCCACCCCTCTGTACATCCACCCCTGTGTACATCCACCCGTGTACCTCTACTCCTATGCACCTCTGCTCCTGTGTATCACCACCCCCATGTACCTACACCCCTGTGTGTTCCCCTCTGAACCCCCATGTACCACCACCCCGGCTTTATTGTTATTTTCTTCAGAGCAGTATTCTATATTTGTGAGACTTTTAAATCAAGCTTAAATGTTGCTGAAATACAATTGTAACTTAGATATGTAGTAATGATGAAAGGCTGAAAAAATATGTGGAATGGTATTTTAAACCCGTTAGTCATATTTAAAAACATTTTGGGTCTCTCATAAATTTAAAAATTGGCTCTGTTTAAAAATAAAATTTCCCAAGACTGCTAGCTCACATTTGTAATCCTAAATCTTGGGAGGTAGAGGCAGGGGGAATCACAGTTTGAAGCCAGCTTGGGCTACCTAGTGAATTTTTAGACCACACCTTGGGTTGCAAAGCAAGCCTAAAAGCCAAGATAAATACTTAAATAGGAAAATTTAAAAGTGAAATCTAAATTTCTAGAAATTTAGAATCTAAATGTTAGTATAAATAAGTAGATTTACATTATGTGTAATTATTTTCTCCTCTTTATATTTCAAAAGATGGTGGCCAGTTCATGGCCAGTTGTTCAGACTGATGGATCAGCTCTTTCTGTGGCATTCTTGAAAACATACTTGGTGGCATTAGCTTACCAAATTGCTGCTCATTAGCGACCTGTTTGTCAGGAGTTTGTCATCTATTAAATCACTTTTTGGGGTGAGGTGATATTTTTCTAAGGGGCTGTGTACTACTCTAGTGTTTTGCTTGAAGGTAAAAACTACTGGCTTATGTCTCCTCCTTGCCTTATGTAAAAGGATTAGGGGCTGCCGTAAATCCTGTCAGGGATGCTACAAGTGTCTACACTTCAAAGACAACTCAAACTCTCTGCAGAGAGAAACTGAGTTCCAAATGAATTATGTTTTTTTAAAGAAGACATTTTCCTCCCAGAGACTGATGGGAATTTGTGTTTATCTTTTTTCCTCTCTTTTAAGTTGGCAAATTAGAAAACACTTAATAGTAGACTTACTTTATCTCAACTTTAGAAAGTCTTTAAAAGGTCACATTGTCACATTGAATTGATAGCAGTTCACTTTGTATTCTCCAGATGTAGATTGATCATGTGTTGATAACATAGCATGGACTAGAAGGGCTTTTGCTCCTAATTAAATCCATGAGCATGGCATATTGGCATCATGTTAAAATAAGTATAATACAGAGATGCCTGTATCGGCACGGGAAGTCAAATCAGCATAGTTGTGCCGTCTAGAGGTCAGCACACAACTATTTCTTGTACACTTGCTGCTGAACCCTTATAAAGTATCGCCCCTGCCCTTTATGTCTGTGTAAGAGCTGAATTTAACTACATGAAAATTTATAAAGAAATAACAACTCCTTCAGTTGGCCCCCAAGCACAGTCTCACTCAGTATGTGGGGAAGATGTGATTCTGTTTCACCGCCGATATCTCAAAGTGGGGAGCGATTGTTTCTGTTACCAAGTGAGAAGTTTTGAATGGTTAGTCCCACCAAAAGTGGAAAGGCTGGAAGCTGGGGTTGTGGCTCAGTGGGAGAACATGTGTCATGTCCCCTCCAAAAAGAGAGAGGCAGCAGTGGCGTGCTTGCCTGGGGAAGTGTGGGGTTGGAGGCCAGGCACCTTCCCTCCCACCGGGGACTGTGTGCTTCCTGTGAAGCTGATATAAAGAGCTCTGTGCAGCTGGCACTGCCTTGCCTCCTCCCCTTTCAGTTTTACAGAGGTAGACTGACATCTGGGAAACACACGTGTCATAAATGTGTGCAGCACAATGGGTCTTCACAACCTGAGCAGTCAGCCTTGCGCCTCCATCATCATCTCTCTCAGATTCCTTCTCTAGCCATGAGCCAGCCCTCCACCAATTCACAGCTGTCCTGACCTAACTGTGCACAGGACTGGTTCCTGGACTGTTGAGCCCTATCCTTTTTACAAACTGAGTCCTTCTCTTACATCTGGCATCTTTCTTTAAACTTTATATTTTGAAAACTCACACTGTTGCATGTAGAGTAATATATTTTATTGCTGATTCATGTTGCATTGTGAGATATCAAGATATTCTACCCGTCTGTCCCATCCCTGACAGATATTCATGTCATTCCCTGCTGAAGCTTCTACAAACAGTGTTGTTATACAGTGTCGAGTATGTGTATCTCAACAGGCTTGCAACATTTCTGTGATGAACACCTTCAGCAGAGTGCACTGTAAAGAAAACCTCAGGTTCCTAAAATCCCCACGAGACACTGTTTATATCATTAGACACGTTCATAAACTTCATATGGACAAACAATATGCATAAAAACAAAGGGCATAATGTGTTCTCTAGAAAACTCCAGACTTTTCTAAAATTTCAAAGAAGACTGTGCATGCCTTCATGTGGAGGAATATAGTATGAAGTTGAGGTACAGATTTTTAACTTGTAGACTTAGAACATAGTGTTATCACCTTCACAGGAGCATGGGTAATAAGTCACTGTGGGCTGCTCCTGTTTGTGTAATTTGATGATGAATAGGAAGACACAGGGTAGGAGGAAGGCTGATTGCGTGTTAGAGCAGTATGACAGACAACGCTGTGACTCGAGTGAGTGAGTGACTGGTGACACTGGGAATCGAACCTGTGACCTTGTAGCTTAATGTTACTTTTATTTGAAACTGCCAAATTTGAATAGTGAGGATTTATTACTTTTCATATTTTTCTTCATATTCTAAATTTCATTTAATGAGTGCATAATATTTTGTGTGCCTGAGTCTCCTGTGTACCTTGGTTGGCTGGAGGTCACAGTGTAGACAGAACTGGCTTTCCAAGTGCTGAGCTTAAAGGTGTGCACTGCCGTGCCCAGTAAATAAATACATGATTATCTTGTTGAAAGAGGTACAGGTGTCCCCATCCGCATGCTATGTTTTATATATGGACTTCGGATGACAACTTGTCAAAGCCAGTCAGTCCTCTTTCTCCACCACGTGGATCCCAGGGGTTGGACTTCATTCATCAGGATGGGTAGTGAGCATTTGTAACCTTACCAATGTGTGTGTGTGTGCGCATGTGTGTGTATGTATGTCTGTGCATGTGTGTGTGCGCACGTATGTGTGTGTGAGTGTGTGTGTGTGAGAGAGAGTGTTTGTGCACGTGTGTATGTAGGTATTCATGGAGGCCAAGGAGGACATTGACTTTCCTGGAACTGGAGTTACACATGATTATGAGTCACCTGATGCAAGTGCTGGGAACTGATCTTTGGTCCTCTGCAAGAGCAGCTAATGCTTTTCACTATTAAGCCCTCTCTAGCTGCCCTTCTGCCCCATACATTAATTTTAATTCAGGAAATATCTTTAAAATAATTTTCAGGAAAAAAAAAAAGGTTTGGGTGGTTTTTGGAGGGAAGGAACCAGAGTTTCTCTATGTAGTTCTGGCTGTCTTGGAACTCTGTAGACCACACTGGCCTGGAACATGGAGCTCTGCTTGCTTCTGCCTCCCAAGTTCTGGGATTAAAGCTGTGCACCACCATTGCCCCCCCCCCTAAAAAATTTGTTTTGTTTTGTTTTTCGAGACAAGGTTTCTCTGTGTAGCCTTTGCTGTCCTGGAATTCACTAAGTAGACCAGGCTAGCCTTCACTTAGAAATCCACCTGCTTCTGCCTCCTGAGTGCTGAGATTAAAGGCACATGTACCACCATTGCTCAGCCAGAAGAATGTTTTTAAAATAATTTATGTTGCAAGAATTACTATCTTGATTATGTCTTTTTAAAATTTCAGTCTTGGCCTGACTATGAAGACATCTACAAAAACATGATTGAAGTTGCCATATTTTTAGATTTGCCTCGTTTTCCAGACATAACTGAAGACTGCTACCTTCATCCCAACATCCTGTGCATGAAGTACTTGCTGGAGCTCAATCTCCCTGGTGAGCTATGGTGTGCAGGGGAGGAGACTTTAACTCAGTTATTTCAAGCAGAACAAAAGGGCCTTTTAGCTACAGACTACTCATACCACCTGAGGGGAGGCCATAGTAACAGGAGCTTAATTCAAAGGCTTTTTAAAAATAATTCAGACCATATAACATGGTTAAAGGGGCACTGCCCAGAAACAGAGTTCTATTTTTGTGTGACTTATGCTTGGGAGAATTCATGTGGCTTCTGTGGCAAGTTGACTAAGTGCAGACAAGCAGCAAGCATCCCTGTGTGGCTATTGATGGCCTATGTGGAAAGCTACACTCTCTTCCTTGAGAGCATAAGACCACATGTGAATTCTAATTCAAAGTAAAAATACCAGTCCAATGTGATATCAGCCCTTGAGAGGTTGACTGAGCTAGTGAGGGGACCCTGATTCAAAACAACTGTGGCAGTCCCAGAAGCTAATTCACAATGCTCGAAGCTGGTAACAGTTTCAATCCCCAAAGCCACAGAGAACAGTGTGGACTGTGATGAGATTCTCAGCCATCTCATGCAGAACACACATGTCAGGCAACCCTGATGCAGCCTGCAATGGAAGGTAGCTCTGAATTTCACACCAAAATAGATAAATGAAGTCTTGGACTTTTATTGTCTGGTTGGATTTCTTTTCTTTGTGGGATGTGCAGGAGTGGTTGTGTCAGAGCCTGTCTATGTAGAATTGGCCTGAAGCTCACTGTGTAGACGAGGCTGGCTTAGAACTCATGGAGCTCATTCTGCCTCTGCCTTCTGAGTGCTGGTACTATAAGTGTCAGCCACTGTGCTCAGCCTCAAAGTGACTATTGCTGAGTTGCCACAATGCATGCCATTTCCCTCGTCCTACTTCATTGTAAATGCTTATGGTGAGTTCTTAGTGTAGCAGGTGAAGGAAAGCAGTTCCGATTACAACGCAACAATCCCTATGTGTTGAAGTTCGGATTACAAACTGTAGTAAGAGGTTTCTGGCCCGGACTTTCGAGCCTAGCCTCAAGGTTTAGACCCACAGACCCACGGTCCCATAGAGACATACAGATGCTTACAATGGTTTTAGGCTGATCACGTAAGGCCCAGACATATATAACTTGCTAACTCTTTACCCTTAATCTAACCCATGACCCTTATCCTGTTCAGCCATGGGGCTCAGTACTTTTTCTCAGAGCAGCATAGTTGTCCTCTGCTTCTTCTGGCTTGTCTGGCAACTCTGGCGTCTCTGTGGCATTTCTGCTCTGTTCTTCCTCTTCCCAGAGTTTTCTTAGTCTGGTAGCCCTGCCCACACTTCCTGTCTGCCTTTGGCTAATCAGCACTTTTTATTAAACCAGTGGGTAGGACAATTATTTACAATGGAACAACATAATCCCCCTACAACAAACCATCCATCCATGTAGGAAGTTGTGGGGGAGCCACCTGAACACCAAGACAGGGCTCACTGGGAAGACCTGCTGGTGTTACCCAGGTCTGCTTAGAAGCAGTTGGTATAGCCACAGCCTGTGACATGAAAATCAGCCAAGAGAAGCTTGTGATGAAAATGTGGGACCAAAGAGCTGTGCAAAACAGAAGCTGGTGACAGTGGAGGCTTTGGGGAAGTCTGAGAGCAGCTGATTGTTAGACCTTAACTGGGGTGAGCAGAAGGAAGCCCAGCTCACAAGGGATGTAGGGCAGTCCGTAATGGAGAGGACAGACAGGGGTGGCTATTAGTCAGCACTGACCCGAATGCTTTAGGCAGCTTAGTTCATGTTTTATTTATAAGTAGCAAGAAGATGCTGTTGTGACTCAGGTCATGTAACATGTCTGAGGTCACACGGACCTGGTAAGGGGTTGGGTTCAACAATCCGCTTTCCCCCTGTGCCATCTGCTCCATGGAGGGAGTAAGGTCAATAGGCCTGGGGATCTGTGTTGATTCTTTGCAAGCTCTCATGTGCTTCTCTTCAAAGATTATTTTACTTTAGTCAGAAGAGGGTGAGATATACCTGTTATATGTAGGTTAGTGAGGAATTTGCTTAATAACTTAGACTTCTCAAAGAATATTCATCTGTATAATCATATTTAATCTCACTTTCTTTTCTCATAACCCACTTAACGAAGGAGGAAGCTCTGGCTCAGTATAGTGGTTCACACCTGTAATCCAGTCACAAGTTTGAGACAAGCCTAAGCTACACAGTAAAACCCTGTCCTTAAAAAAGAATAGTGAGGAGGCTGAGGCTGTGTGACTCTAACCATATGGCTGGGATGAGGAAGGTCCTAGGGTTCTAGGTGTTAAGTCTCACACTGTCCGGCCTTTATGCAGTAGATACAGCCTGTGCCGAATGCATAGGTTCTTTGGGAAAGCAGAGCATTCATCTCAGCTTGTGGAGCCTCCTGGGCTCACCATGGCACCCAGCAGTCATATGCCTCCTGGAGGTCCATTGCATATACCCGGTGTGTGTCTTGCTGTAGAGACACAGACAAGGGACATTCATGGGGCAGCACAAAGCTGTCTGCATGGGACTCAAGTGTGTCCCATGTTTTAGGAGATCAGGTAGGGCTTGCCAGGATTCACCCATTACTATTTCTACACTGGCCTCATCTTTAAGTGTTATTTTATCAAATATTGCCCTCTAAATTCCTGCACAGCATGATGTTTTAAATAAAAGGTGTTGCAAGCCTATAATCCGAGCTTTCACTCCAGAGGCTAAGGCATTTGTCATGAGTTCAAGGCCAACCTGAGCTATATGGTAAGATCCTGCCTTACAAACAAAGCAGATGTGTAAAGATAATTTATGAATATGCATATTACTGTGGCCTAGTGAACCAAGTAATTAATCTGTATTTAACTATTTTTTTTCAACAGATGAAATGCACAGTTTAACCTGCCAAGTGGTAAAGATGACTGGAATCGGAGAAGTGGATTTTCTGACATTTGATCCTATAGCTAAGAAGAAAAGAACAGTTAAATACGATGTGCAGGCTGTGGCTGTCATTGTGGTTGTGTTGAAACTGCTCTTCTTGCTGGATGACAAATTAGAATGGTACATTGATGGCAGATGGCTCTTTATCACACCGACTAATTTTTTTTTAAATGGGAAAAAATGTTGCTTTTGCTAGTTACTCAGATTGTGGGAACCCTGCTTCCTCAGTGGAAGGTGGAGGCTGATGTGCTGTAGACACAGAGATTTCTAGAGAGTGCTTGGCTGCCTGATCACGCCTCTTTGTGAGCTCGAAGTGTTTCTCATCAGCCCACATATTCTGATTTTTAAAACACCATATATCGTAAAGAAGGACTTGGCATCCTATCAGGAGCCTTTAGGCTCCTGACACCACATCTCAGATTGTTTTAGATTGTAAAGGTGCTTTGCACTGTTACCCTCTTCAAGTTATAAGGAATGAAGATCTTTGGTGTCTTCTTCCAGGGTAGTGACTGCCTCTCTAGCTTTTGGGCTTATTCCTCAGAATTCAAAATTAACTATCCTAGCTGGGTGTGGTGGGGCACACCTTTGATCCCAGTACCTGGGAGACAGAGGCAGGCGGATCTCTGTGAATCAGGGCCAGCTGGTCTACGAAGAAGTTCCTGCCCAGCTGGAGTTACACAGGGAGACCCTGTCTCAGAAAACCAAGATAGAATGAAAACTTAAGTGTCCAGACACTTGCTATCTAAAGAAGTGTTTTGTGTGTTATCACCCTCCAGGTCTTACTCTGGCCTTGCTGAAGCATGTAATGAAGAACACAGAGAAGGTACATGGGTTTGTATCAGTCAGCTTCAAAGTGGCTGTAAATGATATTGAGGAAAATGATGGACAGGCTCATACACGTGTCCGTAGGAGCACCAACTGGGCCTGTGTTTCCATAGATCTAATTGTTCTGTCTGTGGCTGCCAAGAAACTTGGGTGATTTGTGTTCAAGACCCATCTGTTGTGAATTCTTACTCGCTGCTCACTAGCCAGACCTGACCGTGAGGGTGGGTGGTCTCTGGGGTGGCCTGTGCTGGGCCCTTGACATGAACTACACATTACTTCATCCCCCACAGCCTTTGAGACTTAGCAAGTGCCTCTGGATTCTTGTGTGAGCAGCGTGAACATTACTCCTCTGCCTGCTCCCCACACCGCCTCACTTCACACCAGCCCCCCCTTTTCATGCCTCCACCACTGCTACTATCAGACTCTCACTGAGTATTTAGCACAAGGAATTCAAACTAGTGGCCTCCCCGTTAGACTGCGGTTGTCTGGCATGCACTTTGTGATAAGTAGACAGATAGCTGCTATGGATGGCACCCAGGGCTTTCTGCATGCCTTGGCCAGCTCTCTTATACTGGACCTCAAGACAAGGCCTCTAAGTTGCCCATGTTGGACTGTGTCACTTTGTACTTGACTTATGACGCTCTGGGCTACAATCCAGCGCCACCAGGTTCAGCTCATGTTTGCTTTTTCAAAAGTTTATCTTTGGTGTGGAACAGAGTTACTAGCCCAAGAATAACTCAGCATAATTTTATATCTATATGAATTTTTAAATCCAGGTACAGTTCCTGTTTGTAGAAAGGAACTTGGTTTGTTTTTGTTCATTAGCTTTAGGAGTTTGGGTTTAATATTCCCAGTTCATAGATTTTCCGTAATGTATGTGCGGGTGAGACACTTCTTCCTGTGTCCAGTGCTTACTGTAACACATACATAGGGTTGAACTAGACAGATTCTGATGTTCCCTCAGTGCTAGAGGCAATGCTCAGTTACGTAGATGTGACTAAGGAGCCCTCCGCTGCCCTGTGCCACCCTCTGTCCCCTTCACTCCTCATGAGATTGGAGGTCAAGAACTGAGTTGACTTAACTCTTGGATGTCTGTTGCCCTTCTCTGAGTGGTTTCTTCCCTCTCTAGCTATCTGGCCTCCAAGGCTGTATGTTCAGTGATACTGGCCAGTTGAAAAGATTTGTAAGTAGGTATTAAAGAGGCCATTCTTCCTAGAGGACGATGGGGAGTTCTCCTGGTTACACTTGCCTTATCCAGTCTGTTGTGTCTCTAGTGTGTGTCAAACATCCCAGCAGGTCTTCTCTCTTCCTCATGGGCAGACTCTTGAGTTAGGAGTAGGAGGAGTAGAAACATTCATCCACCATAGCACCACTTCACATATTTATCAGTCATTGGCTCCTCAACACAGTCCCCAGGTGTACTGGAGAACGAGCCAGAGCAAGGCTGCACATGTTGGGTGTGGGAACTGGGGAGGAGGGCTCTGCTTCTGTAGCAGACTTCTCCAAGAGGCAGCAGAAAGCCTTTAAAGCCTAGGAGAAACGTGTTAGTCTTGTGGGGCCATAGGCATGCAGTGTCAGTGCAGAGACTGTGGCTCTCTCTGATTGTCCTATCCAAAAGCTGTCATGTAGATGTTCTTTTTAGGAATAAGTTCAGGTGTGATAATGTGTTGTTTAAATGAATGGATTCCACTACTAAGCATGGATTTCATTTCTTTCAGATAAGCCACGATTTGATTTCAGAAAATGGTACCAAGTTATGAAGAAAACTTTTGATGAGAAAAGACGAAAATGGGAAGAAGCCAGGGCCAAGTATGTCCCTGCCTCACACCTGCCTCACACTCTGCCTCACACTCTGCCTCACACTCTGCCTCACACCTGCCTCACACCTGCCTCACGCCTGCCTCACACCTGCCTCACACTCTGCCTCACACTCTGCCTCACACTCTGCCTCACACCTGCCTCACACCTGCCTCACGCCTGCCTCACACCTGCCTCACGCCTGCCTCACACCTGCCTCACACTCTGCCTCACACCTGCCTCACACCTGCCTCACACCTGCCTCACGCCTGCCTCACACCTGCCTCACACTCTGCCTCACACCTGCCTCACACCTGCCTCACACCTGCCTCACGCCTGCCTCACACCTGCCTCACACCTGCCTCACACTCTGCCTCACACCTGCCTCACACCTGCCTCACGCCTGCCTCACACCTGCCTCACGCCTGCCTCACACCTGCCTCACACCTGCCTCACACTCTGCCTCACACCTGCCTCACACTCTGCCTCACACTCTGCCTCACACCTGCCTCACACCTGCCTCACGCCTGCCTCACACCTGCCTCACACTCTGCCTCACACTCTGCCTCACACCTGCCTCACACTCTGCCTCACACTCTGCCTCACACTCTGCCTCACACTCTGCCTCACACTCTGCCTCACACTCTGCCTCACCTGCCCTGTGTCCCCCGCCTCTGCCTCACCTGCCCTGTGTCCCCCGCCTCTGCCTCACCTGCCCTGTGTCCCCCGCCTCTGCCTCACCTGCCCTGTGTCCCCCATCTCTGCCTCACCTGCCCTGTGTCCCCCATCTCTGCCTCACCTGCCCTGTGTCCCCATCTCTGCCTCACCTGCCCTGTGTCCCCATCTCTGCCTCACCTGCCCTGTGTCCCCCATCTCTGCCTCACCTGCCCTGTGTCCCCCATCTCTGCCTCACCTGCCCTGTGTCCCCCATCTCTGCCTCACCTGCCCTGTGTCCCCCATCTCTGCCTCACCTGCCCTGTGTCCCCCATCTCTGCCTCACCTGCCCTGTGTCCCCATCTCTGCCTCACCTGCCCTGTGTCCCCCATCTCTGCCTCACCTGCCCTGTGTCCCCCATCTCTGCCTCACCTGCCCTGTGTCCCCATCTCTGCCTCACCTGCCCTGTGTCCCCCATCTCTGCCTCACCTGCCCTGTGTCCCCCATCTCTGCCTCACCTGCCCTGTGTCCCCTGCCTCTGCCTCATCTGCCCTGTGTCCCCCATCTCTGCCTCACCTGCCCTGTGTCCCCTGCCTCTGCCTCACCTGCCCTGTGTCCCCCATCTCTGCCTCACCTGCCCTGTGTCCCCCATCTCTGCCTCACCTGCCCTGTGTCCCCATCTCTGCCTCTGCCTCTCCTGCCCTGTGTCCCCCGCCTCTGCCTCACACTCTGCCTCACCTGCCCTGTGTCCCCATCTCTGCCTCTGTCTCATCTGCCCTGTGTCCCCCGCCTCTGCCTCACCTGCCCTGTGTCCCCCGCCTCTGCCTCACCTGCCCTGTCCCCCATCTCTGCCTCACCTGCCCTGTGTCCCCCGCCTCTGCCTCACCTGCCCTGTCCCCCATCTCTGCCTCACCTGCCCTGTGTCCCCCGCCTCTGCCTCTGTCTCACCTGCCCTGTGTCCCCCGCCTCTGCCTCATCTGCCCTGTGTCCCCCATCTCTGCCTCTCCTGCCCTGTGTCCCCCATCTCTGCCTCACCTGCCCTGTGTCCCCATCTCTGCCTCACCTGCCCTGTGCCCCGCCTCTGCCTCACCTGCCCTGTGTCCCCATCTCTGCCTCTGCCTCACCTGCCCTGTGCCCCGCCTCTGCCTCACCTGCCCTGTGTCCCCATCTCTGCCTCTGCCTCACCTGCCCTGTGTCCCCCGCCTCTGCCTCATCTGCCCTGTGTCCCCCGCCTCTGCCTCACACCTGCCCTGTGTCCCCCATCTCTGCCTCACCTGCCGTGTGTCCCCCGCCTCTGCCTCACACTCTGCCTCACGCCTGCCGTGTCCCCCGCCTCTGCCTCACCTGCCCTGTGTCCCCCGCCTCTGCCTCACCTGCCCTGTGTCCCCCGCCTCTGCCTCTGCCTCATCTGCCTTGTGTCCCCCGCCTCTGCCTCATCTGCCCTGTGTCCCCCGCCTCTGCCTCATCTGCCCTGTGTCCCCCGCCTCTGCCTCATCTGCCCTGTGTCCCCCGTCTCTGCCTCTGCCTCATCTGCCCTGTGTCCCCCGCCTCTGCCTCTGCCTCATCTGCCCTGTGTCCCCCGCCTCTGCCTCTGCCTCACCTGCCCTGTGTTCCCCATCTCTGCCTCATCTGCCCTGTGTCCCCCGCCTCTGCCTCACCTGCCCTGTGTCCCCCGCCTCTGCCTCACCTGCCCTGTGTCCCCCGCCTCTGCCTCACCTGCCCTGTGTCCTCCATCTCTGCCTCATCTGCCCTGTGTCCCCCGCCTCTGCCTCATCTGCCCTGTGTCCCCCGCCTCTGCCTCATCTGCCCTGTGTCCCCCGCCTCTGCCTCATCTGCCCTGTGTCCCCCGTCTCTGCCTCTGTCTCACCTGCCCCATGTGTCCCCCGCCTCTGCCTCTGTCTCACCTGCCCCGTGTGTCCCCCGCCTCTGCCTCTGTCTCACCTGCCCCGTGTGTCCCCCGCCTCTGCCTCTGTCTCACCTGCCCCGTGTGTCCCCCTCCTCTGCCTCTGTCTCACCTGCCCCATGTGTCCCCCTCCTCTGCCTCTGTCTCACCTGCCCCGTGTGTCCCCCGCCTCTGCCTCTGTCTCACCTACCCTGTGTCCCCCGCCTCTGCCTCTGTCTCACCTGCCCCGTGTGTCCCCCGCCTCTGCCTCTGTCTCACCTGCCCTGTGTCCCCCGACTCTGCCTCTGTCTCACCTACCCTGTGTCCCCCGCCTCTGCCTCTGTCTCATCTGCCCTGTGTCCCCCGACTCTGCCTCTGTCTCACCTGCCCTGTGTCCCCCGACTCTGCCTCTGTCTCACCTGTCCTGTGCCCCGCCTCTGCCTCTGTCTCACCTGCCCTGTGTCCCCCGACTCTGCCTCACCTGCCCCGTGTCCCCTGCCTCTTCCTTGCCCTATGTCCTCTGTCTCTGCCTCATGTGCCTTGCATCCTCTGTTTTGCAGTCAGTGTACTTGACAGCATGTGACCTTTCTTCAGAAATGTTGGTTGTGTTCATTCTAGTTAGTTGTTTGTTTTTTTATTTAAGGAAGGCAGAAAATATAAATGTATGTGAAAATGGGTTGTCATAGATGACACTGAGAGGCAGGTGTTCAATGCCCAGGGACTCTGCCCACACATCAGGTGACAGTGACTGACATAGTGGAGCTTACCACTGCCTGTGTGTGTTAGCACTGTCATGCACTATGTAGGGACAGCTTTGGTGTGGGATCCTCTAAACAACCTCTTCCCTGGGACCTCGTGTCTTCCCTGGAAAACTGATTTTTATAAGTAGACTTACTCTTTTTGACTGCAAAATACTCCCCTAATGTCAGTACTTTGAGACATTCTAATACTACAGTGTAAATTAATTATTTTATTTGTTTGTTTGTTTGTTTGTTTGTTTATTACTTGGGATGGAACCCAGGCCTCCTTTTTGCTCAGGGTATCATCTTTTGGGCTGGTCATTAACACATTTCTGAAGTTGATCATGGCACTTTGCATGAGATTATGAAAAATTCTGGTAAAAACAATAGTTTAAAAACCATCTTAGGAGGCTGCTTTGACAGCTGCCAATTTATGATAGGGTCAAGAAGAACCTGGATGAAAGTTTAAAAGCACATGCAGAAGAACTCATTGCTGGGCTGGGGGAGATGGCATAGCTAGCAAGCATTAGGACACTAGTTCAATCCCCAGCACCCATGTAAAAAGCCAGATGTGCTGAGTATACATTTGGATCTCAGCACTGGGAAGACAGACAGGAGGATCCCCAAGGCTTGCTGGCTGCCCAGTCTAGTCTAGTCAGCAAGCTCCAGGTCCCTGTGAGGAGTGCTGCCTCAGAACCAAGGTGAAAGGGAGGGATAGAGAGAGAGCAGAGACGTCCTCATCTTGGGTTAGACAAACCGTTCTTAGGAATAACATCAGAAGCATGGTTTGTAAAAGGGAAACTGGTCAATTGGACTGTAGAGGATAGACTTTCTCCAAAGGTACTTAAAAGAAAACAAAGCCTAGACTTAGAGAAAGCAGTGGAAAACCGGGCATAGTGGTGCAGCAGTCGAGAGGCAGAGCAGGTGGGTCTCTGAGTTCACAGCCAGCCTGGTCTAGAGTGAGGTCCAGGACAGCCAGGACTACGTGGTAAGGCCCTGACTTGAGGAGGAGGAGAGATTTTTATCGATAAAGAATTCATAAAAATAGGAAAACAACTTATTTTTTCAAATAAAAAAACTAAAGCTGTACAGGACACACAAGAAAGGATGCCTGCTGTAGTTAGAAAGGGTCCACTTTCAGACTACAATTGCACATGCCTAGGATAGGAGTGTAAAATGGTTCAGCTACTTTGAAAAGTTCAAGGGAAATGAAATTCGCACTCAGTCCGCATAGAGATGTTTGTTGTGGCTTTTGCTAATGATGAGAGAGAGTTCCTGGCATATCCACACCATGCAGCCCACTAGAGTATAAACCAAAGCTTTCCGATCCAGCCACAGTGACTCCTAATGTCTTACATGCTAAACGGAGGCCCCAACAGTGTATATCACATTTTCAAAATGGCCAGGCTTACAGGATAATGCTGTGGTTGCCCAAGATGAAGGGTGTGGAGAGGATGACTACAGAGGAACCTGGCTTTTGGAATGATGGGGCTGTTGTGTGTATTGGTCACGGTGGTGATTACGCTGTTGTGTGAATGCTAATTGGAAGTTCCCTGAAAGGGAGTTCATTATACGTGAGTTACGCCTTGATCCTTTTTTACTGTGAAGATGGAGGAAGCGTGGATGGTCTGACTGGGACCCCAGGCCTCTGTGGGTATCTGTCTGGGAACTTTTGTACTTGGAGGTGCAGGCAAAGGAGGCAAAGGTCTGGAGAAGTCTTCATTTCAGAATGTGTCCAGACAGTTGGAACCTTGTAATCTTCAATCCCTGTCCCATCTTTGGGGTATGTGGCCTGGGGTGGTAGTAATGCCTCCTTGATTATGGTGGTAGCCACTTGTCTAGGCCTTCATTATCAGTGCATGAGAAGTACCTGTCTAGACCAACTCCTTTCCTGAGGACGTGACTATATAGGATACTTGTTACACTTATCACTTAAATCAATGATAATTTTATAAAGACATCTTAGAGACTCACCATAGAGCCAAATGACCACCCCCGCCCCCATTATGTTCGGTTGTTGTTATTGGTTGGTTTGTTTGTTTCAACACAGAGTTTCTCTGGGATTGGCTCTGTAGACCAGGCTGGCCTCGAGCTCACATAGATGCACCTGCTCTGCCTCCTGAATGCTGAGGCTAAAGGCGTATGCCACCACATCCAGCTAATTTGAATTTTTTTAATCCTTGAGAAAAATCTCAGTTCTTAAATTGGGTAAAATGACATTTGTTACTTAATTCTAAGGTTACTAAACAGTCTATGTGTACATTTATTTTCTTAATTAACACTTAAAAATGGGGTGAGATTACCAATTGTTAAGTTTTATACGTAAATGGAGATATTTGTGTTTCTGGCTTCCTGCTCTTTAGTGTCTTTTCTAGAAAGTTCTGATTGTTTCAGGCATACCTCTGAGCCAGGCACTTTGCCAAGTGCTAGATATGCCACATCTAATGACTGCATAGGGTTTGTACAGTATAATTGGTGGTTGTTTTTCTTGTTACTAAGACAGAATCTCATGTAACACTCATTGGCCTCAGATTCACAATGTAGCTCAGGCTGGCCTTGAACTTCTGATTTTTCTACCTCTGGAGTATTGAGATTACAGGGCTGTACCACCACCCCTGGCAGCACATAGCAACACATATCTCACCGTGTAGTCCTGGCTGGCTTAGAATTGACCTCAGTTCTGCGTTCTTAGCACTGGGATTAAAGGTGTATGCAACCACTCCAGGCCTCGAAAATATGATGCAAATTACTCTCGTAACAGCCCTATAAGAGTAGGAAACAGATGCAAAATGTGTTTATTGGCTCATTTATTCCTCTATTCCATTATTAACAAATACTTAGGATGAATGCCTACTGGGTGTCATCCCATCCATTATTAATGGACACTTAAGCTGAATGCCTACTGTGTGCCCTAGAGGGCATAAAGGAGACAAGACAGCCTCTGCCTTCTAGAAGCTCTGTCACCTGACTGCTGGACACCTGCAGAAGCAGACTAGACCCTCTGACTCAGTGTCCTTTTCTGCTGTCATGGTGTCTTTATTTTATTTTAGTGGCCTGAAGCAAGGTGAATTCTTTATTGCAGTGTCTGGAAGTCTCCTGCTTTAGAAAGCACAGGCAGGATGACATAAGCTTAGACACCACCATTCCTGGGCCAGAAATGGTTGTCACTATTCGTTTCTGGTCTCCAGTCACCTGCAGGAATACTAGGTAGCACTTAGCCTATGCCTTGGGATGGGGGGTGGGCGTGGCTTTCCTTTGACAAGATCAGGTTGCCTTGGCGAAAAGATGTTCTTAGGTCTGTCATGCTAGAATCTGGATCTTTTCTCCTCCTCCTCCTCCCCCTCCCCCTCCTCCCCCTCCTCCTCCCCCTCCTCCTCCTCCTCCTCATTAGGAAGAGGGTAGATTTCCTGGTGCTATATACCAGAGACACTGACTATTTGTATGAGTGTTCAAAATCAGATTTCTGAGGACAGCCCTCAGTGATGAGCATTTGGAGCAGAGGCAGGAGAAACAGCAATGAGGGTAGATAGCAAGGGAGTGTGTGGTGATGGGAACAGTCCCTACTGTATTCTGTATAATGGCTCATAAAGGGTCTTTGACTCCTACGAGGAGCATGTCACTGGCCGGCACTCACTGGGTTCTTCCTTCTGGGGTAGAAGCACTGACAGAATGTAGACAAGGACCCAGAGCCACCAAACATCAGGTCCTGTCCCGTCCCTGAATGTGTCTGGGCAGCCACCTCTCATCCTGCTTCACTTCTTTCCTCCCTTATGTAGATATTCTTGGAAAACTGAAAGACCCATCTACCGTTCCCACATCGACAAGTCAGTTGCATATAAGAGAAGAGGTGAGTCTGCGGATTTTGTGCAGCAGATAGCAGTACAGTGGAGAGGACCAATCGTCTACACATGGAAAGATAGTACATGAACACGCTTCCCACTTGATGGGGATATTCTCGTGTCTACATCCTTCCAAAGGAGAAACCACACAGAAGTCACATTCTGGGAACTTGTCTGCCTCCTCATAGCAGAGCTTAGGGGCCCAGGGAAATCTGAGATCGTCTGTTTCTGGGACTTTAAGAGCTTGGGAAGCTTGCCCTGATCATCTGGTGCTCTTTTTAAATCTTTAAGTAGCTTCCTGAGGCAGGTCATACAGCTCCAGCCTAATGCTACCCGTATGTTACTGAGGTTATGAAACCACCTGGGTGTGAGTATGCACAGAGTTGGAGGCCAGGTTTCCTCTCTCCCACCCCCAGAGGCTAAAAAGCCAACACCAGCCCATTCTTATAAACTTTAGGCTTGACATTTGCCTCTGCCGTCCATCTGCAGAAATGGTGAAGAATCTTCAAAAGCAGTTTAGTGCCCTGGTTGGTTCAACACCTGTGGCTGAAAAGAGGGGCCCCTCAAGTTTTCAGTTCAATTGGGCTGAAGAAGACACAGATAGCCCTTGTTTCCATGGACACAGCCTCCAGGGACTCCTGATAACCAAGGGTCAGTCCTTGATAACCAAGAACTCATTGTATTGGCTCAGTACCCAGAAATTTTGCAAAAGGTAAGCATGTTTTCAAAACTCCAAAGCATGAGGCATGATGAGATTTCCAACTCTGCCTGAAGAGTGTTCCTTTCTTCTCTCCTTTGAGGCTATAATTTAATCACACCATTTCCTACTTCCCTTTCCTCTGTCCAGACCTTTCCAGAACCCCTCCTCGCTGTCTTTCAAATTCACTACCTTGCCCCCGTTTTCATTGTTCACATGTATGTATAGACATACATACTCCTAACTACATAAATAGACCCTGCTTAGAGTGTTACTTGTATGTCTGTTTCCAGGGCTGACCATTTGCTGTTGGATAACCAGTTAGGATGCTTTTCCCTGGGGAAGACTTTTTACTGCTCTCGGCACTTTGAGTTGCCTGGAGTTCTCTGTAGTGTTGAGGCCTCATGGGCTCCTCCCCTACCCATCCACTTGGGCAATGTCTACTGTTAGCCTTGTCATGTTTGTGGGACTTTAGGAGACACGACCTCATAGCAAACTCCTGGTCCTCTGCTTCTCCCAGCCTCTCCCACCCCTCCTCTGTTATATGCCCGAGCCTGAGGTGCAGGAGTGCTCTGTAGATGTGTCCCTTAGGTCTGGGCTCCACACCTCTGCCCTGTGACTGGCTGTCATTTTCTGGACTGGTCCCTGTACTGCAAAGACAAGTTTCCGTGATGAGTATGAGGACTGCACTCACCTGTGGATATAAGGGTAGATAGAGAGTGTAGTCAGGAATTGTGCTGGTTTAGAAACGTGCTGATTGTGGGTTTTTCATTCCTTAAAAAAACAGACCCTCAGGAGTGTAGGGCCACACATACACATGGGTCACACTCCCAGAATGATGGCCAAGGGATGGGTGTTTACTTGTCTAATGTGACTACAGGCTAGATCAAACATTTCAGGAATTAGGATTGGTACAGTGAGTCCTTTCCTATCCCTAGCTTAGCAGTCATGGACCCTGAATAAAGGAGCCTCAGCAAATCTCCCAAGTCTCCCTCTAAGTCATTATATTGTTTTAACTGTATCTACTGGCAAAGGGATGTGGGAGGTGGTCAGGATGGATGACAGTTTCTGAATTACTATTCAAAGATATTTGTCCTTTTTCCTCCCACTCTAGCTATTGTAAACATGTGACAACCTATGAAGAGTCTAATTTTTCTCTGAGTTACCAGTTTATACTCAGTACCTTTTCATTCTTACTAAGAATAAAGACCTCTGTTCTCCATGAGGAAGTGAGTTTAATTGAAAAGAAACTGTTTGAAAAAAAATACAATGAATCAAAGAAGAGATCAAAACCCAAGAAAGTAAGAAGACCTGAGACCCAGAAGTGAACTTGCTTGGAAGGATGCTCCATAGGATAACATCGGATCTTACTCCATGGTCCAGGGGATTGTGGGGAATAAATTATTGCATACACATGCATATTGACATGTGTCTTTGTATATACTTTGCAAAATAGGTGAACTTTGATTTATTTTTATAAATGCCTTTTCAAGAAAATTAAAACATTTCCTAAATTACACCTGGATACTTGTATTTATTGGATTTTAAAGCTCAACTTTTTTTTTTTTTAAATTTAATTTTTGAGATAAGGTTTTTTTCTGTGTAGCTTTGGAGCCTGTCCTGGAACTCCCTCTGTAGACCAGGCTGGCTTCAAACTCACAGAGATCCACCTGACTCTGTCTCCCGAGTGCTGTGATTAGAGGCATGTGCCACCACTGCTCAGCTCAAAGTTCATCTTTATTTTTCCAAGATGGGAACCAGCTATGTAGTTTGGACCTAGAACTCAGTGTGCAACTCGGGCTAGCCTGGAGCTGGCCTCAGTGCAATTCCGTCTTGATTCAGGGATTTTAAGCATGCTCCACTGTGATTGGCTTTGAATGTACTTCTTATATTAGATTCCTTACTCTTTATAAACTTAATTCCAGATGGATCAAAGATCTAAACAACATAAGCATTCACTTACACATATGTGTAAGGATTCTGAGGAAATAGTATGGATGCTTTGATGACCCTGGAATTGGGTAAGAACTGAGTTTATCTCAAACCCAGAAGCCAAAAGAAAAGATGAGCAGCATCACCATGAAAAATAGCGGACTAGAGCGACACTATCTGAGCACTCAATGGGCAAAGGAGCAGTTGATTTAATGCAGCAATGATGCTGGCAAAGCAAGAGATGAAAGACCACACTGAAAAGACGTGATTCTCAACCTCTCCACAGTGAAGACAAAGGAATGAAATGCTGTTTTCCAGAGTAGGTTGGCAGGTGTTTTAAGGAAGTATAGCACATGCTGAGCTATTGAAAATCGGGTGTTCCCATTCAGTTATTTTCTTGGCAGAAGCTGAGAACTGCCTTAGTTCAGGCCCTAGACACCCAGGGTACAGCATCAAACAAACGGCCTTCGTTGAGGGTCATGTGATCCAGTTGAGCTGATAGTAATCTGTCTTATGGGGAATGAAATCAAGCAGGAACAAGTGGGGTGACTGGCAAGTGATAAGAAGGAGCACTCTCCAAAGCTCAATTGAGAGGACCTTGTAGAGAGATGACGTGAGCAGAGACCAGTCTGTATAAAGTATAGCAGAGGGAGCGAGCTGTGTTACCTCAGGGACATTGCTCATCACAAAGAACAGCCAGCTACTGGGGGTGTCAGGGTGACAAGTGGGAAAGAGTACAAGGCATGTGAGAGAGAGATGGGCACTTCATTCAAGGTCACAAGAGGAATTTTTATCCCTAGTTCATCATGGGAAGCTTTGGGGAAACTATAAGCAAAAGCCAAGGAAATTCCTTTTGTGTTTGCTGGTTTCAGGTTTTGTTTCAGAAATCAACAGTGAATCCAGTCCTTTTGAAACACATGTTTTGGCGTCTCTGAGGTAATCTGGTGGTCTCATTTTAATCAGTTAATGTAGTTTACATTGAATTTCATCTGAATCAACCTTGCATTCCTGGGATCCCCCCCCCCTGTATATTAAGTTTTGTTTCTGGAAAACATGTTTTTAGGTTTGTTTGAGACATTTTGATAGCCCTGACTCAGTTCTCCTATCCCTCCTCCCCCCTTCCCTTCCTAAGCCCACCGGGAGGGAGCAGAGGCATAACTGATATGATAAAATATTAAGTCTTTATTCTCTGTCCCTGGGGGACATTCTGGAGTTTTCTTTTGTTTGTACTTGGTGGTTTTTAAGATCACTTGTTAAATGGGCTCAGCTTCTGGGTGAGATCGTGGCAGTCATCAGCTCAGACCTAGTCAGTAAGGAATCAGATCCAAGACGGCCATGGGGCAAAGACAGTGGAAGCTGGGTCCTTCTCACCTGGCAGTCAAGTGCACTGACCCTTAGGCACAGGGGCTCAAGGTCTGGAGCAGCACAGGGCAGCCTCGGCAACCTACATGCAGCAAAACTCCCAACTCTCCTGCATTTGAATCTTACCAGTGAATTTTGACATGGTTACAATTTTTTAGTACACAAACGCAACCATGTGCATGGGTACAACTTGGATACTTCCTCTGCAGAATGCCAACACGACGCTGTCTATCCTGAGTAGCCCCCTCTGGAATATGTGTATTTGGTAGTTTGAGACTTGGCATTTTAAGGGAGTGCCTCCCTAAAGCTCTGGCTCCCATACACAGGAGCAATGGGTATTACTGTGGGATGCTGTGCTAGTTTCAAGTGCCTCATCCCCTGGAAGTGTGGTTTGGGACATCATTCAGCAAGCCTGCTTGCCACTGACACATGGAAGAGGAACCACTCTGAAAGCTGGAATGTGGGGGAGAGCAGGTCCTGGTACCTGGCACCCGACAACCAGCAGATGTTTCCCTGTACAGTGCCTGTAATTCTTACCCCCACACCCCAGCCCCATTCATTGGCACATATTCAACTCTGTGTACCCGGAGGGGTCACTGCACCCGGTTTTCCAGAAGTCTGTGAACAGAATTTCCAGCACAGCTGTAAAAGTTGCATGAGGTACTTGGCTGTTATAGATAGTGAAGAGTGGAGATTTTCATCTCAAAGTTGAGTGGCTGGGGAAGGGTTTTGTTGTTTTTTGCCTCTGCTGTATTTGTTTGTTTGTTTGTTTGTTTGTTTGTTTTTAGAGACAGGGTTTCTCTGTGTAGCCCTGCCTGTCCTGGAACTCATTCTATAGATCAGGCTGGCCTTGAATTTACAGAGATCCACCTGCTTCTGCCTCCCGAGTAGGATTAAAGGTGTGGGCCACCACCACCAGCAGCAGCAGCTCCTCTGAGTTCCTAAAAGCTGAGTAATTTAACACAGCTCAGTCTCTCATAAAATGCACTCAGGGGTCAGGGAGCTCTTTGTGTTCCATTGTTTGCTGCTGACATGCATGACCTATGGTATGCCAGGTTGACTGGCTAACACACAGGCCAGATGGTGTCCCAGGTTGACTGGCTAACATGCAGGTCCCTATGGTGTGCCAGGTTGACCAGCTAACACGCATGTCCTATGGTGTGCCAGGTTGACCAGCTAACACGCATGTCCTATGGTGTGCCAGGTTGACCAGCTAACACGCATGGCCAAGAAGACTCAGTAAACAAAGAGCCTTTTGCTCTTCTGGGGCAGTCATTTCCTTCTGGCTCACCCAGTGCCTTATGAATCTGCAGGGAGCTGGGTGGCCCGTGAATGCTCCCAAGGGCCTTTTAAGCCAAACTACCACTTAAGTGTAATCGCTTTTTGTCACTATTGCTGTTCACATTAATTGCAGTAAGTGATTAAATTTTACCTAAGTGGACTGGGTTTGGGATATGGCTTTGTGGTGGAAGTGTTTGCTGCATAAAATGAGGACCTGAGTTTGGATCCCCAGCATACAGCAGTAACTCTGGTTAGTACTGAACCCAGACAGGTAGATCCCCAGGGCTCACTAGCTTGCCTGTCTACATCGGGAAATGGGGAGGGGTGTCTTCTTAGGAAGAAAACTAACCCCAAGGCTAGTAGGAAGATGGGGATGTTCTTAGTTCTCTCTTCTTAGAACCCACAGAAGAAGGAAAACCCTTCTGGAAAGGCCCCACATGTTGGATCACTCTGTCCCCTCCCTCCATGCTCAGCATAACCAACTCCTGTCCAAAGCTGGTTCTGTTTTCCTTTGTGGCTTGTCTTTAATTGTCCCTGTGTCTACCTGACATGCTTTGCAAGGGCAGTTCTGCATCAGAGGAAGGGGTCAGAGTAGTATCCCAGAGTCACCCAGCAGTGAGGACAGTGGGTGGGATTGTCACCATCTGTCTCTGCCTTCCCTGACTTTGCCCCCTGACCCTTCCTGGGCACCTGAATACTCCTTTCAATCACTCAGCACCTACAGTGCATCCCACTTGGCACATTTAACAGAGTTGGCTTGCCTGGGTTCTCATGTACAGTGTCATTTCTTGTGGCTCCTTAGAGAACCCTGCTGTTGACACATGTTCCAGCGGTGTAATGACTGGGGGAGGAGGGTCACTGCTGACTGTTGCTCCTCCTGCCTTCAGTCTCTGCAGAGCGAGCACCTTAATGAGCAGATCCATCTGTGTCCTTCCGAGTACTGGTTTGAATCACTGAGTTCTTAGATAGGGGAAGTGGGCACTGCTTTTATGGCTATTAAATAGCTGTCTCTTGCCTAGTGCTCCAAGGCCCTGCTCCTGCTCAGCCTCCTACCTACCTTGATGTGGCTCCCCTTGCGTTATGAGTGGGAATATTGAGACACTGAGTTCATCGATTGCTCAGGGTCAAACAGAGAATCAGGATCTGATCCCAGGCATCCTGGCTCCAGAGTCCCTGGGCTACACCCACTCATAATGGCTGCCTTTCTCAACTGGGGGTGGTGTGGATGAGGGCATTGCCCTCCATCTAAAGAAATCCTCAGAACCGCCTCCATCCTCACCTCAACCTGATATCCCTCAGAGGTAGTCTGTCCCCCACTCACACCAGCTATAAATCTCTAGCCCTCCCTACCTGTGGCGCCAATCTCCATCCAGCCCTGACATAGCCCCACAGTTTCACTGCCCAGCTCAGACACTCTCCCCTCTTCTAGGGGGATTGCAAAACCTCCTTCTCTCCAGGCATTTATCATTCCTTAGCCAGTCATTTTCCAAAAATAGATTTACTAGCACTCTGGGGCTCCAAATCCTCTGATGGCTCCTTGCTGTCTAGGGGCCCAGTGGCTTGTCACTGGACCATGGATCCTATACTACATTGCATCTCCTGCCTCACAGGCTACCTCAGCTCAGACAAGCCATGACATCTCATTCCCCCAGGCTCTTGCCAGGCTGGTGTTGTTAGGGATGTCCTCTCTCTTCTCAGAAGAATTCCTCCCTGAGAATCCTGCTTAGATGTCGTCTCCAGCCAGCCTTCCCCAGCTCAGTTCTCCAGGGAGAGTTTCTTGTTCCTGGCGCACACACCATGGTCAGTGAATAAATAACATTCGAGCAGGTATGGTTCCCTAGACAGAGAAACTGGAGAGTAGGGGTAGGGTCAGCTATGCATACATTGGTCTAGTGCCACGAGCCAGGTAGTCAGCTCAGCATATCCCCATGGCCCCAAGGACCCAGAAGATTTTGGGTTAAGTAACTTTGTGCAAATACTAGAAATCCTAAGAGTATAGGCATCATTCAAAGATGGGCACCTAGGACATACTACACATCTCAATACAAATGGACTCTATGGTTCTCTATGTTCACCAGGCACCTCCCCAGAAGTGCAGGGCCACAGTCTCCCATCTCTGCTGGTAATTCAAGCCAGGATCTCACACATTCCAGGCAAGAGATCTAGCACTGAGCTGTAGATATAGCCCTCTTTTTCTTTCTGGCTCAAAGTTTCCTACCTTGCCCAGGCTGGCCTTGGACCAGTGCCTCCTGAGTAGCTGGGATCACAGTCCTTTGCCTCCAGTCCTGGTCATCATGTCTGCATTTTCTTTGCACTGTGTGTAAGTCTGCCCAGTGTACTACACAGTCTCACTTGGCTGGGAATGCTACAAAGTGGCAGGGGCCATGTCAAGTTCCTGAGTTCCATATTCAGAGACAGACAGACAGATACACGCACGTACACATGCACATACACATCATTCACTCATTGCCTGGCCCTTCATTGGTTTCTTGCTGCAGAGAAGCCTCCCACCATCTGCTAGCCCCAGCATAACTCAGAGCACAGTAAAGGTAAAACTATCTGCTGCTTAGAGGAACTCTGAAGAGAATTAAAAGAAGGGGCTGGACAGATGGCTTAGTGGTTAAGAACACTAACTGCTCTTCCAGAGGACCTGGATTTGATTCCTCGCGTCCACATGGCAGCTCACAGCTATATGCAAACTCCAGTTCTAGGGGCACTGACACCCTTTTCTAGCCTCCGTTGTGGCACACAGACATACATGTAAAACATCGGCACATATAAGATCATGAAATAATTTTTTTAAAAAATTGAAGAGGATTGAAGGATATCCAAGCTGAGCATTGCTGTATGAGCTCCCTGATCCAAAGCATCAGCACCACATGTCCATTCTTTGTTCAGACCAAGTAACAGCTGCTCCTGGAGAACCATAAAATTCCCCTAACTGGTTCCTGCTTCTCCTTGCTGATACTTACTGCAAAATGCCCTTGAATTTCCCTCTTTCTTTATCCTGTAATTCTTTACTCCAATTAGCACCACGTAAGTCCCTCAGCATTCCAGACATTGGTGGTTTTGTGGTTGAGAAATGACATATAAAACTGAGAGCAAAAATATGTGCTTTTTCAAGCAAAGGAAATCATCAGCACAGAAATCACTGTAAGATCTGGGTCAGTGGAGCATGAACTTTGAATAAGTGAGGATCCTTGGCTTGTTCTCCAGCTATAAAGACAGGTCACCTCCCCCTTCACTATGATGTATGTGATGCTCCAATAATTTTAAATACCTAAAAAAAAAGTCTGTTTTATATCAAGGATACCTGACCACCAGTTACCTCTGGAACTGCTGCTTCAAGGATCGAATGTGGCCACGTGAGCCCGCATAGCTTAGCCTCTCAGACCCCACCTGGGCGTTTTCTTCAAGTGGTAGTGAAGCCAATGGCTACACCTATGTACTGTTAGTCACAGGTGAGAGGGCTTTCTAGAAGTTAAGGCCTGTGCTTCTGAGCCTAGGGCTTTCTGGTAGCTATGTTGCAACTACTGAGCCCTTGCTGGAATGATCAATTGACAGTGAAGCCACAGGAAAAGAATGTGAGGTATCCTGGTTCTTCCAGTTGCCAGCAAGTAGGTGACGCCCTGTCCCACTGAGCCACTGATGCCTCCATTCACAAACAGGAGCACAGCTGACTTCTTGGTGATTAGAGTCTGGATCAAGTCCTAGGTACCTGACAGGACCCCGCTGACATTAGTAGACCTGGCAGTTGGCAGACAGGATGAGGGAAGGGGACAGACCTTCAGCAAGCATGCTCAGGACAACCGTCATGTACATAGAGCATAGGATGACAAAAATGAATAAGATCGCAAGAGTCAGTGGATCTCAAGATTTCAGAATCTGCTAGGCAACCATCAAACGCCATCCCCAAAGCCAGGTATTGCCACTAGGAAGTGCCAGCTACAACTCTGCCATATTCACTGTGTCTGGACTGCTCCACAATGGAGTCAGGGGTTAATCTTGGAATCTCAGAAACATCAAAAAACCTGTTAGAAAACACGGGGTTCAACATGCTGAAGCGCACATCCCACACTTACCAGCCTGGAGATTCTGAAACTAATTATCTACAGCAACTTCTCCATCTACCGGAGATGACCTCAAACTACCTCAAAGAGCTTTGAAGATCATAGGCTGTGGGTGTGTCTGATCTTGCTGGACACTGGATACTCCCCAAGGAAGACCAATGTCATTACCATCCTGAAAAACAATGACCACTGGTGTTAATATGCTTGACAGTTTAAAAAAAAATAAGTAAAGTTTTATCCTTTAAACAGCCTATGCGAGGCTAAGGAAAAAGTGAGGAGGTTGAAGGCTAGTATCCTTTAAACTCCTGTTATATACATGGAACTCCATGAAACATCTCAAGGGGTTTTTTCCTCCCCTTTTTTTGAGAGGGTTTTAGTATGCAGCTCAGATTAGTGCTGATTTCTTAAACCTCCTACCTTTTAATGTGATGTGATTATAGGTATGTCCCACTCTTCCCAATTTGTGACATTTTTCTTTAAAGCTAGCAAAAGACTTTAATAATAACAGTGATAATAATCTGATTGCCCACGGTGGACTCAAAGGTTAAACAACTTCCGACATCTCAGGGCTGGAGGCAGTGGGGAGAGTCCGCCTTCCCTGCCTCCCACGCCTGCTCTCCAGAGTGGAAAGCCTTTCATCTCAGGCTGGCAAAGGCCTGGGACAGTGAGCTGGGTGGGGTGGTTAAAGATCTGGCACAGATGCTCTACCACTGTCATTGAGCTACTTGAGATGTCCCTTTACATACCAGCCTTTCATCAGGCCTAACATCACAGAAGGCGGGGATTCAGTGCCTTAGAACGAAGCCTAGGTTCCTGTCACTGCCTGGGCGCATGTTCCACCACTGTGCTATACTCCAGCCCCCTCGGGTTCTTTAGAGAAGACAGAAGATGTCTTCAAATGTCCATGTGCCAGGCAATATGGGATTTTTGTTTTGTTTCGTTGTTTTTCCAGAGTTTCTCTGTGTAGCCCTGGCTGTCCTGGAACTCCCTCTGTAGACCAGGTTGGCTCAAACTCACAGAGACCTGCCTACTTCTGCCTCCCAGGTGCTGGGATTAAAGTCCTGTGTCATCACTCTCAACCTTTTTTGGGGGGAGGAAGGAGGGTTTTAAGTTTAGTTGTATCTTTAATTTTTAAAGCTAGCACACGCAGTAATGGGTTTCATTAGGGCATGTTCATGCATATGTGCCATTCGACCTTATTTCAATTCCTGTCCCTCCTGCTGGTCCCCTCTCCATAGCGGATGTCATTCTCCCAGATAGACTCCTGCTTTCAGGATGTATCATCCAAGTTAACGCTACAACACTCAAAACACACTCCTCTCCCTTTCCAAATGGAAGCTGAGGGCTATCGGGGCCATCGCCACTCAAGGTAAAAATGTGGTGCCAACCTAGAATTTGAATCCCGATCTCAGAAAGTCACGTGGAACTGAACTTAATGAGAAGGCAGGGCAGCCCGAGAGAAGCGGTCAGTACTGGACAGTGAGCACAGCCCCTGGGAGTTAAGTCTAGTGGCTCAGCAGGCTGCTTTAAACACAGTCGGGGAAAGGGGTTAAAATTCAGCATGAGTGAATCATGGTGCCCAGGGGACACCGTATATAACAAGACTATGTCGTGTTCAGAAGCTTGTAACTGGGATGTCAATTAGGAAACATGTTGAGGCCCAGACTGGGAAGCAGCTGCAATGTCCAGGGAATTGTCTAGAAGGATGGATATGAATACACACACACACACACACACACACACACACACACACACACACACACACAGGACCTGTCCAAATGAAATGTTCTTTTACTGAGGCCCAGAGAGAAGTAACTGTTGAGAGTATTGTTTCCAGAGACCATTGCTACCACGGAATCTGTGAGAGGGAGATCCAGTGAATTCCCTACTCTGACACCCATTGCTTAGGATACAGTCTTCTTTTTAAAACAGTACGTAATCAGACTGTCTAAAAAACAACAAGCACATCCCCCAAATTAAAGCAATAGTAACAAAGATACAAAGTCAGACTGCAGCTGGCTGCATCCCTACATGCCTGGACACAGCTGCTCAAAAGCCCCAAGGAGAAGGATTGTTTGAGCCCAGAAGTCTGAGATCAGTTAGGGCCATAGAATCAAATTCTATCTCAGAAAAACAAAGCAGAAAGCAACAATACCACCCTATTCTTTGGCTTGCTTTTCCTGAGACTGAGTTTCTCTGTGTAGCCCTGGCTGTCCTGGAACTCACTCTGTAGACCAGGCTGAACTCAAACTCAGAGATCCACCTGCCTCTGCCTCCAAGGTGCTGTGATTAAAGGCAAGCACCAATGCCACCACCACCTGGCTCCCATTCTTACGTTTAAGAAACCCCTCCAAATAGATGAGCCCCACTCATAACTTTAGAAATGCAGTTCAAAGCAGAAGATGGATGACTATGCTTGTCACACAGGCCTGTGAGCCTGCGTTTCATCCCCGGAATTCACATCAAGGTAGAATTCACTCCACTATGTCCTCTACTGCCGCACATGCACCTCGGCACACAAACAGGCCCCAATAGACACACCATGTGCACACGTGTACAACAGTAAAACTTCATTTAAAAATGCAAGTGTGCATATATCCTACCCCACCCCCCAACTCCTATTCTAGGAATCTATCCCTTGACTATACCTGGCTTAGTATGCAAAAATGTACTTGGGAGGATGTTTATTGTGAACATTTGTGATTCTGAATAGCTAAGAGGAAACACTGCTGACTACGAGCCCCTGAAAGAAATAGATTCTAGTGCTCTGACACGAAATTGGTGGAAAATGTAGTAACTCTTCCCTGTAAGAAACATATATGCTTTTATTTACATAGAAAACTCTGGAAACATACACAAAAGCAGTTACAAGTGGTCAGCTGTCTCAGGGAAGTAGGGATAGTGGATGGCGGAGCCCATTTGAACTCTAGCTCTTCTGCGTTGCTTAAATATCTCTCTCCCTTACTAGTGTCTTTATCTTCAACCATGAGCAGTTATTATTTTTATAATTAGAAATAATCTTAAAGTATAATTAAGGGCCTTCAAGGTGGCTTAGTGGGTATGGAAACTTGTTATCAAGACGGATGATCTGAGTTCAATCCCTGGAATCTACAAGATGGGAAGAGAACCATCTCCCCTATATTAAGTAAATTAGTGTAAAAAATTTTAAGCCAAATAAAGACATAATGCTAAAAACTCACAGATGTGGGGTTTGAACTTCAGAATGTATTAGAAATAAGTGGAATAATCTTATCTTTAAGTTTTCTAATAAGATGGCAATTTTTTCAGTTTTTTTTGTTTTGTTCTGGGGTCTCATGTAGTCCAAGCTGGCCTCAGACTCACTCTATAGATGAGGATGGTTGCCTCTGCCCCTGACTGCTGGGATTACAATTGTGAACCATGACATCTAAAACGGTATGTTTTTATTAATTTATCCCTATATCTATGATCAATACCAATAGGCCTTCCTGTCATGTTTCTGATTTTTATGACTTAACTGGCTTCATTGTGACTGTTTATTTACCATGAGTCAGACAGTGGACCCAATGGACCAGCATTCCTCAGTGTCCTCTATACAAGAAGCCTGTCAGTCCCACAGGAAGGCCAGAAGGGACCAGAATGTAGGGTCTTGAGTGCCTACAGAAAATGGTGCCATTTAATAACAATCTCTAGGACATTTTCCATGTACATGGCAGTGCTGGGGACCAAGAAATGACAGAAGAACAATGTCCTCTCTGGAAAAGCTCACATAAAAATCTTGCACATGGAAAACAGGACATGGTAAATGTTGGAAGTACACTGGAGGCACTGTGGGTCAAACAGGAAGGCTCATTGGACCTAGGCTCAGGAAGTCTGGATAGGGGAACGAAAGTACTCCTAAGTCTGTGTGTGGAGTCTGCTAATCTTCAGAGTGGCAGCTAATTTGAGAAGGGTGGGCTTTACTGGGAGTGGCATGGGATTAAGCTTTATGAAGGGACACTCTGGCAAGAGTCTGAAGACCTCTCTTATCTCTCTCTCTGCACGTGCATGCATGCAGGTGTGTACTTTTCTTAAATATACAACTATCAAGTAAAGAACGCAGGCAGTAGGCCCCAGTGTCACACCAGGGCTGGGCACAGAGACTGGAGGTAGCTGTGGTTACTGACTGGGGCACTAGGGCCTTAGAGATTTGAGGAGACAGGATGGAGAGCAGAGAGGTGAAATCACAGGGTCTTACATTCTCAGTCCTTAGCAAGAACACACCCTTCCTTCTTGGCTCAGCATCTTTCACACCCCCCACACCATGCTTTCTTTCCTCAGAGCTCATCTCCATCTCCTCTACTGGATCTTCCCCCTCCAAGCCTTTCATGTTGGAGGCTCCAGGACCCAGGGTCCATTACATTCTATTTCCCCCTCTATGCCTTGGGGGTTCAGTCATTTCAAGGCTTAGAATTTTACCCTCAGGATGACCATGACCAGAGGTCAAATTTCGGTCCAGATTTTCCTCCTGGACTCCAGTCTAGTATCCATCTATGTGACAGTTGTACTCAGATGAAAATTAGGCTCTAAACTTAACACACCCTAACCCTTGCCCACCCTTAACCATCTATGTTGCTTACCTCTCACCATCTCAGGGGACAAGTCATTATTCTATCCCGTTACTCAGCTGCAAAACATCTGGTCATTCTCAGGCCTGAAACTGGAAAGCATCCTGCTTCAACCTTCGGGGTCCTGGGATTGTAGGCACAGCATCTATCCATGGAACTCTAATGTTCTCAGGAAATCCTGTTATTCTGCTAACACAAATGCCTCTAGAATTCAAATGCGACTCACTGCTCCACCACCCCAGGCCACACCTCTGGCTATTATTTATCTTTTGCTTGTATTTTTGAAATTGCCTCCCACGGATTCCCCACCGTTCAGTGGCCAGATTATTTTAAAGCACAAATGAGGTCTGTCTATACCCACAAAGCTTCTTCATTTAAGACCTTACAGAAGCACGTGTGGCTCTACAGTTTCTGCCTGTTACTCTCTGGTAACTGGTCTCTGCTTTCCCGGATCTTCAGTGGACACGCCGCTGATGTCCCTGCCATTCCAGTCCATGGCTGTGCCTTCACCCCTACGCAGTATTTGGGTGCCTACCAGCAGAGCTTGCCACCTCTGGGTACACCAAAAGAATCACCGTGACTCCCAAACTAGGGTGCTCTAGAGAGCAGGGAAATTTGTGTGCTCAGCCTCCTTCCTGTCCTCGGTGCCTAGGACCCTGTCTGGATTGTAGTAGGCCTCAGGCTGAGGTTAAAGAAGCAGACCCATAGGCAAAGGTTCCATCAGAGGACAGGATATAAGAGGAAGAGGGTGGAAACCAACCTGGAGGTGGCCAGAGAGAAAGCGCAAAGGCAGCTAGGAATTGAGGACGCTGAAGTCCAAATGGAGGTCTGAGAGGACGGAGAAGTGATTAGAGATGCTCCCGGGAGGATGGTGGGGGCCTCTGGAGCTTGGAAAGCAGGCTTATTGTGGCCCGATGCTTGTGACACGAGGTAGGCGCCCAATGAATAGGGACCGCTGGCGGGGGAAGGGGAGTGAGCTATTAAGGGGCTGTGAAGAGTTGCGACTGTCACACAGTGGGCACTAAGAGACGGGCTAGCAGGAAATCTCCAAACCTGCACAGCTGCAAAGACAGAGCGGAACCTTCCCAAGATATCTCCCAGAGAAAAGGCCATGGAGCCGGGGAAGTGACCGCGAGCGAGAACTGGAAGGTGAGACGCGCCCACGCGTGTGAGCACCGAAGCCTCGCGGCGCCAGCACCACTACGAGCCGGCGCCACCGGGGGCCAGCGGCGCGCAGGCTCCCCAGCGCCGCCGCCGCAGCGGCCGCCGCGCACCGCGTGGGCAACCCCATCCACGCCCTACCTCCCGGCTCTCAGACTCCGCCCCCAACCCCGCTATCCCACCAATCACACAGAACCTCCCGCCCCCAGGCTCCCGAATCCCCGCCTCTTACCGGCGCGCCGCCAGCCAATGGGAAGCCGAGCCCAGCGCCCAGTGCGCGCAGCCCGCGTCGAGCCGGCTCAGAGCGAGAAAAGCGAACCCAACCCGTCGGGGCCGCCGCTCCGGACCCACCGCTTGTCGCCGCGCGCCGCCCGCCGCCGCCTCCTCCCCCCCGGATCGGGTGTACTGTCCCAACCCGAAAGTCCAGTTCTACGGCCCGGCTGCGGCGAGCGAGCGAGCGAGCGAGCGCGATGACACAGGAGTACGACAAGTGAGTGAGGCGCGGGCGCGAGTCCGGCCAGGGCCCGGGGGCCACGGCACCTGCAGGGCTCCGAGCGGGAGGCTCGAGGCCGGGCTGGGCGGGGCGAGCCCGGAGCACCCGGCCCCTCGGCTCGCCGCCATCGGAGGGTCCCCGGGCTCCGCACTCATGGCTTGGTGGGGACGGGTGGACCCGGGTCAGCCTGCTGTCACCTGCCGAGCTGCGGGAGCGAGAAATGTAGGGGAAGGTTGAAGTGTCCGCTGCCCGCGCGGTTCCTTCGCTGCGGCTGCTGTGTGAGAAAACTGTCGTGGGTGTTCTTGCATCACCGACTGTAATTACAGAAGACTGTTTTCTACTGTTCGAGAATATCCAAAGGAAGAAACTGCAAGCAGGGTGGTAAACTAGATAATTCTTTCGGATCGGGATTGCCTTTTGGGAGTTTGGGGTTTAAGAAAGGAGCGAGAAGTGTGCATTGGTGGTGTTAAGATGTGATCGGACGTTGGCGGGACTAAGGGGCACGGATAGTTCTCGATTTTACACGCAACTTTTCTATAAGTATAAAGGTGTCCTGAAAGACAGAGTTCGTCTATTTCAACTCAAGCAGAGAATTGGCCTCGTAGTTACTTGGTAAGGGTGGATTTTTTTTTTTTTTCCTTCGTGCTTGTATTCTGAAAGATGTTAACTGTGTGTGGAATCAGCAATAGATTAATCTTATCTTGTAGAAAGTTTCAGTTAGTGCTCGGCTCTCTTGAAGGTCTGAGGCTCGTTCAAAAACACCCATGAACCTTCAGGGCTGGAACCACAGCTTGCTGGTCATGAAGAAGTGGGCTGTAATTGTTCTTCTGTTTATTTCTCTACTTACTGACGAGGCAAAAGTCCCAACGCTAACCTTTCAGCCTTAGACATACTTTGGAAATATAAAATGCCTTCAGGGTAATTGCAGACATAAAGCCACTTGGAAAATATTTATTTTTTGATGCTTGTACCAATGTAGGATAGGATGGTAGAAGAAGACAAGCTTGAAAAACTAGCATTACGACTGTTGGGCGAGCCAACTGCTGTGAGAATCTTCTGGAAGTAGCTATTAGGCTATTAATAATAGCTCAGCCGCACACCAGGGAATCTCACCTAGGTACCGTACCACCATTGGGTTCAGGACCCTAAAGGCTCGGGGAATGACATTTTGTGTATCTTTTTCCTTTGGTTAAAACTTGAGCTTTCTGGAGATAAGTCTTATCTATTTTTAAATTTCAAAATAATATAATAAGCCTGCCTCCAATGTAAGCCTTTAGAATCATCTTCATAGGCACAAGGTAAAGACTTGGGCTCTGGAACTCTGAGGGCAGATGAAGTTGCTGGACTTTTTCCTCCCTTTTCAAAGATGTCCTTTTCATTTTCTCTCTTTCTCTCTTCCTTTCCTTCGTTCCTTCTTTCTCTCTTTCCTTTTCTTCCTTTTTCTCCACCCCCTCTCTTTTTTTTCTTCCTAAATCTGTATCTGTTTTTGAAGGATTTGGGTGTCTGCCAAGCTTTAACCTTTGTTGATTACTTGAAAAGATAATCAGACTTTGTACACTCACTTTTAGAAAAGGTAGGGTCACCTCTAGGCCATTTACATATTTCATCCATGTGTTGTAATGAGAACTGAGCCTCGGATTCTGCTTGCCAGGGCAGCCATCATTCAGAGATGTTTCTTTTCCCTTGACACACACACAGTACGGCTCCGTCTGCCCAAACCCCATATTCCACCTCTCCCTTCTGTTGACTCACTAAATAGTACCAGCTGAGCAGTTGTCGAGACTGTTGACATTTCCAGTTTTTGGAACCAGTAATGTTTGCTTGAATCATTTAAATTAAATCTCCTATAAAGCGTCATTAAAGTCACCATTGATTTTTCTGGAATTTTCCCACAAACGGCACTGTTAACATGAAATAGTCCTTGCCTGGTGTGAAAAACTAATAAAGATTGTATTTATTTGGGGGGAAGGGAGCACTGGAGATTAATCCCAGGAAGCCCTGGATCCAGAGGAGAGAAATAACGTACTGAACACCTGAGCTATGACATGAAATCCTAAAGCCTAGTAAAGATATTTTTTACATTTTATTTATGTTATTGAATGAGTTTGTGTTTGTGCTACACACACCCCACACACTACATACACACACACACAGACACACATACATACACACCCCACACACTACATACACACACAGTCACACACATACACACACATACACTCGCACACAGACACATATACACACATACACACATACATATACACACACAGACACACACATACACACACTCATGAGAGGACTTTGGCAAGTCCTCTCTCTCCATGTGGTTCTTAGAAGATTTAACTCAGGTTCTCTCACAGTTTGAACCCTCTCATCAGCTAAGGAAGATTTTTAATTGATTAAGTAGTGTTCTCAGTGTGTGTGTGTGTGTGTGTGTGTGTGTGTGTGTGTGTGTTGAAAGTCAGAGGACAACTTGCAGGCCTCTGTTCTCTCCTTCCACTCTGTAGGTCCCAGGGATAGAAGTCAAACCATCGGACTTATGAGTGGGTGGCTCTGCCACCTGAGGCATTCCCGGGACCCATGTAAAGATACTTTAGATCAGATCTGTCCACTGTTTTTTGAAAAGGTTGATTTTTCATTCGATGGCTTCATTTGTTGTAGGTCGTGTGTTTATCTCTGAGATAAGCAGTTCACTCCCATGCCAGAAAATTATGCTGCTTTATTGATTTATCGTCCCCTTTGGCGACATTCCAGGCTCCTCCTTCTAGTAACAGAGTCTTCTAACTTTCTCACATACCCTGAAGGATTAAGTGAAATATCGCTTTTGCGTTCATTTGCTCCCTTCTTCCTGCCCCTTCTCGGAAGGAAGGAGCTGTTTTAAGCCATGGCAGGGGAAGGGGAAAGTCACGTGTAGCCTTTCGTGGGCTTGGGAAGAGGAATCTGGCCTGAGTGTGTTTAAAAGTATCTATTCCCTGCGGTGTCCTGTGTGTGCTGCTGTAAAATATGTGTAACACACTGCATCCTCTCTGTGTCTCTGACGAGGTCCTCTGCCTCCTGAGTGTGTCTTCACTGGACTCACTAGGGTCATTGATACGTAGCTCACAGGCCACACGGTGATTTAAAACATGCCTTTAGATCAAATCTGAGTTTTCTGAATGTTATTTATTCCAAAAATACCTTTAAGAGGATCCTGGATACGATTTCATTTACTTTACCGAGTTTTCTTTAGGCAGACCGTCAAAAGATGTTAATACTTCATTATAATATGGGAGATAGAAACCAGTGCCTAGCCCATGCTAGGCAGCTGCCCTGCCACTGAGCTGCCTCCCACCTGGGAGGCACAGGGCCTTGTGTCCTATCTTATAGGAATGTCAAAGAAATGTTTGTTTAGGTTTTTTTGGTTTGGGTTTTGTTTTTAAACAGCTTGTAAGCTGTCTTGCTGTGGGAAGTGTGGATTTAACTTTGAATTTCTTCCTCTGAAGCAAAAGGCCAGTGCTGGTTCTTCAGAATGAAGCCCTTTATCCACAGAGGCGCTCCTATACTAGCGAGGATGAAGCTTGGAAGTCTTTCCTGGAAAACCCTCTCACTGCAGCCACCAAAGCGATGATGAGCATTAATGGTGACGAAGACAGCGCAGCCGCACTGGGCTTGCTCTATGACTACTACAAGGTGGGTTGTGGCCTCTTTGCAGCCCTGAATGGTGTTCTCAGACGCACCTGATTCAGCAGCCTATAAAACAGTCATTTGCTGAATGTTGGGCTGGCTTCTTCTGTAGTGACTATAAATAGTTTAATGAGCACTCTGGCTTTCTGTGGTTCAAAGCCGAGCATCTGCGATCATAGAATCAAAGGATGGTTTTAAGCAGCTGCTCCGGCCCTAGCTGAATGAGACGCTGCTATAAAAGAAGGTAGTAGCCATGTCTCCTAGTTTAAACATTTTAACAAACTTGGTTTCTGGTGTTGAAAAGGGGTTGTTGCTGAGTGATCTGGCTTTCCCCTTCCAGATGGTCTGAGCAGGTACCTTTTCTGTAACCACTACTACAAGCCTTAGGAAATGTACACTTTTACAATTCTGGAGCCTTGTTTTAAGATCAGAATACTTTTATCTTGTCTGTTTCTAGACAGTTGAATTAGCCTTAACTATCTCTCATGTGTGCTGTGTATGGGTTTTTGTACCAGTCTGCCTCACGGTTCTTAACGGAGTCCTAGTAATTCAGCTGCTACTCACTGATAACCTGTCACACTCAACAGCCTGTGTGTCACTTTGACTCTCTGGCTCCGCAACTAGAATGTATTCAGTTAAGGATCCAGCTCAGTTCCTGCCACAGACTGTCATCTCTGGTGTTGGGAAGTGGCTTGTGTCTGCTGTCCCTTTAGCTTGACCAATGACAGATGCTCAGGGATGGACATTTGAGTTTCTTAGCTGTGAGCATCAGCTATTATTACTTAATAACTAGCAATGCTTTAAAAATTGATTGCTAATAAATCAAACAACACTTGGTTCCATGTTATGTGTATGTGTGCGGGGATGTGTGGGGGAGTGTCTGCAAGTGAGTGCAGTGTCCGTAGAGGCCAGAAGAGGGAGCTGGATCCCCCAAAGCTGAGTTAAGGGGTGACTGAACTGCCTGATGTGAGTGCTGGAATCCAAACTCCTGTGCAAGGTCAATGTACACTCTTAAGCACCGAGTCATTTCGAAAGCCCCTCTGTTTTGTTGCTAATGGTGAAATATGGATGAATTCTTACACTGCAGGTCACAGTGTGCTGGGTGTCATTTGTCTGCTTTTCGGCTTTGGGGCCAAGACAAGAGTCATAAAAGAGTAGAACAGAGCTGGAGAGATGGCTCAGTGGTTAATAGTACTGGCTGCCCTTCCAGAGGATCTGGATTCAGTCCCTAGCAACCACATGATGGCTCAAAGTTATCTCTACCTCCCCTCTTCTGACGGTGGCCACCATTCGCTCATTTGATGCACGGACCTCGGTGCAGTCAAAACATTCATACACATAAACTAAAACATATATTTTAATTTTTTTTTTAAATAAAGAAGAAAGAAATCCTGGCTCCCATGACAGACTGTTTGTGATGCTGTATCTGTTCAGCTGTTGATTGTCACCCCTTACGGTGGCGACCAGGCTGTTAGCTCCTTTGGAGCTGATAGGTGCTCAGTAGGCAGCCAGGAGTGAAAGTGAGTCTTCAGGTGAAGTCTTCTCCCCTGGGTAAGGACTGAATCCCTCTCGTTGGTGTTGATGCTTTAGGTCCCTAGAGAGCGCAGGTCATCGGCAGCAAAGCCAGAGGGAGAGCACCCGGAACCAGAGCACAGCAAAAGGTAAGTGAGGCAGCCGGTATACACAAGGATACATCGTGAAGAAGCGGGCAGGCCCTGCCAAGTAAAACCAGAAGGCTCTAGTGGAAGAGACGGTGGAGAGCGAGCCTTCATCTCAGAGTCTGATTCTTTGCTGATTTGCCTCTGAGAAGTTACGTTCACTTAAGCAGTGTCCCTTTCCTAGAAGACACAAGCATCAATTTCCACTCTTCCAGAGGGTGTTTTTAGTAAAACCTCAAGTGTTTGTTCATCTCTGTTGAGACCCTCTAAAGGGGTATGTGATGGGGAAGAGTCTAAAAATTCACTGGGGTGTGGTGGCACGTCTGTAACCCTAGCACCTGGGAGACAACAGCAGAAGGCTCAGGAGTTCTAGCTACCCTGGACTCTGTGAGAGCCTGCTTCAGACAAAGCAAGACTCGGGATACAGCTCTGTGATGGAACATTTGGCCAGCATGGGCAAGGTCCTGGGTTTAATCCCCAGATCTGCAGAAAGAAAAACAAAACAAAATGAAAACAGAAAGAAAGTTGCATGCCAGGGACTCTGGAGTAGTTGGCCTGAGTAAAACCCAGTGAATTATGCCCAAGTCCTGTTGAAGGCATTTTAGGTTAGAACTTTAGTGAGTTAATTACAACTCAATCTTATGGCCAGAAAACATTTTTAAAAGATACAGTTTTCATTTGCTTATTTTATTTGTGTGTACCAAGATGCACCTGTGACAGTCAGAGGCCACTTAAGAGAAGTCCACCCGTGCCCCTTCCAGGTATTGAGCTCAAGTGCTCTGTCCTGGTGACAAGCACCTTTACCCACTGAACCATCTTGCTAGCCCTAAAAACAGCTTTTAAATTGACCCTTGTTTTATTAGTAATAAATAGAACAGCTGGGCATGGTAGCATATACCTGTAATCCTAGGGAGCCTGAAACAGGAGTTCAAGGCCAGCCTGGGCTCTGTTGCAGGGGAAAGGGGCAGAAGTTGATTTAAGGAATGAATATCAACCTGTTCATATTCCATACTCCCGACAATTGTTTCTTTACTGTGGTTGTGGTTACAGTTGCAGATAGTTTTGGGAAGTAGGCATTCATTATATTTATCATATGTAATTTGTTTCATAATATTTTCTATATTGCTATTTAAAACTTCGTAATTTTTTGGGAGAGCAGCTTGTAGAAGCCAGCATATATTTATTGCCATACAACAGGGCTCTGTCCCCAGGGCCGGGCTAGAGTGACAGCTGGGCAGGAAAAGGGCCTGCCAACTTGAGCTGTCCTTGGAACTAGGTAAAAAAGATAGGAGAGAATGCTCCATGGAGTTGACTTCTGACCTCAGCAGGCTGCCACGTACATGTCACCACACACACACAGAGCTTACACACACATACATACACACACACACACACAGACACGCATCACACACACATAACACACACAGACACACACATATACACACATATATATACACACACAGAGACGCATCACACACACAGACTCACACACACATGTATATGTATACACACAGAGCTTACACACACATACATATACACACATATATATACACACATATATACACATACACACACAGACACGCATCACACACACATACACACACATAACACACACAGACACACACATATACACACATACATATATATATACATACACAGAGACACGCATCACACACACAGACTCACACACATGTACATGTATACACACAGAGTTGTATACACATATACACACATCTACATGTGCACGCACTTATTCACACACATATACACACATATTTAAAATAGTTCCTTTTAAATTACACACTTATATTACCTAAATATTAAACTACAATTAATTTTATACACATTGTCTACTGATAAAGTATGATAATGATTTGGGGGGAACCAGATAGCATCAGTAGTAAGCGAGGCTTGGAGCACTTACTTATGAGCAGCTGTCCTTCCCTGTACCCGAGTGAGGAGACAGACACCCACTGTGCTGGTTAGTTTTTGTCAGCTAGACAAACCTACCCAGGCAGAGGGAATCTCAGCTGAGGACTTGCCTCCACCAGAGTGGCCCATTCCTATGGAGCGTTTTCTCCATTGATGTCAGAGGGCTTGGCCACTGCTGGCGGTGTCACCCCTAGGCAGGCAGATACGGGCTATACAAGAAAGGGAGCTGAGCAAGTGGGGTCTCCACCCCTCGATGATGGCCTGTGACCTGCAAGCCTCTCCTCCCAAGGTTGCTGTTGGTCATAGTGTTTTATCGCATCAACAGAGATACAGGCTGGGACAAATCCTTTCTGCACTTCACAGATAAGAATGGACTCCTGAGAGACCAAATAGCTTGCTCAAGCTGACACACAGTTTGAACTCAGGTAGTCTCTCTCCAGAATCTGTGCACTCACATTAGGATTACTGGGAATAGCACATCCTGAAGGAGTGCTCTGGGTCTCCTCAGAGCAATTGTGCTTTTGCTTTGGGTTTTGCTCGATTGATGGCCGTGAGCTCTTCACAGGGAATGGATGAACTTGGCTTCTGTCAAGTGTCCCTGCTACTGTGGGGAGCCCAGATCAGAGTACTGAGTTATCTGTACCAGGGCATGTGCTCCGGATACATGAAGCCCCGGTTGGAGCCCCAATACTGCTCCTCCCAAATCATCAAAGCCTTGTATCAGCACCAAGGTTGAAAATATGATGTCCTTTCTCTTCTCTTGAAGAAACAGTATGCCAAATGTGGCGGAGCAGCCCCTCATTTCTGCTGGAGAGAATAGGGTGCAAGTGCTGAAAAACGTGCCCTTCAACATTGTCCTCCCCCATGGCAACCAAATGGGCGCTGATAAGAGAGGCCACCTGACAGCTCCTGATACAACAGTCACTGTCTCCATAGCAACCATGCCTACCCACTCCATCAAGACAGAAATCCAGCCACACGGCTTTACTGTGGGAATCCCCCCCGCGGTGTACCATCCTGAGCCTGCTGCTGAGCGTGTGGTGGTTTTTGACCGGAACCTCAGCACTGACCAGTTCAGCTCAGGCACTCAGCCTCCCAACGCTCAGCGGCGGACTCCAGACTCCACCTTCTCAGAGACCTTCAAGGAGGGCGTTCAGGAGGTACAAAAGACAAAACATCTTCCTAAGACGGCAGCGTGTTTGTCTAAGTATTGGGTTCCACCTTTTCCTGGTTATGTAAGCTTGAAACTTAGCCCAGAATGAGTGGATCAGGAATAAAAAGATTTTTTTTTTTTAAGAGAAAGGCCCGTAGGTATAATTTGTAAGCTAAACCTACAAATCCAAAAATTATCATCAAGGGCACATGGGTAATCTTACCAACAACTGAGTTAACAATTATGGTTTCTGCTAAGAGATTTGCTGGGGAGAGAGAGAAGGAAGCCCGTGCATAATCCTCCACAGACCACAACTGCGTTCTCATAGCATTTTTTCAGCTTTCATCCTAGACCCAAGTAAGCTCCTAGAGCTGCCTAGTGTGGCAGCCCTGTCAGTGTTCACTGGCTGCTGCTTATTTGGTGGCATAATTCAGAATTGGAGGTGGTCATCAGGTCATTCCAGGAGTTTGGGAGAGTTGGAAGAGTCCAATTGAGCAGACCTCACTTGGGGAGAAGATAGGCAGTAAGGGCATTGGAGGCGGGTCTTAGTGCCCTGCAGGGTCTTTTAGGTGTAGAAACAGACATTTTCCAGTACAGGGTAGCAGACTTCCCCAGCCCTGGTGCAAGCTTGACTTCTGGTTCTTGTATTTTGGCTGCAGATTCTAGACTCTGAACACTGATGTGTGGGAAAGATAAGGAAAGGGAAGAATGGACCGCAGACACTTTGTGAAGTGTGACTGTGTGTGAGTGTATTGTATGTTTATTCGTGTGAGTGGAATATAACATTAGACACTTTTTACTATTCATTTATTTATTGGTTTTTCAAAATAGGATTTCTCTGTGTAGTCCTGGCTGTCCTGGAACTTGCTCTGTAGACCAGGCTGGCCTTGAACTCAGAGATCCACTTGCCTCTGCCTCCTGAATGCTGGAATTAAAGGTGTGAGGCACCACACTAGACTGATATTTTTACTTTCTATAACTCTTCTTAATTTATTTTTTTAATAGATTTAAAATTAGTATTTTGAAATGAGCCTCATTAGGGTTGTGGGTTACCATATGCCGCACTGTATCCATACCAGATGCTGGTCGTTAGAAACCAGGATGGCAGTTAAGTGGTCGTGGCTCACTACGTTGACATTTCAGGTTTTCTTCCCGTCGGACCTCAGTCTTCGGATGCCAGGCATGAACTCAGAGGACTATGTGTTTGACAGTGTTTCTGGGTAATAGTTGTCTTTTTATTTGACTTTTGGATTTTCAGCCTCTGTGGTCACTTCTCTTTTTGGTGCGTTGGTCCTGACAAATCTGAGGTGTCTTTGGTGTGCTCTCTCCCTTCTCTGACTCTGCCAGCTGCAGCCTTACCTTGGCTAAGGAACTTTTCCTTTGGCGATTTGAGGTGGGACTCTGGATTGCGGCTTCCTGTGCTCCTGGTGTTGGTACTGTTTCCTTCCCTGGCTCCCTTCTGTGCTGTAGTGGGATGGAATCTGATCACTGGGGCATCTATTCCCAAAAATGTTCGGATAGCTGGCCGTTTAAGGGTAAATCAGGTGGACAAAGGACTTTATTATCCTTGTTAATGATAAACAATGTAAGTTTCTTTTCTAAGCTGGCAACTTTAGCTTTTAGCAAAACTGCATCCAACCCTGAAAATAGGAGCACTTTCTAGGTTCCTGAGAAGTATATAAACACCTCAGGATTGTTTTTAAAGTTCAGGACTTAATTTTTTATGTGTCCAACTGCATAATAATTTGCAGTTAAAAAAAAACAAAACAAAACAAGAAAACAAGCCAAGGCCAGTGAGATGGCTCAGTGAGTAAAGGCATTTGCCACCAAGTCTGATGATCCTAGCGCAGTCCCTGAAGGCCACAAGATGGAAGGAGAACCCCCCCACACCACCAAGTTGTCTTCTGATTGCCATACATACACTAAACAAACAAACCTAAGGCCTTGGGGGATTTAGACTTTCTTTGTAAGTATGTCCCAAAGTGCAAGGATCACAAACTCACAAATAGATAGAGCTGGCAAGTCCTCTCTGTGACACACCAGAGAGTAAATACTTTAAGCTCTGTGGGCTAGATAGCCTCTCTATTTTTGTGACTAGCCAGCTTTGCCATCATAATGAAAAAGGGGCCTGCAGATAAGGCATAATTGAGTGGTATGCCTATGTTCTAATAAAACTTTATTTAAAAGCATAAGTGTAACTGGCTGACATTGAGCCTAGGAAAGTTCTGAGCTGTTGTGTCAAGTAATAGGAGATATAGGCAATCATGGAGTGCCTGTCTAGAGACAAATTGAAAGCTACAAGAGAGAGCTAGCAGATAAATGATCGAGTGCCGTACTCCCAAATGACTGAGTGCTGTGCTCCATAAAGACCAGATTGGCAGCAAGCATCAGGAACTTCCTGCCCCCACCGAAGTGTCCAGTTCCTGATGTCATTTGTAGCCCAAGTATCCAAATGTCTAGTTGTTGGATTGGTATTCCATAGTCCACTCTCTGAGAGTTTCTGGTCATTAAGCAGTGTTTAGGATCCTATTTATTCTAAAAGGGACAAACATTGCTTCTAATATAACCATGGCGGAGTCAGCTGGATGTTTGCTGGTGGTCTTCTGTCTCAGTAACACATGCTACTCCACACATACATACATGCATACACACACACACACACACACACACACACACACACACACAGGACTAAGGTGTACCAGAAGCTTCCAAGAGACTGGCCATAAACCTATGCTTCTTTGTCCTGTAGAAACAACTTTGAGTATACCCTAGAAGCCTCTAAGTCACTTCGGCAGAAGCAAGGGGACAGCACCATGACATACCTGAACAAAGGCCAGTTCTATCCCATCACCTTAAAAGAAGTGAACAGCAATGAAGGGATCCACCACCCGATCAGCAAAGTTCGAGTAAGTTCTGTACCTGGTTCTGTTCCTAATACTTGCAGGTCCTTATAGTTGAAAGTGCCAGGGTTTGTGAGTTGTTTTTAAGGATTATTTTTAACCTCTGTTTTTATGTCTCTATGAGTGTTTGCAAATGTTAGTGATGCCCTTGGAAGCATCAGCTCCCTTGGAACTGGAGTTAAAGGCTGTTATAAGAAGCCAGATGTGGGTTCTGGGGACAGAACTCAGGTCCTCTGGGAAGTGTTCTGAACCCTGGGCCATCTCTCTAGTACCCCACAGTGTTACTTTAAGCCTCAACTTTAATATTTAAAAACAAATGATTTCCCTTAAAGCTGCTTGCCCTTGAAATCCTTATGCTGTGCTGCGTTCTCGTTCCCAGAGTGTGATCATGGTGGTTTTTGCTGAAGACAAAAGCAGGGAAGACCAGCTAAGACACTGGAAGTATTGGCATTCCAGGCAGCACACGGCCAAACAGAGGTGCATTGACATTGGTGAGTGGCCAGAAGCCCACCTGTGCTCTCGAAGGCTCGAGTGCCCAGCCTGCCAAATCCAATTATTTTTGGCATTGATGAACTTCCTGCCGAAAGCATTTGAATTTTGATGCCAGCCACAGATGTGTTCCAGGCAGTGTCCTGTGCCTCCTAGAATCAGGGCTCTGTCCTCACTTCCTTCTTGGGGCCTGTGCCCAGGCAGTGGTTTGCCATGTGACTCTGGAACCGGGAACTTTAGCCAGCTAACTGGAGTGTCCCACTTTCAGCCTATATTTCTGTTTATCCCCTTCACTCCTGTGCTGGGGATGGAACCTGGGACTGCAGACATACTAGACAGGCATTCAGCCATTGTGCTATACCTCCTCATTCTGCACACTTTGGTGGATAGTAATGTCTTCTTTAGGAGGTGCTGGGGTTAATTTAGAGATAATGATAAGGAGGTTTCCAAATGTGCAAAAGGAAATCTCCAACTATGCCCTGAGCTAGGTTGCTGATCTCACTGGTCTGTAATAACCTGGTGGTGGATGCCCAGGGTTCAGGTCTACGAAGCATCTTCCCTTTCTGTTCCCAGTATCACACAGCACTATCATCTACCCACAGGTGACTGCCCACTTGGGAGCTCCTACCATCATCTACTAACAGGTGGCCATCCTCCAGGGGCTCCTATGTCTTCTTCCAAGGGGTGGCCACCCATCAGCGGCTCCTGATTTTTTATTTTCTGTATGAATCTAAAGAGCTGAGTTCTGTCTTTGTCTTCCAATCTAATGCAGGCAGGTCTCAAACTTATATCTCAGACTGTCCCTGAATTCACACCAAAATCTTCATGCTTCGGCCTCTCAATTTCTAGGATTATAGGCATATGCCTCTACACCCACTTAGAAAAGCTGAGTTCTAATCTTGGTTCCAGAGATCAATTTTGGGATCTTAAGGCTTAAACTTTTTAGACTTAAACTTTCTCATTTTGATCCAATGATATGGAATTAACTAGATCTTAAGTTTGCCTTTATTTAAAAAAAAAAAAAAAAAAAAAGTCCTGGGATTATTTTTTACTCTTTTATTTTAGAATTTCTTTCAACCTCCCAAAAAAATGCTTATGTAAATTGTCCGGAGAATAATGCAGGAAACTTGGCTTGCTATGATCTCCCATTGAAGCTAATAGCTGTGACTTTCCTTTTCTTGTCCATTGCTGTCTGTAGCCGACTACAAAGAAAGCTTCAATACTATCAGCAACATTGAAGAGATTGCTTACAACGCCATCTCCTTCACCTGGGACATCAACGATGAAGCCAAGGTATTTCATAACGTCCTGGGTGTGTCTCTTCCAGCTGTTGGAAGAGTGGGAGGAACTTGAGGATTTCACAGCTGATCTGTCTTGTAGTTGTGCATTTTTTCACTCCTAGATGTTATGAAACTGTCCTCTCAGTCCCCACCCTCCTCCAAAGCCCTCACGGCACAGTCCAGTAGTGAAACCTCCAGGCTGGGCTGTCATCTGCCAGTGACCCCAGTCTGACCCCAGGCCCACCCAGGCCCTCCTCATTTACTTGGCTTCACTTCCTCATTTGCAGAGTAGCATTCGCACCCCGCCCTGCCTCCATCCACAGTGATATAAGGATCAGTGTGACAACACCTTCAGCCAGGTGGGGCTCCTGCAGAAAGGGTAAATCCAAGTTACCAGCAATGCCCATTTCCCATTGTCACCAAACGTAACTGTGAAAGATTCTTCTGCCTGATGCTTTTACAGTGCACAGTTCCCCGGATGAATTTCTGGGATTTTTCAGGAAATTCTTAAGGGACCAACAAGCATATTCTTAATTCTCCCTTCCCATGGCTGTTTCTCCTTTCTCTTCATTATAGTTTTGCTAAGCAGTGGTGGTTTACAACTTCAATCCCAGCACTGGGGAGCCAGAGGCAGGAGAATCTCTGAGTCTGAGGCAACCTGGTCTACAGAGTGAGTTCCAGGACAGCCAGGGCTGTTACCCAGTGAAACCCTGTTTTGGTCAAGTTCTGGCATCTGGTTACTTTATAAATCTGAGAGTGCCTTGGAAACTCTTGGATAGGTGTTAGGGCAAGATCTGTCGCCAGCTTCTGTTGCCAGATGACCAATGCTTTTCTTCAGAGCTTCCATGCACAGTCTGGTCACCTTCCGGCTGCTTTTCATTGTCTCCTTTGAATTCTTCTATTCATTCAACAAGAATTTCAGTCTTTATTGAGAGAGTAGGCCTTAGAAAGCATGCCTGAGACTCTGGCTTGATCCCCAGGATCCTATGCCTGCTACCCCTCAAAAAAGAAATCTTTTTAATTCATGGGACAAGTTACTACATTAGAAGCTTAGGGTTACTAGGTTCTGTTGCTTAAAGTTGCTTTTAAAAATCCAATAATTCGGCTGGGTGTGGTGCTTTTGCATGCAGAAGCAGGTGGATTTCTGTGAGTTCTAGGCCAGAGCCAGAGCTGCATAGTGAGAACTTGTCTTAAAAAAAAAAAAAAAAAAAAAAAAGTTCTCCTGCCCCCGTGCCACACTGGTTGTGTCTAAAGCAAAGGATATTCTTCCACTGCATGAGACAGTCTGCAGGAAGCTCTGGGGACTATGGCAGCTCTTCTGCCAGCCCACACCCCTCCATCCAAATGTCAGCTGGCTGCTCCCTCCAAAGCTGGGTACTGTATTTTAAGTTAGAGGGGCTGGAGGAAGCAAGCACACCATTTCTTTCCTATATGTTTGTCTCAGTTATTTTGAAATTTAAAACTGCAGTAGGACTTGGTGTGTGGCTTCTAAGAAGCCAGGTAAGAGGAGCTGGCCATGCCCTCTGGGTGCTTCTGGTCTAGGGCTTCTGAGGACTGCTTCCTGCTTCCCCTGGGAGCCTGTGAAGTAGCCCAAAGAAATACTGAGTTCTCTATTCTGACTTACAGTGTGACCCATGTCAGTCCCTAGTTGGGAGTGGGGGTAGAGGAGTGTTTTATTTGTCTGTTTGCTTATTTTTTGCATCTTTACTACCATTGAAAAAGCAAAAGGCTATGAGACCAGTTCTGCTGTCTGTTGGGTGTGGCTGGCATTAGCAAGCATTTGTCAGGGCCTGAGCTGGGCTGGAAGGACCTGCACTTGGGCAGGGAACTCTATTTGCTTGATGGGTCACTCAGGGTAGGGAAATAAAGAAGGCTGAGAAAACGGGGGCAGCAGATTGTGTGCCAAAGGCCGACAGGGACCTTCACCAAAGAGAAATGCCCAGATGATGAGAGTCATCAGTCCTGCTGAGGCACAGACAGAGCTGGCTCCCTCCTCTTACCCATTCAGAGTCTGTGAACAACCCTCTCCTACTCCCGGGACATGGTGGTGTGCCATTTCTTAATGAGGCTGCTCCCTTTTGAAGCTGATACCAGACATAAGTTTCAAGCACGTGCTGGAACCCAGCAAGTTCATTCTTTGCTCTTCCCAGCCAAGTCCATGCTTCTGTTTTCATACTTAAAGTAATTAATGCCTCGAGGTAGTAGAGCCAGTAGACGTGCATGCAGGATCCTGCAGAGTTGGGGTGTTTTGTTTACTTACTTATTTCATGAAAGTATCTACCTTCTTAAGTGGCTCCCTTTCTTGTACTCAGGGGTGTTCATTTTTAATTAATTCATTGTTTTTTTTAGTAGTGCCGAGAAATAAACCCAGGGCTTCATACTTGCTAAACAAGTGCTATACCAACCAGTAAGTTATACTCCAGCTCTGTATATATTAATTCCTGAGTTTCTTGCACAAACACCCAGGCTGGTGGGAGATGTATGGCATTCCTTTGCCCTGACTTCTAATGGTAACACACATTCTGGAATACCAGCATAAGTAAATTCAAAATGCTGAGTTTATGGGCTGTTCATGGGCTTCTGCCTCTTAATTTGTCTTCTTTTTTTTTTTTTTTTTTTTTTTTTTTTTTTTTTTTTTTTTTTTTTTGAGAACAAAGGTAAATCCTGAATGTCTTGACTCATGTGCTACTTGGGAAAACATTGCTCCAGCCTGGACCTACCTCATAGTGCACCTGTGCACAGGCGGTTCATGGATGGAAGCAGGTATTGAGGAAACGTTAAGAAAAAAGCCGATTGTTTTTAAAGCAGAGGTAGAAAGTAAAGTTGCTTTGAAAAGTAGGAATGTCTGGACCTTATGGCATGGCACACACCTTTTATCCTAGCATTCGGGGGCTGAGACAGGCAAACTTCTGAGTTTGAAGCTAGACAAGTTTACTTATCAAGTCCCAGGCCAATTAGGGGCTTCATAGTGGAAGATGATCATTGGCAGCTGGACATCTTTTCAAAGACTTAGAAGTATGTGGACAAGTTACAGCTGAGCCATTGACCTTCCTCTAGGTATCAGCTTCAATTTCTTCCCTAACACTGTACACAGCCAAGCTGGACATAGTTCAGCAGGAAGCAGCAGCATCTGCATTTGGACCTTTAAAGACTGGCAAGGTGCTGAAGTGTTGAATTCCTAGGGACATGGGGACCCTCTCACCCGGAGAAAAATGATGAGGAGATGGGGAGTGGGCATACAATACAGTGGGTGTACGCTTAGCTGCATGGGCATCCCCCTTGTGCCAGCAGTTTCCTTCCAGCCTTCAGGAGCCAGACTTTATCCACCAAGTGGATGATGCTACTAGCAAGGCCAGCCACAGACTCAGACTGTACCACTTAGGCCACGTGTTAAGTGGACTTTGGGGAGTCGAGGGAAAATGCCTGCATTACTTTACACATGAGGTTTAGAGACAAAAGTTTCAGTCAAGGTCTCTACTCTGCAATAGTTCTAGCATGAGGGAAGAATTGTAGATCTGTTGGAGCTCCTGGTCTCAGTCTGCTCTTATCTGGCGTGGGTCATGAACCTTAAGTGTTTCCAGCAGCACTGAGATTTGGTTAGCGATAGGAAGGGAGAAAGAAGCAGGAGATCTAAAATAAATAGTGGGAAAGGGAAGTGGGGGGGGGAGGGGGAGAAGTCCTGTGGTAACTGTCATTCACAGGCTGTGCTGTGCTGGGGCTTGGTGAAACCAGGCACCTGAGGAGCAGTGCTAGACCCTGACATGAGTAGCGCGTGCTCCAGACTTGATGTTACTACCCCATTGGTAGGACAGCATCGTAGACTCTGGTAGCAGGGACTCTAGAGAGCACTTGGATCCTAGTCAGCTACAGAGGAGTGGAAGTCATAAACCGAAAAGCAACTGGTCCTGGACAGTAGCACCAAGGAAGGTCATCCAGAGCCTGGGAGTGCTTCTGATCACCACCAGCTAGACAGAATGGTAAGGAGGAAGATGGCAGCAGCCCAAAGCACAGCTCAAGTTCTCTGTTGTTTGCTATAGATGCCATCTTTGTGAATATTAAAGTACCTAAGGATGTGATGGACTCCAGGGACACAAATCTCTAGCCAGTAAGTTTCTCTAGTGCTGATCTAAAGGCTCAGCCTTTAAGGGAGATACCAAAGAGCTGCCTGTGAGGGGTGGGCCAGGCCCCTCAGGTAGGGCTTGCATAGACACTGGTGTGCTTTGCCTGTTGTGCCTCCCGTGACTTGAGGCTGCCTGGTCTCTGCCACACGGCCCCTGGTGCTCTTTGTGACTTGTCAGACCTCTAGAAGGAAGCTGCTTAGTCTCAGTGTGTGACCACGCTGTTTGATGACCAGTAGGACCACAACTTTGCCCTGTCTGTGGGTGTGACAGATAAGCTACAGCACACTTCTCTTTCTAGTTAGCTTCCTCCTATTTCTTGCCTTCCGTGCGGGGCATGGGCTGACCGGATCAGGCAGGGGCGAAGGTGGTCAGAGGAAGCTGTGGGGTCTGCTCTCACGGCTTGCTGTAGTCTGACTGCTCTGAGAAGGTTGTTTTGGAACACAACTGTTCTGTTGGGAAAGGCTCATGTTTAAAATAAAGAGGATTAAAATGATTTGATGCCTACCTTGAGGTCGCGTGAGCTTTACCATGAGAATTCTTGGGTTTAGGTGAAGGGACATCTTTCCTTTTGTCTCCTGGTCTCAGAACCTTTGGAGTTCCTGAGGCGGGGCCATCAAGACTGGAGGCTGTAAAAGGGGTGTGGCCACTCTGGTAACTTGAACTTGGGATGTTTTGTGTGTACTTGCGGGGTGCCCTGCTTCTGAGTTTCATGAGTTTGTTGTTTTGTCCAAGCTTAATGTTTGGAATTCATCGTGAGAGTGTTTTTTTAATGTGTTTGTACTGAACATGCTGCTTGCATTTAAAGGGATTCCATTCTAGTGAAGCATCAGTCGGGTGACATTAAAAAATAAGGCGGTGCCATGTTTGGTTGCATTAAGCTGGGACAGGTTTGGTTTGTTTCACAACTTTAAATTTCCAGTGTGAATGGGAGGGCAGGAGGGAAGAAAAAGGTGAGTCACATGTTATGCTTATAACTGCAATTAAATGATGGGCAGGGGACTTAAGGCTTAAGTGGAGACACATCAGGAAACACTGTTACTTTTAAAAGAAAGGACACAGGGCCAGCCAGGTGGCATAGCGGGCTGCTGCAGATCCTGGCAGTCTGAGTTCAGCCTCCCGGATCTGCATGATAGGAGAAAAGAGATCCCCATGCTTTCTTCTCTGGCTGCCACACCCCCCCCACACACACATATCCTAAATAATAAATATTCTTAAAATTACAGCAAAGTCGTGACTTTCAGAGCCTTGGCAGACCATGAGTTATCCATCCAATTCCACCTCCAGGAATGCTCAACCTGTTTGACATTTGTTTATTTGACTACAAAGGTTTAAAACACATATATAGAGTTGAGGAGATAGCTCAATGGGTAACATGCTTGAGGACCAGAATTCAAGTATCATGGCAAAAGCCTTGTGTGGCTGTGCACATCTGTAAGACTGTTGTGGACAGCAAAGGAGGGTTGCTGGTTGCTGGACCAGCTCTGGGTTCTGAGAGAGACTGTGTCTCAAGGGACTCAGGAGTGTTGACAGAGCAGACATAGTTCATCCATCTCTGGTCTCTGGGTGCACACACCAATATCCACACACAGTAAGTAATTAAACAAAGATACAGAATACAGTAAGTAATTAAACAAAGATACAGAATATATAATTCTATAGAATGTGGCGTCTGAGAGCTGATCTGCATTAAAAGTACCAGGTCCTGTCCTTGAGGCAGCTGCTCTGAGCATCATGGCAGGGGGGATTTCTCTTCCTGGCATCTTCCTTTAAAAGCTGGGTCTTTGGGGGCCTGCTGCCACATTATTCCAGAGTGCGTTCACTCTGCAGTGTCTAAGTAAGAGGTTCCATCTAGTTAACTGAAGCACTCCGAGTCCTGGGGGATGTTAGAATTTATGGGTAACAATCCAAGCATTTATTCACAGCGTGTGCCTGAGGGTGAGGGCTGGCCAAAGGTGTCTCTGATTGCCTGGGAGACACTTGGCAGCTGAAGAAAGCCTCAGTTTGGTAGTGAAACCTTTATCCTGTGGAACAAGTTTCAGGCACCCCTGTCTATTTAGACACCATTGGTGTTGTTGCTTGAGCTACGTGTTTTCTTTGGGGGGGGAGGGGTTGGAGCGAATTTTTACCCTTCCTCCATTCTGCCACTGCGGCAAACAATGAACTCCTCTGTGGAAACTTCTCATCTGACAGCTTGTCAACCCAACCTGCCATCTCGTGTTTCTTCCTGGAAATCCCATCTGTGGCTTTCTCTGTCCTCAGTAAGCTTTGCTACTCCTGTGTTTTTTTATTTTATTTTATTTTATTTTGGTAAATTTGCTGCTTTTAAACCAAAGCAGAATAGCTGTAGCCCTGGCCTCACAATAGAGGTCTGGAGGCAGCGTGGGGCCTTGGAGTCAGGGGTTGTTAAGAATAGCAGCCTAGCAGCGTCCCCCACAGGTCCCCGTGGCCTCTCTGCCCTCAGCTCTCTGACTTTAGTGTGGCTAGAGCCTTGGGTTGGCAGTCAGCTTGCCTTCCAGTCTCCTTTGTGACCCATGTGCTCGCTCACCTGTCGTGTTCCCTGCTGTGGGGATGGAATGTGGTCTGTGTTTGTCTTGAGTCACACCCCCATACAGTTCTGCATATCTCAGAGCACACTCTGCTTGCTTGGGACAGCAAGTGCCAGATCACTGCATCTGCCACTTGTCCTTAAGTTCAGCAGGTCTTGCATATGGGACACAACAGGGGAAAGGCAGGCGGGCTGGTCCTCTCAATGTTTTCTCCTCCGTGCCTCTCTTTTATCTCGGTGACTTTTCCCCTGGCTCTCTGCATGGCACAGAAACCGAGACACTGTGTGGGCGGTGTGGGAAGCAGGCTGTGGCAACAGCCTTGCTGACTCGGAGCTTGTTTCCCTGTCGGGAACGCCCCTCCTGGCCGTGGGAAGACCATACTCAGGACTTTTTCCCCTCCCACGTCCATGCCCGCTCCACCCCTTCCTGCCCATTTGTCTCTCTTCTTGTGATGGTCATTTGATAGTCTGAGAAGCAGCTGAAGTGTTCGCTGCGCCCTTGGAGCCCTCCGAGCAGTTCAGCAGTTCGCGGTGACAGTGTCCTTGTAGTTGTAGGGTGGTTAGGGCACTGCAGTCACCTGCCATCAGAGCAGGGAGCAAGTGTGACGCACCCCAGATTATCTGGTGCATCAGTAGTGGAACTGGATGCTACCGAGTGGGTGACTCAGTCTCGATACTGTCTCAGCTTGGCACACTCATTAACTGCACGTGGACTGGGCAGCGGGGCGGGGGGGGGGGGGGTGGCTTGCTTTGTTCTGCTCAGGGTCTTGGGAGGAGGGGGGGTAAAGCCTGATAAATGTTCCCTGCTAGTTAGACCATCGCCAAGAACTGGGTCGTGGTTTATAGTTTAAAGTCTTGCCTGCCCTGTCAGCTTCGACCCAGGTTCTTAGCCTCCTTGAAGTGTACTAGAAAATGGTGATCCCACTCTCCTTAAGTTCTGCTGTTGGAAATGAGGGGAAATGTTATTGGTATTTTCATTTCAGCTGACAGTCAGTTTCTCCCTGTGAAGAGCTGCTTAGATCTTTACACCTATTTAGATAATTTGAATTTATCCTACAGTTATAGAAGATAGATTACAGGACCTTGGAGATATCTCTGTATTTGACAAAGTTAAATTTTGATATGGAAAAAAGAAAATAAAACAAGATCAGCCCCTGAGTTAGATTCCCAGAGGCCACTGGGACTGTATCCAAGATGGCTGTCTCTGTGTCTCTGGGGCCATGTGGCCATCCTGTGACTTATTTCAACAAGTAGGAAGTTTGGCAGAGAGTAGCTGTTTGGTTTGAAACACAGACCTTTAACTTGATGCCTCATGATCAAGGTGACCTCGTGTTCTGTCTCAGTGTCTGTTTCCCCTACTTTCCACTTCTCTGGGTTTTCATTGGTGCCTTTCCATGAGCAGCCTGGAGTTCTGAGCTGGGTCCTCCTGGGGCTTTGTATTGTTTGCTCCGTCCTTCTCTACCAGTAGCTGCTAACCCTGAACCTCACAGCTGTCTGTCTCTAGAGCCAGAGACCTTAGTTAGTGAGAGGGGTGGACATTGAGGAGAAGTGCATATGGAGATTGCCAAAGTGTCTTTAGTTACCATGGTAACCTTACCAAGGCAGTTGAACCCACCTACTTTTTCCTTTTCCTTCCATCGGAACTTTTCTTGTGATGTGTATTGGGCAGCTGGAACTTTTTAACTGTGTCTTAATGCACAGATAACAAGTAAATGAGCGAGGAGCTCTCAGCTCTGAAACTAAGCCTTTCCACAAGTCAGCCTGCAGTGTAAAAGCAAAATGCTGTTGGCTCACCCTTGAACTTTTCTGGACAAGTATGACTCATCCCTAACATCCTTCCAGGGACTACTACACAGAGAATCAGTGCTTTGCTAAAAAGGCAGAAAAACTGGCTTGAGAGGCCAATTTGCAAAAAGCTGGCTTCCCTAACCAGCCAGCCAGCCAGTCAGCGGTGCAGCTCTGGGAGGGGACAAGGCATGATTGGAGCAGGCAGCCTGGCCCGAGGCATTCTCCAAACTATGATGCTCATCATTATTTAAGCCAAAACTGTACTCTTGGGCCTGTCAGCAAGGCAAAAGCACCATGTTCTTAGGAGTTGCGAGAAAATGCATTTTCAGCCAGGGACTCATCGGCTGCTGGATGTTGGCAAAGCGTGTTCACCTTACCGTTCGGAGTAGCTGCTGGGAGTTTAGATGGGAAAAGGCAACAGAGACAGTATAGTCTGAAGAGGGAGCTGAAGTATGAGGATCCGGCCGGCATGGCCCAAAGAAGGCAAACCATGGTGGACTTGTGCTCTGCAACTTCAAGGTCACTCTGGAGACTGGGAGCACTGTCGTGCTCACCTGTCGGTAACTGCTCTGTGAATACACAGGCAGTGTGGGTAATGTAGTTATCGTTTTAGCTGGGGTCTCTATGCTGTGATGAAACACCATGACCAAAAGCAACGTGGGAAGGAGGGTTAATCTGGCTTCCTCCTCCACATCACAGTCCATCACTGAAGCAGGTCAGGACAGGAACCCAAACAGGGCAGGACTTGGGGACAGGAGCTGATGCAGAGGCCGTGGAGGGAGAGGCTTACTGGCTTGCTCCTCATGGCTTGCTCAGAACCCAGGACCACTTGCCCAGGGGTGAAACTGCTTACAGTGGGCTGGGCCTTCCCCATCAATCACTAATTAAGGAAATGCCCCATGGTGGGATCTTATGGAGGTGTTTTCTCAGTTGGGGTTCCCTCCTTTCAGATGACTGCTTGTGTCAGGTTGACATAAAATCAGCTATCACAGGTACCAAGTAAAAGCCTGGGCTGAAAGGCTGATGCACCGGGTGACCTAATTCAGGTTCTGTCCCTGGAGGAGAGGGTTTGTTTCACCTCTACATTAGTCTGTCACTGAGAGAAATCAAAGCAGGAAGCTGGAGCAGGAACTGAAGCCTAGACCGTGAAAGAGCAGTACTTCCCAGCCCGGTCCCTTGGCTTGCCTCGCTACCTTTCTTATGCCCAGGCCCACCTACCCAGGCACCGCACCACCCACAGTGGGCTTAGCCTTTGTGGTAGTTTGAAAAGATAATGGCCTCCAAAGGGAATCGCACTATTTAAAAGTGTGGCCTTGGGCTGGAGAGATGGCTCAGTAGTTAAGAGCACTGGCTGCTCCTCCAGAGGACCAGGGTTCAATTCTCAGCACCTTTATGATGGCTCATAACCATCAGTAATGAGATCTGGTATCCTCTTCTGGCCTTCAGGCAGACATACATGCACAGCACTACATAATAAATAAATAAATCTTAAAAAAAAAAAAAAAAAATGACCTTGTTGGAGGAAGTGTGTCACTGTGGGGTGGCTTTGAGTTTTCTTTTCTCAAGCTCCCTTCAGTGTGACAGTCAGTCCACTTCCTGTTGCCTAAAAGATGTAGCCAGCATCACATCTGCCTGCGCAATGCCACACTGCCCTTCATGATCATAATGGACTGAACCTCCGAAACTGTAATCCAGCCATCCTCAAATGTTTTCTTTGTTTTACTATTTCTCTGTCTGTTTGAAAGTTGGACTCCTTGAATGAAATCTTCATCCCTTAAGAAAGAAGATCAATTCAAGTTGTCAAAGCATGATTTCTGTTGTGAGGGAGTCACTCTGGGGGCTTCCTTACTAAATTGTATGGTTTGAGCACACCGCATCATAAAAGCCGTAAATTGTTTTCACCTTCACAGCAGGAACCTTCTACCTAAACCTCTCAGTGCTCCATACGCCCTGTACTTGCACAGAAACACAGAGTGACCATCACTACCCCTCACCGTGGTACTTTAAGCCCAGTCTTTTTGTCACTCTGGGAAATACCAAGGGATAGTGAGCACCACCTTAATCAATGCTGTCATTCAGGATCCGGCTCAACTCCTTGGAAGTTTTGTAACTTTTGGCTGATGAGGTCCAGGTGTTCTATTTTCCAAAGGCTGTGGGCCCGGGCAAGCACTAGACCTCAGAGCCATGTCCAGCCTTGAATTCCAGGTGTTTTGTGGATGTTCCCTTTTTTAGGAATAAAATGTATGGTTCAGAGTTCCTGAGTTTTCTTCCCACAGATTAAACACACTTGTTGATTTAGATGCCGGGGAAGTCTCTTCACAGTCCGTGGGTTTTGCTGGGATTGTGCTCAGCTTGTGGTTAAGAAGAAAAGCCCCCAGAGGACTAGATGAGTTGAAGGCTTATAAACTGTATTTTAGTCTCCTTTGCTTTGCGTGCTGGGATATGGCTCCTAGCAGTTACTTGTGTGTGTGTCTCTTCTCCTCTCCCTTGGAGGGTGGACATGGGAAGAGCCCAGCTGTGTGGATAGTATCTAGTATCAAGGGGATGCCATGAAGAAGCATCATGCACAGCAGTTTGGGGTATGGGAGAGCATATGGATGAAACCCCCTGACAGGTCACTTCTTGGCTAATGTACACCCCTCAGTTTCAAACTGCATTTTGCAAGCCAATGGAAACCTTGTTAAATATACTGAGCATGTGAATTCTCAACCAAGAATGAGGAACTGTCCTAGAAAAATGGGCTGGACGTTTAAAAAGAATCTTGAAGAACATCTTTGGTCTGTTCAGTAGTTGGTTTTTGTGGTTAGAGTTTTTTTGTTTTGTTGTGTTTTTTTAGTGTTTTATTTCCCTTATAAATTTTGGGTGGGAACTTGAGTTAAAATCTTTGAGATTAGTGTTTTGATTGGTTGAATAGCATCACACCTTCTCTCAATGTGAGTAACAAGGAAGTATAGAAACAAAAGTCAGAGTTGAAGGCTCCCTCCACCATCCTTCCCAGCACTCTGAAGAAGGGAACGTGGGTGTCAGTCAGCCTTTCTGCAGATTAGCTATGGAATTGGAAGTGTTCATGTGTACATGGGTACTTGGGTCTGCACACTCATGGGCAACCGCATGTGTTTCATGGAGGAGGAGTTGAGTGTGTAACCATCTGCCTCACTCTTTGATCCCAGACAGCTTTTGCCAGAGACTTCAGTGCTGTCCTGTGATGCTATCGATAGGTTTGTCTGCCCAAAAGAAAGGTCAGAATGTTTATTTTGTGTAGACTTGATAGCCTTGGTCCATTCTTACTGATTTAGGATGAGGAATCAACTGCTCTTCAAATTACTTTATGTGTTTGGGTGGCTTGCTACTTCCCTAAGTGCAGAGACTTCTGGGACTGGATCTCCAGCTCTTCCTCGGCCCTTTCAGCATAGCTAGACCGACAGCGTAGCCCTAAGACCCAGTAAAGCGTCATCAAGCCCCAAGTGGGCAGCTTGTAGGAAATGGAAATGTTGAACTATGAAAACACTCCCTATTTTCTCTTATTAAAAGACATAGGAGCTGGGAGACAGTGGCAAATCTCAGCACTTGGGATACAGAGGCAGATGGATCTCTGAATTCTTGGTCTCAAAAAACCAAGAAAATAATAATAATAATGAAACATAGGCATTAAGTATATGCATGATTCAGATCACTCTGAAGTGATCTTAAAGGGTCACATGTAACACAGTCAGAGTGCTGGTCCATACAGAGGTATTAATTCTAAGAAGATTTCATACCAACTTTGAGTAGCTGAGGAGTGGTATGACCTTGTTGAATAGCAAGATCTGTGGATATTGAATATTCTATATGTTAGGTCTGTGCCTTTGTAGACACTCCCTTAGTTGATGAATGTAAGAGGATCCAAACTCTTCAAGGAAGAAATCATGTACTGAGGCGGGTTTCATAATCTCAGAGTTTTGGAGCTGAAGGAGACTGTAGGTGCATTGGAGTATGCCACTGAGTAGGATTCCAGGCCTTTCGCAGTGTTATGTTGGTTGGTCTCGTGACTACCCGAAAGCAGCAGGGCGGTTCTGGTACCAGACCCATCCAAGCGGTCCACGTGGTTTGTCCCAGTGGGCTTTGGGATATGAGGGATTCCAGCATGGCTATTGTATGAGGCGTGCGCACACACCATAGGTTGATAATGGGTATCTCCCTCAGTCACTTTCCACCTTATATTTTGAGACCCTCTCACTGAATCTGGAGCTCACCAACTCTAGAGCCTTGCTGAAGGCAGGCAGATCCCAGTGACCTCCCTTGTCTCTGCCTGATCAGCACTGGGGTCATAGTGCTTGCTGCCATTCCCAAATTTTAGGTGAGTGCTGGACACCAATCACAAGTCTTCATGAGCTTATGGCCCAGACTCCTGTTTATCTGCAATAATGACAGTAGGTGTCTCCCCATCCACTGTGGACAGAACACCACAAGGGTCTGGAGTTGGAAGTGACCTGGATATCCTCTGCCTTGACTGGTCATGTGACAGCAGTCCAGGGTTATAGCCCTAACTAAGGTCATGGTGGGGCCCAACTTGGTTGCTACAATTCTCAGATCAAATCTGCCTCTGTTAAGCACCTTAATCCCCCCATGGCAGACATGAGGGCTTACCCCCCACTGCAAAAAACATGGGGGGGCGAGTGTGTTGATTTTTTTTGCTTGCCTTTGGTGAGCACCTAAATCAGCTTGGGTATCATTTGATTTGGCTTACGATGGCCTGGTATCTTCTTCCATGATGCTACCGCATGCGACAGTAAGTGTTAGGCTGTTTCTCTGGGGTCCTTCATATAGTACATGTCTGTTTCCCAATTTGTCCCACTCACTGGTGTGGTAGTTTTATCTGATTAAGAAGGCAGTTTTTAAATGCCAAGTTAGGATGAGTCAACTCCTTTTGATAAGTTTTGAAGTCTCCTAAGTTGAAAGGACTTTTTATAAATAGGAAGCAGATGCATCTGATTAAGAAGTTGGAAGCAAGACTGTGAGCCACTTCCCGGAGGCTCTGCTTTCAGGCTCATCCTGGGATCTGGCTGCTTCGAATGGAGGCTTGAAGCCGGGAAGCAAGGGGGGCCAGGTTTGGGTTGAATTACTGTGAAATCATCTTGTCAAGGGAATGGCACTTTGGGTCAGAGACTTCCTGGAATTGGGGGGCTAGAGTGTAATTTTCACAGGCAGCCATTTTTAGGTTAGAAATTGTGCCATATGGCCCAGGGTGACAGAAGTTTAAATTTTTCCATTTTGAAATGGGCAATTGTTTAGTAACTTTTATTGTTTACGAAGGCTGCCTTTTTTTTTCTCCTTCTCTTTCTTATTTTTCCCCCCACATTTATTTGTGTCTGTCACCACATGTGGAGGTCAGAGGTCAGGGGTCCAGTTCTCCTTTCCACCCCATGGATTCTGAGCATTGACTCCAGGTCAGAAGGCCTGGTAGCCGGTGCCTTCTTTACCTGCTGAACCATCTCACTGACTCCTCTTATGGAGACTATCTCTCATTTGCATATTTACGGATTCATATAAGATATAAAATGTTTAAAAGATGTAGGAGAAGGCACCAGTCAAAGCGTAGATTTTTCTGTAAAGCAGTGCAGAAATCCCACACGCCTCTTCCTGCTTACGCATCTAGACTTAAGTCTTTTTTTTTAAGCAAGCAGGGCTGGGAAGGTGCCTCAGCCAGTAAGTTCTTGTCTTGCAAGCTCAAGGACCTGAATTTAGTCTCCTGCACCCACGCAAAAGCTGGGTGTGGTAGTGTGGTGTGCCCTTGTCATTCTGGTGCTGGGAAGAGAGAAAAGAGGCTGTGGGATTGATTCCCTGACCTAGTCTAGCTTAGATGGTGAACTTCAGGCCAATGGGGGACCTGTCTCAAAGGTGGTAGATGGTGTTTCAAAAGATAAAACCACGGGTGTCCTCTGGCGCGCGCACATGCGCGCGCGCACACACACACACTTTTTAAAAATCAAGTAATTTTGTTACTGGGAATAGCTATAAAACTTTTAGAAGCAAGATACCACATTGCCAGAGTGTGAACAGTTCAGAGAAAGGACATATTTGGGTACCTTCTGTCTCCAACCAAAGGATAAAAAGTCGGTGGGATTAGGTTAGTGTGGTAGGAAAGCGCCTCACTTTCCAGCCACAGCCTTAACAGCTCCTGGAGCTTCAAATGTGGAAGGACAGCGCCCTCTTCTGGGCACAGGGATAGCACCGTAGAGTGTCTAAAGAGCAGCGTGCTCCCAAGCACCCCTGTAGGGAGAGACAGTTTTGTGCAGGACAGGATCCTGCGGAACCCTTGCAGACCAGGAAAGGCAGAGGAGGGCTGTGGTGTAGATCTGACCAAATCAGTACGGAAGCTGGCAGGTTCAGCATGGGGTGGGACTGATAGTGCCCAGGGACAATGTGAAACACCCGGGGAATGTTGGTGAAGGCTGCTGGTCTTCAGATCTCGTAATTGACCACATCCCCAGGCTTGTTGGAAGTTCGATCTTTTCCCATGTAGGTGGAGTAGGGTGACCTCAGGCTGGAAGTGGTTCCTTTGTTCTAATTCTTTCTCTCCAGCTTCTCTTTCTTGCCCTCTTCTCTCCCATTCAAAGTCCCTGTAACACACAGTCCCCATCACATACCCATTCACTGCACAAAGCCATCCTCACCTGAGGCATAGTTAAGCTGGACAGCCAGTGCTTCTCCCTAACCTGATCTCAACTGTTGGGACCTAGGCACTGGAAGGAATCTTGGTGGTGTGGCATAAGGGTCTCAAATCTCTGAAATTGACCATTTAAAAAAAAAAAAAAAACAACTATTTTAGTCCTGTCCACTTTGGAGTGCCCATAAATAAGTTCCAAAGCCAATGGCCTGGGAAATGAAAAACATCACCACGTTAGACAGATTCAAACCCAGAACCATAGAAGGGATAATGGAGCATTCTCACTAACTGCAGAACCATAAACGTGGGGAGGGAGGATGCTCACTCACTATGCAGAATCACAAAAGGGGGGAATGGAGCATGCTCACTAAATATGCATAATTCTAAAAGGAGGGAGGGAGCATGCTCACTAACTGCAGCTCTCCACAGCTTGGCCAAGTAAGTTTCCTGTTCTGCACTGATTGTGTGTTTTCATTTTCTATAACTTTTGAGAAAAACTGCTAAAAGATGAACATGGGGTGACTGGGAAGACAGCACAGGGAGGTGGGACTGGGTGTGCCACTCTCTGACCTTTTCCTTGAAAGAGGCAACTGGGCTGGGAAGCTTCTCTGCCAGTTGGTGTGTGACTCAGGGACATGCCAGCTGTTTCGAGGAACTGACTCCAGTCTGTAAAAACTATCCATGTGGGTCAGTGGCACTTCAGATGCTGGTGGAAAGTAGCAGGTATGACCTGGGTGACTGTCTGGAGGAAACAAGTCAGCAGGTGGCCTCCGGAGTCATTTTCTCCCATGTACAAAGGCTCTCCCAACCCATCATAATGTCTTTGTGGTTTCTGTTATGTCTTCACATCATCTCTGTGATGCCTCCTTCAGGAGGAATGGAGTAGTGTTTTGTGACCTTTAGTAGCCAGCGTAGTTAAAGCCTCTGAAAAACTTTGCCATGTGTAGTATCTACCCAAGCCTGTGGTGAGCTCAAATAATACTTAAATTATGAAGGGCTAACCAAAAAGAATCTTGGGCATCACTGCCACTTGAAAGTTATTCTCTGAGGATTTGACCCAATGTGATTCTGCTCCTGAACACTCACAAGAAAAAGAAATGGAATACAAGCGGGTGGGATTCGGCTACGGATCAGAAGCCAGCTTTTGTTACATCCTGATAGACCAGGACATAGGTGCTTCCAGAGAGTGTGCAGAGCTGTTGCCCCGACAGCCAAGAGACACACTGCGGTGTCCCTGGCAAATGACGTAAGCCTTCAGAGCTTCTTCTTGTCGAGCTGATATCCAACAGCGATCCTGGGACTAAACAGCTTCCATACCCCCCTCTTCCTCTCCACCCCTATGCTCAGAACTGCTCTCCAGATGAATTCTCTGCTGCCTCTGAGAACCATAAGAGTCCCAGCCCACTGGCAAGTAGTGCTACCCCTAGACAGATGATCCTGGATAGTAAGAGAAAGCAGTCTGAGCGAGCCATGGAGAGCAATAGTAAGCTTTGTCCCTCTGTGGTCTGCCTAGCTCCTGCCGCCATGTTCCTCCAGGAGTTCCTGCCCTTCTCTTCCTGAGGATAAGCAGTGACGTGAACAAGAATCATGAGAGTCCGTCATTTGCCAAGGCTAGGCTGGGCTGACTGCTGGGGTTCACTCATGGAGGCTTCTCTTCCTTTACAGGTGTTCATCTCGGTCAACTGCTTAAGCACAGACTTCTCTTCTCAGAAGGGCGTGAAGGGCTTGCCTCTCAACATCCAAATCGACACCTACAGCTATAACAACCGTAGTAACAAGCCAGTACACCGGGCCTACTGCCAGATAAAGGTCTTCTGTGACAAGGTGAGTGAGCAGGGCGCTTAGGGAAGAACAGCTGAGATAGTTGTCCTTCCCGAAGAATGCCTGGGCTGCCTTCCGCACAGCCACTAACCTTAAATGGGCACTTAGCATTTTACCCTTGCATGAAAAGAAACTAAATTACAGAAAGGGAAAACACTCACTTACACTAAAGAAACCTGAGATGATTGCATGCCATCTATGCTTTGTTGTTTGTGTCTGATAAAGTGGAAGATGTGGACCTGGTCCTGGGTCCTGCCCGATCAGTAACTACTGTACTGACCACCCTCCATCTGACTCGCCTCCCTGAAGGCCCTTTGGCAGGGCATCTTAAGATTTCTGCATCTACTTCAAGTTTCTCTGGTGCACCTGTTCCCTGTGGGAAAAACAGGGCCGCTTTTGCCAGGTTCCTGGGTCAAGGCAGACTCCGGCAGGGCTACCAAATCTGACCACTGGAGGGCACCTGGGGCCTTCGTCTTCAGGGCACTTTCTCAGCAGCCTGCCAGATTGGATGCATCTGCAGGCCTGGGTCTCCACCTGTAACAAATGATCATAGATTCAGTGACTTAAAGCAACATCCTCTAATTATCTGTGTGTAGCTCATTTACTGAGCCAACATCAAGGTGTGAGCAGATCTGCATTCCTTTCTAGACTGTCTGTCTCCAAACTCTGTCCATGTCTTGTCCACTGCTGGACGTGGTCTGCAATTGCATGTCTCAGGCCTAGTGGCTCACACTGAATTGCTCAGACCCCTCTGCGTCTTCAATATGCCTCTAGTTCTGCTTTTTGGCCCCTGTGATCACCTTGGGTTTCCACAGCTGACCTAAGATCATTTCCCCATCTTCTGGCCTTCCCTCCCCTTTGCCAGGTAATTTCCTTCCCAGGCCCCAGGATCAGGTGTGGACAGTTATGGAACACAGGTGCTTCCCTTGGGCTGTACCTGGAAACAGTGAGTCACAGCTGGTGGGTGAGCACTTGTGACCTAGGTCAGGTTCTGCCATTCGACCACATCCCTCTGTAGCCCAGAGAAAACCTGATAGCACCTGAGAAGCCAGGAGAATTGGGAGACAGGGGCCGGCCAGCCTGGGCTATAATAGCACGTGCACACACATGCAGCCCTCCCACACACACACAGAGTCTGAAAACAAAGACAAAGCAAAAAACCTTAAGAGAGCTATCAGGATGTTTTTGTTTTTCTTATAAGCCAAGAAAAATTGCAGTTTTAGTCAAACCTTTTCCCCCCCACATTTGATGTTTCTGTTAAATCTTTTCTAATTTCTCTGGGCATTCTTGAGAATTCATGATTAATTGATTGACTGATTGATTTTTCTGGAGCTGAGGGCCAAACCCAGGGCCAATTTCTTGCTAGGCAAGCACGCTAACAGCCCCTTTTAAATACAATCCAGTCATTTTTTTCTCCCTGAATCTGGGTTTCTTTGTGTGGCCCAGGCTGTCCTGGAACTCTCTCTGTAAACCAGGCTGGCCTTGAACTCAGAGATCCACCTGTTCTGCTTCCCAAGTGCTGGGATTAAAGGCGCACACCACCACCACAACCCAGATGTGAGTTCATTTTCTGAGTGCCATGAACATGCTTATTTTTTTCATAAGGCCTCTGCAAACCAGAGCTGCCTCCACTGCCCACCCTCAGCCCAGACTCTGTCCTCTGAGAGGACCCACTTGTCATTTGCTGCCTTTTGGCTGCCCTCTGCTGGCTCTCACAACTCTGGCTTTGTAAAGATGGTCTCCACTTGATGCCAGAAACTAGATGTAAGGCACTTTAGGGCATCCTTTGGTGCATTTCCCTGACTAGAAGTGAAGTATGGCAGGGCATCCTTTGGTGTACCGACAAGTACATTCCCTCCTTTGGAACTTGTACCATGCTTAGCTGATTTGATACATGAGTTTCTCATCTTTCAGAAGCAACAGCCACTCAGCACATGTTCAGAGAAAATGTGGGTAAAGTTTGGATTTCTAACCAATGGAACGTGGGTCACTGCTTTTTCTATTGTCTAGCCGACCCAACCCCTTGGTTTCTGACACACTGTCTTATGTAGCCTGTGCCCACTGTAGACTGACCTTGAACTTCTGAGTGCTGGGAGGAAGGCCTGTGCTGCCTTCTCACCGACACTCCCACAGAAGTCAGTCTCCCCATCAGAGTCCACAGAGCTTGCGGTCAGTTAGCCCCCATTCCGTCTCAGGGCATCCTTTAACACCTCGCTGCATCTGTGAACTGAGAGTGACCCTTCAGCTCTCCTGTGTCTGTTCTTTGCCTAAGAGCTTTTCCTATAACTCTCAGAAGATTTTTCTCTTGTACTCTTGTGAGCATTTGTATGTTTATGGCTTTGTTTGTTTGACTTTTGTTCCTTCAGACATGCCTGCTCCTTCCCCTCAGGTTCTCCAGTTACATCTGTGAAGTGCTTTGAGATTCACTGATGACCTTTGGTTGTTTGGATTTTCTTACTTGATTCCAGATAGTTCCCATGATTATGTCTTAGGTTTGCTGATCCATCCATTGGTATTTTCATCTCAGGCGTGACCTTCCCATCGCTGACAGTTCATGCTTGTGCATTTTGCCTTGCTGGGGATGAGTGTTTTTATCCCTAGGACTGTTCTTCAGGTTTGTCCTGAGGCCTCATTAAGTTTCTTGGAAACAGTTTGATTCCTTCAGATGTAGATGTCCTCTTATGATCGATAGGTGACCCCGTACTGTGTCAGGTTCAGTATTCACACTGCTGGGCAGGATTTTCCTGGGCCTTGGCTTGTGCCCTGGGAGGGAAGTTTTTTCGGTCCAGTTAGTGGGAACAGACAGTATGTTACCCCGTGTGCGTGTCACAGTGTGTGTGGAGGTACCTTGTGCGCCTGTTTATCTGGAAGCTGCTTAGCTCACAGGATAGAATCTGCTTGGATTTTACCTTCCTCTTCTTCAGCTGGGACTCTGGAGCATCAGGGCTTGCAGCTGAAGGGCCTGCTCTGCCCTTCCTGTCCTGCAGGGGCCAGCAGAATCCTTGGTTCCCGACCTTGCCGTGGTTCTGTCCTTTCAGAACAGACTGTGAGGCTCTGTCTTGGTAGGAGCCTGACATCCTTGTCACTCTTTCTGTGTGTGAATGGTAAGTTCTGTGAGGTCACCTCAGGGATGGAGGTGGAGCTTCTCATCCAACTGAAGGTACTATTAGGCTGTTAGGAGGCACTGGGGATGCAGCTCTTTCCCGGATTGGCTAGGGGCCTAGGGACACTACCCTGCTTCTCTGATCAGGGAGTCTGTGTCGGTAGCACCTAGCAATTATTTTACTTTATTTGTGTAGTATGTGTGTATGTGTGTGTGTGTTTGTGTGTGTTGGCATGTGGATGCTCACATGAGGGGTATGCATATGGATGTGTGAGGAGGGCAGAGTTTGAAATATTGTGTCTTCCTTAATCACTTTCCACGCTATATATTGAGGCAGGATCTCTTATTTGAACCTAAATTGCCATTTTGACAGCTCTGGCTAGCCAGCTTAACCCAGGGATGCACAACCTCTAACTTTTGTTCACTGGGATTATAGGCAGGGCTGCAGTGCCCACTGTCACACGAAATAATGAGACTCAGGGATAGACCTCTGAAGAAGTTGGAGATACTAGAGGGAATAAACACCACAGTCAAATCTTACCCAGCTGTCTTCCAGCTTCTTCAGCCTCGATTCCCTTGGAATGGAATTCTCTGTGTTTGAATCCCGATTTAAGTATTCTTTCAGTAATTAAGGCATGGCCCCACCACACCTGCTTGGGAGCCTGGAATTCCTTCTATAATCTGAAGTGACCTTGACTCAATTAGGATTAAGGGCGTAGGTCACCACTCCCAGGATACTCCCTGTGCTGGGATTAAAGGTTTGAATCACCACTCTGATTTTCCTAGACTGACTGTGGTTAGAGCTCTGGGACTTCTGGAGCTTTTACTAACCCCCCACATAGACTGTGGGTAGATTCCCTCTGATATCTCCAAAACTTCTGAAACTTTATTAAATCCCTACAGCCCACCACAGTTTACATGAGTGTTGGGGATCTGAATACAGGGTAGGGGAGTTCTTACCCTTGTATGGCAAGCTTTTTACCTGTTAAGCCATCTCTCTGGCCCCATATGTAGCAATTCTTATCAGCATGCTGTACATCTACCATGTTATACATTGACTATGTGCATGTGCAAGGTGTTAGCACCTTCTAGAGCAGACAGGAGGTTCCGTGTTGTTTTCAGATCCTATCCTTGTCATGTAATAACACCAAAGATCAATGAGAGGCCCTTCACTTCCTCCTTCCTCCAGGGAATATGTTTAGCAGAAACCTAAGCCATCAGTTCCTGCCTCGCTGGGCGTCTGCACAATCCAGAGACATCATCACTAGACAGGAGGATGATTATGTGTGGAATGTACCTGATTTCAGGTCATGGTTTTTAATAGTAAAGATCAGTGGTGTGACACCATCGCTCTGTGCAGTTGATAGGCATGACACAGAACACAAAGACACAAGTGACATCTTTGTTTTTGTGATTATGCCTGATTGTATCTGTCACTCATGTCTTTAGACAGAGCCATTGCTCTCTGTGACATTGGCCACACGGGGAATATTCATAGGGCCAAGTTTAATTTTTTTTCATGATCCTTTCTTATGAGATGGAGGGAAGCACTGTACTTTAGCAGGCGCTCTGAGCTTCATCTTTAACCTGGCTGCATCTGTTAGCAAGAGGAATTTTGCTTCATTTGTGTTTAAAATGTTCCCTGTGATTCATTTCATGTAGCTAGATGTAGTAAGTGTCCCAAGATCTGGACCAGTAGTCCCAGAGTCCCAAAGAAACACACAGAAGCTTACATTGATTTCATGCTGAATGGCCTGTGTCTTAGTCATACAACTTGCTAACTCTTAATTCTTAAACTACCTGTGACTCTTATCTTGTTCAGCCACGCAGCTTGGTACCATTTTTCAGAGCAGCATTTTCATCTTCTTTCCTCTGTGTCTGTTGGCATCTCTGACTCTTCCTCTTCCCAGAGTTTTCTTAGTCTGGTAGCCCCGCCCACACTTCCTGTCTGCTTTCTGGCCAATCACCATTTTATTAAACCAGTAGGAGGGACAAATATTTACAATGTACCAGAACATAATCTACAACAGCTAGAAATTATTTTAAGAAGTTATTTATAAAAGTGTTGTTAGAGACATTCTTGCAGAAAGGGGTTTCCATATGACATTTCCATACATGCTTATGATGCCCTTCAGTGAGAGGGGTGGGCTTTTAAGAGGAAACGGATGGGCAAGCCCTAAGATGGTATTCACTTCCGGGAGCCTAGTAGTTCCCAGAGGAGCTGACTCTTGTCTCCTCTGCCTGCAGGGAGCAGAACGGAAAATCAGGGATGAAGAACGAAAGCAAAGCAAGAGAAAAGGCAAGTGTGCCAACCCCGTTCCCGGGGAGTGCTGGGCGGTGGCTATGGCGGGAGCTGTCCTACCAGCCACAGCCTGGGCCTGCAGAGTGTAGGCAGGATTGGGGAGAAGCTGACATGGCGAATGCCAGCACCAAGGCCTTTACTAGCAGCTACAGAGGAGAGCACAGGCTCGCTTACAGAACTTCAGGCCTTTTTGAATGCTGTTTCTAGCTCACTATGTAAACCAGGCTGGTCTCCAAATCATAGAGATGGAGCAGCCTTGGCTGGGATTAAAGACGGACACCACCACACCCAGCCCGCCCCAGCTGTAACCTCTCGATGGCTTCTGTTTTTGCTCCCCAGTGTCTGAAGTGAAAGTGCAACTTCTTCCCTCACACAAACGGACGGACATCACGGTGTTCAAGCCCTTCCTGGATCTGGATACTCAGCCTGTCCTCTTCATCCCTGATGTGCATTTTACCAACCTGCAGCGAGGCAGTCATGTAGGTACCAGCCTCCTCAGAGAAGCTGCAGGGCTTGGTAAAAAGAGACTCCCAGACTTCAGTGGCCCTTGACCAATTAGTGAGCTCTCTAGAATTTTCAGTCCTGATGACATAAGACCCATTGCTATCAAATGATAAATGGTACTGATCCAAAGATACAGTGCTGGAGTTGCCACCTCCATTCCACTGTGTTCTTTCAATGTGTTGAGAGTAGCATCACATTTGGACTGTCTGAAGCCCCTCTTCTTCTGGTTCTCGTTGCTGGATGCCATTGACATGTGCTCTACAGCCATGTCTCAGCAACCCATGCCAGATTTAAAAGCCAGCCACATCCTGCTTTGTAGGACAGGAGTTTCAGGAGAGTGTGGCTTGTCTTTTTATATAGAGGTCAGGTAAATACCACAAAAAAGACCCTGCCATGCACTTACTGGACAGATTTGTAAGGCACTAATGAGTCTTCAGAGGCGATGGCGATACTTTGATTCTAGTGAGATGCCTCAGGGGGAGCTGGAGGTTTTTTCTGTGATGAGGCTGGTACCAATGAATATTTCAGACTTTTGGCCTGTGTCATCCCCTGGGGGCTAGACCACTCTGCCATTCTGTCACAGGAGAAGCCACAGTGAGTGACTGAAGGAGTGGGCATCATTTTGCTAAACATTTTCATCAGCCAGCTTCCATCAGGTTTGGTCCACAGGCCACAGAGACAAGCCCTGGGTCAGCCAAGTTGAAGAGAGCTGTAAAAAGTCTGAGTGTTGAAAGATAAGACTACAGGACTGTGTCTTTTAGAAGAAGAGTTTGGGGTTAGGCTGATCACAGTTCAAAATTATCTCCATTTTGGGACTCATTTCTTTCTCTTCGGAAATACTTGCACAGGTTTGGAAAGTCATCTGCGTCTGTGTTTTTGTTCGTAGGTTCTTTCCATCACTGCCGAGGAACTTGAAGGTGACGGGTGAGGGTCACATTTTTGTTTGACTCTAATAAACTCAAACTTAGCAAAAATAGAGATATAATACAAAGAACTCGCTTTCCTCTGAGCTACTTAAGTCTGAGTTTCTCTGTGAGATGTGGGCGCCCACCTGCCATCTTAGCGCTTGAGAGACCGAGGCAGAAAGATGTGAGCTGAGGCCATCCTAGGCAACACAGTGAATCCCAGGTCAGGGTGTCAGAGCAAGGCCCCACTTCTGATAAAAGGGTAAAGAGCTGGCCTAGGGCCCCACCATTCCTGAATATCAGGTGTCTGTGTCCTAATAACGGGACCTTGCTTGGCCATGGTGTGGAAGGGCTCACATTGTTGGCTCAGCCGCAGACCCCATTCAGGTCACACTTGACCATTATGTAAGGTCAGATCCAGCTCAGAGCCTCCTGTGTGGTGTCTTTAACCACCTCAGTCTGAACAACCTGCTGTGACTTTACTTTGAGGGTCCCTGCAGTAAGGCCTCCAGATGTGCATATGGGCAGGATTGCTTACGACACCACTGTCCTCTGACACCTCCAGCCCTTGGCACCTTGCCCGGTTTATCTCATTCCTGTGACCACATGACTAAGCCTCTGCTTAGATCTCTTCCCTTTTGTGGAGATAGTGCTCTGTGCCCATTTACACTCATGTATGTCAGTACAGGGCTCCGTCTCTCACTTAGCCCCTCCCCTCACAGGGATTCACAGATTGCCTCTGTTGACATGGTCATTTTGACTTGCATTCAGTTCTGTGTTTTCCTTGTCTAGCCACAGAACCAGTCCCTTGTCCAAGAAATGTTGGTTTCCCCACAGGATAGGCAGTGTGTAGTAGCCAGGACATGGGCCCCGGGTGCCCCTCTCAATCTTAATGTCCCTCCTTGCAGATAGCCTGCCTGTCCCCTTGGGCTCCGTGCCCAGCAGTGGTCTGCTGTTACAGTATCCACAGTCTACACAGACCTCAGCCTTGCTCATCCTTCTTGACAGCTTGGGACTGAGTTTGGAAGAAACAGTAGAGTCTGCTTTAGTTAGTACTTTTTCTACTCACACCAAAGTGCATGGAGCTGGAATGCCCAGCCGATGGTGGCTTCCTTAGCCCTCTCTCCTGTATCTTGGTTTTGGTTTTGACTTCTGAGACGGGCAGTACCCTGGCCCAGGCTGGCCTAGGACTATGTCGCCCAGCCTGGGGTCCAGCTCAGGAGCAGTCCCCACCTCAGGCTTCTGTGGGCTGTGATTGCAGGCACAAGCCCCCATACCTGGCTTTTTTGGCTCCTTCCTCTCTGACTCTCTCCCAGCCCATATTTGCTGTACCTTGTCCATGGATGAAGGTCACAGCCTCTATTAATGGTGTCTCAGACATAGCTCCCGCAAAGCCCCTTCTACATACCTGCTGACTGAGGAGCTGAGATGTACTGATATCCTCAGGCCCGTTCTGTCCTTGTTTCTGTCCCTCCGTTTCTTCACTCGCCTCATGGACCCTGCCCAGAACATGTGCCTTTGGCAGCTGTGGCTCAGACCTGTCCCTTTACCTTCTCTGTTCACTCTCCCCTGCTGTTTCCATGGAACCTTTAAAGTATGCTGTGGTTGTCATCCGGCCTCCTAATACACTGTTCTGCCTGCGGGCCTGGAATTCCCTGCAGCACAGACCACATGTTTTGGCCTCAACTTGCAGAGTCCCCCTGACCTGTGACATAAAACCCATGACTCCTTAAAGCTGAAGGAGGAAGGCAGCCTGCCTAGGTGTGTCTCCTGTCCCAGCAAGCCTAGCTCTGCTTTCCTGTGTTCAATGCTAAGTTAGGGGAAGGGTGTCCTGCAGTGGAAATCATCTTGTCTGTCATTTGAGTGGCTTAGACCTAATGAGCCCTGCCCAGGTTCTCATCTGGCATGGACCACATAAAGAATGAAAGAGTTTGGGTCTAAAATGCAGTGGCTGCTCTTACGAAACCTCCTCCTGCTCATGCAGTTCACCAGAGTCAAAGTGGATGACCTAACTGTGCTGTGGCTCACCCACAGGTCTGTCTTGAAAAGGGGGCCATTCGGAACTGAAGATGACTTTATTGTCCCTCCTCCCGCTAAGCTGACCCGGACAGAAGAACCGAAGAGAGGTGTGTTGGGTCCCAGTGATAAGTGGGGATTCTTACCAGCAGTGAGCTCCTGCCCTTTGGCTTCTCTGGTTTCAACCCCTGCATGTTAGCCCTTCAGACCACTACTTTCTGGGTGTCAGGGGTGTGGGTGAGACAGAGTTCAGGGGAGGCTTCAGCACAGCCCCCTTGTGGGACTGTGTCTGGATGTCTTGACTAGTACCTGTGATCCATTTTCATGAATTTTGCTCCTGTGAATTAACTGCTCTTCTCCCCGTCCCTATCAAGTGCTGCTCTATGTTCGAAAGGAGTCAGAAGAAGTCTTCGATGCTCTGATGCTTAAGACCCCGTCTTTGAAGGGCTTGATGGAGGCTGTAAGTAGGACACATCCCATAGTCCCTCTGTAAAAGTGAAGGGCACCTCACAGCCCCACTGAAGTATTTTATCAGACAAGCCGACTCCTCTGTCGCGCTGGAACCTTGACCTCTTTTCCCAGCCTTCCTTTGTCTATGCTTGTAGCACTGGCTGCATCTGACCCGCCTTGGGCACCCTCGCTTGACTGCAGGTCTGTCCTGTCCCTTGCGACCAGCCTGGAGTTGGTAGGTAAATCACTCTGCATGGCTGTTCTGCTCAGTTCCATTTGTGATGGCCTAGGGGGAAATTTAACTTTTAACTTTTATATTGTGTGTGTGTGTGTGTGTGTGTGTTGAGACAGGGTTTCTCTGTGTGGCTGTCCTGGAACCTGCTCCCTTGACCAGGCCTCTGCCTTTCAAGTGCTGTGATTGAAGGCATGCACCACAGTTGACTGGCAACTTTTTTATTCTTGATTTAAAAGAGAATTCATGTAGCAAAATCACTTAGACATTAACAATAGTAAAGCCTTAAAAATGTAGTCCGTAGTGGTTCAGTTGGACCAGATAGCAACATTTGTCATTTCCAAAACTCTAGAAGCTGGGGTGGAAACATTAAGAATTTGAATCAAACTACCCCTAACCAAAAAGCTCCAGCTCCCAGTCTGCCTCTGTTCCTCATCCCCAATCCCAAGAGCTGATGGAGGGCTGCACTCAGCTGAGCTCATGTCCCTGTGGGGTGTCCATAGGAGAAGCATGGGAGGAAGGGTGCATGATGACTCCCTGTAGAAGGTTCCTGGCCTGGCCCAGCCCTTCATTCCGAACCTGCCTGCAGCTGCTTTCTCCCCACAAAATGACTTAGCCACCTATATTAATTACATTCCGCTTGGCCTATGTCTCTGGTATATTGCTACCCAGCTCTTTCATCTAAATTCAACCCATTTCCATTAGTCTGTCCTGCCACTTGGCCCATGGCTTACCTATTTTGTTACATCTCGTTTCATGCGTGGCTGGATTGTGTCTCTCTTGACTCCGCCCTCCTTCCCCTATCTATTCTCCAATTTCCCCACCTGCTTCTAAGATGTCTGCCATAGGCCAAAACAGTCTCGTTATTAAAGAATGATATTCAAAGCGTACAGAAAGACATCCCATATCAGACTCCCCTTTCTGATTTGTCTTGGTCAATATTCTAGCACCGGGTCCTGTCATTTCCCAACCTTAAGCCCTTACAAACCATGGAAATTTTGATCTCAAAGTAATGCATAATTGAAATACTCTTAGCTCCCTTAACAACTGCTGTATGCTGAAACCCACTTGAAAAGTCATTTAAAACCCACCAAAACCCAGAACTCACTTATATAGCCCATTATGGCCTCAGACTCCCCATTGCTGGGATTTCAGACAGGGCTACCACGCTCGGTTTTCTCCAGGTGCCATCGTGGGCACTGGAGTCACCAGTGTAAATGACACAACCCTAAATGGAGTGGTCTGCGCAGATAGGAAGACAGAAGACAAGAAAATAAGCCAGAAATTCCCAGGTAAACTTTTAGGAAGTATAATGAAGGTGCATGAATCAAATGAGGTGACAGTGTGATCCTGCTTAGACTGGCTCAGCTAAGTGATCTTCCAGCATTAGGCTCCTGAGCACTGAGATGACAGGCATGCCCACCGCGCTGCTTTTGTATTTCTTAAAGATGACACAGACTTGTAATTTCTACCTGTGTGACTTGTTCACAGCTGCCAGGGATGAAAACATGCCATTTGTCAGACCAGAAGCATGAAGTGTACAGGGCGTGCCGTGCATTGGGGCTTGAGTGAGCAAAGCTGCTTAGGCAGCAGAGCTAATCATGGTGTCATCCCAGGGATAGAGCCACTCTGTGAACACAAGGCCCAGCCACAAAACCGAGCTTGTCACATGGTCCTAGCCATGGATGTTTCTTTTAATCAATTGGCTTATTGACATCTGAATTAATCAGGGGAAACAGCAGCTCCTTCCCTATAGGATGGAGTCTGGGTCTTGACATTACCTTTGTTCAAGTGTCTTTTAAAACAGGAGGCCGAAAGCCAGGCGGTGGTGCACGCCTTTAATCCCAGCAGTCAGGAGGCAGAAGCAGGTGGATCTTTTGAGTTTAAGGCCAACCTGGCCTGCAAATCAAGTTCCAGGACAGCCAGGGCCACATGGAGAAACCCAACACAGGGGTGGGATTGGGGGAGCAGGAGGAATTCTAAATAAATTTGAGGCCAGTTTTTAAGACCTTGTCTCAAAACAGACACGCACACGCACACAGGCACACGCACACGCACACACACAAGAACTGAAGAGATGGCTCAGTGGTTAGGAGCACTGGACTGGCGTTCAGTTTCCAGCAACCACATGATGGCGCACAGCTGTCTTTAATTTCAGTCCCAGAGGATCCAGTGCCCTCTTCTGGCTTCCAGAGGTTCAAGGCATCAAGTGATACACAGACACACATGCAGACAAAAGACTTATACATATAAACTCAAAATTAACAAATGAGTGTACATACATATGCATACACATAAATAAAATCTTTTTTAAAGATAAAATGGAAAGTTGAATGTTTTTTAAAAAAACAAAACTTTGATAACAACATTTTTATTTTCTATTCTTTTAGATCTCAGACAAGTATGATGTCCCCCAGGACAAGATTGGGAAAATATTTAAAAAATGCAAGAAAGGGTGAGTAGTGACCAGTGTTGTGTGTACCCTGAAGAGTCGCCATGATGCTAATGTCACATGCTTTCAGTGGCATGCGGCCATGAAAATGCAGGCGTTAAATCTGGGCTTTCTGCTTTTGCTTGTGTAGGATAAAGTGGAAGACTGACTCAGGATCATACTCGGTAACCTAGGCTATCCCTGAACTCATGGCAGGGTCACTCTCTGTAACCCAGGCTAGCCCTGAATTCACGGCAATGCCCCTGCCTCAGGCTCCCTGTTGCAGGAAAGAGGGTCGTGAACCTCTATGCCTCACTTTATTTTCCTTATTACATTTGGAGATCAGTTTTTTCAAGGGAAAGAAGAAATCCGTATTTGCCCTTCCTGGGCCTAGCAGCCATGAAGCTAAGGATGTCAGGTGTGAGGCAAGCACCTTTACCTGCTGAGCCCCAGAAATTACAGTTTTTAGTTGTGTTTTAATTGAAGTGTTTGTGCCTTTTGGCCAAATAAGCAGGGTACATAGTGTAAGACCTTTTGTTTTATTTCTAAACTAAATGCTGGTTGAAATTTTCTGGATGAGCCTAACAGGAAGGGTTAATTAACTACTTTGTTTAAACTTTGAGGGTGGCTTGCCAAGAAGGGTAATTGGTTAGGTGTCTATGACTCCATGGAGACGACGAGTTCTACTGATTCCAATGTTGAGCAGCCAATATCTGGTACCATTTAGTGTGTGAAGTGATGTAAAACAGGCACTATCTTGTTGTTGCACTGTAAATTATTGTCCCGCCTACTGGTTTAATAAAACCGTTGATTGGCCAAAGGCAGGCAGGAAGTGTGGGCAGGGCTACCAGACTAAGAAAACTCTGGGAACAGGAAGAATAGGGCAGAGATGCCACAGAGACGCTAGAGAAGCCAGCAGATACAGAGGACACCCAAGCTGCTCTGAGAAAAGGTACCGAGCCGCATGGCTGAACAGGACAAGAATCATGGGTTAGATTAAGGGTAAAAAGCCAGCAAGTTATATGCCTGGGCCCCAGGCCAGTCAGCATACAATTAATATATGCGTCTGTATGTTTCATTGGGACTATGGAACTGCAGGCCAGAAAGTCCAGGCCAGAAACCTAAACAGTATTTCCTGATGGCCTCCTGCTTCCACCCTGGCAACCTTACTTGGTTCCTCCCTACCTGGTTCTCACCAGTCCTTACCATAGGCACCAGGGGGCTCTCCAGCTTCTGGGAGGGCATAGCAATGTCTCTGCAAGCCACAGCCAGGCAATGCGCAGCTAACAAGCAAATCCAAGCCTCAATCCAGAGCCAAGTAGGGCAGGTGAGGACTCATGCCTTGTCTTTGTCCAGGATCCTGGTGAACATGGATGACAACATTGTGAAACACTACTCCAATGAAGACACCTTCCAGCTGCAGATTGAAGAAACCGCTGGATCCTACAAGCTCACCCTGACAGAGATTTAAGGTGTGGGGCACTTAGCCCCCAGGTGTGGGAGTTCAGTGAAATTATTCCATAGAACTTAGTTTGGCCAGCTGAGGAGCCTGGGCACCCACCCTGCCAACACCTTGAGTATTAGGGAAGGAACCTTTCACCTAGAAAATGGCGCTACATATAACATGCTGCGTTGGTGTTTCTCATGTGATAGAAATCCATGCGTCGCTGTGTTTGAATTTCTGATGTGCTTAGAAAGCAAAACATGAGAACTTTGTACCAGATATAACAGACCGTGGGAACCTTTGGGTTATCTGCTACACTACTTACCAAATCTCGAGAGATCTGCCTGTGTCCATGATAGTGGTGGGCTGCTGCTGGCGAGAGTCAGGAAGGCAATGTTTGTCTTTGAGGATTCTGTGTTCTTGCCTGACCTCAGTCAAACTCCATCTGCCTTGGGGAGAGGACCCAGCCCTGAGCAGTAAAGGACTGAGCCCTCTCCCCCACCTCTCCTCCTCCGATGTTTACTAAATAGGGTGCATTACTGGAACCTTCCTTGTAACTTCCTTGGACATACTGACTGCCTTTCTTATGAAGAACTTGAGTGTACGACAGTGTGAAGTCAGCTCAGTTAAAGCTGTGTTGTATATAAGTGCAATATCTTCTGAAGGTCTGCCTGTAAATGTGTACATACATGTCTGATATAAATATATAATATATAAATACGGTGTCTGTGTACAGATATTGAAGGCAAGCAGGAAGATCTACTTTGAAAACCCTCCCTAGAGAAGAGGTTATTTTTGATAACGTGGACCAAGCAGGTAGAATATACATTTTCTCAAGCGCAAGCAAGCGTTCCCCAGCATAGGAAAAGCCGTCGTGTGGCAGAGCTGCCTGCTCATGAGAATGTCATTACCATGTGGCTTCTGCACCCTGAGCACAACTAACGGAAGTCTCAGCTGCACCTACTGTGTGAGGTGTGTATGCAGGTGTCCGCAAGCTGTGCCCATGCAGAGTGACCGCTGTCATCATGAGCCAGCGGTGCATCCCAAAGTGGGCCTGCTTCTGCAGGTGCTGTGTCTCAGAGCTTTCCAGCTTTGGCCACCATCCATGATAACTAGAAGCTCGTGGATTTACATTACTGTGGCAGGGGAATGTTTTGTACACACTTAAATATTTTTTTAAAAACTTTACAATGTAATTATATAACAAATCCTGTAACGGAAATACAATTGCGGGTCTCTTTAGGTTCAGGGAACTAGAGCAGTATATGAGTAGGATCGTTAGCTGGATACGTAGTAAAATAATCTAATGAAGTATGTGAACAAAATAGTTGGTTTTCTAAGATACGGGATACGGGTCATATAACACTATTTTATATTTTGTTTTATGAAATCAATTTTACTTGTCTTAATTGTATTGTTGAATGTGTTTTAAACTAAAGGAATTGAATTTTCTATGTCTATTTCACTCGATGTTGGCTTGTTATTCGGTGAGACCCCCTTCACTCCGCCCATTTTTCCTTTGTCGTGACTAACCTGGAGTCCAGACTGGCTTCCTGCCCCCCAAGTGCAGGAATTAAAGGCACGCACCACAACAGCCCAGCAATTTTTTTAAAGCTCAGGATGCCTTTGAACTCAAACTTCGTGCCTCACCTCCCCAGCACTGAGATTACATGTGTAAGATATGCTTTTAATAAACATGATGGAATTAATAAAGCCAATTCAGGTTCAGCTTGGAGAGCCAGAGTTGATGGCATTTGCCCTGTGTAAGCCCTTCCAGCCCCCAGTGATGGCAGGTACCCTGTGGGAACCCTTTCCTCCCCACCCCCAGTGATGCCATTGGCCCCGTCTTCACTCAGCTCTGACTTAGGCTGAGTAAAAGATGTCTAGTGAACAGGGATTGCTAAGAGGTACCTGAGAGAACGGCTCAGAGAAGGCTGGTTTCAAGGGGTCAACAGACTTTGGTCAGGAGATCACAGAGGAAAACTAAGTGGGTCCCCACATGTGGAGAAGTAGCTGCTTCTTGGGAGTGTTGAGAGGGTGTGCTTTGTCCTTCATTTCTGAGGCTGCCTGTGCTCTGAGAGAGGAGTTGTATACCACCTGAAGTCACCAGCAGGGCAGTCTGGTTTTGATCCCTGACCTCTGCCCTCCTGGGAGTCAAACCTGGTGTTCAGAGGGAACACAGATTGCACTCATGCCTCCCCTGTCTTAAGCACATGACTCTTGATCCTGAACTCCTGGAGCTACCCACTTCAAATCTCTGAACCAAATACAAATGTAACATCCAAAAAAAAAAAAAAAAAAGAAGAAAGAAAGAAAAGGAAAAAAATCGCCATCTACCAGAATGAACATCACAGCTCTACAAGAAGGTGACTGGAAGTTTAACACACACATACACACATACACACAGACGTCTTCTCTAAGATAACCAATGAGAAGGTCCTAAGCAGAAGTTTCTGGAGTGGGCTTTCTAGTGTAACTAAGACACTGCTGGCCCTCCCATCCCCACAGTCAGGAACATAGATGGAGGTGTGAACTGTGACTGTGGATGTGTGAAATCTCACCACTGGACACTCCTGGGTAAGTCTTTCTGAACAAAGAGCTGTGACTCTGACTACAGAACATCTAGACAATCTGAAAAGCCGAGAAATGGAGTGATGTGTGTGTGTGTGCTTAAGGGGCGAGATGATGGAAGGAAAAGATGGGGTCCAGGGACGTAGTTCAGGTGCCATGTAGACCCAGAGCTCTTAGGTCTGGACTGGAAGGAACCATGTCTACATCAGCAGAGTCACTGGCTCGACATCAAATGGAGAACCTCACCCTGTGACTGAGTAACAGCCATGCAGGGTGTGACTTGGTAATGTAAGGAGATTGCCTTGGGGACTCAGGACTCTGTACCTTGGAATGAAGACGTGAGAAGATTGGCTAAGCTGGCAGTGGCTTCCCAATCCCCAGCAGTCGTGGCCTTCTCCCCAACAGTGGTATCTGTGTGTCTTCAACAAAGGATTCCCTGGTGGGAACAGAGGCTTTACGATGGCTCAGCATCAGTCAGCCTTCTCTCCAAGGCTGATATGACATGGCTGCTGTTGAGTGCCCAGTCAGCCATGAGCAGGGGCCAGCATGAAACTGCCACGACCCATCTTCAGTCATAGAAGGGACAGTATTGAACTCTTGCTGGAGTAAACACTGGGTTTCATTTGCCTTCCTTGAGTAATGAGCCTGCTAAAACTTCCACCTGCACACTTGCAGATACCTTATCCTCTCTCATGATACCCCACACAACATCGCCTCTGACCAACCTCACTCCACAGCCCATGCCGTGTTCCTCACTGTTCCAAGGGCTATCTTAGTAGAACTATGTATGGACTGTCCCTTTAGTGACTCAGTTATGAGGCCACCTAGTCCTTATGGATCCAAGACAAGGTTCCCCAGAAAGCCTCATTTCCTCTGGATCAGCATGGGACAGACCCTTCCCATCAGTCAAAAGGTCAAATGACAGAGTCACCACTGTCACCCCCCAGCCCCCCAAAAAACTACTTTCTGTCCAGCCATGGTGGCACGTGCCTGTAATCACAACACTTGGGAGTGGGAGGGTGAGGAGTTTGTCAGCCTCAGCTACATGGATAGTCAAGCCTATGCTACAAGACCCTGTCTCAAAAAAGAGAATCAGGAGCTGGAGTGTGGTGATATGGTTCATATTTAATAAAAACTAGTCAAATATCAGAGAAGAGATCTACTCACAGGCAATCCAGGAGGATCAGAGAGTGGTAATTTACACCTTTAGTCCCAGCACAGGGAAGGATCAAGAGTGGTGACCTAAGCCCTTAATCCCAGCAGATCTGAGTTTGAGGCCCTCTTGGTTTACAGAGGGAGTTCTAGGCTCCCAGGCAGGCAGTGGTGGTGCCTTTAATCCCATAATTCCAGAGACAGAGGACATCTTTCTGTGTTTCTGTGAGTTCAAGGCTAACTACCAAATAGTAGTAGCTCACATCTTTCATCTTAACTTGGATGTGAAACAATTGGGCAAAGAGAGTATTTAAGGCAGGCATAGAATGACAGTGCAGGCAGAAGCCAGGAAAAGCCAGGAGGAGGGAGGCCGAGGAAGCTGAAGACAGCTGGGTGAGATCTGACTGTGGTGTTTATTCTCCCATATCTCAGCCTTTCCCAGATCTGGCTCTGAGTTTTCTTCATTTGTGCAACACTTGGTGTCCAACTTTGGGGCACAAATTCCTCCCCTCCCTACCCAAAAAGCACACTTTCCGGCCGGAGCAACACGTGGCTGGAGGAGTAATTACTAGGCTTTCTGTTCTGAGTCAAGCTCCAGTCTTAGGCAGACCGGCCACACGTGTTTCCATTTCACTTCCATCTGGGTAAGTTTTTCAGACAGTGGCCTCTTTCTCCTGGTGGGTTGAGGGTTTTTTTTTTTTTTTTTTTCTCTTTTGGACCCTGCCTTGGGCTGCTACCACACACTGTTGTGTGTGTGTGTGTGTGTGTGTGTGTGTGTGTGTGTGTGTGTGTGTGTGTGTGTGTGTGTGTGTGTGTGTGTGTTTGTGATAGAGATGTTATATATGGGGGGGGCTATCTCTAGGCCATCATCCTGAGTTCAGCTGGGCCCACTCTCAAACCATCACCCACTTCACAGTCATTTGAATTATCACTGACAACTAGATTGATAAGTAAATTGGATTTTTTTTAAAGGGGGAAATTTGTTTAAGGCAATGGAGAGTGTTTGGTCTTTCTGTGATCTTTCTCTAAACAGTTTAATATTGGAACCAGTAAAGGAAAAGATAAATAAAGTAGATGGGACTATTACAATGTTTATCATACTGTTTACTATGAATATTTTTGTTTGACTTCTGTTTTATCATTTAAAAAGTCAATTAATGTAAATGCCAAGAAAAAAGTCTTAGAAAAGCCTGTTAAGAGAGAACGCAAAGATATTCAAACTCAAAAGAGGAATATGAAGAACCAATTTCAGCAAAGTCATCTAAGATTAAACAAAAACAGCCAACATTAATATATCCAGTAATCTTTTTTAAAAAACTGCAAAATGATGAAGATGATACAGAAGGTAGTTGGGCTCCAGTACAAATGCTAGAATTAAGGAGAGTAAAAGAAGTAATTGTGACATATGGGATACACTCACCATTTGTAAAATATGCAAAATAGCTGGTCACCATGTAACCGGATCACCCCTAAAGATTGGTTAGATATGGTTACAGCTGTTTTAGAGGCTGGGCCACTTTTACAGTGGAAAACAAGGTGGAGGGAGGAGGCTAAAACAATAGAACAAAGAAGTAGAGCCAGAGGCATAGAAGTCTCCCAAGACCAACTTCTTGGGGAAGGGGACTATGCTGATATTGAAAGGCAGACTTTATACAGTGAACATACTGTAGATTTATGCTGCATGGCAGCTTTAAATGCCTGGGATCAGATTGCAGAAATAGGAAGGAAAACTGAATCATTCATGAAAGTAATTCAAAGCCCAAAAGAAATTTTTACAGACTTTTTGCACAGATTAACTACAGCAGTAAACAGAATGGTACTGGACTCAAGAAGCTAGGTGAATAATAATTGACCTAGGTGTTTGGGGCTATATGAAAAGAGGCATGTCTTTGGAGATGATTTGTGGTCTAGGGTAATGAATCTGAGTACTAAATTGACAGTATGCTGGGAAGAGACTAAGACTTCCCAGGGGTCTGGTAAAGCATTACTGTGGCAGCCTCAAAGAGCTGAGCATTGAGAATATGGTGGACAGGCCTGTGATCCCAGCCCATGGGATGTGAAGATGGGAGTATCAGCAGTTCAAGGTCAGCCTTGGCACACAGCGAGTTTAAAACCAGTCTGGACTACATGAGACCCTCATTGAACTACAACCGGAAATACTCATATTCAAATAGTGTTTAAATCAATGGCCCAGTGAGGAAGATATCACTCACCAGCCTGGGCTTGCACCATTTAACCCTTTGGGAGCCTGATTAGAAGGAGGTAAAGGAAGGAGTGATTCATTCTCTCAGGCTGGTACATCCAGCTTTTTCCTGCCCTCACATACTCCCGCTCCATTGTTCTTCCTTTTCCTCCAACCCCTGCTTCTACCACCCACCCTACCCTCACCCTCCCTTACCCCCATCCACCCACACACAGTCTTAGGTCTCTAGACTAAAACTGGATTAGCTCCCCTGGGTCTCCAATAAGCAAATAAGTATTGGTAGAACTTGTCTGGATAATATTGTGGCTGTACCCTTACTTCCGTGTGTGTGTGTGTGTGTGTGTGTGTGTGTGTGTGTGTGTGTGTGTGTGTGTGTGTGTGTGTGTGTTATAAAGATGTTATTTATAGAGAGGGGGAGCTGTCCTCTAGGTCATCACCCAGATGGGATTATTGTTGTTTATTCCCCCTCACAGAGGTATGGGATACTCATGAGACCTGGCCTAAGTAGTCACCTGCTCCATATCACATGGCTTTGGGGCAGAGTTAGGGTATATAGTGGAGGGGATCCAGTATGGAAGAGTTGTCATTCCTTCTTGATGAAGACTTCCTAGTGTGGCATCCTATAGGAGAAGCACCTTCACTCCTTAAGTGACCCCTCCCCAGTGCCATCCAACTCACTGTAGTGGAGAGCAATGCATCACTTTGACCTAGAGACATGGCCTCTTGGCCAGTGTGGTCTGGGATTCATCTATGATCATTCAGACTGCAACACTGAGGTGTGTCTGAAGGCAACTTAAGATAAAATGCACATAGGTGCTTGGCCTATTCTGCCTCCCATTTGCCCATTTGCCTTTAAAAGAAAGACCTGTACTACTGAATAGATTGGCCCAGCCTTCCTACATAATCCTTTACAAATTTTCCTAGCTCCTTAATAAATATTAACCATTTAATCAATTGCCAGTAATTATTTACTGACTACATCTGGCACTCAATGTGGGTCAGACGTGGTCTCTCCCTATGCCCATGTGGTTTCCACCCTCATCCTCAGGCTGAGAGGAGCTTTCCTTGCTCGCCCCTCCACCCCCCATCCCACCCCCACCCTCACCCCCCGCTGCATGGTATCCTTTTCCCCATCCCACGACTTCAGGACCAACTGCTCTACCCACAGAGGCCAGCAGCCTTACCAACTACAACTCACAGAGTGAATCTTTTGGTGTATTCATACCTTACTTTATGATTAGAGCCTTAGAAGAAAGACATATCATCCCCGTGGAAGGACTTTTTAGTGACAGATTGTCTATACATGTAGCTTGTCTGTCCATCAACTGACCTATTACTGCTATATGTCATCTATCAGTTATTGTAGCTCCTCATTCTGTTTCTCTGGAGCACTGGAAGTCACAGAGATCTCACTTCCAGATGAACAGCCCACCTTCCCACTTCCTAGCCCAGACAGTGTCTACACACCCAAGGTACATTCTGCCCATCATTCTAACGGGCTTGGCTCGGCTGTGCAGGGAGGTGGCCCAGATGGAAGCCACAGCCCTGATCTGGCCTCCTGGAGCCTCAAGTCCCCTAGTTCTGTAGGTTCACAACAGGCTGGATTCTTCCCTGGCCTCACCCGCCATGTCTGCGTCATACTGAGGCGTATTGAGAAAGTGGATCTTTTGATCTGCGTACAGATGGAACACATGGTGTGCCCATGGTGCAGCCTGCCCTGGTGCTGTTACCAGGGGCCCTCACGGAGCACTTCATCTCTGTTTGCATGGCTGCTGGTGATAAGGCTAAGCAAACACATCCTGTAGGCTGGATCATGACTCCAGAGGAGGAGGATGGCAGTGCTCCTGGGGCCAGCAGCCTCTATCCAGGAAGTCCCCATGGCAGGGGGAGCCTGTGCCTATTATCAACTTGGCCTTAGAGTATAGGAACAGCATGGTTGGACAAGGTCATTATCTCCATTTCACAGAGAGGCAATCTGGTCTCCCTAGAGGTCACACTTGTCACAGCTGTGGTGATATATTGTATATTTAATAAAATCAGTCTGGAATATCAGAGGACAGAATCATCTCTCCAGCCTTTTTTAAAAATTTTGCTGGTTGGTTTTTGTCTGTTTGTTTGTTTGTGTTGTTTTTTCGAGACAGAGTTTCTCTGTGTAACAGCCCTGGCTGTCCTGAAACTTGCTTTGTAGACCAGGCTGGCCTCAAACTCACAGAGGTCCTCCTGCCTCTTGCCTCCCAAGTGCTGGGACTAATGGCTTGAGCTATGACTGCCTGGCTGTTAGGTCTTTGACTCACAGAAATCCAAAAAGATCTGTCTCCTGAGGGATTAAAGGTGTGGGTCACCACTCTCTGACTCTTGACTGAGGGCTAGATTCTTTTTCTGATATTCCAGGCAGATTTTATTAAACATAAAATACATCACCACACACAGCCACAGACACGGTTGTCATCTCTTCACCGTCCTGAAAGACTTTATGTAAAGAACAATGTCTTTCCCAGTGTCTACTCTCTCCTGCTAGCTGGCTCCTTTTCCATTTTTATTCTGTGAGCCCACCCTCCAAGCAGCAGATTCCTAGCATCCCTGTGTCTCACTGCTGGTCCATGGCCACTGATATAGCTCCCTTGGGTCTGGGCTAGCCCTTAAGGGGACTTACAGAGCCTCCCCAGCCCGTCTCTCAACCTAGGAGCCATGTTCAAGCAACTTTCAAAGGGTGAATAGTTAGGAGAAAAGTGTCAAGGAGATCGGGCATGTGGACAGGCTGTTGGCGAGGCTGGGGAGGTGGCTAAGTTGGTAAAGTACATGTTTACCTTTTTAAGCATGAGGAACCAAGTTTGGATCCTCTGGAGTTCTGTGCTCTGTGCCTGTCTTCCCAGCACTAGAAGGCAGAGACCCAAGGATTCCTGGAGCTGGTCAGACAGTCTAGCTTCATGGGTGACCTTCTGGTGCACTGAGACCCTTTCTCCAAAAGGAAGGTAAGGGGCAGTGGAGGAAGATTCCTGATATCTGACTCTGGCCTTAGCACTTGTACATATATGTGCATACCCTGTATACCACACACATACACGCATGCACACACACATACACGCACAGTGCTGTTGATGAAATGCCATTGTCATACTGCCTTCTTTTAAAGATGTTTTACTTTATTTCTTGGAACTGAAGACATTTTAAGTTTTAAGAGTTTTACTGTGTCTTTATGCCTGCACATGTGTGGATGTGAGTGTCCATGGGCTGTAGTGTACATGCAGAGGTCAGAAAACAACTTTCAGGAGCTGAGAGTCTCCTTCCTGCCATGGGATCTGGACTAGAACTCAGGTCCTCAGGTTTGTGTAGCCAGTGCTTTTACTCAGCATGCCTTCTCACTGGCCCTCTCTGACCTCTCCACTTAAAGCATCACCTAATTAGCTCTATGTCAGAGATCGCCCAAGATCAGTCCCCTGTGTTTCCAGTCTGTGTATAGGTCACGCTTTCTCTCTATGATGAGATCCCTCCTTTGCCACATCTATTCTCCTAGAGGCTTCTCAGAGCTACACAGTCCATGTGCTGGGTCCTTCTCGCTAGCTTGGTGGTGGGCTTGCTGAGGGGCTCTGTGGGGAGCAGAGCTCATGGTCACCCACCCACAAGTCCTGGCCAACTCTGCTTAACTTTCACCGTCCCCTTGCTCAGGGCCTGAAGGCCAGCTAGAGGTGGTCTCCCAGGGTCCTTTCCTGAGCATGTGCCTTTGTGAATGTGTGCAACTTTCAGACCATGGCTGAGCTTCGTAAAGCACCTAAGACCCATTCTTTAACCACTTTTCCCTTTATAGCTTCTGTTTTTTACATGTGAATATGGTGTGTGTATGGGTGTGCTTGAATATATGAGGCATACATGTGAGGGTGGTACACGTGCACCTGTGTCTTGTATATATAGAGGCCAGAAGTTGATAACATATGTCTTTATCAATTGCTCTCCACCTTGTACACTGGAGCACAGTCTCTGGCTTGAATCTAGAGTTTGCTGGTTTGGGTGTAGTATTAAATATCCAACATGCCCCAGGGATTCCCTATATCTTTCTCCTGAGCTGTGGGGTTACAGTGGGTCCCTACAGCTGCCCAGCATTTACTATCTGAACTCTGGTCCTCACCTTATTTGACAAGTGTTTTTGCTTGCTGAACCATCTCCCCAGTGTCTCCTTGGTTACCTACTGTTTGATCTATCTGAAATCAGGCTACTTCAAACTAGTTTGTTTTTTTGTTTTTTGTTTTTTTTTAAAAAAAAAAAAAAAAAAAAAAACAAAGGTCCCTTGGGGAATACTGAGTAACCTTTAAGCTAGGGCAAGTGAAAGCAACCTTGAAAATACGGTTTCCAAAGAACCACCAACAGGTCAAGTAATAACTGTTCTCCCAGACTGAGGCTCTCTCAGGGTTTCAGCCCCTCTGGTAGCTAGCTGAACACTTGGGAACCAAAGAAGACAATGGACTACTCTACAGCCTTGAGGGAGGGATAATAGACAGATACCACAAAGACCCTGAGGAACTTCAAGTGTGCTAAGTCAGGCCACAAAAGGAACATACCGAATAGTCCCATTCACATAAAATTCTAGGAAATGCAAGCAATCTACTGTTTCAGAAATATATGTGGCTGCCTGGGATGGTTTGTCTTGTAGTTTCAGCATAAGACAAAACTCATTTAAATTGGCCAAATTGTATACTACCTTAATAAGAGCAGTCTTGGGACAATTATGTATCTTTGGTTAAGCTACCTTTGTTAATTTTTAGTTTTGTTTTATTTTGTTTGAGACAGGGTCTCATTATAGCTCTGGATGTCCTGAAAATCAGTATAGACTAAACTGGCCACAGATCCACCTGCCTCTGCCTCTGGAAGGATAGCCCCTATGATGAATTTACAGGTGTGCGCCACCATGCCTGGCAAGTTAAGCTCTTTGAAAAGTTGGATTGACTGCCTTCTAACAGTTGATTTCTCTACCCTACCCCACCAAAACACCTACAGTTCCAGCCTACCTCATCCAGAGCCCACAAGATCCTGACTTTCACTAAAGACTAGATCCCCTCCCAGGTCCTTATCTGCTTTGGGGCCTTCTCCATGGAGAACTTGGCCTGGCCAGTGTCCTTCCATCAAAGCAGCTCTTCCCTTCTCTCTGGCTAACATTAACTACATCCACCGCAGAACTCTGGGTCCCAGACCTCACCCTGGGCTCTCCCAAGACCCCATTCAGCATCCATGTTGTACCAGAATCTTCTATGTCATGGAAAATGAAAAACTAGGAGGGTCAGGCTTTCTCTTTTAGACTCCTAAAAGGTACTTTGGGAGAGCCTGGCTTAAGTATCTGCCAACCTCAGAAAACTCAGCAAATGTGAGAACAGCCAGTTAGTGAAGGCCTGGCATCCAGTGGTGTACCGGTGGCCCTGCTGGTCTCCAGGACACCTTGGCCAAAAGCTACTTGGAGGTGGGAAGGTTCTGCTTCCTTTTCCAGATCACAGCCCATCCCTGAGAGAAGTAGGCTTGGGAACTCAAGCAGAAGCTTGACAGAACTGTCACCCACGAGCTCATGTAGGGCTAGCCTTCTTACACAGCCCAGGGCCATTTGCGTAGGGATGGTACCACCACAGTGAATGGAGCCCTCCTCCATCAACTAATAAGATAATCAGACACACCCACAGAATATTAACCTCATGAAGACAGTTAACAGATTAAAACTCTCAGATGACTCTAGCCTGAGCTAAATTGACAAGTAAAGCTAACTAGGATACCTTATAACTAGGTTGGGGCTGGAGAGATGGCTCAGTGGTTAAGAGCACTGGTTGTTCTTCCAGATGGACCTGGGTTCAATCCCCAGCACCCACATGGCAGCTCACAACTGCCTGTAACTCCACCTTTAGGGCATCTGACACCTTCACACAGACATACATGCATGCAAAACACCAATGCACACAAAATAAAAATAAATAAATCATTAAAAAAAATTAAAAAAAATAACTAGGTCGCAATCTGGTCACCCAGTACTTGTCTCCAAGTTAACATGTACCCTCTGGTCATACTGCTACAGGCCCCTGGCCACAGCCTGCCTGGACAACCCCAGTTGGGCCTCAAGGAAGAGTAACCATCTGTATCTGCCATCTGCATCCTCTGAGAGACTCTGCCCCCAGGTGAAGAGGATTGGAGCTTAGCTGGAGTTCTGGGAGGCTATACATCTGTCAGAACCCTGTGCAGACAGATCCTCTGCTTTGCCCCTCAGAACACAAGAACAACCTCAAATCCATTAGCACAGCCAGGTCTGCAGCCTGGAAGAGCCACATCCAGACAGGAAGAAGGGGGGGCCCTCCACACATGGGCCAACCTGCCTGTCAGTCCAGAAACTAGCTGGTCTGTCAGCGCTGACTACAGCTTTCCCAGTGGCTGTCAGCCAGGCCAGGAGCTGGTCTGTGAGTAGTGTCTGGCCAGTGACTGCCTTATTCACCCTATCCAACTAGAAGGCACATGACCTTTCGCCTACTTCCAGCTCTGGCCTCCAGATGATTCCAGGCCTCTGAAGTTTGCAGACATCACATGTTCCTGGCACAGAGGCCTCCCACCCCATTCCTGCTCCTGGCTCTGGGTTGGCAGGCTACACTAGGGAGCAGAGTGTAACAAACAGGGCTGACCTGCAGGACGTGAGTGACCTGCTAATACAGTTGGTTTCCACCCCGAGGCACGAGTGAGGTAAGGAAAAACTCCATCCAGATGTTATTAGCCAGGGCTTCAGGTGCTGACACTGTATCCCAGACTCAGCCCTGACTTCAGGACCCACTTAAGACTCTAGTCTCTGCTTAGGCGCTATGCCAGTGTCCCCTAACCCTGCCTCCACCAACAAGGGCCTCTGGTGGGGACAGGAATGTGCCATTTTTTTTCCTTAAGAGAAAGAAGGTCATAGGTAGAAACTAGTCCATGCATGGCTGCAGGATGACTGTGCTGGTAAAGTATTTGCTTCAAGAACACAAGGCATTGGTTTGATCCCCCGCACCCATAGAAAGGAGGATGCAGCTGTGCACAGCTGTAATCCCAGGACTAGGAGGGTAGAGACCAGAGAATCTCTACAGCTTGTTGACCAGGCGAGTTTAGCCAAATTGGTGAGCTCCAGGTTAGTGAGAGACCCTGTCTCAAAACAAACAAGTAACAGCAAGATAACCAGAGAGCTAGTCAGGAGGTAAAGGCCCTTTCTGCCCAAGGCTGGATGCCCGAGTTCAACCACAGAACCATAGAAAGGTGGAAGGAGAGAACAAATTCATAAAATATTCCTCTGATCTTGACCTGTGCATCATACCGGGCATGCATACACACAGTGACAACCATAGTAAACTTTGTAAAAAGACAGATTAAGGAAGATGTCCTACTTCAACCTCTGACTTCTACATGGTACACATGAACAGACACAGAGGGAGGAGGAGGAGAGAGAGAGAGAGAGAGAGAGAGAGAGAGAGAGAGAGAGAGAGAGAGAGAGAGAGAGAGAGAGAGAGAGAAGCTAACACTCTATCCTAATGAATCTTCAGAACTATTGCATGATAGCATGGTGGCACCACAAGGATACGCTGGTGACGGGGTAGAAGAAACTGAGAGACACATTTAGTCACCACCACCCCATTGCTCAAAGGTAGGTAGTTCAGTTGAGGCAGATTTTAGCAAACACAGAAAATGCTATCCCACAGGCTCCCCTCTGGCTCCAGCTCCAGGTGCCTGGGCCTTCCTAGGCTGAGGCTCCTGGGCTTCCAGCAGGGCTGGTCCACCTACAGCTGCCCCTCCTGAGAGGCACTTCCACCCCCCTCCAGCCTATGAGGAGGGCTCCAGCACAGGCTTGAGAGGTTCCCTTGAGCTTAGAAAACTTCTTATCTTAACCTTTGCAAGGGCAGCATGGAGGAGGCTTCAAGCCTGAGGGTCTCACAACAGTACAGATGGGGATCTAATTGTATTGCTAGAGGCATCTCATGCTCCTAAGATGCATGCAGGCAGGCTGCCTGGAATCTGCCCTTTCCTGCTGGCAGTGTGACCACTGAGTTAACACCTTTATCGGGAGGGGTAGTTGTAGTTTCTGCAGTTTGACAGTGGCACAGAGATCAAACCTCAAGGGCTTGTGTGAGGATGGAGTCATACCCATCCTCCTAGCACTTGGGAGGTGAGTACAGGAAGAGAAATCCTTGAGGCAGGCTTTACTCTAGTGAGGTTAAGGCCAGCCTGGTCTACATGTAACTCAATTGGTAGGGTGATGGCCTGTGTTCTTTGTTTTTGTTTTTTTGGGGTCTTTCCTCTATGTGGGGCCCACCACCCCGCTCCCAAATACATCACACACACAGAGGCTTATTCTTAATTATAAACGCCTGGCCTTGGTTTGGCTTGTTTGTTGGAGGCCGCTGGCTCCAGCTCCTCAAGGTGGCGCTATTATCTGGTGCTGGCCAACCCGCCTGAGTCAGTAGAGAACGCATGCGTGCTCTCGCGAGACTGGTTTCTCAGCCTCTTCCGTGGCGTCATGTGGGATACTGGACTGCAACCTATAGGAAGATGATACGTCTAAAGCGGGGGCCGTTTGGTCGACATAAAACCGGGTGCTTCCTACCTCGTGGTCCCTTTTCGCTTTCTCTTTCCCCGCCGGGCCCTGTCCCGCGCGGCCCCCATCTCCCTCGCTCTCTCTCTCCTCTCTCTGCCCTCCCCTCCATTTTCCGTAAGCTAAATGCTCTCCCCCAAGATCCATTAAAGCTGTACTGCAGAAGGATCCTAAGTGTGTACTGCGTCTTTCCTTGCTGGCGAGGAGTGGGCGCGGGACACTTGTTCTTGCCAACTTTCCTTAAAATTATCCTGTCTATCTTTTGCTTCTGGGCTTTTCCTTTCCTATTCCTGTAGACCTTTATTTCTTACTCCATGTCTGGCTGTGTGTCTGTGTGTCTGTGTGTCTGTGTGGCTCTGTGGCTCTGTGTGGCTGTGTGGCTGTGTGTCAGGCCCCTGGGGTCCTCCTCTTTCTCTGGCTACTTCTCTTTTTCTCCCAGCTCTCTCCTTCTATTTATTCCTCCTGCCTGCCAGCCCCGCCTCTCCTTCCTCCTGCCTCGCTATTGGCCGTTCAGCTCTTTATTAGACCATCAGGTGTTGTAGACAGACACAGTAACCCAGCTTCACAGAGTCAAACAAATGCAGCATAAACAAAAGTAACACACCTTAAATAATAGTCTATAACAATGGCCTAGCAAGCGTGAGGCCCTGAGGCTGATCCCCAGGATTGCACAAACAGGGCACAGTAGCACATGCAGAATGTCAGCACTTGGGAGGCAGAGGTGAAATGAATCGTATGTTCAAAGTCAATCTTAGCTACAAAGCTAGTTTGAGGCCAACCTGGGATACATAAGACCCTGTCTCAAAAAAAATTAAGACAAAATGTTAAATAAGTCGATCTAATTTTCAATAGATAAATGATTATAACATATAAATCATCAAATATATAAAATATTACAAATTCACACTGAGATTGTGACTAATACACTAGTTAAATGTGTAATGATGAACTTATGTAATTTCAAAGTCCCGCCCCCCATTAAATAGAATTTACAAGAAAAAAAAGCAGTTTGCAATATGGACTCTTAGCAGAAATGCTGATGCCAGGGACCAAAATGAGCATTTAGTCAAAGGAAAATCAACCTGAGACCCAGGATGTTTGTGATTCAGCCAGATCAAATTTACCTGTCTTATAGGATGCCAGCTACCAAAACAACAAAGTCCGTTAAAATCAATTTGGTAATCAAGCCACCCCAACTGCTGACCTCGGATGATCCTGGCTTCTCCCTCCTTCTGGGGCTCTGTCTTAGGACATTGCCTTCCCTCCACTGGGGTCTTTCGAGAAGACTCAGAGCCAAGGGGGGCCCCCAGGGAGGAGCCTCTGATTTCTTGAAAGACCCAAGAGCAAACATTTAGACTTCTCTTATTTTGCCCAGCTGAACCAAGGCCTTTGCTCTGAAGATAAAGCTGTGCACACAGCAGTCACATGAGGCTCTCCTCTCCCCTCTGGGACTAGTGAGAGCTATATAAAAATATATAAAGACCGATAGGGGTCTTCAGTCCCCCCCACAGGGTTGCATCTGGAAGGTCCTAGCATGCAGAAGCCAGGAGGGCCTGTGAAACACCAGGGCAATGTGTGGGCATGCAGTCTCATCTGCTGAATGCACAAACCACATGTGTGTTTGGGGAGGGGCGGGCAGGTACCTCTTGTCTGTTTGGCACATATTCATGGAAGTTTTCCAGGGCAAAGGAATAGCATGGGACAGGAAGCATGGGACAAGAGGTGGGGCTTGCCCTAACAGACTCCTCCGCTACAGAGGAGTCACACAAGCAAGTTGATTGTCACTAAAGAGCCCAAGGAGTAGAAGGAACACAGATCAGATCTGGGACTAGCTGGAGTTCCAGAGACTTTCCGGGAGCCTAAACAGAGGCTGCAGATTGCAAAGGAGTATGTGCTGGAGGTGTCAGTAATTCAGAAATCATAGTGACTGTACACAAAGTCCAGAAAATAGGCTTTCTGGGTATGGTCGCTGCAGAGCTCATTCTGTAGCCTGATCCTAGGCCTATGTAATGTTCCAGTTAGGCAGTGACATATAAGTCAAGCTGAAGAACTATGCGGGTGAGGTGGGGGAACCCCTGATTTCATCCTTAAGAGGATCATAGGCTCGCATACAGCTAGGAAGCTGGACAGGTTATATGACTTTGCAGACATCATCACAGAGCTTTGACCCTTGAGAAGGACCCACTGCATATCAGCCTTCTGCCTAGAAGAGGCCTCTCCGGCTCTCTCTCTCTCTCTCTCTCTCTCTCTCTCTCTCTCTCTCTCTCTCTCTCTCTCTCTCTCTCTCTCTCTCTCTCTCTCTCTCTCTCTCACACACACACACACACACACACACACACAAGGGGTGGGGGACAGAGAAGCTGTGAGAAAAGAGAGGGTAGTCAGGGCAATAGAAGGGGCTAGAATATGTACAGTTCTTGAGAGAAGAAAAGTAGAACAGAGGAGGCACCCCAGAAAGTTCCACATCCTTTCTCAGTTTCCAGTAAATACTAGCCTGCACCTGTACAAGCATAAGTGGAGGTCCACAAGCTTTGGCAGTGAGCTGTTGAAGCTGGAAGCTGAGGGAAGGCCCAGGGAGGTCCAGGTTTGGAGACCGTATCAGTTATTTTTCTCATGACCGTAACAAAATACTTAAGAAAAACAACTTTCAGAGGGTTCGTTTGGCTCACAGTTTGGGGATGCACAGTTGTGATGGCTAGTTTATGTCACCTTGACCTAAGCTTGAGTTATCGGAAAGGAAAAACCTCAATTAAGAAAATGCCTCTGTAAGATCCAGCTGTCAGGCATTTTCTTAACTAGCTCTTGATGGGGGAGGGCCCAGCCCATGGTGGGTGATGCCATCCCTGGGCTTGTGGTCCTGGGTTCTCTATAAGAAGGCAAGCTGAGGAAGCCATGAGAAGCAAGCCAGTAAGCAGCGCCCTCCATGGCCTCTGCATCAGCTCCTGTCTCCAGGTTCCTGCCCTGCTTGAGTTCCTGTCCTGACTTCCTTGTGATGAACAGTGATGTGGAAATGTAAGCCAGATTAACCCTTTCCTCCCCAGCTTGCTTTTGGTCATGGTGTTTCATCATGGCAACAGTGGCCTTAACTAAGGTAACAGTCTAACATGGGGGGAAGCCATGGTGGCAGGAACATGAGGTGGCTGGTTACAATGTCTCTGCAGTCAGGACAGAGGGAGAGATGAATGTTGGTATTCAGTTGCTTTCTCTTTATTCAGTCTGGACCCCAGCCCATAGGATGAAGCATCCACATTTAGGTGGCATTCACCTAGCTCAATGTCCTGGCTGAACACAGGTCTGCTCTCTGAGGTCATGCCCTTTGTGATATGGATAACTAAGTCAGAATATGAATCTTTGGCTCCTATGTGACCCACACTGGCAGGGACCTCCATCCTTGGCTGACATCTGGCTCAGTTAAGGTTCCTTGGAAGCACCCTCTTCGACACACCCACAGGTGTGTTTCCATGGTGATTCCAAGCCGGGTGGGATTGGAAGTGATTAGCGACCATTACGAAGATGAGGATTCTGGCCAGCCAGAGAGAAGGGAAAACACCAATGCATCAACATTTCAGAAGAATTGTCCTCCTTTAAAGGTTTGATTTAATGAGACATCTTTTGCAAGCAATAAGAATCACTACCCTAATGTACAAGTCTACGTACAAGTTCTGACAAATCATACAGTCAATGTAGTCACTGCCACAATCAGGAACATTTCCACCACCTCAAATCATGCCCTGAGCCCTTTGGCTGTCACATCTTCATATCCTAGCCCCTCATGACTGCTGCTTTGACTTCAGTCCTTGAGAGGACACACTTTGGAAAATGGGGGGATAGTGATGTGTGTAGATCATGAATTGATCCCTAAAACCTAAATGAAAAAGCTGGGTGTTGGGAGTCACCTGTACTGCTGTTCTGGGGGACCTCCTAGCACCTAGATCTGATGGCCTACAACCATCTACAACTCCAGCTCCAGGGGTATTCTCTTAGTTAGGGTTTCTATTGCTGTGAAGAGACACGGTGACCATGGCAACTCTTATAAAAGAAAACATTTGAGGCTGGCTTACAGTTCAGAGGTTTAGTTCATTATCATCACGTCAAGAAGCATGTCTACATCTGAATCTGCAGACAGCAGGAAGAGAGAGTGACCCTGGGTCTGGCTTGAGCTTTTAATACCTCAAAGCCCATACACAGCAACACACTTTCTTCAACAAGGCCACACCTCCTAATAGTGACAGTTCCGTCTCGAGGCCTTTTCATTCAGACCACAGTTATCAATGCCTCTGACCTCCACAAATACCTACAATCCTGTGCACACACACACACATTAAAAATAAATATTTTCTTAAAATCTTGATGAAATGCTTATAATCCAGTGCTAAGGTGGGCAGATTCAAATTCAGATATATTTGTTGGACTTACAGAGTGGCCAGCCCAGCTTACTTAGTGAGTTCTAGGCCTGTGTGACTCTGTCTCAAAAAAAAAAAAAATACAACAAAAACAAAACCACTTCCCAAGGAACAACACCCAGGGTTGTACTCTGACCTCAGCACTATGCCCACTCTTGTGCATGCATTTCCACCACCCACAAATGTGCTGATATTTTGTGCATCCTCTAAGAAATAAAGCTTACCTAGAGATCAGAGGGCAGAGCCAGCCACAGAGTTGGCCATAGAGGCCAGGCAGTGGTGACAAACACCTTTAATCTTTGCACTCTGGAGGCAGAGGCAGACAGATCTTTGTGAGTCAAGGCCAAGCTGGGCTAAAAGAGTCTAAAAGAGAAACATAGCCAGGCAGTGGTGGCTCACACCTTTAATCCCAGCACTAGGAAGGTTGAAACAGGAAGTGATAAGACCGGGCAGAGAAGGAAATATAAGCTGGTAGGAGGCAGAAGTTCAGCCCTATCTGCCCTTTCTTTTCAACTGAGCCATTCAGTCTGAGGATCGGTGGAGACAGGATCTACCCCTTTCCACTGAGGAGTTGGGGAGAAGTGGCTGTGGCTTATTCCTCTGATCTTTCAGCTTTATCTCAATATCTGGCTCTGGGTTTTTATTATAAAACCAATTAGGATTCGTGCAACACACAAGCACACACACTCATGCTGGGCATCGGGCTATGAAAGGATGCTTCTCCTCAGGGAATTTCAGATGCCTCACAAGGCAGATTCAGTTGCACGGAGCCTTCAAAGATAGGTGGAATCAGCAAGTAAAATAACTTTCTAGGACAGGTGTGGAGGTGCATGGGTGCTGTCACCTCAGTGAAGCTGGGGCACGAGGATCATGAGTTCAAGGCTCTCCTATGCTACGTGAAGGATAGTTTGAACAACAAAAATCTAACTGACCCATAAAATCACCTGCTGCTCAATGTGGGATTTTAATAAATTTCTCTCTGAATTCTCTTCTCCTTGGCAGGGCTCAAACCCTTTGTCTGTAGCCCTGGTTTTTGTACTTCTCAGTGGATGTCATTTCAAAGAGCATTTTCTGAAGTTCTTAGTAACATTAGTTTTTAAAGGATCTTATTGTTGTGTGCAGAGGCGAGTGCATGTGTCGGAGGCCTCAGATTTCTCCAGAGCCAGAGTTACAGGCAATTGTGAGCCACCCAATGTGGGTGCTGGGAATTAAACTCACATGCTCTACCAAGAGCCGTATATGCTCTTAAACATTGAGTTATCCCTCCAGGCCCTGAAAAAAAATCAGTTTTTAACTCAGCAAAATATTTTCCAGTGTCGATGACATGGCTAGTCAGCCAGTCCTATGTGTCAGAGCATTAGGTGTGTGACCCAGCGTTAGACCTTTCCAGGTTCTATTGAGTGTCTGAGGATGCCCAGGGGTGGAATGAAATGATCAACATTGGAATTCTCAGTGCGAATTGCTCAAATGATTTCTATAGAAGGTCTCACAGGTTTAAACCCTCTCCACATGGTTCATATGTTATAATAAATATTCACATCCCTCCTCCTTTTCTTTCTGTCCCCAAGACCAAGCCTAGGACACACACCAGGTATCACTCCTTACATAATTCCAGCTACAGTTTTGCAAAGGAGGAGGATCTAGTATCTTCAGTAAATATATTGGCCCATTTCGTTGACTGCAAAGGAAAAAGATATCCACCCTGACAGACACTCCAGGATTTCCAGGAAGGAGGTACTAGGAACCTCTAGACTCTATCTAGAGCTCCTGTCATGGAGGTGGACTGGTCCTTAGAGACCTGTAATCTTAGGCTCCTTCTTACCAGGAAGGAAACTGAAGGCTACACTGGGCAGGTGGCATTCTCTTGGTTCAGCTCAACACCGGGTCCATTTTGTGGGATCCCGTCCCCTGTGGTATGGATGGCTAAGACCAGAATATGAGTCTCAGCCTGTGTGGGATCCACACTTGCAGGGACCTCAATCTTAAGCCGATGTCTATCACTATGAGAGTAGGAGAGCCAGGCTAGCTAGTGTAAAGAAAGCTCAGAAGAAACCATGTTGAGGATTTCCTTATCTTCCACAGAGGCCCCCAAGAATGTAGTCACCTCCTCCAGAGAGCCAGCTACCCAAAATCGGACCAGCTTAGAGATATGTAAACCAGGAACCCCTTCCTCAACTTCCCGTGACATACCAGGTGGCCTTGTCACTGGAGTCTGGGAAGGCCTCCCAGTGGGGCAGGAATGAAGCCTCATCTGTGCCCTGGGCCAGCTGTCTCCTTGCAGGGCTACTGTGAGCATCCAGACAGACCACATGAGGGAGTTCAAGGGACACCTTTATTACAGGACACACCCAGAGACAGGGTCATGCAACTCTGCAGGCTACACCAAGAGACCTCCTTCTAGAAACTCTAATGTCCCATAAAACTAAGACCTGCTTCCCCACCCCCATGATAAACTGCTATACAGATAGCCCTATGGCCACCCCTACTGCTCATGATCTTTCATACCCCTACCCCACGCTGATTTTGAATGGAGGCCCTTGTGTATTTATATATCTTAGTGCTAGGAGTGGAGCTCAGGGCTAGTGTGTGACCATGCACTCTACCCTCGAGCTACACCCCCAGCCCTCTTTTTACCTTTCAGTTTGATACAGAAGCTCACCAAGTTGCCCAGACTGGCCTCAGACTTGGGATCTTTTTGCTGTTACCTCCCTCACACTGGAATTTTCAGGAGGGACAGGGACAGAGATGTCATCACCCTCAGTAGTCTGAAGAATTCTTTTGGACTTTTTAGGGATCTCAACACTAGTGTGTATGAGTTGGGTATTTTTTATCTTTTATTTATTTTTATTTTATTGTACATGTGTGGGTGTTTTGCTTGCATGTACCTTTGTGCGCCGTGTGTGCTTGGTGCCTACAGAGGTTGTTAGAAGGCATCAGATTCCCTGAGACTAGAGTTATGGACAGTTGTGAGCCAGAGTGTATGTGCTGGGAATAAAACCTGGGTCCTATAAAGGGCAGCCAGTGCTCCTAACCACTAAACCATCTCTCCAACCCTGAGTTTTTGACTTTGACCCTGAAAAGAATTTCAGGAGTAGCCGATTTTATGATAGAACAGACTTAGTGATTTTGTTGAAGATAATTTAAGGGTTAAAAGAAAGCGAGATACTCAGAAAAAAAGACATACCTAAGTGGGGTTTTATGTTTTCTGGAGAGGAAAGTGAAGCACGGGAACAGGATCCTTCAAGATAGCTGGAGAAACCAAGACACACCTCAGTGTGGGTTCCGGCTCCTCGGTGGAGTTAATTCACCGCCGTGGCATTAGCCTTCTATACACCTTTTTGGCGGCTCTCGAGTTACATCTTAAAGGTCGCTAAGACACCTCTTTTCCCCTTTCTCTTCTGATCAGAGAGGTGTGAGGTGACTCTGGAGACAAAGTAAGACCAGGAGCCGCTAGGGTTGCACAAGCAAGCAGGTTCTTCCCCTGAAACCAGCTTTCTGGCAAGATTCCTAGGAAACTGCAGATTTGTGGCTGGGAAAGGAGTCATCTTGAAACAGCTGTGAATGGTGCAGGAATTCTAGCCCTGCTGCAGACAAAGCCTCAACTGGATCCCAGGGCAAGGGGCTTCTTTCTTTTTGAATGTCCCTTGCCTTTGTGTCCTTCCTCAGGATTACTCCCATGGTTCTGTTGTCACTGCCTTGTTCCCAGTGTGGTGTCATCTGAGTCTGCCATGTAGGCAAAGGAAAGCCAATGGATTCAGGACAGAACGGATTCAGAACCTGGGCTTGGGGCCTCTCACAGCCACGTGTTTCCTTGGTGACATCCTCACAGGTCGTTAAGAGGAATGGGACCATGCAGTGACAGTCTTGTAAATGTCACACAGAGGCTCAGAGATAAATGCTGGTGTCCCAGGTTTCCTTATAGACCGTATGGTTTGGAAGGGTGTGTGTATGTGTGTGTGTGTGTGTATACATAAGCACAACATGTGTGTCAGGCTTCTTAACACAAATGAGCTATTATGACATTAGAAATTAAAATCTTGTTTCAAATATCCCCCTATTAAAAATTTTGTCAAAACTGTCCCTTAACCAAATCACCAATTTATTCATGAGGTGAAAGTCCACACAATTAGTCATCAGGGAAATGCCAATTAATGTCCCCGTGGGAAGCATCCTCCCCAAGCCTACCAGGGCAAGGAAGCCAACTGGGAACATATTTGGTGAGAGGCAGAGCCATGAATAGTCCACTGTTGCTACTGAGAAACAAAATGGTAGACCACTTTGAAAAACCAGTTTGCTGAATAAAAACCAAAACTACTCAGGAAGGCGTATAGACTGTATGACTGCATTCCTGTGAACGTGAATGTCTGTGGTAGCAAAAGGCAGATTAGTGAGGGCCACGGCCCAAAACTGGAGGAGCAAGATTAGGTAGCTGCAAATAACATGAGGAATGTGACAGATGAGCCTTTACCCCAGCTTACCCCAGCTTCACCTCCTTTAAGCCCCGACTTGCGATCCCTCCCCCACTTTCTTTTTAAGATGGAGTTTCCTATAGCCTGGGCCAGCCTCACAATCACACTAGTATCTGAGTGAAGATGTCTCCAACCTCCTACACATGGGGACCACAGATGTGAGTCACCTTGGTGGCTCCAGGCTCCCTCTGTCTGCTCTTCATTTGGAAGCCTCCTCATCCTACACATGCAAACACACCCCTTTGCCTCCCTTTCCCCCTAAAATGCTCAGCTCAAACCTGACCAGAAAATGGGGTTCTGATGCTAGGGGTTGGTAGTGAGGAACAATCTCCTGTCTACCTCAGGCATCTCTCCTTACAGTTCCTCTGTCCATCCCACTGTGGTTACTGTGGACTCTGTCTCTACCTTAGACAGTTGCACTCTGGGAAGACAGCCAAAGCTGGCTGTCCGGGGTGGGGAGGGGGGCAGCTCAGGCCTTTAGGAGGGTTACTGAAATGATTTGCTGAGGACGCTGGCCACTCTCTGCAGAGAATGACAGACAAATGGGGAAATCAGGAATAAATGTTCCCCAAGGCTGGGCCTAGTCAGGACAAGTAGGCTATCTGGAGTTCCCCTGGAACGTTCTAGAAAGGGGAGGGGCTGCTTGAAGTCACATGTGGTTCTAGCCCCATTTCTGCCACCTCAGAAAAAGAGCCTGAGGTAGAGCATAAAGAAGCCTGCCTCCATAGGCCCAACATGCCGGTTGCTGAGGCGGAAGGGGAAGGGATGGCCAGACCCAAGCAGTAGGCCAAGAGGAGGTTTCCTAGGTAGAGACAAGGCTCTCAGAGAGAGGACCTACATAACCAAGAGTTCCACCTGCCTCCACCCAGGGGAAAGCTCCAGCCAAGACACCCTGGCCCCTCCCTTCCTTCCCAAGACAGTACTTTGTAAACCAGAGCCAGGAAGCCGGGCAGCTGGGAATTTGAACAGCCTCCAAACCCTGCTCTTAAATAGCTGGGTGGAAAAATGTGGTAGAGTCCAGAAGGGGCTCAAGAGCCTCACTAGAAGACAGTATACTCTGGAAGTTATCCTGAAACCACCCTCACCGAGGTGACCCACCTCTCAGATTGTGAACTGAGCGGTGTCATTTCATATAGCTTGGTTCCTAAATGACTCTGTCTCCTATCCCTGCCAAGGTCTCCACAGATCTGGTGTGCCCGAATGATTGACAGCCTCTCACCCAGCTGACTCCTTCTCATCCAGGCCTAAAACACTAAGTCTCTTCTCCTGGTTCCCCCACAAACTGTTTTCAGCACAAGGGCAAAAATGGGTACAGCTAAGCAAAAATTAAAATAATAGTCCACGGGTACTTCAGCAGACTGTGGGTACAGGGCTTAATAGGATGTCATCTTGATTCTGAAAATAATTGAGGGGCATTCCTAGGTAAACAGTATTCACAGTGTCGGTAAAGAATGAAGTTTATAAAGTGAGGTGGGTAATGAGTTTGGGCCTGCACAGGAGCCCTGTGATACAGTTAGTGACCTGCAGCCGAGTTCATATAGCGCTGAATACATGTATGGTTAAGAACAACATGATGTAAATCCCATAAAGTGTGTGCGTGTGTGAGTGTGTGCGTGCATATATGTATGTGTGTGTTTGTGTATGTGTGTATGTGTGAATGTGAATATGTGTGTATATATGTGTATATGTGTTTATGTATGTGTGCATGTGTGTGTATATGTGTATATGTGTGAACGTGTATATGTGTGTATATATGTGTGTATGTGTGAGTTTATGTGTGTGTACATGGGTGTATGTATGTGGCATGCATGTATATGTGTGTATGTGTGTGTATGTGTGTATATATGTGTGTGTGTGTGCACGCGCATTGATAAGTAGAAAATATCAGGCACTTGTCATCTGCCCTAGGTGTCTTGTTAATCTTGAGGCAAAGCCTTGATCCCGATGCTGTAGCTCTGGGAGTGAGGGGCTGTGAGTGTGAGGTCACCACGATTGGGACTCGTGGACTTATGTCCTCATAACAGCCAGTCAGCTGCTGGAGTTTCTTTTGCTATGCAAGAATGCTCAGCCTACAGTGTGCTCAGGGCTCCCCAAACCCCACCTTCTCCCCCCATCTCATACCCATTTCTGGTTGTTTTGGTAGCACTTTTGGAACACTGTGGACAGAAAAGGGAGGCTGGATTCAGGAAGAGAGGGAGGAACGGCCACTAGGGAAGAGAGTGGAAGGAAAAGTTTTACTGTCTTTAAAGCAGTTTCCTTGTTTTATTTTAAAGGCACAAACTGGTTTTATAATCTACAATCATTTATCTAAATTCTTTTATGCTAAAATACATTTTCAATTGTGTCAACTATAAAAATACTTTAAGGATCTGAAGGAATGATTGGTATGTGGAGGTGTGAGTGTAAGAGTACATGGGGGTGGGGTGGGTATAGGGGCAGGTGTGGGGATGTAAGGGTAGGTGGGGGTGGGGTGGATGTAGGTGTGGCGGTGTGAGTGTAAGGGCAGGTGTGGGTGGAGTAGGGGTAGGGGTAGGTGGGGTGGGGGTGTTGAAACAAAGTCCAACTCCTGTAGCCTTGCCAATCTGAAACTCTCTATGTAGACCAGGCTAGTCTTGAGCATACAGTGATCCTCCTGCCTCCGCCTCTTGAGTACTGATATTAAAGAAATGTGCCACCATGGCCCAGGTCATTTTTTTACTAAGGCTCTCCTGAAATGTATAAGATACTCCTGTATCAGCTTCCTAAGTGCTGGAATTGTAGATGCTAATTAAGGGTTTACATGGGAGACTCAAACTCACACCCTTGGTCCATTAACCAAACATGATGGTGTAGCTCACTTCCCACTTGATAGGTGAGGAAGAGCAGGAGGTAGAGGCCAGTGTTTCCACACCCTTTCCACAGACAGCAATATGACTCGGGCAAGTATCTCACCTCTCCTACCCCCCCCCCCAATCAGGTCATTCCACTCTGAAGAAGGTCAACTGGCCAGAGACGTCACTCCTGTCTACCTATCATGGTTCTTCTATCTACCCTACTCTGGGACACATTGCACACTGCCAAGAGTAAGCCTGGCCTGGAAGATCCATGTTAAATATGTTTCTTGCTCAGCAATGGTAGCACACGCCTTTAATCCCAGCACTTGAAAGGGAGAGGTAGACAGATCTCTGTGAATTTGAGGCAAGCCTGGTCTACAGAGAGAGTTCTGGGACAGCAATACCCTATCTCAAAAAATCAAAAACAAACAAACAAAATTATGTTTCTACCTGGCAGCTGTATCTGGGCAGGAACAGCATATAGCATGTCTGGAGTCACATTCCTCCATCCCTAAGGCTCCCTGTCCTCTTCATGTTCTTCTAAGACTCATCATGGTTACCATTTTAGGTGCATTAGGGGCATACCCTACTATTCCCACATGCTGACCCCATAGGCCTGCAGTGCTGACAGTGGTGAAGACAGATGCTGATGGTCCAGTCCTGTCTGAATTCAAAACTCCTCCCGTAGCCCACAAGCTCATGGAGAATGCCTCAGAACTCAATATTTGGTGACAAGTACTCAGGAAGTGCGCCGAGGCTATACAAGAAGAAGGCCTGGGTCCCAGACATACCCCAAGATTCCAGTGCCCATGGGGTGAGTTGATCCACTCTTTTCCTTCCTTCCCATTTTTGGAGACTCAGCATCTCAGCTCAGCTGGGCTGTAGGCCTAGAGGTGGGCTCAGAGTGGACAGCTGGGATCTGAGGTTCTCCCTGGGAGCACAGGCAGCCTAACCACAGTGCTCCACAATCAGGACTTCCTCCTGGTCCAGGGGATATTTCCTTCTGAGGTCTCCAATGTCACCAAGGTTAACCCCTGAGTAAATTGCCATGCTGTCTCCCAATGCCAAAACATACCAGCGGCCTTTGGGGCTGCTGGGAGGGGGGGAGGAGCCAAGCTAAGTCAGTATATGTCCTGAAGAAGAGGAACGTGGAGGAGACTCCCTCTCCTGGGCCCTTGGCCAGCCATTTAACTGCCAACTCAGTGTGTTCCCCTTATTTGCTGAGCTGGACTGGGTACCATGCTGGCTGAGTCATAGTCTAAGGACTTCTGAGGCACAGCTCGTGACAGATCTGAGGGCCAACTTTGCAGGCAGAGAAGAGGGACTTCCCAGATTTGCTGGACCCTTCACAGACCCAAGTCCAAGGATGCTCAAGTCTGTCACATTGAAATGGTATAATATTGGCATAGATCATGTGCTTCAGATTGTCTCCTAATGGGTTGTGAGTTCTGGGCTGACTAGTTTATGTCCATGACACAAGTCAGAGTCATCCGAGAGGAGGGAACCTTAATTAAGAAAATGGTTCTATAAGATCAGACTGTAGACAATCCTGTAGAACATTTTCTTTATTAGTGATTGATGGAGGAGGCACCATTGTGGGAGGTGCCATCCCTGGGCTGGCAATCCTGGGTTCTATAAGAAAGCAGACTGAACAAGCCATGAGGAGCAAGCCAGTAAGCAGCGCCCTCCATGGCCTCTGCGTCAGCTCCTGCCTCCAGGTTCCTGCCCTGCTTGAGTTCCTGTCCTGACTTCCTTCAGTGATGACTACGATTTGAAAATGTAAACCATATATACTCTTCCTTCCCCAAGCTGCTTTTGGTCGTGGGGTTTCATCATATCAATAGTGATGATAGTGACCCCAACTAGGGCAAATTCTATGTGAATAATTGCTAGACCATATTGTCTGGGGGATAAATGGCAAGAGAAAAAAAATCTCTGTGCTTATTCAGTATAGACACACTTTTTTTTTTTTTACTGAATTTTTTTTATCTGTGGTTGATTGAATCTACCATCTAGCACACACAGTTAGAAGATAGGCCTGTAACATGCTTTTTGCCCCTGGAAGTAAAGCAGGCAGTTTCCTGTCGCCGGGATCCTAACTTGTCTTATAATAAAAACGAGGAGCCAGATGTTGAGGTAAAGCTAAAAGATCAAAGAAGTAAAGGAGCCAGCCACTGGACTACTGAGTCCTCGGGATGAGAGGAGACGAGCCTGTCTCTATGGATCCTCAGACTAAATGCCTCTGGGTCCTCAGCTGAAAGGGAAGGGAAGGGAAGGGAAGCACAAGCTGGACTCCTGTCTTCTCCTGCCTTATATTCTTTCTCTGCCCATGTCAGGAGCCGGTTCATTAGCCAAGAGTCAACTAAAGTTCAGAATTCAACTAAAGATCAGAATTCCCTCCTTCATTTTTTGGATTAAGATTGCATTCTTTAGATTAAAACAGTTCTCGAAAAAAACTACACGAGAACACACTGACCTTTTTACCTAAACACATTCCTGGTTCATAACCGCCTAACACTAGCCAAGTTTTGGCTTTAAGCCCCCTCACTAACCCTTCCTTCTCCTTGTGCCTGCAGCCCTGCATAAGCATATATAAGCAGACTGGAAAAAATAAAGATTGGCCACTTGATCAGCAGCATTTTCCGACTTGTGGTCATTCTCTGTGTCTCCTGTCCTTCCCATTCCCCCCTTACTGGTAACCGGGACCTCATTGAAGTCCTGCGGGTCAGGGCATGCCCAGACATATCACTTCCTGTATCAACCTTCCCAGTGCTGGGATTAAAGGTGTGTGCCACCACTGCCTGGCCTCTATGGCTAATTCTTGCATCTTCAAGCAAGTTTTATTTCTTAGAGGATACACAAGATATCACCACAGTTTCCTTAAGAGCCAGAGCATCTGCTTTGGCTAGTGTAACATGAGGTTTCTGGCCCAAACTAGGCCCACAGTTCAGACCTGTCCACCGCTGTTTATCTGGACCAGCAATTCCAAAGTCCCACAGAAACACATAGACGCTTATATGAATTTTATGCTGATCCGCCTAGGGCCCAGGCATATAACTTGCTATCTCTTTACTCTTAAACTAGCCCATGATTCTTATCCCGTTCAGCCATGCAGCTCAGTACCTTTTCTCAGAGCAGCATAGGTGTCTTCTGCTTCTTCTTCTCTGGTATCTCTGTGGCATCTCTGTTCTGCTCTTCCTGTTCCCAGAGTTTTCTTAGCCTCGTAGCTCCACCCACACTTCCTGTCTGCCTTCAACCAATCAGTGTTTTTATTAAACAGTAAGCAGGACAATTACAATGGAATAGAACATATCCCCACTACAGACCAGTGTACTCTTTCCTATTCTGGAAGTTTCCCAAGACAGTGTTCTAGAGTCTTTTTGCTGTTGTTTTGCTTATTGAGATGGGGTTCCTCTGTGTAGCCCTGGCCGACCTGCAAGTCCCTTACTCACTTGGAAAGCCACCTACCTCTGCCTCCTGAGTGCTGGGATTAAAGGCGTGTACCTCTATGCCAAAGTGTTTACCTTGTAAGACCCTGCCTTTCTCTGCAGCCTACAGCATCCTTTTACCCCAATCTAGTCACAGCCATGAGCCCTTCAGCTCTCCAGGTCCTCCTTGGGACCAACTTGCCAGGGAGGTTCTTTTCTTACATTTCACATTACACACACACACACACACACACACACACACACACACACACACACACACACACACACACACACAGGAGACACAGGAGAGCTACCTGGAGAACTTGTTCTGATTTATCCCTTACAATGTATTATGTGGTTAATATTGTGTATGCAGTGCTGGGATGGATTCCAGGGCCTTGACCACTGTACAACTAAACTACATCCCAGACCACTATGCATTATTTTAAGAACAGACACAAAAATAACAACAAAGCCTTTTAATTTAGCAATAATTGTAGACTTACTGCAAAGCTTCTGGACAGTGCAGAGTCCCTGGTGTCCTTCATGTAGCCCTGCCCCTATGTTGACATCTTATGAAACCATGCACTTGTGTCACTGTGTAATAAAGCCACTCACAGATGTCACCAATCCTTCACATCTGCTCTTTCAGATCCAAGCTTATCTCTTATCAGACTGTCCATCTGAGAGGCTTCCGTGGTGGTCTTGTTTGGGTTTGGAGAGCCTGAGTGAGGCCTTCTGTAGCTCTCCCTCTTCCCCGGCTTGTGTGACAGATCTCATAGGATGTAATTTTGTAGACCAGCTTGCCACGTTGACACTGCTTATCACTTGTGAGTGCCGTCCCCACTGCTCGAAAAAATGACATCTACAAGGTTTCTGCTTCCCCTCCCCAAGCACTATGGGTCTGAGCTATACTCCCAAGAAAGAGGACAGAGGTCCTCTCCCTGACAAGGTCATCACTAAATGTCACATTCTGGCCCTCTCTAGGCTCCCTTTACAATCCACACTGTCTTGCCTCCCTCCAAGGGGCAAAATTAACTCATTATAGTCAACTGATTCTACACCCTGAGGGAACCAGAATCTCAGAATTCATGTCCCTGATGTAAAATGACATAATATTTCTTTCTATCCCTATGTGGGGATCAAACCTAGAATTTTGTGTATATAATAGCAAACTTTGATCCACTGAGATACAGTGGTTCAAAGAACCCAACCTTTAAAAATGACATCAGCTCTGTACCCTCCTGCCAACTCGAAATCACTGTCAGATAATTTCCTGTCTCTAGTGCAATGTAAGGACTGTGTTAATAACTGCGATACTATGCTGCTTAGGAAATAAGAACCAGAAAAGATCTATACATGCGCTTTATCATCCCCATTTTTAAAACTTAAAAAACAATATCTATGAGAGTTTTGACTACATGTATGTCTGTGTACCGGATCCAGAAGATGGTGTGAAATCCCCTGGGACTAGAATTATAGATGGTTGTGAGCTGCCCTGTGTGGGTTCTAGGACTCGAACCTGGGTCCCTGGAAGAGCAGCCAGTGCTTTTAAAAGTTAAACTATCTTTCTATCCCCAGCTTCATTTATTGTGTGTCTTCTCCATCTGAGGTTTCACCATACAGAGCCCAGGGACAGAGTGAGCTTATGATGTTCCCTGCCTTGTCACAAGGAAGTGTCTTCCCAGCTACTTACCCGTCACTATGTGGCAGGTACCCTCATATAAACTTGACTTCATTTAATCCCAGCACATCTCAGTAAGTATATTTGTTCACCATCTCCACTTAATAGGTGAGGAGACAGCCATAGGGAGTTAGGTAACAAGGCCATGGGGAAACTGAGCCCTTTATAATCATGCTCCTGCTTCCAGCCCAGCAGCTGTCTGAACATCTGGGCTTCCATGGGAAGTAGCTGGCTGAGGAGTGGGTATGTATAAAGAATCAGACAGCAACCCATACATTGCTGCTATCCACGGGACCAGAGACTTAAGCATGTACCAAATAGTCACGTGTCTCTCACCTTTCTGTTTGGCGTCTCCACATGCTGCCAACTGGGAAGGTCATTCTTGCAATAAAGTAAGGCCTCCTTCCTCTATGTTTACGCAAGACAGACGCCAAATGGAAGGAGGGTGGTGGTGACTGCTCCCTAACCATGAGAGCTGAGCCATCGAAGATAAGGAAGCAGCCTCTCAGCTCTCCGTGCTGCCTGGACACAGAGTAAATCAGGATGAACCCATGAGGGCCCAACACAGATCTGTGAAGAACACAGAGCCCTGAAGATATAGTGAAGGTACTCGAGCCAGACTGTTCCAGATGAGGAGAGATCCCAGTCTATAGCAGGCCCTCTCTTAGGTTGAATGTCTTCATAAATTTGAAGGTAACAATCCTAGTGTAGGGTAAAGAAAGACAGGCAGGACATGCTCATCAGAATAAATTAACTTCCCCATGGGGGAGAGGGGGAGTGTAGGCTACAGCCTGAACATGGGGAAGAAGGAGAGACTTCTAGCCAGGGATGCTGTTGTCACTGTGGGTGTCAAGGAGTCTCCTGGTTCTGGCAGACACTGCCTGTCTGTGATGAGCTCTAAATTGGGGAATACTTTGCCTTGAGCTGAGAATCACTTCATGTGAGCCTGGAGGATACCCAGCTCATGGCTGTCACTTCTGAAGGCTGTGTGGTACACAGGGACAGTCCTTCTTGAGCTTGCCCTGGGAAGTGGGACCAGTGGCAGGCATCCTAACAGATGTCGACTTAAGTCCCCACAGGGACACACACAAAGCCAGCTTGTGTGATGCTTCTCTGCTGCCAATGCCTGGAGTTCCCTTCCCGGCCCGCACTGCCGCCCAGTCTGGGATGGTGCCAGCTCTGCACTGGGTCACTAGGGAAGCCTGTTTGGCAGCACACCTAATTGTAGTCTGGGCAGACAGGCCAGGCAGCCACGAGACAATTGGGGGGTGGCCTTTCCAGGATAGGAGGTGGGTTATGCAGCTGCCCAAGGCCATACAGCTTTTCAAGCCTTTTGTCTGAGGCTGTTTTTTGGAAAAGCAGCTTTTGTAAATTATGTCCAAGGGGTAAGAGGGTAGTATGAGTGGAGAGCTATCTAGCTGTTGGGCTTGCTTTGGACAGCTAGCCTACTGTCTCCTTTTCTCTGTGTGTAAATTGCAGTCCTCATGATGACCCTGATTCAGGGCCGCAGCAGCTCTGGAAATGGTGAGACATGCAGGGTCTCAGACTCTATTCCAGACCTACTAAGTTTCAGGATGGACCCACAACCTGGGTCTTACCATGTCTTCTCTGCGTGGTGTCATGGGTCTCTTCCTACGCTCATGTTGATGCATCGAACTTACACTGCATAAGAAAGTCTCTTGCTAAGAGATGGAAAATACCACGGACAAGGAAGCACGCCAATAGTCGCACAAACTGACCTCTATTCCATGGTGGCCCTGTCTGTCCCTTAATACCCAGCCCAAGTGAGCACTACAGACGAACCTCCAAGCAGTTTCTCTGGGTACTGGTCAGATTCTCTCTGCTGTCCATGAGCCCTGGTGATGGTGGATCTTGTTTGTGGGTCAATCTTTTCCTTTCTGGTGAAGAACGCAAGGACAGGACATGGGTTTTAACTCTCACTGTCCCGAGATTCCTCTCTCCTCCCCCCAAAAGTCTCCAGGAGACTAATACTCTGGCTCTAGTCTTGATTTTTGTTGACAAAGGATGCAAGTTGAGACCGTATGGATCCTCTGTCCCAAGTAACTGACATATAGACACAGCTGCTTCTCTCTCTCTCTCTAGGACTGAAGACAAATCTCACAGAGAGGAGCGAACAGCCTAGAGACACACAAAGGAGGTTGAGGTTGGCAGCCAGGATGCAGACACCTACAGCCTCCTGCACAGCAAGTCCCCGAGAGTGGGTCCTCTGTTTTGCATCTACTCACTGCCCTGAGCCTGATCCAAGCAGGTCAAGGGTTAGCAGCCTGACGTTGAGGAGAAAGCTCTGACGTGAGTGAGGGATGTGGTTGCTGAGAGTCATCACTCACTAGCCTCTGATAATGGTGGTGGGGCGTTGGTCCTCAGTTTCCCCGTGTGTAACACAGGGCTGAAATGGAGGGGCAGCACACCAGCACCAGCACACACTGCCCTACTTCTGCTGGGTACATCAGAAAAGGCATTGTTATGATTTCTCTCCGGAGTCCATCAGTCCTCAGTTTCCCTACTAGCAAATGAGTGGGCTGACCTGGATGGTAAATGTCTTAACTAGCCCTATGAGCCCTTCTGTCTTCCATCCCCAGGGCCTCCAGGGAGGAGCCAGGAACCTGGGGCTGTTAGCAGATAAACAGGCACTCACCCCCAAGCAGTCACTAATTGGTGGAAATGAAACGCTTGACAAGGTGTTCAGCCTACCAGAGGCTGTAATGGAATATAATCAGTTCCCTCAGCTTTCTGCTGTTTCTGGCCTGGTGAGCTGGACCCAAAAAGGAATAAAATGGAAGGAAGAATGGGTGGGTCCAGGCACGTGCCAACAGCCTCTCCTCTCTCTAGCGCTTCTCAGTTTCTCCCACAATCTGGTGAGCATCTCAGTGCAGGGAGACAATGGCTAGCACGTGCTTTGTCCCATGTTGATTTCATGGCTGGACTCTGGCCAAAGACAATAGTGTTCAAGAGCTGTAGAGGCCTGGGCTGGTGGGGATTCAATGTGGAGAGAGGTCACTGGTGATTCTGAGGTAAATATCAAATGAAGGAAGATGTTTGCCCCTGGGGGTCTTTATTTCTCAGCAGCTGCCTGGCCCAGTTCCTTCAAGTTAACAGTAGATAAGAGATAAGTGGATCACCACATCTGGAAGACATCTCCCAACACACCTAAGTCAAAGAGTCCCAGGTACGATTCCTCTGACCACAGGATTTTAGAACAAGCTTGGGAATTGTCTATAGACTGGTCAATGTTTTCTTTCATAAGCTTGGATGTCATATGCCTTCTGTGCTTGGCCGTGTGCTTATAATCCCAATGCTAGCAAGGCAGAGATGGGAATCCTCACAGTTCACTGGCAGCCAGTCTAATCCAATTGGTGAGTTTCAAGTTCAGTGAAAGATCCTGTCTCATAAAACTAGGTGGGGAATTAATGAGAAAGACACCCCAACACCAACTTTTACTGGAACTGGCTTTGCAGTGATTGGTGGGGTAAATGTTCCTAACAGCAATAACATTTGGTAACCTGACGATATTCTTCTGAATGAAATGCATGTATAAAGTCACTTGGAGTTGCAGACTTGTAATTCCAATATACCTAAAGTCTGTCTCAGGAGAGTCAGGAAATTGTGACTAAGTTTAAGGCTAAGGCAGAAGGATTGCCATGAGTTCAGGATCCGCTTGGATTGTATACCAAGACCCTGTTTCCAAAGGAAAGAAAAAAAAAATGCATGTAGGTGTGTTAGGATTTTAATAGCAGTTTTGTTTTGAGACAGGGTTTCTCTGTGTAGCCCTGGCTGTCCTGGAACTTGCTTTGTAGACCAGGATGGCCTCAAACTTGCAGAGTTCCTCATGAGTTCTGGGATTCAAGGCATGTGCCACCTCTGCCTGGCTTTAATAGCGTTCTATTCATAATATCATCAGACTGCGAACAATCCTAATGTCTACACTGGCAATGGTTTTTAAGAAGAAGACAAAGATTAAAAGATTAGAAAATAGTTTAATAAAAAGCCGGCACACACCTGTAGTCCTAGCCCTAAGGAAAGGCAGTTTCCTGAGGCTTGCTGGCTGGCCAACCTAGTCTAATTGTCCAGCCCCAGGTCCTGATGAGAGAACTTTTCTCAAAAGACAAGGCAGATGGTTCCAAAGAATAACACCCAAGGTTGATGCGGTGCCTCCAATACACGCACACTGATGCTTGCACACCCACACACATCTACAAACAATTACACACACACACCACTTGCATGAAAACAGCTATTGAAGTATGGAAGCCAGACCCCAAATTTCACATACTGTAAATTCTATTTGTAAAGGTTTCAAAACACACACAAACAAGTTATCAATGCTATTAGAGGTCATAAGGGTTGTGTTGGCCCGGGGCCAGGTAGGATGAAATGGTAGCTCAAGGGTGCTCAGGGGCCATCTAGGTTCTAGGAATCGTGTCTCCTGCTCTGGGTGTTGATGGCACAGTGAGTTCGTCCTGTAAAAACCCAGTCATCCATGCATATAACTAGTGCTTTCCTATTACTACACCATGCTTCAGTAACATCCACAGAGGCAGAGGGGAGGGGAGGGGAGGGGAGGGGAGGGGAGGGGAGACCCCAAAGCAGTTAACCAGGCAATTCCCATGCTGGTAACTGATCCGGTAGCTCTTCTTGTCTGTGGGCAAACAGTGGGCCAGCAGGGTATACCAGGAAGTGGCAAGCAATCTAGATGTCCTGGTTATTCAACCAGAAGTGTTAAACAATTCCTAACACATCCATAATGGAGTGTTATTTAACCATTACCAAGAACAGAGTTGATTTTTACGGACTGATATACAATAACCTCGCAACCATAATGTGAAGTTAACAAGGAAGGCTCAGAAAGTCCACAGCATGCAATCTTCTGTACAGGTCATGTACACAGGGGTAGATTGCAAGCACATTTAGGAGTCGGGCATTCTGGCCTGAGGGATGATGTGCTCTCTAAAGCTGTTATCTATTGTTATGTCCAGTCCTACTTTGTGAACCATGCTGTTTCTGAGCATTGAGTGACAAGGGCAAGGGTCTCATGAAGTCCTTTAGCTTACAAACTATCAATAGCCTCTTGAATAAGAGTTGGCAGCAATGGAAGCCTGCTTGGCTATCTGGAAGATGGCTAGATACAGGCAGGCCCAGGACTTACGCCTCAAGAGCCATGATCCCAGTTATCCATGCATCCAGGGAACACAGTCTGGAGTGAGACAAGCTCCAGGTCCCAGGAGAGCCATTGCCTTCTATCTGTAAGAATGAAGCAGGCAGACAGAAGAACTTGGGCAAGGTCACACTGCCAGAGAAGTGCTTTGGATCCAGAGGCCAAGTACGTGGCTTTGTACTGAGCAGTTGCTAGGGAACCATACTGCAGACTCAATCAAAGCAGACAAGAATTGCTTCCCTCCAGGCAGGAGGAACATCTTTTGGTGAGCAAGGGTAGTGACTTGACCCAGCACCAGGGCCCAAGGGCTCTGTATGGAAACACAGGGCAAGAAGGCAAGAGGGTGGGGGCAATGTGGGAAGCATGAAGAAAGACGGGGTGTCACGTGGGTTGGCGCTGGGTCCAGAAGAGTCAGGGGTTCATGGGTAAGTGTGAGTGTCTGGATTCCACCTGGGGCTTTGAGTATAAGTTGTGGTACACCATCCACTTTTGGGAAGTCCTTTCTAGTGGTGAGAGGCAGCCTTGCTAGGGAGACTTGCTGGGAAACAGTGGCAGTCATTCAATCACTCAGGTATGGCTGGTCAAGGGAAGAGGTGAGTGATGAGAGCAGTTGGTGGGACATTTTGGAAGAAACGGTGATGTCATTGGTAAAAATGAACACAGGAAAGGGAGGAGCTGAAAGTGAGCCACAAAATCAAGAGGCAGGATGTCCAGGGAGCACCCTGCTCGAGTAAGGACATCAAAGCTGGGGGAACCCAAGTTCACTCCCAAGAATGCTGGATGTGGTACCTGTGGGGTGCTCCAATCCAGAGGCAGCAGGGTTGACAAGGTTGAGTTAATGTTGATTCATTAAATCAACAGTTTCACTTGCTGACATGGATACATCAGACAAGCTCCCTTTCCCGGGAGAAGAAGCAGACAGCACACAAAGAGAAAAGCTGAAGTATATTTTGTGTAAAGTGCTATGGTGAGTTAAGTTCGAGACAGCAGCGAGGAAGTGAGGTCAGCCTGAGTACACAGGTATGCTGGAAGAGGCTTCTGGAGGAGAATGTCACAGGATACACAAATAAATAACAAATGCTAAGCCCTAGAGACAGCAGTTGATGTGACAGATGACCCAGAGGAGGCTTTGACCCATGCCTTAGTTTATTTGTGTGTGATTATAACAAAACACCTGAGACCAGGAAATTTATATAGAGGAGTGTGTGTGTGTGTGTGTGTGTGTGTGTGTGTGTGTGTGTGTGTGTGTGTGGTGTGTGCTTTTGTGCAAACCTCCAGTGTCATTCCTTAGGAGCCACCCACCCTGTTTTTGTCTGATTTAAAACAAAGTATCCTATTGGGATGTGTGGGGCTCACTGACTTGACTAGACTAATTGGCTAGTGAAGCTCTGTGTTCTGCCCCCCAGCACCTCCCCAAAGCTGGGATTAAAAGTGTATACCACTAGACTAGATGTGGATTCTGGGGATTGACCTCAGGTCTTCAGGCCTGCCTTGCAAGCTCTCAACTGAGCCACCTCCCCACCTCCTATATAAAGTTTATTAGGCTCACAGTTCTACAGCCCAAGAGTACTAGTTCTGCTCAACACCTGATAGGGGGCTTCCTGCTGGATTAAAACACCATGGAGTGTCACATGGTCAGAGTGAGCTAGCCAGCTAGTCTCTCTTATTATAAAACCTCATGATTTTCCTTAATCCCAATTACCTTCCAAAGGCCTCCATCTCCAAATACTATTAACATTTGACTCTGGAGATTATCTCCCAACACATGAAGCATGGTAGCCTTGAGTGGGAATAAATAGCAGGTGAGAGCTGAAAAGCAGACTTACTGCAGCTCAGGTATCTGTATGGGGGAGGGGGGCAGTATCTCAAGCACTGTGGGAGTCACTGCGATGCCTCTCCGAGTGGGGCAGGAGGATGATGGGAGGCGATATAGGCAGCCGTGGACACAGTGTCAGAAAACCAAGAGGGACAGCAGGCGAATTCTTCTTTAAAGGCTCTTACTGTTACTTTCAGGGCTGCTATGAACCTTACGCCTTACCAGTTTAAGTAGAGAGCTCTGCCTGCTCACTATTTGAGGATAGGAGCAGGCATAACGCCCGGGCTCCAGTCCACTCATATCAGCTATGACTTTTCCCACACCTCCACCGGTATCTGGGCTCTGCAGTGAGGCCTCTGATGACTAGTGGAGGGGTGTCCTGTTGCTGCAACTGTAGACTGGGGAACCCACACACTGCATGTACAACACCCCCCCACCCTGCTCTCCAAGACCTGTGTGTAAATGGATAACTGCATCTAGAGACCCACAGAGAGAGGAAAAAGGGTACCCAGTATCTCACGTAGGACTCAGGGAGTCCTCAGGCCTTGTTTGGCCACTGGGAAGGATGAGCAGGCATATGTTAGGCGCAGGCCTCCTTAGGAATATGTTAGGTGGTTGGTTACATCGCTGGTGTTCATTTTGCAGCCAACTTGCAGACTAGAACAGTGGAAGCCCAGACCCTGGAGCTTCAGCCCTTGGCGCCTTGCAGGATAGAGCGGATGCTTGAATGTCCCTAAACCCTGGCAGCTTACAACCCTCTTCCTGGGCAGAGGTGCGGTCCAGGGAGCCAGGGACAGCTTAAAAGAAACTAGAGACAGCGTTAAGCAGTCCCTTTGAGTCCCACCTACCAGACCCGTCCACTGCATGGGGCCAGCCGACCTCGGCTAGCAGCCCCTACGCTTGGAAGAGGACATTACGGGAGCCGACTGCAGCCGCCGCCGCGCGGCCGCCGGGACCTTTCCCCTACTTTCCAGGCCTCACGCCCCGCCTCCAGCCCCGACCAAAACACGTGCCGCCTCCCGCCCCGCCGGATCACGCCTCAGCCAGGCTCCGATCACGCGGCCCCCCGAGGCGCCTATTGGTCAGCTTCTTGCCGGCCCGGCGCCGATTGGCTGTCTGCGGGGGACACGCCCCTGAGAGGGAGCGGTGTATTTTGGTTTGCCCGCAGGCCCCGCCCCGGGCCGCTCCCTCCGCGGCGCCCCGCCCCTCCCGCGCCTCAAGGAGGCAGAGCCGCGCGCGCGGCAAGGAAGGCGGAGGTGCGCGCGGGCTGCAAGCGCTCGAGACCCCGCCGCCCTCCGCACACGTGCAGTCTCCGCCGCACGCAGAGCTCCCGATCTGCAGCTTTGTTGCTTGCAGATCCTTCAGCACCATGCACACGCCCGGTTCCACCGGCCCGGGCGGAGACGCGCGCGCGGTGAGTGACGGAGCGAGGTGGGGGACGCGGGAGGGATGGCGACTGCTCGTTGCGGTAGAGGCTAGGGCAGTGCTCGGGTTGTCGCGGGGGCCGCGCGTGCGGGCTCCGCAGGGTCAGGGTGGGGAGGGGGCGTGTGAGCGCGGCAGCCAGCCTTCAGCTTTGTCTCTAGTCGCTGCGGCCCCGCCCGGCGCGGCTATTTCCAGCCATGACGTCACCCGAATCCAGAGGAGGACCGCTGTTGGGTGTGGACACAGCTGGCGGGAACATGGAGGGCGGGACAAGGGCGGAGCCAAAGGGGGCGCGGCACGAGGGGGCGTGGTCAAAGCGTTTGAGGCGGAGGCGGGGCCAAAGCAAAGGGTGTGTGGAGATGTGGGGAGCTAGGAGAGACCTATGCTAACTAAGGGCGTATTGAAAGCACCGGGTAGTGGTATGAGTGGGGAGGAGCCAAAGCTAGAGAGCCTGATGAGAGCAGTTGGTGGAAGCCTGGGGTGGGGCAAAGGGCGGTGCCCACATAAGGGGGTGTGGTGAGAGCACCTGGTAGGGGCGGGGCAAGGGCTGAGCCAAAGGGGGGAATGGTGGGAGTGTAGGGGTGGGGCCGTGGGTTGAGCCAAACCAAAGGTGTCTCGGGAGGGTGTGGCAAGAATACCTGGAGGAGAGTGTGCTGTGTGTCCCGATAGGACCTGTGGGGATGTGGCATCTATGATTGGTGGCCTTGTAGGAGTAGGGCTGGGCCAAAGCAAAAAGGGGCGTGGTAATGAGACCTAGCCCAAGAGTGTGGAGCCTGGGTTTAGCCACAATGTGGAGTCAAGATCAGAGACCTCTGTCAGAAGGAGTAGAGCATGGAGCAACCTAAACTGTCAGAAATGTTGAGGCCAGGGAAGTGCACAGGTTTCTGGCGAGAACACAGGAATACATGGACTCTAGGGTCCGTCGTATTCATTCTTTCCTAGTCTGTGAGTTGGACATTCCATTTGATGGATCAGAGTCCAATTATTCTGGTAGGAGGTCAAGTCTGGCCCCCTGTGACTCTGGATAAGCCTCTTTGCAAACGGTAGCCTATTCACCTGCTCAGTGAAGATTCTCAGGACAGACAGGAAGTTTCAAAGCTCAGGAAATACGTGTGAAAATACATGTATCAAAAGTGTTTACGGTTCTCTTTTGAAGGGATGGGTTCCAGTCCCTTCTGTTCTGCTCCTGGTTGTAAGGGTGATGTGGTGGGCAGGACGTGGTGTCTTTTCTGGATGTGGTCAAGATTTCACAAGCTTTTGCTCATCCTATCTCCTCCAAGTTTTCAGTAGTAACAAGTGACTTAATATTTCTGAATGTGCTGAGGAAACAGGCAGCCACCGTGAACTCTACTTGCATGGAACCCAAGTTCAGACACTGGGAAATTAAGCTTGGGGTAATGCTTTTGTAGGGACACTACTCTGGTGGCTTTTGATCTAGATCTCACCCACCAACTGACTGCTTAGACTCATTAGCTGCTTTTTCTATTTATCTTTCCCATGGCACCTTCTTACAAGCCTCTTTGGTGTATACCTCTAGTTAGTCCTAATCATTTGTCTGAGAAGCTTGAAGTCAATAACCTGTTTTACTTTATATTGGTGGGCGTTGAACTCAGGGTCACACATGAGCTAATAATGTATTCCACTATTGAGCAACGGCCCAGCCTAGAAACTTTTAAGAATCAGGGTTTGGGGTTTTTTGTTTTTTGTTTTCTTTTGTGTTATCTTGTGGAAACTGCTTCTTAGCCAAACCCAATCTTCAGAGCTTGAAAACAAAGTTGTGAGAGTTCTATTCAGGTCTTTTAATTCCAAGACAACCTGTTGCTTTGTTCACGTGCCACATGTTACATCCATGGTGGACCCACGTGCCTTTCAGAGTTACCCCTTTTTATTCTCCCGAACTAGAAGCTACTGTCTCATGCTGCCTTTAGGTTGACCTCATGGACATCTGTGAGTCGATCCTGGAGAGGAAGAGGCATGACAGCGAAAGGTCCTCGTGCAGCGTCCTGGAGCAGACAGATATGGAAGCTGTGGAAGCTCTTGTTTGCATGAGTTCTTGGGGCCAAAGATCCCAGATGAGACCCCTCACGCCTGTCTCTGATTCTGGTGACATCACCTCCACCGTGCTTATGGACACAGCTGTACCTGATCTACCAAAGGACTTTCATTCTTTTTCAACTCTGGTAAGAGGACGTAGTGGAGAGAAGCATTTTTGTGAATTGCCCAGAATAGCTTAGATAAAAAGATGTTGAAGAATTTGTAGGGCAATTAACTATGACGCAGCCAGGAAGTTTCCTACATTCCCTTTGTATGGATACCAAAGTGTGAAAACCTACCTCTTAAAAATATTTTCTTTTCCTTGGTGTGTCATAACTTGCTAGCAGATGGTTAGCTCCTTTGGACAAAGCCTGATGATGGTATACCAGATGTCCGGGGAGTCTTAAGGCAGGGTCCTGACTTGTCCCGGTCTAGGATGAGGATGTGGAAAGCAGCTAAAGAAAGTATATGCTCTGACATTGGACAGCCTTAGCTTAGTGGAAACATGTCACTCTGCCTTCCTGTGGTAGCCACCTGGTGTGATTTGGAGCTGATAAATCAGTATTTTATTTTTAGGTTTCAGCCTGCCACCCCTATAGAATTGCTTCTTGGGTTGGAGAATTCAGGCTGTAGACTGCTTACGGTAGTAAAACTAAGATGTAATTGGCCTGGGCTCGGAACTTACACTGAAGACTATTACTACTGAGAGTAGAACTGGAGAAGAGTGAGTAGGAGTAAGGACCGGAGGGAAGATGGGCTGGCTCATAGTAACCCCTTAGGCCTTCAGGCTTGGGCTTTTTCAAGATAGCTGATGAAGAGTTGGAGGCCATAGAGGAGAACCATCATTTTCTGGGCTTAAGAGCCAGAAATGTCATGAAAATCTTCTATTTTGTTTCTGGAGACAGGGTTTCTCTGTGTAGCCCTGGCTATTCTGGAACTTGCTCGGTAGACCAGGCTGGCCTCGAACTCACAGAGATCTACCTGCCTCTGCCTCTGGGATTAAAGGCTGCGCCACCACTGTCTGACAAAAAGTCTTCATTTAAAGAATTTGTTCTAACAGGCTAGTTTAATTCCTTTTCTTGGTAGCTACACATGACCTTGGGCAGACACAGGCATGGTTGGGAAAGGGCAATCCCATAGGAAGAAGTGGGATCAGGAGAATCCCCAAAGACCCCTTGGGGTGTCCAGTGCAGTCCCGTCCTCTCCAGATACATTTTCTCAAAGGCAATGAGAGCGGTGCAATCAGATAATTTTCTTGAAGATCCTTTGACCAAAATAACCTTTGACACAGTGCTTCTCTCTCTTTCCCTTGAAGTGTATAACTCCTCCTCAGAGCCCTGAACTCATGGAACCATCAACAGGGACCCCTGTTCCTTCCCAAGAAACTAATTCCAAAGGATGCACGGTCACTGCCCTTCCCCCATCCCCAACTGTGGCCACCAGAGCACTGAGCAGGAGGGAGCCCCCAGAGGCAGTTTCAGGGTCCTGCAGGGCTGTGATGACCAGTGTGATCCGTCACACTGCAGAGAGTTCTGCTCCTCCTCGCCTCCCAACTGCCCCAACTCAAGAGCAACAACCGTCTGGCAGCAGAGAAGGACAAGTAGGGTTGCTGGACCATCGAGACGCTTTGCAGGACACACGTGTGGCAGACGGTTTACTTATCGCTAACTCGGTTTCCTGTCAGCCCTGCTTGCACAACTCTGGTGTTGCGTTCCCCACCTACCAAGGCCAGCAGACAGGATGGCCAGCTGCCATTCAGCCCTGCTTACCAAAGAATTCTGAGAGTGACTTAACAAGGAAAACCAGCCCTCTGATTTCTGTCCCTGTCTCCAGTCCCCCGGTCCTTTGCCAAATGATCCCCATGGCTGGACAGAATGGCATGTTCTCAGCTCTTTTAAAGCCTCCTCCCCAGTTATCTGCAGGGAATGTCAAGCCCATCCTGCCCCAAGCTGCTTCGGTGCCCCAGCCTGTGTTCATGGGCCCATCTATGCCTCAGGGAACTGTGATGCTTGTCTTACCACAGAGCACCTTCCCCCAGCCCGCTACCTGCCCATCCGGTGTCATGGCCATCGGGAATACCAAACTGTTGCCCCTTGCTCCAGCACCAATGTTTATTGCCTCCAGCCAGAACTGTGCTCCTCAGGTAGACTTTTCCCGAAGGAGGAACTACGTTTGCAATTTTCCAGGTTGCCGGAAGACCTACTTCAAAAGTTCCCACCTTAAGGCTCATCTTCGCACCCACACAGGTATGTGGTGGGGTGCCTAGTGTAATGAGGACACCAGGACTTCGGGGGAGGGATACCCCCTCAACCTCTTGAGAGAGGCAGGAGAACCGATGGAGGAGAGAGGCTTGCAGCAGTGTGTGGGAGTCATCAGCTGGTGCCTGCTGGGGGAAGGGGGGCTTGTGATGGTTTTCCATGCCTCACTGCGGTAGGTATTGTGTCTATGTTCAATACACACATCAATGTGACTTGGAAGTCTGTCTGCACCATCAAACACTATGGAATGTTTGAAGAGTGTAGGGGGGTTTTGTTTTGTTTGGGTTTGGTTTCTTTGCTTTTAAGAATATATAGTTTTTACTTTAAGTCACGAAAGGGGCTGGAGAGATGGCTCAGTGGTTAAGAACACTGGCTGCTCTTCCAGAGGACCTGGGTTCAATTCTTAGCAACCACATGGCAATTCAAAATTGTCTGTAGTTTTAATTTCAGGGGACCTGACACCTATGACAAAATACCAATGAATATTAAATAAATAAATAAATAAATAAAACCCCCCCCTGCAATTAAAAAAAAAAAAAAAGCCACACAAGTTATAATAGCCTACTTGGTTTCTGTAGGGGATTTATGATGTTACATTGTAAATAGTCCCGCATACTAGTTTAATAAAAAAGTGCTGATTGGCCAAAGGCAGACAGGAAGTACAAGTGGGGCTACCAGACTAAGAAAACCCTGAGAACAGGAAGAACAGAGCAGAAATGCCACAGAGAAGCCAGAAGATGCAGAGGACAACTATGCTACTCTGAGAAAGGTACTGAGCCCCATGGCTGAACAGGATAAGAATCATGGGTTAGTTTAAGGGTAAAGAGTTAGCAAGTTATATACCTGAGCCCCAGTCAATCAGCGTACAATTAATATAAGCATATATATGTTTCATTGGGACTATGGGACTGTAGGCCGGAAAGTCCGGGCTTGAAACCTCGTACAACAGGTTTCTTTATTTTTTAAACTCTGTCTTCAGTAATGGAAACATTCCTTGGCTGTTAGAGTAGCCTCTGGCCACGTGCACTTGAAATAGGCTGATTTGAGGAACTGAATTGCGCATTCTCATCAGGTGAAGTTTCACACTCAAACTGCTTCAGGAGCTGTGCTGTCCAGCAAGGACTGAGTACCACCTGGTGTGAATCACTTGGTAGATTAGAGCATTTCTCAGCTCCTCTGTGAGTTGTTGCAATGTTTGCCATTTTTTAATGGCCCTGTGGTTACGTGGTCTGCTTGTTAAACTTGACTTTAGAGAATCATATATTTTATATAATCACATGCATGCTCCCTAAACTCATGACCATGGAACATCGCCTCTCAGTCCCATGAGGATGTCTGATTTGTGGACTATGATTAAGGAAAGCCTGAGGCTGGAGAGAGTTACTGCTGCGTTTTCATTTTAAAACGGTGTTGATACAGCCTGGCTTCTAATTAGCACAGTGTGCTCTGGCCATGGCAGACTCCACTTGCTGAACAGCGTGCACTCTGGTGTTCAGACAGTCCAGAAAGAATCATTCCTTCATACTCTGGAGCTGTAGTTGGCTTTAGGATGTGGGCCTTACTCCTGTCCTGGGAAGTTCTTGCCTCTTTAGCTTCCTTTGTTCTCATGAACCCATGTGTTTTCACATGTGTTTTTACATGTATTTTTACATGTGTTTTCACATGTCAACCTCAGCCCTCTCCCAGTCTCCGCCTACTAAGACCCTGTCAGGGCCTGCCTCAAATCAATTGGTCTTCTTTGACCCCATGGGTTATTGTGTGATTCACCACCTTTTCTCTGTGTAGCCCTGGCCATCCCGGAACTGCTCTGTAGACCAGGCTAGCCTGGAATTCAGAAAGCCACCTGCCTCTGCCTCCCAAGTGCTTAGATTAAAGGCACCACCACACCCAGCTTATTTTTATTTTTAAAATATTGTTTTTATATGTGGGTGTGTGCATGTGAGTGCAGTGGCCTGTGTATTCGGCCCCCTTGGAGCTGGAGTTGTAGCCGGTTGTAAGTTGACTGAGTACCGGGATCTCTTGTGGGTTTGTGCAAGAGCAGTGGGCACTCTAGACTGTGAGCCTGTCTCCTGTTTATTCATTGTTAGTTTATCTAAACTGCATATAAATTCCTGGTGCCACATGAGTAAATGATGACTGGCACTTTGAGCAAGGTCATTCTGGTGGCTGTTTCAGATGAACGGGTACCTGCTCTGTTCAGGTGGGCTCTCTGGCATGGTAAACTCCCATTTTTTTGCTTTGTCTACCCAAATGAACTTACGTCAGAGTCTCCCTCAGATAGAAATACTGACAGAGCCACAGAACCTGAGCTAATGCCAGATCCTTCTGAGCATCCCAAAGGAGTAAGGTCAATTTGAATAAGCATGAGGGTTCTGGAGGCTACTGTCTGCCATTCACCAGCTCTGTTGGAGTTCTCGTAAGAACTGACACTTGGTGTGAGTTTATTTTCAATAAAGATTGTGTTTCAAGTACTTCTACCAACCTGAACAATATTTAAATGTGAAGAAGCTGAGATACGTGGGTAACTCCATTTTGGCTGGAAACAAGGAATTTTGCAATTCATTTGCCAAGGGGCCAGCAGCCTCTGAGTAGCTCCTAGGCATTTGGGTATAGAGCAGAGGTGGGCAGTGCTATTGTCCGCCTCTGACTTAGGATGCAAGTATTGCTGTCCGCCTCTCCTTTTGGATGCTTTGGCTGTATCTAATAAGTAGTCTACCAAGCTCAGGGCTCTGAAGCTACCAGTCTAAAAGCATGTGTCACTTGGCATTGCTAAGGTCCGGCCTGCCATATTCTCAGTATGGACATCACCTGGTGCACTAGGGTTAGCATGCCAGAGACCTTTTATAACAAAGCCTCTCTTTGGACTCTGTTAATCTATGCTCCCAATGTCAGGACCCCATCAGTGACCAAAGATCCTATCTCTTAAGTATCAGTGACATATGACCTTGGGATTACTTCCAGGGTATGAAGGTTGGGGTGATAGTTAAAAATGACCACCCCATGCTTACCATGAAGATTCTGAAATCATGAAATAAGAAGCCTCATTGCTGGATTTTCAACTCTGAGAACTCCAGGAACTGTTGGTGTTAGTATCTTTTCAAAACCTGTTATTTGCTACCTGCTTTAGGAGATCCACGATAGACGGATGGCATAGTACTACATAGCTGTCTAGCAAATCACCCCTTGTACATGTGATTGCCACAGACCGATAGGAAGGTTTCAGGATATAGAGAAGGGCCTGGCCCTGTGCTGACCTGAACAGGAGTTTATTAAAGAAAAGGGCTACAGTATCTACCTGCCTGAAGGCCCCCTTCTGTAACTCTGGGGCACGGGGCACCTGCTCTGAAGTGTTGATGGACACTTAAAACTTGTAAGCAGAAAGTGTCTCTTAGAACACACACCTCGTCTTTTTATAACTCTAACCTGTGATGGCTAATAGTGTCACCTCAATGGGATCCGGAGTCACCTAGGAGACCAGACTGGGTATGCCTGTGAGGGATTGTCTAAATTAGCTTAATTAAGGAAGGAAGTCCCATGTTAACTGGGATTCTAGACTGGATAAAAGGGAGACCAGCAAGCTGAGCACCGGCCTTCATATCTCTCTGCTTCTGGACTGTGGACAAAATATGACCAGTTGCCTCAAGCTCCTACTCCATGATGGACCTGCACCCTCCAACTGGGCCAGAATAAGATCCCTCAATTTGCTTTTGTCTACAATATGGAAAGAAGTAATTAATATAACCTGTCAGTGTGGTAAGAAATATGGATGTGAAATAATAATTTTAAGAAGCCTTAAAGCCCTTTGCAAGGACTTTCTCGAGGGTGTGCAGTTTGTCCTGAGAGAGAAAGAATTATTTCTTTAAAGAAGTTTTCTCTCACAGCTGTGGCTGTTAACACTTGGCAGAGTACTTGCCTGGCATGCATGAAGCTCCAGGTTTCATCTCCAGCACCCTATAAAATTGGGGAATGTGGTGCACATTTGTAATCCCAGCGCTTAAGCGAAGTTAGGAGAATCAGAAGCTCAGTGTCTCCCTTTGCTATTGGGAGTGTTGGAGGCTATCCTGGCCTTCATGAGACCCTGTCTCAAAGTACTTCTCCAAGAAAAACCAGTATTGTCTAGAGATAGGATCTTTCAAGTTCCCAGTCTTCGTGAGGTATTCAGCAAGACTCTTATCAAAAAGAAAGAAATAAAGGGCGGGGATGGTGGTCCTGACCCTTGGGATGCAGAGGCAGGTGTATCTCTTGAATTTGAGGTCTAATCTATGTAGTTCCAGACCTGCTAGGGCTTAGATAATGAGACCCTGTCTCAAAAAAGTATGATATAACCCTTCCTCAAACATAATAGATTTGCTTTTATTTATTCTAAAAATACATCTTTAAAACCAGGGTTGGTGACATATGCCTATAACTCCAGCACTAAAGTAAATTCCAAGTCCCAGATCAGCTTGGGATACGTGAGTCTCCATCAAAAAAGCAGAACACAAAACTACACACATGTGCATAGGTAAAATTTTTGAGAGATTAGCCTAGTTTGATGCCTGTGGGCTTTGGCGTATTACAGAGAGGGGTGAGAAGAAACACATTGCAGAGGGTTTGTTGACTTCTGAGCAGCCCAGGTTTGGACAGCAATTGTCACTATGCTGAGGTTTGGTGAACAGACCTGTGGGCAGCCCCTGTGGGCTTCTCCGCCATGCGTTTACTTTGATATGTTTTTCCACTAGGGGAGAAGCCTTTTACGTGCAGCTGGGAAGGCTGTGACAAAAAGTTCGCAAGATCAGATGAACTATCTCGCCACCGCAGAACTCACACGGGGGAGAAGAAGTTTGTGTGCCCTGTCTGTGACCGACGCTTCATGCGGAGCGACCACCTGACTAAGCATACCCGTCGCCACATGACAGCCAAGAAGATCCCAGGCTGGCAGGCAGAGGTGGGCAAGCTGAACAGAATCACCTTGGCAGAGAGCCCCGGGAGCATCCTCCAGCCCTTACCAGCCTCAGGCTGAGAGGTTCAGTGGTGCCCATCACCTGTGGGTTTCATCAATCACCTCTTCAGGAATGGGGAATGGGACCTGTGTGTTCCTTCCTCCCCCCAAAAACAAAAATAAGCAAACAAACAAAAACGTGGTCTCTGGGCTGTTGATGTGAGGCCTGGTTCTGATGGAGTATATTAACTTTACTTTTCTGGCTGGGACCCTATTCAGTATCTCTTATAGTTTCAGCACAAACTCTGTCTCTGTCACTCTGTCTGTCTGTCTCTCTTTCTTTTGTAAGGAAGTGGAAGAAAATTTGATCTAAGTCACCAGCATTCAAACAAATATTTCGGCAATAAAGTTTACAGAGTCTGGGTCTTTTTTTTTTAATAGCCTTTCTATGTTTTCTAGAAATGAGACAGGGTACCAATTTTTATACTTTTTTATAAAAAAAATTTATATTATGCTCAAATCACCAATTTCTGGATAGACAGTTTTACAGCCTTCTTTTCCATGTTTTATAATGAAGTTTTGTAATGACCCTATTTAAGCACTCTTGGTAGTTAGAAAAAAAAATCAGAATCAGAAATTTGTTACCAGCCTTTTATAGAAAATGTTTTAGGTCAGAACTGGTTAAATAAAGAGCTCTTAAAGGGGGAAAAAAAAAAAAAAACAACTTTGTGGTCAGCTTCTTTGTGTCAGATTCAGGGGAAATTCTAACAGTTAATCCTGTAGCCCGTGGAGCTGGAATTGTAGTTGGGCTAGAACTAGTCATGTGTGTCTGATATCCTTGTGGAGGGTGTGCCAAGTCTGCCTGGATTGCTGGCCAGCGAAGCAGGGGCAAGTGTGCACAATGTTAACTTTTGGGCCAATGTCTGCCAAGAGCAAATGGTCCCATGGTCTGTCTGTACTTAAGCACCAAAAAAACAAAAACAAAAACCCAGGAATGCGGACACCAAAGCACTGTAGATTGTTCATTGGCTTCTTTCTGGTGTGGTTCTGTACTGCATGATGAGTTCGGTGACCACAAAGAGAAAAGCAAATGTCTATATTGGTTGGATAAACTTTCCACTAAAGTACACCTTATGCAAACAAGGTGTGCATGCACAGTAGGCTCTGGGGTTCAGATGCCTTCTTTAATTGTGGACAAAACTGAAAAATTCATGTTTCACTAAGTGGCAGTGGATACCCTTTAGCTGCCCTTCCATTCATTGTCTTTGAAAGAAATTATTTTTCTCAAACAAGACTTGGAATGGGAGTTTTGTAGCTAACCTGAAAACAGAGCATGGGCATTTTTTTCATGCTGTGTGATCATGTGCTCTGCATGCAGTGGCCTCCTATGCCTCCAAATGACCACAAAAACTGGCTTTAGTAAAATGTTGAGAAATTCAGACAATACATTGAGAACGATATATTGCACTGTTGGGCAGCCTGAGAATATTTTTGTGTGGCATATTGTATTAGATTTTATATTGGCCTTTTAATGTTGGCATTTAGCTATTTAAATGATGGCAAGGTTGAATATTAAATAATAGATAAAATGAGGTTTTGTGTTCAGGTCTTTTGAGCTTTATAGAACCTTCATGTGGTTGTTTATTGTATGTTACTTGATTCCTGTTAAGCCTCCTTTGGTAGCCTCTGAGTTTTGTATGTATGTGTGTTTAGGAAATGTCTGGTCAGCTCTCCAGCTAATTCTCCTCTTTCAACATAATGTAGCGGCAGGAAAACTAACTGTACATAGCTCACAGATGTCCCAGTACCTCGGTCCCGTCCTCCACACTGGCAGCTGTGCAAATGGTAAATGGCATCCAATGTGAGTGTCCTTTCTTCATTGTGACAGGAAGAGTGGTGTTCCTTGTCCTGGTCTGTCTGTAGGTAAGGGAAGGTCTTGGAGTGTTCATTCTCTGACCAGTATTGTTGAAATACCGTTAGGGTTCCATTTCCTGATTAGATTTAGAAACCCCTTCTGCGGAAGAGCCTACCATTTGTCTACTGAAAGACTATGTTGGAAAACATTTCCTATCTGAAAAAGACTCCTGAGCCCCAGGGCCCTCCCTCCGTGACCCCCCCCCCCCATGGTGAGGCAGTGCCCCCAGTGCACTTTATTGCTTGAGCAATTCTGCTTGATTTGAATTTTTTTTTTACTTTGTTGAGCCTTGGTAGTCTTAGTAATAAAAATTTAAATGTTTCAAACACTTAATGTTTTATGTAAGACTTTGACTTATTTAAATGAATATGTGTAATGTAACCTTTTGCTTTGAACCATATAAAACTTTCTTGGTTTGTAGACTGGACTTTTGTGCTGTGTTGTATAACTGTCGGCTGACTTAATGCACACAGTCTTTGTGCGATCTGGAAGATTCGTCATGTGTTGGCCTAACTTGAACTCTTATTTAGGGGGCATCTAGTCTGTTTCAGAGGAAGCAACACAGTGACAAAGAGGTCACCTCATATTGAATTCTCACAGGCAAGTTGTGGCAGTGTGAGCATAATAATAGGACTTCCACTTTTACCTACCACAGAGTAATGGAGACTAGCTTCCATCTCCACGGGTACCCACCAGCTCCTATCTAACCACAACAGGGGTCAGGATGGAGATTCCCTGTGTGTGTGCCCCATGTAGGGTCCTGTGGTGGGTCTGTCACCCCACCCCCAACCCTGCATCTGTTTGGACTCTGCAGTGCAGAGCAGAGCATTGTCATTCAGGCCCCACAGTAACCTTGGGGGGCAGGAAAGATGGGCACCAATGCCCCTGAGACATAGCAGAAGCTGAGTCTCAGAGACCACGTGCTGGGAGCAGGGGGCGGCTCCCCTATTGCACCTGGGCTTTTGTAGACAGACTAACCTCGGGTCGGCTAGATCTGAATCCAGACAGCCACTATTCCTAGTCAGCAGCTAAGAGACTTACCCCTCCATCTGTGCCTCCCAGACATGTAGTCTGCCTCACCCCTGTTTTATTCATCCAGGACCTGACTGCACAATGCCTGGCATGGACCGTGCCCTCCTTTGTCTGTTAGAAAAGTCCTACACAAGAGGAATTGCTCTTGGGTCATCTGTGCATCGCTAAGTAAAAGTATCAATGGGGTTATAGTCTCCACACGCACTGAGCTGCTGTCCTGGCAAATGGAGAAGTAGGTACCCTCCCTCCTTCCCTTTGGCAGTGTCCCTCCCCTGAGAGTCGGCTTTGTTAGCCTCCAGCTGGACTTCCTACTCCCAGGGGCAGAGCTGTAACCCAGGCTGCCACTGCTTCTCAACACCACACGATGTCACTGTTGAGACTTGAAACTGGCCTTAGGAAGTCAAACCTGTCTTCCCTAGAGCAGCAGACAACCACACATGCTACTTCAGTTTCTGGATGTGTAGTTTTAAGGCCCATCCCATACTTCCTGTGTGACTCCATCCTGAGGCACCAACAACTGGGGTGTAAGCTACAGGCCAAGGACCTCTGGGTGTTCAAGTGCTTCTCTTTCCCAAGGCTCCATGCCCCAGAGAGGGCACCTCTTCCTTGCCAACACTGGAAAGGATTTCTCTGTGTAGCTCTAGCTGTCCTGGAACTTGATCTGTAGACTAGGCTGGCTTTGAACTCAGAGATCTGCCTTCCTCTGCCTCTAGAGTGCTGGGATTAAAGCCATGTGCTGTCATGGCCCAATTCCTTCCTACTTCTTAGGGCCTAAGTTTTTCCCAAGGTTCAGGCCAGCACCCCCAAAAAGGTCTAATTATGGAGCCTCCTTCCTATAGGAAGCAGCCTTCAGAATCTTAAATGGTTTACAGGTTAGCGAGAAAGCTTGGTCAGTAAAAGCACCTGCCACAAAGCCTTGGGATCTGTTTGCTCACCAGGAATCACGTGGTGGGAAGAGAGAAGCATCTTCTGTGTCCTCTGACTTCTACACAGATGCACCCAGATAGCCTAGATGATCCAACAATTCAGAGCACCATGGCATGCACACTCATGTACTACATATACACACACAAAATGTCATGAAAATACTTTAAAATGTGACTTAAGCTCTCTAGTGCTCAGAATCACTTAAGGACACCCTTCTGCATGCACACATATATGGAGGGGGAGAAGAGTGTATGTGCTATGGGTGTATGTATGCCATGACATTTATGCATGTGGGAATCAGGACAACCTGCAGCCCTTAATTCTTTCCTTCTAACACTCCACTGGGCCTTATGGAGGTAGAGCTCAAACTGTTCAGGCTTGGCACCAAGTGCTTTTTACCTAAGGAGCCTTAGCCCTTTAAAAAAATTACATTTTATTTCTATCCAGCTCTTGACAGGAGTAAAAATACTCCTATGGAGCTGACACTCCACAGCTGGCCTCCTGGCTATTGCTGATAGACTTCTGGTCTCCAGAGGTGCAACCCAATGAGGGGGAGAGATTTTGTCAGGGGACAGTGACATCCACTCATGAATCCCAGAATCTATCGGAGTGGGACTCCCAGGTAGGGCCTGGGCATCATTCTAAAAATGAAGTGGCTCTGGAAATTGGGAAAATCAAAAAAGAGGCACTAGTAGCTTATTCCTGGTAGTTTTGGCCAATCCCTGCTAGTGGGGGAGGTCCCTTCCAAGCTGAGCCAAGAACCCATGAACACGGAGAGCAGAGGCCTGAGGGTTTCTCAAAGCTCTGCCCCTCTGTCCAGAAAGCCTACCCATGGTTTCTGACCAGAAGGGCTCAGGTTTTCTTAAGCATAGCCTTGGCACATCTTAGGGGAAATGTGCTGTAGAGTCAATGACCATCTGTGGTTACTAGACTCTGTGATGGAAACCAGGGTTAGCTTATGCTATGTGATGGGCACATCCCATGCTCTGCTTAGAGCTGGGCACGTGGCTGGGGAAAAAAAATCTATGATGCAGCTGTGATATGGGACATAGTGGGTACCTGGCACTTGAGTAGTGCAGGAAGTGTTCCTGTGAGCTGCAGTGATACCCTCTCTTGCGGGACCAGCCCTACAGAGTCTGAGTTTTCCAAGACCACAACTCACTAGTTGGCACACATTTGCCCTGCCTAGCCACTGCTCACAACATCCTTGGAATTGAAGGCGCTTTGTTAGTTTGTTTTCTGAGACAGCGTTTCTCTGTGTGATCCTACTGTCCTGGAACTTCCTCTGTAGTCTGGGCTGGCCTCACTCAGAATCTGCCTGCCTCTGCCTCCCAAATGCTGGGATTAAAGGTGTGCACCACGACCTCCCAACCCCATCTTTCTCTTAATCAGATGAATATGCTATTCAAACATACCAGACTCATAAAAATGTAAATATTTACAACATCAAGTTCAAAGGCTGATTTATCCTTTGGTTAAAAAAAAATAATAACATTTTAACCTCTTTTAAAATAAGCATGTTATATTTAGGTTAACATATTAAAACAGAAACAGCTTTCATCTTCATATCAAAAGCATAAGCTTCGGTGAGATGCAGCTTCCAGCTCTGGGAGATTTGACCCAATGCTTTGCCAACTGGGCTCTGGGCTCGAACCATAGCACAGATCTCCCAGCTGCAAACTCAGGCACTTTTGTCAAGTCAAAGGAGTCCGTGGAAACATTTTCAGGTGACAGTAAAGGACTATGAATGTGAAGATAGTCTTAGTGGCCATCCTTCCTGGTTCCTGATATACCCCACCTTGAGCTCTGAGAATTTTCAGACTGGTAGCAGTTCTCAGGAGAGGGAGGATGCCACTGTCTTGGTATGGAAATGCAGCATAAGCTGAGACCTCTTCTGGCCTCAGCAAAGCTGCCACTGTCCCCTCATTTTCTACTCTGTTTTGTGACACAAAATCTCACGGCATAATCCAGGCTGGTCTTTAATTCGCTATGTTGCCTTCAATTCTCAATAATCTTCTATCATCGGCCTAATGACTGCTGGGAGTTTAAGCATGTGCCACCACTCACAGATCTACGAACCCCTCCTACAGCACCCTCACCAGTGTCAGGGTGCACCCACATACCTGAGCAAGACCCAGACAGACCCTACAAGACCCACAGAAGCCCTTCCCTCCTTCCCATAGACTCTGCATTTCCTCATCTGTCCACTGGGAATGTTTGAAGCATCATTACTGTGACTGCCTTCCACCTGAACAGGGAGGAAGCGGTCCACAGCTGTTAGCCTGCAGAAAGAGAAACTGAGCTTTACATGAATACCTGTCTCAGTGTGGCCCTCATTCTCTCAGCTTCTGTATGCGCTCAGCAGGATACAGCACATGGCAGCAGGCTGGAAGGTAGAGCTGCCAGACAGAGCTTGAAAGGCCTCAAAGAATTTCTAGCATTATCTCCCAGAGGGAAACTGAGGTCCAGAGAGGGAATCCATTAAGCTCTGCCTCCCACCACAAGCTCATGTAATACTGGGATGCCAGAGCAGTCTGTAGCTCTCAGCCCACACTCTCTTCCTATTAGATCCAAGCAGGGGAGGCTGGTGTACCGTCGGAGGTGCCTCTAGCATGAGGAAGGGAAAAGCCAAGGGAAAGTCTGGACTCGGGCCCTGAGCCCTTGCACCTGCAGCCCTTACCTCTATGCTGTTAGAAGTGAAGTCTCTGGACCTGCTTAGACCTACACACACAGGATCTACCTGCCAGCCATATACTCAGGCCCTTTGTTTGCCCATGTGAAGACTGTTACACATGGAGTTGACTGTATCCCTCTGGAGAAATCTTAGTCTGAAGACCAAGAACATACCTTGGTGGACCCTTCTAGAAGCCTGTGGCACAGATACCAAAAGAGGTTGACCCTTCCACCCTTTGAAAGACTAACAGTTCTGATTTCATGGGAACCAGACAGCCAGGCTACCCCTGTGTGAGACTAGGCGCCCACAAACCTGTGGCCCAGAACCTGGTCCCCTTGGTCTTGGTCTACCAGGCCAGCAGCAGGACTCTGAGCCTGAATGTTTAAGGGTCAGTTAGGAAAGATGGCGGTATTTTAGAAGTGGTTGTGCTCTGCCTGGGGCATCGGTGGAGTCCTCTAGCCCAGCTCACAGGCCTGCGAGGCCTGGTCCGTGGTGACCAGGGCTGCTGAGTCCGTTGGCTCAGCTACCATATTCCCGCTCAATGCTCGCCATCAGCTCCTCTTCAGAGTAATCATAGGAGACGGCAGACTGCCCTTCGGGTCTCTTGTGGCTGCTGCCTGGGGCTCTGTGGGTTTGAAACACAGACAAGGGTGGGTATCATCTTCAAACTCCCATTTCCTCGAGCAATCACAGTGATGCATCCTAACAACCAAACCGAAACCTTTGCTCGGGAGACACCGGAATCCCTTTCCCACATAGATGTTGTAGAATAGTACTTTAAGGTTTGTTACTTTTTGTTTATGCTCTGGAACGTTTTCTTAATGATGCAAAGATGTGTTACCTTTGTTTGCTTTAAAATTCACCTGCGGTCAGGAGGCTACGTCAGGAACTAGCTGACAGGAAGTGGAAGGGAGGAGCCAAGTGGAGAAGGGCTTTTAAGTGAGATGAGGAGAAAAGTCAGGGAGAGAGGAGGTGAGCGACCTGCTGACCTCTCTGAGGCGCAGGATTCTACCCCATTCTTTGAGTTTTGAGCTCTGTAGAGGGACAGAGATTTACATAGGTTTCCTTCGTAGCTTTCAAAGCCAGTGTCTGAAGGAACAGAATCTCTTCCTGCTACAGCCCTTGCAGCCAAACTGCTACTGGTAGTGAGCAGAGGATCAGTTGCTCATTAGGACAGTTGGTGCTGAAAAGGCAGCCACGGTTTAAAAGGAGGACAACGCATAGACATGATTATCTTCACTCATTTTATCCCCTGAGACCTGCAATGAGGGCAAAGCAGGTCAAGTTAGAAGCCAAGGTCCATCCGATGCTCCTGGCTGACCTTCCAAGAGAACAGCATCCGGGGCTCTGTATACTTCTCTCAAAACAGAGCGAGAGACCTGGGTACCACTTCTTGGCATCCCCCAGCCTGCTATCAAAGCATTTGATTTCCTACTGTGTCTATAGGGCAAAGGGGAACATCCAAATGCTTTGGAGGAGGGCAGATCTCAGCTGGCTTTGATGGACAGTAGCTGTATCCCTGGATCACTCATGTCTCTTACCCCAGTCTCCATTAGTAAAAAGCAAGGACTGCAGCTCAGGACTGACTAGAGGTTGGCTGATGTGCTGCGTGCATCTAAAACAGAGATGGGCCCTTAGGATTGAACAGTAGTGTGTGGGAGAGCTGTTTGCAACCTTGCAAGTCTGGAACAAGGTAGTGACTGCCCTTCCTGGCCTGTTCCAGGGGAGTCTCTAGGGACTACTGTTAGACAAAAAAGAATGCAAACATGGGGCCCAGAGTACCCTCAAAACAAGCCATGGAGCTGTGTAGGAAGCTGCCAGAATGCTAGAGCAATCAGGGGAACAAGCTCCCTCTAGGATTCCCCCTGCGAGTCCCTGGCACTAGTGGATGTGAAAGCTGAAGCCTTGAGGGCAGATGATATCCAAGGTCCCTGTAGACTGCCTGTGCCCCCCACACACACACACACACTCTGTCTGCTCTCACCAGACATGTGTCTATTCCTGCAGGTGTGACTCCAGAGAGGAAGAAGCAGAAGCCAAGGACTTAGAGGAGGTTGGCAGCAGCTCTAAGGCCCCTTTGCTCCGATGGATTGGAAACACTGACATTGTTGTGTGTGTGTGTCCATATGTGTATGGGCACTCATGTTACAGTGCACAATAGAGGTGGGCGGACAGTGTGCAGGTGTTAGGCTCTCTCTTCCCATCATGGGTTCTGGAGACTTGACCTAGGTCGTCACACTTGGTGGCAAGTGCCTTTCCCTGCTGAGCCATCTTGCAGCCTCCTGAATTTTTTCTCTCTACTGGGCAGTCATCCTGTGGCTCTGCACATGCCAGGCAAGCACCCTACCCCTGGACTGTATTCCCAGACCCCTGCGGAGGATTAAAGGCTCTGGACTACTACTGGCAGGGTTTGGGGTGGGATTTTTGTTTGAGACAGGGTCTCACTAATTAGCCCCGGCTGGCCTAGAACTCCTGCCTCTGCCTCAGCCTTCCCTGTACTGATCCACCAGCCTGGCAACACCAAGTGTGAAATTTGCAGGGGTTTTAAGTGCACTTTCCTGATGACCTTTTGGAGCTACCTATGGTTACTATCACCATCTAGGCTGTGAAGTCCTTACAGCAAAGGACAGTCTTTACAGATGAAACCACTGGATATAGCAGGCAAGACACCTGAGGCTATCTGAACGGCCCGAAGAGTCCAGAACGGCCACAGAGAAGCCAGGTCATGACCACATACAGGAGGAAGCTCAGAGCTGCTGTGAGTGAGTGGGCTGCTGTGACCCCTTGGCTCCCCTTGAGAGCTCAGCCTTCACTGACCTGTATGGGGATGGGGATGGGGGGGGGGGCTCCGAGGTGACAGGAATTGAAATGCTGTGGGCTTGTGGAGGACACATAGCCTCTCTCTATACTCACTCAGAGGCACAGCTGTCTTCCGGGTTGTCCTTCACTTTCTTCTCTGGGGACACCTTGAGCAGAAGGAAAGGATAAGGCATAAGAACTTGCCAACAGTAGATTAATGCTCTGGCTTTAGGGGGAGACCACGCAGTCACCATGTTTAACTTGGGATCTGTAAACATCAGAATGGGGAAGGTTTTCTCTGACTCTGGAGCCCCATTTATACCCACTTTACAGTAAAGAAAACTGAGGCTGTGGGAGCAACCTATGAAACTCATAGATAAGTAGAGGAAATGGCAGGGCTGAGGTCAGGTCTCTTACCTCCCAATTATTCCCTCTTATTGGGTCCTCTGTCCCTCGCCTCCAGACATCAGTGTCCAGTGCTCCCTAGCACAAGACCATACTGTTCTCACTTCCAGAGATGTCACTCCCCTCAAGAGCCTTGACCCTTCCCTTCTTCAAGTACAAATTGAGCGTTTGTGTTTAACCAGGACACACACCTACATTCCCAGAATTTGGGAAACTGAGGCAGGAGGATTGCTATAAACTTAAAGCCAGCCTAGGCTTAAGAGTGAGAACTTATCTCAAAATACACATATGTATGTTTATTTAAACAACTAAAACTATTTATTTATTTATTTTTTTAGAAAAGAACTGTGATGTGGGATTTTTTTTTATATGTTGTAAATATCATTGATAAATAGAAGAACTGTTTTGACCTATGGCAAGACATCTTAGAAGTAGACGGGAAATCTGAATATAGATAAAGGAAAAGGAGGGCGGAGTCAAGGGAGCCGTGATCTAGCCGCCCAAGAAGCAAAGTAAAAAAATAGATAAGCCACAAGCTAAGTGGCGAAAAAGATTAATAAAAATAAGTTAAATTAAGATGCAAGAACTAGGTAACAATATGCCTAAGGCATAGGCCAAACAGCATGTAAGTAACATAGGCATCTGAGTCATTTTGAGGAGGGCTAAGCAGCGGCGGCAGGTCCAGACTGTGGGGTTAGGCCGGGTCGAAAACCCATATAACAGAACTGTGACCGGTATTTATGTTGCTTATAAGTAGCCTAGCCTGAAACATCTGTTACAGCAGTTTGGAGAGAGAATGATACAAAGATAAATTTTAAAAAATTTTAAAAGCTTCTAGTACAGAAAGCTCAGGTAAAGACCAGTCACCTAGAGTCAAGAATGAGATAAATGAATGATACAGAAGATCACGGGCTGCTCGGTGGCTACCTGCAGTCCATAATCATGTTCCAAAGATGTGGGGCAGCCATTCTGAAATCGTAATCGAATTATAGAATCCATCCGCATAAACTAAATTTTTTTCAGACATTCAGTTTATCAATTGTTGCCTGCTCTGGGAGAGAGAGGGAGAGAGAGAGAGTAAGCACAGATAGAAGTGTGTGTACATATGTGATATGTGTGCACATTCATGTGCAGGGCAGGCTGAAGTCAAGTATATTCCTCTATAACTCTACTTTTCTGTTTGGGTTTTGTGTTTATCCCAGAGCTCAAAGATTGGCTAAACTAGCTGGTCAGTGAACTCTAGGGATCCCTTTCTCAATCCCCAGAGCACTGTGTTATAGGCGCACATCACCACACCTAGATTTTACATGGGTGCTGGGGATCTGAACTCAGGTCCTCATGTTTGCACAGCAGGTACTTTACTCACTGACTCATCTCCTCATCCCTAGGGAAAGACATTTGAAGTCGTTTTGCTTTAAACTAGATAGGGGTTAGAGGGGAGACTGCTCAGAAGTTGTGACAGCTGTTCCTGGTTGTCAACCACATCTGGATTGAACTACAGTCCAGAAATGGAGGGCATACCTGTGAAAGATTTTTTTTTTTGGTCTGAAGTGGGTGAAGTCACTTCTAGTCTGGACTTTGAGGTAGGAAGATGCATTTGCCTTTGATCTGGTTCTTGAGACAGGAAGACACACCTTTAACCTGGGCCACACCTGCTGCTGGAAGTGTAGGCGAAGTTTACTTAGAAGGTACCAGTGCAGGATAGATATTTATTAAAATATAAACCAACACTCACGGTACAGGTAACAGTTTATAGTAGCACCTGAACAGGGACTGGAGTCTGGAACGGTGGACAAGCGATGGACGGATGATGGATTCCGATCCTGTCTCTCCATCAGCCAGGAACCAGGAAGTGGGCCCTCATGTCCCAGCAGCCCCTTATCAATGGGGTTGGCCACACCCCCTCCAGGAGCTCGGGACCCTGGATAAGCATCTTAGGAACTTATCAGCTGACACCTGAATCCCACTACATCTCCCCCTTTTGTCTAATTAAGAAGGTTCTAAACTAAGACTGTGGACAGTGAGACAGGTCTACTCTTGGCAGTATCAATCTTCTTAAAGAGAAAAATGGGCATCGAAGAAACTCCATATGGAGTCTATTTGTGACAATAGTTAGCCACTGGAGAAGAACCTATTCTTATATTGATTGCTTGACAGTATGCTGTTTAAACTGGACATGTAGGTTCCATGGAAGATGACCTCTGAACTTTGGCAGAACAAGCCGAGATGGTCATTCAGAATCCTGCTTTACAGAGAAAACTGTCAGACATTCTTCAGGACTCGAGGAGAAGAAACTGATGAACTGTGCCAGAATGGACAGAGCAGATTTCCTGCTTCACTGAAATGAAAAGAGACTCTGGGCCTGCAGGCTGAAGATGGATGCCCCAACTTTATAAAGGAACTTTGGGTGACTGTCCAGGCAGATAGGTGTCATCTCTGTCCTTTCCAGATTTTAGAAGTTGCTTGCACTTCTGGTTTACTTGGGTAAATATACCCTCTGTGGTCTTTGATGTAGTTGAAGATTAGATAGTCATAGGTATAGTTTTTCTTAGTCATTTGAAAGGTATATTGCATATGAAACTTTAGATTCATAAAGATAAGGTAGATGATAGAGTATTTTCTTTAATTTTACTAAATACAAACAGACTAGATATTGTAACTGTAATTCTTGCTTGATAGCTATTTTGTTATATGTAATTTTGCTATGTTAAAATTGAAACCTTCCTTTTTGATTAGACAGAAAGGGGGAAGTGATGTGGGAATGCCTTTCTGTATGCTGTGAATACCAATCTTTAAATAAAGGAGCTGTTTTGGGCCATGACAGGCACCATAGAAGAAGTAGGAGTAGGAATCAGAATAGGTAGGAAAGGAAGGGTGGAGTCAGGGGCAGATCGAGCAAGCCACCCAAGGAGCGACATGTAAGGAGCACAGGTGAGCCACGGGCCACGTGGCAGACAGATTAATAGAAATGGGTTAAGATGTAAGAGCAAACTAGCAATGTGCCTGAGCCATAGGCCAAACAGCATGAAGTTAATATAAGTGTCTGAGTCATTTCTGGGGGCCTGGGCAGCGGACTGCTGGGCAGCTGAGGGGTCTGGCGCAGCAGGGTCTGGGTCTCTGGCCGCCTGAGATCAAGAAACCCCACTACTACAGGAAGCCTATATAAGGGTGTGGGAGAAGGAAGCATCTGCTCTTTGCCTGCTTGCTTTGACCTTTCTAACAAGTCCATTCCTTCATTGGCATTAGAGCCTATTTCTTCAGTCCTTGAAGACCAGCTGAGATATCCAGCCTAGTGGACCGAGCGACTTCTAGATTCTTGAACTTTTGGATCATAGTCCGCCATTGCTGGATTAGCTGGATCACAGCCTGTAAGTAACTCTAGTAAACCCCCTTTGTTTATATATAGAAGTTCTGCTGCTCCGGAGAGCGTTCATACAGCAGTTAATAGTAAGAGAGCTTGATGCTCCCACAGAGTCTGGTTACAGCATCTCCATGTGGCTCAGAACTGCCTGTAACTCCAGCCCCAGGGGATTCAGTGCTGTGCCCTGGGTTCCATAGTTAGCTGCAGTAATCCCACACAGGCACATACATTTACAAATAAGTGAATACTATCTTTAAAGTCTAGCCGGGATTAATGTCACACACTGGTGATCCCAGCACTCAGGAAACTGAGCAAGAGGAACAAGGGCTAAGCCATTTTCAGCTAAAAGGGGATTTAGGGCCATCCTGAGCTACATATGACCCTGCCTCAAATGAAAAAGAAAACGAAACATCCAGAAAGTAAACAACTTTACCCGTGGTGAAATACGCATTGCCAGCCTGGCAGTGGTGATTGGTTTGACCTGGGGCAGTTGTTTGTTTTATGATGGAAACTTGAACACATAGGGTTCTCCAGTACCTAATCCACCAGCTGGCAGTTTTCAAAATTTTGTCAGTCAGGCTCTGCTCTCCACCACCAGAGGGCACTGGTCTTCCAGCGTCATGGTCAGTGTTAGAGGCCTCATAGGAAGTTTTCCCTGTGGCTTCTCTGGAAGCCCCAGCCCTTCAGAACTACCTCCAGACTTCAATGGCAATCGGAACTCACGAGACTCCATTCCTTACCCTAACAGAACTGAGACCACCATGGAGGGGTCAAGGCCATCTGTGCTTTCTCATTCCTAGGAATTGGCTCTGAAAGGAAATGGAAGTGGTTTCCCATGCCTGGGGTAGGATGCACCATCCTCTATCAAGGGCTGGTCTCCTGGAGTGCTCCCTTGATCTGATATGCACCGAGGAGACCACTTCTGGCTGATATTTCTCCACTCCTGGATGGTGCTCAGCTCCTTGGTGCTGTCTTTCCCATGGGGCATTCCTTCCTCAGCCTCCTTGTTGCAACGAGGATTTCCTTATTGTTGCAGAGTGGATTCTCTCCTTGTTGCAGTGTGGACTCCCTCTGTGGCCTTCCCAGCACTGTGTGAGTCAATCCTATGCTTCACTTAATGTCCCATCCAAGTGCCACTTCATGCTATTTAGGGTGCGGTCTTGGCTCTACCTTGATTGCAGACACACCGATACTGTCTAGTTTTTTGTTTTGCTTTGGCTGTCCAGCATTTTTAAGTTCTGGTGAGTCTGCAGCTCTGAGCTACTTTCTATTGTTTTTTCATCCATGGTGGTGCAAGCCATGACTGCCCTAAAGTCTTGGTTGGTGACAAGATCCCCCCAGTTCTCCTAGGCTACAGTAAATCCAAAACTTTGCAAAAGCAGTGGGTAAAATGCCATTCAGCACCAAAAGAAAATATCAGTGTTCTACACAGGCTTGTGAAGAATGATATATATATACACTCTCGGTGACAGTAATGTCACCACTGACTGGGGATGGGGAATGACTGATCTACTATCCCAGTACTAAAGGTATGGAATAGATGGTTTTGGTACTGAATCAAATTCTCGAAAAGTACCCTCAGCTGTCACCAGCACAACCATTTCCTCGGGGGCTGAGATGGATCCAGGGACTCACCTAGCAGAGCCCTCTCTAAGACCCTCCCCCACCACAGCACTGACACAAACATTTGAAAAGATGGAAGAACACTGCAATTCTCTGACCCAACCCTACGTGGATGAATTGATATTAGATGGCTCATTTCACCCAGCAAGAGATCACTGATTGACAGGGCACTGCTGTGTTCCTCAAAATTACTAAACGACTTTAAAAAAACAAAACAACAAACCACCAAATCCACAGATTTACTTCAGCTTTCCCATTCTACAGAGTTTGATGTTTCAGATACTCAAATAATGAACTAATGTTCAAGATCTACTGACTCGGGAAAGGATTTCTGCCTAGGGCACTTCATGTGTCCATGAGATTAAAAATTAATCTAAAACAGTAACAGGAGACAGGGTTGGATCCGTGACTTAAAGAAGTGGAATTTGGTAGACTATCTCACGTCCCTTAAAATATGTAAGGATACATGCAGGGGAAAACCTGTTATGGGATGGTTTAAGTAGGACAATTTAAAATAGACAAAATAAGATGGTCAATAAGATTATCCTTGCCTTTAATTTTTTTCTTATAACTCTCAATTTGACAAAACCAAAAACAAATAAATTCAGCCTCAAAATTTGCCTAAATAGATAAGCATGGTGGCACTCCAGTAACCCAGCACCTTTTTTTTTTGATCTTGTATTCCGTAAGTATAAATATTGTGCTATTTAAAAATAAAATATATTAAGAATATGGGTTAACATGGAAAGAATTAACACATGACTGAGACTTAACTACACATCAAAATATTAGCTAAAGCTGTATCTTTTGTTTTTAGTTTTAGTTTTTAATTATTTAGTAATTAATTATTTTTAATTATTTGTGTGGTTTAGAGCAGGAGTGCAGTACCCTTGAAGACCAGGGTGCATCAGATCCCCTGGAGGGAGTTACAGAGAGATGTGAGCAGCCTGACATGGGTGGTGGGAACTGAGCTCAGGTCCCTCTATAAAAGCAGGAAAAACTCAGAATGACCAACCCACCCCTCCAGACCTCCAGAACTTTTTTTTAAAAAAAATATCAAGTCCAGTATAACATGATATTTAGAATGATGATTCAGGGATAATGCATAATCAGTCTTAAAAGCATCCCAGTCAACAGTGGCAGGAAGTTTTCTGTTTTCTTACTTTCTAATGGAGTGCAGGATCATACTCAAGACCTTAGACATGTTAGGCAAGATTTTACTACTAATCTACAACTTCAGCCCACTGGCTGCAGTGTTTAAATAAAGGCCCTTTGAAAGGATTGTCATTTAATTATGGTTTCCTCTTATAAAAACAAAAAAATTTCTAAGTGTTAGAGAGTTATAAATTTAAGAAAATTTTTCTTTTTTCCTAGCAAAGAATAGGAATGATGTATTCATGCCTTGTCAAAGAATCCTTTTCTCGTGGGGGACATTCTCTCAAACATTTTAAAGGAAGGCTACCTTCCATGGATGTTTCTTGAACTTGCAATTCATTTCTATCTCAGTAATGAGTCACTATGTAGAGTCCTGTAAGGTATACAGCTCCCGTGGGAATCAGTTGCAGATGTGAGTAAGCTACTCAACACAGATCCTAGGGTTCCAAGCTGTAGTGTGTGAGGCCTCATTTCCTGATTTTGTCTCTCTGGACCTGAACACTCACCCTTGTAGGACTCCTGGGAATCTATTCATTAGTTGAGAACCATTAATGGCATAGGGGTCACCTCTGAGGCACACCCCCACACACGAGTGACTGCTGCTTTGACTTCACACTTTCTTTCTTTCTTCCTTTCTTTCTTCCTTTCTTTCTTTCCCTCAAGACCGGTTTTCCTGTGTAGCCCTAGCTGTCCTAGAATTCACTCTGTAGACCCAGTGAGTCTCAGACTCACAGAGATCTACCTGCACCTCTGCCTCCTGAGTTCTGGGATTAAAGGTGTGCACCACCACCACCATTCAGCACACACTTTATTTTTATTTTCTCAGACCTCTTTCTCTGGTACTGCTTGGGTCCAGAATCTGACCAGGTGGACAGCCTGAGTAACCTGGTGGATCAAGCTTTACTTCTACCTGATTCAACCTTCTACTCTGCCATCCCTCCAACAGCACAAAAATCACACTCCCTTCAGCCTTCAAATACTCAGTTTTAGTAGAGTCTACACCCCATGATGTAGCTAGCCACAGATGCTGAAGACCTCTACAGCTACCCCCCCCCCAGCTATGCATTCTCCAGTTGCCACCAGGGTACACAGAGCCCCACCCCCTTTCTTCTCCGCTCTTCTTTGACCACCATCAGACAATCCACCTTGTCACTCCCTCCTGGGGACTGACTTCTCACCGCTGCATTCTATACTGATCTGGATCCCAGGCCAGCGTTCTGGGCACCTGTCTTTGTCCCTGATACCTAAATCAAGCCCTACTTTCCAGGGGCTGTCTTGGTGTCCCGAAGTTCCAGCTGATAGTCAACAAGAGAGAGGGAAAATCCATTCATTTCCAAGCCTTTGAAGTTCCCTAAGTACTTGAAAATGACTCTGAAAATTTGTTTTCTTGCTATGTCAAAATCTTCCCAACTGTTTGGTCTTTGTTGGTGTTACATAACTGTAGGCTGATGTAGTCTTGGAGGAATGAATCCGTTATATAAGTCAGTCCTCACTACAGCTCACTTTGTAAACCTCCACAGGGCACAGGGGAGGAAGGCTATGGGTCAGAGCTCTGTACCCAAAATGACATTCCCTCTGCCTCTGCGGCCCACAGAAAAGCCTCCAGCTATGGGTGCTGCCTTTGGCCTCCTCTTCCAGCCAGGAGCCGCTAAGACGGTTCTGAATTTTAGCAAAGGCATGCCAAACCAGAGCGCTGGTTTTCCGTTGCTTTTCTAGAACAGCGGGGGTGTTATTACAAGTGTTCAGCAAGAGAGAATAATGAAGCTAAAAGAGTCGACGCATCTTAAAAACAGCTTACAATATGAGAATTGCAAGCCAAAGATCAGGACGCGTCCAACATTTGAACCACGGTTTGGCAGGTGGTCCACCCACTTACCTCCTCCCACTATGTCCCCTGATGGCCAAGGTGGAGGCCTTTGCTTGTCAATTCCCACCTGAGCTGCAAGGATGCTGCAGCTGGATTGCATGCAGCCCCACTGGAAAGGTAAGGCAGGCCCTGGACCCGAAGAAAGTTCTAGGTGTTTCTGCCAACTGCTGTTTGTACTTGGTCCTTTAAGGCTGCTTCTGTGAGTTACCCCAAAATAGAGACAGTAGCGGGCACCCACCAAGGAGGCAGTGAGTATATGCAGGGGTGAGGGTAAGAAAGGGGCACAACGGACTGGGATGGACTGCGGAGGGGGGCACACTAGGTTAGCTGGGGACGGCGGCCCAGATGGGAGCACACTGGGGTTGCAGAGGGATGAGTCTGGAGGGACACGCGCCCACACTCACCGTGGGTGGGAGCCGGGCGGGGCAGCGTGGGGTCGGCTCCTGAGGTCCCCAGGCCTCCGACTCGGCCAGCAACTGGTCCAGCAGGCGCAGGGTCTCCTCCCGGCCTCCCGGGGGCGTCGCGGGGCGGGGATCGCAGCTGGTCTCCTCCTGTGTCTTGGCCGTCGGGGCCTGGTCTGCGGTGCTTCCCTCCGAGGTTGCCTCTCCCGGGCCCTCCTGGCGCCTGTCAGGGCTGCGCCGCCGCCTCCGGATCCGGCTGCTCCTGCTGCTGCCGCTGCCCATGGCGCGCACCCAGCCTGGAGCGCGCAGCTAGGGAGCCCGGGCCGGACAGAGGCGGGAGCGCAGCGGGCGGGACGGGGCGGGGGAGCAGGGAGGGGGGATCCTGGAGGACTAAGGAGGGGTGTGCGGTGGAGGGATGGGCGGGGGTGGGGAGTCACAGGGGGTGGGGGGTCATGGAGGATGAGCGGGAGGAGTATTGGGGATGCAGGGATGGGAGCGGTGCTCGCAATGGTGACCTGGGAGGCTGGATAGAGATAGAGGCTGATGGGAGGGGTCTGCTCAGGGAGGAACTGGAGAAAATTCGGGGAGGGGGGTGGAAAGACAGGGTGGTGTGGAGATTGCAGGGGACTGGGAAAAATGAGGAAGGTGATCCTGGGGGGAGGAGCCTAAGAGGAATGAAGAGAGGGTTGGGGTGACAGGCCGGAGACCCCCGGGAGATGGGAAGGTGGGGTAGGGTTGTACTGGAAGGAGGTGGAACAGACTGAGGCTTGTTTGGAAGCCTTAAAGGGCGTGGGTAGACTGGTGGGAGGGATATCAGGGTATGGGGATCATCTTGGAGAAGTTTGGGGGAGCCTCATGGTGGAAGTAATTCTGGAGAAAAGGGGAGCAAGAGACCGGGTGAAGGAAGCTGGGGAGTAGAAGGCAGGAATACCGTCCCCAGGGCCAAAAGACGGGGTGGGGGGTTGGGGTTGGAGTCGCTGGGGACTCAAGGTCTGAGAGAGCGGAGGCAAAGTGAGGGGATACCTCCTATAGAGGCAGACAGGAGAACCAGGGATGTGTGGAAGAGAGTGTCGGGGGGGGGGGGGGAGGGGAAGCTTCGAGGTGGCCCGTGGGAGTGCGTGGGAGTTGAGAGGCGTGCACCGGGTCTTGGGCGGGGTGCACTAGAGGGGCGTGTCCCTGGACTAGAATCCGGAGTCTGAGAGCTAAGACTCTGAGGTGGTCTTGCAAATCTGGGAGGGAAAGCTAGACTCCTGCGTGATTAGGGTGAACTTCAAGGTTGAAAGGTCATCACCCCTCTCTGGCCTCGGGTTGGGGCCCCTCCAGTGGGTTCACTGCAAGCTCTGGTTTCCTTAGTCTCCGGTGTTGTAAGTCTAGTTTCTTAAACTGTTACCACTCAAGGCTCCCACAGGCCTGGGGCGGCCCTGGATTGGATCCTCTAGCTTTATGCTTTTGGTTTTTTTGCTTGTTATATTTTATGAGACAGGGTTTCTTGCCATCGTGAAACTCACTCTGTAGACCAGGCTGGCCTTGAACTCAGACATCCTCCTGCCTCTGCCTCCCAAGATTTGTCCTTTTATGGGACACTGACCCAGAAGGCTGTTTGAGGCGGTGGAGATATAGGTGAGTTAGCCTGGTTCCTGTAGAGCCCAGAGAAGCTATCGGGCTATTTGACCTTGCAGAGCCTCTGAGTGGAGGCAGGACAGTAGGAATATTTCAGTGGATCTAGTAAACAGCCTGTCACTCAATGTCCTCCTCACATTTAGACCGCCCTACCTCAGACACTCGGACCTCAGACAGAACAGGAGGGAACGGGACCCTAACTAGAACCAAGGTACACACCCACCAACAGGCTATCCCTCTGTTTTTACACACACCAAGGGCATGGATATGGACTTCAAGACACACACACCCCACACCCTTCAGAGACTCAGTGTGCAAGCAGAGCTTCAGAACCATCCCAGTAGTTATCAAAACAAATGATATTTAAATAAAAACAATGCTTCCCCCAAGGGGCGGAGCCAGGGTACTGCTGGATGATGATTTTAGCCTTTTCTCGCTGGCTATTTAAAATATTTTTAATTTTAATAAGTGAAATAATGTCATCTAGCTGTAGGAAAGGCTCCAACCCAGGCTGATCTTTTGCCTGCTTCCCTTCCAGAACTTTCCAAAGCAGGGTGATTTAAATATCTTGAGTTTAGCTTTCTCTGATTTTGACTTGCCAATAACCCTGCGGTAGGCCATTGTGAAAGTGGAATTTGGGACTAAATTCTCCCTAAACTGTGGGCTGAAAGGAGCAGGCATTAAAAACCTGTGCCCACCGAAGTGGGATAAATGTGAGACCAAATCTGTGTGGTGCCTCTGTGTTACCAAGAGGACCAGAGGAGCCAGTGTTTACACTTCCACCTCTTCCTTTTTAATGGGGTTTCTTGATCATCCAGATGTAGGGGATGAGGCCAAATGCATGACTTGATGACATTTGGGTGTTCCAAGAGCACAGATGTGTCCAGGTTGGAAATTACTGACCTGAGTTTTCTCTTTATGAAAACAAATTCTCATCTTGAAACTCTTCAAGCCTGAAAAAAAAAAATTCAGAGGGAAAGAAATAGTTCTTGAACGAAGTTCAACTCAGTTTAATCATTTAAAAGAAAACACGTTTTACCCCTGCTCAAGTACAGTCTAGTCACGTGGCTCGGAGTTTAAATATAGCTGGAGCTCCTGTGTTCTCCAGAGCAGCCAAATTTTTCTGGCCACACTTGCCTTCCACGGTTTCCTCCAGACTTGTCTCCTTAGCTTGCATAAGAGTCATGCCAAAGCCCATGTTCCTTCTGAGCTCACGTATAAGGTCAGCCTCATTTGGAGTCTTGGCTTCTGTGATTGAGGCTGAAGGACCCAGACTGAGTGGGACATTATGCTACATGCCTGTTATCCCAGCACTCAAGAAGTAAAGGCAGGGGGATTAGGAGGTTCAGGTCGTCTCGGCCTATCCTTAGAAAGTTTGAGAGGCTTGTCTGGACTGCATGAGACCATCTCAGAACAAAACAAAACTGAATCCAGACTTATCCCGAGCCAGCAGGCAGCCCCCAAGATCATTTCTGGGGGTAAAGAAGAATCTCTGCACCCAGAGAGTTGGGAAAATCTCAGAGTCTTAAAGAATAAAAGATGAGAGGTAAACAGGAGCCTCACAGCCACATGTAGACTTCTGTTTTGTTTGAGACAGGGTCTCACTTTGTAGTGCTGGCCTGGAACTCAGGTAAAAATAGGCTGACCTCAAACTCACAGAAATCCACCTACCTCTGTCTCTTGAGTTGCTGGGATTAAGGGCCTATCTCCTCACGCCCCCAAACACCCTCACACTCCCCACCTCTCACACCCGGTGCCCAGACATCTTTATGTAGAGATTACAGGGTGGTTGATGATGGATGAAGTGTAAAGTCCAGTTTGAGTCTTTCTAATTCTTAGTAAACAACCTTTGCTGGTTAGTTTGTGTTCTTGTTTGTTTGTGTTTTCCAGCTCGACACAAGTTGGAGTTATCTGGAAAGGAGAAACCTTAATTATAAAAATGTCTCCATCAGCTGAGCAGTGGTAGTGCACACCTTTAATCCTAGCACTTGAGAGGCAGGGGCATGTGGATCTCTGTGAGTTTAAGGCCAGCCTGGTCTAAAAGGGGAGTTCCAGGACAGCCGGGGCTACACAGAGAAACCTTTTCTTGAAAGAAAACCAAAGGAAACAAGCAAAGAGACAGAATTTTAAAAATATATATATAGTTTTGGGTCTGGATCACTTGTAGCTGCTGGCTTACCATGACAAGCTTGTGTTTGGTTCCTAGTGCACACACCACACACACACAGAGCAAAACAAAAGCCAGCAGCTTTAGAAGAGATCTGTCATTGATGATACCTCCTGTATGAACCAGTGAGTGAGTAAGTCATCTGAAAATGAAGGCAGGTTCCTTCCCTGTCACAGTCTGGGGACCAGTCCATTGCAATGGGCAGACAAAACTCCCCGCCTTTTAAAGTTCTTTCTGCTCAAGTTCCCTTTCTTCAAGGGCCTCAGATATACTCTGCCTGCTCAGAACTTCCCTACTGATGAGGCACTACAGGCATACATGTTAGGGAATGATGGGTACAGTGCACACAGAACAATAGTAGTTGTGGGTCAGAACACATGTGAATCCCTGGCTCAGCCCCAGAATCATAAGTACTTGTGTTCAGCTGTCAGTAAGACTACACACACACACACACTTACACACATACACACAACACACACTTTTTTGTATGAAAAAGTCTCATGTGGTCCAGACTGATCTTCAACTTGGCTGTGTTTCTGAAGATGACCTTGAACTTCTGTTTCTCCAAAGTGCTGGGACTGTGGGCGTGCTCCTCCATGCTGCATTCACATGGTGTTGGGAATGAAACCCAGGGCTTCAAGCACAGGCAAGCACTTTACCAAACGGAGTGACATCCTGGGATCCCACCCATGTTTCCACTTTCAATGAGTAAGGGATCAGCCACCAGTGTTACTACTCTGTGTTGACGCATTTGGATAGCTGTGCCCTGTGTAGTTGCTATCGACTCCTTCAGAGTGTCCTAGCTTTCTCATCTGTTTTTCTGGGTTCGTCGCTGAGAAGGGGAGGAGAAACGGAAGGGAAGAGCCAACAGTCTTCATTAAGGACAACCAACATGCACGGGGCTCCTTCGCAGTATTTAGAAAGAAGATATCCCAGAGTCCTCAGCACCGGAAGGTCTAGATCATGGTTGATTGACCCATTTTATGACCCATTTTATGACATTGTTTTAAAAAAAAAAAATATATATATATATATATATATATATATATATATCAAGGGGCTGAAGAGATGGTTCAGCGGTTAAGAGCACTGGCTGTTCTTCCAAAGGTCCTGAGTTCAATTCCCAGCAACCACATGATGGCTCACAGCCATCTGTAATGAGATAGGGTGCCCTGTTCTGGTGTGTAGATAGAACACTCTACATAATAAGTAAATAAATCTTCAGGAAAAAAATCAAAACTCTGACAATATGTAGTTGCACAGTTACATTAGACACAAGTGAGCCTGGAAATCTGTAATGGCTGCTTCCTGTGACTCAGCCAGTTCTCATTGCTTAGAACCCCTCAGAGCTTCTTCAAACCATAGAGTATGGCCGGGGCGTCAGTGAAGCATATGCTTAGCTTGTTACTTGAGACCCTGTTGACATGAAGAGAAAGGAGTTGGGAGGGACAGGGACAATCTCAAATGACCTTCTTACCGCATTCTCGAAGGTGGAAAGCTGACACCTGAGATCAGCCAGACTACAGGAATAGGGGACTTGAAGCCTACCATTCGTGTAGGAGCTGGAGGCGTGAGGCTAGAGGACCAGAAAATGGTCTTTATATAGGACACAAGTGTCACCGTCCACCCCTCCTGTTCATGCTTATGGTATAGATGTGAGACTCTGGAACTCTCCCAGGCGTGTAGTGTCCCTTGGGAGCTCAGGGTGGCATGGTGGGATGGGAGAGCCAGAAATTTGACTGGTGTAGCAGTTAAGAAGCTGGGCTACCAGGCTTGGAAGCCCAGGTTTGACCATGAGCTCCCTCATGTGGGAGAGCTAGCCTACTGAACTCAGAAACTGAAAAGACTCTCTGGATAGTACAAGTGTCTCCTCTTGTCATCTCCCTGTGTGTCTCCGTCTTACCGACTTATCACTCACCTTCCCATTACCCACCATGCAGTAGGAGACTTGGAGGCTGCATAGACTCTAGCCACCAGTGGAGTAATCACCTGAGGAAACTGTCTAGGGCAGACAAGAGGGTAGTAAGGGAAAGAGACAGCATTAGGCCCATTTGGCCATTAGTAACAGCAACGTTCATCACAGAAGTGAGCATTGGTAATGGTGATGCTTATAGGGCATGGAACCAAAATGAGTGTTCCATGTTAAAGCTCAAACACCCCACAGCGGAGAGCCACATCAGTGTGGAAGCTGGCCTGTCAGGGCTCACTTCTGCACACAGCTGTAGTCCCAGGAAGCTGCAGGAATGCAGGATTTCTGCTTCTCCTTAGAGATCTGAAAATTAACTGCTTTGTTACCTGGCTCAGAGGAATAGAGGTGTCCAGCTAAGGCCTGACTTAAATTTTAACCGAGTCTCTAGGTGTTTTGATGTGTAACTCATTAACTATCAACTTGCAGACCCAGCTTCCTCCAGGTTACTCATTAATGGCTGTGTCCTCTGTCCTAGTACCTGGTTGGCAGGACCACCTGTTGCTGGAAACACCCTTTTCTCCAGCAGCATGACAGAATCTAGAACCACCCGGAAGAAGGGCGCCCCTGGCCTTTAGTTAATATTGTAAAATGCTTCTTGATTGTGTGTGGTGATATATTGTGCATCAAATAAAGTTTGCCTGAAGATCAGAGGAAAGAGTCAGCCACTGAGTTAGTCATAGAGGTCAGGCATAAACCTTTAATCTTAGTACTCAGGAGGCAAAGATCTGTCTGGATCTCTGTGAGTTCAAGGCCAGCCTGAACTACACAAGACTAATCCACTCCAAAAGAGAAACAGAGCCAGGCAGTGGTGATCAAACACCTTTAATTCCCGCACTAGGATAGCAGAAACAGGAAGTGATATGGCTGGAGCGTGAGGAATATAAGGCAAGAGCAAGGAGCAAACAATTTCGGCTCCTTCTATTTCGGCCTTCGATGGGCCCTGTTCACCTCCCTTCCCTTCCGGCCGAGGATTCTGTCGTGGTGAAGTTTCTGTTGTGATTTGTTCTTTCTCTCTGGTCTTTTAGCTTTACCCCAATTCCTGGCTCCGGGTGGGGCAGCTCCCATGGTGGGGGAATCAATGGAGAAAGCCAGCTGAGCACAGGCGTATGCATCACCTCTCCTTGTCACTGTCCATGCAATGGGACTGCCTCTGGCTTCTGTCACACTTCCCACCATGATGGGCTGTCACCTGGAGCTGTGGATAAAATCAAACCTTTACCCTGAAGTTGTCTCGGTTAAGGTTATTGTATCATAGCAACAGGAGAAGGACCCGAGACTGCCAATCAAGGCTCTCCATCTAGCCAACACGTCCCAAGAGGCTCTGGCTTGCCCTCTCTTTACAGATGTTGGCTGATTAAAGTCTTTATTTTATGGGGGCTCGGAAGCCTGGAGGTCTTGCTGTCCCAAGCCCACCCTCCTCCATCTCCCTGGTATTTAAGATGTGAGTTTCATAACAGGCTTAGTCTAAAACATTCTTAGAAAGGAAAATTTGAGGCACTGTAATAATATTTTGGTGAAATTTAATGACAGTGAGAATAACAAAATTTCTCAGAATAATAAGAGAAACAGACTATTTTCTTACATCTCCTAAGATATGATCATTTCCAGTGTTCTCTGCTGCACACTGTCTCACTCATGCTTCTGTGCACTTTACCTACTGAGCCATCTCCCCCTGTCTCTCCCATCCTACCCAACCTTTTGTTCTTTATGGTCCCCAGACACAGAGGAATAGGAAAAGGCCAGAAATCCATAGAAAATTATTTTTCAATCCACTTAAGAATACTTAGGTAAATACATTTGGATTACTTAAACTGAAAAGAAACTTATACCAGAATGAAGCCGGTGGACAAGGAACACAAGCTGTTTGAATAAGTATACTCTCTCCCATATCTTCAGGTTCATTCAGCTCCACAAACATTTGAAAAGCACGTGGGATAAACTGAGAGAAAGCAGATATGGATGACGATGACGTATAATGCTTACCTGCAGGACGTGCCGGGACTGGCTGGCGAAATGGCTCAGCAGGTAAGGGTGCTTGCTGCCAAGCCTGATGACCTGATTTAGTTCATGGGATCCACGTGGTGGACTGACTTGGGAAGGTACAGCATGCACTTATTCAGCTGTGGTACAGTTTACTGCATAGCTGGCTAATCCTGCAGCCCGTGATAACGTATTCACTGGGAGGAGGTCCTGAGACAGGTCATTTATCTAATAAACCATATTTTAGATCCATCTTTTGTTGAGGGCTATGGTGCTCTGGAGGTTTGCCACTCAGTGGCATTATGGGGTAATTTCTGTGGTCCCTGTGTGACAGACAAGTACCCCAAGGCTCACAGAGCCCAAGAACATGTCAGTCCAAAGCTAATCTGTGTTAGACTCGTAGGCAGTTTTATTGAAAGGGCTATGCTTTCTTGATGCCTTTCTCAGTCTGAGATCAGGATCCCGGTTTCTGGCTGTACCTTCCATCCCTGCCAAGCCACCACCATTGGCTGGCCAGTAGACTGCTGCACAGAGAGCATCTATGGATTTACAAAGCTATACCCATGTTTCTTGGAGCAGTGTCCACATGGCTATTCCTCTGGGACAACTACAGGAATGCTCTGTTTGAACTTGGGTGGCATCAGAGCCTCCATTCAGCAGGCTCTCTATCCAACTGGAGTACACATGGAAGTCTGAATAGTAGCTACCTTGACAGCAAGCTCTGGTTGTCATGGTAACTCTCCCAGACACTACAGTCAAAAGCAGCACCACTGAGCTTGAGCTACAAAGTGAGCCCTAGCAGTTGTTATGGGTCATACTCCTGTCTCTCGCTGTGTGTTTGAGAAGATTGGCTGAGGCGACGGAGAGTCGGGGGTGGATACTTCCATCTGTTGACTGACTGGCCTACGTTTACGTACGGAGACTGAGCACCTATGGCATGTGTGGCCCAGTAACAGCCTGGGACCTGGGAAGGGGCATCCACTTAACACAAAGACAGCACCTTAGGGACTTTGGGTAGTTCTGTGAGCATCTGCTACTCTCTTCTATCTCCGGCATGATGCTAAGCACTGGGGTCAGAGTTGAATTTGACCAAGACCCCATCTTCCCTTCAACAGGTGAGCATAGCTATAGGAAAGAAGCAGGTGAGCAGCTTGGTGTAGCTGAGGGCAGGGAGGTGGCATGGCGGTGGCACAGCCTTCTCGACTTTTCTGGGAGTTAATCCCCCACCCTGAAAAGACTCAGGATGGCCACTCTTCCCCTTGCTCTGGAGCCTGCAGCCTCACAGGGCAATGTCATTCTCTTGCCTCCTAGCTCATGTCTGTTTTATTTTATGTGTATGAATGCTTTGTCTGAATATATGTCTGTTCACCACATGCAAGCCTGGTGTCCACAGAAGCCTGAAGAAGGCATTGGATTCACTGGAACTGGAATTACAGATAGTTGTAATCTGTCGTGTAGGAGCTGGGGATTGAACTTGAGTCTTCTGGAAGAGCAGCCAGTGTCCCTAATCACAAAGCCATTTCTCCAGCCCTACTTGCTAACTTTGGACATGTCAATAGGACTTGGTCACAATGCTGTCCTGGGAGTGGGGTGGGTTGGGGGTTAGGCATAGGGCTGGTGTGGCCGGCGGACGAAGTCTATGGAGAAAGGATGGGCTGAGGGCAGTTGCAGCATCTCACAGTCTGGTGGCTTTAGGATGGGTACTGTCTAACTCAGGGCCCAGTCGGCAGCCAGGCAGGAAGTGTCACCATAGTCTGTTCAGACAGATGTGGGTTTTGCTACTCAGCAAATCTACCTGTGATGCAGGATGAAAGTGTCTACTTTGCAGCCTGGGAATATGACCCAGTTGGTAGAGGGTTGCCTGGCATGCACAAAGCCCTGAGTTCAGTGGCCAGCCCTGCATAAATGAGGCTTGGTGTATACACACACATGCACAGTTGAAAGAAAGTGGTTTCTTTTCCCTTATTCCCTTATCTGTTCTCTCCTTACACCCCACATCTATGAGAAAGTCCAAGCAGAGCTACCTTTGAAGGTGACTATGGGTTGGGAGTAGTGTGCACTCTGAGGCAGAGGCAGGGGCTATCTCTTGAGTTTGAGGCCAGCCTGGTCTACATAGTGAGACCCCCATCTCAAAATAAAATTTCTTTACAATAAATGTGCAAATGTGTCTTCTATATAATGAATGCCATGTCACTACCCTGGACTCCAAGCCTATAGTTACAACTGTCTTTACCCAGGTCTTTTTCAAATACTGTTTCTCTGGTCCAGGCCTTAGTGAAGGGACTTCCCATGCGCCTCTCACAGGCTGTCCCTTTGACTATGCAGGCCAATGGCTCCCCCTCGTGGTCACTAGTGGAACAGTCTTGGCTATTGGGCTTTCTAGAAGGTGAGCATGATGGAGGGAGGCAAAATCAGCTGTAGTTTTGGTGCACTCTGTACAAAGTGCTGTTTGGATCATGTTTTCATAAGTAGAGGAGAAGGAGTTCAGAATAGCAGTTAGCTGCATGTGGTGGCACATGCCCTTAATCCCAGCACTCGGGGAGGCAGAAGTAGGCAGATCTTTAGTGATTCTGAGGCCAGGCTGGTCTACAAATCAAATTCCAAGACAGCGAGGACTGTTAAACAGAAACCCTGTCCCAACAAACAAACAACAACAAAATTTTTCTGAAGTGATGAAATATCTTACAAAAGAGAGAGAGAGAGAGAGAGAGAGAGAGAGAGAGAGAGAGAGAGAGAGAGAAAGAGAGAGAGAGAGAGAGAGTAGGCAGGCGTATCCAGATTCCTGGTTTAGGGGGTTTTCAGCCTGTGGTGGGCTAGTTCGATCCCTTCTGGACCTTTCTATAGTGGGTGTAATAGAGGACAGTGGGGGCAGAGATATTTACTTCAGGAATGCAGGAAGCAGAGAGAGAGAGGGTCCAGCGGACAATGTGTACCCGTCCTTCAAAGGCATGTCCCAGTGACCTACTTCCTTCACTCAGGTCCTACCTCGTTATAGCCCACTCAACGTCAGTGGGCTGGTCAATCCATTGATGAGGTTAGTATCCTCATGAATCAAGGACCTCTCACTAGCACCCCCTACTGGAGTCAAGCTTTTTAGTTCCATGAGCCTTTTAGGGTAACACTGCATGTGTAATCTGGAGCAGAGAGCCCCACCCCACTGTCACTGGCTTGTTCCTTTACTGTTACCTCCATGTTTACTGTCTACTGTTTACTAGTGTACTGTTTATGGGGTGCTAGCTTGGACAAGGCGCTGTGCAGAAGGCTGCAACAGTCTACTAACTAAAATGCACCTGTCTTTCCTTCCCTCTAGCCTGGGAGCACCCATCACGTGATGATAACTATGCAGTTCCTTCAGGATGACAGCCATCTTGACAGAGGCTGCACATCGTGTGTGCTCTGAAGTTCAGCACCAACTTTACTACTGAAAGTGGAGAGAGGACCCAATGAGGGCCCCAGAGCAACAGATGGGCTTTAGTCCAAAAAACAATACATTATGTGCTTTGTTCTGTCTTGATGCATCGTGGTGCTGGGAAAGAGAAGGTAGGAAGCTGGGTTGTGGATCGATTGGTAGTGTTTGCCTAGCATGCACAAAGCCTGGCTTTAAATCCCCAATGCTGCATCAAAGCAGATAGGGTAGTGCATACTCGTAATTCCAGCAATCCGGGAGACCTGAGGATCAGAAGTTGAAGGTCACCCCTGTCTATATAGCAAGTTTTGTTGCTAGTCTGGGATTCATGAGGTCTTGTCTCAAAAAGAAAATTGAGACAATATTCTCCAAGAACTTATCAAAATCTATCAGGGGGCAAAAGGGAGGGTCGGGGAGAGAAGGTGGGCTTGCATGAGTCTTTCCTCTTCCAGAGAGGCAAGGGACAGGTTACCTATTCCAGCCTGCAATCAAGACCAGTGAGGTGAGGCGGGCTTCTTTCCTGAAGGCCTTCTCAGGACCTTCACTACTAAAGAGAGATCCAGGAGGAGCCAGGTGGGGAAAGTTTGCAGAGCCTTGGCCTGGGAGCACCTTAGGGATGGACTCTGTACAGAGGAAGACAGGTCCTCCGCATTGCAGAGATTACACAGGCATCAAGATGGCTGCTGTCCTTGGTGCTTCGGGAAAGTAGTTTAGCCCAAAGGCTGATCCTTCAAAGGTTCAGAGGTTAATTTCTTAGACATGATCTACTAGTGAGCCTTGAGCTGGTCCCCTGACATGTGGCACACTGTGGTGGTGTCCTCTTTTTCCTCTGCTGCCCAGCTCTGACGAACGGTCAGAATGGCAGGATGCAATGGCCTGGAACCATTGGCGGGAGATGAATCCATTTATTTATTTTTTTTCCTTTGACAAAAAGCTCAAAACCAGCTACTTGAGGTGGTGCAAATGGACTAAAGAGGGGCCTGAAGGAAAACTCATGCATCTGGTCCTGAGTGGTTCTGCTTCCTCCGAGCTGAGCGTAGCCCAAGGCCTGGAACCCAGAACATGCTTCTGCTCTTTGCTTGGAGGCTGTCAAGATAATATGAGGCATTCTGTTTTGGTCCTTTGAACAGAGCCTCCAAGGGGAGAGACAGCAGCCCTGGTGAATGAGGTCAGTGACGCTGGCTGAGTGCCTGTAGTGGTGAATAACCATGGGGAGGGGGAAGCGTGCCTGCTCAGATTACATAATTAACTATTTCAGTCATCAGGAGGGCCCAGAGACCTTCTGGAGCAGAGAGAATGGCAGGCCCATAGCTTGAGGTTATATGCTATCAGATGAGTGTTTGGGGAATGTTCTAGAGGGCAGAGTGCACCTGTTCCAGAGGATATCGGGGCTCTTGGCTAGTAGAACCCGCACTGAGGTAGACAAATGCTGTATGTCCTTGTCAGGGTCATTATTGTGATGAAACACCGTGACCAAAAGCAAGAGGTAGAGGAGAGGGTTTATTTGGCTCATACTTCTACATCATAGACCAGGAAGTCAGGACAGGAACCCAAACAGGGCAGGAACCTGGAGGCAGGAGCTGATGCAGAGGCCATGGAGGGCGCTGCTTACTGGCTTGCTCCCCATGACATTCTGAGTCTGTTTTCTTATAGAACCCAGGGTCATCAGCCCAGGGATGGCACTACTAACCATGGGCTGTGCCCTTCCCCATGAATCACTAAGAAAATGCTCTACAAGTTTGCCTCTAGTCCAGTCTTATGGAGACATTTTCTTAATTGGGGTTCTCTCCTCTTGGGTGGCCCTATCTTGTGTCGTTGACATAAAATCAGCCAGCATGCTGTATGAAAGGATACTGATATTGATGAGGAAACTGAAGGAGCTGGCTTAGAAAGTCACGAGGAACCAAGGCAACCTGAGCAGTAGAGAATTCAAAGTGTATCAGAGTCACGCCTTGGGGGCTCAGCGGTTAAGAGCATATACTGAGTCCAGAGGGCCGAAGTTCCCTTTCCAGCAACCACACTGAGTGTGACACTTCCGAGGATACTGCCCTGCTGCCTGGAGTTAGGTCATCCCACCCCAAGTGTGATTCTCCTGAGTCACCTCGGTATCTCTCCCAGCCATGCTGTGCTCATCCCAGATAAACACTGTTAGTGGTAAGGCTTCCAGAAGGTTGTCAGGCCTACAGGAGCTGTGGATAGTGGGTAACTGTGACCTTGGAGAACCTGGGAGAAGGTTCATGGCATCGCAACAGCTTCTACCAACCGGCTCACACTTGCTAGACACCACCAGGGTTGTGTCACTTCAGATGGTTCACCGTAGAGCATGACTGCGCATTTGGAAACAAGCAAACAAATATTTATTATTGCTGTGAACTCAGCATCCAGCTTGAGGATCAGCTCAGGTTTTGGGGCTTGTGAAGTGAGTTCTTTTGCTGCTGAGCTGTCTTTCTGGCCCCAGTGGACCGACTATTCATCAGGGAGGTAAAGTGTCATAAACTGCACCAGGAGAGCAGGAAATCGGCAGAGGCCAGAGTGCTGACCGAGGCCCAGTCCATGTCCATGTCACTCTTCCTGTGAATCTGACCTGCTAATGTTCTCAGTTTTTCATCAGAGGGCTTATGTGACACAGCAGGTATCAGTGTTCATTTTGTCCCAAATTCTAAACTGTTAACTATTAAAGTGGCTCTATTAAGCTCCTGCTCATGGTGACTCACATCACTCATAACTCTAGTTCCAAGGGATCTGATAACCTTTCTGACCTTCTGGGTACCAGGCACACATGTGATGCACGTAGATATGCATGCAGGTACAACATTTAATACACAAATACACACACACACACACACACACACACACACACACACACAAACACTCAGATCTAAAAAACATATTTAAAAATTCATGCTTAGCTGAGGAATGGAGGACAGCATTAATAAACACCTTCAATCCCAGCAGCTGGACCTCTGAGTTCCAGGCCAGCCTGGCCTACAGATAAGAGTTCTGAGTTCCGGGCCAGCCTGGTCTACAGCCAAGATCACACAGAGCTCTGTCAAGTGACTGGCTGAGTCAAAGGCATCTAGTGAATGAGTGATGGGAACTTTCCCACCCCCCTCTCCCTCTGGGTCCTTTTCACTCCATCACACTGGCCACTCTTGCAGGGACACTTCTGGGAAGTTCATCAATGCATCACTGTAAGGCTGATGCTCCTGGCTTTTGCCTCCCACTCACCATTTAGCTACGATAAGTGGGCACTCAGAGGCCACATCCCAGTAGTAGGCTCTGCTACCCTTCATCTATGCTACTTGACAAGCTTTGTACAGGTTGTTCTGAGTCTTCTGGTCCAGAATAACTAACATTTGAGGTGTCCCCACCCCTGTATTAGGAAAATGTTACTGGCACAGACTCAGCAGAGTGCTAGCCCTGGGTTCAGTTCCCAGCATTATAAATCAGGCATAGTGGGACATACCAGTGATCTCAATACCTAGTGGGTGGAGACAGGAAGAGTGGGATATCAAGGCCATCAGCTACATGCTGAGTTGAAGGGCAGCCTGAGATTCATAAGTTCTTGTCTTAAATAGATAAATAAATAGGGATTTTTTTAAAAGGCCAAAGTGTTGGGCTTGGAGAGAGGATGACTCGGTGGTTAAGAGCACAGCACTTGAAGCTCTTGCCAAGAACCTGGGTTCAGTTCTCAATACAACATGATGGGTCACAGTGACTGTTAACTCCAGTTCCAGGGGATCCGACACCTTCTGGCCTCTTCAGGCATCTATACATGTAGACAAAACACTCATATACCTAAAATAAAATAATTCTAAGATAAAATAGACAGTAAAAAATCTGTAAGATGGGTATGGTGACACACATCTTTGGTCCCAGAAAGGCAGAGGCAGTTAGATTTCTGTGAGCTCAAGGTCAGCCTGTCCTACATAATGGGTTCTAGTCTAGCCAGGGCTATGTAGTGAAGAGACCCTGGGCAGTGGTGGGTGTTGCATACCTCTGATCTTAGTGCTCAGGAAACAAGAGGCAGGTAGAATTCTGTGAGTTCAAGGCCAGCCTGGTCTACAGAGCAAGTTTTAGGACAGCCAGGGCTACACAGACAAACCGTGTCTCAAAAAGCCAAAAACCAAAAATCAAATTTTAGATGATACAACTCTCGTTATTCAGCATTTCAACAGGTCAATTCTAAAATTAAAGCTATTCTCTAACATCACAAGGCTATATTTACACCCAAGAAAAGTAGTAACTCACAGTGTAATCTAGTATTCTAGTATTGTAAAGAGGTGTAAGGTGTCAAGCTCAAACTGGAGTTGTTATGTCTGCTGTAGTAAGAGGTTTCTGGCCTGGACTTTTGGGCCTAGCCTCAAGGCTTAGACCCGCAGACTCACAAACCCACAGAGACACATAGATGCTTATAATAGTTTCAGGCTGATCGGCCTCAGGCCCAGGCATATAACTTGCTAACTCTTTACTCTTACTCTAACCCATGACTCTTATCCTGTTCAGCCATGTGGCTTGGTACCTTTTCTCAGAGCAGCATAGTTGTCCTCTGTTTCTTCTGGCTTCTCTTTGGCTTTCTGCTTTGTTCTTCCTGTTCCCAGAGTTTTCTTAGTCTGGTAGCCCTGCCCACACTTCCTGTCTGCCTTTGGCCAATCATTGCTTTTTATAAAACTCATAGGCGGGACAGTTATTTACAATGGAACATCATCAATCCACTACAGTCAGCCCTAACCGACACACAAAGGCAGGAGGCTATGGGAGGGTTTGTACTATCACAGAGTGTGCTGCCAGAACCACCTCAGCCTCGCACAGAAAGTTCTTCTGCAAACACATCTAAGTGTTTGGCCTCCGGAGTGAGGCTGCTTTTACTGTCTGTTGCTTTGGCAACGGATTATCATCTTAATAATTATGATGGTGTCCTAGCAGGCAAGAAAAGCCCCTGGAACTAGAGTTTCGGATGGTTGTGAGCCACCATGTGGGTGGTGGGAACCAAACCCATGTCACAGATACTGTTAACCTCTGAGCCAACTCTTCAACTCCCTAAATTCTTTCATATTTATTGATTTATTTAGATATTGGATCTCACGATGTAGCCTAAACTGGCTTGGAGCTCAATCTGTAGACCAGGCTGGCCTCTAAATGACAGAGATCCACCTTCTTCTGCCTCCAAATGCTGGGATTAAAAGTCTGGGCCACCCCCCCCCATTTTCTGTACATTGGAAACATCCCCAATTATACCCCTGTGTTGCTGTGATTAAGTAAGTGGCACCATCTCAGGCATAAGTCACTTTTAAGTACTCCAAAAGCAACGGACTTCACACATGTGCAAAGAGTCTAAGACAAACTGCAAAGTGAAAATGACATGAACATGGTGGGCGAACCCTGGAGAGTCTGATTTATCTTGGTTTGGTTTTGGGGGGAGCAGGGTCTCTCCATGTAGTTCTTACTGTCCTGGGACTCACTTACGTAGACTAACTAGGCTGGCCTGCAACTCAGAGATCTGCCTGCCTTTGGCTCTTGAAGTGGTAAGATTAAAGGCACATGCCATCACATCATGCTCACTTTTTCTAGAAATTGGGGACATTCATAACAGAAAGGCTGCTTGTGGATGTGTATCTGGCAAGTCCGCTCAGCAGTCATCCCTGGGACCTGTAGAGTAGGAGAGATCCAACTTCCACAAGTTGGCCTCTGACCGTCATACTAGTGGGTTCCACCGTCTCACACAAAACAAATTTCCAAACAAAAGGAGTCAGAGAGGGTCTAGGGGTGTCACTCACGGTGCTAGAGGACCTTGGGTAGTTTCCATGTTTCTCTGGCCTTTATTTCCTAACCTAAACAGGCCTAAAAATACTTATCTTTCCTTTTATTTGGATTAAAAATGTACATGACCTGGTCCAGATGCTCAGGGGCTATGGGCACCGGGCCTCTGTTTATCAATCTGATGCAGATAGCTGAGTGGACTTGCCGGAGCACTTGATCTCCCCAGGGCATCCGTTTTCCCCACTTCAGATCGCCTTAATGCTGACGTGCCCCAGCTACAGGAGTGACGGCAGAGCGCGGGCTGAGGGGTGGGCGGGGCTTTGCAACATTCTTTTGATTGATGCGGAGCCGACCAATCACGGAGCAGAGGTTAAAAAAAAAAAAAAAAAACGGCGCCAGAAGCCAAAGCGCGCAGCTCCTGACAATTCGGGGCGCTGGGGCGCAGCGGCGGGCTGCCCACTTAGCTCTGTCGGCTTGGCGGGAGGAAGAGGCGCTTCGTGGTTGCTCCTCCCTCTTTCTTCAATGGATGGGTGTTATTTCAGTGAGGACCTCATTTTTACTGAGAACACCAGGAGTTAGAGCCACCAAAGGCGGCCCTCAGATACTGAGAACTGGAAAGTAGAATGTGAATTAGGCAACACACACATATTCTAATAGTTTTGCTAGAGGTGGTCATGGCACCAAACCATTAAAAATATTTATCGATTTGGCCCAGCTGGCTTAGCACGGAAGAAGTCCTGGTTTTGTCCTCAGCATCTTATAAATTGCGCTGTGGATTGCGCTTGTAATCCCCACACTTGGGAGCTGGAGGCAGAAAGATCAGTTCAAGGTCATCCTCAAAGTCTGAAGCCAGTCAAGGAAACTAAGATTGTTTTAAAGGGGTTGGTTGGGGGGAACCAGTTGTTTGGGGGATGGATGCTGGTGTGTGTGTGTGTTTGTGAAACGGACAATGTCTGTCTGCCATTTGTTTCTAAGTATTTTATGATTTAGTAACTACAGAGAGCCGGGTGAGGCAGTAACAGAGCTGTCTGCCTAAAGTGTGAGCTGCCACTTTCTGTTCAGTGATTCCTCCCCCCCCCCCCATCTACAGTGAGAGAACTTAGGACATTGTAATGTCACAAGCAGAGGGGAGCTTCCCTCACCCCCGAAACTGTCCTCAGTGGGAACATTCCCAGGTTTCTTCCGGGATCTCAGAGTTCCCTATTTTGCACTTTAGTCTGGTATCTTGGTGCCCTTCCCTAGGGCAGGTCAGAAAGTCTCCAGCAAAACCAGATGCAAACGGGAGTTCCTGTCTCCACCCTCCCCACAGGAATTTTGAAATTCGTCTTCTGACCATTGGACGCCCAGTGAGTCGTAAAATGAATGCCTGACTCGTAATCATCCTCTGAACTTTCTGGAAAATTTTTTTGGGGGGGGGGAGGGTTGGCTTGCAACTTTTAAAACAAGTGGGACATGGGACAAGGTCCTTGCCCTGTACCCAAAGGCAGTCTCCGTACTCCTTGAGTTTAAAGGCTTGCAATGGATCGTTTTTTTTTTCATACGAACCTTCATTTAAGGACTTCCCCACTGTTAATCCCACAGGGTCGGGTGCGGTTACCAATCTTATGACCGGGGACCCCAAATCTTTAAGAAACCAGGTTACGAAACTAGAATTGCGAGGCTCTGCAGTCCCCCTACGCTGCACGGTCCTATCCAGATGTCCCGCACCCCCATTCTAGGGATGCAAAGACAGCGCAAGCCGCGGGTCCCCGCACCAACCTCGGGGGCAACGCCCCGCGCTCCCCGCCCGGATACGTCTCCAGTCCCCGAGCCGCCAGCAACCCCCGAACGGTTCCGGCCCCGCGAGCTCCCGCGCGCCCCGAGGTCGGCGCAGACTCCGTAGAGGTCTTTGTGCGGAAGCCCTGCGGCGCAACTCAAATCTCCCGCGCTCGCACGGCGGTGGGCGGAGTCACCTCCAGCCAATGGGAAGCGCCGAACACGCCCACTCCCGAGCCCGCGGTTTCCCGGCCTTTTAAAAGGTTCTGAGACTGGTAGTCGGTGCTGTTCCCGGTTCCAGTCGCTCCGCTGCCTTCGGTTGCCGCTCTCGCTCGCCATGCTCTCCGTCCGCGTCCCGCTCGCCACCATCTCTGATCAGCAACAGCTGCGGGTGTCGCCGCTGAAGCGGCTCAGTCTGGCTGACAAGGAGAACACGGTGAGCGTAGGGAGAGAGCACGGGTGGGTGCCGGTGGTGGGTTCCCGGGTCCGGGGAAGGGTGGAGGGTTCTCACCGGCGCTCACGCACGCGTGTGTCCCTGCAGCCCCCCACCCTCAGCGCCACCCGCGTCCTGGCTAGCAAGGCTGCGAGAAGAATCCTCCAGGACTCGGCCGAGCTGGTGAGTGAGTGGCCCGTGTGAGGCTGTGGTGTGGGTCCCTGGAGCTGCCAGCAGAGGGCGGGCGACCCGCCGGTGGCGCCAAAACTGCATTGTCCCGGCTGTCTGCCTGCCTCTCCTCTTTTCCCGCCAAATTATCTCCTTAGAATGTTTCCCCATCTGGGGTCGGCCTGCCTGTCAGTACCTCCCTGTTAGGAGGATGACCGTAGCATGCAATGTGACAGCTAGCCGCACGAAATTGACATTGAAAGTATTTGATCTGAGAGACGCTAACAATTTACTTTGCGTCACTTGGCATTTCGGTGTGGTTATTTTTTCTTTCTCGCCTAACAGGAAAGTAAAGAATCTACTAGCCCCAGCGTTGAGGATGAGCCGTTATTGAGAGAAAATCCCCGCCGATTCGTTGTCTTTCCCATTGAATACCATGATATCTGGCAGATGTACAAGAAAGCTGAGGCCTCCTTCTGGACGGCTGAGGAGGTAATCATTGAGGGTTTGGTGTAAAATGAGGCTCCTGCATGGTCATGGTAACCTTTAACATACACCCGGATTAATCTTGGGAATGGTTACTCTTACAGAGCTGTTTTCATGAACAAAGGGAATCTGGATGGGGTAGGGGACTTTAAGTTTTAAAGGGTGTGGTGTGTATGTATGTGTGAGAGAGAAACTCCTGCATACCTTGTAAAATTGTGAACTTCTAAACTTCAGGTGGACCTTTCCAAGGACATTCAGCACTGGGAATCTCTGAAACCCGACGAGAGACATTTTATATCTCATGTTCTGGCTTTCTTTGCAGCGAGTGATGGCATAGTCAATGAGAACTTGGTGAGTTTGCCTGACATACTTGTAATTAAAGATAGAGAACTGGTGTTTGACTTTATTTTATGCGGTGAATGGTGGCTGGAGAGATGGCATCACTTGGTGGTTAACATACTTCCTGCTTGGGACTCCAGCTCAGGGGATCTGACAGCTCATACTGGTCTCCTTGGGCATTTGCCTGTACATGCACATACCCATTCAAAAGCATACACAAGTAAAATAAAATCTTTAAGAACTATGAATGTGTATGTTAGCATTTTCCTGGAGAGTGATTCGGGTTAAGGGTACTTGCTGTAACTCAATTCCCATTGGATCTGACATCCTTTTCCAGTGCATAGACATACATGTAGGCAAAACATGTATGCATATTAAGAAGCAGTTTTAGCTGGCTGGTGGTGCATTCCCCGGGCGAATCTCTGAGTTCAAGACCAGCCTGGTCTACAAAGCAAATTCTGGGACAGCCAGGACTGTTAGGCAGAGAAACCCTGGAAATTAGCCAAGATGGCCTCATACTCAGGACTCCTGCTTGAAGGGTGCCTGAGGGTTGGGATTTGTCTCGGCATGTTCAAAGAGGAGGTGATGCAACCAGTAGTTTTTCAGGTTTAATTTTGGTTTATTTTGTTACCACTAGGTGGAGCGATTTAGCCAAGAAGTTCAAGTTACAGAGGCTCGCTGTTTCTATGGCTTCCAAATTGCCATGGAAAACATACATTCTGAGATGTACAGTCTCCTTATTGACACTTATATTAAAGATTCTAAAGAGAGGTGAGTATCCACGTGGTAAACTAAGATACTCAAGACTCCTTAAGTTCCTTTATGTTAAGTATTTTTGATCATAAAGGAAGCATGGGCAGAATGACCAAGACCATATTTCTAGTACCTTTTGTCATGACTGCTTTGAGTGAAGGGCCTAAATTCAGTTTATTGCTTTTTCACTGAATTAAGGTCTAGTCTGTAATCTCTGCAACAGCATTCCCAAGAGTTCAAGGGACAGTCAGATGAGCTACTGTCTCTAAAAGCAAACCAGGGTCTGGAGAGTTCTTGGTAGCTCTTCCAAAATGACCTACCTAGTTTGGTTCCTAGCCCCCACAGGGCAGGTTGGGGCAGCTCACAACAGTTTTAACACCAATTACAGGGGATACCATGCTCCCTGCTGGTTCCCACAGGCACTGCATGCATATGGTGCAAAGATACCTTAAGGCATACGTTCATGCATAAATTAAATGTGGCTACTTGGCTGAAGAGATGGCTGGATGGCTAAGAGCACCAGCTGCTCCTCTGGAGGTCCTGAGTTCAGTACATAAATGTGGTTAAAGTGATTATAAATGGAGTTGAACTGAGGGGAATTACATATTTCGTTTTAGACCAGTCTAGTGGAATATTACTCTATATTAGGGGATTATAGGAGGGCTTTTGTGCTATGGAGGTAGAGAACAGGAAGTTGGGGTTAGAGTGGCCAGTCAGCCTCAGAGCGGAAAGCCCATGTGGAACAGAAGTGTGAACCAGGCCTATGCTCCAGCTATTCTGCCAGGAGTCTATGCTACAATTCATGCTATGCTTCTGCCTACAGGGAATATCTCTTCAACGCTATTGAAACAATGCCTTGTGTAAAGAAGAAGGCTGACTGGGCCTTGCGTTGGATCGGGGACAAGGAGGCTACATACGGTAAGGCCATATTTTCTTCCTTAAGCCCAAACTTGACTGTCCAAGGAATGTCACTGGATTGTTGGCACATGCTAAGAATACCAAGCCCTCACTAGGAACATTTTGTTACTGACTTACTAGGAGAGCGTGTTGTGGCCTTTGCTGCCGTGGAAGGGATCTTCTTTTCTGGCTCTTTTGCATCAATATTCTGGCTCAAGAAACGGGGACTGATGCCTGGCCTTACGTTTTCCAATGAGCTTATTAGCAGAGATGAGGTAAGTCTGAAATAACTGACTGTGGCTCTTAGATATGTCCTCTTGTGATTACTGACAGGGACTTGAGAAATGAGGTGTAGCAGCTTTGAAAGGAAGCATTTATGTGTGACAGAAAGGAGTTGTTGCCCAGCTGGGGTTACAGATGGTTGTGAAGTCACAATTGCAGGTGCTGGGGACTGAACCAGGCTCCTACAAGAGCAGTAAATGCTCCTCATGACTGCTGAGCCATCTCAGGGATCCAACCCGCGGTTTCATGCTTGCTAGGCACGTCCTCTGCCACTGAACCACATTCCCAGCCTGTGTCCACATTTACTGTGTGGATTCAATCAGACATATACTCAGAAAGGGATAAAATGCCTTAAGTAATGTATTGAAACCACTTGTATACTTAGTACATATTCCTATTATTCTGTAGACTTGACTGCATGAGCCAAAAGCTCAGTAGGACTTTTAGGCTATCGTAAGTGATCCTTTGTATAGTCAATTGGTAAGGCCCCTGGTGAGGTAAGCGTTTCCTTGGGCTCTGTAGGTTCTTGGAGTAGACTGAGGAAAGACAGAAGAAAGTGTCTATGCTTAATAGTTTGTCCAATCTGGAAAGCAAGGAGCAGGAACCCCACCACCCTGGGCTCAGTGGGCAGGCAGGAGATCATCTTTCTGTGTAGAAAGATGATCCTTGAGACTTAATGGGGCATATGCTAAGAGTCGCTGATTTACCTCATTTGAAATCGTACCTAATTCCTGAGTTCTAAAAGCTAACTGACCCTCCTTGTTAAGGAGAACTGGAGCTTGAGGCTGTGTGGAGATACTTGAGCAAATATAAGCCTCTTTGGGTATCAGAAGGGTAAAAATCTGGCCCTATGCTATAGTAGGTGGCAGCCTTGAGGGCCTTGAGTTGGGATAGCCTACTCTTAGGCATCATAATTGGCAGTTAGACACCCGATTTTCTTTTCTTTTTTTGTTTCTGATTTTTAAAACAACTCTGTGTAACAGCCCTGACTCTTGTGGAATCACTCTGTAGATCAGGATTTTTAAAACAACTCTGTGTAACAGCCCTGACTCTTGTGGAATCACTCTGTAGACCAGGCTGGCCTCACAGAGATCTGCCTGCCTCTGCCTCCCCCAAGAGCTGGGATTAAAGATGTGTGACACCACGCTCAGGCCACCTGCCTTATTTGGTGTTTTGTTTTTTGGCAGTTCCTGGCTGGCCTGGAACAATATAGGCCAAGCTGGCCTCAAACTGAAGGGTGATAATGCAGGTATATACCACCGTGCCAGACTTACGTGGCTTCCTTTTGACATGTGCTCTTAGTGTGGCCAGACAAGTTACATGAGCCTGCAAAGACAGATAGAGCAATTTTAATCCACACATGCGAACGGTAGGAATCTTCACCCCCTTGAACTTTGAACTTTCCCTTTCAGGGTTTACACTGTGACTTTGCCTGCCTGATGTTCAAGCACCTGGTACACAAGCCATCAGAGCAGAGAGTAACGGAAATAATTACCAATGCAGTGAGGATAGAACAGGTAGGTGACGTGAGCGGGCTGCTCTTTGCACCTGCTGGAGGGGTCCTTGGCCTTCAGGGTGCTCAAGCTTTGCTCTCCCTTTAGGAGTTCCTCACAGAGGCCTTGCCTGTGAAGCTCATCGGGATGAACTGCACTTTGATGAAACAGTACATTGAATTCGTGGCTGACAGGCTTATGCTGGAGCTGGGTTTTAACAAGGTAAGGCATCATTTATATTGCCTTCCCTCCCAACCCCCCCTTTTTAAAGCTTCTTTTCAGCATTTATATCTTGGTGTGACTTTCAGATTTTCAAAGTAGAAAATCCGTTTGACTTCATGGAGAATATCTCATTAGAAGGGAAAACAAACTTCTTCGAGAAGCGAGTAGGCGAGTATCAGAGGATGGGGGTGATGTCCAGTTCAACAGAGAATTCTTTTACCTTGGATGCTGACTTCTAAAGTGACTGCTCTTTGCCGAGCACCCTTTTCCACTTGTCATTAAAAAAAAATCAGCAACACCATTAATTGACATTAAATTTGTTAACCGAGTGTCTAAAAACTGACACTACCTCAGTTGATCGTTTTTTTTTTTTAACGAGTCGTGTCAGAAGAAAGGATGTTTAATACAAAAGGTACTTGGATTCTTGGGGGAGATCCTGTCCTTGGCATTTGGGAGTAGTTTGGTCACCTTTAGCCTCAAAGCACTAATAGCATTGATCCAGGCTTTATGAGAGGTGACCCTCCAGCAGGCAGAGCAAACAGTTGTCACAGAGCTGTTTAAAGATGTCAGCCTCGTTCACTGCTTCCTGCGGACTTTAAGAGTTTACCCAACATTTGTAAATAAAGCTGGCACTTTACACACAAACAGTACTGTCAAGGAGGAAAGCCCGGTCTGTTTGGTTCTGTTTACCACTGATGCCAGCCGATTAAAATCTAAGTTGACTAAGAAGTTAGCATTGTGTAAACATGTCATTTCCAAGCTTCCTGTTCTTAAGTGGATTGAAGCGCATCACCATCTTTGGAGTCCTGTGCAATCTAGGTGTTAGCTCGCTGGTGCCAGTCATGTACAGGTGTCTGTTAACCCAGAGATCAGGGTATTTCCTGTTTCATAGAACTTCCAACTCTAAGTCACTAGAAATTTAGGTGTGATTTGAGACACTTGCTGGTGGTGCACCAGGCCCAGTGTTTATATGAAAAACAGTATTTTTTTTTTTTGCCCCATTTCTAGTTAGTGCGGAGTCTTTTGAAAGGGCTTTGTAGATAGGATATTGGATTGTGAACCCTGCGTCCTGATTTTTGTCAGTGGTAAAGCCAGGGCTGAAATTGGCTCTCCTAAAAGGTGCACATTTTTGATTGTGTGAATGGGTACTATTGAAATGTGATCCATTAATTCTAACTAGGCCTAGAACTTGCTGTATAGACCAGGTTAGCCTCTTGAACTTGCCTCTGTCTCCCCAATTCAGGGATTAAGGTTTGTGCCACCATACCTGTCATTAGGTGGTGAATTCATAAACACTGGAAACCAGTATTATATGGGCTGTTAATGTGTGTTCTGTTCAGATTGTTAGGCTGAAAGACAGATCAATAGATAACAGATAACAGCCAGTACAAATTAATCTGTTTTGTGTTTAGAGAACAAAAATCTAAGAATTCACCTAGTGAGTCTGAAGTCAGTTGGGGTACATTGTTGTCTTAACCAAACAGCAAAGCAAGTGTCTGTGGCCTGGAGTAATTAATTCACATTGATCTCTAGCCTCTTTAACTGGTGCTGTTCTGTAGCAGCCATTAACCCCTGATCTGTTTTCTTTATTGTATTTCTGTAATATGAGACCCTTTGTACCTTTTAAATTATTGTTACCTAAAGTTAATAAACTCAAAATTACATTGTACACGAGTGTTAAATGATTTATCCAAACTGTTCTTAGTGTCAATTTTGGGGGTAAAAATTACATTTTGATGTTAGGTTCTTATTGAAGCTCTTTGTCAGTTCTTAGGAAGAGTTTCATCTTTTCTTACATAGGACACATAGGAGATAGATGTACCCTGCCTGGGCTGCTGTGTATGGGGACTGGTGCCATGTCTACAGCCCAGGATGGCTTCAGCTTCTTGAATGCTGGAATTACAGATGTGCCACCATGCCTCACTTGGGGCATGGAGGCAGTAAAATGGTCCAGGAGTGGCATTGAACTCCAGATGTTGAGCTTATTCTGACAACCTTGGCTAGGCCAGTTGCTCATCTCAAGGCATCCAGCTACAGGGCTTCTAAGAGAGTCTGACCCTCCATCTAGTATAATCTGGGTTCAGGCTAGTCTCTGTCACAGGTCCTTGTCTCCTCACATTTCTGTAGCTCCTGTGAACTGAAATATTGTCAAACCAGCCATTCCTGAGGGCCATGTCACTGCTGTGTCACGGGTTCAGGCTTTGCTGTGGGGCCATGACCCAGAAGTCCCTCCCTAGGGAATTTGCTGAGTGTCTAAGAAAGTCATATCAAAGGGATAGAGAAGACCACATCGATTTCTCCACACTGTTGCAATGGGGTTTCTTGGTCCCAGGCGGCCAGAGGCCCAGAGGCCCAGACCTCAGACCTGTGCGCCAGACCCATTAGCCACTAGCTGCTGTTGCTCGGACCCTTAGAAATGACTCAAATGCTTATATTAAGTTCATGCTGTTTGGCCTATGGCTCAGGCACATTGCTAGCTTGCTCTTACATCTTAAATCAACCCATTTCCATTAATCTGTCTGCCACTTGGCCCATGGCTCACCTGTGTTCCTTACATGTTGCTCCTTGGGCAGCTTGCTCGATCTGCCTAACTGCTCTGCTTCTACCTAGGCTCTGATTTCTCCTCCTACTTCTATGGTGCCCGTCATGACCCTAAACAGCTCCTTTATTTAAAGATTGCTATTCACAGTATACAGAAAGGCATTCCCACATCACCACATCATGTCTAGGGAGGTGATGGGGTTCCTATGAGCTCTCGACACCTAGGTACAGCCTAGCATAAGGAAGGATAAGTGACGGGTGAAGTGTTTGGACACAAGACCATGTCAACTGACTGGAAAACTAGGTCATAGTATAAATCTTATGCTGTAGAAGAAGGGCCACTTTATTTGGACTGACCTTGGGTGCACCTGGGGAGATCTTATGCGTTTGAATCTGGAAGAAATGGGGCTCCCTGGCATAGCGTTCCAAAGGAACGTTCAGTGTGGGATGTGTGTTTGTGTGTTTTTGGCTTTGTGCAAGCTCCAGATAAGTTTATATATGGTTCTGTTTCACTGTATGAGGCCTTGTCTGCCTGAGGTAGAGCCTTGCCTGCTGACAGCTAACCTGTGAAACCTGTCCCTCTGTCCTACTGGGAATTGCTGTGGCCATTAAGAGTACTTTTTGTGAAAACAAGATGATTTGCTGATACCATTTGGCTGATGGGCTTCCTCAATCTCAGTGTTATTGGGGACCAGTGGCCTTACTGTTAGTCTGGAATTCTTGGTGATGGTTTTGCTTAGCAAGATGAAGATGTTCCAGGCCATGAATATAAGTGGCCTCGGGGTTGTATGGGCTCTTTAGATGAGATAGCCCCCAGAATAGATACCATCTCGGTGTCTGGGCATCACAGACATAGTGATGGGCAGCCCTGGATCTGCTTTGCACCTCTGGGTTGATGTGGCAGTTTTCAGACAGCAGCGGTGATTGATGAAGGTGTTAGATTTTATTTCTATGAGCTCATTTAGAATGTGAGAGACAGCCACAGGTGACAGGCTGCTTGGCAGGAAGAAAGTGGATTCTATGCAATGAAGCCTCTTCTCTTTTTCTGTTCTTTCTGCCTTTGACTATTAGACATTTTGCATAGGAAAAAAAAAAAAAAACTGGTCTGTTTATGACAACTCTTGAGGGACTATGGAGGCCTCAAAGATTACAGTTGGTGGGGAAGGGAATCCAAAAGAACTAGGGGTCTGTACCTTCCTGTTTTCCTTTGTGAAAATGACCAGAAAAAAAAGCACAGAACCTTCTTTTCCAAGGAGTTTCTGGGTGCTGAACCTCTGGGGACTTGGCACGGAACCTCCACCTCCATACCCTCTTCTCTGATTCTGAGACAGGGCCTGAAACTCGCCATGCAGACATGAGACTGCTTTCTAGTCTGCTCCTGTTTCTCGTAGGTGAACAGTAGGCTGCATCTGCTTCTGGGGTGCTTCTGCCACCTTCTCATCCCAGCTGTCAGTGGCTACAAGGAGTGGCAAGCCTGATGTCCTGCCAGGCCAGAGAGGAGACACTGGCCTTAGGTGTTGAAATCCTGATCATTTCTCAAGTGAACAGCTTTGCAATAGAGCCACCAAGCGCAAACACTGAGTGTATGTCCCTAAGGGAAGTAGACCAGCTCGGAATCACTGTCTCTAGAATTTGCTAGGAAAATCTCCGCTTTTTTTCTCACATTTTCAGAGTAGACCCGTCAAGGGATGCCTCACTTGGGTGTCCTACAGGCATGACCTAAATTGGACCCAGTTCTGCTTAACTCTCATACCCTGATTCCCAGTTCAAAGACAAGCCCGGCCCAGGCTAAGGAGGTAATCCAGGTCTCACTGACATGCTGTTTTACCTGTGGCCAGGAGAGGGAGCGCCTGCCTTCCAATGTACCTCACCTGATTGTCCTCACGGTCAGGCCACTATGTTACATGACCACCCCCCCCCACCCCCGCTCTCCATCACTGCTGAGTGCAGGGGTTTTACCCACCCCGTCTGGAGTCTCCCTGATCAGAGCTGCTTCACCCTGCCCACTCTGTTTCTCATTGACCCTGTCTGTCTGTCCCTACCACATTGGTTGTAAGCTCTCAACCCTTCAGGCTCCAATTTAGAGACCACTAGGCACCTTCCCAGACCTAGGCAGGCCAAGTCAGCCCTTTCTGTAACCTCTGGGTCTTTAACGATGTAGATCTGAATTTATGGAAAAGCTTCTCTTTACACATTTTTGAATGGCTCAGGGAGGGGATGAGTGGCCTGGGAAGGCTGCTGTGTCCGATTCAACATGAGGATCACATTACACGGACCAACTGAAGTTGTGAGTACAGAGCCCTCTGCACCTGAGTGCCAAGGTGGTAGGTTCTCAGGCTTCTTCCCTTGCTCCCCTGTTCTCTCCCATCCTGGCTGTCCCCAGAAGCTGTGGATACCTGCTGTACACCCATGGCTGTCATCTCTCTATTTTCAGGTCTGCTATGGCAGTCCATCAACCTGCAATGTGTCTGGAAACGGGATCATCATCAGATCACGGGGCCAGGAAGCTTAAGGGAAGGCAGAATCCCTGTACACTCTGGCTTTCCTTCCTGCACGTGTCCCTCTGTCCTGAGTCAGGCCTGTACTGGGTCCATAGTTGGAGGGATTATGATAGTCAGCCTCTTCCTCTGCTCTTGCTAATGTGATTTATTCCGTTTTCAATTTTCCTGGGAACCAGGGTTTGTGCACATCTGCATATATGATGGGACCAGGAAGTGAGCTTTATGGAACTGTTGGCAGCGCATCGTTTGACACCCCTGTGCTTTGCCAGATTCTTGGGATCTTGGGACACAGCTCCAGCTGCAGACTTATGTCCTAACACTCAGCTTCTGGGCCCCAAACACAACTAACCTTACTATTCTGGCCCTTTAGTGATCTCCACCAAATTGTCTGGCTTGTAGGTGGAACTGCTATTTTTAGTAGTTGAATTGTTGAAACATTGGAAAGTCTCTACTTCCTTCAGAAGGGAAAGCTTCCAGAAGCATTTATATCTTTACTTCTGTAGGATTCTAGAGGTCATCTTTACCTAGGGAGAGTCAGCAAGTGTGTGTGGGAGAAGGTTGTCTTGTGGGAAAGACCCAGAGTATCAATCAGCACTCATGCAAACGCTATGGGGGTGGGGAGTTGGGGAGTGTAGGGGGGAATTGGGAGGTGTGTGAGTTCATCGCTCAGGCTGGAGTGTGGAGGCACTGGCTGATGGTGACTGTTGTGTAGCCCTACCTGACCTGGAACTCACTCTATAGACCAGGCTGGCTAGAACTCACAGACATGACTTTGAAAACTAGCTCAAGCAGAGTAGAGTCCTCAGGGCTGCTGTAGGGTTCAGAGGGAGATGGATGGTCTCTCTGTTGGTAAGTAGAAATCTGTGCAAGAGGAAGGTTGGAATATGTTCGGTGTCTAAGGTACCAGGTGGGCTAGGGGACGGGGCCAGGTCTGAAGGGTCTGCAGTACTCTCCTAAATTTGCTTCTGTTGCTGTGATAGAACACTTAAGACGAAAAGCAATGTAGGAGAGAAAGGGGTTTGTTTCATTTTATTACAATCTCAGGTTATTATCCATTGTTGTGTGGAAGTCAAGGCAGAAAGTTCTAGTTAGCTACTTCACATCCAATCAGGACCACAAGAATTGAGGGCATTTGCTTGCTTGTGGAGTTGGAAGTTTCTCTGTCCCGCCCAGCCAGTCCCACAGCCACTTATGAAATAATCCCTAGATTATAATATTATAGTAACTGCTGGGCCAATAGTTCAGGCGTTTTACTCTCCTCTTACGCTTAAATTAACCCATAATTCTTATCTGTGTTTAGCCACATGGCTTGGTATCTTTTCTCAATACAGCATTCTCATCTTGCTTTCTTTGTGCCTGGCTGGCATCTGCTCTCTGCCTTCCTCTTCCCAGAATTCTCCTAGTCTGGTCACCCCACCTGTACTTCCTGCTTGACTACTGACCAATCAGAGTTTTATTAAACCAATATGAGTAACAAATCTTTACCATGTACAAGAGCATTATCCCACATGCTTGTTTGAACTCAGCTCCACTTCTCTGTTCTTAGACAGATCAGGACTCTTTCCCTAGGGAATGGTACCACCCATAGTAGGCTGGTTCTTCCCATTCAATTAACCTAATTAAGATAGCCCTCCATGGATGTACCCACAGGTCAACCCAACAAACTGTCTGGCATGTAGGGGGCTGTTCTCATTTTTAGTAGCTGGATTGCTGACATATTGGAAAGATAATCTGTCACTGAAACTCTCTTCCCAAGATAATTCCATATTGTGTTAAATGTATAGTTAAAACTAACCTTGCAAGGACTATACAGCTCCAGAGAATGGCACTATCAGATTTTCATTTCATAGAAGGTCTCTGCCTTGTTTTTTATTTTGGTTTCATTTGGTTGGTTTCTTTTTCTTCCTTTCTCTCTTTCCTTTTAATTTATTATGTATATAGGGTTTTGCCTGCACATCAGAAAAGGGCATTAGATCCCTTATAGATGGCTGTGAGTCACTGTGTGGTTGCCGGAAATTGAACTCAGGATCTTTAGGAAGAGCAGTCAATGCTCTTAACTCTGAGCCATCTCTCCAGCCCCTGGTTGGTTGGTTTTTCAAGACAGGGTTTCTCTGTGTAGCCCTGGCTGTCCTGGAACTCACTTTGTAGACCAGGCTGGCCTCAAACTCAGAGAGCTGCCTGCCTCTGACCCCTGAATGCTGGGATCAAAGGCAAGCACCAGCACAACTGGCTTGTCGTTCTTGTTTTTGAGACGGTCTTGTTTAGTCGTGGAACTCAGCCTGGTGTTGAACTTACTATGTAGCTGGCCATGACCTTGAACATCTGGTTCTCATGCCTCCACCTCAGTAGTAGTAGAATTACAAGCGTATCTCACCATGTCTAATCCATATGGTGCCAAGGACTGAAACCAATGCTTCAAGCATGCTAGGCAAGCACTCTGTTGACTGAGATATATCTTCAGCTCACAAGCTCAATTTTTATGTGGAGACCAGCTGTGTATCATAAGCAAGTCACTTCGCCATGTTCAAGGCACTTTCCTGGACTCTGGTCTCTTTTGCTTCATTTGTCATATTTGAAATGCTTGCAGCTCTCACACTGACTTCCTGCCTCTTCCAATAGTTCATCGTCTTACTCCACAGTATTCATCATACTGGATTGCAGAGGGGCAAGCTGGAAGCCAAGGCCAACACTGATGAAATTGGCCAGTGCTCTAGAGCCAGTCCTTGGGGAATAGAGGTCTCAGAATGAAGGTTCCATCAAGGTGGCGTTGCCCCTGCAGAACTTAGAGGCATCTTTGGTCTGCAGGTGCGGTATGTTCTTCTCTAGTACCTTGGTACAAGAGGCCGTGCATGACACTGTGAAGTCTGTGGAGGATCAGAACTATGGTTTCGTAACTCAGACACCGCCTGGTGCCTGAGAGCCATTTCATTAAATGTCATGTGGATTCAAAATAGAATTGTATCTCTGAGACAAAGCGCATTGAGCCAGGAGCCAGCATAGGTTTGGAACAGGCAACATCTCACTGGAGCAGGGACCGCAAGCGGAAAGCCGCTGTCTGGAGACTGGCCCACTCCATTCTTCTCTCTGTTCACATCTGTCTGGAGACTGGCCCACTCCATTCTTCTCTCTGTTCACATCTGTCTGGCCTTCCTAGATTTGGCAGGTGACCTCAGAGCCTGGGGTCTGCAGTGGGGCAGAGGCAGGTAGGGTTAAGGAGGACAGGCCCACCGTCATACTCAGATATGACTGCAGCTGAGGGTGCTCCCTCACCACAGCTGAGTGCTCTCATTATTCCCTACTCCCCCAGGTGGATCCTCAATGGCCTCTAGGGAGATTCTCCAGGATGAGGGGCATGGATCTGAGGCCACACAGCTAATGAGAAGCAGAGATGCTTTGAACATAAGCTCAAGGCTTCAAGCCCAGCTCTTTTCTTAGCCCGAGATGCCGCTGTCCCTGAGCACCTTGCTTGGACTAGAGAGTCTACCTGAAAGGCATGAGTGGATTTGATTAGAATGCTCGGGGGAGAGATTTTTGTCTGCCATTTTGAAGGCTTCTTTATAATTTTAATGTGTGTCATAAGGTGTGGATGAAAAGAATGGTCTTATGTCTGCCCTCTGTCCCCAATCTGCTGTCCATCCAGTCAGTCATTGTGGGAGAGGGGGGCTGTTAGCCCGGACTCTGCAGTTTAGAGTGCTCCCCCACCACAGCTGAGTACTCCTCATTCTGTCTCAGCCAAGTGCTTCTCTACTGCCTCAGATAAGTGCTCCTCCCTCCCCCCTTTCCCAGGTGAGTGCTCCTTCCTCCCCTCTGTCCCAGTGAGTGCTCCTCCCTCCCCTCTGTTCCAGTGAGTGCTCCTCCCTCCCCCCTTTCCCAGGTGAGTACTTCTCCCTCCCCTCTGACCCAGTGAGTGCTCCTTCCTCCCCTCTGTCCCAGTGAGTGCTCCTCCCTTCCCCCTGCCCCTGAATTATTATTATTTTTTGACTTTTCTTTTTTTGAGACAAGGTTTCTCTATATAATCTTGAATAGTCAGAAACTCACTATGTAGATTAGGCTGGCCTAGAACTCCGAGATCCACCTGGCTTTGCCTCCTGAGTGCTGAGATTAAGGTGTGTGCCAACAGGCCTAGGGTTTCCAGTGTTGCATGCGTGTGTGTGTGTGTGTGTGTGTGTGTGTGTGTGTGTGCATGTGCACACACACATGCATATGTGCCTGTGTGCTTATAATATGTGTGGCATGCATGTGTGTGTATAGAATGGAAGCCTAAAGTTGACACTGGATGTGCCCACTGATCTCTGTCCACCTTACACACTGAGGCAGGGTCTGTCACTAAACCTGAGCTCATTCTTTGGGCCGAGGCACTTTCTCTGGAGACCCTGTGTACTGCTCACATGCTGGGATATTGTGGGCCACTATGCCTACCTGGCTTTTCCTGGCTTCTGGGGCTCTGGACTCAGGTCCTTGTGCTGTCTGGCCAGCGCTCTACCTGCTCGCTCATCTCACTGGCTCCCAGTGTACTTCACTTTCAGGAGCTGCTTCCCAATCTGTCATCTCCTGATAGATTTCTCCCTTCATGCCTCAGTTGCATCAGCTTGGGTTTTCTTGTCTCTGCCCCCCTGCTCCATATCTCCTCTTAATGCTCCTGCTTCCTGGATGGCTGGTTTAATCATTTTTTGTTTGTTTAATTGACAATAAGAGGCTCAGTGGATGTTCCCATCCATTCTTATGACATCCTCACCAGTTGTCACCTACTACATGCTTTTCCTGTCCTTTTCTCCTTTCTATTCTGCTGGTCCTTTGGCAGCTGTGTAGGCTCCTGCCGCTTGCCTTTCCCTCCTCTGCCATCTTTGTCTAAGGACGGTGACTGAGCAGGGGCTGCGCCCTACAGACACCCCGTGCACTCACTGTTACACTGAAGTTACATAGACAGTTTCGGAGTTACCCCATGATGATGTGGGTGCTGGGAACAGAATGTACATCTGGGTTAGAGAGTAGTATGTGCTCTTAGCTGCTGAGCCGTCCTCCAGCTGTGTCTTTTATCAGGGCTCCCCAGCTTGAAACCCATACGTTTCTGTGTGCAACAGCTGGATCCTCCTCTCACCCCATTGTGGTTCCTGGAATGATGTCATACCATGGCCTGCTCGGGCTGTTCTGCTAATGCCAGATCAGCCCCTTCAGATCTCACTTGCACAGGCTTTTCTTCCTCATGGGTGTGTCTATGAGAGTGCAGAGGCTAGCTCATGTGGTCAGCATGTGTTTGACTTTGAAAGAAATTGTAGGATTGCACCATCTTACATGCCTAGAGGCATATGACAAGCCTGTGAGGGTTCTGGTGCCTTCACATCTGTGCCAACAATGGTGTGGCAAGACTTAGATTTATCCTAGTGGGTGGCTAGCATGTTCTCTGGCCGTTTTCATTTGAGACAGCTGTCAATGAACATCTTTTCCACAGCTGATTTTTCATGGTTGTGCTCTCTAGTTTGACACAAGCTAGGGTCACTGGAGAGGAGGGACCTTCAGCTGAGAAAATACCTCTGTACAATAAAGTGAGCAAGCCTCTAGGGCATTTTCTTAATTACTGATTGATAAGGGAAGGCCCAGCCCATTGTGGGTGTAGCCACCTCTGGGCAGGTGACCCTGGGTTCTATAAGTAAGTAGGCTGAACAAGCCTTGGGGAGCAAGCCCATAAGCATCACACCACCATGGCCTCTGCGTCAGCTCCTGCCTCCAGGTTCCTGCCCCGCTTGAGTTCCTGTCCTGACTTCCTTCAGTGATGGACTGTAGTGTGGAAGTGTAAGCCCAATAAACCCTTTCCTCCCCAAGGTGCTTTTAGCTATGATGTGTAACCACAGCATTAGTCACCCTAAGAACTCCTGACTCTCCTCCTGCCTCCAAATGCTGGGGTATGAATTTATGTGGCAGTGTGGATCTAACCCAGAGTTTAGTGTATGCTAGGCATACGCTCTGCCAACTGAGCTCCAGTCCCAAACTTTCCATTTCTGGGCTAATTATTGGCTTTCTGAGCTTTGGTTTCCTTCTCTGTGAAATGAGTCACACAGAGCCCCTGTAACAATGCCCACACTGGCAAAGGCTTCCTTCCTGTTAGCCTGTTGCATCCGTGGTCATCTTCTTTGCCTTCCCAGTGAGTAACTAGCTCTTTCCCAGGAAGCCCGGGAGTGAGGTCAGGGAGGGGGACCTGTTGTAGACTTATTTTAAGGTGTGTTACTTTTGTTTATACTGCATTTGTTTAACTCTATGAAGCTGGGTTACTGTGCCTGTCTACAACACTTGATGGTCTAATAAAGAGCTGAACGGCCAATAGTGAGGCAGGGGAAAGGAGAGGCGGGGCAGAGAGAATAAATAGAAGGAATCTGGAAGGATAAGAAAGTAGCCAGAGGAGGAGGACCCCAGGGGCCAGCTACACAGCAAACTTTGGAGTAAGAAACAGCGGAAGATATACAGGAATAGAAAAGGAGAAAACCCAGAGGTAAAAAGTAAACCGTTAAAAAAAGAAAAACTGGCAAGAAACAAGCCAAGCTAAGGCCAGGCATTTATAAGTAAGAATAAGAATCCATGTATGTTTATTTGGGAGCTGGGAGGCAGGACCCCTAAAAGAGCAAAAACAATTAACAGGGCCCTGACCCTTCACTGCAGCCTTTGGTGCAGGATAGGAAGAGGTGACAATAAGGGGCCTGTGCAGGGAAGAGCATTCCTTGATGCGGTGTCTGGTGGAAACCTCTCACCACTGAAGAGTCAAGAACTTCTTCACAATGAACAACACTTACTGTGACATTCATTGGTATGGCAACAGTGTTCTTTTAGAGAGAGATTGTCAAATAAAAATGTTAAAATATCCAGGCAGTGATGATGCAGACCTTTAATCCCAGCACTTGAGAGGCAGAGGCAGGCAGATCTCTGTGGGTTTGAGGCCAGTCTGGTCTACAGAGAGTGAGCTCTAAGACAGCCACACAGAGAAACCCTGTCTGGAAAAGCAAAACAAACAAAAAGTTATAAATAGCAATGGACCACGTTTAAGGTCTGAGCATAAACATTTTTTTGAAAATGGTCTAACTCTCCCAGATGTGAAGTTACAATTATCTGGGACTTTCACAAACAAGGAGATAAAATTTTCTTCTTTGATGCATGGTCTCAGACACGATTTATAGATGAAGATGACCTTGTATGTGCTGGAATTACAGGTGTGTATTACCATTCCTGGCCTAAAGGTTGTTTTTTTTTTTGTTGTTGTTGTTTTGTTTTTAAATAAGCATCATAAACCAGAAAAATGTACACACTGTAAGAGCACAGCATGCCTTTTCTCACAGTGTGTTTGGGAAGCCAGTTTCAGAAGGCAAGAGAGGGCAAGCAGTGTGTAGCTTTCTATATGTAGCTCTGCTCTCTATAGTGCTGTGGACTTGATGCCTGTTGCAGACATGAGCCTGTCCTGGCATCACGGTGCTCATACTGTGCCTCCATGACTCATCACGGAGGTGAGGCTCTGGGAGTAGCTGAGGGCTGCTGAAGCAGCTGTCTTGGCTTAGGCCCTGAGGGTGCTCCGTTGCTGTGTAGGCCACAATTTCTTTGCCCACTCTCCCTCCACATGGGTGGCATTTCTATTTTTAGACTCATGAATAATCCTTTTAAAGGGAGCTGATGGCTCATTCTTATTCTCAGAACCAGCTCTGCCTTGCAGCAGCTCAGTTTGTAGAGGGCAAAGGTACTATAGCCATCTCCCTCCCTCCCTCCTCCCTCCCTCCCTACCTCCCTCCCTCCCTATTCATCATGTATATTTCTACTTACCTATCATCTATATCTTCATCTATCTGTTTATCTATATACCTACCTGCCTACTAGCATCCATCCATCCATTCATCCATCCATTCATCCATCCATCCATCCATCATGTATATCTCTATCTATCATCTATCTACCTACCTACTATCCATCCATCTATCCTGAAGATGATGATGGAGGTCTGTAGCCTAGGCTAATTTCAAACTCTCTATGTATCTGATGATGACTTTGAACTTCTGATCTTCCTGCCTCCACTCCCAAGTGCTAGAATTATAGGTTTGCAACACCCACACCTGGCTTACAGACTTTTGCAGATGGTGGGTGTCTTAGCCACTGTTCTATTGCTGTGAAGAGCCAACTCTTATAAAGGAAACATTTAATTGCTTACAGTTTCAGAGGTTTGGTCCATTATCATCACGGCGGGACTTGGTGGCATGCAGGCAGCCATGATGCTGGAGAAGGAGTTGAGAGAAAAGAAGGAGCTATAACTTGATACTTCAGGCAACAGGAAGTGGTCTGAGACACTGAGCAGTATCTTGAGTATAAGAGAGACCTCAAAGCCCAACCCCAGGGTGACACACTTCCTCCAAGGCCACACCTCCTAATAGTGCCACTCCCTATGAGATAATGGAGCCAATTACATTCAACCCACCACAGTGGTCAAACACTCCACTAACCCTACATCCTCAGCAGATAATTTTAATGGAACTTTCAGTGTTTGTTCTAGGATCTCAGTTGGCCTGTTTATCTTAGTAGACAAGGGAGCAAGTTCAGGAAGGACTAACTGAAGCAGTGCATTCTGGGAGGGCACTGTTTTACCCTGGACAACTGCTTACTTGGTCACTTTCACAAGCATCGTGGTAGCAAGTCCTAGGGGCTGGAGAGATGGCTCAGTCTGGGACATGCTCACTATGCAAGCAAGCATAAAGACCTGAGTTTGAATCTCCAAAAGCCTTGTAAAAATCAAAACAACACCCCCCCCCCCATAGAAATCCCAGTGCTGAGGAGGCAGAGTCAGGTAGCTCCTCGGGGTTTTCTAGTCAACATACTTGGTAAGTTCCAGGCCACTGAGAGACCTGGTCTGAAAAAACCAAGATACATGTAACCTGAGGACTGGCATTCAAGTTGGTACACATGTGCTCCCTCCCCATAGACAAATTTTTAAAAAGGAAACAAAACCCTAGTACCAGGAATGGTGGTTAATTCCTGCAATCTTGGGACTCAGAAGGTGAAAATAGGAAGATCATGTGCCCTGGATTCTGCTCATTGTTAAAAACAAAAACAAACAAAAAACCAAACAAACAAACAAGAAAGGCTGATTGGCTGATAGCAGGGCAAGAATCAACCAATCAATGCAAGACAGCCTGACACAGAATGATGGAAGAAGGGTGGGTCAGAGTGGGGGAGGGGGAATATGCCAGCTAGCCCCTGGGCAAGCAGGGCGAGTAGAAAATAAGGCAGCAAGCCATAAACCACACAAAGCATAAACTTTGGATTAATTTAAGTGTGAGAGTTAGCTAGTAACAGGCCTGAGCTATCAGTCAAGAATTTATAATTCATATTCCAGCCTCTGAGTTGCTTATTTGGGACCAGGAGGTCAGGACAGGGAATGACCATTTACACTATGAGTTCAAGGCCAGCCTGAGCTACACATCAAAAACTGGCTAAAAAAAAAATCATATCTCTTACAGCTAGAAGAAGTGGTGCATGCCTTTTGTTCCAGGACTCAGGAAGCAGAGGTAGGCAAAGATCTCTGAGTTTCAGATATATCAGTCGGAGCCAGCCTGTGGGTCACTTGACTCCCCAGAACCCATCTTACCTCTATGAACTGGAGAGTGATAAAGCTCAGTGGGTTGTGGAGAGAGTGGTCTATGGTCCTGGCATGGAAAGGTATGGAGTACTTTCTGTTCCCTCCTGCCTCTACCTCCTCCTCCTCAGCTGGAAGTTTTCCTGTGTCCCACAGCCATCCAGTCCCAAATAAACTTACAGAGGCTTATATTAGTTACAAATTGGTCTATGGCTCAGGCTTCTTGCTAGCTAGCTCTTATATCTTAAATTAACCCATTTCTATTAATCTACATATCTCCACGTGGCCGGTGGCTTACTGGAATCATCACATCTTTTTTGTTGGGTTGCTGGATTGAATCTTCCCTGACCCCACATGTCCTTTTCCTGTATCTCTCTTGGATTTCCCACCAGGCTGTATCCTGTCTTACCATAGGCCAAAACAACTTCCTTATTAATCAATGGTTAATATTCACAGCGTACAGAAAGATCATCCCACAGCACCTCTGTCTGTCTCCTCTTCCCCTTTTTTCTTCTTTCCTTGTTTTTGAGACAGGGTTTCTGTATAGCTCAACTTCCTGCAACTTATAGCATAAATTCTATTTGGTATATTTGGTATCTAATAAAAACCCGGAGCCAGACACTGGGGAAACGCTGGAATATCAGAGAGACAGAGAAACAAACCGCAGCCGCTTCTCACGCTGCCTGTCTCCATGAAATTCTCTGATTCTAAACCTTTCTCCTCCGCTCACCAAGGAAGTGTCCAGGAAAGCTGAAAACCTCCTCCCCCTCCCCTGCTTCTCTCTCTCTGTGTCTCTCTGTCTCTGTCTCTCTCTCTCTCTCTCTCTGCCCAGCTTTTTTAACTTCCCCTTTCCACATTTCTAAAGCTAGGATTAAAGGTGTGGGTCACCACTCCCTGACCTTCATGGCTTGGCTCTGTGGGTGATGATCGTCTGATATTCTAGGCTAATGTTATTAAATATGTATCACCACAGGAACTTGCTCTGTAGACTTTCTTGGTTTTGGATTTGATCTGTTTGTCTCTTTCCCAAGTGCTGCAATTAAAGGCAATCATCACTATTGCCAGTTTCTGTCACCTTCTCAAGGTTTGAGTTTGTGAAGGTTGTAAATGTCCTGGCTGGGATTTGAACTTGAGTGTTCTCTGTTCCACCTCAGCCCGCCCTGCTCCCTGCTAGCTGCCTTCCAGAGGTTGAGTGGATGACAAGTGCATCTTCCCGGCTGTGTGCGCCCCTCCACATTTGTCTTATCTCCCAGGGTGGGGTGGGGAAGCAGGAGGGGCAGCTGAGCCCTTTTCTTTCTTCCCTGGACCCCCAGCTTTTTATCTGAACCACAACTGGACAGCTCACCTCTAACCTGCCTCATGGCATGGCAGGATAGGACAGATTGGAATACAATTGTAGTGGCCCATGCTCCCTAATTTTATTTTTTGTGTCTGGAATAATCAGGCCTCTCGAAGTCATTACATTAATTTAAATTTAAGTAACAAGAAGCCTGGCCTGTGGTCCTCAGCTGTGTCCTAGGCAAAGCCTGGTCACTCTCCAGGTTCAGTGTAAACTGCCTCCCCTTAAGCTTCAGATGGCTCAGTGCCCAGCTTGGATTGCCCATGCTGACTCCAACCTTGACCCCCAACCTGAAGGCTAGGAAAGCCTGCTCAACACCTTTACATCCAACTAGCCATCATGTGGATGTTCTGCAGTCCCAAAGAGAAGGCTAGCTCATGAGTTTGACCATGAGATAGCCTTGTCCTTGAATTAGTAATTTGTATGACACTTGTCAGGATCCTGCTCTGTAGCCCTGGCTGGCCTCAAACTCAGTGTGTAGGTAGGAATGACCTTGAACTTCTGACCCTACTGTCATAACCCTCCCCCTCCCCCACGGCACTGGGACTGGAAGGGCAGGGTGGGAGGCCCTTCTTCCTTTTCACCACATGGGTCCCAGAGATTGACTGAACCTGACATCATCAGATATGGCAGTGAGGCCTTTACCCACTGGCCTCTGCTTTTGAGGCAGGGTCTCACTATGGAGCCCAGGTTGGCTTAGAACTTATGGTTTACCTGCCTCAGGCTCCCCAGGGGTGGGATTAAGTAAGTACATGCTCCTATTTCTGTTGCCTGCACACTAGTCCCACACCCTGCGAGTGCTTTGGGTTCCCTCTGAGCCACTATGACCAAGTCTTCCTAACTGTGCTCTGACATATAGGTCCTTCTCACTCCCCATTATTTGGATAAGGGAGCCTGAGCTTGTTCTGTGACCTTACCCAAGGTTTGCCCCTCTCTATTCCTGATAGACTCACTGTTTCTGTCCAATATCTAAAATGTCTTCTGGGCTAATAGCACCTTCCTTTGTGGCATCATGTGGGAGCAAAACCAATGTCAGAGTCTCCAGTGCTCACCCAAGGCAGACGCTCATCAGGTGCTCCCTGAACTGACTGGGGCTCAGCCTACAGGCTCTGCAGTTAAAGCAAACAGTCAGAGGCACCTGATGTGTGTGTGTGGAGCCTATCGAGGAGGAGAGAGGCTAACGTTGATTCTTCCCTAGACTCTGACTAAATTCTCGTCCACTCTATAGATTCAAAATCTTTTCCCATGCCCACCCTCCAATCCCTGCTTTTTTCCTACACTCACTAGAGAGGTTCAGGGGTCTTCAAGCCTCTCCCCAGGAGTGGCTGTGTATCTATGACTGCCTACCAGCCCAGCCCAGTGCACTTTTACCCTCCCTCCCTTCCTCTTTTTCTTCTTTCCTTCTTGCAAATTTTAAAAAAATAATCAATTAGCTGTATACATGCACATAAGCATCTGTAGTACCTACCATAAGTGTGTATGTCTATCTATATGTATGTGCATGGGATGTGTGTGCGCATGTGCCTATGGCCATGCACCGAGGCCAGAAAAGGATATTACTTGTCCAGTTCTATACTTTCCAGCCTTATTTCTTTGAGATATGGTCTCTTAGTGAACCTAGAATTGGGCTGGCAGCTGACAAGCCCTAGGGATCCTCCTGTCTCTGCCCTTCACAATGCTGGGGGTCATCACGGTGCTTGAGGCCATGTTTGACATGGGCCCTGAGGTCTGAACTCTGAAATGCTTACAGAACAAATTCCTTACCCACTGAGACATCAGTCCAGCCTTGCTTATTGGCTTTAAAATGAAATGAAGAAAGAAGGAAGGAAGGATGCATGGATAGACAGACTTATTTTTATTTTACATGTTTGGGTGTTTTATATCTATGTATAAGCACCATACGCTTGCATTACCTGCAGAGGCCAGAAGAGGGCGCAGAATCCCCTGGAACCGGAGATAAGAGTTGTGAATATCCTGTGGGTGCTAGGAATCAGTGGTGTCCCCGCTGCCGCTGCTGCTACTGCTACTGCCATCTCCTCCTCCTCCTCCTCCTCCTCTTCCTCATCTAATTCTTCTTTGTCCTGGTGTTTGCAAATGTTCTTCACTGTTTCAGCCCAAAGTACAGCCTTCGTTGTTCGCAGCTTGCAGTGATGGCTTGTACCCAGCGGTTTAGCAGGGAAGCTGCCCTTAGGCTGGCTAGAAGCTCCTACTTTCTCCTGACTGGGAAAACGGGGCATGTTGCACCGTTAGACCTGACGAAGAGCATCCTTCAGGGAGACTCGGATTTCAGCCACGCTCAGCCTCAACCTGAATGTGCTGTGTTGCTTTACCCAGGGCATCTCCCCTTCTCTGGGACACTGGACTCATGGCTTCTGTCCACCAACAGCTCATGGCTGGAGTATTCAAGACAGTGGCCTTTAGGAGGGAACTCTGGGATGTTGCCACTCCACACATGTCCCATGAGATAGTGCTGGTCTCTGCTTGGCTGCCTGTTCCAAGAATAGCATCTAATGTGGAGAGGGCTGGGGGTCTGGCTAGAATGGGTTGCTGGGCCCCATTCTCTTGTGAGCAGGCCTGGTCCTAAGCTCATCAGCTAAGCAGGTAATTATGAGTGTGCTTTGTTCCAGCACAAAGGGACTCTCAGAGAACTTCCGAGGGGTGAGGCGCCGCTTCCTGGCTGATTTGATTTTTTTTTTTATTTTTCCAGAGCTAGAGTGTGAAAGTCAAGCTGAACCTGTCTAATTGTGCCTGTGAAGGCAATTCAGAGAGGCTGTTCTTGGAAGGGAATCAGGACAATTAGCTCTGGTCTGTGCGGAGAAGGCATGAGAGCGAGCTCTCCATGGAGAATGTCAGCCTGTCCCCGGGGGAAGCAAAGGGCAGCACTGAGTGAAAGGGGGGGAGCATCTCCTCTGGGAGCTGGATTAGCACCCACATCTGCGCTGAGGGCACCGTGCCAGGTGTGGGTGGTGGTGGGGTTACAGATTGGGAGCCAATGCTAGTCAGGAGAAAGCTTAGCATAGCTAGGGTGGGCTGCCGGTGGTCTTGGGCCATTACTACACTCTCGGAGCCTCAATTTCTCTGAATCCCCCAAATAAACAATAACAAAACACACACACACACACACACACACACACACACACACACACACACACACACGACCCCCCATAACAGACCAGACGGAGCACATTTATTCCAGGCAGTGGCAGGCACAAGGCCATGGCAGATGGTGCCCGGAAAGCCTGCCATGAACAATCCACAGCCAGCTGTAAACCTGGCCCTGCAGTGCCCAGAAGCCAACTGCTCTTCTCCCTACTTCCTGGGATGGGCAGGGGTGAAGTGTTTCTAGTTCCTGTGACTCTTGGGAGATAAGTCTGAAGTCTCTGGACCAACTTCTTTCCTTGATTCCCATTTGGCACCAAGTAGGTGACAAATGCCTATACTTTAAATGGCATCAGGAAACCAGTCTTCAAGTTCACCCCTCACTCATCAAAGGACTTGCTAATGTATATGTGTATGTATTTTGTTTTATTGTGAGTGTGAATATGAGCACACACGTGCCATGGCATGTATGTGTAGATCAGAGGGTACCTTCAAGTATTGTTCCTCACCTTCTACCTGAAAACATTCTCCACCCCCCCCCCCTTTTTAAAGGACTGCTCCCATCTTCTTATAAGATCACCGGCATTACAGATGCTCACACTACTGTGTCCAGCTTTCCTGTGGGATCTGGAGACTCAAACCCGGGTCCTCTCCCTTGTACAGCACACTGAGCCATCTTCCCAGGCCTGTGTGTCTATTTTAGATTTATTCATGTGTGTCTATTTTAGATTTATTCATGTGTGTGAATCTTTTGCCTGTATGTGTCTATGCACCCCATGTAGTTCCAACAAGACCAGAAGGGGGCATCAGTCCCCTAGAACTGGAGTTCCAGATAGTAGTGAGCTGCCAGGTGGGTGCTGGGAATCAAACTCTAGGCTCTGGAACAGCAGCCAATGATCTTTAGCTCCTGAAACATCTCTCAAGGGCACTATGTGATTATTGTAGATAGAAATTACTAGAGAGAATATGACTACCTGCTTTAAATGGAAACCTGAGTGTGTATATAAGTGGATTTATTTTATTTTAAAAATTATTTCTTTTATTTTGTTTTGAGATTATAATATGACCAAGAGAAACAGTCTTTCCTACGAAGAGCATACCAAATAGTTATCCAATACTAAATGGTCAGCCTTAAAAACACACATACAAGTAACATTATAGAGACTGGGAAGATTGCATCTATCTACACTTCATCTTAAAGGAAGGTGGCTGTTAGAACATGCCTATGGAGTAGGGATCTACATCAGAAACACAGGGTGTGGCAATCTCTTTCACCCTCAGTCAGGGTTAATAGTGGAGATGTTGACTTCACCACTTCCTAGTAGTGTTTTGAGGATTAGACTCCATATATCTAGAGGACTCAGAAAAGACCTTGCATTTGGCACATGCTCAATGAGTTTTAGCATCCCCCCTGCGTCAGCCATCATTTTTGATGGCTCTGGGCCCCTACTGTAAAAAACGCAGATGAGCTAGCATGTGGCACGGGATGAAGCCCCCAGCAAGGGCCACGCTGATGTTTTTTAGATTGGTCTGTGTTAGAACCACGTTAACTAAATAACCTGGGGCTTTTGTTTGTTAGGGTCTCATGTAGCCCAGGCTTCCCTCAAATTTGCTGTTCAACCATGCTTGCCCTTAAATTTATGGTTCCCTGCCTTGTAAGTCCTGAGTGCTGGGGTTACTGGGAGTGTGCCACCATGCCCAGTTTATGAAGTCTTGGGAATTAAGGGCTTCATTTACACTAAGTAAACACTCTACCAATGGACCCACACCCCAATCCCCCAAGTTAAATAGTTTATTTTTATTTTTTGAATATTTTTATTTTTTGACAGTGTGCTGACTAGTTATATGTCAAGTAGACACAAAGGAGAGTTGTCTGGAAGGAGGCAACTGCAATTGAGAAAAATGCCTTTATAACATCCAGCTATGGGGCATTTTCTTAACTAGTGAATTAGTGACTGATTGTGGGTGGTGCCATCCCTGGGCTGGTGGTCCTGGTTTCTATAAGAAAGAAGGCTGAAGCCAGGTGGTGGTGTCGCACACCTTTAATCCCAACACTCAGGAGGCAGAGGCAGGTGAAACTCTTTGAGTTCAAGGCCAGCCTGGTCTACAGAGCAGTTCCAGGACAGCCAAGGCTATGCAAAGAAACCTTATCTCAAAAAACAACAAAATCCAAGCCAGTAAGCAGCACCCTCCATGGCCTCTGCATCAGTTTCTGCCTCCAGGTTCCTGCCCTGCCTGCTTTTGATGATGAATAGTTATGCGGAAATTATACATATATGAATGGTTATGAGTGAAATTAACCCTTTCCTCCCCAAGGTGCTTTTGGTCACTGTTGCACTATAGTAAGTAACCCCACGGCAAGTTAGTGCTGGGGTTGTAAGGTCTCGTGGCTAACCTGAGCATGTTTTTAGGAGGGTTGTGGAAGAACTTTGGAACTATAGGCTAGAAAAGCCACTGAGTAAGCTGTTCTGTAGGAGCCTGGAAATGAAGAAGGTGGAGAGCAGGTGTGGAGGCCGGGCTTGTGAAGTTCCGGAGGGAAGTCTGAGAGTCACTTAGAGACTATCGGGGCTGTTTGCTATTTTGAGCTCAGATTCTGTGGTTCTGGTCAGCTGGGGCTGAAGAATCAGCTGTTACTAACAAGACACCTGAACCACTAAAGTGAAACCTTTGCGTTACTGGGACAATTGAGGCTGGCTGGCTGGAGCTAAGATTTTATTGGTGATAATGAAGAGACCAGCATCACTGAAGTGAACTGGGAAGTGTTTCCTCAGGGTCAGCACACAGAAGCTGTGTTCTGAAGGTGACCAGGGTTGTACTGGCAGCTGAACTTGATGTAGTATAAGAGTCACCAAGGTGGTACTGGTTTTGAAGACATGAAGGGGTCATAAGAGAGCAGCTGAGGCTTGGCACTGTGAGAGGCCAGGAGAGGCCATTGGTGAAAATGCCTGGTTGTAGCAAGGAACCCCAGAATCTGGAGATGCCAGTACCACGAGATGACCACCAAGAATAGCAGCAGGGCTTGAAGACAAAGCTGTGTGTGCAGCAGAGGGCGGAGCCAGAGAAGTGACCCAAGCCCTTTGGAGGAGCCTAGAAAATAAATCTCAGACTACTAGACTGAGTTATTTATACTTTTGGAGTTTTGTTTTGCTTTGTTCAGATTGTAACTGTGCATTTAATTTCTGTTTAAAAAGATTTATTTATTATGTACCCAGTGTTCTGTCTGCATGTGTCCCTGCAGCCAGAAGAGGGCACCAGATCTCATCACAGATGGTCATGAGCCACCATGTGGTAGCTGGGAACTGAACTCAGGGCCACTGTAAGAGCAGCCAGTGCTCTTAATCTGAGTCATCTCTCCAGCCCCCCAAAGCATTTATTTTTTATTTTAAAGGAGCCCACAGTGGCGAAACTGAATTTTAAAAGATTTTAGAATGTAAAGAGACTGAATTTTTAAAAATTAGAGCTTTTAAAACTTGGGATGTTTATATTATTCTGTTAATAGTAATATGTGATCTTTGGAACAAACAAGAAAGGAATGCTTGTGGCATGTCTTGTGTGTGTCAAGCTGATAAGGGGTCAGTTGTGCTGGCTAAATCTTGCCAACTTGACACAAGCCAGAGTCAGTGAAAGGAGGGAACTTCAGTTGAGACAATGCCTCCATAAGATCCAGCTGTGGGGCATTCTCTTAATTAGTAATTGATGGGTAAGGCCCAGCCCATTGTGGGTAGGGCCACCTCTGGGCTGGTAGTCCTGGGTTCTATTAGAAAGCAGGCTGAAGCCTGGTGTGGTATAAACACCTTTAATCCCAACATTTGGGAGGCAGAGGCCAGCCTGGTCTGCAAAGTGAGTGTCAGGATAGTTAGGGCTGTTACACAGAGAAACCCTGTCTTGAAAATGGAAATAATGTGTATCAAACCATTCAGCATTTTCTTAACTTAAAAAATGTTACAGGTTAAGATGTTTAAAGACTGCCCCCCATCCAAAAACTAACTAAATAAATAGCTAAATAAAATAAAAATAAGAAAAGAGAAGAATGCAGGCTGAGGAAGCCATGGGGAAAGAGCCAGTAAGCCGCACCCTCCATGGCCTCTGCATCAGCTCCTGCCTCCAGGTTCCTGCCCTGCTTGAGTTTCCGCCCTGACTTCTTTAGTGATGAACAGTGACGTGAAGTGTAAGCCAAATAAATCCTTTCCTTTCCAACTGCTGCCCACTGCAAAGAGAAGCTTCTCTGACTCGGGACTGAGATCAGCTTGTGGAAGAATTTAAACATCAACGTTTAGAAGGCAGTTTGACCATCCATCCATTTAATGAAGCAGCAATAGTGCGGATGTTATATGTAGGGCTTATAACTGGGTAAAAATAATGTCTTTTCTGCCCTGCACCTTGGGATACTATGAAATCCAGCCCTTCCTCTAGGGAGGAAATTCCTAGGTCAGTTCCAGCTTGATTTCTCCGTGTTCTGCAACCAAAATGTGTTGTGTCTTCAGCAATGCGGTCTTGCCCTCTAGTTCTAGAACAATGCTGATGGCCTGTGTTGTTTGAGGGCCTCTCATTGGGAGGTGGCCCACACTTGGTACTGAGTATTTTATTCAATGATCCAATGTCTTCTGGGGAGAACCTTATCCATCCTTGCAAAGTACCTGTGTTGAAACTTTTTTGAAATTATATTTTCAAAATGAGCTTACCAAGTAGTGGGTTTCTGTAGTGTTCTTCATATATGCTTAGTTTTGATTAACCCCGCCCCCACTGCCTCCTGTTCCCCAGTTAGTTTAGATAAATATCCATGGGTGAAGAAGAAACCCCAAGGCTACTTACAAACACAGAGTATGGACTGCTATGAGTGTGGCCAGAAAACCTAAGCCCAGAGGAAAAACTGTCATAGCTCACTTTTCTGCTGCTGTGATAAAACCCTGAACAAAAGCATTTTGGGGAGGAAAGGGTTATTTTAGCTTATGCTTTATAGCCCATTATCATAAAGTCAGGACATAACTCACGGCAGGAACCATGATGAATTGACATCTACTGGCTTGCTTCCTACTGCTTACTTTTGCTTTCTTAATTCGGTCCAGGATCACCTGCCTAGGGGTGGTTTTGGGGGATTCTACATCAACCATTAAAAATGCCATACAGGCTTGCCCACAGACCAGTTAATAGAGACAATTCCTTAACTGAGGCTGCCTCTTTCCAAGTGATTCTAGTTTATGTCAAAATCACACACACACACATGCTTATAACTCTGCATCTGAGGAGACAGGGCTCTAGGGTGGCCCCCCAAGTAGAAGCCCCCACTCCCTCCCTTGCCAGCCACTCCTGTGTCCAGCTGTCCACTGGGATGTGAAGCCTAGGTTCAGCTTTTTCAGCCAGGCACACAGGAACAGTCGGCCGCCCATCACCAATGGCAACAGGATGGAAATCTCAGCATGCTTTATGGCGAGATCTCATGGCTCCCAAAACAGGCTGCAAGTTCTACCCACACAGGGCCAGTCCCTGTCTATCCCCTAACTACCTTAATCTCAGCATTTCATGTTGCTCCAGTGAAGATGTCCCCTGTTGTGAAGTGCTCACACTGAATCCTGTGTGGTGACATTTCCATAATGCATTCATGTGGCAGAGGGGCCAAGAGTTCCACACGGGGTCTCTGTAGACCTAGGCTTGTGACTAGTTGCTCAAGCCTGGGACCTTTTAGGGGGAGAAACACATCAGAGTGACAGAGGGTGGGTATGGTTGAGGTGCCATATTTAACTCAAGACCAGCTGCCTCTCTGGCTCCACCCAGTTGCTCAGGCTCAACACAGAGAACCTACTCAAAATAACATATTCTGATTATCCTGCGTCCACAGGTGTTCGGCATCATGCTAGAGTGATCCTCTGCCTGGTGGACCAGGGTGGCAATGGATGAACAGCAGAACAGCTGAGGACACCCCTTCTCCAGAGAGACCTGTTGTCCAAACCCTCAAGAGCAGTTCTGGAAAAGGTGAGCCTGGCTCACTTGCTGAGCTCTGGGATCTAAAAGTGTTGGTGCTTCCTGTGTCCTGGGAGCCCACTGTGTGTCAGGACTTGGTGCAATTTCTTAGGCTGTCTTTCTGCACTGTGGTGCAAGAGGGGAAGCCCTTACAGAAAAAATACTCAGAAAGAGGCAGAGGGAGGATTTGGGGCAGGCAACCTTGCGTAAGGGGTTTCTGAGTCACAGCTGGGTCCTCAAAGAGGCTCTGGAAGGTTCTTTTGCCTTGAGGGTGGCAGGAGTAGCTGAGGTAGATGGAGCTCTCTACGGCTGCAGCCTCCCCCTCCTTGCTGCCCACTTTCAGAATCTCATGGTTCCGTCTTAATGCCTTTTCAATAAAGCCTTGGAGACAACAGGCAGCATTTCCTGAGCTGAGCTGAACGGTTATTTTACACTTCATCTAATTGATTAAAATGACTCTTCTGAATTAACTGGGCTTTCCAGAGCTGAGCAGGGGAGTGAAATCCAGAGACCAGGCTGGTTGCTGGCCTGGGCAGTGGCTTTTGTGAGGGGTGGTCCCTCTAGTCCTGCTGTGTAGAATGCTGCTTCCTAATTCTCACCCCAGCATCCTGATAATTTATACTCAGGCAAAGCTGACACCCCCCCCCCCCCAGCATTCATGCCTTTCTGCAAAAGCTAAGGGCATCTTTTTGAGGTCTTGCCCCTAAGAAATGGGGGACCAGGCATGATACAACTTCTGGTTACTCCCTACACACCTCAAGCCTGTTGGCATGCATCTGTCATAAAGTTGCCCTGAATCTTACACACCATAGAGGACAATCGCTGAGACACCATTTGCTAGTACAAACATTGAGACCTATAGGTGATCTGTCCAGGAGGTGGCCAGGTTGGGGCTGTGGCGAACCTGTTGATAAGAAGCCAATGTCCTGTCCTTTCTCACACCCCTACCCTGCTGACACTGTCATGGGAATACTTCTATGTTGTCACTTATTTCCTGACCCTGAGACTCACTGCATCAATTGGGTTCCAAGACTCCACCTGTGAGACCCTTGTCCAGAATGAACCTGATTCAGCAGGTCTTGTTTGCAGGAGGTGATGTCTACATGACGTGACATGAGCTGACGTATACCCACATGTGAAACCTGTCAAGAGATCTGTCAGGATGTGTGCGCCGGCAGATGCCTATAATCCCAGCATTTGGGGGATGGAATCAGAGACAGAAAGAACAAAGACAGCCTCAGTTATAGCAAGTTCTAGGCCAGCCTGGGCTACACAATTTCCCAACTCCCCCCATCCCCCACCAAGAGATCTGTCTTGAGTAAGAAGGCATTTATGCCTAATTAGTATAACAAAAGCTATATTCTTATCATGCTGAGGATCAGTTCCCATTCTTAGTTCCTAACTCTGGTCCTAATCCTATCTCCCAGGCTGCTCACCTGTGTGAGGCTCAGGATCCCGAGGCAGGTGTTCCAGCCGCAGGGCAGATCAAGGTGGAGTCTCTCCAGATGCAGTAGAGCAGAGCATTTCTTGGTCTCTTGGTCTCTGCTTATAGATTGTCCAGTGGGAGTCATGCCTGGTTATCTTGAGTGAGTGATGTCACAGGGTTCTGGTTATCAGGTGCAGCAGCCTTGGGTGTAGAGAGGATCCTGATTAGGCTGTTTTTTTGTTTGTTTGTTTGTTTTTTGTTTTTTAACATGTTCAGTAGGCATTCTTTACTATGCTCATTGCTTGAGCTGCCAGTCTTTTTGGAGTCATGACCCATTATCACCTCTTCTGTCTCCACAGACCACCTTCTTAGGCAGTCCTTTTTTTAATAGTGTAGTTTTATAGCACTCAAACTACTATGTCATTGACAGCTTCGCTTCCTCCTTCTCTGAGACAAGATCTTACTATGTAGCCCTGGCTAGTCTGGGATTTGCTATGTAGACCAGGCTGGCCTTCACCTCACAGAGATCCACCTGCCTCTGCTTCCTGAGCACAGAGAGTAGAGTGTCACATTGCCTCTGTTTTCCCTGGATCAGGCCCCACTCTAAGTGCCAAGTTGAGGTTAAGGGCTGAACAATTAGTGAATGAGGGGAAGGAGGAGGAAAAAGCCAACCATAGGAAGCGTGTAAGAGGCTGACTAGGGGACGTCTGTATGGTCTAGCCTCCAAGGTCTCCCTCACCATGACTGCAGGTCAAGTTGTGAACCTGTATGTGGGCCTGTAGGCTACAGAGGGGTGATAGACACCTCCTCCCAACCAAGTGTTTGTCTGTGATCAGGGCTGCCTGGAGGTTTTCATACTAGAACGGATGATGTCTGATACATTTGTTAGTGTGGAGATTAGGGGGACCTGTGTCATTTTTAATCTGTAAACTGAGACTGCCCACAGTCCCCAGCCAGGTGTCCATGGTAGTAAAGACCTCTTTGCTTTGATGTGCTATCTGTACCAGGTGAAAGCGGAGCCATTACATCAGGGCCAGTGTCACCAGCCTAGCTGGCAGTGTCTCAGGCTGTGGTTTCCTCCTGGTGAATATTTATGACCCACCTCTTCCCATTCTCCAAATTGAAGCTGATGGTGGCTCCTCTGATTTCCTTCCCACACAAGGCCAGGCGGCTGGCTGCCTCAGAGCATTTAATAACCCCTCAGGCCAAATGTCTGCTTGCCCCAAGGAAGTCGTCTCCAGGGCTTGCTTGCAGACAGCTCTCATAGCAACCTCATGGGGAGGAAGAATTTTTCCTCTTCCCACTTGAGTTCAGTTTGGGGGCCTTTAAATCCAATTGGGAGCAGACAGAAGGATGGGAGAAACCAACATGTGTTTATATGCTGACAGGTTCAGTGATGAATAAGGGAGGTTTATACATGTAATTTAGGGAAAGGCATCTATTTAAAGAACAAATGAACAGACTTTAGAAGAAAAATAAGAGGGTAAGATGTGGCATCGTCCTGTTGACCAATCCCCCATCTCCCCCCACCCCCAAATCTCTTTTCTAACTTCTTTATATTCTGTTTATATCTGAATGGTCCAGCAGTCTTTGCAAAAACCCTGTGGAAGCCAGCTATGGTGGCTTCTACTTGTTAGCCCAGCCGTTGGAGGCTAAGACAGAAGGATTAGCCCAAGTTCAAGGTCAGCAGGGCAATGCAGTGAGTTCTAGGCCAGCCTGTGATATGGAGTAAGAGCTTGTCTCAAAACCAAACGGAGACAACATAGTGACTCCTGTAGGATCTCTGTTTGGTCACATGCTGGAGCCTCCGCATCTGATTAAGTGACTTCACCTGACCAGGTCCTCCTCCGTGTCCCCGGAGGACATCCGATCACATTTGCCTGCCTTCAGCAAGAGTCCCGTTAAAACCCCTCAGCCTTGATGCTTCCCTTAGTAATTTTCCATCACTGACTTCATTGTGTTCTTGGCTATAAATCCTATTTTTCTATTTAAGTTGTGTGTGTGTGTGTGTGTGTGTGTGTGTGTGTGTGTGTGTGTGTGTGTCCTTGGAGGCCAGAAGAGGGTGCCAATTCTTGTGGAGCTGGAATTATAAGTGGTTGTGAACCACATCCTACACGGGTGCTGGGAACTGAGCCCAGATCATCCATAGTCCTCATTAGCTCTTACTCACTGTGCCATCTCTCCAGTCCCTCTTAACCTATTTTTAAGATTTATTTATTTATTATTACCTTTTGTTTGTTTGTTTTGAGACAGAGTTCCTCTGTGTCGCCTTAGAGCCTGTCCTGGAACTCACTTCTGTAGACCAGGCTGGTCTCAAACTCAGAGATCCTCCTGCCTCTGCTTCTGAGTGCTGGGATTAATGGCGTGCACCACCACCATAAGATTTATTAACACAACAACAGGAATCTTGGAACTACCTCTGGGTCTGAACATCACCCCACTGCAAATCTCCAACTTCTCCTACAAGCTGACCCTGGTCACCACTCTTCCTCCTTCTGGTCTGTGTCTTTCTTCTTTCCTCTTTTCCTACCTAGCCTTTCCTCAGAATCCAAACACACAGCTGTGCTGCCCCTTTTTATCTGCTATTTGATTAATAGCACCTTCCAGATGTTGGCTGCTTGCTTCTGTTGGTACATTCCCAGCCTCGTTCCAGAAGAATGCCATGGCAGAAACCAAGAATGCAGTGTACTAAGTGTGGGGCCCACAACGGCTCTGGAGAAGGGACTGTCCCTGTGGCAACTCTAGGGGACTGAGGTGTGCTGAGTGTCCCTCAGAGAAAGCCCCTCCCCAAGCTGTCCACTGTGGCAACCAGCATTGAGAGTTCCAAGTCCAGCTGCAGGGCTGGTCAGGGCTGCTGTATGGTTTTGTCATTTGGGACCAGAACTTGGACTACAGACATCAGATGGGATCCTTTCTCTCCTTCAGGTCCTGAGGGGCTTCTACCCTCCACATAGCCACAACCACCTCATCCTGCTTCTAGCCAACCAGATCTAGAGCATCTCTCCAAGTCTGGCAATGCATAACCCTAGGGACATCCAGGAACACAGTGACCTGGAGGGGACCCAAGGAGGGGACTTTGTGTTACTGTAACACCGGCAAGTTTCAGCCTTCTAGTGTTTTCTGGTGGCAGTGGGGGTTGGGGGGATGGGGACTGGTCCCTTGGCCTGTCTCTAGCCTCTCCTGTCTCACTAGACTTTCCATTATCATCTCTGCAATGAAAATCAGAAATGGTCTCATGCAAACAGGTTGCTGGCTCCTGCTCAGTCTCCTGGATTGAGAGCTCAGAAGCCAGCTTTATAGACCTGATGCCTGTCCCAGGTGACAAACCATACTGCAGTCCTGGCCAGCTTTGAATCTGGACCTGGAACTCTAGCCACTCACTGGGAACAGCTTGGTCGATGAAGGTGGGAGGGGCTTTTTCTGCCATTCCCTGGTGTTAAGGTGCACACGGAACACCTCAAGTCTCCCGGGGAAGGGGAGGGGGGCTCTTGTACCTTTAAGACCCTCTCCTACCTGCCAGGATGGCCCAGCTGCTGTTTTCCCAATTAGAGTGTTCATTTCCCCCTTGCCTGGAACCTGGAGTTTGTTTCTGAGGCTGAGCAGGTGGTTGGAGACTCAGAACATAAACAGATCATGATTTGGGAATTGACTTGCTTATCATGGAAATAAACGTTCCTCCTCCTGAGAAGGGGTTGCTTAGCCAGGTTGCTGAGTAATCTTGTATTAGCTTCAATCTTGCCTTGTGAAAGTCTGTGTAGCCTGTGGGAACGAGAGAGGCCCCTTGGATTAGAGGGAGCCTTGTTGGGTTCCTGAATCATAGGAATAGGTTGGGAGGAGAGAGGGAGGGAGAGAGGGGGAGATGGGGGAAAGGAAGAGAGAGAGAGACACTCCGACCCCAACTGGTGCCAAGGAGACATCTGGACAGCTGATCAGCTCAGCCACCCTTGGTTAAGGCAGTCATCTGGTCTGTGGCAGGTCAGACAGACCCTGCTGGGAGGCAGCTGCTTCACAATCTGCCTTGCCTGCCTCTCGTGTACCTGGGACAGTAGGGAAGCTCCATGGGGACAGAGCTCTTTGAAAGGCCCACAGGGCAGATGTCTGGTTAGAAATCAGATGTTGGAAGGACCCGTACCTGTTTCTAAACCAGGAGGAAACAATGAGAGGCCCTTCACAAACAGAGGTGCAGGGGAGTTAGGGCTTGTGTTGGGGGGGGGGCAGGGCTCAGGACCACGGCTCCTCAGAGCTGTAGGGCCCAGCCTTATGGAGGGAAGAGGCTGTGCATACAGAGTCTCATTATAGTGGCTGCCTGAAGGCAGGACTAGAGAGGACCATGGAACAGGAGGTAAAACTCTCTGGCTGCCTTGCCTTCTGCCTCCCCACTGGTGAGAGGCCACTGAAGGATGCTGTGAGATAACACACATGCTAATAGTCATGTGTCCTCCAAGAAGATGATGGAGATGGGAGAGCAGAGTGAGGCAGCCACGTAGGCTGAGGAGCCTTGGCTCTGCGGGTGCTGGTGGCTGATCCAACCCAGCTCTTCTCACAGGATCGCCTTTGCTCATAAAGAGGGGTCTGTCAAGTATGAGAAGTAGAGGCTGGACAAGGTGCTGTAACTCTTTCCCCCTCTCCCTCCCTCTCTTTCTCTGTGCCAGAGTCAGAACCCAGAGCCACTAATGCTGAGCATGCTCTCAGCACTGAGCCATATCCCAGCACAGCCCTTCTCTGTCATTGTGACCAGTAAAATGGAAGGCTGTTGAATCAACGGAAGAGGAGGATGCATGAAAGAGGGGCTGAGTCAGGAGAATCCAGTCACCTGAGATACTGAAGGACCCCGATCCTCCATCACTGTCCCTGGAACAGTTTCTTTCAAAGGACGGTCAGTGTCAGAGGCAGGTGCCACTCTGGTAAAGAAGCTCCAACCCCTTGCAGAATTTAAGGATGGAAAAGAAAGGATACGGTGCTCTGAGGGTGTCCTCATCCCACCAAAGTCTGGAAGAGTCCAGAGAAAGTTGCTTGGAATTGTTTTTACTCTTTACTCTTTGTGGGGCCCACTACCTTGCTCTCAAATAAATGCTCAGAAGCTTATTCTTACTTATAAATGCCCGGCCTTAGCTTGGCTTATTAGGAAAGCTTATTATTAGAAAAGCTTTTTCTAGCCAGCTTTTCATAAATTATCCTGTTTACTTTTTGCCTCTGGGCTTTTACTTTTATTTCTGTATATCTTTTTTTTTTCCTCCTTATTCTGTGGCTGGGTGGCTGTGTGTGACTGTGTGTGGCTGTGTGGGGCTGTGTGTGGCTGTGTGTGGCTGTGTGGGGCTGTGTGGGGCTGTGTGGGGCTGTGTGAGTCTGTGTGTGGCTGGGTGGCTGGGTGGTTGGGTGTGGCTGGGTGTGTGTGGCTGTGTGTGGCTGGGTGGGGGGGGGTGTGGGGGCGTGTGGCTGGCTCCTTCTTTTCTTGCTCCTCCTCCTAGATTTCTCCTTCCATTTATTCTCTCTCCCTGCTAGCCCCGCCTCTCCTTTCTCCTGCATTGCTATTGGCTACTCAAATCTTTATTGGACCAATCAGGTGTTTTAGACAGGCAAAGTAACACAGCTTCACAGAGTTAAACACATGCAACATAAAAGAATGCAACACATCTTTGCATCATTAAACAAATGTTTCACACCATAAACAAATGCATCAAATCTTAAAATAATATTCTACAACAAGTTGCTGTTTTTAGTGGGTGCCAAGTGTTTGGTGTGGGAAACCCAAAGACAGACCCAGAGATAGGGCTATTGCAGGTCACGCCCTCCACTCTGGCAGAGCCCAGTGCTGAGAGGAAGTGTGTTGGGGTTCACACACTCAGCATGGATGTGCTGAGGGGGGACAGGTGTGTGTAACAGGGCCTGGGTGGAGGAGCCCAACAATCCTGGGGTGGATGTACTCTATTAGTAACTTACTGTGAGACCATGGATGAATCTCTAGCATTTCTAGGTTCTGAGCCAGGAGAGCTGATGCCTGTGCCCCTGGAGAGTGCCTAGGGGCGGGTCATAGGAGCTGACAGATGGGAGGCATAGACAGTGGGTGGTCACTGGTTCATGTTCATCATGCTCCCACTGGTGACACTTCTACCAGACCTAGTTCTGGGAAACCAGCAGAGATGGCTGTCTACCGCCCTGCTGAGATGTCCCTTCTTTGCTGGCACTGATTTATGGGTGACCAACTCCACAGAAAGTCTATGATGACAGCGATGCCCTTTGTTTTTAGTTCAGTTTCGTGAACAAAATGCTCCTGGGGCCAATAGATTTTCTTAGTAATGAAATTGTAAAAGGAATCAAGTTTTGCCCTTCCAGTTTAAGGACAGTCTGTGCCCTTTCCCCCAGTCCCAGGGTGATATCAGCAAATGTTTGTCTCTTGGTCTTTTCTCCACCCACAATTCTTCTCGTCCTTCTAGAACATAATTCTCAAGAGCGAGGGACCGGGTGGATGTGTTAGCTACATCATAGTTCCCTAGCACTGACTGTACAATTTGCAAAATGATGTGAGACCTTCAACATTCAGGGAAACCAATGTGGACCATTGGGTGGGGGGCTGCTCAAGCCCATGGTGGGAGGGGCTAGGATGACTTCACTGGTCATACACCTATGAGAGAAACTTGGGAAATACCCCTTTAGGGGAGATGGGCTCACCCCGCTTCCTGCTGCCAACTCCACTTTATCCCTCTCAGTGTGGTGTTGAGCTTATGAACCCTTGTCAGATTCTGAGTAGGTCTCTGTTATGCCCAGATCACTGGGTCCCCTAAAAGACCACTACGGAGTCTGAATCCATATGTAAAAGCAAAGAGCCTTCATTCAAGCAAGCTCAAGGTTGGTCTCTACACGTGTCTGACGTGGCAGTTAAAGAGCCCTGAGCCTGGCTGGGGTGGGGGTTTATAGTGGTAGAGGTTGGGAGTGGGGATTTTCAGGGTACAAGTCCCTGATTGGCATTTTCTAGGAACGTCTTTAATAAAGAGAAATGAATATGAAGGCATAGATTTGCCATAACAAAACTTTATATCAAAGGAAGATCATTTAGTGCCCGAGGGCAGGGCCCAGGTCTAAGAGGAATCTAGGAAAAATCTCAGAAATGCTCCTGACAGTCAATAGATTCAAAATTTGGTCTCACACTGGAAGTTCAGCCAGTAGATTCAAAGCTTGGGTTCCCACCAAAAGTTTAGCCAATAGTTTCCAAGAATTACTGTACCCCTTACCCCTTTACCCAATCCTGAGATGCCAAGACGTGTAACACCCTGCTAATGTACGCTTTTCTTTAAAAACCCTCTCACCTCTGAGCTTGGGGCTAGATTCCTCTGCTGCACCAGAACAGAGGGTTTGGGTCTGGGTTTGTTTGACCCTGTCCAAAAGAATAAACTGACTCTCCTGTGTTTACATTGTAACCCAGCTCCCTGGTGGTCTTTGGGGGGGGGCTTGAAATGGGTATAACATGTGCTGGCATAAAGGGCACCTGGTGATATCTATAATGGTTAGAATGTTAGGTCTTTCCTCTGGAACACTGGGCATTTTCTCAATGCTGATTGGCCATTCCTGGGTAGTTTTATGGCTTTTCCTGGGGACCGGGTAGTACCTGCCAGTAAACTGAGTCTCAGGCTTACCTTTTAGCTGGTTCTTATCAAGCCTGTCATGGCAGCAGTGTGGCCAAGCTGTTTTGGGCCCCACAGTCTCCACTTAGGTGCCTTGAACTCTAGGCTCATTTTTCTGACCTATAAAGAGGGGAGAGCCCTGTCTCCAGCTCAGGGGATGAAGGCAGAACCTTGAACTGCATCTACTGTAGGCACACTAGAGGAATCAAGAGTGGCAAGCATCATCCTGTCTCCTTTCCATCTCATCCCCTCATTCATTCATTCATTCATTCATTCATTCATTCATTCGTTCATTCTTTTTCCTTAGGTTTCCTTTTTGTCTTATTCACTTCCCTTGTATGCCTAACAGTGGCTAATGTCCACCCTGTTCTTGCTTCTGAATTTCTGGCTCTAGAGTCCACAAAGTATGTGGGAGGAAACTGTCCCTTCCCCTTGGTGCCCTCACAGGCCTGACCCCCATGTGCCTCTTGAAACTTCACTTGGCCCTCTGTCTACAAAGACCCAGCTCATACAGCCCTTTCTGGCCAGAATTTCCTAGAGCTTTGGTGCGACACCTAGAAATCTTCCTCCAGCATGAACTCCTCAATTAGGCTCTTTCCAAAGGAAATATTCCTAGTTAACTGAGGCTATAGGGAGGAGCCCTGTTCAAACTGGATTAGGGCCTTTACTGGATGAGAGAAGCTATAACCTTGAGCTGTCTCTAAGCCAAAGAAGGACTTGGAAAGGAAGCTGTTTGCAAACCAGGAAGAGATCCCAGCAGACCATGAGTTCTAACAACACCTTTGGTGGCTTGAGTAAGCAAGGATTAGGAGGTGTGGCCTTCTGGGAGGAGATGTGTTACTGGGGATGATGGACTTTGAGGTTTTAAATCCCACTCCAGGCCTAGGTTCTCTCTGGTTACAGATCAGGATGTGGCTCTAAGCTGTGCCTCCAGCACCATGTCTATCTGGACGAATGCTGTCATGCTCCCAGCCTTTATGACTAGATCTCTGGAATTGCTTATCGTTTGATTATGATTATGGTGTTTCTTCGGGAGGATCAGACGTTTAAGGCCAACGTGGGATACATAAGAATTTTCTTAAACCAAAGTAAAAAAGACATTAGTCTATTGAATTTTTTTACTTAAAAAAATTTCTTTTCTTTCTGGGTTTGGGCTACCTTGCTTAATATTATACATTCTAAATCCATATACTTTCTTCTAAATTTCATTCTCTTTTAGCTCTGAATAATATTGTCATGTATAATGTACCATTTTGCATTGTGAAGGCATAGATTTACTGTTACAAAATTTTATCTCAGGAAAGACCATTTAGTGCCTGAGGGCAGAGCCTAGGTCTAAGATGAACCTAGGAAAAATCTCAGGACCACACCTGACAGCCAATAGAGTCAAAGCTTTGGTTTATGCTGAAAGTTCAACCAATGGTTTCCAAGAACTCTACCCCATACCCCTTACCCAATGCCTAGAGTAAAATGCCCAGGCAGGGAATGTGCTACTCAAGCACTACTTTCTTTTAAAAAACAAAACAAAACCAAAAAAAAAACCTCACCCCTAAGCTTGGGGCTGGATTCCTTCTGTTGTGTCAGAACAAAGGGTTTCAGCCTGGGTTCATTCGAACCTATCCAAAAGAATAAAACTGATCCTCATGTGTTTGCATTGGAATCCAGCTCCCAGGTGGTCTTTGGGGGTCCCTTGACATGGGTACAACATTCATCTGTCGATAGACATCTAGGTGGGCTCCATTTCCTTCCTGTAGTGAATACAATTGCAATGAAGGGTGAGGTATTCTCTGGGCATATGTCCAGGAGTAAAATAGCTGGGCCACATGGTAGTTCTACTTTTAATATTCCAATAAATCTCTAAACTGATTTCTACAATGGCTACATGAATTTGCACTTCACCAGAAGCAAATAAGGGCTCTTTCTCACTAAATTCTCTCGAACATTTGCTAAGATTTCCCGATCATAGCCATTCTGATTGTGGTGAGGTGGCATCTCAAAGCAATTTTAGTGTGCACTTCCTTGATGACTAGGGATGTTGAGCATGAAATAAATATAATTATTGGTCATTTTGGTTTCTTCTCTTGAAAACCATCTGTTCAGTTCAGTAGGCTGTTGATTGACAGTTTTATTTTCTTGGTATTTAATTCTTTAGTGCTTTGTAAATTCTGGACATTAGCTTCCCGTCTGCAGTGTCTCTGTTAATGAGTTCCTCCTGCCTTGTGGGCTTATTCTATGGATAATTTCCTTCGCTGTGCAGAAGCTTTTAATTTCATGTTGTCCCATCATGGACACTGGGGGCTGGTTCCTGTGCTGTAAATGTTGCTATTGGGAAAGTTATTATGCAAACAGTTTAAGTGTGGGTCTAGTATAACATTTAAAATGGAAACTGAAAAAGGTACCTTTTAAAAATTTTGTCTTGTTTTTGGATTTTTTTCAAGACAGGGTTTCTCTGTGTAACCCTAGCTGTCCTGGAGCTTGCTCTGTAGACTAGGCTGGCTTAGACCTCACAGAGATCCACCTGCCTCTGCTTCCCAAGTGCTGGGACTAAAGGCATGTGCCACCAAAGGCACGTGCCACCATTGCCCCAAGAAAGTATACTATTTTATAAGGCCTTTGTGTCTGGCTGTTTACTTCTTTTTCTCAATGTTTAAGTTGTACTAAAATCACAAAAAAGTTCCATCCTGCTGATTTTGTATATACTTTGTGTATAGTTAGTGTATTAAATACATCGTGATATCAATGATATCATGTGACAACTATAACCATCCATTTCTAGACCTCTTTAAAGCTCTCCCTTATCTGTATTCATTAGACAGCAGCTCCTCACACTCCAAACCCATCCTGGCTCTCCTCAGCACCAGCCTTCACCAGGAAATTGATATGAATTTGGCCCTGTGGGTATCTTACTGAAGTGGGCATTATAAAGCCAGTCTTTTCTGTTGCTGTGATAAAAAAAAAAAAAAAAAAAAAAAAAACCACCCTGGCAAAAGCTTGTTTAGGAGGAAAGGGTTTGTTTGGCTCACAATTCCAGGTCGCAGCCCATCACTGAAGATGGAAGGAATGGGAAGCAGCTACCATTGAAGCCACTGTCAAGAGCGTAGAGCGTGAATGAATGAATGAATGAATGAATGAATGAGTGCATGCACACTGGCATCAGTTAGATGTTTCCTTTTCTATAGTCTAGAACCTAAACTGAAGGAATGGTACTGCCCACTCCAAACTGTGTCAGGTTGATAATTAAAATTGATAGAACGTTTATCGTAATGTCTGGCTTATCCTGCTTAGCACCAAGGTCTCAGGAATTTGCTGGTTGTACATAGCATGAGTCAAGCTGAATAACAATGTACAGACTTTCCATTCTTCCCATACCTCCACCACACAGGTTGCTTCCACCCAAGTTCTAGCTCATGTGAACAAGGCTACTATGAATGTGGATGCATAGATATGTCTAAGACCTTGTTTCCAATACCTGTGAGTATATATATTCAGACTGTCATGATGCTTCCCTAAGGGGCAACACTGTTTTTACATTCTTTGGTTTTTCACTGTGCCAGGCAGGTTCATTGAGGTTGTGTAGGGTACACATTTGTGTTTTTAAAATCTTGTGTAAAGGATTGAGTTGCAGGAGCAGAGCTCGGTCTGTTGATCCAGTGCTGATGGACATCTGGACTATTATTACCTATCTTGGTTATTTACTGTATTCATGTTCTGATGGCCCCTTATTTCTCTAGGAAATGCATGAGGGGTGGAATTACTGGGTCATGGGGTAGTCAATTTTTTTTTTTTTTTATCTTTAGTAGCTATAGGGTATGGGTTTTGAAGTCCCCCCTCTCTTGGGCTTGGAGTTTGAACCTGGGACTTCATGTGTGCAGGGCAAACTCCTTATTGATAGCTATTTCCCTAACCCTATATTTTGAGATCTTGAAAAAGCATCATTCCTAGTATACATAAAGCTTTACATTGAACATTAAATCATTGCTATTTTTAAATGAAACTTTTATTCTGAGATAATTGTGGATTTACACACAGACATAATACACAACACAGAAATACCCAGAGAACCCAGTGCCTGGCTCCTCCAGCATCAGCATCTTGTGTAAAACTACATCTAACTGTAAAATTACAGTGTCTATATGAACATTGACATAACATGGTCATTTTATTCAAATGTTTCGGCTTTGTGTGTGTGTGTGTGTGTGTGTGTTTGAGAGAGAGAGAGAGAGAGAGAGAGAGAGAGAGAGAGAGAGAGAGAGAGAGAGAGAGATTCTGTGCATTTTTTTACCTGCATAAACTGTGAATCCACCACCCCAATGCCCAAACAAAGATCACCCCCTTCTGTTTGTAACACAGTTGCCTCTCTCCATCTGGCAACCCCAGATTTGTTCTGTCTTTACCTGGTGGTGGTTGTCTTCAATGGAGACACACCTCTGAGTATGCCTTTGAGGATGTTCTTAGAGAGGTCTAACTGAAGAGGAAGGACTCACCTGAATGTGTGCTGCATCACTCTGTGCACCGAGACCTGGATTGAATACAGAGGCAGAAACAAGCTGAGCACAGAGCTCACCTTTCTCTACCTCCTGACCATAAGCCACAATATAGCCTTCCTCCTTTAAATTGTTGCCCGTGAGGCATTTGGTTACCACAAGGACACAAGTAGTTAATGCGATCCTTTAGTTATTCCAAGAAAGTGCCATACAGAAAATCACACAGTTAGCACCCATTAACAATTGGGTTTTTTAGTCAGCATAGTTCTTGGCTGTGTGCTGTGGTCCTTCTGGAAGTCATACAAAGGGCCTTCTTCTTGGCAGTAGGAAGGGACAGAGAGTGGGCCTTTAGGGAGTGCTGTGCCTATGAGGGCAGAGTCTCCTGTATTGGGTTAGACCTCTTCTAAGAGTGTGCACAGCCAAAAGGTGCTATCCGTGAAGCAGAGAGCAGTAGTTCAGGGATCGTGAGTCTGTGATGCCTTCACTTCGGGCTGCTCCTTAATCCCTCCAAATTGAGCATTACATTCTGCTGCTCATAAATTACAGTCTTAGGTAATTTGCTACAGATGCTGGGTTGGACCAGGACATGACAGGTCAGTCTTGGTTTCTCCTCGAGTGATGTTCTGGAATGTGGACCCAATGAAGTTTGTTTTTGCACCCACCCTTGAGAGGATGTCTGTATGCTTCTAATTTTTGTTTATCGTGATAAAGCTGCCAGGAACATTTGAACCAAGTCTGTGTGACCCTAGCTCGCTCTGGAATTAGACTGCTGAGTTCTGTGATGTGCAGCTCACTCCATTTGGGCAGGGCGTGTTAATGTCTTCCTTACTCTGTGATAAAGCCTTTATGGTTATGGCTCCTCTGCCCCTCATTTTTCAAAATTGTGTTTACTTATCTCTCTGTTGCTTTTGTTTGTGTGGAGGAGCACACAGCTGGAGGTCAGAAGACACTGAGAGTCTTCACTTTCAACCATGCAGCTCACAAATGGTTGAATTCAGGTGGCTATGCTGGGTGGTAAACACCTCTACCCACTGAGCCATCTTGCTAGCCCTTGCATCTTATTTCTGAGAATTAGAGTTTGCATCTCTATAGCCCAGATCTAGTGCCCCTTGTGGGGGAACAGCAGCCTGCCACCCGGAACACCCCTCCCCTTGAGGTACAGGTCTCATGTGGGCCAAGGATGCAGTCGGTTTGATTTCCTTATCTCTGGGCTTTTAGAAGCCCGCAGCTTGGCACCCAGCTCCACATACCGTGAACTCTGTGTGTGCAAGAAAACAGACTACATGTCCCTGTTCATAAGCAGGAGGGGGCTTCCTCTTCCCGAGAAAGGCCCACTTGGTCTGATGGAAACAAGTTCACTTGCAGTCACCACAAAGGGAAGTAAGGTAACATAGAATCTAGAAATGACCAGGATTTCTACCCTGTGTTTCTAACACTCTGGGAAGAAATTGGGAAACAAAATGGTTAAAAAAAAATTTTTTTCAAACCTCTCGTCATTCACCATTCCTGTATAATGCATGATGCTAAGGCCCAGGCTATCCCATTCATGTTTTCAGTGAGGATATTGAATGTCAGCCTTTGGAAGGACTTTGGCCCTCTCTTGTACGGCCTCTCCTCCTACCTCTCTGTACTTAATGGGAGAGAGGGGGCTCCATTCCTCCTGGACCCTCTTCATTCTCAGGGCCGAGCCTGGAAATGTCCTTTGTGCCACCTACCAGGACAGAAAGTGACCCTCTTGATGGACCATTTATAGCCAGTGCCACATCACAATAACCACTATAGTTCAGGAAGCCGCTATTCAATGTCACATAGACTCCATCTTCTTACTCAGCTCTCTCAGTATCTGATGAGACCAGATGCAACATTCAAAGTTAACAGTGAAGAATCAGGCTTTGAGGGTTACTCAACTCCCCAAAGACAGGAAAGAGGGAAGCTGGGGGATAGTAGTCCTCTGTTTTTCTTGATTATTCTCGCCAGAAACTTATTAGTTTGTTTAGTTTTTTTTTTCTAAGAAAACAATGTAGGTTGTCTCTTAGAAAAGAATTTGTGTGAGTATATGCCCGTGTGTACAGTTGTCCACTGGGGCCAGAATTTGAATCTGATCTCCTGGTCTTGGAGTTAAAGGCAGCTCTGAGCTTCTCAGTGCTGGATTCCAGCTAGGATGCTCTGGAAGAGCACGGAGAACTCTTAACTGCTGGGTCGTCTTGCTGGCCCAAACTTGTGTGCATTTAACCAGAGCACTGGGCATCAGTTTGCCACAGCAGTCACAGGACAGACTGCAAGTGTCTTTCACCAAAAGAAAGATGGAAGAGGGCTGGCTGCCTGGACAGCCGGCGCACAAGGAGACCTCATGGGCCTTGTAGTTATACAACAGTAGAAGGGAAGGAACATAGTTCTGGAGAGCCAATCAGGTCTTTCCCAAGTCATCCCGGTAGGGCTCAGGTGGAGCTCAGTGGTAGAGTGCTTGCCTAACATGCATGAAGCCCTGGGCTCCATCCCCAGCACTATAAAACCCCAAATAAAACTGTGTCACCATGACATCATTCCCATGAGTGAATACATACAGTCTCATACAAGAACAGCTTGTGCACATGCACTTCAAGTACTGCCCATAGAAGGCACAACCTGCTGCCTACAGCCTTCCTGTGCTATGAATGGCAGATGTTGGCAGCTTCTCAGGACAGAAGGGATGAGGTGGCATCAGACCTCTTTGGAACACCTGGCACTAGACATGGTACCTAGGCAAGAAGGCTGTGATCGGTCAGTGAGAACAGAATCCCTGGAGCTGGTTCTTGTGGAGATATAATAAAACATTCGGAAATATCAGAGGACAAATCCACCTTCTCCTTTTTTTTTTTTTTTTTTTTTTTTTTTCAGACAGACAGAGTTTTCTGTGTAACAGTCTTGGCTGTCCTGGAACTTGCTTTGAGGACCAGGCTGGCTTTGAACTCACAGAGATTCTCTTGCCTCCCCAAGTGCTGGGACTAACAGTGTGAGCCATGGCTTCTTCTGCCTTCCTCTCTTCCCTGTCTTTCTATGTCTACCTTAAATACTCTCTTTGCTCAGTTAAGGTGTGGCCCCACCACTGCCTGTCTGGGAGCCTGGAACTCCTTTTGTAAACTAAGATGACCTGAACTCAGTTTGGATAAAAGGCATAGGTCACCACTCCCGGGATACTCCCTGTGCTGGGATTAAAGGTGTGAATCACCACTCTCTGATCCTCCTAGACTGACTGTGGGTAGATCCCTCTGATATCTCTGAATGTTTTATTATATCCCCACAGGTTTCTCTTGGCATCTGCAGGCTGACTCTCCAACCCCTTTAGGCTGGCTGTAAGAGTTCATTCCTGGGGCTGGGGTTTCCTGTCAGGAACACAAATGTGCTGAGTATACACCCAGTTCATAAGCAATGCTGTCCTCTCCCAAAGCTGGACCATCCCTCACTACTTGGATAATCCCCCCCCCATACCGCCTCCCACTAATCTCCATCCCAGGAGGAGTATGACAAGGGTGTTGACCCACACTGCTTTGGTGTTGGTCTTGAACATCTGTCATCATCCTGGGCAAAGTGGGACTATTGTTCACTTCACCTGGGAGGGTTCTGTGGCACACTGGACAGAAGCCAGCATGATGCTGTTTTGGCTGCTTCCCACCTACTATCCATCTCCATGGCTCCACGCAGCTTAGGAGGAAACTGACAGACAAAAGTTAGAGCAAAGCGACAACCCTACCTCAGAAATAGCAACTATTCCTGGGATAAAGCAAGCTCCAGGTGGTCATACCCTTTCATTTCTATGGGGAAACCGAGTCAGAAAAGGGTGGAACCTTACTTGCCACTTGCCTTTCAACTGTGGACATTAGAATAGGGCTTGTGACTCTAGCCTGGAGAATAGGGTTTCAGACCCATTTCCTCACTGGGCTGCAGCCTCATGGAAGGAATCTGCACGCCCAGAACTGAGGTTTCCAAAGCCGATTTGTCACGTCATCAGATTTACTGGTTTTCTTGATCTGTTTACACAATTTAAATTTCCCAGCAAATCCTGTAAGATCTGGTGGATTTGGGAGATTTAAAGGATGTTCTGTTTGACTAACATTTGATTTTTCCTTTGCATCAGAGTTTTAACAAATGCTTCGGATTCTGTCCAAGCAGCAGAGGTTCAGGAGCCGGGCCCCACTGGCTGCCAAGTCCAGGATGAAACCTGGGGTCGGGAAGGCTGAAAGCTAGGGCTTCAGTCTGGGTCGAGGAAAGGCTGTTTGCCAAAGCCATCTAAAATATTGATGATGTACTTAATAAAAAAAAAGATTTATTTATTTTTTATGTATATAGTGTTCTGCCTGATGAATGTATCCCCGTGGGCCAGAATGGAGATCTCCTCACAGATGGTTGTGAGTCACCATGTGGGTGCTGGGAACTGAACTCAGGACCTCTGAATAAGCAGCCAGTGTTCTTAACCTCTGAGCCACCTCTCCAGCCCCTGATGCTGCGCTTTTAAGAGACTGTCTATACTGGAAAATTCCAAGCATACACAGAGAGAATATGTAACAAGCTAGTGTCTTGTTGACCCCCCCCCCACTTTTCCCCCACCCCCCTTTCCTTTGAGGAAATTCTAGCCCCGGCATTTCACGCGCAGAGACGCCAGGCACTGAATAGGTTCTTCAGAGGACTCCTGAGTAAACTGAGGGTGAGGAACTCTTACAAAGATGCTGCTTGCTTCCTGTCTCTGGGCCTCTCCTGATTCGGGTCCCTTCTCTCCTCTCTCAGACCCCGCCCTCTTTGTCCCTCCCAGATCTCTCTGACCTCTACTCTGACCCTCAGATTCTCTTTCTGGGTGGTCAGCAGCCCAGTTGTGTTGAGCCGACCCTTGTCTCTGTGCTTTTCTGCTCATTGATTCTTATTCTCTGAGTTGGTTTCTTTTGGCTGAAGCAGTGGGCAGTTACAGGAGACGCCAGATTGCCAAGGTATCGAATTCTGACACCGAATGGAAAAAAATTAGTCTAAACTAGGCAGATTTTTTTTTTACAAGTCTGTTATGAATCATTGTCATATTCTAAGTGGACTGATTAGCCTTCTGATGTAGTGCTGACAGGGGTATGTGATCGTGGATGAGCCCCTTCCCTCCCACAGCCTCAATCATCTTGTGCACATGTGTGTGCATGCATGAGGAGGTCAGAGAATAACCTTGGGTGTTATTCCTTGCATGTCACCCACCTTGTTTTTTTTTTTTTTTATTAGATTTATTTCACTTATGTATATCTTCTACATGATTATGGCAACTCTTATACAGGAAAATATTTAATTGGGGCTGGCATACAGTTCAGAGATTTAGTCCATTATTATCATGGAGGAGAGCATGATAGCATGCAGGCAAACATGGTCTGAAGAGGTGGCTGAGAGTTCTATATTGGCAGCAAGAAGAGAGAGAGAGAGAGAGAGAGAGAGAGAGAGAGAGAGAGAGAGAGAGAGAGAGAGAGAGAGAGAGAGAGAGAGAGACTTGACCTGGATGAGCTTCTAAAACTTCAAAGTGCTGCCCCCACAGTGACATACTTCCTCCAGCAAAGCCACACCTGCTCCAACAAGGCCACGTCTCCAATAATGCCACCCCCTATGAGTCTGTGAGGGCATTTTCATTCAGGTCTCACAGCCTAGAACTGGAGCCATCATGTGAATGTTGGGAGACAAACCTAGGTCCTCTGTAGCCAGTGCTCATAACCACTGCGGCTACAGTGCCACCCCCCCCCCCCCCCATTTTCTTATGACACAGAATCTCTTCAGCAGCCTGGAATGTGCCAGTTAGGCTATGCTGATTGGTCAGCAAGCATCAGGGATCTACTTGTCTCCACCTGACAAGCCCTTCCTATAGTGCCTGACTTCCTAAAAAATGAGCTGTGGATGAAACTCAGGTCCTCATGCTTGTCTAGCAAACACTTTACCAACAGAACCATCTCCCATCTCCCTGAGACAAATGTGATTCTTTTTTACCCACAGCAAAAGACTAGAAGTTTAACTAAAATCCTAACAGTTAAAAACAGAACCCACAGAGTGAGCCTGAGACCAGGCTGTTAGGGTCACCTCCTACCCCCGGGGCCTCAGTTACACATATGAAAATGGGTCTAATGGTAGGTGTCTTTAGGACTAACTGTATCTGGGGCCTGGCACATGTGGTAACAGTGAACAGTAGCAACATGATTCTTCCTGTGCTGTGTCTAGAGCAGGGCAGACAGGCCATCGACTGGATATTGGTCATGATCTCATCATCATCTGAAGCCAGCCCATCTCCACAAATGCCCAGGGGCTTGGAGACTTTGGATCCTATGCTCCATGTTCTTGCAGTGAGGCAGAGTCTAAGCCATCCAGGGCCAAGCCAAGAATGCCTAGTGCCCAGAATTCTGTCTGGGGATGTGTTTGCTACAAGTTTGGTGTTGCATTTCTGGGTTCCTGTGGACTCTTTGCCCTCCTTAGATCCTGCCTGTCTCACATAGCATTTTCCTCAGGAATCACTGTCACTAAATGCTCCCAGAAAAATGAGCCCAGACCCGGCAGAACCAGCTCCTTCTTCTGTCTGTCATGCCAGGGGTGCATAGCCTCCTCCCTACCCACCACAAACCTCCCCACACCCCATGCTGACGTTAACTGTAATTATGGACAGCCACAGCTAAGTTGCTATGGAAACTTGCATGGTAGCTTGGTTGCCATTATTTTTCCTAAGGCTCCTGTTTCAACGGGCCTCTAGAAGGGTCTGAAGGATGGGCAGAGAGAAAGCTGCAGAATCCCACGGCCCACAGAGTTCCAGTTGTAGGAGAGAGTCCCTAATACCTGTAGACTTTGTTTACATCCCCTCTCTCTATGCCAACAATGACTGGGCCCAGGTGGGCACATGTGACCGCTTCTGTGTGTCCATGTCACAACAAGAAGAATATCTGAGAAAAAGGAAAGTCGGGGGCTTTGGCCTCATGGGGCTCAGCATGATGCTTGATATGAAGTTGTGAACAGGGTTTCCTTTTGGACCTCCCTGGGGCAGCCACAGCAGGGGTGGACTGATGTAGTCCCTTCCTGAGACTTGTTACCCAGTGCATGCCTGCATTTGGAGGGGGACCCCCTGACTACTCACTGCTCTGACCTGGCCCATTTGAACACAGAGAACCTGGTGTAACGGGAGTTCTCAGTGTGGGTTCCAGAAACATCCATGACACTGGGGCCCTCTGAACAGTGAAAATTCTCCAGCCCCACACTAGACTCACCGAGTCAGACCTTCCAGGGCTGGCACCCAGCAGTGTGTGTCTGAGATATCAGGACTCAGAATCAGTGGCCGGTATGCCCTGTGCCTGCTTCCCTGGGGAATGACTCCGATTTCACTCTCAGCCTCCCCTATACCCCTTCTTCCTAGGGTTCCCTGACACCTGTACACAGTCTGAACTGGTTCCGGGTTGTAGCAGTCACAGTGGGCTGGGCCAGGGATGCTTGGTGGTTTTGCTGCTGGAACTGAGTCACTGTGGCATCTTCCTGGCGCAACTGTCATAGTAGGAAGTTCAAACTGGGCATACACGCCAGTTCTAGGGTCTCCAGTGGCTCAGATTCAGTTTCCAGCAAGACTTCTCCTGGGCCCACGGCTGACCACCTGTCACTGTGCCCCAGTCTGGCCTTTCCACTTCGTCTCTTCCTCTGTGGATGGCAGGCCTGTGTCACAGGGAGTCACTCTTAACTTCAATCTGTTTCCAGACTGTGGTAAGGGTTGGTTGGGGCCTTAGTATGCAAACTGGGGGAAACACAATTCAATCCATGGTTCCCCCTTCGCAATGCCTTGTGGTGTGAAGGACTTACTCAACCCTGCAGTGATCTCTAGAGGGTCCATCTTCAAAACTCAAGACAGGTCTGTTAAGTAAGACCATGTCCTGAGATCCCCAGAGTCCTGATTATCAAACACATGTGCCCCTGCTCGGTACATCTCAGCTGGTCTAGCATCCAAATCCGGAAAGAGTGGCCTCTCAAGGGGGTCCTTCTCACATCCAAGGGGGTGCTCAATGGGTCACCCCTCCCCTTTCATGACCAGTGGCCCTGTTCTCCAAGGTGTATCAGACTAATTGATCGCCAAGACTGGAAAGGTCAGCTGGAAAAGCAGAGAGAGGGAGAGGAAGCAAGTTGTTCTTCTTGAGGGAACTGTGTCTCATGAGACATAAATCAGAGCAATTTGGAGACAGGAAAACAAAGGTGAAAATGTCAGTCTGGGCAGAAAGGGACAATGGTCACAATGAATTCGTGGCATTCCAGGACTTGGGCATTGGCTCAGCCTGGAATGGTCCCACAGGTTCCAGAAGGGCCTGGGGGCTGGTGTGGGTCTCCGGTACAGCCTCTGCCGCACCATCACTGGGGTGAGAAGAGCATGCCAGTGACTCTGGGCAGGCCTCCTTTTCTTTACTTTTGGCTAAGAATGGCTATTAGAGATGATGTGCTTAAAACACGGGGCATGGAGCATGGGGCATGGTAATTGCAGATGGTCTAGGGCAGTGATTTTCAACCACCTAATGCTATGACCCTTTAATACAGCTCCTCATGTTATAGTGATCCCACCCCCCATAGGATTATTTTTGTTGCTACTTTATAACTGTGATTTTGCTACTCTTATGAATTGTGGTGTAAATATCAGATATCCAGAATATCTGACAGACAAGCTCTGGGAAAGGTTGAGAACCCAGAGGTTCCTCCAGATAGGACTTATCTAGAGTTGGCAGAAAGAGGGGTACATCCACTTTCTTTTAGAGGTCCTTCCAGTGATGGTGACGGCAATAGTGATGGTCATGAAGATGGTGTGTTGGTGAATGAGATGATGGTGACTGAGATGAAGGGGATGATGATGGTGGTGGTGGTGATAATTGCTGTGGGATAGTCTTTCTGTATGATGTAAATTCGTGTTGATGCCATTGGTTAATACAGAAGTTGGTATGGCCTATGGCAAGGCAGGCCATAGCCAGATGGGAAATCCAAGAGAGACAGAGGGAAGAGGAAGAAGGGGTCAGAGCGGACACTATGAGCTGCTGCCAGGGAAGCAAGGTGTAATGGAACAGGTAATGCCATGAAGCCATGTGGCAAGACATAGATTAATAGACATGAGCTAAGAGCTAGTTGGTAATGAGTTTGAGCCATAGGCCAAACAATTTGTAATTAATACAAGCCTTTGAGTAATCATTTTATAAGCAGCTGCAGGACTGTAAATGGGAGAGATTCATTTGGATCATGGGGTTAGGTGGAACTGAGAAACTTCCGGCTACAGATAATGGTGGTGGTAGTGATGATGATGATGATGGTGGTGATGGTGATAATGGTGGATACAATCATAATGGTGATCATGCCGCGGCTGCTGACCGTGATAATGATACTGGTGATTATGGTGGTGATGGTGAGGATGACAGTGATTTCAGTGAATAATGACAATAGTGATAGAGGCCACTGTATACATTTCTTATTCTCTGTAGATATGTCTCTTACCTGCTCTTGCCTGAGTTCCACTGTAGCCAACCTTATCCAGGACCATAAAGGCCACTTTATACCATGGAGGGAAGTAATTCCAGTTATTTTTTTCCTACAGTGAAAAAAATAATAAAACACTGGAATTTTCTGGAACACACAGGACCAGGATCAGTGACCCCCTGACCTTGCTCTCCAAGCTCCTTCAAAGCTATAGTCAAGAACAGACAAAACAGTAATGGAGGTTACTGCCAATCAGTTCAGATGCTGCCCATGCCTGGAGCACCTATGCCTGTCACGGCTGTGGGGTGGACTCTCAACAGAACAATGAACCTTTCTGTGTGGTCATGCTTAAAGCCAAATGCTGGGATCTGCCATTTATGATCTGTGTGGCCTTGACATGTTTCCAACTGTCTCTGAACCTTGAATGCCACTACGGATGATTGATAAGATCATGTCTATGAGATCTCCCAGTGCCAAAATAAATCACTGTCTGTGGTTATGCGGCTTAGTCTGTCCTGTGGTCAGGGAGAGGCTGCTGTTGGTGAGTTGATATGAGTTCAACTTGGAGCTGAGCCTCCCTGGGAAAGGGGAGGGGTGCTGGTGACTGGGTATACAGAGTGTGGGTCAGAGTCGAACAAAGTCAATTGCTCATGTGTGGAAGGGACAAGGGGACCTAAGGGCACATTGTCTATGAAGGAACCAGTTCCCACATCTGCGTCTCTCTGTGGTTTTGGGGAACATTTGGATGGCCAGGATGCTGGGACTAATTGAAGTTCTGACATCATTTCCAGAGTCTGGTTATGCTATGGCTGGACAGTGTGGGGAGATTGGGACATGCTTAAGAATGACTCTGCAGCAGGATGGCAGAAGCATGAAGGATGACCTCTCATGATTCTGTGGCCCTTGGGGAGTTTGTGTACCATCCAGTATAAGGCCTAAAGCCTGCACCAGCCAAGGATCTCACAGTATCTGCAGTGTATACATCAGAGTAGGAGCATGGGAACTCAGAAGGCTGTGGGCCAGTGATTCTGCAGTATTCCCAAAAGTAGCAGAAGAAGAAGTGGGAGCCAAGGCCAAGATTCTTGACCTGGACATTTGTGTTTGCCTCCTGTGGATAACCCAAGGATATAGATGTCTCTGGCTCAGAATGAGGGGGCAGTAGGGTGTGCTGGTTAGTTTTATGTCAGCTTGGCATATGCTAGAGTCATTGGAGAGGAAGGGCCCTCAACTGAGAAAACACCTCCAAGAAACCGGGTTGTAGGCAAGTCTTTGGAGTATTTTCTAAATTAGTGGTTAGTGGGGAGGGGCAGTGTTGTATTAAGTTTCTGGCCTGTGTGGCCTCTGGTCCCACAGTCCCACAGACCTGCGGTCCCACAGAAACACACAGATGCTTGTATTAATTTTATGCTGATCAGCCTATGGCCCTGGCATATTGCTAGCTAGCTCTTGCTCTTAATCTAACCCATGACTCTTATCCTGTTCAGCCATGTGGCTCAGTACCTTTTCTCAGAGCAGCATAGTTGTCCTCTGCATCTGCTTCTCTGGTGTCTCTCTGGCATCTCTGCCCTGGTTCTTCCTGTTTCCAGAGTTTTCTTAGTCTGGTATCCCCACCCATATTTCCTGTCTGCCTTCAGCCAATCAGTGTTTTTATTAAACCAGTAAGCTGGACAATTATTTACAATGGGACAGAACACAATCCCACTACAGGGCAGCCCACTGTGGGTTTCCTAGCATCCTCCTTCAGTCTGCAGTTGCCTCCTTGCCAACCCTTTCTCCAGCCTTTGGCTCTCACTAGGCTCTGGGAAAGCAGCCCTGGGCCTTGAAGTGGTTAATACTTTCCACTCAGCTAGCCTCCAAGTACATCAGTGTCCTTCCCATCACCTGAAGCCTGTCCACTTTCCAACATGGCCTCTGTATGTCGTTTACCTGAAATGCCTGGGGAAATTCTTTGCACTACTCATAACCGAGAGGACTCACAGCCCCCAGAAACTGAAGCAAAGAGCCTGAGTATCAGGAACTTCTGGGCATGCACAGGTCATGAACTTAAAATTCTTCCTTTCCCATTTATCCCCAATAAATTCAGGGTACCCAGCTTCTATGCCCTAATCTGGCATTCTGTCAGGGACAACCTACCCTGGGCTTCAAGACTCCTTGGCAAAGCCAGTCTCTCTCTGTGAGGTCAAATCTAGCAGGAATATATGAGCGAAGATACAGTGTTCAGATCAAAGCTGTCAAAAAAAAGCTTATGTGGAGACCGTCCAAAGAAAACTCCATTTTCCCGGGTTCCAAAGGCTGAAGGGACAAATGGCTTCCTTAGGTGTCTATGAGCATACCAAAATGCATGCTGGCCTCCAGGCTTCCTCAGTATCACAAGTACTTGTTACACATTTACAGCCCAGGTTAGCATCCTGGGTCTTCTCACCTCCTGCCCTCCCCTAAACTCTCCCACCCCAGCTACTCATTCTTCCTAAACATCTGTAACTTCAGCTCTGCTCCTTAGATTGCCTCTTCACTCTCTGTCTTCCTCTCTCTCCTCCCCTCCTCTGCCTCCCCCCCACCCCCCACCCCTGCTTCTCTCCTGGCCAAGTCCAGTCCATTTCTCTCTCTGCTCTAGACTTTTCCAGTTGCTTCCGAGTGTTTGCTCTCTGGTACAACAAAAATCTTCCCCTTAACCATACCATGGAGCGGTCATGTCCTCAGTTTATACAGAGACAAGCTGGGTTAAATGTCCTAGGAAAGTGGGTGCCAGCACTGAGGTTCCCAATGTTTGGTACTAGCCTAGAGTGTGGAGCTCAGGGCTTTTGGAAAACTACACATAAATCCCATGATCACCTCAGCCCATCTCAGTGCTTAACGTAAAACATAAGCACATTACAGTCATTTCAGAATCTGGAGGAGGAGTTTGAATAATCCCATTTCCTCATTTATTTCCAGACTCCTCATTTCATCTCAGAGTTCCTCCAAGAGGGAGCGAGATCCATGGTGGCCAATAAGTTGGAACAGTAGCTGAGGCAGCTAGAACAGGTTATAGACAGGGCTGTTTGTAGACTGGAGGGAGGGTGTGCTATGGCCACCTTGGGGCTTGGACACCAGAGCAGCCCTAAGGAAAGGAAATGAGGGGCGTCGCGGGTGTAAGGCCACCTCCTGGTGCCCCCCCACACACACCTGTTCAGCTCACTTTCTCCTTTGTGTCTTATGGGGTGCCTCCTACAGTGTCTTTTTATTCAGTCTTTAACCCCAGCCCATGAGCTCTGTCTACATTCAGTGTTTTCTCTCCGCAACCAAACGCTGGAAGTATCTTTATAGGCAGACCCAGAGGCAGGTCTCCTAGGTATTTCTATGAAGATTAATCTTTATAAGGTCACTGCTTGCCAATTTAACATGCAAACAGTCACTTTCAACAGTAACACTGTGGGAATCAGCTCATCCTCTGGGATCAGAGTGTTGAATTACTTTGCTGTGCTTCATTGTTTGAAAGCTTTCTTAGGCGTGTGTTTATTTTCCCAACCAATGGAGTCCTGCTAGCTCCATGTCTCTGCGCCTTCCATTTTTTATACCAACAAAAGATAATTAAAGATAAATAAAACTCAAATTATTGCACAAATTTGATTTGGTCTTATAATAAAAACCCAGAGTCAGATATTGGGGAAAAGCTGGAATATCAGAGAGACAGAAAAACAAACCCCAGCCACTTCTCACTCAGCCAACTCCTCAGGTCTGTCTCCCCAAAATTCTCCGACTCAACTCTGTCTGCCCTCAGCTGACCAGGAAAGTGGCAGGGGAAGCTAACTTTCTCCCTCCCTTCTGTCCCCCCCCCATCTTACTTCCTGTTTTAACTTTCCTTAAAGCTAGGATTAAAGGTTTGTGCCACCTCTTCCTGGCTCTGTTTGGCCTTCAACTCAGAAATCCAGAGAGTCTCTGCCTCCTGAGTGATGGGATTAAAGACGTGGGTCACCATTCCGGACCTCTTTGCTCTATGGGTGACTCTGTCTTCTAATATTTCAGACTATTTTTTATTAAATATATTCTATATCTCCACAATATTATAGTTTTTCCATATATAAAATGCTTGGGTATAAATCCAACAAAATGCATGTACCAGAAAATTATAAAATGCAGATGAAAAAAAGTGAAGACCTCTCAAGGAAACAGAATTGGAGTCAGTATTTCTAAAGCTATTCTCTCCACCTATCTGGAGAGTCAACCTCTGAGGACCATTCCCAACAGCACTAGGCAGTGGGAAGTGCAGAGGGAGTCTGAGGAGGCAATGGTAGCATCAGGCCAAGGCCACAGAGATATGTCTAGGGTCAGGGGAACCTACCACTGAGGACCTAGTGTCAGTGACAATGAACTTCACAGCCATCCTTGCAGTCTCTAGGTTTAAGACACTAAATGCCAACAAATGTTGGTAGGTGAGAACAGTGTTAGCACCCAGTGGCTCCTCAGGTACAGTACCTGGACAGCCTTCCCCTCTGACAGGTCCTCCTGGCACCCTACAGAGACATTGTGTGAAGCATCACTCACATACTCCCAGATGCAGGAGCTCACCAAGTTTACATTAGAGGGAGTATTGGTGGTTACACCCCCCCCACACACACACTCTTGCCTAGGAATCAGAGATCCTGGGCAGGCTTGTAAAGTCCCTCATACTTAGGAAGGTCCAAGACTCCCTCTTCTGCTGTGTGGGCCCTGAGTCCTCTCTTCAGAGACTTGGAGTGCTGTCTGTCTCTAGTGCTGGGCCCTGAACTTCCCTCAAGAGTCCTCACCACCCTGTCGTTAATGCGCCTGTCTGTCCTTGGTGCTAATGACCCTTTTAATAAGTTCCTAATTGACAATCTGTTCTAGTACTGTTCTTGAGCCTGCATCTGGGAACCTTCAGTGTTAGCTCATACAGAGGAGCGAGGGCTTCTGGTGGGTTCTGACCTGCGTAACACTACAGCCTTGGTTACACTTTCTCTCTCTGTGTGTGTGTGTGTGTGTGTGTGTGTGTGTGTGTGTGTGTGTGTACACTGAGGCGGAAGTCAACTTCAGGTGTTATTTCTCATTCACCATCTGCATTATTATTATTATTATTATTATTATTATTATTATTATTAGTGTGTGTGTGTGTGTGTGTGTGTGTGTGTGTGTGTGTGTGTGTGTGCTGTAGTATGTGTGTGAAGGCCAGAGGACAGCTTTAAGGACTCAGTTTTCTTCTTCCACTGTGCGTTTGCAGACTCCAGCTCAGGTTGTAACACTTGCCTGGCAAATCACTTTTACCTGCCGATCCATCTTGCCAGTCCTGTCTGTCTTCTTCCCTTCCTTCCTTCCTTCCCTTCCTTCCTTCCTTTCTTCCTAGACAAGATTTCTCTTTGTAGCCCTGGCTGTCCTGGAGCTCTCTCTGTAGACCAGCCTGCCTCAAACTCAGAGATCCTCCTGCCTCTGCCTCCTGAGTGCTGGGACTAAAGGTGTGCACCACCACCTCTGGCAAAGCTACCTTCTTTTGTTTGCTTGTCTGTTTTGAAACAGGGTTTCTCTGTGTAGCCCTGGCTGTCCTGGAACTCACACTGTAGACCAGGCTGGCCTCAAACTCACAGAGGTCTACCTGCCTCTGGCTTCTGAGTGCTGGGATTAAAGGTGTGTGCCATGATGCCTGTCCTATCCACCCTTTTCTATTTGTTTATTTTGAGACACAATCTCTTATTGGCTTGGAACTCCAACCCAAGAGATCTTCCTGTCTCTACATCCTCACTAGAATTACAAGTGTGTGCTACCATGCCTAGCTTTTAAATGTAGGTTCTTGGGATTTGTGGTGGTTTAAAATACAGGAATCAAAGATAGGTTTATGTATTTGAGTGCTTGGTCCCTGCTGATGTGCCATCTGGGAAGGATTAGGAGGTATGGCCTTGTTGGAGGAAGTTTGTCAACAGGGTAGATTTTAAGGTTTCAAAAGCCCAAGCCATACCCAGTGTGTCTCTGTACCTGCTACCTGCAGATCAGGATGTAAAGCTCTCACTAGGGGGAGCCTGCCTGCTTCCCATCCTGATGACCATGAACTAAACCTCTGAACTGTAAGCCAGTCCCAGTTAAATGTTTTCTTTCATAGGAGTTTCCTTGGTCGTGGTGTCTCTTCACAGCAATGGAACCCTGACAAAGACAGACTTGAACTGGGGTCCTCAGGCCATCAAGACATTCCCACGATCAACTGAGCTACTTTCTCGGGATCTTGGTCACACTTTCTGAAGGCCAGGGCTATGTGGAGACCTTCAGCATAGATGGTGAGGGAAAGGGCTGCTTGGCATCTGCTGGGACCTGCTTCAAGATCCCTTTACTCTCCCACACCCTTAACATCATCTGCTTTGGGATAAGTTTAGACCCTTTAACCAGAAACTCCAAAAGGGCAGGCAGCCCATTTCCTGTCACAGGTCTTCCTTTTTCCCACACGTGTGCCCCATATAGCCTCAGGGAGCCCATCACAGGGTGGACCTATCTTCATGCCACACTCAAATCCAGGCCGTTTTTAACTTGCCACTTTGTGGTGACTTCTGCATTCTGACTGGAGAGAAATCTGAATAGGTCCAAGAAATAGAGCTCACTGTATAAACTGACTCCGGCAATGGAGCTGATTGGCGGTGTCTCTTCTGATACATCTCTTAGTGCTGTAAACTTCCTTCACTACCCAGGATGCTCCAGACTCCTCACCACCTCTTCTGCATGATGCTGATGACAGAGGAGGAAGGTGAGGACTGTTCAGCCTGCAATTCTGCCAAAAGGCCAGTGCTGAAGAAATAATTACTTCAGCTGTGACAGATGTGTTAGCCCTTCTGCACCCCGGGAAATCTCACCTTCTGGAAGGAGGAAGGACTGAGCACCTCCCACCCCTGCCTCTGTACATAAGAATAGCTCAGGAGAAGCCAGGCTCCTACTTGAATGGGCTAATTTGTTAATTCATTCCTTCACTCAGAGTAGATGCCAGTAGATGTGTTCATTCATGATTCTCCAGGGCAATCTGGCTCAGGGAAAGGGCCAGAGGCCAGCATGAGTGTTTTCTTTCCTTGAATTCTGCCTACCAGCTATGTGACCACATGTAAGTGGCTCTGTCGCCTCCCTCGAGTGTGAAACTGTGATATGAGGGATATTCATGGTGAAGGCTGGATAGACAGATATGCATGAGGACTGTTCAGGCATGGAGTCCTGTAGACGGAGTTTTACTTATAAGGCATCAGTCCAAGATTAATATTTATTAGAATATAAATCAACACTCATGATACTAGTAACAGCTTATAGTGGCACCTGAACAGGGACTGGAGTATCCGAGCAATGGACAGACGATGGATTCTGATCCGTTCTCTCCAACAACCAGGAACCAGGAAGAGAGGTCCTGGTGTCCCAGCAGCCCCTTATCAATGGGGTTGGCCACACCCCCTCCAGGTTGGCCACACCCCCTCCAAGAGCCCAGGAACCTGGATAAGCATCTTCAGACCTTATCAGCTGACACCTGAATCCCACTACAGAGTCCTTCTCCACCTGGGCAGTGGTCATTAGGCCGCGTTGGACCAGTCAGCCTCTTTCTTCAGGAAATCTGAGTCCTGGCCATGATGATACAAAGGCTGATTGGTGGGTGAGAGTCCCTCCCCTGTGTGACCCAGGACCTCATTGATTTCTGTTGCCTGGAGCACCTGAGCCCAGATCCAGCTGAGGGGGCTTGTTCTCCTTGGTGTCTCTCAAACAACTTCAGATTTCCAGCAACCTCCCCATCCCCAGAAGGAGCCAGAGCGGGTTCTGTTGCTTACACACTCATTCTACCTATCCAGAAGCTCTGTGGTCTCCCATACAGAAGGTGGACCCCTTTCATTGACCTTCTCTGGTGACAGACTCTCAAGTGGAGACAGCTAGGAATAGACATGGAGCCCAGGAAGGGACCCCTGTGAAATCAGGGTGGTTTCCAGGGGGAGGGAATGTTTGTAGGGTGCATTGTTTGGGGGTACTCCAGATAAGGGAGGGATGAGAGAAGATGGTAAGTAGCCATTGAGACTTCGGCAAACACCTGTGGGTGGTTTCACCATCAGCCCCTCATGTGGAGAGGGTAGGGCTTGCTCTCTGAGGAATAGGGCCATTAGGGACAAGATGCTAATCGATCACTCCCCATTGATTCTACCCAGCTTTTGAGAACATGCTTGCAGTGACTAGTGTGTTATTACCCATTGCTGCATTCTTCCCAGCTGTCCTGAGCAGAAACACAGTCTGTGGCAAGAAGCCAAAACCTCAGGGTCCCTTGTCCCTACTCCAGGACTGGTGGCATTGGAAACCTGCCTGTGAGATCATTTGACTCACCAGGTGCCATTAATACTAACAGGTGCCGCCAAGACCATAAAGGTGCAGGACACAGCACAGCCAGACCCAGTATTCAGGAGAGGCCGCACACTTCGTATTAAACCACTTCCTGGGGCTTCAGCATCCAGCTCCCCTCTTCTCACTGGGTCTGTTTCGCTGAATCTCGGCTGTTGTCCTAAGTTCAGGCTGGGACCAGAGGGCAGAGGTCATGAGAAGAACATGCATGGAGCAATCAGGGCAGGCTCAGGTTGATGAGGTGAGTCAGGCAAAGGTAGCGGGTGTATTCGAGTGAGATGGAGTCACAGTTCTCATGGCCTGCAAATCTTCCTTTCTCAGCTCTGAGTAGAAATTAAAGCAGAAACTTGAATTTCTTCCATCAGCTACCAGCTCTCTCATACAAGCAAAAATTTATATCCAGTGTAATGTTCCCCTACCCTCTACTTTATTTCATAATATTTTTTAAAAATTATTTGTGTGTGTTTGTGAAGAGGAGAGAGGGGGGAGAGGGAGGGAGGAGGGAGGGAGGGAGAGGGAGAGGGAGAGGGAGAGGGAGAGAGAGAGAGAGAGAGAGAGAGAGAGAGAGAGAGAGAGAGAGAGAGAGAATATGAGAACCCTATGCCACAGCACATGGATGAGGTCAGAGAATCATTTTTGAAAGTCTGTTCCCACTGTTCACTTGGTTGGACCACAGTCTTCAGCCCAGCTGGCCTGGGAGCTTCCAGGTGATTCTTTAGTCTCCACCTCCTGTCTCACCTTCAGATGTGATTAAAACAGTCATTATATCCTTGTGTGAGATCCCAGGATGTACACTATCACATCAGGGCACTGCATCCTACAGTCTGACTAGGCTATTGGGACTTTAAGTTCCCTACAGGGAACAGCCTGCCAAATATGTCTCCCAGAGGGACACTATGGATGCGTGCGTAGGCACACCAATGGGACTATCACTTCCCTTTATTCAAAAGTCTAGGACATGCCCATGCTGATTTGTTACCTTTCTGAATTCCTGTGAGCTTGGGCTCTTGTGTGAATGCCCAACAGCCAGGGTGACAGGACAACGCTGGCTGAAAGGGATTGGGAGGAGATGAGGAAAAGATTGGGAACCTGACAGAGAACTGAAGAACCAGGGAAACGCCTCCTTTTTGAGCAAGTCCCTAACCCCAGCTTGAAACGGGACTGAGTTTTGCTGACACAGGTTCTAGGGACTTGAAAGTACAAAGTCAGAACATTCCAGCACTGGAGATAGCCTAGGGCCATCTGATAGCAATGGATTAAACACAGAATGTCCCAGCACAGGAGACAGTATAAAAAAAATGGTTTGATAAACAATGGACAAAGTGGAGGCTAAGATTACAGGAATTCTGGAAAGTTCCTAAAAATGAGCTAATCAGAATTGTATCTGTACTGAGACCCTTAATGGATGTATAACTTTGTGGTTTTTGCCTTTAAAAACAGCCTGCAGAGGGCCGGGTACATCCTCCAGCCTCCTTATGCTTTTGATGAGGTACCTGCCACAGCTTGTATTTCTTTTCAATAAACCTTGCTTTTGCATTTCGGAGAGTTCAGATTTCTGGTGGTGTCTCACAACCAGGGCACCACAAGAACAAGAGGATTGGCTTTGATGATGGCCTTTGGAGAGGGGGCATCAAAGGCGGGTGACTGGTCTGAAGTTACAAGCCAAGGGCATCCAGACTGGCACAGGAAGGGCCGGGAAGAAGCAGTGCCATATAGCCAAACAGATTAAGAGCAGCTGAGTCTTAACCATTTTGAAAATGAGCATTCCTCTGTATCTCAGGAACTATATACCAAGATGGAGGGAGTCAGGAATCTGTAATTCTGACTTAAAAAAAAAAAGATTTTTTTTTTTTTTTGAGAGAGAGAGAGAGAAAACACAACTTTTGGGAGTCAATGCCACCCCCACCCCCATCATGAAGGTTCTAGGGATCAATCTAGGTCATCAAGCTTGGAGGCAAGTGTCTTTACTCACCATCTCATTGATCCAAGTCCAAGTTTTAACAAGCATTAAGGCATCAAACCTTGGAAGGGGCAGGTAGAAACAGAGAAATAGGCTTTCTGTATATACACATGCTGGAAGCCTGACTTCGGGATGAGGGTCTGACTGGGCAGGGACCACCTCCATCAGGTTTAATAGATGGGTAAAGATCTATCAACTCACATCTCTCTCATAAGCTATTTCTCTATTTAATTTTGGTGAACAAAAATATTTTTACAAGGATTTGCATGAGCTCACTGGCAACCTTTACCTCCCGGGCTGCAGTTACACCTGGCAGCTGCCTACTGGAGAAACTCCACTTTCCCCTAGCCTGCTGTGCCCTCCACCTACCCATCCCACCATGTCCCATCACAGCACTTAGTACCACACACCCCCTGGATGGTGGCATCTACTGCCCTCCCTAAGAGATGCCTGAACCCTGTGTTGTTTAACTCCTTAACAGAGGCTCACCCTGCACCCACTGTGCTCAGCCGGGTGGGATCCCTCTGTCTTCTTTAGTCTGGTTGACTCAATGCTCTAATTTAAGTCTTGTCTGCTTCATCCCTTCACTGCCCAACAAACAGGAGAGAATAGATCTCCGAAGTTCAAGGTTATGATGTGACTCCCTTTCGACATATTTCAATGTCTCCCATCACTTCCCTCGAACAGGGAGACACTGTTCTTCAATCTTCTAAAGTTGAGAGTATATTTCTGAATATTTTTCTGGGAAGTATTCTTCCAGCAATTGTTTTCTTCCATTTATCAGGAATTTTAGCTTGTGCATTCATGTGTGCCTGTGTGTGACTGAGTGCATGCATGTGAGTGTGTGCGTGCATGTGTGTGTGTATGGGTGTGTTGGCTTCCAAATTTTCTTCCTATTAGGGAGTATGAAAGCTGACACCCCCTCCCGAGACCCAGTGGCTACCATAACCCTCTGTCCACACTTCCTGCACAGCTAGCCAAGGGATGACATACAATCTGGGCTCAGTCATGTGAGTGTATCTGCTGGAGCGTCTCTGCAGGTGGGGATGTGGCTGACATCCTCCTACATATGAGAGAGCTGTGCAGTCAGATACAGAACCGAGTTCACAGGTCATCCCTGGAAGTCTATACCACCCCTTCATTCAACTCTCTCCCACAACAAACACCATCCCTCTACAGGGAAAGAGGGACCAGTCTGATGTCACACAGTGCCCAGCATCCCCCACCACACCAGTGACTCCTCCAGCATTCTTTCCTTCTTCCCCAGTAGCCTTCAGGCTCCTGCTGCAGGAGTTGGCTTCTGTTACCTTTTGATGTCTGTTTGGTAGGAGGTTGGGGCTGGATGGCTTTTGTTTCAAGCCCTCAAATCTTAGCTGTTTTTGGTTTTTTTTTTTTTTTCTCTATGAGATTACAGAGGTTTCTGCCAATTCTCTAACCTTGGTGATTTAAAGGACACAAATGTCAATGTGAAGCACCTGTCAAGGAAAGTTACAAAGATGCTGCAGTAGGGAATCCCAGATGTCTCTGAGCAGAGGCTCATGGGGCATTCTGGAGGCTACCATTTATGTGAGAGAACTCTCCCTGTGTGTGAAGGGCCAGTTAATCTCCAATAAACCTTTCAATCGTCTCAACATCATCCTAGCAAGCAGATGGGACCCTATTTCCAGAGGGGTCTGGGACCCCTCAGGCAACCACATAGCTGAAAGCATGAGACAGGTTCTTCAGGAAGTGATCCTGTTCTAACACTAGAGGCCCCACACCAGCCTAATGTCCTAATAAGGATGGAGGGTGAGAGCCTGGGGGCGGGGGCGGGGGCGGGGGCGGGGGGGGGGGATGCAGGGAAGGGAGGGAGACTGCATGTAACCCTGAAAAGCCCTCCCCAGAAACCAAGCCTGCCACTGTCTTGATTTGCGCCTTCCAGGGTCAGAGCTCTAAGAAATGAATTTCTGTTATTGAGGTTGCCCAGGATTTTGTTCTATCCTCTCAGGCCGACTAAGACAGATGTCCACATATAAATGTGAGTTTTGCTCCCTGCTTCATATTGTACATAAGAGCCAATTCCACATGGACCCTAGATATAAATTTTCAGAGCAAAAAACAATAAAATTTCAGACAGAAACAGAAGAATATCTTCATGACCTTTGGGTAGGCAAATATCTCTTAGGACACACAAAAAAAGCATAAATCGGGAAAAGGAACAATGGTGAGTTGGCCTACATTAAAATTAATAATGTTTGTTCAACCAAAATCAACACTATGCGTGAAGGGGCAAACAGCAGAGGAATAGAGGAATTGAGCATACCCGTTTGACTGGAGATGTCAAATCAGAATGCAGCAAGATTGCCTTCCAGCCAATCAGAGGAAAAAGGAAGAGCAGTAAGAGGGGGTGGGGCTTGTGTAGAGGCTTTACAAGAAAGGACATTCAAATGGAAACATTTGTATCTGGTCACTGGTGAGTGGAGATTAAAGCCACAAAGCCGAGCCTCCTGATGCAAGGTTTTTTACCCAGGCGCTTGGTGTACAAGAACAGACGAATCTTTAATTCAAGTCTAGACTGGGCTTGATGAATTCAGGTCTAGATGGAGTAATTTAGTGAGATCTGGCCTCAAAGTAAAACGTAAAAAGAGCTGGAAAGATAGCACGGTGGTAAGTGTTGGTGCTTGAGACCTGGATTCAATCCCAGGGTACTGCCTTCCTGGAATCCCAACCCCAGCACTAGAGGTCCAGTTAAATGACCAAGAGCTTAAGGTGGCAGGGTAGTGATGGTGCATGCCCTTAACCACAGCACCGAGGAGACAGAAACAGGCAGATCTCTGAGTTCAAGGCCAGTGTGGTCTACAGAGCGAGTTCCAGGACAGTTGGGACTATGTAGAGAAACCCTCTCTTGAAAATGAAATATTTCATGGCTACTCTGGGCATAGACTCGTCGACACAGCTGGTGGGAGTCTCGATGAGCCTTCCCGTGCCTCAGCAAGAGTACCTCTGGGTGCCATTAGCTGCTAATGGTAAGAGTTTATGATAGAACATAAGATTTGCTACCAGGTTTGGGGGAGGAGGAAGAGGCTAAGGTCTCATGTCCTCCAAGGTCAGCCTCACAGTGACCTGGCTGTGCCTCTTGAAGAGTCTATCACCTAATAGTTACGAACTGGAGAGCAAGTTTGTACCTCATAGAGCTCTGGGACACTGTAGGTCAGCTATGGTAGAGTCTACGTGGACAGTGACACTCTTGCTGTTTCCAAGAGGCTGAAGGCCTTTCAGAATCTGTGGGTAATTATTTCTCAGCACATTAGGAGTCTGTGAGGCTGGATGAGAAGGCATGTGACAACTGGGTTTGTGTCCAGTTGTCTGAGCTGGAGGACAGTATTGCACTGGTGTATGAGTGCTGTATGTTAACAGAGACCTCTTCTAAGCTCTGTAAACTCCATGCTACCTGAGATGGTGTCTGACTTCTATCACATGCTACCCATGATGATGCCAGATATAGGTACTCGTGATAAATCCTAACAGTAAGGGTCCCCAGGAAAGTCTTCTGGAGAAGAAAACAGCATAGCATAAGTGACTTCTGTATCTATGGAGGAACATCTGCTCCCCTCTGTGCTCTGGGCATGTGTGTGTCTTCACACCGTAATATTACCATAATAATTTAAAGACCTTCATGGTTAATTACGTTATCGAAGTCTGGGTTAAGCAGGACAGATGTGTATGTGTGTGAGTGTCTATGTATGGGAATGTGTATGTGTGTAAATACGTGAGTATATGTGTGTGAATATGTGAATGTGTGTGTGTGTATGAATGTGTATGTGTGAATGTGAATGTGTGGGTATAAATACGTTTATGAAAGTGTGTGAATGTCTATGTATGTGAATGTGCATGTATGTATGTAAACATGTATTTGTATGAGTGTGTGTGTGTGGTGTGCTGTGTGTATATGTGTGTATATGTGTGTGTGTGTGCGCGCGCGCGTACTCATGGTATTGATTCAGAGAGATCCAATGTGAATTCTAATACAAAGTAAGGAACATGTTCTTATGTGCTTCTGTCTCTCCCTCCCTCCCTTCCTTACTTTTTCCCTCTCTCTCTCTCCCCTCTCTCTCCCTCCCTCCCTCCCATACTAGAGACTGAACCCAGGACCTTGGACACAAGTTAGCACTATACCACAGAGGTACATACTTGCTTTTTTGAGACAAGGTCTCTCTACGTAGTCCAGGCTGGCTTTGAACCCATGACCCTCCTCCTCTGCTTCCCATAGTTATTTCTTTTTATGATGCTCATCTCCAGGAGCAAACCAAATCCTGCAAGATGGCTATAATTCAGGAACATGCACTGATCTGCTGGGCTTTACCGAATGGAGGGCAGGGGTGACAGGAAGTAGTTCAACGTGAGAGGAAGGCTGTGGCCTCTTTAAGGTCCAGCCTCTGAGCTGCCTTGGGTGAATCTTGGGGAAGGATTTGGGCTGGCAGGGGACCACCAAGGAAGGGGCTCATTTTTCGGGTTAGCTGAACTTGGAATGAGGTCACAACAGGGTGGCTTCAAGAGACAAGCCCCTCAGCTGGGGCTTGAAAATTGCAAATGCATCTAGGTTTGTGTTCTGTTTGCTTCCTGTTTTCATTTTTGGTATGTTTTGATCAATTGTTTTACTGTTTATGAGAATGCAATTTAAAGACACTTGCACTGGAAAAACATTTTAATTATTTAAACCCTTGCATGGTAGAGGATATGTTATTGCAAACTGGAAGTGTCCTGAGTCTTAACTCTTAGCTTCCTGGATATCAGTCATTTCCCTTGGAAACCCTGCCTGAGGGAGAGGGGGAAGAGAGAAAGAGAGAGAGAGAGGCAGAGGACATGCATCTGAAATTAGCCTGGGCTACATATCAAGTTCAAGACCAGTCAGGGTTACAAAGCAAAACCCTGGTTTAAAATAAAACTAAGAGCTAGGGAGGTTCCCCAGGTGATTTGGCCCTAGGGGCCAGCAGGTAGGGACATGGATTCCAGGTGAGGGTGTGGAAGAGAAGGCCTCAGTTGGTTCAGGGATAGGAGTGAGGCTCTCCTCTAATATTATCACCAAGTGTTGCACAAATAAAGGAAACTCAGGGCCAGATCTCTGGGAAAGGCAGAGATATCAGAGAGAGTAAACACCACAGTCAGATCTCACCCAGCTGTCTTCCAGCTTCCTCAGCCTCCCTCCTCTAGGCTTTTTCTGCCTGCTCTGTCTTTCTATGTCTGCCTTAAATACTTTCTTTGCTCAGTTAAGGTGTGGCCCCACCACTGCCTGCCTGGGAGCCTGGAACTCCTTCTGTAAACTAAAATGACCTCAACTCAGACTGGATTAAGGGCATAGGTCACCACTCCCAAGATATTCCCTGTGCTGGGATTAAAGCTGTGAGTTACCACTGTCTGCTCCTCCTAGACTGTGGGTAGATCCCTCTGACATCTCCGACTGTTTTTATTATATTTGAAAATATTCCCACAAGCAATGCTGAGTGGCCTTCCTACATTTTTACATTCTTAATCATTGAGTTTGTTCCATTTTTTATGACAGGGCATGTCTGGGATAATGGATGCAGACACCGCCTTCTAGGCAGGGCATTGTTCTCCACTGCTACTCACCATCCCTTGAAACCAGATGGATTCCCCAGGGCCTACCCCCCCAACTCCCACCCCCAGGAGCCCTGCATGGGGTGGGAATGCAGATGGCAGGAACCTTCTGGAACTTCCCAGGCCTGCATGCTCAACAGACAAATGGCAGGGCCGCCATCACCATGCAGCCTGCAGCTGAAGAGCTGAGATCTGTGGCCTGGGTCTCCATGGCACCTGGAGCAGAAAATAAGCATCTCCCAACAGAGTTCCTGCTGTGGAGGGGTGAGCAGAGCACAGAGCAATGAACACACATTGTGCTCCCCCCTGGCTCACAGCTGCCCTGTAGTGATTCTTTCTTGGTGGTGGGGGTGGGGGGGGCATCACTTCCTGGGAAGATCCAAGCCTCCTTACTGTGCCCAAAGCCAGTCTCCTGGCTTGCATCTTGCCTATTTTGACCTGGTATTATTAGCTCCAATGGCTGAAGTCTGTGCAGGTCTGGATTATGTGTCTCTGAGGCTGGACAGTGTCCCAGTCACTTATAGCTGGTCCTCATTTAGACCTTGCAGCCCAGCTTGGTGACCGGCTCACATGCTCCTATCTAAGCCTGGGTTGCTATAGTGCAGGGACCTGAGGCTAGCTCAGCTGTTGTGTCCCCTATCAGCCCACGGGAGGACCTTACCATATCACCATCTCTACCTTTTTCTTCCTCCTGGGATCCTGCTCCCATTTCCAGGAAGCTACTACATTCATCCTCTGTCCTCTAATGATACTTTCAGTCTGTCTAGGTCACCTCCCTGTTAGACCTGAAAACCCCAAAGGGCATGATGTTGCTACAGCTTTTCATACTTTGCAGGTATCAGAGGACTGAATCATGATATCTCCCACACACCACAGCCCAAACTCCTCTCTGGGCCTGCTTAGCCCCTTAAAGTTCTGCAGAGGGCCGTTGGCCACTCTATACCAACTCCAACCAGAGCCTCAGGTCAGGCTTTGGCAGTGTGGAGGCTGCCACATGTACAACAGGGTGGCCCTGACAGATAACCTAGCGCTGACTGGCTCTGACGTCTGCTCCTCTGTGGCAGGAGCCCAGTTCCAGTTCTTTATGAGTGGAATGTCTCCTCGGTGGTCACAGCCTCAGTGGTTTACAAGACTGCTTCAAGGAGGACCACAGAGAATGGTGTGTAGCCTGAGACACAGCCCCTGGATGTTACTCTGGCTGGAGACGGAATTCAGCAGCTCCCCAGGACCTGGTGACCCTCCCTCCATGCCAGGGTGTGAGTGTAATGAAGCATCAATCATTAGTCTCTCAAGCCACGCTCTCCTCTGAGTTCTGACATAGAGTCCCCTTTAAGAGGAGTTTCCCACCTCTGAATCTCTCTCTCCTTTCTCTTGAGAGTGTATCCTCTCTATCCTATCCTCTCTTTCTCTCCCCTTCCCCCTTCCCTGCTATTCTAATCTTCTCTGTTATCGTAACCTCTGTTAATCATAACCATACCCCTCTAACAATAAAGTCCTGTCTACATAGAAACAAATTCTAAGTGTCTCCCGCTATCTGCTGCTGCCTTCTGTCACGTTCCTCGTGAGGCCCCTACATCCATAGAAACCTGCTGCCAGATACCTGGATAATTCGTGCCGAACCAAATCTGGACAAAATCCTAACATCTGTCCTTTAAGTATTTGGAAGAGACAGGCCCTAGAGTCATCTACCACTTAATGTCCTGTAGGAGGGATTAAAGAGCTCTGAGTCCCGCCAAATATGTGTGGCATTGATGTTTACAAGCTGGAGACAGAGTCTGGGCCCCTCCAGCATCCCATGTCCCAAGTGATGAAGCTGTAATATAAACCCAGATGTGCCTTTCTCCTCATCAATTATCCATGGGAGACTTGGGCATTGTCTTAGTTAGGGTTCTATTGCTGTGAATAGACATCATGGCCATGGCAACTCTTATAAAGGAAAACATTTAATTGGGGCTGGCCTACAGTTCAGAGGTTTAGTCCATTATCATGGCAGGGAGCATGGTGACATACAGGCAGACCAGAGGTGATGCTGGAGAAGGAGCTGAGGGTTTTATATCTGGCTCAACAGGCATCAGGAAGAGACACACTGGGCCTGGCTTGGGTCTTTGAAACCCCCAAAACTCACCCCCCAGTGACATACTTCCTCCAACAAGGCCACACCTACTCCATCAAAGCCACACCTCCTAATCCTTTTTAACTGGTGCCACTCCCCGATGACTAAGAATTCAAATATACGAGCCTATGGGGCCATTCTTATTTGAACCACCACAGCCATGGGTTTCATGGATTCAGGAGACCTCACAAAACTCTACAAGAGAGAAAAGAGATTCTGTAATAGTTTGGCCTTGAGATCTAACTGCTATTGAAAGGTAGGGCCCTTAGAGGGTGGTCAGGGCTCTGTCCTCATGGGTGGAATTGATGTTGGTACAAAACGTTTTATTCTTCCTTGTGCCCTTCCACCTCCTTGGCCATGGCACACAGCAGCTCCTTGATCTTAGATTTCAGCCTCCTGAACCGTAAACCAGCACATTTCTGTTTGCTAAAACTTACTCAGCCTCAAGGGTTCTGTTATAGCAGCCTCGAACAGACCAAGTTACTACTGCTCTGTCTGTTTCGTAGGTGAGAACTTTGAAATCAGAGACCTTAAGCAGCTCATCCAAGGTCACACAGCCAGGAAGTGGCAGTGGTGGAATTTGAACTTGGTCTTTCCTGGATGGGGTTCTGATCACACTCCCAACTACCTCCCACTATGCTGATCCTTGGGAACATGATTGTTTAGGTAGGCCTCCTAACCTGTGTCTTGGCACCATGTGGTGATGAACAGTGTTTTCCTTTGGGGGAGCCAAGTCTGCTCTCTGTCTTGGGTAGCCGCCTCCCTCCATGCTGCAGGCGAGGCCAGAGTTGGGATCAACAGGGGAGAATAATTAAGGACTCTGAGGCACTGATGCTGATTTTCCCATTAAACCATTGTTAGCATCAAGGAGGCGTGGGCTCCGGGTAATGACTGGTTTTGCAGTTCAGTAGAGTGTGAAGGAACTGGGCTGTTGATAAATAGTTTGGTGATTTGAAGAGCAAATTGTGACTTAAGGGGGGGGGCACCTCTGGAAACTGGGAAAGGGAGTTGTATTTGGGGAGAGGCCAGGGTTGAGGAAAAGTGAGGAAGGCCTGCGGAGCACGAGGGCCTGTGTAGGTCAACCACCACTGCCACAAACGTGCAGCCCTGTAGCTAGAGCCCTGCAAGTTGCAGCTGCTTGCTCTGGGCTTGTGGTCCAAGGGAATCAGGCATTGGAAGGTAATCGGCTTCTTAAGAATCTAGGAGCAGTGCCGTTGCAGGATCCTGGGATCAGAAAACATCCAGATGTGCTGACACATCCCTATAGCTCTTGTACTTTAGACTGCAGGCAAGCCTGGAACCTGTATTACTCTTCAGTCATGACAAGGATGATGATATGATGATTGTATCACGCTTAGTGAATGTAATGAGTATAGTAAAAAAAAAAAATACCTTTTAGACATGTAAAAATAGTTTAGTCAGGAACCCCACTACACCCAAGCCCAGTGACATCACTCACTCGAGGTCACCAGGCACAGTCCTAGACCCCATGACATCTACCAGACAGTCTATAAGCAGAGACCCAGAGCAATGCTCTGCTCTGTACATCTGGAGAGACACCATCTTGACCTGCCCTGTGGCTGGAGAGTCTCCCCCGGGATCCTGACCCTTAAACTGGAGACTACTATGAGAGACTGGACCTGACCTTTATCTAGGATGTGTTGCACAGGTGAGCAGCCTTGGGGAGAAAGGCTTAGGACTGTAGTTAGGAACTTTCAGTATGAACTTTGGGCGATCACCCTCAGCAAGATAAAAATGAAACTGTGTCATACCAACTACAGGCATCTATCTACCTTCTTGCTTGACACAGTATAAGTCAGTCACAAAAGATAAGCAATGTTTGATTGCACTTCCCTGAATATGGAAACAGGGTGGCTTTCTCTGAGCTGTTGTTCAAGGGGGTTAGATTTTAGCTTGGAGTGGATGGTGGTTCTGTAGCAACACAAATATACTTCGTGCCACTAACCTAAATTCTAACTGAAGTTAAGATGATCACTTTTCTTTATGTACATTTTACTAACTACAAAGCACTGTTGGGGGGGGGGGTCCTGGGGTCTAGAATGGAAGCATAGCTGTGAGGGTGTGTGCAGAGGAGACCACAAGGTCTACTAACAAACGTTTGTGGTGAGGACTGGTCAATTGATCACTAATCCAGCAAGGATTGACAGTGGCTATGACACACCCCTCTGCTCCCATGAGCACTTTCTGGAGACCCCAGACCACAGCCCCAGGCATATGAAGTGGTTCTGAATGGAAGTGGGTAGGAGGGAGGTTCAGAAAGGAGATGGCCCCCAGGCTAGAGACCAGCAGTACCTGTTGCCATCAGGGACTCAGCAGGGCTCCCTGTGGGGGATTTTTGCGGTTCCCATTAGGCCTCCATCAATAGTGCAAGTAATTTCGGGTTTTGGCTGAGAAGAATGTGTTCAATCAGCCAGCGTCTGTCATTTCAGTAATGACTGTGTTTTGCTCTCAATGGGAGATGGCCTGAAGCATTCATTTTCTTGACTCCTCAGTGACTGCTGGGCCATGTGTGCACCAGCTCCTGTTTCTGGGTTTCTGGGGTCAAGGTGCAAACGATTCTTTCTCCTGAAGGAATTTGGTCATCACCATCAGGGAACCGGCTCCCTGTGGAGGGCTCAATCCAGGTCATCTGCTCAGTCAGTGGCAAGGAGGCAAACCAGGATGGTGACATAAAGATTGGGGTCCTTTGAGGCCCACAGCCCTTTAACAGTTATAGCAGGGTATCTCATCTCCTCTTCATAGCCACCTTGGAGGCTAGGAGTACCCTGATTTTCTCTGGGAGGCCCCAAGACGGTCAAGAAAGTGTCCCAAATGGCCACCTGTGTGGATGATACTAGGCATTATGCAATTGGGTGATAACCATTTTGTGTTCCTTAAAACAATGTGACCAAGTCGTTCCCCAATGATCTTATGGACTTACTGAGAAGACAGTGAAGGGGATATCCCTGTGAGTTAGGCCCTAAGCTTAGGAATGGGGCCATAGAGCCTGGGCCTGTGATTAGAGTGAGGATTATGTTGGAATGAGATACAAGGAACAGAATAAAAGTATCTATCTTAGGCGGTAACAAGATCTCACACAGGAGCAAAGGTTATGGACTGATGGAAGCCAGGTAGAGTTCACTGTGGGAAACAGATTGAGTTGGTCCAAGAAGGGGCTGGATGCAGTGAGGGCTAACAGGTTAGTGCATACGCAGCTCCCCTCCCTGCTGGAGTCAGCTGCACGGTGTCAGCTGACCACCTCTGTACAGACTAGGGTGACCTGGAGTCACTTCATACATTTCTTGGCTTCCAGGAACTGAGTTGAAGATGACTAAGTTTTGGGTTCAATTTGAGCTAGGATAAGCTCAGCGTTGTGGGGAGGCGTGGGGTTTGCTGAAGGCTCATAGATACTGTGCCTACAGCCAAAGGTTTCTCAGAGTCCTTTGCCTACTGCCTTCCTTACTCCTCAACCATTCGTATGCTCTGTCCAGGGCCTTGGTGAGCTTTGGCCTGTGACCTAAAGGTGTAGCCAGAGAGCTCAGGTTCCCTGAACTATGGGACCTGGACCAGAGGACCTCCCCCCTCCTTAGCTGAAGATGCTGGGGACAGGCAGGTGGTGACAAGGTGACATAATGAAAAGCTGGAGAACCAGTTGCTGCCTCTGCCATTGCTATGAGAGTCCCCAAGAACAAGAGGGGACCCTAATGTCGACAGAGCTTCCAATAAAAAGATGGCATTTGAGTCCCTGGATCCAGATGCCTCTGAATCCCATCCCCACCCCATCCCCCAACTTTGCACTACTGTTATAAACCAGTCAGTTCCTTTTCTGCTTAAACTTGCTGGACTTAAATACTCTAAGTGTCTGCACTATATATTTTAACTTCTCTAAACCTTGTTCTAAATTATATATTGCTCTTTTAAATGTAATCATTAGTGGTTGGTAATAATTTATTCTCAGGCCTTTTAATCAAATGTTCTGTTTCACAGAAAATGCAATTGAATGAAGAGGCACTTAATTATGGCTGCTTTCGTCTAACTTGCTTTGGGAAGGCCTTGCTTCTAGATGTGAGAGTTTCAGCCAGACACCCCCCCCCCCATCCTCATCTCCCCACTCCTCCAGCCCCCATCCCCTGCAGCTATCACTACTTCAGGGTCTTCCAGGGATGAGCTATACTTTGAGTGTCCAAAACATGCGGGCTAGGGATGACGATAAAGGCCATCCATAATAAAGTGTGTTTAGATTGAGGCACACTTCAGGACCTGTTAGCATAGAGAGTTCCAGCCTTCCAGAAGGAACAAGAACAATGTTGCCTCCTTCCCCAAGCAGCACAGCAGGCACTGACCCTTCAGGCTTACCAGGATGTAGCATCTCACTTCCGCAGCAGGGAAGCTGCTATGGACCAGAGGCTGCAGCCACTTAGCCTTTTTCAATGTTCCCTTGTGGATTTAGAAGGCATCTCTCCAGACTGGAGAGATGACCCAGTGGTCAAAAGAGATCACTGCAGGGTCGTTAAGACCAGAGTTCGGATCTCAGCACCCACCAGAAGCCATGCCTCTGGCATGAGCCTGAAACCCGAACTCCAAGTGGGGTGGATACAGAAGGATTATTGGAGCATGCTGCCTGCAGCTCAGTTGCAAGAGCTTGAGATACATGCTCAGGGACAGATCCTGCCTCAAAGGAATAGGGGGATGATGGACATCTGGTGCCTCTTCTAGACTCTATGGGCAACACACATGTACTCACACATGCATGCACGCACTTGTGCACACATGTAGATATATCTTTTAAAAAGACATTTCTCTCTAATTCTTATGGCGTCCCAGGTGGGAGAGAGATTTCTCACTCACAGACAAGCAAACTGAAGCCCCAAGGGCTTACATGTCTTGTCTAGGGGTTCAGTATGTCCCTGGAGCCCAAAACCTTCTATCATAGGTTGAGTTGGATCCTCTCAAAGACTTCAAGGTCCTCATCTGTAACTTTACTTGCAAATGGATCCCTTTGCAGCTGTAATCAAGTTAAGATGATTTCCTACTACAGTGGAGTAGCCCCGAGTCCAGCTGAGATCGGTGTCCTTCTAAGAATAGGGCAGTAGGCCAAAGAGATGGCTTAGCCAAGCAAGCCAAACAATCCCACGTTCAGATCCCGGGAACTCATGAAAAAAGCTGGGTGCGGTGGTTCCCATCCGTAACCCTGATGCGCCTATGAGGGGATGTGAGGGAGGGTCAGAAGTCCCGAGAAGCCGGCTGGCCTGCTAGTCAGGGGTGTCCAGGCACAGGAAGACCCTGCACAGAGGAGGCAGACTCCTAGGTTGTCCTCTGACTTCCACATGTCCATCATGGCGCACTCATGCACACGCAGAAAAAAATAAACAACAAAAAAGGAAACAGAGAGATAGCAGACTGGAAGGAAGCAGCAGTCGAGGAAGATGGACTGTTCAGTTTCCAGCCCAGGACAAGTGGCCGAGGTGCCTATTTAACATATCAGAGCTAACTTCACCTCCAGGTTCTCCCAGAAACCCTCAGCTCTCATCGGTTATAGGGTCTGACTGCCATAGCCTTGCCGCTGCCCTGAATTGCCCAGGTCAGAGGCTGGACTGCCTTTCCCTCAGAGGCTCTTTCCTATAGGATTCATCCATTTTGATTACCCATCCCTTTTTGTATCTCCGGCCTCCTGGCTGCTGCACCTGGCTCGTCTCTCTGCCCTTCCCTTTTTCACACATGGCCCAACTCAGTCTGGTCATGTCCACTCTGATCTCTCCCTGCCTCTACTTACGCTCTTCCACATATCTATGATAAACTTTCTCCTCTGCCATACCTAGCAGAAGTCATTTCTTTTTAAAGTTTCATTTATTATGTATATGGTGTCTGCTTGCGTGTAACACCTGCAGTGCAGACCAGAAGAGGGCACCAGATAACATTACAGATGGTTGTGAGCCATCATGTGCTTGCCGGGAATTGAACTCAGGACCTCTGGAAAAGCAGCCTGTGCTCTTAACCTCTGAGCCATCTCTCCAGCACCATGTCCTTTCTTTTCTTTTTCTTTCTTTCTTTCTTTTTAATTTAGCCACCGTGAAGGAAGCAAGGAAGTACTCCACAGAGGCTTTGGAGGGAGCGTAGCCCTATTAACAACACCTTGCCCTTAGAGTGACAGCCTGAAAAACAAGGGGACAACACACTGTTCTAAGCCACCCAGTTTGTGATTCTGTACAAAGGCAGTCCTGAGGAGCTGGCATAGTCCAGAAGGCCTGCAAAACCTGGGCTCCTGGGAGGGAAATGTACCCAGGAGTGCTGAAGACCAGATGAGCAAGGTGGAGAAGGGTAAGACAGGAGAGCCTTTGTGATGAGGAGAGCTGCCTGTCTTGCCTCCCCCTCCCCCCAGGTCCACACACACACACAGGGTCTTGCGCAGCCCATTAAAGAATGAATATTATTAACACAAGCCCAGCTCCCTTGACCCTTTCCCACTGCACAGGGCACTAATGACATTTTCCCTTTGAATGGGAAACAATAGTCTCCCAGCTGCAGCCCATGGATGCTTTCAGAAGACCGAGGTCCTGACCCCAAGCTTCATTGTGCTAGATAGTCTTTAAGCAGACTGCTGCACCTGGGCTGTCCCTCAGGGAGGGAGGCCCTGCCATTCAAAGCTGCTGAATAGCCCAGGGATGTAGGGATTGGCCAGGAGATAGATCTCCTGCCTCCATGGAAGAAAGTACCCTCTCGCTGGGTGCTATGAGAAATACACATTCTCAGGCCTGCCCTCAGTTTCCTGAGTCAGGTTCTTTGTGTGTGTGTGTATGTGTGTGTGTGTGTGTGTGTGTGTGTGTGTGTGTGTGTGTGTGTGTATGTGTGGGTGGGTGGGTGTGTGTGTGGGTTAAGTGTGGTGGCCAGAGAAATAACCTCAGGTGCCATACTTCAAGTGCCATTCATGATATTTTGACAGGGTTTCTGGCTTGGAGCTTGCAAGGTAAGCTGGTTGGTCAGTGAGCCCCATGGCTACCGCCTGTCTCGGCATAGGGATTATAAGCATGTGCACCCTGCTCAGTTTTCATAAGGCTCTAGGGATCAAACACATGTCCTCATGCTATCAATTGACCCAAATTTTAAAGTTTAACTTTATTTTAAAAATTATGTGTATATGAGTGTGTGTGTGGGGGGGGAGGTGGTTATGCACACAGGAGTGTGGGTTGGTGCCCTTGGAAGCCAGAGGTGGTGAATTTTTTGGAGCTGGAGTCACAGCAGTTGAACCACCTGATGTGGGTGCTGGGACCTAAACTCAGGCCCTCTGCAGGAGCTGTAGTTACTCTTAACTGCTGAGCCATCTCTCCAGCCCCCTTCCCCCTCCCCCTTTAAATGTGGCTTCAGTAGCATAAATATCCAGTAGCAAGAGATGGTGGTTAGAGCCCTTAGGAGTCCTGGACCCAAATGTCTCCCTGCTTCTATAGTAACAGACTCAGGACCACTGTACAGGAGCCACTGTGACACCCCAGCTCCTTTGCAAAGGGTTGTGTCCAATGGCTCATTTAACCTGCAAACCAAAGAAGTATGTGTCTCCCTCCAAACCCCATGTGACAGCTGAGGTGTCAAGGCTGGGTTTGGCTGACCAAAGTAGCTGAGCGAGATTCAAAGTCAGGCCTGTCAGATGCCAAAGCCCTGTCTTCATGGGATGTTATCTCTTCTGACAGGCTTCCTTCTTCAGAGGCCTGAGGCCTAGCTTTTGAGTAGGCCTGGTGGGAAGGGCCTGGAACAGGCAGCTTTGAAAGTGGTGTAGACCAGCCGCAGACTTTTGGATCTGTCAACATGGCTGACAGTTTCCTGTGTATGGAGGCCACTGGGTGGAGGAAAAGGTCCCAACTTCTTGTTTCTGCCTCTGTCTTTACACTACCTGTTCCCTCCTCTCTATCCTTTTCCTTCTGCAAATGTTTTCTCCCCCTGCATGTTCGTGCCAATGCCCTGGTTTTGAGGCAGCTCTGAAAGCTTCAGGATAGGAGATGACATCTTCTATTGTGGGTCCCAGAGTGGGGTGGAGGGCTGACCTGTGGGAGACCTGAGGGATTCTGGGCCAAAGGAGGAACACTGACCCTAATGCAGGCAAGGGGCTCAGAGCATCAAGTTGCTACAAGCATCCCTGATGTCTTTCTATACGCTGTGAATTACCATTGGATAGTAAAGGAACTGTTTTGGCCTATGGCAAAGCAGCTTATAGGCAGGCAGGAAATCCAAGCATAGATACAGGGGAAGGAGGGCAGAGTCAGAGATGCTGCAAGCTGCCATCCAAGAGAGCAAGATGTAATGGAACACAGGTAAAGCTACTAGCCACAGATTAATGAAAATGGGTTAAGTTAGAGCCATGTGGCAATATATAGATTAATAAGAATGAGTTGAATTAAGTTGTGAGAGCTAATTGGTAATGAGCCTGAGCCATAGGCCCAACAGTTTGTAATTAATATAAGCATTTGTGTGATTATTTGGGGTTAAGAGGCTGTAGGAGTGCAGGTCTGGACCTCCAGCCAGATGAGACAGAAATCTCAGGCGACACATCCTGTTAGATAAGAAGGCTATTGACCTCTAAGATACATTCTTCCATTGTAAAGGAAAGAATTTTCTAGAAGATTGGGCAAATAGCATTTAACACCAAGATCATGATATGAATTGAAAAACTGCTTCTCTTGGCTTTAGATTTCCAGAGTGGACACCCACTGGGAACTGAATCTTCATCACGCCTTGATCTCTGGCTGCTCTGGGGAAAGGAGCTTCCCCAAGCCAATTTACAAACCAGGCAATTGTCTCCACGGAAGCAACCTGGACCAATTTAAGCTTAACAGTGTCAAATGAGGAATGAATCCAGATCTGTCTGACCCCAAAGTTCATTTCCTCCCTGCCCTACCCCTACCAGATGTCTCTGGCCCTGAGGCCTTTGGGTGGTGTCAGGGTACCCAGCTGCTACAGGCGGCCTCAATCAGAGGCCTCGGAGAGAAAGAGGGCACTTGGAATTTTCCATCATCATCTGTGATGCCCTGGGGGCCTGACCAATTTGATTTCATTGAGTCTCATTCTTTTCACAGTGCTTGGAGAGAGTTTTTTAAAAGTCAATTTTGCTGATTTTGAATGGTGACGGTTTGAACATGCATATTATGGGAGGGTCCATTTTCTGGACTTGATCTTTGGACCTAGGCTTTAGGAACCAATGACTGGCTTGCTTTTCTTACATCCCACCTCCAACCTCCTGCTTCTCTCCTCTACCTTTCCTGGAAGGTGATGGCTGTTAACTTTGATTCAAGACTGAACCCTGTCTTTGTCTATGTTTCTGCTCTCCGACTCAAGGTTCTGGGCTGATGTCTCCATCCCTTTGGTCCCAATGGGACCTGAGTCTCATACTTTGGTTCCTAATGGGCACCTGCAGCCATGGGGTCTCTCTGAAACACTGCTCTGTCCCCCTGCAAGGACACACAAGATTCAGAAACTAGGACCAAAGTGTTATCTACCAGGAATCCTTCATCCTCACAGGTCAAAAAGCAACTATAACCCAGGTGGGCTGCCCCAGCACCCAAGTCCTGAGACTCTAGAAGGCACAGTAGCAATGACAACAATGTCCCTGAACTCTGCAGGCCTTAGAAATGGCATTTCAGCAGTGACCCAGAAGCTTCTGAAATATTAAAACCTCATTAGCTCCCAGAGCTTCTCTAGGACTGTGACATCTAGTGACTTTCTTTGATCTCACAAGTCAAATTCAGGCAATGGCTGGTCACCGCTCCTGTGGGTTGAACCTGAACCGGAAGATGTCTCTTAGTCATGGTCTCTGTTCTCAATTCTGGGCCTTTCTGGACTCACCCCCACTTCTCACACAGGGGAGTCATCCAAAGCCATCTCAAGAGGATCCTGGCAGCAGGAAGAAGCTCTGATCCTCTCTCAATGTCCCCAGGGGCATCCAGCCTCAGCGTCCTCTGTGTTCAGAGTCCCCAGATTTCGGTTTCTCCGGGTTCCCTAGGTTACAGCAAGTCCTTATTTCAGTGATTTCCTGTTCAAATTGACTCAAAGCAAAGCAGCTTCAAAGCTGAGTAGACATGCTTTTCCCTTAATGGTTTACGGGCCTCTGTGGTTGCAGGATGTTGGAAGGTTAGAGCAGCTAATTATAGAAAAGCTGAAATCCCTCATCCTGTAGTCATGGGGTCTCTCTGGATTGTTTCTCCTGGGCTCATACTGATAGGAGCAGCCTAGACAGCTGCTCTCACCCCATCTTAGGGAGGGTTTTGACAACAACGGTCAAGCTCAGGACCAGAGAACAAGCACACTATTGGTAGCTGTTAGTTTCTGGCAACTCCACTAGTTAAAAAAAAAAAAATCCCAGTGATCAACATAAACTAGCAAGGGTGGCCACAGCCACCGGAAACAGACAAATGACAGAGACAGACCTGAGGACCTACCAGTCAGTAGGCTCGGGGTTCTTTCCCTCCCACATAGGTCTGGCCACTCTTCCATGATTAGCCCTATTTTTTCACCCTATCTGACTACCCATATTCGGCCACTCAGGGCCCTGCTGGCACCCTCAGCCCCAGAAACTCCAGGCTTCCGCTGGGGGAGGGAATTCTTTCTTATAGCCATTTTCAGCCTCCAGACATCAAAGTCCCTACTTTAGGTACCTGCTGTACTAGAAATACAGCACCTTAACCACTCTCTCTGCTAGCATCCCGAGGCTATGGAGCCTTCAAGACTTTCAGTTAAACTCTAATCCCACGAAACAATCTGTAGTAGTTTCTGGCTGTCCAGCTCATGGTCCAGACCTGCTGTCCCACAGAAACACACAGAACACCTGTATTAATTTTATGTTGATCAGCCTATGGCTCTGGCATATTGCTAGCTAGCTTTTGCTCTTAAAAAAAATTCATGATTCTTATCCTGTTCAGTCATGTGGCCCAGTACCTTTTCTCAGAGCAGCATTTCAACTTCTTTCCTGCGTGTCTGCTGATGTTTCTCTCTGGTAGAGTCTCTCTGACATCTCTTCCTGTTTCCAGAGTTTTCTTAGTTAGTCTGGTAGTCCCACCCACACTTCCTGTCTGCCTTCAGCCAATCAGCGTTTTTATTAAACCAGTAGACAGGACAATTACTTACAGTTTAACCTAACATAGTCCCAGTACAGCAATCAGTATTTTCCTGTTTTAATCCTGAGTTAGTGGTAAAGTATCTTTCTCTCATCTGTAGGCTTGGCCATCTGCCCAGTTCATTCTTGGAGGGAGCAAGACAAGAACCAGTTTGAGAGAGAGGGTAGTCTCCACAAGCCCTACAGCATTATGATTTCATTATGGAATGTCCCTCACAGACTCATGTGTCTGAACACTCGGTCTCCAGCTGCTGGTGCTCTGTTGAGTCCTCAGGAGGTAATAGGCTTTTGTTGGAGGAAGTGGGTCACTAGAGGGCAGGCCTTACCCCATTTTTACTTCCATCTCAATCTTTTGTTTCCAAGTGGCACCAGGTAACAGAAATTGCTACATGTTCCTATCACCATGGATTCATGCCTCCACCCCTCCCCCAGTGTGGTGAAATGAGGAGCCCAAATCCCCCTCTCCAAGCTGATGTGTCTTCTTGTCAGCTATTTCATCACGGTGAATTAGAACATTAACTAATATGGCTTGTTTGGGCTTCTTATAGACCTGCTACCTCAGGGTCATTAGGATGCTTGAAGGATGGCTGAGGAATCCAGGAGCAAATGCTCCAGTGAGCAGAACAGAAGTGGTTGAGGGGGTAGTTACAGGATTCTGATGAGAGAGAGGTCCAAGCTAGAGCACACATGGGCTCTTCTAGATAGGCCATGCTGCCTCTGGGCTCTTTATACTTCAGGGATGTGGCCCTGGGTTTCCCCAGAGAAATGTTCTTAGAGGTCTCATGGGATGCTGGGCAGAGGCAGCATGGGGTAAGGGTGAAATCAATGAGGAGACCTGTGTGTGTGTGTCCCTGAATCTGTATAGTATTTTCACTCTACCTCTGCCCCCAGGTTTGAACACTCTTCAAAGTCCTTAGTTAGGCCTTTTATTTTATTGCATTGCATTTTTAACCCTTTATGTTATTATATAAAATATAAGAAACTCCCATAGTCATAGCCACTGCCTGGTGTCTAATGCATCACAGTCCTTGCTTGTGTATAAGAAGCTTCACTGTGGATTCGTTCTGTGTGTGATGGCTATTCTTGGTTGTCAATTTGGCTCCATCTGGAACTAACTAAAACACAATGGGCTTGGTACACATGTGAGGGATTTTTTTTCTTACATCATTTGAAGTGGGAAGTCCCATTTTTAATCTGAATCTTTTGAGGTGGGACGGTCCACTTTTTAAAGTGGACCACATCTTGTGCTGACAGCTTATATAAAGGAATGGAAGAAGGGTCTCTCTCTCTCTTTCTGCCTGCTCTCCATTTCTTCACTGGCATTAGAGACTTCTTTGGGATTGGTGTACGTTGACATACCAGCTGAGACATCCAGCTTCATGGACCAAATTTCTTGGAACTTCCATTGATAGACAACAATTGTTGGAATAGCTGGACCATAGCCTATAAACCATTCTAATCCCCGTTCTCTCCCTCTCTCTCTTCTCCTCCCCCTCTCTCTTCCCCTCCCTCCCTCTCTCTCTCTCCGTGTCTCTGTCTATCTGTTTCTCAGACTAACATACCATATGTGCATCTATATTTATGAGTATTGCCATCTCACTGAGTGAGGCTGTGGTTCACTCATACAGTATTCCAAACGTAGCTTTCTGCCTTGTGACTCCACTGTTACGTTAGTGGTGGACATTTAGGAAACTCTGTTTTGAAGAGGGCACAGATGATGTTACTATGAACATTGCAGGGCATATTTTTGGAATGTAAAATGTTCACTTGTGTTGTCTATAACAGGGATAATAGAAATAGGCTATAATACAGTAGTAATATACTCAGGCTAATTCTGTCCTGCTAGGGCTGAGGTGGGAGCCCCAGACCTTGGAAGAACATCATTAGACTGGGCAGGGTCCCCAGGTTGCTCTCTACCTCTACCACAGAAGTTTCCAGAACCTTCTCTTATTCCTGTCCATCGCTGGGCAGCTTCTGTGCACAAAGGCCCTGGACATTGTCTACCTGCTGGTGAGGTGTTGGGAAGAGGCAGATCTAATTGGAGATAAATAATTAATAATCAAGGCAGAAACAAAAGCCACAGGAGAGGCCAGATGCCTGTGGCTTCATTTCTGTGTCTTTCCAATGACTGTTCATATGACCTTGCAGGTGTTGGAGGTCAGGGTAGAGTTTCCCTTCCTGAACTCAATTTGAGTCCTTGATGGTTCTGAGCTGCAGGCTGGAGTCTCCTATGAGTAGTCTGTGGTCTCAGATGTGTTTACGTATTCGAATCACCTAGGAAAACACAAAAGAACAGTTGGGCCACCCTAGAGATGGTGGATATGGCTCAGACTCGATGTGATGAAAAGATGTGTCAGTCAGAGGTAACTGGACCAGCAGAATGATATGTGCATGCAGTATGCATGTAAGTGGGTAGACTTACTTACCTTCACGGTATGCAGTATGTATGCACATACACTTAAGTAACTCATAAGGTACATGTAGGTACTGTATGCATATAGTCAGCAAGTAGTGTACATGTGTGTCCTACAGGTATACATATACCTGTGCTGATATCTGTCATGGGAATGCACTTGTCTGTGATGGTGGAAGCTGTATAAACCATCCCTGCAAGGCTTCTGCCTTCTTAAAAAACAAACAAACAAAAAAACAAAACAAAACTTTTTTGAAAGATTGTATGTAGGGTATGTGCATGTGCTACAACACAAGTGTGGGAATTTGTCTTATTTAGGGTTTCTATTGCTGTGAAGAGACACTATGACCATGGCAACTCTTATAAAGGAAAACATTTAACTGGGGCTGGCTTACAGTTCAGAAGTTTAGTCCATTATCATCATGGCGGGAAGCATGGCGGCATGCAGGCAGATGCATGGTGCTGGAGAAGGAGCTGAGAGTTCTACATCTGGATCCTTATGCAGCAGGAAGAAAGAGAGACACTGGGGCCTGGCTTGAACATCAAAAACCTCACAGCTGACCCCCCCAGTGACACACTTCCTCCATCAAGGCCACACCTCCTAATAGTGCCCCTCCCTGTGGGCTGATGGGGCCATTTTCATCCAAACTACCACAGAGGACATTTTGTAGAACTCAATTCTTTCCATATACCGTGTGAGTTCTAGAATTGTTCCGGTGGTCCGGTATGGTGCCAAGTGCCTTTACCTACTGAACCGTCAGCCTGGCCCAAAGCTGTTACCTTATTTCTGTCTGGTGATGTCACTGGAACAGGCAGATGGGGCAGGTCAAATATCAGGTAGGAGCAGGAAGAATAATTTGGAAGCCCCAAGCAAGAGCCAGCTGATGGAAGCAGACTGGGAAATGTGCCTCAAATCTTATCAACCCTGGCCCTGGGCTACGAATATCCTATGGGGTCCTTGTCTTCTTTGTGGAGTTAAACAGCACACTGATTCAGGATCTCGGGAGCGGAGCAAGTGCTCACATAAGAATCCTTCTTAGGAACATTAGTGTAGCCTGAAGTTTCTGACCCATCTGGGCCCCGGTCTAGAATAATCTTCCTACCTGTGGTCATGAAGCTGCATATGCAATAATGACTCAGACCCTTATATTAATTACAAGCTGTTTGGTTATGGCTCAGACTTCTTGCAAGCTAGCTCTTGCATCTTAACCCATTGCTATTAGTCTATGTCTTGCCATGTGGCTCGTGACTTATCTGTACTTTTACATCTTGCTCTCTTGGTGGCAGCTTGCAGCGTCTCTGTCTGACTCTGCCCCTCTTCCTCTTTTTACCTCTGCTTGGATTTCCCTCCTGTCTCTAAGATGCCTTGCCATAGGCCCAAACCACCTTTTTTTTTTAATTAACAAATGGTATTCACAGCATATAGAAAGACATCCAACATCACATTGGGGAAAATCTAGGCCACCAACTTCAATAGCCAAAACAGATTTCTGGAAGGTAGGGTGGGACAAGACACGGCTGAGCACTCAGTGGCCTCTGTGGCTCTAGTGGTCCATGATGCTAAAGGCACCATGGTGTCTTCCAGTATTGACTTTTACGCCCCTATAACCTTTGTCCGAGGCTTGCCCTCCTATCCTGCTTTTTGCTTGCTCTGAATCTCACACTTGTGCCTCATGCTATACACACCCTCTGCCTTGCTTTTGAGTTGGGTGCCTTTTACTCTGTGATGAAATGGTCTCATACCAAGAGTATTCACTCCACCTTCTGCTTCCATGAAGCTTTGCTTTCTCTCTCCCTTCCCAAAACATCAATTTTTAATCAGGTCTCAACTGCAGAACACAGGCTTCATGGCCTTTTGCTTTGACAGCCTAGAAGCTTCTTGTTCTGTTCAAGTCCACTGAAGAGAGGCCACTGAACAAGTGCTTTGTGAAAATGAGACCACGTAGCACAAGCGGACTCCGAAGCAGGTTCCCAAGGGACTGGCATTCCGCTGGGGAGCTCCTTGAGCTGGTTAGGAGTATTCACTCTGCTGAAATAAAAATGTGGCACTTTGGGACTCTAACCCCATTTGGAATCATTTCTCTACTGGCCTCTGCTGGTCCTACCAAGGGGCATTTAAGTCAACAGCCTGGGATTCTCCACAAATGGATTAATCTCTCAAACTGGGTATGCCAGGAATTTTAATTCTCTAGATGATTCCAATGCATGCCTCTGGTTGGTGCCAAGACTGCAGACACATTTCTCATGAAAAAGTCAGGGGAGGCGTGTCAGTCATTGGGAAACTGGTCTGGGCTTCAGACCAGCCTCTCAGTCTAGGTCTGGTTATTTACTCAAGATTTAACTGAGTCTTTATCTCCCAGTTAATAAAAAGCACCATGGAAACTCTGACATCAGGGGGCAGGTGACAGAGCACACCTTTCCTGGCAAGCACAAGTACACATGTTTATCAAGGTGCTTGGCTACCTCCGGCAAGTTGCTGCCCAGTGTGTATGTATGTGGGGGCTTTCAACTGAAGGGTGGGCTTTGCCGCCTCAGCTAGGTAGACAAGAAGGGGATGAGGTCAGCAGAAGACCCCAGGCAGAAAGCAGGGCCAGGCCTGGATAAGTGTGGTCTGGCAATGTGTATCTCTGAGCTGTGGGCTCCACATTCCCTATTTCAGACTGTTTGCCCAGGAAGCCCCAAGTCTTGGGAGAGAGGAGTAGGTTTTTTGAGGAGCTAGAAGGCTGTGGTGGAGCAATCCAGGAGCCATTGGCTATACTAGGATGTTCTCATTATTCTTAATCTAATGTTCAGCACCCTGAGTGGGACGGACTCCTTCTTCCTTTTTGAAATGACCTGAACTATGGCAGATAAATGTAATACCTCTTGAGCTTGGTCCCAGAGACAGCTGCCTCTCCTGAAAGATTATGTGCTCAAGGATTGGCCATCAGCCTGTGTCCTTGGGAAGCTAAAAAGACTCTGAGCTTTTGACATTTTGGACCTGGCAGGAAGTGATGTAACCTTTAAGGAGGCAGGGCCTAATGGAAGGAAGTTAGGTCTCCTGGTGTGTGTCTTTAGAGAGAATATTGGAACTACAGCCCTTTTTTTCTCTCTTTGCTTCCTGGCTACCATGAGTAAGTAGTTTCTCTAACACGTGCCCCCACCTTTAATTGCTGCTTATCCAGGCCCAAAGCACCGGGGCCAAGTAACTATGGGTTGAAAGCTCCAAAACCATGTGCTGTAATGACCCTTTCTTCCTTGTAGATTGACTCCCTCAGGTGTTTCATCACAGTAATGGAAAGCTGACTGACCCAATCTGTAATATCAAGGCCCAGACCCTCCAACTCTTGCCTCTCACAGGTGGTGTCCCATTGTGTCTCTCTAGCCCGTGCTAGCGTTTCTTAATACCACACATTCACCTGTAGGGATAGAGTCTGACTATTGCTTCCTAAAATCCCAACTAGAAACACTACTTATTCAAGGCTAGCTATGTGGAGAGTGGATCCTGGGCTGGGAGGTTCTTCCCTCATCTTCCTCATCACCACCAAGGAACTAATCCATACACAGCCGCCAACTTACTCAACTAGGTATCCCTAGGTACCCTCTTCTTCTTCTGCAGCCACACCCAACTCGCCCAACAGTCCCTAAGGAGCTATTAGATGTCAGATCTAGGTGTGGGACCCCTCCATTTATATCATAAGCCTTTGGAGGAAGTGATGGACCAGGGCACCCCACCCGCTCTGGAGCCTGAGTCCTGAGAACAATGTCCCCAAGCAACAGAAGTGTTTTGCAAGATGAGTGTGATGTGGCTGAGCTCAGGTAACAGACTGCTGCAGGTGTGGGGAGTCTTGGTACTGCCCTGCAACAATCCAACAGGGTCCGTTTCTGGAATCCCCCAGAAAAGACTGTCAATTTCAGGGCAGGGTGAAGCTGGCTATCTTTAACATTGTTGGTTGGGCGGCTACTGCTGCACATGCTCTGAAATGTTGGTGACATTTATCAAGTTGAATACTTTCTAGTCCCCAAATGCACATTGATTTTTCTGTGTGGATTGTGTTGTAGTGGTGGATCTGATTGGAGATGTTCTCTCTCTCTCTCTCTCTCTCTCTCTCTCTCTCTCTCTCTCTCTCGATCTGTGTGTATGTGTGTGTGTGTGTGTGTGTGTGTGTGTGTGTGTGTGTGTGTGTGTGTGTGTTTGAGATGGGGGTGAAGGACACTTGGGAATTTGCATAGAGTGAAAGCAAGCCTGCCTATTCCATGTCATCTTCCTGGCTTCTTGAGGTGGCCAAGAAAGTGGTGATAGGTGGGATAGAGAATCCTGGGCCCTTTCATCTTGTGCACAGATCCTGGGGATACCTAAACCACTCTTTTCTAGCCTATTCCTGTGTCCTGGTCACTCAGGTCCAGCCTTATCTCACAAGTCAGAACATACAGCTATGCAGCTATCCCATACACAGCACATGTCCAACCTTTTGATCTAACAGGGTGTCTGCTATGTACCAGCCACCAGCCTGTCCAAAGCGATGTGAGGAATGATCAGCACTGTGACCTCACCCTGAATGTCCATTCCCTCTTCCTACCTGTATTAATTACTTTTGTATTACTGTGACCAAGCCCCTGACACGAACAACTTAAGAGGAAAATTATATTTCGGCTCGCATTCCTGAGCCAGAGCAGCCGCTTGGCCCATGCGTTTGGGCAGAGCATCATGGGACAGGAACATCCACAGGTTCAAGACTGTTCACATCACAACAGGCCAGGAGTAGAGAGAAGTAAAGGCTAGCCCTGGCTCGGCAGGCATTGTCTTTCCCCCACGTCAGTCTGCCCAGGCTTCAGTCTGTGGCAGTTCTCACACCCTCCATTAATGATCTCTGGAAACACTCTCCGTGACACACCCAGAGATGCACCTTGCCAGTCTAGGTGGGTCTAAATCCAGATATGTTGACAATCAAGATTAAGCAACATGTCACCTATATTTGATGAAGAGTTGGCAAAAAGTTTTTTTTTTTAAAAAAAGTGCTAGAGCCAGCTTGCTGCCCTTCTTGGCTGTGGGGACACCCTCTAGTGACATCTGTAATTCTGCTTGTGTTTGTACAAGTTTCCTAAGCTTCATGTGGCTACCTCAAGAGAAGTGATGTTATCCTCACATGTTTCAGGCGAAGATACAGTGTTTCTTTGTTTGCTGGTAGATGGGTTTTCAGATAGGGTTTCTCTGTATATCCCTGGCTGTCCTGGAACTCCCTCTATGGACCAGGCTGGCCTTGAATTTACAGCCTCTGCCTCCACCACCACCAGATGATATAGTTTCACCTCTTTAGTATCAAGCAGGGCTGTGGTTCTTTCTCTCCTCTGCCCCCTGCCCTTCACCTTGACATAATTAGGCTTACCCTTTGTCTGTGCCCACAGACTGTACTGTAGGCAGAATAGTGGGTTACAAAGAACATCCACACAGTCTCTGGGTCAGTGACTGCACCTCTCCTGTGCTCTTTAAGTCCAGCAGGAGACAGAGCCATGTCTAGTGATAGGCAAAGCTGTGAAGGTAGAAATAAGGGCCATGTGCACCTGCTCTGGGGAAGAGCTGTGTGCTGCCTCTGTATGAACAGGGCCAGAGTCAGCTGATGTCTGTTCCTGTCCCCCCTCCCCCCCCTGTTGGTAGGAATACCATGCCTCTATGCATTGTGACCTCCTCAGTGAGTCCTGAGGTTGGTGGCAAAGCCTTTTGGAAATGAGACTGTTTGGGGTGGCATGTCTCTGATTGGTTCAGTCATGGCCATGTCTCTCTGGCCCTCAACCTTCTGCCAACTGCTCCCCCTGTTGGTAACCCTTCTCACCACGTGTATCTGGTTGGCCTTGGTCGTCATGGGCAGCATTTGGCCCCTCTAAGCTTAGTTCTGAAAGGCAGTGATGTCAGAATGAAGTGTCTTTATGGCTGCCACATTGTGATCATGCACAGGAGGCTTGGGGGGTGGGGGTGGGGGGGAGCTGGTGCTCTGGGTGCCACTCTTGAAAGACAGTTTCCTCCGAATTGAAATGTTCCCTCCACGTGGGAGGGGGAAACTCATGAGACTCTGGGGGTAGACAACGGCCACAGATCTGAGGAAGTGGGAGTGTGCAAGATTCCTTTCCCCTCTTGATATAGTAGCTGGTTACAACGGAAGGAGGCTGAGGGACCAACTACCTGCAGGAGATCTCTTTGATACATGTTGAGCTGCAGAGATCTCCTGGCAGGCAGCTTTTGAGTCATCCTTGGGTAGGCTGTTCCATGTTCCATCTGGGACTCCCCCTGCTCCTGTAACCCCTCACATACATCGCTGTTAGTAACCCCAATACAAACTCGATGGTTTACTAAGCTGTCCTTTGGCACAACCATTAACTTGGTCTATTGTGGGATCTCTTTCTGGGTTGAGTAAATGTGTGTTGTGTCTTCCTAGGAAGAGTCTCTCCCATGGCCTCGGGTCTTGAGCAGGAATTGAGAATAGATTGCCACCCAGGTTTTGAGTACAGACTTTTCTATAACTACCAGCAGAGGGATAGTTCAGAGGTTATGAAGGATAGTTGATCAATCTTGGTTCCCCAAATGAACTTTGCTTTTGGTCAGTTCCCATGAACTCTTAACATACCCTTGTTTCCATAAACCTTTCTCTGTAGGGTCTTCAAGCAGCTCAGGAAACAATGGGCAGGGTCTCCTTAGAGGCCTGTCATGCTGGGTGGGGGTCCTGATCTCTATTGACTTTCATTTTACCTTTACCCCAGGGTGTTCAGGTGGCATTTTCCATACCTATTAATTCTCTTTCAAATTGAAGGGGAAAAAAATAGGAAAAAAAATCCCAGAGGCTCTGAAAGGCTTTTATGGGCTCTTGGCAATTAGGAAGGCTGAGCTGTGGGAAGCAGAGGGAGCTTTGGGGACTGGTTACTCCAGGAAGCAAAGTTGCAGGTGGAATTTTCCATGACACTCAGAGCTCAGCTCATAGTGGGATGTGCCGATGGGAGGGTGTCCCTTGGGGACAAGTTCTCTGAAGGTGTTCCAGGGGGAGTAAGGATGATATCCTCCAGAAGCGAGAAAGACTGGTACCCACCCATTGCTGCTTCCTTCCCCTATGTCACAGTGACTCCCAAGTCACTCACAGATGCCAGGCCCTTTAGGGGGAGCCAGCCTCAACAGGGACTCTCTGTAAACTCCACTCCCTTACTATAGGACAGCAATGGTTAGCCACACCTAATACCGCAGAGCTATTGAAGGTCTGCTGTGTGCATACCCAATTTCCAGGGGCAATAGTACCGAGGAGGCAATAGTGTCAGAGCACTGGATTTCGCAATCTGACCATTGGCTTCAGGTGCCCCACTACCACACCAATGTACACTTAACCTACACCCACCCAGTGTAAGGGACAACAGGAGGCAGAGGAGCCTGGGACCTTCAGCAACTGTCTGAGGCTTAGGGATGCAGCAAGGCTGGTCACACGGACCTCTCCAGGAAGCTCAGCAAGCTAGGTATGTGTCACCACCCTGGGGGCCTGGCTCTCAGAAGGCCTCATACGTGAAGCACCTTACATCCTTGTACACACACACATACACACACATGTACACTCATACACACGTGTACACACGTGTACACACACACACACACACACACACACACACACACACACACACACACACACACACACACACACACACACTACATAATCCACAACAGAGAAGCAGAGGGCTGAGGCAGAGTCAAGATTTTCCAGGAACGTTCAGGAAGAAAGACAATTGAGAATAACCTTGGGTACCTGGTCAGCATCTCTGAGGAGGGAACAGGACAAATGGATAGGAGAGAAGGATTCCGAAGAATAGAGTGTTTGGTCCTTGCCCCTTAGAAAGGAACCAAGTGAAAGTCATGAAGCCACAGGCCCCCTTTACAAGCCAATTTCACCTACTGTTCTCTGGGCTAAAATGGAGCACCCAGTAATTCTGAGTCAGGTCTGGAGGGATGAAGTCACCAAGAGGCCATGTTGAGACAAGTTCAGTGCTGGAGAATGCCAGCTCCCCCGGCCCCCTGTGATCTCTGGATGGTCCTGGGCCTGGGAGCAGGGGTCTGTCTCCAAGGCAACCTCTTTTTCTCAGTACCTCAGAATGTCTGCTTCTACAGGACTGAGGGTCCAATGTGGTCCCACAGGTTGAAGGGCAAACCTCTCCAAATCCTGAGACACATTTCCCCACTCTACAGCACAATCCCTTTGAGGGTCACACATCAGGCATCCTGAATATCAGATGTTTACATTACAATTTATAGCAGCAGTAAAATTACAGCTATGAAATATCAATGACAATAATTTTAAGATAGGGGCTCACCTCAGCATGAGAAGCTGTATTAAAGAGTCGCAGCATTGGGAAGGTTGAGAACCACTGGCCTGGAGCTCCAGCCAAGATAGTCCAGGGCACTAACTTACAGATGTCACCAGCCAGCATTGTGTCCCTCTTTGTGTATGGCAACAAACGTCCTGCCACCTATAATCAGGAGGGATGGAGGTGCCATTGACTCTGTTTGGTGGCAGTGGGGTGTGGGAATGGGGAGCATTTTTCTGCTGGCCACAGCAATCTGCTCATGGCCACTAAAGGTAGAGTAGGGCTAGAATTTAGGTGAGGTCAGCTAACAGACCAGAGTGGACAGACAGACGGAAAGCTTTGAGTCTTCCTCATAGCTACTAGAGGGGACACATGGATGGCTTTGTAGCATTCCTGACCCTGCTGCCCTTGGCCACTCCCCTGGTCCTTTCCACCCCACCCTGCCCCTTCCCAGTCTCTTTGTTTCTGGTTGAAAGGTTTTTCCTTGGCGGCACAAAGGGTTCTTTTATTTTCTTTAATTTAAAAATTTTATTGTATACATATGGGTCTTCATGTGTGTGCCTGGAGACCAGAAGAAGCCATCACAGATCCCCCAGGAACTGGAATCACAGATGATAATTATGAGGCAGTGTTGGTGCTGGGAACTGAACCTGAGTCCTATGCAAGAGCAGCAAGTGTCCTTAACCACTGCCATATGTTCTCTCTTTCTCCACAGGTACCCTCCTCCCTGCCAGGATGCTTTTGTTCAGAGAATTTATGTCACAGCAACAGAACAAAAACAGAACAGGTAGATTTTACCTGAGGCGTGGCCTGGTTACATAGGTCTCTCTTGGTGTCTCAGTATTCCCAAATGTGAGCGAGAAGGTTTCGGCAGAGACAACCAAAGCCTTCTGTCCGCTTTGGACTCCGTTCTAGTGAACTTGATGTCTCTGTGATAGTCAGACAGACAGACAGCAGAAACAAGATGGACCAGCAGTCCGCAGCTAGGATGCCACCTGGCAGGTCAGCTTAGCAGTTCCTTTTTGTACTCTTGGTGCCCATTCTAAACCTCCACGCCCCTTTCAGAAATAACTTTCAGATGCTCTTCTCCAGAGGCAGGCGAAGAAAGGCAACTGCCCACAAGGAACTGCGTTTGACCTTCACTAAAATTAGGTTCCAAGTCCCAGGGGGCAGAAAGCAAAATGAGGAGGAAAATGAGAAAGCAATTGAGGGCACCGGAGGGTGTTAAAAATATGTGTCTATATTAGTGGAGGTGTGAAAATGAGGACTCCGTAGGCCAGTGAAGCCCCGTGTGGCTGCCATCATGTCGGGGAACCAGAATGATCCCACCACACTCTCAGGGAAATTGGGAAGACTGTAAAACCCCAAGGCCCTCACCCCACACAGAGCACTCTAAAGCCACTGATAGGCGTGGGCTCCCTCTGGCCCACGAAATCCCTCTGGGTGCCACACCTCTCTGGATCCACAAGGAACAAGACTTCAAGGGATGCTTAGATTCTCAGGGGTTTCCATGAGCCTCTGGGAAGTAATCCTTGTGTCTATTACAGGACCGGGCATATCACAGCTGTGTGATAAGCCTTGGTTATTTTTCATTATTAATATTGGTCACTGATGTGGAGTGACATGAGAATGGAATCTGTAGAAAATGACAAACGGAGGGAGAATGGAGGGAAGCATGGGGCTGATCTGACTGGGAGACTGAGTGGGGTAAGATGGGGGAGATATGAGGGAGAGGTTGGGGTGAGGGCAAAAGAGGCAGACAAGGGTCTATCCACGGTGGCTGAGCAGTGACAGGATGTCCTTGACCACTGTAGGGGGCTGGCTTTGGGCAGATCTGTCATTCTCTGTAAACCAGCCACCAACCCATGGCTTCTCAGAGGACCTATATTTTGTGTGTAGGACTTTTAGACCTAAGACGTGTCTCTGTGTAGTAGGAGGTTTCTGGCCCGGACTTTCAGGCCTAACCTCAAGGTCTAGGCCCACAGATCCGCAGACCCGCAGACCTGCAGTCCCACAGTCCCATAGAGACACACAGATGCTTTCAATAGTTTTTAGGCTGATTGGCCTAAGGCCTAGGCATATCACTTGCTAGCTCTCTACCCTTCATCTAACCCATGTCTCTTGTTCAGCCATGGTTGTCCTCTGCTTCTTCCGGCTTCTCTCTGGCATTCTGCTGCTGCTTCCTGTTCTCAGAGTTTTTAGTCTGGTAGCCCTGCCCATACTTCCTGCCTGCCTTTGGCCAATCAGCGCTTTTTATTAAACCAGTGGATGGGACAATTATTTACCATGAAACAATATAATCCCCTACATCTCTGTCTCTGACCCCTGCTCTCCTGTGACCCTTCTAATGAGTATGTGGTATAGATAGAGCACAGGGTAGTTTCAGATTAGGGTCACTGGTCACCCAGGATGAGAGGAGGAAACAGAGTCCCATCCTAAAACATAAGTGTCACATTTAGCCCCCTTCAATGTCCCCACCCCACAGCCCTTCACCGAGGTTGATTTGTTTGGAAGCTTTATTAGGGAGCAGCTATCTGGCATACATATGCTTGATTAAAGAATGGTTCTCAGTTGGAAAAGGTATACCCGAGCACACAGATTTCGGAAAGTCACTTGTGGGGCAGTGATGGAGCCGGTCATACAGCTAATCAACTCTGCCATCAGTGGGGTGACTGGTGTCATGGCCAGATTGCTCTTACATGCTGTAATATCTTTTCTATATGCAAACCCTTTATTAAATGCAAGGTTGGGGAATATTTTCTCCCATTATGTAGGCTGTCTTCCTTCCTTCCTTCCTCTTTCTCTCTTAAGGCAAGATCTCTCTACATAATCCTGGCTGTCCTGGAATTCATCATGTAGACAGGGCTAGCTTGAATTTACAGAGATCCTCCTGCCTCTGCTTCCCGAGTGCTGGGATTAAAGGCGTGTGCCACCATGCCCTGCTAGTCTTCACTTTTTTGATGACACCCTCCAAAATACAAATGATAGTAATTCCACTTAATTCTAATTCAGTTTTTATTTACTGTCCTCTGTGATTTAATGTCACACTAAGAAAATACACTATCGCCTAACCACAAAGCCAGGAGGCTTTATGTCTGTGTATTTCCCCTCCTCTCCCAGTGAGTAGTGATCAAGTTCAATGCTGAATGGAAGAGACAATCCAGACGTCCTTTTCTTGATCTTAATTATAGAGGAGAGCTTCCCATTTTTCATATTAGGAATGGCGCTGCCTGTGAGTTTTCCAGGTTGAGAGGGCGCCTTTCTGTTTCTACCTCCATGAAGGAATATTTAATTGTGTTAAATGCTTATGTGTCAATGGGGATCATCTAGTGTCTTTTGTCCTTGATTCTATTATTGTGACATGTTCTACCAAGAGGTTTGTTGAGCCAACCTTGTATTCCTGAGATAAGATAACATTTGCTGTGGTGTCTCAACCCTTTTAATATTTCTGGGTTCTATTTTTGGCTTGGGGGATTTTGCAACAACATCCATAGGGAATATTGATCTCCAGTTTATTTATCTCATGATATCTTTGTTAGTATCAAGGTAACAAAGCATAGGGTCTCTGTTCACACGGTGAGGGATATACCAAGAGGCTAGGTGTGAGCCCTATGTGTACACATGTGTGCACACACAAGTACAAACATGAGGCGGTAGGAGGAGATGCTTGTTGGTTGATCTGTGTCACTGAGAGAGAATAAATAGGAGGCCATTTGACTTGTTATGCGTGTGAGATCTCTCCTTGTACTTTATCTGGATACGTTTCTTTCTGGATGAACTTAACTTTGCAGAAAAGATTCTTCAATTCTCTTGCTTGGGATATTTGTTCTGATGCAAAGGAGAGGGCCAGAGCAGGAAGAGGCATCTACAAGTCTGGGTGAGACCTTTGCTTAAAGCTCCGACACATTATCTCTGTCTCTGCCGTGCCTGGAGACTCTCAGAATCTACAGCAAATGATTCTGCTGTCACCTTCTGGGACAGTGTCAGGAGTATGTGGGAAGAGGTTTGGGGAAACAGGGCTGGCTGGACTCTAGTCAGGTGAGATACCTCACTGGATAAAAGTACTTTCTGGCAAATTTGACACCCTGACTTTGATCCCACATGTCAAAAGGAGAGAACCAGTTTTGGAGAGTTGTCCCCTCTACACACTTGGCATGCAACGCACACATGTCTGATACACACACACTCCAACCCACGCACAGAATAAATAAATGTAAACCTGTATTACAATTTCCTTCTAGTCTCTCAGCTTCTGCTTTCTGTCCTGGGCCTCCTGAGGAGATCTGGACTTCCAAGGTGTACCTTTTAAGACCTTCATTGCTACTTAAATAGTGCTTTCTGGAAGCAGACACAAGCAGGGATAGTTAACTGGACAATCCCTGAGTAATTTCTCTGTCCCAAAGTTGGGGAGGGGCACCCACAGTGTAGGAGGGGAACGCTCTCATGGCTGCTGCCCTCTGAGGGTCCACGAGGAGACAGAGGCTTTTCTGACCGTTTGGTCTGCAGGGTTATGGATGAAATCTGGACTGCCCCTCACAGGCGTAGGGTTTGTTGTTATTGGGAGTTATGGAACCTTAGGAGGCAGGTCTGGCTGGTGGAAGGGAGTACCTAGAGGCAGGCTAGATTATATCTTGCTTTCTGCTTCCCCCACTCTCTAGCTTTCTTTCCTTTGCTCTCTCTTCCTTTGCTCTCCCCCTCCCTTACTCATTTGCTCTCTCACACACATTCTTGCTCTCTTTTGTTCTCTCTCCCTCTTTCATTCTCTTCCTCTCTCTTCTCACTCTCTCTTGCAGTAGGAGGTTTCTGGCCCGAACTGTCGGACCTAGCCTCAAGGTTTAGGCCCGAAGACCCACAGACCCACAGAGACACACAGATGCTTACAGTAGTTTTAGGCTGATTGGCCTCAGGCCCAGGCATATAACTTGCTAACTCTTTACCCTTCATCTAACCCATGACTCTTATCCTATTCAGCCATGAGGCCCTGTACCTTTTCTCAGAGCAGCATAGTTGTCCTCTGTTTCTTCTGGCTTCTCTCTGGCATTCTGCTCTGTTCTGCCTGTTCCTAGAGTCTCCTTAGTCTGGTAGCCCCGCCCACACTTCCTGCCTGCCTTTGGCCAATCAGCGCTTTTGATTAAACCAGTGGGTGAGACAATTATTTACAATGGAACAACATAATCTCCCACACTCTCTTTTGTCCTTTGTCTCTCTCTCTCCCCCCCCATGCAAATTCTTTCTCATTCTCACTCTTGAGCATACATGCTCTCTCACTCCCCCCTCCCCCTCCCCTCCTACCCCCCCACTTCCTTGTCAGCCATGATGTGAACAGAACCACCCCACCATGCCTTTACCACCAAAATGGACTGAAAGCCCCCTGAAACCCTGAGCTGAAACATCTTTCCGTTCTTAAATTGTTTCCCTCAGGCATTATGCTCGTTAAGAGGCAAAGGCTACCAACTGCACCTGAAAGTTTGAACTCAAATGTTCCTGTCAGTCACTAAGGACCCTCTCAGACCCCTGCCAGGAATTCTATGATTGGTCTGATGTTGCTGACAGACATAGGCATGCTGGCCTAGAGCAACACAGGGAAGTGAGTTCTCAATCATGATGTGACCCCGAGAGCCAGAGGAGGCCTGACTGCTCTGAAGAGAGCCCACCTCTCCTTTGGTGAGCAGGAAAGCAGTACAAGATGAGGAGAAAGGGATTCTGGGAATATGCACTCAGAAGGCTTTGCCGCCACCACAGTCAGCCCCCTCCTGGCGTTCAAGAAGGGATGCCATGATTGTGTGTCAGCTTCTAGAACCTTCTGATCAATGACTTCATCAGAATGTGTTCTCACAACAACCTTTAATCCAGCATACTTTAGGCTCACACTGTAAACAGGGTCATCACACTGAGCATAAGCCTCAGAGTTTGCTGTAGGATCCAAGCCTACCAGATAATGGGGCAAAATGCTATGTTGCCCTTAGCAGTACAGAGAGCAGCCAGGCACAGCGCTGGCTCACAGAAGTGCTCTGTGGACACAACTTTTCTTAGGAGGATGCTTGGGCCAGGCACAGGGCAGAGGCATTCCTAATTTTTTCCAGCTAGGTCACCTTCACAGCAGGCCACTGGGGACAGAAAAGTCAATGAGGCAGATAGATGGTCCAGATTCCAGGACACCTGAAGAAACCTGAAGTCCAGGGAAATACCAAATGGCAGGTCAGTGGGTATCCCCAAATGGAAGGGACATCCCATCTTTAGTTGTTTTTTTTTTTTTTAACTCTGACAGCTCTATATGCAGGACTTTGTCCAGAACATCAATTGAGTGGTTTTTGTGTGCCAAATACTTTGCTGAGTAGAGGCTTTCAACTCTATTCTTTGTTAATAATCTTTGCCAGGACTCCTGCTCATGCCAGGACCCATTTCAGAAAGAGATGAAAACTAGTAGACACCAAACCAGACATTAGCATCTGGATACTCTTAGTCCAGTGGGGTAGGGGGTGAGGGGGAGCGTGAGGATTAGTAAACACCACAGCGATACACAGGCAGCAGGATCCAGATCAGCCAGAGATACATGGTGAGACCCTGTCTTCTTTATTTTTTATTTTTTTCAGAAAGAATAAATAACCAAGTAAAGGTGTAACATGCCATGTTGTAAAGTGTTAAGTAGAAAATAATACAAGAGGAGGGAGCCTCTAAACACCTTTGGGAAAGCACCCTGTATTAAAGGAACAGTATATGCAAAGGCTCTGGGGGGCTGTGACACAGAAAGGTGACTGTCTTATAAGAAGGTTCTTTGTGAGAATAGAGTCAGAGCAGGAGCCACCATTACCTAGTGTTGGATCTCATGGGCCACCATGGAGTTGATGACGGTGAGATGGGATCCAAGGAAGATTCCTGGCACAGGAGTAACATCTCCGGCTATGTGAGAAGCTTCACACCACGTCCTTTGACACGTGAGCTCTTGGTTCTTACAACACTCCTGCCTACACATTACAGGTAGCAAATGTGCTCAAAAGGTGCCTCGTCTGCCCTCTGTGTCTTGCTGGGATCCAGAGCCCAGCAAGGATGAAGAGTGGGTACATAGGAGCTGGCAGTGCCATTGGCACTGTGTGTTGTGTGTGTGTGTGTGCATGCGTGCAAACATATCTGGAACATTTCCTTTTGAATGATAAAAATTCCACTGACCACTGTAAGCACAGGGCAACCACCCTGGATACAGAAGGTGACCATTACTCAGTCAGGATGTGGACTTAAGAGCTAGTCCATGCAGCTGCCCATCAGAGGGTATCACTCTTCCTGCCTGCCTCCCCAACCCATGCACAGATAAGAATCCTAACATTGATATTCACTCTCCAGAGGTCTGCAAGGGCCATAGGAGGCAGCAGCTTGACACACAGCCAGCCACTGCTCACTGACATTCCCAATATGCAGTGTGTTAAGGCTCAGACATGTGGCTCCCTGAGAATGACCCAACTCTCAAGCCTATATTACCTCAGAATTAATCAAGAGGTCCTGGAGGGACAGCCCCTGAGCTACACCTTGGGAAACCCTCTGACACTTTTTTACCCTATCTGGAACTTGTCTGCAGTTTAGCAAGACCCAGAAAACCAAGAGTAGAGATTGCTGCATTGTGGCTTTGGAGACCGTGCTACATCTGGGGAATATGACTCAGTGACTCCTGTCAGGGTGGCTGTGATGAGGTGCAGATCACCATCAAAGGAGGTGGAACCAGGGGGTATAGGATCTGCAGGAGGCCCTGGCCCCTACCACACTGTGCATCCCCTACCTGGCTTATGTAGACAGTAGCTTGGTAGGGACTAGTATTCATTCTGGTCTAAGAAGGCAGAGTCTCTACCAGTAGGCATGCATTCACATATACCTATGCACATGAGCACACACACAACTCACACAAACCATATCCTCACCTGCATATGCATTATACTATGTATGCCAATCACAGCTCATATATACAAACCGTATCCTCACCCACATATCCAATCTACCGTACAAAGCCCAGGAAGCCTTTATGGAGACCAAGGGAGCCAGCAGTTGCCTACATCTTTGCTCTGCAGCCCTCATCCCATCCTCCCAGCTCTTGGGGCTATAAAAAGTGACTAATGCATTCAGGGCTCTCCTCATCCGTCCTGGCTGGGTCTCGTCGGTCTGAAGTTGGCATTGGCCCTACTGGTAAGGTAAGAAGAGCCAATGCAGTTTCCTGTAGAGGATTTTGGCCAGCATGGGTGGAGGGGTAGAAGCCACTTTGTCCCCGTCTGCCCTTCCAGAGGACAGCACATCCGTGAGATCTGGGGACAGCACCAGGCAGCAGGTACCACGTGGTCAGACCAAGAGCTGAGACAAGAAGGTGGATTCTATAGTTATCCATTCTGAATCCCATCCATCCCTGGGGACGGGGTGTCTACCTGGGAAATTCTGGGGCTATCTTATAGGCTGCACTGGCTCCATAAAGGGGAATTAGTGGTGTCCTGAGCTCGGCTGCTACAAGAGAATGCTTCCTATGGTGGACAGCAACCCCTGAGGCCTCAGACATCCTAATGGCTTATGCACCTCAGGGCTTGGAAATGACTCTGGAGCAGTTTTACCTGAACAGCTTGTTTACTTATACCCAGGCCCTGCCGCCTTGACGGTTTGCTTCCCTGCTTCCTGGCTTTTGTCTCTCAGCTACCAACAATATATGACCATCTTGTTCATGTGTCTCTCCCTTCCTACAGAGTGTTACAAATATCACAGACACTCAGAAAGCATCTGTGGGAACAAACCAAGCTGTGAGAGAGGCCTCTGTCCACCTGGCTACTGGGAGGGAAATGCAGGAGTCTTTATCTGCTCCCTGTCTTTATTGCTGGGGGTCTCTGCTGATAAGAACCCCAGAGTCACAAGAGGGTGGGGCTGAGGGCAGATTTGGGGGGCAATGACTGTCTAGTCCTAATGTTATAAGTTGCAGGCTGAGCCAGAATGTGGTCTGGGTTCCCAGGAGGGAAGTATCAACTTGTACTGTGACTCACGGAGCTCAGGCTCTACAGGGTGGATAGGGTTTGAGGTGAGCTCCCAAGTCAGCAGAGACACAGGTGACCCCAAAGCACAGATGGATTCTGGCATCTGCTGCAGTCCCAGCAGAATGATTGGGCTAGCCTGGGCTTGAGTGCTGTAGTCTCAGTAGAGTAGTTAGGCTAGCCTGGGGTTGAGGAAGCTGAAGGACTAAATGACAGTAGCAGTCTAGGACCTAATGCCTGCCTTGCCTTCCCTGCCCTCCTCAAGGCAAGGCCTGTTGTTTCTTATCCGTGTGGGGTTTGCCCAGGCTCACCACACCATTTCTGAGAGGAAAGGCCTCTGGCATGGGGCCGCACAGTCTGGAAGCTGTGTTCAGAGCCACTCACTGTTGGACTTGCAGATGGACCCTTACAGTGGAAATGTGCAGGCACCCAGCATCCAGCCAGCTCCCCCAAACATCCTCATCCAGATGGGCTAATAAAGCTTTGCTTGCCAAGAAAGGCAGCCCAGGGCCCAGTGCAGCTACTGCTAGAGGGCTGCTACAGAAAATAAATGTAGGGAAGGCTTTATAATGCTGGGAAAGTGGGCACGAGGGCTGCCAGGGGCTCTGGAGGGAAGAGTGCAGGTGCCTGCCCTTCTTCAGGCCCCTGCCTCCGCCCCACACAGCCACAGCCACAAACACCAGGTTCAACACCCTCTGAGGCTATTGGCTTCCCATAGAAGCTGCCCTTCTGAGACTTAACATTGGATAGGGAGAGTTTAAGTTATTTTCCTCACTGTGCTGACAGAATACCCTGTAAATTTAAGGAAGCGAGGGATGAAGGATAAAATTGGCTTACAGTTTGAGGCTCACAGTCTGTCAGGGCTGCAGGAATGAGAGGCAGCTGGCAACATTGTATCTATTGTACAAAAGCAGAGAGCCACGCCTATACTTACCTCATTGCCTTTTCATTTAGTCTAGGACCCCTGGGCTATGGAATAGTGCTGCTCACATTTAGTAGGTTCTTCCCACCTTGAACCCAATGTAGATAATCCCTTACAGACGTGCTCCACGGTTTGTCTTAGATGATTCTAGATTCTTTCAAGTTGACGGTCAATAGTTATACTCCCATGGAAGGACCTAGGAGTACTGGCGGCTTGGAGTGACAGGACCCCTGTAAGTCAGTATGGAGATTGATTCAGTCTACTTCAGTAGGTTTGCCACCTTGGGTGACACTCTCAAAGCCCTGTGAACACCACTGCATCATCTCCCCATTTTCCCACAGCCCACTTCCTCCCACATGACAGCCGTACTGTCCTCTGGTCATTTGTGACGTCCTGCTTTTGATCTTTCTTCACTTCATTATGGACCTCATCTTGTGAGTAGAGCCCCAGCCAAAAATACCCAGGTCACAGTGGAAACACAGTATCTACTAACCTACCATATACCCAAAGTTCTAATGCCACTGTGCGTGGAGACGTGTTGCAGGATGGGTCTGCAGAGTGGAGGAGGAAACAGAAGAAGCTGGCCAACCTGTGGTCTAAACTGCTAACCAGGAGGTGGCATGGTGAGCCAATCTGCTGTAGCTCTTCCCTGATGTCACCCCTCCCCCATGTAACTGCTTACTCCCGCCCAGCTGAGCTCTGGCACCCACAGGTGAGCTTCCACATAGCTGCCAGTGGACACAGCCTGCCCATCAGTTGTAACAGACTCACTGACTTTTCCCAGCCTGCTAAAGATTCTGGGTTATTCACTCCAAGATGGATTCCAACTGCTTTTGGCCTCTTGCTAGCTGGGCCTGACTTCTCTGTGAACCAGAAACCTTGTCATGATACAGACTGGGGAGGGCAAGTCTGTCACTCACCCTGGGCTTCCCCAGTGTGAGTGATGCTGGCAGCCTCTGTCCTGCCCTGTTTACCGATTACATGACCGGTTACAGTTTGCAATGGGAAATGATTAGTCTCTGCTGAGAGCAGGGCTGGCGGTTCTGGGAATTCTCTTGGCTCCTGAAGCAGGAGCAGCTGCTCCATATTAGAGTTTGGGAATCTCATGGTCACTAAAGTGTTTGGCCATTGCATCAGCAAGACCTGGATTTTCCCATCCTCTGGTACCTCTAGACTCCTATAGTACAGAGGGCTACCCCTCCCTCTGGGTCTACTCTCCACTCACGCTTTGACAAAATGCATTTGAGAATGTCTAGAGGAAAATTAAGCATGTGTTCTCGTTTATTAAAAGGAGTCCAATGGGCTCTGAGACCCTGTTCCCCTAAAGGCTAGCCTTCATCAAGTCCTACCCACCACCATGCTAATTTCTCTGACAGGGGGCTGTGCTGCAGGTGTGACTTTTGACCCAGTACCTGAGACAGGCAGAAAGGGCTTCGATCTCCTTAGGAGAAATACCTGTTTCCAAGAGGGAAATACCATTTTCCAAGAGAGGAAGACCTGTCGAGCTGTTTGTATAACGGCTTCAGTAACGGGCACCGTAAACAGATGACTGGCATGTTTCTTGCACAAGTCTGCAAATTCAGATGACGTTAAATTGAACCAAACCAAACTGGTGAGTCCAAGCAACAAACAGTTGTTCAGTGTCTCCTATAGATATGTCGTAGGACCTGCTGAAGAAACCAGCAACCCGGGACCAAGAGACTCCCCCAGGGACACCGTATTTTCATGTTAGCATCTCAGACTAAGAGCAACAGAGAGTCACACAGAAGATCTCTCTTTCTCCTGAGGGAATTCACACAGCAGGAAGAGCACGGCGACCTCCCAGGGACCCCCCACCCTAACTGATCCCCAGTGCCTCTCTTACTTGTAACTAAGGAGTCACTCACAAGTGGCCTGGGTATGTGTCACATGCCACACTGTGTGGGTTCAGGAAGAAATGACAGTTAGGTCAGTACTTCCGTCCCATCTCTTTCTTCTCTCTTCTCTGTTCTTTTCTTTTGTTCTTTATTCTTTCTTTTTTTTATAGTAGAAATTGAACCCAAGGATTGACACATGCCAAGTAAAAGCTCTGCCACTGAGCTATCTCTCCAGCCTTCTTTTAAACAAACAAAAAAGAGCAAAACCATACTATCCCAATATGTATTCTAATTGACTTTGAACCTCCATGGGACCCATGTTGGCCTTGAACTCGTGACCGACCTGTCTCTGCTTCCCTCAGTCTGCAATTACAAGCAGGTCCTACCACTCCTGGCTGGGAATGTTCATGCTTTAGATCATCACAACAAGCAAACTCCTCAGTTCATATACTTGTGTCCAGAGCTCCCAAGTCACACAGCCTGTGAGTTTTCTACCTCACACTTACAGCCTCGACTATACTCAACCCTTATGGGGATGGGGAAGCAGGCCATTAGGAGTCCAGCAGGCAAGCTGTAGGGATATCTTAGAGACATCTTTTCTGAGGCTCTGGTGTCAACACACAGAAGTAGGTTCAGTGTGTTGTGTACCTTTAAGCCCAGCACGTAGGAAACAGAAATAAGAAGCTTGATGTCCAAGGACATCTTGGATTAAATGGCAAGACTTTTAAACAGAATCAAACCTCTCCTGGCATGTCCACTGCTCTGTAAGAATTCAACAGTAAGAACACTTGCTGATTTTACAGAGGACTTGAGTTGGGTTCCCAGCACCCGTGCTGAGTGGCTCACAACTGCCTACAACTCCAATTCCAGAGCATATAACACCATCTCTGGCTTCTAGAGCACTCACAATCACACACACACAGAGACACACATGCATGTGCATGCACACACACATATACATACACACACAGCAAACACACTAAATTTTTAAAATATAAAATGAGTGTGGTCAATAAGAAAAATCTGAAATGTGCTGGGCTTTTCTGTGTTCCTGGGCTTGGGGAATGGAGGGAGGCACAGTAACACACTTTATAACATACTGTTTCTTTGGATGCTGACAGTGGTTCCACATGAAGGGAAGGGACATTGTTAACGCCTTTGATGGATAAGGCAGAGACTCAATATGCCTGATCCCCTTGCCTGAGGTAACAGAGTCAGTCAGCTCAGTCAGTAGGAAGCAGGATTCGAACTGGTTGTTCAGAATCCAAAGAGCCTTTCTTTTCTGAGGCTGATCCAAAATCTTGGAAGGGGCTAGGCATGCTGGAGAAATCCTAAAGGGGTAATAAAGAGATGGGGTTCTCCCAGAGTCATCCCTTTGTACCAAAGCACAGCGGGCCTCTCTGTCTCAGTCACCCCATCCCAGGGAAATCTAGGAGGGAACCGTGGAAGTGAGGCCCGACAGCTGCAGGGCATCGCCATTCTCAGAAAGGATGTTTAATGGCCAATGTTTTCAGAGCACATTTTGACAGTCAGACTTGTGGGGAGGGCAGCGTGGGGGTGTCATTAAAGCTGTTATTGCTCTATTAGATTTCTCTAGGAAATAACGAGCTTCATCAGCCCCAAGCCCTGCCACCACAGTGCTACAAATTATCACCTTTTAAACTGGATCCGTTTCCGTGAAGCCCTGCATAATATGTCCCCTGTTGGTAAATCACACCCTCCTCTCTTCCATTTCCAGGATTCTCTCGTCTTTTCTTCCTATAGTTCCCTTTGTCATTTTCTTTTCACAGCTCTCCAGTTGCCCGGAGGCATTCTTGTTGATTTTTTAGTAAAAATCTGTATGGCCTGCACAGTGCCGAGAATATGCAGGCTTGGGGGTTATTGATCAAAACCTGGAGTGTCACAGAAAGTGAATGCTGTAGGAGAGAGACATATCATTTGGGTCTGAGGCCACCATCCTCTTATTTTAGATTTTCCAGATAAAAAATGTGCTTTGGTAGTAGGATCACTGGACATTTCTTTCTAATTGAATGCATTACGGCGAACCTATATTTATGAAGCTGTACAGTTACCATGAAAAAGCCAAGACAGGAGAGGTCCCTCTCTGTCTTGCCTGCTGGGCTCCCCATTGAGTCTACAGCCAGGAGGAAGAGAGCAGTGGATGCACACCTGCTAATGTTCTTTTTGTGGAGTCCAGTCTAGCCTAGGGAATGATGACACCCACAGTGGTTAGGTCCTTCCCACCTCAATTAACTTAATCAAGATAACTTCCCATGAGCATGTCCAGAAAGCCATCTCCAGATGATTCTTGAGCTCATCAAGTTGACAACTAAAGTTCATCCCAGCACTTGGGAGGCAGAAGCAAGTAGATCTCAGAGTTCGAGGCCAGCCTGTTCTACAAAGCGAGTTCTAGGACAGCCAGGGCTAAATAGAGAAAACATGTCTTAAAAAGCCAACAATAACAATAGCAACAAATCAAAGATTGCTATTATTATTAGTTTTTTCTTAAAATATAAGGGTTGATCCCAGGACCTTTCATGGGATAGGCAAGCTTCCCACCACTGAACCACATTCGCCGGCCTTTGTTCATGCATCTTGTAGGACCGTTAATTCAACATGTGTCTGCCAAAGCCTCTCATCAGAGGAAGAAATCAGAAATGACAGAGAGATAGGAGATGGTGTTTGTGGTATTAAGTCTTTGAAGAGCAGTAAATCGCTTGTGCCCAAGTTTCCTAAATTCCCTGGTTTTAGGGTCACACTGAATATCAAGGAAGCTTTGGAAATGTCATCCAGAGAGAAAATTTAATGCCAGTGGCTTTGGTGGTCAGCTCCCATGTCGGTTCAAGATAATCAAAAGAGGGAAGACCAAAGAAGAATAGTCTGTGGAGGTGATGGATTGTTGGGGAGAGCCTGGTTTGGAGTCAGGACTCAGGATTGCCTCTATGCGCTCAGGGTCCTGCTTTTCCTCCGGGGGGTGGGGGGGAGGGCAAGATGGCATGGAGAGCAACAACACAGCCTTTGGGGACAACTTGAAACTAGCAAGTCCAATTTTATTATGGAGGGGAAAACCTTAAATGCTCTTTTTCCCAGACCCTCCTCCCAGCCAGGAGAAAGGGTTTTGATTTGCTGGTATCTGTGGTTGCAGTTGTGGTTAATAAGTCTCTGATGGTCTAGGAATGTTGTATCCAGACTCCACCCTCCTCAAGGCCCCAGGCACAGACCCCAGGTTGGCTTATGGGAAAAGTGCTTAGGAGTACATGTCTTAAGGCACCAGTTATCACCAGTTATCACCAGTCTGAGGCCAGGCTGGTCTCCAGGCCCGTAGGAGCCCATGCATTCTACAATGGATGAGTCTGTGGAGGTGATAGACAAAGTTTGTGGAGGTGATAGATGAATCTGTGGAGGTAATAGATGAAGTCTGTGGAAGTGATGGATGAATCTGTGGAGGTAACAGATGAATCTGTGGAGGTAATGGATGAAGTTTGTTGAGGTGATGGATGGATATGTGGAGGTGATGGATGAAGTCTGTAGAGGGGATGGATGAATATGTGGAGGTGATGGCTCCCATGAATCTGAAGCCATTCTTAGATGTTTGAGAGCAGTTGTTAAAAGCCCATGAGAAGAAACCCTCTTTGGAACCTTGAACAGACTGACAGCCTTATGGAGCCTGAGAATCCACACCTCGGGAATATGGGGGGCATTGAAGGCTCTTGAGCAGAGGAGAAATCTGAGTAGAGCTCTTTCTAGAAGACCCTTCTCTGAGAGCGTTGAGGCAATAAAATGAGAGGGCCTGGAGATCTGGGCCGGGTTAAAGGAATGTCCCTGAGTCTAGGACAGAGAATGTGGGGAGTTGATATTTTTATCTTGCATGAAAATTCTCTTTTCATTGAATCTATTTTTCCTTGTGTATGTGTGGGATGTGTGCATGTACGTGTTCACCTCTATGTGAATGTGTACGTGTGTGTGTGTGTGTGTGTGTGTGTGTGTGTGTGTGTGTGTGTGTGTGTAATTTGCGACCAGGCTCTCAGAGGTTTGCTAATTTGACACAGTCTACAATTGACTGACAGGACTGCCTCAGTTGAGGAATTGTCTAGACCAGATTGGCCTATGGGGATTGTCTTCATTACTAACTGATGTAGGAGGCAGCCCACCATCCCTACTCAGGTAGTCTTGAGTTTTTTTTTTTAAGAAAGCTGCCTCAGCATGCACCTGAGCGAACTGGCAAGCACTGTTTCTCCACAGTTTCTGTAGCAGGTTCCTGCCCAGACTTCCCTTAAAGGTAGACTGTGGAAGGTAAAATAAACCCTTCCTTTCCCTAAATTGCTTTTGACTGGAATCTTCTATGACAGCAACAGTAAGGAGACTGGAATGAGTGTCTTCCTCTACGGTCTCTGTGCCTTAATTTTTGAGACAGGGTCTATCACTGAGCCTGGGGCTCTCTAATTCAGCTATGACGACTGGCCAGCGAACCCCAGGGATCCTCCTGTCTCTGCCTCCCCTGCACTGAGATTGCAAGGGTGCACTGCCACACTTGGGCAACTCTCTGACTGGCCTGAAGTTTACTATGCTGAGGCTGGTCTTGAATCCACAGAGAACTTCCTGCCTCTGCCTTCCAAGGACTGGGATTAAAGGTCCTATTTTTACTTCTTTGTTGTATACAAACCTGCCGGTAGGATTCATGTCAGGCGTAAGCTTCTCACATGAACTGGAGAGGGCAGAGTAGGTGTGGACTCGAGGTCACCCTTGTTTTCTGCTTCTTCACTGTTCTATCGATCATGAGACTGCTGGTTTACAGCCCTTAGTAGGAAGGGTTGAAAGCATCAAGAAATTACTCATCCTAAAGTGGGATTTAAACCCCGTTGCTTTTCTTTTTCGTAATGTTGTTTTACGCATCTTCCTATTTGCAAATCCTCTTGTTTGAATGTTACAAACGCTTTCAGAAACCAGGTTCCTCATTCCTAAATTTGAGTTTCATATCTTCTCGTGTTTGTGTTTGGCCTTGTTTAGGCCTCTGTCTGGTTACCAGGGGACCACAAGACCAGTCGAAGGTCAGCAAGGAGGGGCTCTGACCTCAAGCCATCTGAGGATCAATTGGGGTGGGGGGTCTAATGTGGTTCTCTACTCAGGTTCCAGGGTCAGGCTAACCAGTGGCCCGAGGCAACCACAAAACTACTGTGGGATCATGGGTTGAGGAAGTATAAGGTGGCACCCTTGTTCCCAAAGGTTTGAGCTTTTTGCAGTCAATAGGAGAGGAAGGGGTGACATTACTTTTGTTCTGCAGTTTTTTTTGGGGGGGGGATCTGTTGGAGGCTGACTGCTGTCACAGGACTTCTGAGGTGCCAGGGATGTTATACCCTCTGAGTGAACAAGACCTTGTCGTCCCAGGCCCCGGCTTTACTAGCTTTGTGGTCACATAGACTAAGTGGCTTGTCTTTCAGGAATCTTCTTCACCCGCTCTCTGCCCCTGCCTCCCACCCATCTGTCCACTTAGCTGCAATGTTGCCAGGCTCGACAGAGTCCTGCCCAGGAACTTTTGGGGTGCAGTTAATCATGGCAGGAGGCTGATTTCTTCCACAAGTGGTACATTTCTTTCTATGGCTCTTGAAGCAAATTGGCCCAAGTATATTGGCTTAAAGCAACCCAACATATGTTCATTCCCTCATTCCTTGGAGATCAGAAGTTTGAACTCTGTTTCCTGGGATGGAAACGAAGACCATGCAAAAGATGCTGGAGGGAAGTTTTTTCCAGCCCTCTCAGTCTTCCGCTGCCACACCCCTGCAGTCCATGGCCCACGAGGCTCTTCCTCCATTGACTTGATGGTCCCTTAGAGCACCATCAAGTCCCTCCTCAATTCTTCATGGGAGCTGTTACATTGTGATGGTGTTTGGGGCCCACCCGATAATCTTTGCATCACAACATCCTTGATTTGGTCACATTGGCATAGACTTTGTTCAAGTAAGGAGCATCCACAGGCCCCAAGAATCTAGAAGCAGATATCTTTGGCGGCTGTCATTCCTTTGGCCAGGGAAGAGGGAGGGAACTGCCCAGATGTTGACAGAGTGACAGGAACCCCAAGTCCAAAAGACAGGAACATCCTTCCCTGCCCTCACTTCTATCCTGAAGGTGGGTCTCATCACCTCTGCCTGCAGTTTAAGGAAAAGGTCTAGGTAGAGCTTAGATCTAGCCGTGTTTCCTAGGCTGGCTTTTCCCATATAATCTGAGGCTAGACTCGATTGGTACCATGCACAGCCAGTCCTCTCCACCCACTGTGTGTGACTGGGCAGGCTCTGAACTCTGGCACTGATCTTGAATGACGTCAGAACATGCTTCTCCCATTTTTACTCAGCAGCCCTGGTGGCAGAGATTTGTGAATGAGTGGAGGATGGGAAGGGCTAAGGGGTTTCCTGGGATCTGTGCCTCCCCCAAGTGTCCCTGATTTCTGCTTTAATCAAACATATGACAGTACTTTGCTGCATGCATTTGCATGAAGCATCCATGTATGTTTAAACACAGAAATTGTGCTTTCTCTTTATACCTGTTAAGCAAAGGATGCTGGGAAAGAGATACTGTCTAAGTGGTGACTCTAAGTGCTTTCTGCAGTCAGTGGCCTCTCTGACACAATGTACTTTGTAAAACAGATCTTTATAGTGGTCATTGATATGAGACTTAACAGTAGAAAAGTGTGTGCGTGCATGCATGTGTGCTTGCGTGGTCTTCCTGAGCCTCATGTCACATCTCTCTTATGTCACATCTCTCTTGTGCTATACCTCCTGGGCTAACCTGGGATTAAGTCTAGGTCAGCAAATGGACCCTTTATTTGTGGAGTCGCTTAGCAATTTAGAATTATCCAGAAGACTGCCTGGGTATCTGGCCTTGTCTTTTTTTCTTTCTTTCTTTCTTTCTTTCTTTCTTTCTTTCTTTCTTTCTTTCTTCCTTCCTTCCTTCCTTGTATAGTATTCTGTCTGCATGTGTGCCTGCAGCCAGAAGAAGGCACCGAGCCCATTACAAATGGTTATGAGCCACCATGTGGTTGCTGGGAATTGAACTCAGGACCTCTGGAAGAGAAGTCAGTGCTCTTAACCTCGGAGCCATCTCTCCAACCCCCTCCTTTGCCAAGTTATAGTTGGCAGTTTCACGAAGAAACTCTCCAGGTCCCCTCGGTAACCCAGAGTTACTATAGATTCAGAATCAATGACCTGTGAACATGACTTACTCTGGCCAGGGCCAGTTCCTCAAAGTTTTTGGGAACTTTTATGAAGGTCAGTTATTTTTGAAAAGACTCTGCCTGGATTTATGAGAATTCTGGAATATTCCAGCTCCCTTAGCTACGGAGGGTTAGTACACTAATTGTATACTAATTGTATACAATTAATAGTCCATTAATTGGGAAAAAAAGCACAGGTGAGGAGGCTGGTATGCTCTGTCTGTATTAAAACCTCAACATCTGGCAGTTTCTTCTGGGTTTTCCACTACGTATGACAGTACATGCCTGTCATCCCGCCACACAGGGGGCCAAGGCAAAGGAACATGGCAGTCCAGGAGCTTGAAGTCATCTGGCCAGTAATCACAAAACACTGTCTCCAACAACAGTGATGGAAGCCACAGCAGGCTTGTGCAGTTGTGGCCAGGTGGTTATGGTGGTAGATCAAGAAAGAAAATACAACAAATAAAATCAATACAATGTAATAATAAACACACGTACTCTTGTACACTTAAAATATTCAGTTATGGGGACGAGGCGATGGTGTGAGAAAACCCGGTCACCAGAGTCCTATCCCTGGGATCCATACGGTAGGAGAGAAGCTACCCCCTCAAGATGTCCTCTGACCTCTACACGTGTACCACAGGCTTACATGCAAGTGCTCACACACACATGCACACACACATATGTGTTAAAAATTACTCAGTTCTGTCCAGGTGTGGTGGGACATGTATTCGATAGAAAAGAGGGGTTTAAGGCCATCTTTGCTACATGGGATGTTCAAGACCAGCCTGGGCAACATGACTTTTTTTTTTTTAAACACTCATAGAATATTCGGTTTCATAAACCCTTATTATGTGCTGAGTGCTGCCAGGTGTCCCAGAGACAAGGACAAGAATCCCCCCCCCCCCCAATTACAAACCCAGAAGGGAGAAGGAAAGTAATGTGGACACCATGGGAAGCCCCTCCTATGGGACCACCTCTTATCTTCCAAGGCTGAGCGAGTGCCAAGCTTCTCAGTGTGTCACATTACATCATTGCACTCACAGCTGTGCCAAACAACAGCTACCCTTCGAGAGAGGCGTCCTGGTGCGGCCCTCCACCTGCTGTGAGAGAATGGCCTTCCAAACTCAGGTTTCCTGTGTATCTGAGGGCTGACGTGGTGCCAGCTCCTGGCTTGCGAAGATGGACCAAAACCATCCCTCCCTGGAGAAGCCTGCAGCCAGGTGGGGAGGCAGAGCCCCAAACAAACAATACAACAGCTTGTTCCCTAGAGCTCACATGTCTCAGAAGGGGAAGTGGAGTCCGGTAGGAGGAGTGATGGGGTGGGGAGGAAGGAGGCTGGAGCTGATGAGTCATGGGTGGAACTGGAATTGAGGCGGAGCCCTGAATGTTGCTTCATTTGGTCTGGCATCTGCCTGGTGCTTGTCTCTTTGGGTTCTGGCTCTGTTCCAAAGACCCTTGGAAGGTATGCATAAGAGCATCTCTGAGAGTCTCCTATCTGGGAGAGAAGGCTTGGTCCAGATGTTGGCTGTGATTCTGTGATTAGATTATTACTATAATAGTGCCTGATTCTTTCCCCCACCCCCAAGACAGAGTTTCTCTGTGCAGTTCTGGCTGTCCTGGAACTCATAGACCAGGTTGGCCTTGAAATCACAGAGATCCACCTGCTTCAGCCTCCCCAGTGCTAGGGTTAAAGGTGTGTGCCACATCACCTGGCTAGTGTCTCATTCTGAGATGCTGTGAACGGAAAGATGCGTCAATCAGTGAGAACACAAGAAAGCACAATTTCCAGACACATTAAGATGAGGCTGGGGAGATGGCTCAGCAGTAAGAGCACTCACTGCTCTGCCAGGTTCCCAGCACCCACATCAAATGGCTCACAGCTGCCTGTAACTCCAGCTCCAGGGGATCCAACACCCTACTGTGACCTCTGTTGGCACTTGTATGTGTGTGTGTGCAAATGAGCATGCATACACATAAATTAAAAGGATGCACTGAGATTTTACAGACCGTGAAGTGTCTTGGGCAGGGATGAAAAGATGCATCTTAGTGTCAGGGGGTCAGGGATTCATTTTGTAAACACAAATACATCACACAATTCCATGCAACTGTTCTTCATGTGCAGCTCAATAGCAACCCTGGAGAGTCCCTAAAACGGAGTCTATAAGCCAAAGCCATTTTCAGGGATGTATGCTTGGCATGCAGGGAGCCTTTAATTCTATTCCTAGTACGGAATAAGCCAGGTGTGACCCCTGGGACCCCAGTACTTGGGAGGATCAGAAGGTCAAGACCTTTCTGTTCTACATAGTGATTTGAGGTCAGCCCAGAAGACATGAAACTCTGTCTAAAAACAAAACTATTTCTACTTTGTAAAAAATGATTTTTTTATTATATGTACATTGGTGTTTTGCCTGCATGTATGTCTGTGTGATGGTGTTGGGTCAGAATTAGAGACAGCTGTGAGTTCTGGAAATTGAACTGGGGTCCTTTGGAAGAGCAGTCAGTGCTCTTAACCACTGAGCCATCTCTCCAGCCCCCTAAACCATTTCGTAATGCTGCTGAGGCCACATTAGTGTGACGCTCTCCTTCCTCTTATGGGTATACAGTGAGCGTTCCTAGGCCTGTGCAATAATTACATGCAGAAGTGACAAAGAGATTCTCTACCAAGCCAGACTTTTGTAACTAAAAAACAGTTATAAACTAACTTCTCAGCAAACACTTTGTTTGGGGAAAAACACAGATGCTTTGTTCCGTAAAAAAAATGTTATCATAGTAATGTGTGAAGGATTCATTTTTTTTAAGTGAATTAAGAGTTATTTCTGAAAAGTTTGGTTTCAAACAAAAGCAATATAATAAAGAATGCACTTGGGGGGAGGGGTAAGTGGTGGCATATAAACGGGTCCTGGGAAAACTTTTAAATGGTTGGTCTATGGCATCATCCCGAGCCAGACTGGAAGAGCAGAGAACTATTGAAAATTCATGTGGGAACATTAGATCCTTGAACTTGGAACATGGCAGGATTGAAAGGGCTTCAGGCCAGTTGCTCATTCTCTGATACTCCGTAACCTCCTCCGCACACGGGACAGTAACACAGACACTTCAGTGGCACCAAGAGGATCCAAGACAGGGCAGGTGACTTATCAGCTCCTGGTTCTGTGTGAATGGGAAATACTTCACTGCCTCTGTTAGCTTTGTACAATACCCTGGGTACCAGGAGCTGGTAGGAAGCCACAGTAAATAGTACACAAGCCATGTTTTCTCCTGCTTCCTTCTGCCTGGACCTTGCCCCACCCCAGCACCTGTATCTACTTCCCAACCCATACCTGAGCAGGTGAGGGGCCTCCTCACTTGAAAGAGTAGGAGACACTGCCTTGGCATACAACACCTGATGCCATGCTGGAAACAGTCCCACGCTCTCTAGGTTCTCAATGTCCCTGGGCACTCAGGTGGACACATAGGCACTGAGGGGTAAGCTCAGTCAGGAGGCTTCGATCTGGCAACAGACTTGAACAGCAGGTGGGTGGTGGCCACAGGCAAACCTTTCCTTCTTCCTGAGCCTCCATCTGCCTAGATCCAGGATTCTGGCTTCCCGAGAGACCTCAGCTGGGTTCCCAAGGCTTCAGTCAGGAAGGTGTCCACAGACTGAGCCCAGGATGTTGCTCAGCTCCACCTGGAAAATAGGACAGCAGTGTTAGCCAAGGCCACTGAGCTGTGCCAACTGGCACCACATGGCACCACCCCTCCTCTCAAAGCCAACACAGGAACCTTATCTGGCCAGTCAGGCTACAAGTGTGAGTGTGTGGCACACATGTACACACGCACGCCCTGCCTCTGTTTATATCAGAACTCCTCATCACCTTCAGAAATGAAGAAAAGCCAAAGACCTATCGGCAGCTGCTTGGCTCCTGCCTCTGTGGAGGGCCTGTCTCAAAAAGCCTCCTGGAAAGGGGCAGGAGAGACAAACTTCCTGGGCACAGGGATGGGGATGGGAATGTGCTCTAGTATCAGCCCTGCATTGCGGAAGACTGTGTTCTGAGGCCTGTAGTCTCCAAGGACCACGGCCAGGCTCCATAGTGGGTGAAAGGCTTGGACTATTTACCTCAGTGGATACATGCTATTCATGCACATATCCTATGTGAGCGTGCAAGTATTTGATGTGTTATTTCCCCAACTAAACTTCCATAAGGGTGAGATCAAATTAAAAAGCATAGCTAGGGTATTTCCTTGCAGTGGAGCATACCCACCCTCCAGTCCCACCCTCCTGCCTACATCTTCCTTGTACTACATGGATACAAATATCATCATTAGAAGGTTGATCCTGAGTCCAACTGACTACCATCAACTCATGCTTGCCCCTACCTGGGTGTCCTGTGTGGTGGGATTCAGGCATTATTGAGGGAGACCTGGAGGCATAGCCTTGGGGTCTCAGGACCCTAGATGGGGTGTGGCCAGCCCCCACTGAGGACCTGGTGGTACGTTGCCCTTTCTTCTTGTGTGTTCCTGTGTTCTGGGGTAGAAGATTGGCACAGTCACTGTGTTGGACAGTCAATTCTTCAAAAATTGTCTTAAGGTTCAATTTTATATCAGTGAGTGTTTATATAAACCCCTTATAAATAATAATTCTTTATATAATCAATGGCTAATAAATAATTTTTATAATATCTGAAACCAATGTGGGTTTCTAGACCTCTACCCATACCAGGGATGAAGGGCCACTCACGTAATCCCAAACAGCTCAATGGGGACTGGCTATACTCCATCTAGGGTCCTGAGACCCCAAGCAATAGTCCTGTGAGAACTGCATTCTGTCCAAGGCCTCTCTAGTCGCAGAACCCTGAGTGGGGCTTAGAGGATACCCAAGGCTCAGCCTGATGGCCATAAGGTGATCCTGCTTCCAAAGCAGGTGACTGAGACGTGGTAAGTATATGAAGAGGTGAGGCCTGGCCAGCTTCTTCAGGCCTCAGGTGACCACTTTTTGGTTGCCACTTGTATCTCGGTGTGTTGTGTCCACTGTGAGTACACATGCCCACTGTAGCTGTGAGTATCTCTAGGGATGATGGCTCAGACAGGAACAGGATACCCTGGCTTTGACTTCCCACCTTGGAGTCCCACTGCAGCAAAGCTAACACAGGATTGTAATGAGGCCAGGCAGATAACTCTCAGCTTGACAGGCAAGCATGAGTCCCTAACTCAATTAGAGACTGGCACCGGTGTCAAAAGCTAGGTGTGGCACCACTAGGGAGGTGGAGACAGGTGAGACTTTAGAAGTCACTGCAGCCAGCCTGAGCCCAGGTTTTCCCTGGTCTCAGTGAGAAACCTCTGTCAAGACAAAGCACAACATGAGGCCAACAAGGTGGTTCAGTGGGTAAGCACACTTGCTGCCAAGCCCTGGGACCCACACGGTGAAAAGAGAGAACCAATTCCACAAGTTGTCCTCTGACTTCTACATGTGCATTGTGGTATGTACACGCACACACATATACACACATACACACATGTACACAATGCACACACACATACACGCACACACACATGCACACACACATACACACAACACACATGTACACACATATACATACACATACAGAAGCACACACACATATACATACACACAACACACACGTACACACACATACATATATATACACACGCACACACACACATATACACAACACACATACACACATACATACACACATGTGCACACATATACATACACATACAGAAGCACACACACATATATACACACAACACACATGTACACACACATACATATAGACACACACACAAGGCAGGGAGCAAATATATCAATGTAATACTTTTTTCCTGAAGGTGGACAACTTCTGAGTATCGACACCCAAGGTTGACCTTTAGCTGCACATGCATTCACATATAGGTGCACACAACCCCCTCCACCCAGCACGCACCTCCCCTGTGCACCCTCCCCCGCTGGTGCACAGAAGAACACCACAGGCTCTGCCTCACACTCCATCCTTCAGACTTTCCCCGAGACTCAGTTTTTCCAAACGCCCTCATGGCCTAACCATCTTTTATCACTCTTGTACTGGTGGTTGGTTAATTTTTTTTTCTAACATCCCTTCTGCTCTTTACAGTTGATTTAACTTTCCATGCTCTGGGCCAAATTACACAGAAGCCACTCCCTCTCAGTCACCAGGCTCTACTGTGATTTTTTTTTTTTTTCTTCTGTGTAGAGGTGGCACTTGGAGAGACCCTGGGAAGGAGAGGCAGACTGAGAGGAGGGACCTGGAACGGCATCTCGCCAGGCAGGCAGGGCTTCTCCTGTGGCTCTATGCAGCTGGACACTGAGGACTGTGATTGTCTCTCACACACAGAGAACCCACTGCCCCGCCCTCCCCTTGCCTTGCCAAGAAGCCCACAGTTGGAATGGGTGCCTCCACTCCACTGGCACGGGTGAATTATGCTCGCTCAAATTCACAGGTTTGAATCTAGTCCTCAAATTCTCAGGATGTGAGTGAATTGGACACAGTCTCTAAAGACTGTGTGGTGGGTCCCAATCCTATAGGACCCAAATCTTTATCGGTAGATTAGATGCCGGTGAACCAAGGAAGACACAGCAATGAGCTGGCCATCAGCAAGACAGAAACGGCTCAAAGGGACAGTAATCCTAAATTCACCTTGACCTCAAACGTCATGCCTTCAGGACACAGGGACAATAAGCTTACATTTTTTTAAGCCCCCTAGTCTGGCTCACCTTGTCATAGCAGCCATCTCAGATCCATCTACACCCTTGGGCTCACCCCTCTGTCTGTGGTGACCAGTCAGCCCCCAATAGGGCTGCAGGGCCCCCTGAGAGTACATTGGGCTCCGTGAAGCTGAGGCCCCACCATCTCTGACAAGACCTCTGCTCTAAGATGGACCTTCTCATCGTGCTTGTATTCTGGGCCTGCCACCTTCAACTTTCTCTTCTCTCCTCTGGTGATCTTGCTCCCAAATTGTTAATGTCCCATGCAGAAAAGCAGTCACCTCTATGGCTGCTTAGCTAAGTGCTTTGGAAAACGTTCCTGAATGGTGAACTGTTCCTCATATTTGTAGCTGAGTTTCACATGGTGGGAAGGCGGTTTCTAAGATCGGAGACCCCCAGTTACTGGGGAGCCAGGCTGAATCAAGACTGTCAGAAGAGGGACTGGGGTGGGGTGTGTGACTCAGTTGGTAGAGAGCTTATGGTACAAGCATAGGATCTGAGTTCAGATCCCCAGCACCCATATAAAAGGCTGTTGCAGCAGTTTGGGCCCATAATCTTAGCTCTGGGGAGGCAGAAACGGAAGATCCCTGGGGCTTGCCCAATTGAATCAGGATCCCCAGGCTCATTGTGAGACCCTGTCTCAAAAAATTAAGTAGAATATGCTCGATGATGACACGTAACATTGACATGCATACATGTACACATACGTACATACATACCTATAGGCACACATACACATGCACATACACACACACCATAGATACATGCACACACACACACACACCATACACACACACCATACACACACATACCACATACATACACACACATGCACACACATACACACACACACCATAGATACATGCACACACATACACACACACCATAGATGCATGCACACACATACACACACACCATAGATACATGCACACACACACACACCATAGATACATGCACACACATACACACACACCATAGATACATGCACACACATACACACACACCATAGATACATGCACACACATACACACCATAGATACATGCACACACACACACACCATAGATACATGCACACACATACACACACACCATAGATACATGCACACACATACACACACACCATAGATACATACACACACACACACATACACACACATACCACAAGGACTAGTAGAATATGATGTGAGACTGGGTCTTCCAAGGCTAGGACATAACGAGTTAATGGCCACTGTCTGGTTTTTTTGAGTCGTTTGCTCTGGAGGACAGCAAGGGAGAGCTGAGGTGTTTTGCCAGCTGCTGTCACTAGCCTTGTGCTGAGCCAATTGTTTGCCTGTGGATCCCATAGCTCCAGCAACACCTCCCTCCCCCATAATCTGAACAGTCTCACCTGAACAGACTGGTGTGGTCCAGTTGCTCCCAAATTCCTGACCACAGCTGCCTCGAGAGAGTAAATGACACTTGTTACAGGAAAGCTAAGCATCGATGTGATTTGTGAAGCGAGGGAAGAGTGTCTCTCAGGGGAAGTAATATTCAGCTTGTTTCATAAATGTTTTCAGCTCTCATTGCCCCCTAAAGAAATGGACATTAGAAGATGTGAGCGCTGGCCCAGTCAATGCTCACTCCCAGCAGCACCTGGACTAAACAGATATGTTACAGCTACATCAAACCCGGAGTGATAAATGGGCTTCATGTATGTTTCGTGTTAATGAGATTCTGGCTGAGCATGGTGGTGTAGGTACAGAGCTCGGTAGGGTAGCTATGCATTTAAGGCCAGCCTGGTCTACATGGTGAATTACAGGCCAGTTAGGGCTACATCAGGAGAGCCTGTCTTTAAAAAAAAAATTGTTAAAGCCATTTTGTTAAACAAAATTAGCATCAGTCCAAAAATCTTGGGAGAAGAGTGTCTTTCTGGGATTCTAAAACTACAAGTAGATGACCATTTGTCCAGAAACCCGAGAGGTAGCTTTTTTGATCGAACCTTATATGTGAACGTTGTCCCAGCAAGTGGTTTTACCAGAAAGGCCATCACAGAGGCCAAATGTAGTTACAAAACCAGAAGACGATGAAGTATAAGTGTCCAGCGATTGAGAAGGCCAGGTAAGAAAGTCCCTGGCTGGGTTTCCTGCCTTGGCAATGTTCCCACGTGTCTCTTGGGTGCTGCCCAGTGCTTGAGAAGGACTGTGGGTTCTGTCTCGGTGCTCATGAGCCTAAGAAGGTAGAAGAGGGCTGGTAGTCCTCGGCTTGCTTTCTGCCTTCCTGAGAGGCTAGAGGTTAATCCTTACAGATACCTGCTGGGCCAGGCTTTGTGCCTAGCCTTGTCCCCACTTGAAGAAGTTTTGTGAACCTGGTGGGTGAGATAATCACACACCTGATCTTGCCCAGTGGATGGAAGTTCCCAGGAAACCAATTGACCAAGGAACGTTTATATTGGGACCTGACAAACAAGGTCAGGGTCATTTCTAGGCAGAAATAGTAGTGAAATTGTGGAGCCTCTGGGAGACCAGGGCAGCCTATGTGGGTGCTCCTTTGTGGGAGCACTGGAGATAAGAGTATGGTTGTTGGGGGAGCTGGTCTCAGGTAGAGGCACACAAACTATTAAGTTTAGGGTGGGGCAAGCGGTTCAAGAGGACATTGAGATGGATTACTGAGGGCTAAAGAGTTTATCTGAAGAATTATTAATGTGTGAGTAGATAGAGAGGTAACAACATGGTGTGTGGTCTGAAGAGAGTACAGGGCCCTGTAACATAGCAGAACACATAGCATGGCAGACAATTCAGGAGAGTCAGTGTGGCGGTGTCTCTGAAGAGAAAGAACCAGAGTCTCAATGGCAGGAGGAGAGATTCTTCTCATCCTCTGAGGATGAGATCTCACAGCAGGAATCTGCAGCCATGCTCTCTGATTCCCAGATAGGCAGGGAAGGAGACCTGTAGCAGGATGTGTGGCGCCAATACCCACTTCAGTGCTGACTGGCTGCCCAGGTGAGAAACCCTGTTTGTGTTAGCTAGCAGCTCACAGAGATCCCCCATCAGGGTGCCTATTGTCAGAATCTGAGAGAGGAGACCAGAACAGAGGCTTGATTCTAACACGGAGTTCTTAAACAGGTCACGTCTCCACAAACAGAAGTTTGGAGGGGCTTTGGCAGCAGGCTGCAGTCCAGTGACCTAAAGAGTATGCCTGGATGTTTCCAGGGCCAGGGAGATGTTTCCTGCCACTGAGTGTGAGAAGCAGGCAGAAGCCATGCAAGCAGAGAGAAACCTTGGGTCTGAGGCTGGATGTGGGGGTGGGGGGGTGTACTGGTGGTTGAATGGAAAAGACAGCATGAGCCGGGAACCAGCTGAGACTGGACTGGAGGCCCCTCAGGTGGACTGTGGTGCTTACCATTAATCCAAGGAGCACACGGGGAAGTGATCCAGAAAGGACAACTCAAGGCTGTGGAGATGTGAATGAGAAATGTTCCCCACAGGTTCGTGCATTTGAAAGCTTGGTCCCTGGTTGTTTTTTGGGAAATAATAGATGGAGAACATGGAGCCTTACTGGATGATCAGGTCATAGCCAAGTCCACTCCCAGTTCTCTCTCTCTCTCTCTCTCTCTCTCTCTCTCTCTCTCTCTCTCTCTCTCCACTCTCTCTTCCCCCCTTCCTTTTTGCATGTACTGAAGGCATACTCTCTCAGTTTCCTGTTCTGGCCTCCCCTGCCATTATCAGACTCCCCCTTTGGAACTATAAGCCCAAATAAACTCTTTATTCCATAAATTGCTTTTGATCAAACTGCAAGTGACTGGGGGACATGACAGGGGATTTATTAGAACAACCAAAAAACACATGAATATGTAGCTGGGAATCATCAGCCTCACCTGCTGCCCCACATCTGCTGCTAAGGAGGATGAGAACAGATATGGTGGACCCCTGGTTGCCTCTGCAGCATCACGCTGAAATATTAATGAGAAATGCTAGCATTGCGGAGGAAGAAGATGATTTTGGTTTCAGATTCCTGAGAATCAGGAAGAGAGTGAGGTGATTGCCTAAGGCCCAGGCTTTAGCAAAAACCGTCTACACTTCTGCGGGGGATGGGAGGACACTCCAATTTGGAGCTGAGGGAGAAGGAAGTGAAGTTATTTTTTTTGTCTGCTGGTTTCTACATCACAGAGGGACTCCTCTGGCCAGAAGGAGGTATGCAGAAGAGACAGAGTTGGGAAGACATTAAATACTCGTTAAAGAACATGAAAAGGTGGGCGGTAGGATGGTGTGGATAGGGAAGTTCCAGAGAGAATCTGTACTAGGAGGTGGGCTGCATGGTGAGGTCATCCGGAGAATCTCAGAGAATTCCAGGGAGGCCAATGGGCTGGTGGCAGTGATGGATGAGCAGATGGCTGGGAGAAGAGAAGAGGGTGGCTGGGTGGGAGGGCTCAGTGGCTTAAGGCACTTGTCACCAAGCCTGATGATATGAGTTTAATCCCCAGGACCTACATGTTGGAAGGAACAAACTGACTTCCACAGGGTGTTCTGAGCTCCATATGGGCACTGTGGCATGTGTGCATACACACACAAATAAATGTACAAAATTTCAATTTCTTTCTTTTTAAGAAAAAAAAGAGCTTGAGCTTGGGCTGGGAGTTCTGAGTTGAGACATGGAAGAATATGGCGCCCAGGTTGGGCAGTTGGCCCATGGGACATGGTCAAGAAGGGGCAGTGAGAAAATGGAGAAACCCCAGTATTAGATGGGCCATCCCGGTAGATATTTGCCACAGGATGGGACAGGATGAGGAAGGGAGAAGAATGTGAGAAAGGAAGTGAATTAGTTACATCTTCACAGATATGCCCTTCTGGGGGGGTCTCACAGGTTGAAATGAGAAAATACTCAGTAATTAGCTTCTTACCAAGGAAGATCTGCCTCCTCTGATCTCTCCACACACCAGCATCTTCCTGCCTCTCTCTCTCCCTTACCTTTCTCCCTTCAGAACCCACTGTCGCTGCTTAGGCTGGTGACAGAAGACTGCCCCCTCCTGTAGTCAGAAGTTTCTTTGTCCTACTTGGCCATTCCCACAGCCATTTAGTCCCAAATGATCACACAAAGGCCTATATTAATTATAAACTGGTCTATGACTCAGGCTTATTACTTGCTAACTCTTACTCTTAAACTAACCCATGATTCTTATCCATGTTTAACCACGTGGCTTGGTAACTTTTTCTCAGTGCGGCATTCTTGTCTTGCTTCCTCCGTGTCTGGCTGGCATCTATCTCTATGTTCTTCTTCTTCTTCCCAGAATTCTCCTTGTCTGGTTGCCCCACCAATACTTCCTGTCTGTCTAGCTTCTGGCCAATCAGCATTTTATTAAACTAATATTTACAGGAACAAAAATATTTACAGTGTACAAGAGCATAGTCCTACAGCATCCACCCTCCTTTTCTTTTTAAAACAAGAACCTCAAACCTAATTTCCTTTGTATAGCATTTTTTTCTCCATCATTATCTGTAATAACTTGGAGCTAACACTCTAAACAAACATCCATAATCCATTTTGGGGGAATATTGGTGTAATTCTCCAGACTACTTCTTGCTAATTGGGAATACTGGTAATCTTATGGGGGTCTGGAGAAAATTCAGGATTGTGGTCAAGTCCAAACTGGAGTATTCTATGGAGCTGGATCACCTCAGCCAGTCTCCTTGAAACTGTTTCGGATGCAGAGCTCAGAGGACACTGCACACCCTCCTTCCTACTGCCATTTAGGTGGGCTGTGGCTTGCTCTTGGACTTACACTGGATAATCTGTGTCCCTCCACCTTGACCCAGGTTAGCCCATCATGCCCTCTAAAAGAACAGCCATGACCCCTGGCTTTCTAGGGGGGGCATTTTCTTTCCTTCTGGAAGACTTATTCTCCAAAGCACCCTAAAACCTCCATAATTTTCTAATTCCTTTTACAATAATTTAGATTTTGTTTTTTTTGAGACAGGGTCTTGCTATGTAGCCTTGGCTGGCCTGGAACTCACTCTGTATACCAGGCTGACCTCAAATTCCCAGAGACCTCCCTAGGTCTTCCCTGCTCATACGTAATACTGGGATTAAAGGTGTATACCACCACACCCAGGTACTGATCTAGAATTCTGTCTCTACCCCTCTCTATATGTCTTGATGAACAACCTTGCTGGCATTATAGGTGGATCATTGTTTTACTGTCCTTTAGGGGAGAAAGGGCTATTTTGGCTCATAGTTTAGGATACAGTTCCTCATGGAAGTCATAGCAGCATGAAGTTGAGGTAGCTGGTCACATGACACCGACAGTCAGGAAATGAGCAGGATGAGCACATGCTGATGCCCAGCTTCCTATCTCTAGTTATACAGACCAGGATCCCAGTTAGGGCGTGGGAGAGGGAAAATATTTATTTATCAAATCAGACTGTATTGGTACTTCCTATGCCACGACACTCGGGTGTTTGTTGTCTGGGCCCTCACAGTGAGTGCAGAGGGGCCTCTGCACTAAGAGGCCTCTCAGCTTTCATTGGTGGGATCTGAGTCAGGACAGATCTCTGCGCAGAGAAGAGTATCAGCCAAATAGAAGGTTGCTCAAGGTCCACGTGACTCTGGCTGGCCTACTATAGAGTGGAGGACTGGCCTTTCCAAGAGCTAGGCTCTGAGATACAGAACTGGGGAACTGTTAAACCTCAGGGAAGAAAAGACGGTGATTTGCATAGAGCCATCAAAGACTCACCATAGGAACGCTCCCATAGCCTGCACTCAACTCTGGTCCAAACCATGAACCCTTTCCTATCCCCAGACTCTTGTCCATCTAGGTGAGGCGACTGACACTCCATGCTGTGTCTGCTCTGGCAGAACTGGGCAAGGATGCTGGGTTGAACACAAAGCAGCATTGTGTCCCCTGGCATACACTGATGGACTCACGCAGCTAGCTGAAAACCAGTTCAGCTCTATGGAGGGCCTGTACCCAGAAGGCACTTTGGAAGGTTCTAGAAGGAGGGCTGACCAGCCCTGTCACCTGAACTCCCTATCAGCCATCCACAGAAATGAGAGAATCACGTGGGTGACCTGGATAAACCCACATTTAAAAATTCCTTCCCCAGGTCAAATAGTATCCTGATTTGGAGTCTGAGAAATGAGGTCCAACTGTATGCCTTTCTGCCTGAGAAACATCAACAGAGGCATTTACTCCCTCCTCACCAGGCCCATGAGAATGAAGCTCATACAGTTGCATCTGCTGCAGGAAGCCCTGAACTAGACAGGTCCTGTAGATGGGGGAGAAAGCATTCTCCATTGTAGGCTGGAGGTCTGCCCAGCAGAGGTACATCAGGCACAGTCTTTCAGATTGTGAGAGTGTGGAGCCAACAGACATAGCCAGAAGGGTCCTACTGACTTCCTCTCTGCTTTTCAGATGTAGACATCCAGGGTTGAATCAGAATCAGGTAGATCTCTGTGAGTTTGAGGCCAGCCTGGTCTATATGGTGAGTGCCAGGCTAGCCTGATCTACAAGGTGAGTGTCAGGCCAGCCAGGTATATACATGGTGAGTGCCAGGCCATCCTGGTCTACATAGTGAGAGCCTGTTTCAAAATAACAAAAGCAAAAATAAAAACAGATGAAGAAGCTTAGACTCAGACTGTGCAATGTGTTCAAAGCTTCATAGCACCAAGCAGGTCACTTGGAGTTCAAGTCTGAGGGGCCTGGCTATGATGTAGGGTTGCCATCTTAGAAACATCAGGACCCAGCCCTGGAGAAGGCACCAGGCCTGGGATAGTGTGGTTGTGGAACAGATAATCAGAAGGAAGCTGTCTCTTGATCTGAGTCACCCTGGCCCCTGGATGAGATAGGGCAAGAGGAAAGTGGCTACCCAGGCTTCAGAGGCCACTCAGCCCTCTACTCTCTCCACGCCAGCAACCTGTGTGTCCTACAGGGCTCTGAACACATCAGCACAGTGACCACCACAAGGTCCATCCCTCTCTGTGCCTATCTGTGTGACCGTTCTCTGAAGCATGCATGCTCTTAGGTTGGAGTTGGTGGTGTGGGCCATCATCTCAAAGACACTGATGTGAGGAAAGGTGCTGAGAAATGGAAGTATGGGGTTAAGGGGCTTGTGTGGAAGCAGCAGATGCTGACTGAAAGTGTCTAGCTAGGAAGGAGGTGAGGAGGACTCTGCCAGCAGGAAAAAGAACTGCTGTGTGTGTGTGGAGGGTGTGGGCACACAGCTGCTGGGTCCTAGAAGGGTGGGCTGAGCACAGCGGCCTCTCTCTTTACCTGAGCGACACTTCTGCCTCTCTTGTTCTCACCTGTCATGGAGCTCTGAGTGGGGTCCTCTTAGAGGAAGATGCTGGGCAGAGGTGGAGAGAGGCTTGGTGGATAGAAGGAAACTATCATTTGACATCATTGGCAAAGTCAGGCCTCTGCCCGGAGCGCCCACGTGCCTCCACCTGCAGCCAGCTGTCCTGAGCAGTCTGGCTTCCCCAAAGACTTTACTCTTAACCTACTCTGGCTGCATCATTCCCAAGGTTCCAGAGGACATGACAAGACTGGAAAATCGGCCACTGTGAATGGGGACCTAACTGAAACCTCATAGCAGGCCGGCTCCTGACTCCTGGGCATGGTGCCTGGGTCCCTCAGAGCCGATGACTTGAGCACAATCAGACCTGTGGGACATTTGGAAGCTACAGCAGCCTGCACTGCAGAACATCCAACAACCTCCTCCCCCAGCCAGCCCAATCCCAGTCAGCCCTTCACATCCAGTGAGAAAGTAAGGGAGGGTCTCTTTTAGCCACAGAGCATGCTCAGGCTCTTGCTGGAAACCTGACCCTTTATTCCTGAAGATATCGATGAGCTTCTGCCCCAGGATGTTTGGTGTGGGAGGCTGAGGCCCGAAGGTGACCCTCCATCTTCAATCAGGGTTGTTTCCGTTTCACTCTGGCCCCGGAGCAGCTCACCTCCCTCCACCATGCCTGCCTCAGATGGCATCTTCAGATTCCAGTGACCTGGAGCCTCCACCATGTTCTCAACCTTCCTAACGCTGCACCCTTTATGTTGTGGTGACATGCCCCCCAATCATAAAATGATTTTTATTGCTACTTCATAACAGCAACTTTGCTGCTCCCGTGAGTTAGAATGTAAGTATCTGATATACAGATGGTCTTAGGTGACCCCTGTATTTGATTCTCAAAGTGATTGGAATCTATAGGTTGAGAACTGCTGCTCTAAACTGGGCCATGGTACCTCAAGGCTAGCAAACCTGTTGGCTCTTGATCTGAATGAATCCTAGGACCCAAGTCTGGACAAGATACTTTGCAGTCATGTAGGCTGGTTGAGGATAGAGTCAGGCCTGTGAACCTGGTTATGGCTCTTTTTTGTTGTCCACGGGGAGATGGGACAGAGGACTCAGGCTCTGATCTTTAGTGAAAAGACTAATAATCCTGGTGCAACCAGTTGATAAATCCAGTAAGTGTTTCTGAAGATGCTCTGACCCCAAAGAACTCAACATTTCGGTGGTAGAGATAGGTAAATGCCAAGGTTTATAACAAGACAACATGGTCAAACATTCCCAGAAGCAGATTCAGCCACAGGATGCCTTAGAATTCCTCAACTCTAACTTAATATAAAAGCCTGTGCTGAGATACTGGGCCCTAGTATCTCCATGTGGCCTACTGTGGACATGAAGCCCCCTGGACAGGTTTAGTGTGGCCATAGATTGACAATTTCATCAGAGCAGAATAGTGGATTCAGGGATTTCTATGTAGTTGTAGCTTTTTGTGTTGGGCCTTCTGTTTCTTGTTCGTAGTGAGAGATGTTTTCAAAGTACTGAACACACAAAGCTTTTTTAAAGCCCCAGGCTCTGTCCAGTGGGTCTGGGCATGATTCTGGCTGCTGAAGAACTAAAGAGGTTTCATGGGAGGAGGAGAGAAGGGAAGGAGGTCTCATCGAAGAGTCTGCAGTGTGCAAAAGGTCAGAAGGCAGACATACCACACAGCTGGCCAGCGAGATGTGGGAGAATAAAAGAAAACCTGTCATGATGCCTTGACAGAGGGAAATCATTCAGTCCATTCACCAAAAGCTTGTTTCCATGGTCTTCAGTGTCTTCCCAGTTACACAATGATCATCTCAACAAATTTGGGAACATTTCATCACTCCCCCCACAAAAAACTCTATACATTTTAGAGCCACCCCAATTCCCTCTAAAACTACCCACTCCAGCCCCAGCTCTAGGAAAGCATGCATCTCTTACAACAATGAAGTGACTAGACGTTGGATCTTTGCAGATTCTAAACCTGGCTCAACAGTGTCAACCCAGATAGTACCAAGGCTTGGACTTCATTGATAAAGCCTGCCCAGCCCCATCCTGCCCAGCTCCATCCTGTCCAGCTCCATCCTGTCCAGCTCCATCCTGCCCAGCTCCATCCTTCCCAGCTCCATCCTGCCCAGCTCCATCCTGCCCAGCTCTATCCTACCCAGTTTCTTCCTGCCCATTTCTATCTTTCTTTTCCCTTCCGCCCTCCTCCAGCCCTTCTTCTTTGCTTTAAGACAGGGTCTTGGCCTGGCTGGCCTCAGACTTATTATGTAGACCAGGCTGGCCTCAAACTGTCTCATCCTCCTTCCTCAGTGCCCCCCACTGCCAAGTTCTAGGACTACAGGTGAGAGTCACTGGACTTGTCATTGTGGCCATCTCCTGATGCTCTGTCCTTTTAAGCACGCACACTACCCATGTTGGACATCCCTGATCCAAAATGATTGGGACCAGAGTGTTCTGGATTTTGGAACATTTTTCAGATTGTGGGAAAATCTGAACATTTCATATATCCATTAATAATAAAGCTTAGATTTGGAGCATGCCTTTAATCCCAGCACTTGGGAGGAAGAGGCAGGCGGATCTCTGAGTTCGAGGCCAGCCTGATTCCAAGTGAGTTCTAAGACATCCAGGGCTATGCTTGTGTTTTTATATACCTGATACATGTGGCCTGTAGGTAATTTTACCCAATATTGTTAGTGAGGAGTATTTTAACTTCACTTTCTCTACATGCTGCAGGCTTCAGTGTGGAATCTTCCACTGAGGCATCATATCAGTAAACTAAACTTTTGAATTCTGGAACATTTAGCCTTTTTGCTTTAGGATCCAGGATAATCAACCTATATTTTACTTTTTACAAATTTTATTTTTATAATTATTGTTATTATTTTTGTATTGTATGTATGCAGGTGTTCTGCTCACATGTCTGTCTGTGCACCATATGCATTGCAATGGCCCCAGATGCCAGAAGAGGGTACTGGATTCCCTGGGACTCGAGTTACAGATGGTTGCAAGCCTCCATGTAGTTTCTGTCTGAGCACTGAACCCAAGTCTTCTGGAAGAGTTGCTAGTGCTCTTAACCACCTGGGCACCTGGGAGTTACAGGGAGTTGTGAGCTGCCATGTGGGTGCTGAGAACTGAACCCAGGTCCTCTACAAGAGCAACAAGTGCTCCTAACCATTAACCCATCTCTCCAGCCCTGTCCTTTACCCTTATTTTATGAGAGAGAGAGAGAGAGAGAGAGAGAGAGAGAGAGAGAGAGAGAGAGAGAGAGAGAGAGAGAGAGAATGTATCAGTGTGTCTGTGTGTGCATGGGTATGTGTGTGTGAGAATAGGTATCCTCAAAGTCAAAAAAAAAAAAAAAAAAGGGTGCAGTATCCCCTGGAGGTGGAGTTCCAGGCTGCCGGGAGTTGCCTTGCCGGCTATGGGAGCTGGGGATGGAACTCCAGTCCTCTGCAGGAATGCCGAGCATCTCTCCAACCCATCAGCCTGTATTGTATTTCACCACTTGGACACTGGACTGTTTCTAAGCTCCTTGGTTCCTATTCCTTGGGACAGGATCCTTATTTATACCTGTAAAAATTCTAGTTAAAAGCCCATTCATTTTCCACCCTTTCTTATGGGAAGACAGACATTCTTTCCCGAATCCCTCCCTCCCTCCCTCCCTCCCTCCCTCCCTCCCTCCCTCCCTCCCTCCCTCCCTCCCTCCCTCCCTCCCTCCCTCCCTCCCTCCTCTACCTCCTTTCTTTCTCTCACCCTGGTTGTCCTGAAACTGGCTAGCAGACCACGATTATAGAGATCTACCTGCTTCTGTTTGGGATTAAAGTATGTGATCCATGCTGGCATAAGGGTATAAACGCCAGAGTTTTTGTAGCCATTTTGAGTCATGATGTGGCTTTGTAAATAAAAGCATACCACTCAGAGAATCAAAAGACAAAAGACTGGGTTCCTGTCACCTAGAAGTGACATTTTAATCTTATGTGTTTCCTACTTTTGGACTGTTTTTGGTTTGTTATTTTCTTTATTAAAATCAATTTCCTTGAGTTATACCAAACAGAAAATGAAAAATCACCCACTTGGGTGTGTTTTTCTTCATGTATGTGTGTGTATGTGTGTACATCTGCCTATGCACATGTACATGTAAAGGTCAAAGGTCAACTAAGCGTTGTTCCTCAGGAGCCGTCCACCTTGTTGAGACCAGATCTCTTACTGGCCTGAAGCTCATCAATTACTGCACAGTAAACCCCAGAGATACACCTGTGCCTGCTTCCCTAGCAGTGGGATTATAGGCACATACCACTGTGCCTGCCTTTTTATGTGGGCTCTGGAGATCAAACACAGGTCTTCATGTGTGTGCTGTATGTTGGCTAGTTTTATGTCTACTTGACATAAGCTAGACTCATTTAGAGAAAATGTCCTCAGCAGACTGGCCTGTGGGCAAGACTGTGGTGCATTTTCTTGGCTGGTGATTGATGTGAGAAGGCTCAGCCCATGGTGGGTGGTGCTATTCCCTAAACTGGTGGTCCTGGAAGCTATGAGAAAGCAGTCTGAGCAAGTCATGAGCTGTGAGCCAATAAGAAGCACTCTTCCATGGTCTCTTCTTCAGTTCTTACTTCAAAGTCCCTACCCAGTTTGATATCTGCCCTGACTTCCCTCGGGGATGGACTGGGTTGTGAAAATGGAAAATGAAACCAAAATAAACCTGTTCCTTCTCGTGCTGCTTTTGGTTATGGTATTTTACCATGACTATCGCTGCAGTCAGCTTGCCCAGTGAGCCACCTTTCCAACTCTGAAAAGTGCCCATTGAAAGTGTTTAGTTTAATATGGGTTGTCAGATGCGTCTCCCCACTTAACCAGTATCTCAGGATACAGAATGTCCCCAATCACTCCAGAATGTTCCTGGTGTACTTTGCATCAATCACTACTCCCTAGGTAATAGCCACCAATCCCTTCGTGTCTTACAGATTCATTTCAATGTGAGCTATTCTTAAAAGATTTCATATTATTTTTTATTATGTATGTATATGCATACATACAATACATGCGCACACGTGTATATACATACATTTATGAATAGAGATGCCCTCAGAATCCGGGAGAGAACATCAGATTCCTGGGAGCTGGAATTATAGGCGGTGATGGACTGCCCTCTGGGGCCCTGGAAGCTGATCTCGGGTCCTCTGCAAGAAGAATAGGTACTTATAACTGCCGAGTTTATCTTTTCAGCTTTGTCTCTGAGCTACTTTTACCTGAGGAAGTGCTAAATGGCTGCCCTACTGAAGTCAACATTTTTCAGATCTCCTTATTTATAGCTGTTAAAGAACTGGATAAACACATTGTCCACACAACTCAACCTCTCTAAGCATATGTGATATTTCCTTAAATCCCTGTGCTTTTTTGGAAAATCCTTGATTTTTCAACTTCCCCATGCTTTTGCCCCCATGCTTTAGGTCAGTTCCCTAAACTGACAGATCTGGAATGGCATTCACAGAAAAAAAGGTTTGTTAGAAAGACACCAGTGTATTAGGGCTGAGACAACCATAACAGACCCTGTCCTCCCCACAAGGGGCTCTGATGCTAGAGTGACCTTCAGAATTGCTCTGGGAAAGAATTGGGACCTTAAGATGCCCCAATTGACTTGTCTCCAGATATAGGCTATCCTGGGTACAGGTGGACCTTAGGGTAGGTGGCCTTTTCCCAGGGAAGAGCCAAGAGTCATAAATCACCAAAGCTCACAGGAGCTGAGATCACAAGTGTTGTGGCTATGAGGGGAAGCCAGGGGCGTCCATCATAGCAGCTGTGACAATGTGTGTTGGCAAGTGTCTTCAGAGACCAGTTAGATGTGTGGGAGCTTGTGCACCCATCAGCCACCATTCCCCACTGCGTTCCACACCTGCCCCTGGTAACCAAGCATCTACCGTGAGTCTCCATGGATTTGTGAGTCATACCCCTTCTCTGTGCATTCTGAGTATAAAGCCCGCTGGGGGGATGCATGGTTCTCCATAGGTCAGAAGTCCATTTTGGGGGACAGGGTCATATGTCATCAAAAGCCGCGTTGCTTGGCCTCCACTGTGCCTTCTGTGTGCTTTTCCTGGCTGTCTCTCCATGTCAGCCACACCTAAGAAGCTATAGGCTCTAATTTTTCTTCTCAGTTGTCTAGTAAGCTGGCCTTAGTCAGGCCTAAATATTTCCAGCTGTCATTTCTGATATCTTTCTTATAGGTGACTGTCCTTGCCTCCTTATTTTGGTCCTTTCTTATTTTAAGCATCGTGCATGGTACCTTCCCTGGCCCAAATTAAAACCTGTGACATTTCACTTCCTTCTGAGTCACATTTCTCTGTCCACTGTGTCTAAGATTCTGCCTTTTCCCTACTCTGTCTGAGGTCCAGTATTACCTAGCGTGGTGGTTTGAAAGAAAATGGAGTGGCACTATTAGGAGGTGTGGTCTTGTTGGAGTAGGTATGGTTTTGTTGGAGAAAGTGTGTCACAGTGTGTTACTTTGAGGTCTCATATATGCTCAAGATACTTCCTGGTGTCTCAGTCAACTTCCTGTTGCCTTCTGACCAAGATGTAGCCAGCCCCATGTCTGCCTGCACACCACCATTCTCCCTGCCATGATGATAATGGTCTGGACCTCTGAAAGTGTAAGCAAGCCACTCCAATTAAATGTATTTCTTTATAAGAGTTGCCATGGTCATGGCGTCTCTTCACAGCAGTAGAAACCCTTAACCCTGTATGTGGCCTTTCAGGGATGCCTCAAATCAACAGTGTCAACTCTGTCTAGTTAGATGACTCTCCAATGATTATTGTCCCTGAAACATTGACATTCAGATGACCTGAGTATGGCCACATACCCAAATCCAGACTCTCAAGGGAGGGTATTCATGTCACTCTAAGGATGACTTTATTATTTTATATGCATATATGAGTGTATATATGTATACCAGATGCATGTAGGATCCCACAGAGGACAGAGAAGGAATGTGGCAGGCAGGCATGGTGGCAGAAACAGGAAGTGAGATGATCCCATTTTCTTCTACAAGCAGAAAGTAGCAAAAGGGCGGGGGGGGGGGGGGGGGGGACAAGAAGTAGAGTGAGAGTGAGGTTATCGACCCTCAAATATGCCCCTAGTGATTCACGTCCTCCAGCAAGGCTCCATCTCCCACAGGTTCCACAGCTTCCCCAAACATTGTCACCAACTGGGGATCAGGTACTCAAACACATGAGCCTATAGGGGGCGTATCTTCCTCAGACCACCACGGGTACCTTGAATGTTTGTAGGGAAGTGACTACTTTGTATCATGATGTACAAAGATAAACAGAAACACATTTCAGGTTTGCGGTCTGGCTGCTCCTGTATTGTCTTTGAGATCTGCCCACAGGTATTCACATTCATCTAATCAACCTAAAGTCCAGCCTTCATTTCAACCTTAGTTTTTTTCAGGGTGGCAGTGACACCCTGGCCCTGGGCTGTGGGGCTTCTGCAATTTTCTCAGGTTCTCCAAGAAGAATGTTGGGCTCTGCTGAGGGACTGGCCTCTAAATCCCTCCTGGATGTGGTCAAATGACTCTTCCAGTTTGTTCTTATTACAGCATGGGGTATTCCCTTGCCTAGGGGCCCTCCTATACCTGTGCCGAGTGGGAAATCCCACCATGTGATTGCTTGCTTTGCCTTTCCTGACCCCTGATGGAGCTGAGACTCTTGCATGTGTTTACCACCCACTTGTATTTTTGTTTTCTTCTGTGAAATCCCTCTTTTTCGTTGTTGTTCAGAAGAGGCCTTTCAAGTCACGTTCTGTGATACTTATGACAGTGGAACCCCCACAGGCCAAGTGAGGCAGAAAAAAATTCACTTAGATGTCTGTATTCCAGGGCCTACCTCCCACTTAACATTTATTATTTATGATTTGAAGTAAATGTCTTCCTCTCTGATGATTCCAGTTTACTCATTCATGTAGCACACAGTTCAGTAAGTTTTAGTGGATGTACAATCTATGAATCACCATCTGATTCCAAGAAGAAACCCTTTACCCAGCAGCTGCCTCTCTCCTCTCCCCCTTTAATGGGCCAGGACAGGAATCTCCTGTCAATGACTGTGCCTGTAGGAATGTCTTTGGGGGGCGTCATAGGGAGATGGACTGTTACAGTTCATGGCCTTCTGTATCTGACGACTTTCACTTGGCTTTTTGGTTTCAAGATTCAACATCTCAGGGTGCATAGCAGCAGTACCTCATTGTTCCTTTCTTTTCTTTGTAGACAACACTTGGTTAGCACATTCGTTAGCAGATGGATTTGGGTGGTATTTCTTAGTGGACCCTCTTCTGGATTGTACACGTAATCTCTTCTGTTCCTCTAGAGCAGCAGTTCTCAACCTGTGGGCCTTGACCCTTTTGCAACCCTCTAATTCCAAAAATATTTACATTATATTCATATCAATAGCAAAATTCTGTAATTTTCATAACAATGAAAATAATTTTATGTTGGGGGGGTCACCACAACATGAGGAACTGTATTAAGGGGTCACAGCGTTAGAAAGGTTGAAAAACAGTGCCCTAATGAACCCAGTCCCATACACAATGAGCTTGCTGGGTCGTACTGCAACCTTTATGCTTAATTTTTTCAGCTGTTGAACTGTTCTCCACAAGCAACACTGAGTTGCATTTTTATTGGCAATTTAGTGCCCAGGTCCTTATTTTTATGGTCCTAGTCATACTGGGAAGTACAGAGAATTCACCTTTATATGCTTTGAAGTTATAAACATTTAAACTTTATTATCTTTGTTATTATTATTACTATTATTATTTGCTTATGTTTTAGTTTTTGGGTTTTTTTTTGAGACAAGTCTCGTGTAGTCCAAGCTGATCTCAAACTCCTTATGTAGTCAAAAATGACCTGGAACTGCCTCTACCTCCAGGGTGTGGGAGCACAGTGTGTGACACTGAGTGTTGTGGAATATGAGTTAAAGATGTGTTACACTTGCTTATGCTGTGGATCATTTGTTTGCTGCTGCAAAGCTGTGTTGTGTTCTTTTATGCTGCATTTGTTGAACTCTGTGAAGCTGGGTTACTGTGCCTGTCTAAAACACCTGATTGGTCTAATAAAGATCTGAATGGCCAATAGCGAGGCAGGAGAGGGCTAGGCAGGCCTTTCAGGCAGAGGGAATAAATAGTAGTAGAAATCTAGGCTAATGGGATGGGAAAAGGAGAAGGGGAGGAGAGTCCAAGGGGCCAACCAGCCATGGAGTAAGAAGGAAAGAGGAATACGGAATAGAGGAAGGGAAATTCCCAGGGCAAACATGTAGACATGATAACTTAAGAGAATCTGCTTAGAAACAAGCCAAGCTAAGGTAGGGCATTCATAAGTAAGAGTAAGTCTCCATGTATTTATTGGGATCTGGGTGGCAGGCCCCCAGAGGCAAAGAATTAAAAAAACAGAAAACAAAAGCCTGAGTCCAGCGTCTCCTGGAGTCTCTGATTCCTATTTCCCGGATGTGCTGTCAAAGTTTCCTTTCATTTACTTATTGGCCATTTATAGAAAAAGAAATTATTCTTCAATCCAAAGTCATGAGCACTTCATTTTTTTCTAATAGTTTTATGGGTCATTGATCCAGTTTTAGTTATGTTTTGTATAGGATATGAGGTAGGGACCTAAAAATTTATTCTTTTTCTGTTTGTTTTTTTGCTAGATTTATTTTTTAGACAAGTCTCATGTAGTGCAGGCTTGCATAGAACTTTCTGTATTAACTGAGGATGACTCTGAACGTCTGGTACACATACTTCTCCTCCTGAGTGCTGGAATTACAGGAGTATACTATCATGCCAAGACACACACACACTCACACTCACACACACACACACTCTCTCTCACATACACACACACAGACACATACACACACACATACACACAGACACATACATACACATATACACACACACACACTCTCTCACATACACACACAGACAGACACATACACTCACACATATACATACACACACATACACACACAGACACATACATACTCACACATATACATATACACACACACACAGACACATACACACATTCACACATAGACACATACACACACACTCTCACACACATACACACACATATACATATACACAATACACATATGCACACACACAGACACATACACGCACACATACACACATACACTCACACACTTATGCACGCACACACAGTCACATACACACACTCACATTCACACACATACACACAAATACACACACAGACACACACTCGCACACACATACACACACATACACACACTCACACATATACTCACACACACAGACACACACTCGCACACATATACACAGACACACACATACACACATACTCACACACAGACACACACTTGCACACATACACACACACTCACACACACAGACACACACTCGCGCACACACACACACACACACACACACACACACACACACACACACAGAGTCTCCCAGGTGTCTCAGCAGCATTTGTTGATAACACTGTTCTTTCTCCCCTTTAATTAACTTTAGAGTCTTAGCAAAAGTCACTTGACAATGTGTGAGGGTTTATTTCTGGACTTTGAGTTTTATTTTGTCCATCCAGATGGTGATTTTGACACCAGGACCACACTGTCTTGATTACTGTAGCTTTGTAGTGGTGACGTTGCTCTTCCATATGGAAACTAGAGGGCAGATTTACCACTTGCCTCGGAGGAATGCATGGCAAGTGGTTCTTCACGCATAGTCCCTGGACTTGCAATAGTAGCATCAACTACAGCGCTGGTTCTCAACCTGTGGGTTGTGACCCACAGCGTCACAGATCAGATATTCTGCTCATCGAATATTTACTTTATGATTCTTAACAGTAGCAAAATTACAGTTATGATGTAACAAAGAAAATGATTATATGGTTGTGGGGAGGGGGCATCATCACAACACGAGGATCTGTATTAAAGGGTTCCAGTGGTAAGAAGGCTGAGACCTCCGCTCTAGACACTTGTCAGAAAAGCGCTTTCTCAGGCAATGCCCTAGGTTTGCCCCACTAAAAACACTGGGCCTGTGGCACCCTAATAGGCTCTCATGAGATCTGCTGGGTGCTAAAGCCTGAAATTCATTGCATTGCATCTGTACTGTCTTTATGTCCTCAGGGACAACCACAAACACATGTGGATATTGACAGAGCACTGGAGTTTGAAGTCAATCCAAACACACTCAATTTCAAAGTTAATATAGAAAGAGAATAAAGTATACCTCATTCGTGATTTTCACATTGATTTTCACATATGTACAGGATTAAGTAAAATGAGCTATTGAAATTGATTTCAGGTGCTGGGTAGATGGCTTAGTGTGTAATGCAATTACCGAACAAGCTTGGGGACCTGGATTCACATCCCTAGAATCCAAGTGTTTTAGTTTGCTTGTTCTGTGGCTGTGATGAGATATTCTGACCAGAGGCAACTTAGAGAAGAAAAGGGCTTATATAGTTACAATCCACCACTAAGGGAAGTCACAGCTTGAAGTAGAAACTGTGGAGACTCGGTGCTTGCTGGATCAATCTCTGCCTCACTGGTGTGTGGTGGTGCTCAGGAGGCAGAGGCAGGCAGATCTCTGGCCCACCTAGAAAGTTCCAAGCCCACTAGGATCCCACAGTGAGATCTATTCTCAAAAAACAAGGGGTGTGTGTGTGGGGTGCTTACTGGAAAGATGACTCAATGGTTAAGAGCACTGGCTGCTTCTGCAGAAGACCAAGGTTTGTTTCCCAGCACCTGGACAGTGATTCACAACTGTCTGTGATTCTAATTCCTAGGGATCTGACACTCTCTCCTGACCTCCAAGGAGTACCTAGAAGGTACATGGGGCACAGGCATATATGCAGGCAAAATACCTACACACATAAAATAATTTTTAAAAAAGAAGAAAAAAAATCCCCAAACCAAAGCCGCCCCCCCCCTCCCCATCCCTGTGTGAGATATGCACCAAGGTCTCAGGGAACCAGTAGCTCAATTTCCCAGAATAAAGACTATACTGAGAACCAATCCGGGAAGATGGGCAGTCTGTCCCAGCTGATACTGGCTTGGAACAGTGGTCAGGGCCATTGTTTGTATTTGACTTTGGACACTGACTTCTCCAGGAGGAATCTGCAGTCACATACAACCTGAGCTAGCTTTTTCAGACAAAGGAAAGACTCAATGTACAGTGCAGAGCCTCAGGCTGAGGCTCCTGCTTTCTGTGTATGGAACCTGGCAGGCTGTGTGGACTCATCCCTCTTTCCAGCTGTGTAAATCCACAGGAGCACAGGCACTTCATAGTTTATACAGCCGTTTTCCATGCTTACTGTGTTTGAACCTACCTGTCTCCCATCAACCCTACTTGACAGTGGAGTGCTTTGCTGAGAAAAGCTCAGAGAGCTCAGTCTTGTCCTGTGACACTGACCAAACATGGTACAGCTGAGACCAGGCCGCCCCCCCCCCCCCCCCCCCCCCCCCCCGCCTCCTGACTGACATGTTGCTTTTCTATCTTTTCTATGTATGTGCTGCGTGGTCAGCTCTGATGCGGAAGGGAGGGAATGAAGGAACAGGAAGTGGTGGAACTGGAGGAAGAAGATGATAAATATGAGAGAAATGAGCCTATCATTTCCTGGACTCCCACCATACTGTGTATACGTCAATGGCTTAAGACCATTAATATCCACCTTTAGGAATTACGATCTGGAGGGGACAAGATGATGTCACAGTGGGTAAAGGAGTTTTTCTGCCAAACCTGACGATTTGAGTTAATCATGGTGATTTTATTTCACAGGATTAAATGAAAGAACAGACTCCTACAAGCTGTCCTCTGACCTCTACACAGGTGTATACACACACACACACACACACACACACACACACACACACACACACTCAGGGACACAAATATGTAAATATGTAAAAGATAACCAATAAATAAAGGGATGCTGGAAACCTGGATTCTGGCTGGGGGCTGAGTTGGGATGACTACAGAGGATGTTCCAGGTCTGTCAAAGTGGGGATGGGGGATGATGGATAGGAAGATGTAAGGAAGAGTATATTTATGTCACCTTATGAGGTATGTCTTCTTAAAGTCGTGAAAGTCTCACTCCCTCTGTCCTGATGCTGCAGCATCCAAGGTAGGTCAAAGATGCAGGGGTGAGACCTCTATAAAGCCATGAGCTTCAAGACCAACGAGGGGAGATAAGTGATAGACCAGGCTGGCCGTGAGCTGGGATTAGTGGGCAACCCCTGCACAGCTACACTCAGGTTTCTTTTTTCCCTCCCTCCCTCCCTTCCTTTTTTCTTTCCTTTCTTCCTTTCTCTCTCTCTCTCTCTCTCTCTCTCTCTCTCTCTCTCTCTCTCTCTCTCCTCTCTCTCTCTCTCTCTCTCTCTCTCTCCAGACAGTTTCTCTGTGTAACAGTCCATGCTGTCCTGGAATTTGCTTTGTAGACCAGGCCATGCTAGCCTTGAGCTCACAGAGATTCTCCTGCCTCTGCTTTCTGAGTGCTTGGATCACCACTACCCATCTACTATATAAGTTAGCTTTTGATTTAAAAATTGCATTTATTCTCCCCCCCCTCTTGTGTGTGTGTGTGTGTGTGTGTGTGTGTGTGTGTGTGTGTGTATCCAAGAAAGCTATAAGTCCTGGAACTCTCACAACCAAGTAGGTCTGTATGACTAATTCTGAACCAGAAGTGTGGGCAGAGATGACTTCCAGGCTCCTAAAGGACCTTCCTGAAGCACTACTGCTGCTCTCTTGGCTTCCTCTTAATGAATGCTGAGAACCAGTGGTAGCCTGAGGGTCTGCTGACGTCACTAGATAGAATTAGCAGGTTCTGAATGTCTGAATAGAGCCACTCTCTTCCAGGTGGAACTGCAACCTAAGAGTGAATAAGGGACCATAACATAAAGCCACCTGCCTTGACCAGCTGAATGCTGAACTCCTCTGCCTCAGTCATCCAGCATTGCTGAGGGCTACTGACTTGTAACCCTACCTACCTTGCTATATTGTGATACAGAAAGGGACAGAATGACCTTGGGTAGGATCTTTACTGAGATGGAAGTCAGTGTCCAAGGCTAGCTCCCTAACATCAGTTGGACAGGTACCCTATAACCTTCATAGCCATCCCTCCCTTGAGGCTTCTGGGATTCATTTTGCCTTTCTGCACCAGAGGCAGGGAAAAACGGAGGCTGGGGCTGCCCTCCACCCTCCAAGCTGCCCTACTAGCGGTTCCCCTGGCAGCCTCCTGTATAGTAGGAGTTCACTCACATGTTTTTGTGGAGGAGGATTTGAAGGAGGGATTTGAGTTTTCCCTAGAGACGCCAGAGAGACAGTTTCGTCTCTGTACAACAGGCTCGCCCAGCTCCTCATATAAGCTGTTTCTGTGGTTACCTGTCTTCTGGGATGTTTGCAGTGGGTGGGCATGGCAGGTGCGATCTGCCAGGGTATGCCGGGAGTTGAAGAAAAGCTACTGTGCCCCTCCCTGACACCCAGAAAGCCAGCTGTCCCTGAGATATCAATCAAGCCCCACGAGACCGAAACCACACTGAATGTCAGGGAGGCAAAGACCCCAAAGAAGGATCCTGGCCCCCCTTACTGTCCGTTTTATAGGTGGGGAAACTGAGGCTGAGGGAATCTAAGAGTTTTATTGGCAAGATGGCTGGATGAGTTGGGAGAAGTAACTACTAGAATCCAGGTCTTCCCGCCTCCAGGCCAGGCTCTTTCCTGTAAGGAGGCGCGGGAAGGTGGGTGATAGGTGCACACGGGACTGGCGTGGAGAGAGAGGGAGGAGGGCCTGGCAGACTGCCCAGAAGGTGCTGGGGTGCCTAGGGCGACTCAGGCCTCTTTTCCACTTCCCTGGCCACCAGGGCCTCACTTCCTGCCAAGAACGGCGGGGGGGGGGGGGGGGGGGGGGGGGCGGGGGCGCTGGAGTAAAGCCAGCCTCTCCGAGGACCGCCTCTCGGCCTCTCCCACACCCTCAGGCCAGAGGCCAAGGGTGAGGGAGGTGGGACCAGTGCTCGGCCCCTCCCCTGCCCCAGTCCCGAGAGATTGACAGCCAGCGGGGAATCTGCCAGCGGTCAGGGTGAGGATCACTTGGGTTAGAGCACGGAGGGTCCAGCAGTAGGTGTGGCACAGGACGGGGGCGTGGTCAGGGTGCGGGGAGGGGCTAAGACTGGGGGCGTGGTTACGGCGGTGGGCGGGTCCGCAGGAAACTTGAGTGTCCGCCCCCCTCCACCCCGCCGTGCGCCCCGCCCCTGCCTCCGCCTCCGGGTCCCGCCTTCTCGTCCCTTCCTTCCCGGGCTGGCGGCGGCTGCGGGTGGTGGACCTGCGGAGCGGCGGTCGCCCACACCTCGCTCCCTCCTGAGCCGGCGGATCCTTTTGTCTCTCCGAGCGGCGAAGGTCGCAGGGCCGGCGCGGCGGCGGCTGCGGGCGCACGGACTCCCGCGCTCCTAGTCACTTCCCGGGCCTCAGCCGAACTTGGGCTCGAGAAGCCGGAGGACCGCGTTCCGTGCTGGAGCCGGTAGGAAAGGGGCGACTGCGGGGCCACGGGGCTGCGTGGAGGGAGAGTGTGTACCCCGGCTCTCTACGACCCGGTCGTGTGAGTGCGCGAGTGTGTGCGCGCCCGTGCTGATGGTGCCTGTTTCTCTGCGTGGTGGGCTTGCAGCTAACCGTGGCGTGGCTCTAGAATGGCGTGTCCTCGTGGGGATCGGTGTGCTCGGTGGGATGTGCACTTTTCAGACTGCGTTTGTGGAATTGTGTATCGGGGTGCAGTTGCCGATGGGGACTAAGGCTAGGCGACTGTGAAGGGGGAGCCGTTGTGCGCAGTGTGGGGGTGGCGGGGTGGGCGTGGGCGGTCTGGCCCCTGCAAGCTGAGCCCCCGGTTGGTGTCTCCCGGTACAGTGCGTAGCTCAGAAACGTGATGGTAGGCTAGGACCCAACGGGTGCAGTGCCTGTCTCGTGGGAAGCAGGCATTGACCCCCCTCCCACGGGAGGCAGGTCCACAGGGTCCACGTGGGACGCTTATGAGCTTCGAAGAGGGATGGGGTCCCGACTGGTAGTGATCAGCTCTGGGACAGTGGGAAAGACCAACCCAGCCCCGGCTTCACCGTTACGCGCTCTGAGACCTGAGCCAGACACGCCACCTTCTTGAGTCTCAGTTGGCGTCTCTATCATATGGGAAGGCTTGCTCTGAAGCTGTTTTGACGGAGTGAGAACGTACTGTGTGCAATTCCTAACCCAGAGCCTTGCACACAGTAGGTGCTCTTCACTGGATTCTCATCTCTTTAAAAAAGAAATCTGTTTTGCCTATATTATGGATGACGCTCGCTTTTCCTCTTCTGCTGTGGTTTGTGCCTCGTTCCTGGCTGCAACTTCACAGCGAAAGCTTGGAGGTGCGAGAAAGTTTAAGCGGATGAGTGCGTTGCCTCTTCTCGGCACCTCGCGGGCTGCGTGGCGCGGCCTTTGGGTGTGTGGGAGCCCGCTGTGTGCTGCTCTAGCCGGGGAAGCTCCGTCTGTGTAGGCTTCCGAAAGGCTGCGGCTACAGACTCAGAGCTCTTTTGTTCAACAAGTGCCTGGGGGAATGTGTGAAAGTGACGGTCTCGAGGCAGACCTCGGGGTCTGGGAACCTGGAGCCTTCTTTCTAGCCTGGTCATTTGGGAGACCACTCTGTGTTGTCCTTCCACTACGGAGTCCACCCAGAGGAGATTGTTTGCCAGGACTCCAAACCCTGTTAGACACCGCTCCCCACCCCCAAGCCCCACCTGCCTCTGCTCCTATGCAGTCAGCCTGATGCAAGAGGCTGAAGTCTTCGTGGACCCCTTCTTCCAGCTCCACCCCTTGATTTAAAAAATATATACATAATATGTATGTGTATACACACACACATGTAATAGCATTGAAACCAGGTCAAAACTGCACTGCCCTGGATATTGGTGGTTTACTCTGCCCTCTGCACTTCAGTATTTGCTCTGCGCCAGCCAGAGAGGTAGGTGCGTGGGGCTGCTGCGGAGGCCCTGCCAAGTCCCCTGATTGCTTCCCTTCTCTATCTTGCTCTTCTCAGGACCCTTTCCAGTTTAAAAACAGCTATTAAGCAAGGGAGAAACAGACCCTTTTTTTCCCTTTGGTGCCAGGGATTCTCAAAATGGAGCTCTGACGGGGACTGGGCTAGGCTGGGATGCCTGCCTCCTGCCTTTGTATGGGATGTGCTCTAGAGTCCCGCATGCTCGGTGGTGCTCCTGATTTGTACTCTGTCAGGAGCTGGAAGATCTTGCAGGCTTTTAGACACGGGAGCGGAAAGCTCTGGTTTGGGTCCTTTGGTTTGTCTCCAGAGCCCTGAGGTCTTTGGGATGATGGCCATCCAGGGATGTCATCAGCTGATTAGTCATCCTGACTCAATGTCGGAGACTCACTTTAGAAAGCCACCTGTTCTGAGTCTTATCAAATGATTTTATATCCTAAAGAGAAAAAGGGTTTTGATTGAAATCTTATCTCTCCCAAATCAGATTTAATAATCATTTTTTTTTTTTTTTTTTAAAAATCAGTTCGGGTTTCTCAGCTCAAAAGATGTCTTGTTTTGTTTTGCTTCTCTGGTTAAAGCTAGCCCTTTGTCTCAAGCAAACCAGTATTTTGGCCTTGGATCTATTTCTGTTTCACTTTTGAAAGCGCCTGTAATTACGGAGCTCTTGAGGTTTTATTGGGTAATGTGCCAATGGGAAGGCCCAGGGGCTGTGCCTCTCCCTGTCTCGGGATGTAGTGCCACTGCCTAGCCCTAGCCTCCACCGCTCCTTTGAGCCCTCACTTGACATGTTTCCTAGGTAGAACATGGCTGTCAGTGTGTCATAACAGGCCAGGAGCTATGGCTTTGAGAATGGATGTCTGGAAGGCTTGTGGAGAGATGAGAGCAGGTGGACAACCAAGATGAACAGGGGTTTGCCTAAATTCTGGCCCTGTACTTACTACTTACTCATGACCAACAGTGGGGGGTGGGGGGGGAGAAGAGAATATATGAATGAGAGAACTTGAAGGAATTGTTTTAGATTTTGGCTTAGTCCCTCCCTCTGACCACAAAGCTGTACAGAATTAGAAATTCCCGTTGTTTGGTGGCTGACCTGCAGCTCGTAGTCTTTGGAGCTCAGTACTCAGGATCCCAAGGGCTGCCTTTCAGATATAGTTCCACACTGGCTAGGCAGCAGGATGCTTCCCGTTTCTTCTTCTCACACTTCCTCTAAGACTCTATATTGCCCCCTTATAAACGGTAGAACTCTGGAATTATCTACAGTCCAGCAATAATTCCAAACCCTCCCAGGGAGCCTCAGTGTTTACTTGGGATTGAAGGTTAAACTATTTGGCAGCTTTATCTTTATCTAGGTTAGGATCCGGTTTGTATTAGGACCTGTTGCGTTCCAGCAAGTCCCAAATCATGCTTGTTCGGTGTGGGAGAATGCGTTCAATTATGAGTTGCTGGCCCAGGCCTGATGAAGGATTATGTATGTTTTTTGAGTGTTTGTCAGACTCTGATGACACACTGTGTTTGGGAAGGAAGGGCCTGGTTGGAGTTAGGATGAACCAACACTTGGAGATTTTAATCGTGCTCTGTGTTGGGACTCCCCACTCAAACCTACAACCTTTTGGGGCTTCTTTGGGAGTGGCTGTGTATCTGTAAATATCACATAGTTCTTGTAGCTTACTCCTTTGGGTTGGATTCTTAATCTGTGGAGAATATAATTAATATATGAAGATACCAGATTGGGCTGAGGAGCTAATTTCTTAGCGCCCTTGCTTTATGTAGAACAACAAAATTCACTTCAAAATCACTTTCTAGTAGTGCAGGTTGTAATATATAACTTCATTCAGGTAACCAATACAGTTTGACAGGTTGGACATTTCTTAGGTGCTGATGAGCAAGGCTTGAGTCTAAAGAAACTATACACACACACACACCTATGTGTATAAATATATATATGTTAGAGAGCCCTACCTTGACCATGTTGGTTCAAATAAAAATAAATTTCCAAAGCAAAGCTTTATACTGCAGCATTTATGAACCATGACTAACGAACACTCCCTTCTCCCAGGCTCTCCTGGTCACCCTCTCCTGCAGCCTAAGGGCAGGCGACAGCCCTCTTAGAGACCTTTTCCTTGACCTTAATGACTTTAGTGTTGGGGGGGGCAACACTTGCTAAGCCAGTGGCTCTGCTTTCTTGGTACTGTATTGGTTTCTTTGTGGATGTTTTAGATACAGCCTAAATTGGCCAGGAAGCAGCCAGGAGCTTGGGGGAGGAGGTGCCAGTTCAGCTCTACCTGTCCCCACACCACAGTCTTCTCCAGGGGCCAGCAATGAGTCTCTGATTAGGAAAACTCAAGATGTAACCACACTATGATGAATATTCACATTATCCTAAAGAAAGGAAGAAAGGGGGTGGGGCTATCACTCTGTGGTAGAGCACTTGCCTGGCATGTATGAGGCTCTAGACTCAACCCTCAGTACTGCTGATTACATTTAAAATGAAAGCAGGCCTGGGTTGAAGGTGAGGGCGACTCGACTTGCATAGCCTTCAGGGATTTCACTTCTGTATCCTCTGTCTCCATTGAAATCCTCTCTTGCTCTAAGTCTGCCTCAGCCAAGGAAATGAGTCCCTCAGTTGGAGCAGTATATAGGTAGGATACCTACCTGATCCTTCAAACTGGTAGGTGACACACACCTATGTCACCACCTTGGTTGCAGCTCTGGTTCCATGTTTTGGGATGGAATATGGGGTTCATGATACCCATCCCAGCTAGTCCAAAACTGTGTTGAGCCCACATCTTCTACCTATCGTGACTAGACAACCTTCTCTCCTCAGCTGTGAAAGCTCTGTGTCTCAGGTAGAGACAGGGGCTCTTTTCTGTCTCTCATTGCACCGGTGAATCTTCAAAGTGAATCTGCAATGCCCGCCTCTTCCCCGCAGCCAGAGCCACCTCCTCCCATGTACGGTGCCTTCTGGTTTTCTCACTACTGCCCTGCTGCCAGCAGCTTTATGTAGAGGGTGCACATTGGTCATTCTGCCGCTTCTCCTCCTACAGAGTAAGCATTATTCCCCACGCCTCCTGTGAGCCCCTTTTAGTCAGGCTCTGGGAAAGCTGGACCTGGGCTTTACTACTGGTACAAAATTAGGGTCTTGAACTGAAGATGTGGCAGGATAATCATTAAGGATGCTTTGGAGCTCAGGGAACCCATGTTGGGGAGCCCCTGGAAGCAAGGGGACTTTGGGGTGGGGGGTAAATGCCTTCTAAGTGGGAGAGAGTGGAGAGAGGTTGGGTGATTCCTAACCTCTCTCTCTCCTTCCTCCAGAATTCTGTAACTACCCGATTCCTACCTCTGTAATGATACACTGTAACTCAGATAAGTTATGCCTATTTGAAGTGTGTAGTTCAGTGATTTTTCTGTCAATTTACAGTTATATAACCATTACCATCACCTGGACAAGGCTTCCGGAATCTTCTCTGAATGATATTCCATCCTCATGTGCAATTATTCTCCGGTCCAAGCTCTGTCCCACACAGTCACTCCCATGTCTTACTCCCCCGCCCCCAGGTTTGATTCAAGAGATCTCTTCCTTGGAGTCATTTTGGACACTTCCAGGTAGAATTGACTGTTTACCTCCATGTTGACGAGGGAACCAGGCTCTTGCCTATCTCACTTCCATGTGGTGAGCTCTCTTACTGGTTTCCCTGACCTATACATAGTAGCGCATAGCACTGGTACCCAAGGTATTCTCAGGGGGTGTGAGCTGGACCGATTGGAGTCGCTTTCATCATCCCCAATATCCAGTGGAGCAAGTACTCTGCAGAGCGTTGGAATTCGGGGTACAGAGTATGTGTGCTTTAGATGACATGGGAAGCAAATGTCATCAAACTTATCTTCTAGAGATGAAAGCTGAGGAGGCCCAGGGCAAAGAGCCCCAGACTGTCTGTGCCCTAGACGCTGAAGAACCAGAACTGAGCCAGGCATTTGGCCCTGCTTCGGTTGTCACGACGTGCCTGGTATGAGCTGGTCTGGGTAGATGTTCAGTTTCCTAAGCCAAGGTAGCAGCATTCTGGGCAAGAGTGGTACGTGATACGTCTTTGTTTGCCTCCATATCTGGTCCAGCTGGTAGACGTAGCTGCATTATGGACACATAGAGAGTTCTCTTGGAAAATAAATGGCGAGGGTGATCATCCTTTAGAGGTGGGTTGAGTACATGTGCTTCGATTTGATGCTTTGCACATTTCAGAAGAAATGCTCTCCTTGCACTTGTGGATACTAAGGAAGCTAGCTGAGGAAGGTACCCTGTTTGACAGGGTTCACCAACAGAGGCACAATGTGGCACATGCACCCTATGCGGATAATGCTCAGACCTCAGGCTTCCAGACATGCCGTCGGGTCCAGTGATGTAGCTAATTCTCATGGTAGACAATGAGGATGTCTGCTTCATCCCTTTTGCAAAATAGCTTGGGCAGGGACCTGAGACCCAGCCACGGCACGTACTCTCTGATGTATTGTATGGAAGGGTTCTGGGTCCGCCTGAACCTTCAGAGGAAAGGTGGCAAGTCTGTGATCACTGTCACTGCTTAAGCCTCCTTGGATGGCAGCAACTTTTGTGCCATTAGATATTTCTTTCCAAATTCAGGTTGAAGGGACTGACTGGTGTGTGTGTGTGAAGGCTACTGGAAGGGATCCAGGAAGGGCCTGATTTTGGAGTTTAGATTTTGGAGTTTTGGGTCTCATTGGAGTCTGAGATCCCCTTCTTGGGTTTCCTGTTGCACCAACAGGGACCCTAATGTTGGGGGCATCCCAGATTCCTCTGCAGGTTACTTTTCACATCCAGTGAGCCCTGAGAGTACTTGGAAAGTGTGTGCTGCATTTAGGTGCTGGTGTGTTTTCATGCTGAGGAGTCTTCCTGGGAACGTTCACAGTCAGCCCCAGAGCAGTGTACTCACAAAATATACCATGTTCCTCCTCCATCAAGGGAATGCTCAGTGCTCCAATTTTTCTCTGCAACCGGTCCTTTCTGGAAGCAGAACCAATGGCAGTCCTCTCCCACCCTTCCCATTTGCTTTCCTGTAATCCATTTTTGGAGGGAACTGAGAGCCTCTTAAAAATCAATCATTTCTAGTGCCATGCAGATTGTTTTGTTTTGTTTTTTCATGTTTATCCTGTGTGTGGGGGAGGGGGTGTTTGTTAATAGAAGCTGTCCAGGGACTGGAGAGAAGGCTCAGCAGTTGGAAGCACTGACTGCTCATCCAGAGGATGGATGGTTCAATTCCCAGCACCCACATGGCAGCTCACAACTGTCTGTAACTCCAAGATCTGACATCCTCACACATACGTGCAGCAAAATACCAATGCACATAAAATAAATTAATAATAATAATAGTAAAAAAGCTGTTTAGCCTGGGATCCAAGCAGGGCTTTCTCACCCAACCCTTGCCTAAGCTGAGCAGGGATGCATGAACTTTCTTAAAAACCCTTCTACAGTGTCCGCATGAGTCCTGTGGCAAAGCCTGGACAATCGGACAGCTATGGCTTTCAGGCATGGTATGTGACCTGTGGCTGCTGCCTTAGTCTCTTTAGTTAGTGGAGTTAGAAACAAGCCTGTCTGAGAGACACCCACGTCAGAACTCTGGCCTGTCTGGAGGATGCCACTGCCTTCATCCTGGAGGCATGGATGAAGGATTGCTACTCTTGCTAACATCTGTCCTTAATTGCTGAATCTAAAATAGTGTGGCCTGAAGGTCTCCCCCCCCACCCCCACTGACAGGTGATAACTTATAGTTGGGGATGTTAGTGAGAACGGGCCAGATAGCCAGGGGACTCTACAATATAAGAGATTTCCTATCCATATCCCCCCCCCCCCCCCCCCCCCCCCGCCAACCCGGCTTGTCTTGGGGAAGTTAACCATGTCACCAGGATCACCATCATCAACACTGTCCCTAGTGCCTGTCACCATCACTGTAATCACCATTATCATCATTACCATCACCACAGCCATCACCCTTATTATCTCCACTGTCATCACCACCATTATCATTGGTCACCGCCATCACCTATTTTCAGCCTTGATTCAGTCTTGGGGCCATGTTCGTGCCTCGTTATGGGTAGTAGTTAGGAGGGATCCTTGTAGGCATAGATAACTTGAATAGATACCTGGTGGTTTGTTATGGTGGTATTATGAACATAGATCCAGAATTGTTGACCCGGAAGCTAGTGGGGAAAAAAAAAAACCTCATCTATTCTTTCAGGCCAGTGTTATCTGGGCTGTGATGTTCTCTATGCCCCTCCAGAGAGCCCAACTGTATTGCTTGGGCCTTGTTAGCTCACCTGTCTCAAGGCAGTGGACTTCTGAAGCTGGAACCCGGTATATTTCTCCTCATTGACATTCCTTTATTGACACAGAACCAGAAGCACAGTGGATGCCTAGATGTGTGCATGGAACAACCCCCACTTGCTCAGCTATAGGATGGTGATTGCTTTGAATTATTTAAAATCTCCACAGCTTGCCTGAGGGGCTTGCTCTTCAGGCTTGTATGGCCAGGACAATGCACTAGTGGCATTTCCTATGTGTGTTGCTGATTGGTGTGTACTTATGCTGGACATCTGTTAAAATGGTGGCACAGTGGTCTGGGAGCCATGGAGACTTTATGGGTTGCTGGGATGACCCCGGTTCTGCTAATGTCTGGCTTTGACTTGGCATAGGAGGCCTTACTCTGCAATTTTAGCATCCTTGTTTGTCAAATGGGGTTTATGGTTGGATAACCTCCAAATCCTCAGTCAGCTCCGCAGTTGAGGGAAAAATGGTTTTTAAAAATGTAAACTTGTACGGTAAGACATATCCATCCAACAAAGAGCAGAGTGAGGAAATTTATGTAGCTAGACTGACTAGACAGAAAAAATTAAAAAAATTAATTTATGAAGAACCTGTTAGGAAATGCAGATACCTTGTCAATGGCTGTGTTGGAGGGGGCGCGTTGCAGGAAGGGATACCAGAGGGAGACCCAAGAGTGGAGTGCAGATAAGACAGACGCTGGAATGCTTTTGTCCTTAAGTCCCTCCTGTGGGATGAGAAGGCAGGGTTCCCAGGAAGGAGGTGGGAGCCAGCTTTGCCCACGGAGGCAGGCCGGCAAAGGTTTGCAGGTAAGCTCAGCCCTTGGGCTCCGGACTCAGTGCCTTATTTAGAAGCTGTGCACAGTGTACTGTTCCCACTCTAGTGAGGAAAGCCACTGGCAAGGATGCAGTTCTCATTTTAATGATGGGTTTTTGTACTTGGGAGGGTTTATGACCATCTAAGAGACTGGGAGGTGGTGCTTCTTATTTGATTAATTGTAAATTAGGGAGCTGTCAGCTTTATGAAGTATTACATAGTACAAGTAATCATATTATTTTTTCAGACCAAAGTATATTTAGTGATGTAAAACTCTGACCAGATTTCGCTTCAAATTGGTCTTGTGAGAGAACTCTTAAGAATTCTTTTAAAATTAGCACATAGGTGGATAGTAGGAGTTAGTTCCTTGGGTTCAACACTGGGAGTTTAGATGTTTCCTAAGTATGGGGTTGGGAACCAAAATGTACAATTATACAGACAGCTTCATTTCCCTTATGTTTGAGAGGGAAGAGTCAAGGAGGCCCAGGGGAGAAGAGGCTGAACTGAGAAGAGGCATTTAGTATGGCTAGGAGCTGAGTGATTCCCTGTTCTTTCGTGTTTTTGTGCATTCCAAGTTTTTCAATAGGCGCCTGTGACTTTTGTATTTAGAAAGAAAAACAGACTGGAGAGATGGCTCAGTGGTTAAGAACTCTGACTTGAGGCCTGTTTCCAGCACCCACATGGTGGCCCCCAACCATTTGTAACTTCAGTTCCAGGGGCTCCCACCACGCCTCTTCTGACCTCCACGGGCTGAGACATACATGCAGGTATGCATTCACATAAAATAAATTAATCTAAGAAAAGAGAGAGAGAGAGAAACAGGTGCCAGGTGTTGTGACCCACGCTTATAATTTTATAATTCATCTCTTAGGAAGTGGAGGTTGGAGGGTCAGTAGTTCAAGGCCAACCTCAGTGGCAGTGAGTTTAGAGACAATCTGAGCCTTATCAAAAAACCAAAACCAATACAAAAGATCATCATCGCAACAAAAAAATGAAAGGAGGAGGAGGAAGGTCGGTTGGCGTTTAAGGGAACCCTGATACAAGTGTCCTTGTCATCCTGTTCCTAAAGCATTCTCTAATTTGTTTACCCAACTTCCTCCTTATCCCCAGACTGTCTGGAACCCAGAACCTCCATATTTGTGACTGTGTGAATTAATGGAAATGTATCATAAATGCACCATTAGAATTTGTTAACTCAATCTAAACCCAATGTGGAGGAAAATGCATTAGCTGGATATAAGGGAAATGTCTAGAGTCCTCCAAGAAATGTGCCCTGTCATTGTGGCAGAGTGCGGTTTGTTCCTGATCTGTGGTGCACGCCTGCTTTGCTTGTTTGGATTTGGATATTCCCTCATCTCTTGAGCTGAAGAAGTCTTCCAGCTCCTGATGCTTTCACACAGAGTATTAAAACAAAAACAAGACCATTTATTTTGTGTATGTGTGTGTCTGTGCGCATACACACACAAACACACATATATACATACACACATACACAAACCCACACATACACACACAAACACACAATCACACACACACTTTTGGAGGTCAGAGGACAATTTTCCAGTGGCAGCTCTTTCTCTCCACCATGTGGGCTGAAGACACCACACTCAGTGGGCACCTTTGCCTGCTGTGCGACCCCTCTTACTTGGGGTATTTTGAATCCCTGGTCTCAGTTAGCATGATCCCTGTCCTTACTTCTTCAGGGACATCTCCCGCCTGTCTGTCCGATGTGTCCAGTATCTGTTTTGTGTTCCTGTCCAGCCATTCATTCCCTCACAGCCCAGAGGTAGGACTTGCTGACATCCTGACTTGGGAACCGGAGGGTTCCCAGTGAGAATTCTTTGTTTTCCCCTTTTGACTGATGCTGGGCGGGAATGGGGCCAGCTTAACCTTCATTAGGGTCAGGCCGGACTTTTGATGGCATCCCTCCAAAGGCTGTTTTTGCCTGATGTTTTTCAGCAGTTCAGTCTGCCAGAGTCAGGGTATTGAATCAGCAACAGGAAGCTAAGAAGATGAGGTAACCATAAGAGGAATGGGCTAATATAAAGATTAATTTTAGGGTGAATGAGGGAGCGAGATGTTGGAAGCTAGGCTGCTTCCAAACGAGTATCATCTTTGTGGAGAGTGGGAAACCTAGGGTTGCCTGTGTACCAGCTAGCTCAGTGGCTGCATATTGGTTCTTAGATTAAATGTGTTTCAAAGCACAGCTTCATGGCCTGGTCCCTGTATTTATGATGGGGAGAAAGAAAATTGTAATTGTCAACAAAATTCCATTGCATCTGGTATATAACTTCAAGACTTTCACTGTAAGGAAACCAAATTTTTAAAAAAGACAGAAAAAAAGAAGGAAGGAAGGAAAAAAAAAAAAAGAACAGGGCTTCAGTGTTCAGACATTGCTCTTCCTGATGCTAGGTCCTCTGGCAATTCCAGCACCGCCGCAGGAAGTCTGCTTGCCCATCACTGAAGACAGGTATGTTACTATGGAGACCAGGTATGTCACTGTGGTTTCCTGGGTACCCCAGTCATCCTAGAATTGGAATAAGCCTCACCTTACCAATGTGTGTAAATTGACTCTCTATGCAGAGGTGAGCTGTTTATTGTTCTCACAGCATGAAATCTGGCGTCATTTCACTTTCCAAACTTCTGCCTAATTATTCATGCCCCCCCCACCAGAGACAATGTATTGAGACCATCTCTTGAATACAACAACAGACCTTCAAAGCCCTTTCCTAAAGCCAGGAAGCTTGTTTAACAAGAAGGATGACTTCCCTGTAGAACTCATGAGCTCAACCATTATGGGCTGTGTGCCCAGCCTTGACCCAGGGTCCAGGACACCATTGGAGCCGGGCTGCTGAGATTGTGTTATGGCCATAGCCCCTGTGTTCTCAGAGTGCTATTACTAATACCTGAGAGAATGTACTTAGAAGGTCAGGCCTGGTGGTACACACCTTTAAACCCAGCACCTGGGAGACAGAGACGGTGAATCTCTGTGAGTTCAAGCCTACTCTAGTCTACGTAGTGAGTTTTAGGACAGCCAGGGCTACATGGTGACAGCCTGTCTCCAATGAATGAATGAATGAATGAATGAAAAAAATATATATATCTTGGAAGATAGGTGCCAGCAGATGGCTTAGCTAGTAAGATCAGTTGCTGCCAACCTTGACAACCTGAATTCCATTCCTGGGCTTGCATGGTGGAGAGAACCCACTTCCAAAAGCTGTTTTTCTGACCTCTGTAGGCAATAAAAATAAATAACTAAGTGGAATATTAAAAAAGTAGAGGTTTATTGGGCTCACTATTTCAGAGGTTCGTGTGACTGGCACCTGGCCCCACAGTGAGACACAGGAAGTGTTGTGATTGATGGGGACGAAGGCAGAGGAAGACATCAGGTTCCCATTGTTCCTTTCTAGGGCATACCCTTAACGACCTAACTTCCTTCCAGTAGGTTCCACCTCTTGAGGAGTTCGCCAAAGCCTTCAGTATTGTCCTGATGCGTTTTTGTCAACCCAACCCAAATCTAGACAAGGCTGGAAAGAGAGACTCTTAACCGAGAGAACACCTCCATCAGATTAGCCTGTATGCATGTCTGTGGGTGCCTTTTCTCAGTTAATGACTGGTATGGACGTGCCACCTTGGGGAAGTGGTCCTGGGTTGTATAAGGAAGGAAACCAAGAAAATTATGATGAGCAAGTCAGGAAGCAGCGTTTCCTCCATGGCTTCTGCTTTGTTTCCTGCCTCTATGTTTCAACCTGACTTCCCTCAGTAGTGGAGTGTGAGCTTAGAATTCTAAGATGGAATAAACCCTGTCCCCCCCAAGTTGCCCTGTGTTTTAGCACAGCAATAGAAACCCTGCTTATGACAGAAGTGGGTACCAGGTTAGTAGGGTATTGCTGTGACCAACCTAACCATGTGTTTGAGGGAGGATTTGGGTTGGAATGGCTGTTGAATGCTCAAATCTTAGTGGGCTGCTCTCTGAGAGCTTGGAAGATAGAAATAATGAGTGAGGGTGATGTAGATGATGGAGGCCTGGCTTGTGTAGTTTTAGAGAGAAGTAAAGACTATGAGGGCTGTATATTAGTCACATTTTGGGTTAATGATCTATGGTTCTGGTCAGCTGGGGCTGAAGGATTGGCTGTGATTAACAAGGGACCAGAACCACTCAAGTGAAACCTTCGCTTTGCTGAGACAATCAATACCGATCATCTGGGGCTGAAGTGTCAGCCATGGTCGAGACCAGCATCATTAAGAAATCTTCTGGGAGTTGTTTCCCCAGGGTCAGTGTGTTGAAGCTGTGGTCCAGATGAGCCGAGGCTGCACCTCGTGCTTGTTTAAGGGTTACCCAGGTGGTGCTGGCTGAAGGCATGGCAGGGTCATGAGACCAGCGGAGGTTTTCATTGGGAGGGGCCGGGGGAAGATATTGGTGCAGTACGGCCTGAGTTGTAGCAGAAGCCACAGGTTTGAGGAGATCATGGAGGGAAGTTCATGCTTGGCACAGTGTGGCAGCGTCAGAGTCCCTGAAGTGATCCTACTGGAGAAGGTGCAACCCCGTTTCAGCAGAGACCCCAGCCTTCTGAAGATGCTCGTACCCTGGGGTGACCATTGAAAGACAGCAGTAGAGTGAAGTCATCCTGAGCCTGTGAGATGACATATGTGTTCTGTGGTTGGCAGAACCAAAGGATCATGAAGTCTGCAGAAGCCCAGAGGATCGTGAGTATCTGGGACGATAGTGAACATTTTTGGACCTCAGTTTTGCTTTGATTTCTATGTAACTGAGCCCTGAATTTTCCCTCTTGGTCTAAGAAGTTACTGAACTTGTCTTTATTTTACAAGGACTCTCAGTTGAGAGTCTTTGGGTGTTTTGAGGAGACCAAACTTTTAAAGGGTTGAAAATTTAAAGACTGGGACTTTTAAAGTTATGCTATTTTTATATTGCTATAGTAATAGACCATCTTGGGGACAAATGGGAAAGGATAGGCTGTGGTTATGGTGATGTGTCTGTGTGTCAGGTTGTCCTGGTTGGTTTGGTCAACTTGATACAAACCTGGACATAGCTGGGAAGAGGGAATCTTAGTTGAGAAAGTGTCTCAGTAAGAGTGGCCTGTAGGCCAGGCGTGGTGACATATGCCTTTGATTCCAGCACTTAGAAGGCAGGCAAATCTCTGTAAGTTGGAGGCCAACCTGGTCTCTGCATAAGCTCCAGGCTAGCCAGGGCTACACAATGCTTTGTTTGTTTGTTTGTTTTGCTTGTTTTAAAAGATTGGCCTATAAGCAAGTCTGTGAGCGGAGACATTTTCTTGATTAATGATTGAGGTGGGAAGGCCCAGGCTACTGGGCAAATGATCCTGGATTGTCTAAGAAAGCAGGCTGAGCAAGCCTTTCAGTTCCTGCCTTTCAGTTCCTGCCTCTCTTTTTGCCTCGAGTTCCCTTGATGATGGGCTGTGACCTATAAGCTAAAATAAACATCCCCCCCCCCCCACAAGTTGCTTTGGTCCGAGTGTTTAACCACAACAGTAGAAACCCTAAGACAAGTTTATGGGCCTTTGGGGGTACCTAGTTCAAGCCATCATAACCACAGGTATGAACATGATAGGCTCACCTGTGGGTGGAAACTCTTTCCCTGTTGCTGTGGGGAGCTAGAGTATGTGCCTTGCAGGATGATTCAGCAGGTCTGGTGGGGTCTGTTGTGATTCTTAGGCATCTCCTGTGTATTATCTGTCTACTTGTTTATAGGTATTTTGCATACTCAGTTCATACAGTTCATGCCTACCCTGGGGGAGCTCCCTTGTCAATATCTCCATATCTTTTTTAATTATGGTATTATTTATTTTCTGTGTATGTGAATCCATGCATGCCACAGTGTGCATGTAGAAGTCGGAGGACCAGCAAGGGGGGTTCCCTTTTTCCACAGTCTGGGCTCTTGGGGTTGAACTCAGGTTCCTAGATTTTTATCCATGGGCCATCTCGCCACAGCCCCCTCCGCCAACCAGGATTTCTGAAGGCAAACCTGAATGATCATCAGTAAACTATCAGCTCTTGCAATGTCCAGGTCTCTTCAAATACTGGCCTTTCCCTCTCTCCTTTCATCCCATCTGGGCTTTACTGCACCCTCCAGACCCTGGGGTCAGCGTCCTTAGCCTCTGTGCTCGAATCTGAGGTGGGCGCCTCCCTCTGCCCACAGGAGGCTATCAACTCTCCATGTGGCTTGGGAAATCAGTGCTATAGCGTTCCTTGGGGATGGCCTCCTGACTTGTGTCTGGTCATGGGTGGTGATCTTGAGGGGCTGTGTCCATGACAAGCATGGAGGGCAAGAGATGACTTCTCCTGTCTCCCCTCCTCCTTGTCTTCATCTGTTAAGATAAGAACCATGGGTTTTCTGGAGGTGGAGGAAAGAGAATTGGAGGGAGGGAGGGAGGGAAAGAATGAATGTGTGATTCATATACCACAGAGGCCATTGTTTAAAAATGTACAATTCTGTGGGACTAGAGAGATGGCTCAGCAGTTAAGAGTACTTGTTGCTCCTACAGAGGATCTGAGTTGATTCCCAGCACCACATGGTATCTCACCACCATCTATAACTCTCGGGCACTCGTGTGGTACACATTCAAACACATAAAATAAATGTAATGCTTTGAAATGCACACGTCTGTCATTTTTAGTATTCATACAAAGTTGAACAGAAACCGATACTGTGTGATTTCACAACATGTCCATCACCCCAAGAAAGAAAACATCACAGGTATCAGCCTAGGCCTGCAGACCCATCGCATGTGTTTTATGTCTATGGATTTGCCAACTTTGGACATTGCAGGTAAACAGAACCCATAAACGTGTGGCCTTTTGAATATGCCTTGGTGCTTCTTGTATACATGTAGCCCCACATGCAGCGATGCACTGAGCCTTTACACGGCACTGTAATATTCCACTACCTGCCCCCCACCCGGGTTTGTTTATCTGTTGATGAACATTGTTTTATTTTTCCACTTTGGGTCACTGTGAGTACTATACATTTGCTTACAAGTCTCTTTATGAACATAGGCTTCATTTCTCCTAGGCATGTAGTAAAATGCAGTTTCATAGCGTGTGGTCCAGGAAGGCAGATGGAAGGTGATCTTTGAGGTCATTGGCTGCCTGCACACCTCAGTATGTGACATTGTAAGTGAAGGAAGCCCTTTTTCACAATACTGGAGAAAAAGCATGACCTTAGCCACCCCCAGCCAGGGAAGCCCGGACAGTTTAGCCAGGAGACATTCAGCCACCCCCAGCCAGGGAAGCCCGGACAGTTTAGCCAGGAGACATTCAGCCACCCCCAGCCAGGGAAGCCCGGACAGTTTAGCCAGGAGACATTCAAAGTCAATTGAAAGGGTTCCTGGTTCCAGAGAACGTGCTGAAACCCCAAAGGCTGAGCATCTATCTTATCCTACCTGGAAAGCTGATAGAATTTCTGGAAGTAGGGCAGCTTTTTTGCAACTGTGAGGCTGAAGTTCCTGGATCCAGGCCAGCAAAACAGATAAGCAAAGTAGGCCTTTGATGGCTTCAACTCTGACAGGGCACCGGAGCCTTGATCAGGTATAGCTGCCTGTAGTGTAACTTAGAAAAAGCTCTTTCTGTCTATGCCACTGTTTGTAACCAAATGTGTTCTTCATGGATCAGATGCCCAACACGATGTTTCACTTCCAAGTCCCCTTCTCCGTGTTATTTCCCTTCACTTAGCAGGCTAGACTCTGCTGCTCATCAGGGTGAGGGGTTCCTCCAGACGGACGTAAAGGACTGCTCTGTGCTCATTGCTCATACATATGCTGTTCCTTCTGCTGGGAACACCGTTTCCCCTCCATGTATTTGCATGTGGCAGCTTCAAGTGCCATGCTGAGGAATGGCCCAATGGGCAAGGTCACTTGCTCAGGGACCTGAGTTTGAATCCCCAGCAAAGCCAGACAAGGTTTGTGACCCCAGTGATGGAGGTTGGGCAGAAACGAGGATCTCAGAGTTAGCTGACTGCCAGGTTCAGTGAGACACTTTGGCTTCAGAGAATAAGACGGCATATTGTGGAGCGGGTCACTAGACCTCCATGACCCCTGCATAAAGGGCGTGTACATCCAAACACATGCTCTCTAATAATACAGCACACATACAGACACACACGTGCACAGATACAGATTTAATAAAGGCCAACATCACAGGTGATGTCATCCTCTTCCACCTGGGGTGGTCTGTATGTCATCAACATAGTGGGATTTTCTAAAGGAACAGTCTTTCTTGCTGTTTGATGGAATCCCCAGAGAGAAGGGCCCAAGAAGACCCTATTATGTTTCTCTCAGTATCCAGACTTGCCCAGGCCTCCATTCGGCCTGAGATGGGTGGAGGGAGGCAGAGACTATTGCAAATGATGTATCAAGTGTGGGCAAGAGCACACACACACTACACACACTCACAAACCACATACACACAAAACACGCACACACACATACCACACACACACATACCACACCACATACACACACACTACACATACACACGCACACCACACACACTACACACAAACACACATCTGCTGCCATGTGCAGGCGTGAGCTACAGCACCAATGACAGAGCCACCGTCTGATCTTCATGTGCACTAGCTTGGGCATTGGTACATGTTCATTACACAGATTAAAAGTGCCTACGGCATCCCGAGGTTCCTTTCGGGCCCCTGGGAAGCAGTGGGAAAGCATCCCTTTCCTCTCTGAGCTACACTGTGGTCTAAAGGATGGGCTTCAAGGGCCAGCGAGATGGCTCTGTGAGGAAAGATGCCACTAAGCCTGATGCCCTGAGTTCAAACCCCAGGACCCACGTGGTAAGGAAGGAGCACTGTCTCCTACAAGCTGTCACTTAGCTCCACACATGTACCAGAGTATGCATGCAAGCACACACATGCAGTAAATAACATAACTAAATCACATATAGATATGTGTGTGTGTATATATATGATTTATCTCCCCCAAAGGGTGAACTTCAGCAAGCTAATGGCCTTGTCCTCTCAGGGAAAGGAAAGAATATTGAATAAAATGAACAAGTCAGAGAAATCTCCATTGTTCATCATGGCCTTTGAAAAGGACCAGCTTCATCTTGTTGGTTTGGGTGCGGGGTGGTGACCCTGCACTGTGGATTCACTGGCCTTGTCTTTAGCGGTGAAACCTAAAGATGTTATTATGTAAAAGACAATTAAAATAAATTAAATGCAAATAATGATTCATTGTAATGTTAATTTTGAGCCCTGGATCAATCTGAGGCTGTGGAAATGCCAAAGTTGTTAAGGCTGTGGTTGCCATGGTGACTATGCTGCATGGAGAGGGGCCCTGTGCAGAGTCCTTCTGGGGGATTACTGTCTGCTGACCTCTGCTAGGGCAAGGTAGGGCTCTGTGGTTTGGCCTGGGGTCAGGAGACGTAGTGAGCATGATCTCAAGATTCAATTAATCTACAGCAGTTGGTTTCCTTGGGAGAGAAAGTCACATCCTTCCTGCCTCAGTTTCCTTGCTTTAGAAATAGCTACCCCACAGTTTGAGCACCAGTAACCATTTAATGGGTATTTAAAAATCACTGTGTTTATTGGTTTTGAATGTACCCCCTAGAGTTCTCAGCTCAGATGAGGGCAGGTAAAGATCCTGTCTTCCAGTATCCATGTAAAAAAGCTGGACATGGCGGCCTATGTTTATAACTTCAGCCCTGGGGAGGCTGAGTCAAGTAGACCAGCCAGCCAGCTTAGCCGCTTGCTGACTTCCAGGCCAGCAAAACACCCAAAACACCCTGTCTCTCTCTCTCTCACACACAAAGTAGACGGTGCCAGAGGAATGACTCCTGGGGTTGACCTCTGACCCACATGCACAGACATGTGCCCCTGCATACTTGTGAATACACACATGTACACACCACAAAAATACTGAGGTTCAGAAGGTGACTTGTCTGTATTTCCTGGGCTTCATGGCAGCAGTGCCAGAGTTGGTGTGGGATCCCAGGCTTTGGAAGGCAGCTCTGCCTGCTGCTGTACCCATCATTATACCACTAATCCACACAGTCCCTATTCTTCCTGTCCCAAGGGGCTTTTCCCAACACCCACTTCTGCAGTGGGCTGTTCGGAGTGAGTCTGTGGAATTGTCTATTGCCACATAGACTGGTTTTGCATGGAACAGTGAGGGACCCAGCACTATCTTTGTGTGTTTGAGGGAGTGGGTTTGCCGTGGCCTGTGACTTTCAGATATGAAGCACACAGCAGCAAGCATATATTAAACACCTGCCTGGGGTGCTCCTGGCTCCCAGCCTTTATCAGAGTCCTGTTTTGTTTTGTTTTTTTCTGGCTCAACTGGGGCTAATTCGTACCACTGCTAGCCGGATTTGGGTCCACTACACTGATTGTGTGAAACTGGCCTGGCCTTTCCCCACACTCTGTGAGGGCAGCTGGGAAATGAAGCAGCTGTTGGGGACTTATGTGGGAAGTAGACGGTCATATTGACACCTGAACAGTCTCTGAACCATGGCCTGTGGTGCAGCTGTCTTCCAGGGCCCTGATACTATAGGATGGTGGTCACCAGAGTCCTGTGATGTGTCCCCCATACACAACAGAATCCATTTCAGTGCCCACATGGACAGAATAAACTGGGAGGCTGCAGGTTCCACACAAGCTTTGCTTCCAGTCTGGCTGTTAAAGTTAGTTAACAAAGCTGTATTTCTTTTGAGTTTCTTCTCTATATCCATGTGTGTAGTGGTAGTGGTGGGGATGTTCTTCCTCCCCAAAGGCAATTGCCAAGAGCCTATGAACAGATGTGCCCCGCTTACCTGGTGGAAGGTGGGAGCTGGCTTTGGTGTGTGTTGAAGGAGAGTGGCATGCCACCACTTGGGTTGTGACAGGAGATGACCGAACTCTGTGGTGGGTCCTGCTTTGAAAAATCCTGATGACCTGTCTTTGAAGGTGGAGTTAGTGGCGAGGCTGAGAATTAGCTGCCTGGGTGTTTATGCTGGTTTGCCTTCATCCATATTGGTGCCCTTATCTTACCCCTCACCTGTGAAGAGAGGTATACTGGCTGGTTTTATGTCAGCTTGAGAGGAGGCAATATCAATTGAGAAAATGTGTTCATAAGATCAGGCCATAGGCAAGCCTGGAAGGCATTTTTTAAAATAGTACGGTGGGCGGGGTCATCCCTGGGCTGGATGTCCCGGGTTCCTTAAGAAGGCAGGCTGAGCAAGCCACGGGGAGCAAGCCGGTAAGCCACGCCCCTCCATGGCCTCTGCATCATCTCCTGCCTCCGGGTACCTTCTCTGACTTCCCTTGATGAACAGTGAGGTGGACACATGAACTGAATGAACTCTTTTCCTCCCCAAGTTTCTTTGGCCATGGTGTTTCATCACAGCAATTGTCACTTGGACTAGGACAGTAGGTGAGGCCATCCCGGGCAGCGCTCCAGGTTAGGTAGGGTAACAAAGCCTAGTTGAAGCCGGTCTCCTGTCCCCTGCTGAGTGCTAGCACAGAAGGAGGTTTCTCTCAGCCTCTCTCTTATTTATTTTTCTCTCTCTACAGTCTTAGGAAACAGTTCTGTGATTTCTCTCTTTGGGCAGAATTTAGACCGTGTGCCTCCCCCCAACCCTGTGCATTAGAATTGGCCAGTACTTGTTAACAGATGCCTGAGGCTCTCAGCTTGGGCAGCTGGCCATCAAAGCCTCTCCTCCATGTCCATCCTGTATCTCAAGGAGTTGGACAGCCTCCATTCACCAGATCTACACCCTTCCCATCCAGCTCCCAGCTTTTTGTCTCACTCAATTCATGCCCTTCTTCACAGAGAGAGTACCTCCACCTAGGTGGGTCCCTCCATGAACCTGTGGCCCCTTCACTGTAGTGGGTAGAAGAATAAGTACCTCTTTGCAGCACAAACCCATTCTGTGGCCTCCCAGTGACCTCACACTCTGTCCAATGTACAGCGCACTTGGAATCCAGCCTCACCTGTCATTCCTGTGACGTGTAGCCATAGCTGAGCTGGAGGAATGCTTTGCATTGTTCAGCTAGAGCTAAATGATTCCAAATGTGCATTCCACAGCACTTAGTCCTGCTGGGGCAGAATTGGCAGCACTGTTCCTAAGGTCACTCGCTTTCTGAGTGACCTGTGGGAAAGCCAGGTACTTCTCTCCTTTCCTGTAGAGTGGAGACTGTTTCTTCTTTGCTTCCTGAGTTCCCAGTCAAAATACATCATTGAGCCTCAGTTTCCCCACGTGAGAGTCATATGACTTGCTTAGACTATTGTGGGAATTCTTTGTGCTTTTTATCATGCTCATATGAGTTCCTTATTTCAGTAACAGTGGAAAGGATTTTTTTATATTTTTATTTTTAAGCCCAGGACAGAAGCCAGTGTGTCAGAATCATCTGTGGGTGTTGGTAGCCTTACCTTCAGTAGGACTTGAAGTTGGTCAAGAGCCCTGGCTTATTCCTGTTGAGAATGAAGTTATTTAGAGCCAAACTGTGGGGGGGGGGGGCGCTTAATTCTCTGGGAAGCATTTGCTGCAGACGGTGCTAACGTTAATGACTTACTATATATGTCTTCACAAGTGGGTGATTTATGGCTAACGCCAGACCCATAATTTTCATTTCCCGAAGCTTCATTTATAATGGCCCGTTAGATTTAGAAAATGCGAAAGACTTGAGCTGAGGTCATTTCTGTCCATAATGGGGTTTTGCTATGGGAGGAACTTGTCCTGTGGCACACTGAGGTAGCCACAGGAGACATCACTATCTCTTCAGGAATGGTCCACAGTGAGCAGGCGATGGCCAGAGCCATATTTAATAGAAAAGGACATGGAGGCCCAGGGAGGTTAAATCTTGTGTCCAGGTAAACAGCTCCCAGGTGACAGTGTGATGCCTGTGACCCCTAGTCTGGATCAGTGCTTTATGCAGGGCTGCTGTGACATTTGTTTTCCAGTATGAAGGCTTGTTTCATAAGCGTCATTTCTGTGTGTTGCTGGAAGAGAGTGGCATGGGAGCTGGTGGCTAGATCAGTAGATCTATAATGGATCAACAAATTCCCCAGTGTGGGTAAATGTGGTGTAGTCCCTTGAGGGTCTGAGTGAACACACTAACAAAAATGTACTGGTTATTTTTCTTACTGATATGACAAAATTATTTACAAAAGGATTTACTTGGGCTCGAAGTTTGGGGTACAAGCCATCATGGTTGGGGAATTCAGGAACTTAAATCAGCTGGGCACTTTGCATCCAATCAGGAAGTAAAAAAAGTGGCAGGGTTGGAGTTGAGTGGGGGCTGGTGCTCAGCTGGCTTTCTACTTTTCCTTCTGACCTGCATTCCAGCCAGTGGGATGACATTGCCTACATTCAGCATGGGTCTTTCCATCTCAGTGTAGACTCTCTGGAAACACCCTCATGGGTACACCCTGAGTATACAACCGGTCTCCATGGTGATTAAGTCTGATTAAGTTAGCTATGAAGATTAATCATTACTCAGGAGGGAGAGTGGACATCACCAATCCTCTTTGGACACCAGGATCCTGGTTCTCGAGCTTTTGAACTTGAATAGAATCCCCACCAACTGGTTCCTCTGAACTCTACAGCTTGCAGGCAGCAACTTTGGTTCCTCTCAGTCTCCATAGCCATGAGGACCGGTCCCTGATCATCATGCTATAGGTCTCTGTATCTTACAGGCTCTGAATCCTTGGAGAATTCTAGCCCTCATAGCAGGATTTGGGCCACTTTCCTACCTGAATATTCTCCATTCAGGATGTTTGGTCATGAGACAGAGAAATGTTGTTGGGGACCTAATTATGAAAATTAAGTGGCTTCCTGTATTACTGGGGCTTGGGACTTTGACCTGTGGAGTTTGGGAGCGGAGTTTGGTGATAGTTTGCCTTAATAAGCAGCAGCCAACATTAAGCCTGGATACCAGTCTTGGTCTCTCTAGGAATTAGCTCCCTACCCACCCCGTTGCCTGCTAAGACAGTTTTCTCGAAGCACAGGATCTGCCTGTCTCTGTGTGTGACAATGCAGAGTCCCCAGACCATGCCTGGGTTTGCCAGCCGGTAGTTGCTGGTGGCTGAGCAGTCTGTACTCTGTGTGGATCCTCAGCCCACCACCTTCAACAGCTCCTGGAAACCTCCCTCTTCCCTGCATTGCTGTCACAGCTTAGTTTATTCTCAGGACAAAGGCTGTCCCTTCTCCCTCCCTTGGCCTCCAGCACTGTTCTCTAGCCCTATCTAGGCATACAGTCCTCCAAACACTCTTTGGAGACTTGCCTGCAGACCGCAAAGTGCACTCCCCCCTCTGGGGCTGGCTGGCATCCCTGTGCTACACTTGGGCTCCTGGCCACTTTCCCAGGAGTCCCCGGCTGCCTGCTGTTAGCCGAACACACAGCCTCCCTGCCTGTGGAGCTGTGCATCTGCCCTCTGATCTTGGAGACTTTTTTTTCCCCTTCTACCCTATGACTCACCTCTTCCTACAGAAGAAGGGGCACCTTCTCCAAGCACAGGGCTGAATTCCTTCTCTAGTGTTCCTGTCTTTCCAAACCTGGAGACCCTGAGAAGTCCTAGGTGGTAGAAGAGATCAGTGGGGGTCTTGGAGGTGGGAGATGACTCTTAGGATAGAGGACAGGGACTTTCCCTTGGAAGCAGGAGCATCCAGGCTCTGGGATAACTCAAATAGAAGCAAGTCCCTTTCCGTGTGTGTATCAGTCCGGGTGCTCTGCCTATGTTCCAGGTAGTCCATTTGCCTCTGCTAGGGCTCCAGCATGCTCTTCAGCTCCCCCCCTCCTTCTGAGGAATTCTTTCTGGTCTTTTATGAACCTGGAAATGTAGCCATGGGCTGGGTTATCACATTGACTCTCAGCCCCCAGCTGAGCTGGCTGCCTGGGCTTTGGCAGAGCTAAGTAGGGAGCCCCAGCATCCAGTTCCCCACCACCGCCATGCCATTTCACACCTTTGGATTTACTTTGCCCACCTCTGCATCCCTGGACTGCCAGCTCCTGAGGCTCTGCTTTTACTCAGGCTTGTGAGGGGCTTATAGAAGGCACCGCTGTCTTTCCAACTGCTCTGAAGAGGGGCTGCTGAGTCTGCAGAGGACCAGAGCATTTAATGAGCTCAATGGCTCTGTCCCTCCTGCAAGCCCAAGTATGCGTTGTATTCATGTTCTGGCAAGGTTTAACTAGGCAATCCTTAGCCCAAACTGGGAGTGTAACTCAGCTGGTAGAAAGCTTGCCTAGCATGCCTGGAGCCCTGTATTTAATCCTTAGTTCTGTATAAAGCCGGCTGTGGTGGGGCATGTCTGTGGTCATGTCTTAGCACTGATAGGCAGAGGCAGGATGATAAAGATCAAGGTTATCCCTGGTTTCATAGAGACTTCAGGGAAAAAACCTATAGCTATATGAACTCCTTTCTCTTTAAAAACAAATAAACCCTCAGTTTAAGTTTGTAGAGCACTAAGCAGGACAACCTCTAGACCCTTCTCTCTCTTACCACGTTACTGAAACCGCACTTACCACATCACACCTTCAGATGTTCTTAAGAGGTCATAGGTCAGGCTGGGTAGCCTTAGGTCTGTGAAAACCCTGAGAGACATCTGAGATAGGTCAACAAGCAAAGCACTTGGTATGTGGGAAGGGCCCGTGACAGGGAGATCAGCATCTGTCGCTTGCATCACCTCCCCACTTGCCCCAGGCAGAAGATACTCGGTAGAGGGGCAGGCAAGAGCCACACTCCTGCTACGGGTCACTGACCAAGCCTTGGGCTGCCACTGTCACTGACCCCACCTTGTGAAAAAGGGTCACCCTAAGAGGGGATAAACATGGCTTTGGAGTAGTGACATATGGGTCCACTCTCAGGCTACATGAAGGTGGTAGCAGGATGCTGCCGTGTTCCCTGGTCATGAGGAAGGATACCAGTTAAGAAGCCTATGAAGTTTCCATCCCACTGACAAGACCTGAGATAAACTGAGCCTAATGCCAAAGGAGCAGTTTCCCCAACAGTTTCAGTCTAGGAAGGCTGGATTCAGAAGCAGTTTTATAAGGGACGTTTACTTCATCATTACACTTGTTAGTACAAGGGAATGTGTCCTTACCCTAAGGACAGGCACAGGGCCCCTCGACCACATGTGCCAAAACAGTACTGACATTGTGCGGACTCAATGTTGGGCCTGCTTATCAACCCCTCTGCTCTTCCTGCCTCTGTAGATGATGATGACAGTGGTCCCTAGAGAGGAAGTGACTCTGCCAAGGTCACACTGAGTTAGGGCAGAGCAGAGACCTCCAACATCTGCCCGCTCTCCTTACCCAGCCTTCCTTTCCCCCCTGGAATGGACTGTTTGCTTGTGGTTAAATGTCACCCGTGTCCCTAACCTTGTGTCTACTCGAGAAACATCTTATGTTCTTGGAGGCCTCACTCTACTCCAGCTGCTTCCCCATGCCTAGTCCTTAGTGTTCCTCAGAAAGACTATATTGAACTCTCCACCCCATCTTCACTAAGCTTCTATCAAAAGGGGGTGTGGGCTAAGGATGAGGCTTCACCTTCAACTCCTAAGCCAGGCTTTTGTCTAAAAATGTTCCGCTACTTAACACTTCAAGAAAGACATTATCCAGACTACTTCTGTAGGTAGATCATCTCCACTGGACCAGAGTGTAACTTCTAATACAAGGAAGAATATGGGCTAGGGTGTGGTGAGGGAAAGAGAGAGAGATAGAGAGATAAAAGATGATAGACGATAGACAGATAGACACACAGATAGATGATGGACAGACAGTAGACAGATGGACAGAGAGGTGATTGCTCCTGGGAAATGACTGAGGGTAGAGGATTCGAACCCAGAATTGGGAGTGAGGGATGAGGAACTTGTTTGAATGTCATCAGCTAGAAAGAGTAGGGATGAGTTATTCAGCCAGTTTGGCAGGTTTCTTGCTAGTCCTGCCTCAGGCCAGAGTTGGTGGGGGTGATACAGGTTGTAGTCAAACCAATGAGGGCTCAAAGAAGCCTGGTGTGGCCTTGGAGAAGGGCATCTCAGCCAGGGATGTGAGGGAGATTGCAGGGTCACAGACTATGGGGTTCCTGGGATAGTGTTTGTGCTGGGCCATGCTGGAACCCTACTGCCAGAGACCCTCTCTGCTCTTGGCTGAGTCCCCTGAGCATTGTGAGTGTTAGAGAAAATTTTCTCATCTAAAAATTGATTGGTTCCTGTGTGATGAAACTCAGCACTCCGGAAGGTTGGACTGTAAATCAGGTGACAAAAGTAATTGTAGGGATTTCCTACCTGAGCTCGGGGACGGAGTTTAATGTCTTTCTGACCCTTGTTCCTGTTGGCCTAAATTGCAGGTCAAGGGAGCTGGGGCTGGAGGATGGCTTTTCACACCTGCCCACACATCTAGGTCAGGGACTTCCGGTTCATCACCTGGCCACACACTGAGTGGGAGCTTCCTGTGTTCATCGTCATGACTGCTCAGGCTCAGGGGCTTGCCTCTCCACAGCTGTCCTGTTTGAGCTGGGATTCCTTAGCACTCACTTTCAAAGTCCGTGTGTTCTGGAGGTCATTTTTATTTTATTTTATTGACACAGTATCTTACTGTGTAGCTTCGCCTGACCTGAAAATTGCTAGATCATGCTAGTCTTGAACTCACAGAGATCTGTTGGCCTCTTCCCTAGTTCTGGGATGAAAAGTTATTGACCGCTATGCTCAGCCTTGGCTTTGATTTTTGAAGAAAAATCGAATTCAGTTTTCATAAACAAATTTTGGTAAGACTAGAAAATGCAGAAAAGCAAATAATAATAATACTTTCTCCACAGCCAATGAGTTGGCTAAGCAGGTATAGGTACTTTTGTATGAGCCCTGATGACCTGAGTTCAGTCCCTGGGATACACATGGTAGAAAGAACTAACTCCTATACATTGTCCTGTGACTTCACACATGTGTTTTGTTATGCACCCACACATACATATGTACCCGTGCACACACCACATACAAATACAATTTTGACCAGTTCTCACAAGTTACCCTATACAACTCTGGTTAGCATGCTGCGGTGTCTCTCCGTTTATTTCTGTCTTTTCAAGAGTTCTACTGTCTGGAAGCAAACCACACAGTGGCCTCTGATCACTCCCGACTGTGAAGAAGTAAAACAGTTTCGTTCTTATTCAGCCTCCATGGACACCTGAACATACGTATAAACAACTGTGTGTGCTTCAGCCAAAGCCAGAGCCGCCTTCTGCGTTATTGTGGTTGGTGTCCTGTGGAGACCAGTACAGATCACAGAGCACACTCTCACCATCCACGTCCCCAGCAAGCCCTGGGTCCAGGAGGAGCAAGAGTCACACCCAAATGGACTTTTGTTTTCTCTCCACACAGGTACAGAACCTTAGATGAAACATAGTGTCACCTGTATAGAACCTTAGGTGAAACATAGTGTCTCTTGTGCAGAACCTCAGCGGTCAGTGCCTTAGAGATGCTTTAGTGCCTCACTTCCTGTTTGTTGCCTGGACAGAGCATTCAGTGGTGTTTCGATGTCTTGTATGTCTTGTCCGTGTGGGCCCTGTGCTCCAGGGTTCCAGGCTGCAGGGTGGCAGTACACAAGGCTTCACAAGCACCCTTTCCCCTTCTCCCCTTGTCATGTGCAGTTGGGTTGTTTCGCTGCTGTAATGAGCATCTGATTCTCATGGATGCAGGAGGCTGCTTACCTCTGCAACCCTGTGTCTACGTGCTTGTTTGCACTTCATCTTGGTGTGGCCTGTCCCTAATGGGTTGAGTCTAGAAAATAAAATACAGCGGGTAATATGGCATCACTGGCTCTAGGGCCTAAGGCTGGGGCCACTATTCTTGGGCTTTCTTTTTTTTTTTTTTTTTTTTTTTTTTTTAAACACTGGGGTGGAGCCCAGGACTTGTGCATGTTAGGCAAGGTCTCTCTGTTGAGCTATGCCCCCAGCTCCTCTCAGTCTCTCTGGAGGTAGCCAAATGTTATGTGGAAGACAACTCATAAAGAGGGCCTGCTTGACTCATAGGACTAACCCTGCTAGGAAGCTTGGAAGTACATCTCCACCAATCAGAGGACGACCCTGCTGGCTGGCATTAAAGCAAGGCTCCGACCCTGCCCCCTCCCTACACCTGGTCTAAAAAGGCTATGATTCTAGGGCCTCCTGAAAAGGTCCAAGTGCAGGCAGGTCTCTAGGAGGACCCCGCTGTGTCCCCACAGCACCTTAGGGGCTGCCCTCTGAGGACCATTGGCTTGCAGCTGAAGGGCTTAATCGGTATTAAGGTATTGCTGACCATCCTTGGGCTTGGGGAACAGATTTACTATTTTTAGCTGGAAGTGTGATAAATCCCGCTAGTCTACACAGTGGAAGAGAGGGTTGTTTATTGTGAAGAGTGGCTTTAGAAAAATATCATGGCTGTTCTACAGGACTTTACCATGTCACCCTATTTATACGACATGTCCCAAGTAGACAAAGGTGGACAGTTGGAATTTCTGTCCAAATGCTGGAACACTCACTATTCAGAACTTGTACCTGACTAGTTAATTCATGTTCCCTCCTGGGACCCTGTGGAACTTCAAGTCTCTGATTTTGGGGTCAGAAGAGAAACTGAGGCAAGAATAATATAGCCTAGGCTTTCCTATGTGGGCTCATGTTAGTGAGTCTCATCTCTAATGTACCATTCTCTGCTTGCCTTACATAACTACTGTGATGAACTCTAGGGACAGCATAGCCACACAGCATAAGCTCTAAATGTTTTATATGTCACACCTATGATGTCTAGAACTCAGAACAGACAATAAAAAGTGACAGTGGTCATTTGCACCTTTGTACCTTGCTAGTAGACGTGAGAGACAGTGAAGCCACACTGAGAAGCATGTCGGCGGCTTCTCAAGCAATTGCACACAGAATTGAGAGATGACTCCATGATCCCATTTCCAGGCATATATCCCACATGTGCACACAAAAACAAGATGTTCATAGCAGCCTTATTCCTTATACCCCTCAGAGTAGAAGCAGCTCAAACGCTCATCAGCTGTTAAATGGAAAAACACAAAATGCGGTAGATGCAAACAGTAGAATATTACACAGCCATAAAAAAGAGACACTGATATATACTTCCACGTGAAGGAACCTTGAAGATATTATACTCAAGAGAAACATAGTATTGCTTGTACAGAACCTTCAGTGAAATGCAGTATCTGTGTCTTAGATGGACTTATATGTCTCTATTCCTGTCAGTGTGTGGAAGAAGCCAGACACAGAAGATGGGATATTGTCTCACTTAAATGAAATTTCTAAAATAGGCAAATTTAAAGAAACCAAAAATAGACTGTATTTTTGGTGTGGAGAAGAGGGGACCAGAAATGACTGCTGCTCTTCTTTTCAACGTGATAAACAGTGTTCCTAGAATGAGATAGCTGGGATAGCACGCCACTCTGTGAGTCAGCTGAAAACTGCTGAGTTGGATAGCAGGACTGGGTAGAAAACAAAGTACTGATGTAGGAGCACAAGGCCTGGGATTCAGATCCCCACATAGAATCTGGGCAGATGCAGTCCTCACCACCAATCCCAGAACTCAATGCAGACACAGGAAAGCACTCCCTGGGACAAGTCAGGCAGCTGGACCCATTGAATGGCTGAGCTCTTGTACTCTGAAGTTTCTGGCCCAGCCTAGCCCTGAGGTCTGGACCCCCAGTCCCAAATAATCACACATGTCTTAAATTAATTACAAGAAGATTGGTCTGCGGTTCAGGCTTATTACTTATACTTTAAGTTAACTCATATTTCTATTTATGTTTAGCCACATGACTTGGTAATGTTTTGCTCAGTGTAGCACTTTCATGCTGCATCTCACTGGCATCTGCTGCTCGTCTCTCTCACTTCCCACAATTCTCCTAGTCTGGTTGCTCTGCCTCTACTTCCTGTCTAGCTAATTGACCAATTAGTGTTTTATTAAATCAATATTTACAGTGACAAATATTAACAGTATACAAGAGCATTTCCCCTTTTTCTTTTTAAAACAAGAACCCCAAATCTAGTCTACTTTATATATATTTTTTCCTTGACTATTATCCATAACAGTTTATAAATAATACTCTAGACAAAGACAAACGTCCATAATCCATTTTTTGGGAACATGGACATAGTTCTCTAGATTATTTCCTGCTGATTGGGGGCACTGATACTCTTATGGGGATCTAGAGAAAATTCAGAATTATGGTCAAGTCCTATCTGGAACATTTTGTGAAGCTGGTTCATCTCAGCCAGTCTCCTTAGAGCTGTTCTGGATCCAGAGCTCCAAGGAAACTACAGCAGAGGTGCTCTGAAATGCTGGATTATCTGGGTCATCCATTCCCATTGGAGATTTCTCATGGGGTCTTTCTTGATCAAACCTTAATATATATTTAGCCAGAAATGAATCTACAACCTCTTATTTACTGTGGAAATAGGAGCAAAACAAAACAAAACAAAACAAAAAAACCTCTTCTCCAAAGTAACATATCTTTTGACTTCAGTTTTGAAGTCAAGGCATTTACAAAATACATAAGTTGCACTTATAATCAAATGTCTCTTAGCAGCTCTTGTTCCTTCCTCAGCAAACAATTCAAAGACAACATAACATGCAGTATCCAGACTCTCCGTGTATTTTCCATCTTTACATGGTACATACACCACACACACACCACACATACACATGCACACACCACACAACACACACATACACACACCACACACACACACCACACACACATACACACACCACACACACACATGCACACACCACACACACACACATACACACACATGTACACACCACACACACCACACATACACACACACACCACACACATCTATGTATGTATGCACATATTTACTTTATTTCTTTTTAAAGGACTTTGTCTATCCCTTTCCTTTCTTCCCCTCTCCCAAGCCTATGTATATATTTAAACACACCGTACACCAGTTAGAGGTTTTTGTTTGTTTGAGTCGGTCTTTACTGTTGATCTTTCTGACCACACTGTTAATCTAAGGCTTGGCTAGGATTAAAGGCTTGGCTGTGGCAGTTCGGCAGAGTTACTGGCAAGAACCACATTTACCACCCCAACTCTGGGGAATTCTAGGGTCCACACTGTCACTAAGTAGAGCACAGCCACCACTGCTCATAAACACCATTTAAGTGTTTGGCAGCAGGGCCTCTTAAAAGAGCCTGGAAGTTTTTGCCTCTAAGGCTGAGTCAGGAAGCATCTCTTAAAGGAGCTTCACCTCTGCTTGCTCAAAAAGCTCAAACACCCCCCACACACACATGAATAAGGTGGAGACCAAGGACACTGATGTTGTCTTTGGGACACACACACATACACATGGGAAGAAGGGGAGGCAGGGGTGCAAGAGCAGGCCATATTGGCAGTACCACTACCGTGCAAAAATGAGCAGACAGTATTTTGACAGACTGTGGAGAGTCACGTGAAGGAATGGGGGAATGTTATCCTAGCCCTTAAAAGGGATGCATCAGTCAAGTATGGCTGTTAGGGTTATAAATTAACTTGCCCAAGCTCTTTCCCACCTGTGAAGTTGGATTGCCCCCACATTGTAGGGCCGAAGACTTTATGGTGTGTTTCCTTGCACTGGTAGATGTCACAGAGTGGTGACCCTGATCATTATTGCTCTGTGCCCAGCACTGGGTTGAGTACCGGGTGTGCATGAGGAAGGTGAAGCAGTGTGTAGACCTCACCTGTGCCCAGGTCAATATGCAGGACCCTTTGACACAGCTTGGAATGTGGTCACAGAGCTTGCCTCACTCGGAGCAGCTCAGGCAGTCACTGCTATCTCTCCTTGATAAAGGAGCCAGGGACAGCTGGAGTACAGTGACCGTGGCCTTGGGGTAGGACTGATGTTCGGCCACTGGTCCCGTGACACAGAATGAGAGGAAGAGACTGAATATCTCCTGCATGCCTGCTCTTAGCCTTTGAGGATGTTGGAGTTCATATTAATTGTCCAGGCAACTCTAGGATATGCTGGTGTCAACAACTCTAGGAAGCAGCCACTGGTGGAGCGATGGAATTTCAGTGAAGTTCTTTAGAAGGACTGCATGGGACAGTGTATGAGGGAGGGCACAGAGTTGAGATGCGTTGTGACCTGGGTACAGGGCACTGGGTGCTAAGACCCATCATCATGCCTCCTACAGGTGTCCGTTTTAAAACTTGAAATCTTTACAGAGGAATATTTATTTATTTATTTTTATATTGATTGATTGATTGGTTGAGACAGAATCTCACGATGTAGACCTGGCTGGCCTAAAACTCACTTTGTAGAGCCAGCTGGCCTCAGGCTCCCAGAGATCTGCTTCTGCTTCCCTAGTGCTGGGATATTAAATGTGTGTGCCACCACACCTGGTCAGAGCAAAGCATCAGCCACACAATGAGACTGGTGCTTATCTCTGTGTTTTAAGATAAGTCATGGCTCTCAACCTTTCTAATACTGCAAGAGTTTAATACAGTCCCTCATGGTGTGGTGACTCTCAACCATAAGAGTATTTTCATTGCTACTGAATACCTGTAATTTTGCTACGTTATGAATTGTAACATAGGTATCTGTTGTGCAGGATATTTGAAATGTGACCCCTGCTAAAGGGTGGGCCGACCTCCAGGTTGAGAATGGCTGGCCTAGGGGAAGCCAGGTCTCACACAGCAGGGATTCGGTCTGTGCTTGCTCACTCTGCACAGTGGTGCTTAGCAACAGACCCAGTGGAGCGGTCCCTGGGGTTCACAAACCTGCTGAAGTGAATGATCATCCTTCCTGCTGTTTGTGCTTAGGAGGTCCTGAGCCTCCTGCCAGGTTTTAAGATGGGGACACTGTCCTCTGTCCCATAGTGGGAGGTGCTCTTGGTTAGCCCAGATTAAGACACTTGAATGGTCTTTATTTCTCTCGAGTGTGTGTGTGTGTGTGTTAGGGTAATTATTGCTGGGATGAAACACCATGATAAAAACCAACTTGTGGATGAGAGGATTTAGCTTATATATCCCAAATCTTAGCTCATTGAGGGAAGCCAGTACTTGGACTCGAACCAGGCAAGAATCTGGAGACAGGAGCTGATGCAGAGGCCATGGAGGAGTGTTACTTACTGGCTTGCTCCCCATGGCTTGCTCAGCCTGCTTTCTTATAGAACCCAGGACAACCAGCCCAGAGATGACGCTGTTCACAAAAGGCTGGATCCTTTCCACACAACCACCAAGAAAATACCCTACAGGCTTGTCTAAAGTTAGATCCGATGGAGCGTTTTCTCAGTTGAGGGTCCCTCCTCAGATGGCTCTAGCTTTCGTCAAATTGACATAAAACTAGCCAGCGTGTGTGTGTGTGTGTGTGTGTGTGTGTGTGTGTGTGTGTGTGTGTGTTCCCTAAGTTACATGCAGTATTTCCTTATCACTGTCCACTTTACATCACTAATTTTGGGGGTGAAATGGGGAGTGGTTGTCTTCTTGTCTCCCCTCCAAGCTTCTTCCAGAAGTCAGTCATGGAACTGTGGATGTAGTTTAGCTCTTAACCAACTGAGGGTCATTGCAGAATTTCCTAGTGTCCCTGAGCCAGATGTCCTTACTTGAACAGGAGGGAACAAATGTTCTTGGGCTGATTGTCCTTAGTAGCTTGGGACTCCGGCCGTGGAAGATGAGGCGGGACATTATGAACTCTGTGCTAGAAGCTGTGGCATGGACTTAGGCATAGTGTTTCCAGAACTCACTAGGGGAATGTTCCAGTTTTTAATGGGCTTTGTATACCAGGTGATACAGAATGCTCTTTACTATAGTAGAGGGACTCAGAGGTCAACATGAGCAAGCGCCGGCATATTCCCTGGAGGCAGTGACCCGTGAGTATAGAGGAAGAAACATAGAAGGGACAGACCAGGTCTAACACAGGCCAGAGCTCTGCCTCCACACTCAGTCTTCCTGTGACGATGGCCTTTCGGATTCTGGCTTACCTCTCAGTGCTGAGCAGGGTCCTGCAGCTTGCTGACACATCAGGTCCTTGTCCCCATGTCCTGTGCAGTCCCTAACCGCTGAAAAATCAGAACTCTCCTGATCATACCACCCATGTCACACAAGCCTTGGACTCCTCTCCTTTGGGCTAAACCATCCCAACTTTTCCCTCCTTGTCCAAAATCTGATCTAGATTCTAGATTTGGCATTGATGTCTAATAGATTTGGAATAAACTACAGGGTATGGTCTAGCAAGCCACACTGTGCTTCATACACCAGGGACAGGTTTTCTAGGGGTCCTGCTTCAAACAGGCAGTCCTGGGCAGTATCTCTAACAACCCCCAGGTCTAGCTTTGTAATAGAAGAACCATAAGGTTCACTGGGGTCAGACTTGGCCATAATGGGGGTTGGGAGCTTTGAGAGGGCAGGTGATATCTTGAAGCAGAAGTTCTTCTTGACAGATGGGTCTTCCAAAAGCCTCCAGGATTGGAGTCGAAGGGTTCTTTATCATAAAGCATCCCTGCCAGTTGCAGTTGGAAGGGGTTGTGCAGGATTAGACCATTTATTGCTGAGAAACATTAAGAACTTGGCATTGAGTGAGTGAGTGCTAGGTGAGGTGGGACCTCATGTTGGAGCCTCTACTTGGTCTGGCCAGGTCTCCCCTGCTGTCAGTCAAGACTGGCCAGTCCCAGTTCCAGGACACACGCCAAACAAGACTTAGTCCTTGGCCTTCTTGTATAAGTGACAAAACCCCAGAACAGAGTCACCAGCATGGAGCATGGGGGAAAGTTCCCCAGGGAAGGATACTCCGGACCTCTCAGGACATCATAGCGTTGTTTCAGGAGAGGCTCAGCTGAGTGTGTTCTAGGCACAAGGAACACCGTGTGCTAGGTGCCTTGGCCTTGGGATTGGCTCAAGGCATGCCTTAAGTGCCTTTCTGTGAGTCCCATCAATTTCTACTTGGGTTTTGTTTTGTTTTTTCTGGGGGAGGGGAGGTACAGTTTGTTCCATCCACCATGTAAAAGTCTCTGTTATGAGGCTGGAATCCAAGGCTGTGGCCTGGGAGTGGCGTCTCCCTCTCTTTTCAAAGGTCTTCTCCACCCTCCTCTTAGAGACAGCCCATGCTGTGGAAGAGAAGCTTGAGAAGGGGTTGCCTTGCCTTTGAGGTGTGGCATGAGGCTCAGTGTAGGGCAAGAAGTGCCCTCCATGTAGCCAGGGGTGGAAGTTCTGCTTCCTACTCTTGGCTCCTCTGCACTCTGGAAGCCACTGAGACCACACTTCTGCATGGAACCAGCTGTTCTGAAGCTGCTGAGATCAGCCTGGGCTGGGCTGTCCCTGTATCAAAATGACTGCAGTAGTGGTTGCTAAACATCCCTGTGAACCTTTACTGGGGCCACAGACTTCCCTGTGACCCAAGTAGTTCAGGAAGCCACCCTGGGCTGTGTGGGCTGTTGAGTTTCACTACTGGCCCTCTTGGGGGTAAATCTCCACACACAGGCCTCTACAGCTGCCTTTCCCCTTTGCCTGCTAGGCAGGCAGAGCTCACCTCTGCTTCTACAGTTTAGAAGTCTTGCTCTCTTCAAAGTGGGCAGGCTGCTGAGGCAAGGGGCCCAAGTGTGTGCTTGGGCTGGGTTCTGCAACTTGAGAACACTTCAGACTGACTTCAACTAAAGTCAGTTTAATAACCGGCGTGCTGACTTCCTCAGGATGTGAACCCCAGTAGGCAGGAGGACTGCCTTTCTGCAGTGATCAGGACAAGTGTCATATTCAGTGAAAACAAGGACCAGTGTTGGACAGAAAGAAGGGAAAGCGGGGGAGGGAGGGATGGAGGGAGAGCAGGAGAGGGGGTTTTCTTTCCTCAAAGCAGATCTGGAGTTTGAGTGAAGATTTTAAGATTTGTCTTATTATTTTGATTCTGTGTCTGTGTGGATGTAGGGTGCTGGCAGAGGCCAGGGCTGTTAGAGCTCTCTAACACTGGAGTTACAGGCAGTTGTGAGCTGCCTGATGGGGATGCCAGGAACCAAACTGGGGCTGCAGTGTCTTAGTGACAGTTTCTGCTGCTGTGAAGAGACACCATGACTGTGACAACTCTTTTAAAGAAAACAACTAATTGGGACTAGCTTACAGTACAGAAATTTAGTCCATGAGTATTGTGGCCGGAAGTAAGGCAGCACACTGGCAGACATGGTGCTGGAGAGGGAGCGGAGAGTTCTACATCTGGATCTTAAGGCAACAGGAAGTGAACTGTCTCAGTGGGCGTGGCCTGAACATATATACGAACTAAAAGCCTTCCCCCATAGTGACACACTTAGCTCCCAACAAGACCACACCTCCTTTCTAATAGTGCCACTCCCCATGGAGGCCATTTTTTCATACCACCACGAGCAGTAGGTGCTTCTAACTGCTGAGCCATCTCTCAGCCCTATTTCATTTTTAAATTACGTATGTGTGTGTGTGTGTGGGGGGGGGTGGTATGTGCATTTGAGTGCAGTGTCCTTGGGCCCGAGAAGAATGTGAGATCCCTTGGAACTGGAGTTACAGGCAACTGTGAGCTGCCTGAGGTGGGTTCTGGGAACCTGAATTGAAGCCTCTGCAGGGGCAGCCAGTGTTTGCAACTGCTGAGCTGTCGCTGTAGCTTATCAAGGGGACAATTTTCAAAGAAGGGGAACGTTTGCTCCCTTGACATCTTATTTGTACCCCTTCCTACCTTTTGTGTCTTCCCTGCTAGTAACTTCCTTTCCCCCTAAAGCGCTCAACCAAGCTCCACACAGAGGCCCATCCTTCCCTCATCACTCAAGTTATTTGTCCCCCACTTTTTGGCTAAAAAGGCCCATCCTCCTGTGATGGCTTCTAGGGACAAGACAACCTGGTGGTGAGTAGAATGGTGCATGAAGAACTGGCAGAACCATTACCACCCTGGGGTGGAGAGTCGGCTTCCTAGCTTTTACTGTCTTTGACTACAGATGTGTGCATAGGTCTAATGCTGGGTCTGCAGGATCAGACTGGAGCTGTATCGAGCTAACGTTGTGGGAGAGATATGTGAACTCAGTTCTCACAAAGGGACTTTTAGATAGATATAGTGACATCTAAAATCCTCCTCCTCTCCCTGGAAGGATGGACTGGGAGAAAGGGGCAACAGTCCATCTGCAGGACTAAGCATGTGGTTGGCCGTGCTCTTGCTCAGGACACGGCTCCTGGGCAAGGCTCTCCCCATCAGCACCATGGTCCTCTTGGAGACATGCACTGCTCTGCTTATCGGGACACTGAGCTGGTTCTCCATAGAGAGGCTGTGTCTGCACGTAGCATCCTGCATATAACATCCTACATGGTACATCTTGCTTGGAAAATCCTACACGGAGCTCAGAGCCTATTGCCTTTTAACCAGTTGCTCTGTGGAAGACCAGGACTGAAGATTTCCTCTTGAAAACTAAAGCAAACACAGACCAGGCAGCAGAGCCACATGGATGATTGGGGGCCATTGTGACCCCTGTAGCTTTGGTCCCCTTGGTCGCCCAAGTTCCTGTTCCTGCACAGAGCACCAGAGGACATGGTCTTTGATGTTAGCCCTAGCACAGCCATCTTGGAACAAGCTGAGCTGCCGGTCATGGAGGGGTGGTGGTAGCTCTGAACCGAGACTAATTATGTAACAGTCTGGCTCTCAGGCCCCACCTGGTCAGACCATTTGAAAGTAAGGGAACCCAAAGTGCTACCAGATGCCTTGGGATTAGCACAGGGCCTAATTATTCAGTGATAAAGGGCACACATCTGCTCAGCAGAGCAAAAGCAAGCCAAGTTCCTGAAGTTGCTCAGCCATTGTCTTAGCAGAATTGCAGAATAGCTTCTTGAATGTCCTGAAATGGAGCCCCATGCAAAGAGATGTGAAAAGTGACCCTAGCATCCGCAGCCCCCACTGTACCATCTGGTGGCTCAGGAATCTTTTATAATCAAATGAGTAAGGAGGCTTTTCACACTGCACATTGTGTGTGTTCTCTCTTACTTTCTCTCACGTGTATGCGTGTTCATGCTCTTGGGGATGCACACACACACACACACACACACACACACACACACACTGAAGCAACAGCCTCTGGGAATGCTTCACTATGTTTTGCAGGCTTTTCTACATACCCTGGGTACATAGATGGTTTGTTTAGCCAATGCATGAGGGATAATTTGGAAATAAATGAATGTTTGGGTCTGTGGGCACATCTGACAGTGTTGTCTGGGCCTGTATGACAGACAGCCAAAGCTTATATGTAATGCCTTGGGCCTCTTGTTGGAACAGAGCTGGCACCCACCTGGCTATCTCCTTTTAGGGGGAGATGAGCCAGAAGGAGTGGGTAGCAGCGGGAATGGTCAGCTAGCTATAGCTCACACAAGGCCAGAAGATCCTGAGGACATATCGAGAGAGAAACTTTAGTCTGAAAAGGAGGTAGAAGGGGTCACCCTCAGCCTGTTCCGGGCTCTTTGAAGCCCACAGTCCTATTCAGGGCTGGCCCTGGATCCCTGGGGAGGCAATCCCTCAACTCCAAATTTGAACATGTCTGCCTGCTTCCTCCTCTACCCCTCACTGGTGCCAATTCTGTCCACTTGGCCATTTAAGCAAAAACAACCCTCCAAGCAGCTTGGAGTCAACCCGTGTCAGGAGCCAGTCAGGGTGTGTACAGGCTATACAATTGGGCAAGTGGCCAGCCAGGCTAACAGCCTCAGACTGGAACCAGTAGTGTGCCCTTGTGTTGGTAAATGCTAGGCTGTAAGACTCGGGCAGGGATTCTACCATGACATGAGATAAAACCAGCTCTCAGTTGTGCCCCCCCTTCCTTCTGCTTTTCTGTTTCCATTTCACCCCAATCCTATTCCCTAGACAGGCAAGCATCTGGTGGGGCTCAGGACCTCTTGGAGACAGGAACATTTAAACATGTGCTCTCTCTCTCTCTCTCTCTGCACCCCACCCACCTTTGGCTTGCAGAGTGCTGCATACTGTTTTCTTCCTCAGAGGAACACTGCAGCAGTAAACACTTCTGAAGTCTCCCAAACACTCACTCACCCTTCCAGGGTGCTGCTGGTGGTAGAGACGCTGATCAGGTGAGTTGAGCCTCTTGGGTAGTGTAGGTGCTAGGGAAAAGGATGATTCCTGCCCCTTGTGTCTGGACACTGGACAAATGTCCTTCAAGACTTGCTTATCTGTTCTATAACACTGCTATGTGGGTCTGGGAGAACTTCCACAGGAATCCCACAGTGGTGGGGAATTGGGACCAGGAAGGCTTTTTCCTGAGCTGGTGAATCACAGGATTTCATGAGTGAAATGTGCTTCTCTTTGCTTCACAGTGGTCCCCATAACATTACCCCCAACCGAGCTTGAGTCCTAAGTGTGGACCAATGTGTGGAGACAGTAAGAGGAGGAGGAAACTGGGTTTAAAAACTGGCTCAGCAGTTAAAAGCTTGGCTCTCAACCAAAACGATAAAACTGTGTTCACTGGCAGACCAACCTTCTTTTGAACAGACTCCTGTCACTCTAGCCTTCCACGACTTGATTAGGGGAGGACAGGGTGCCATCCCCAGTGAATGTCTGCTACTGTCTCCTCCTTGTCATCTGCCTCCCTATCCCGCACTTGGGGGTGGGGGGGGGGAGACGCCTGGGAATCTCTAGACCTCCTTTGTGGCCTTGGATTCCATCAGGAACCTGGCGCAGAACATGGACACATCAACTTAACATCTAGTTCCTAGGCTCCTCTTTTCTACCATCTTCAGCCATCCACACAACACAGCCTCAGCGCAGCAGTCTGTTTCCTGGGAGCGAGAGGCAGTATCAGGACCACCTTAGAGCCCCCAGCTCAGGGAAGCTCTGATGAGTCACACAAGTCTGTGTTTCTTCATGCTTTGGTTCAGTTATTAGATGCCTGCTGTAAGCCTAGCATGTGCCGGGAGTGGGGAAGGAAGGCTAAGGATTAAGAGTCGGCGAGGCAGTCTAGCCAGCAATTTTATACACTCTAAGCAGCAACATTGCGTTTCTTTTTAAAGTAATCTGGATTTTGGCCGCCTCTCAGGAAATCGGATGTGTGTGGTGTGATGTGGCTCACGCCTGTTTGGTCTAGTAGCCCCACTCCTTTGCCAAAAGCTCACTGTGACGTTCCCAGCAGCTGGACCACAGAGGTACAAGAAGGGCCTATCCAAATTTCAGGCAAATGAAGGAATCTGTTTCAGCGCTGATTAACTCCTGATGACAGCAGCCACACCCTGGACGGTCTCCTGATCCCTCTCTGGTCTTCTGTTTGTATCTTCCCTGTGTATTTTGCTGTTACCGCACCCAGGAATTTTTCTTGGCTCCCATGATGCTGCTGGCTATGGCAATGGGTGTTTCTGAATTTCTTCCCATTATTACTGCATCAGAATGGAATGCAAATCTCAAAAAAGAAATTTTATCACGGTTTTCCACTACTCTAAAAGTAATAACAAGGCGGGCGTGGTGACTCATGTCTATAATTCTGGTGCTTGGGAGGCTGAGACGGGAAGATTGTCGTGAGTTGTTGGCCATCTTTAAGAAAAGCAGGGATGCAGCTTAGTTGATATAGTACTTGCCCAGCATGCATAAGGCCCCAGATTTGAACCTCAACCTCTCATTTACCAAGCTTGGTGGCACATCCCTGTAATCCCAGACAGGGGGATCAGAAATGCCAAGTCTGTGAAAAGAGTAAGGTTGGACTTCCATTTCATGTTGCATAGAAAAATTAACTCAAAATATACTCCAAACCTACATATAACAGCTACAAATAGAACAGTCTTAGGAGATAAATGAACTGAGTCTTGACCTTGAATTAGGCTATCCATTCTTAGGTAGGACTTGGGGGAAATCCAAAGAAAACACAGGAGAGCAGCTGTGCTTCAAAGGACATCATGCAGAGGGCTTGCCACACAGGACCAAAAGATCCTCACAAAACGTGAGCAGAGGACTTTTGTCGCTGGCTTTTCCCATTGCTCCGACAAGATGTTTACAAAAGCCACTTGAAGAAGAAAGGATGATGGCCGAAGCTGGAGAAGTCTGGCCACACTGCTCATGCCATCAGGAGGGGGAGAGAGTGTGGGGGGAGGGGAGTCCTGGTGCTCACTTCACTTCCCCTCTTATCCAGTCTAAAATCCTAGGCTACAGACGGTGTTCCCACCCACAGTTAGATCAACCTAGAAGTTCCCTCACAGGCATGCCTCAAGGTTGGTTTCTCCAAGGTTCTAGAACCTGTGAAGTTGACAATCAGCTATCCCAGGACCTGAAATTACATTTTCTCAAAGAATAAATAAATGCAGGGGCTATGAGCACACGAGTGCCTAGAGCCATCTGTCACAAGAGACATGAGCCCAAAACCCCCCAGGTCACCCATACCCACTAAGACCCTGAGAACCAGTGAAGGTGGGGATGTCAGAACCCTTGTCCACAGATAAAAGAAAGTCCAAGAGATTGATGCAGTCACCAGAGATGGCAAATTGTGTCATTCCATTTCTGTAAATCTGCAGAGCAAGGAACTCCACAGAGAGAATGAACACCCGTGGCCACCTGAGACAGTGCTTGGGGGAGGTGAATGGTGATAAGAATAGAATTTCCTTTAAAAACAGATTTCATTTGGTGTATTACACACACACACACAGACACATACATACACAGACACACACAGCAGATTCACACACACTCACACAGACACATACACAGACACACAGCAGATACACACACACTCACACAGACACACACACATACAAGACACACAGCAGATACACACACACACACAGACACACACAGCAGATACACACTCACGGACACACACAGCAGATACACAGACACACACAGACACACACACACATACACAGACACACACAGCAGATACACACACACTCACACAGACACACACACATACACAGACACACAGCAGATACACACACACTCACACAGACACACAGCAGATACACACTCACACAGCAGATACACACTCACACATACACAGACACACAGCAGATACACACACTCACACAGACACACACACATACACAGACACACAGCAGATACACACACTCACACAGACACACACACATACACAGACACACAGCAGATACACACACTCACACAGAGACACACACAGCAGATAAACACACACTCACACAGACACACAGCAGATACACACTCACACAGACACACACACATACACAGACACACAGCAGATACACACACACTCACACAGACATACACATATACACACACAAACACACACTCACAGACACAAATACACATACACTCACATACACATACATACACACATGCACACATACACACATATCTTACACACATACATTCACATATACACACACATACACACATACATTCACACACACATATTCACACATGTTCACACACATACACACATACATACACACACATATACATATATACATATACATTCACACACACACGCTCACACACACATGCACACATACACAATGCACACACACACACAGAGTCATACATATGGAGATCAAAATGGCTTGTGGGAGTTGGTTCTCTGCTCCCATCATGTGAGACCCCGTGGACTGAACTCAGGCTCAGCACATTCACTCACTAGGCCATCTCTCTAGAGCGGGTATGAAGTTTCTTACGAGGAAGACTAACATTCCAAAATGGATTGTGGCAATGACCTCACACCTCCTGAGCCACTGAATTAGGTACTTCAGATGGTGTGAACCATGCACCAGGTGCGTTGTTCCTCAGTGCGTGTGTTACACCACGCTGTAACTGAACCCGTGATGAAAGCAGCTTCTGGAAGGAAGGGTTAGTTTTGGCTAACAGTTTGAGAGGATCCAATCCTGTCACTGTGGGGAGGGCATGGCAGTGGGAACCTGAGGCAGCCGATCGATCATGTTACATCCACAGCCAGAAGCAGAGATGGGCACGGCTGTCAGCTCCGTTCTCAACCTATGAGTGGCGACCCCCTCTGGGGAGTCAACTGGCTTTTTCACAGGGCTCACCTAAGACTGCCGGAAAACACAGAAATTTACAGTATGATTCATAACAGTATCAAAACTACAGTTATGAAGTAGCAATGAAATAATTTTATAGTTGGGGGTCACCACAACATGAGAAATTATATTAAAGGGTCGCAGCGTTAGGAAGGTTGAGAACCACTGCTCTAGATCATGGAATGGGCTAAACCTCTTTGGAAGCACCTTCATAGATACATGCCCTGGGGCTTGTCTCCTTGGCAGTTCTAAATGCAGTCAAGTTGGCAGAGGATTGACCAACACGACCGATTGTTTAAAAACCCCAAGGACTTAGCACAAGCTCCGCTTCTGCTCATGTTTCTCTTTCCTCAGCTCACACTTGAGAAGGAAGAGATTTCCCCTGGTGTCTTGCCCCTCAGCCTGTCCAGGACTTGCCTTTCTTTCCTCCCAAGCCCTTGGTGTCCACTTAAAGGAACCTTGCTCCCCACACACATATCACTGCGGAGGGAGCTGCACTGCAAACTCAGATCTCCTTAGCTTTCCTCGTGGGCTGATTTCCCGGTGGGGCTTGCGTCTAGATCTGAATTGTCTTGAGACCAGGTGATGACTGCATCTCTATTAGCCATCACACCACAGAGGTTTTACAGGCTGGGGCAAGACCCAGGCTCCTTTGCTTCTCCACAGCCGCAGCCATCCAGGAGGTTCATCTGTGAGTGTCTGAGCATCAGGTGGATGGCCCCAGCAACCAGCCCAGAGTAGGAGCTGAAGGCAAGGAGCTTCACCCGGTGTTTCCCCAGCAGGAGGGGGCGCCTCTGGAGTCTCAGTGACACTTTGGTCCTCTGTCTAAATGTCAATCATTATGGCATTCTGTACATTGTAGCAGAAAGAAAATAATCTGCTGCCCCAGCCAGCTAGGGCACTCCTTAGTAGTGAATTATGTTCCTGACATGTGACATTAACGAATCAGCAGAGTGGGTTGGGTTTTGGTTAGCCAGGTGAAGCTGGGAATATCTCTCATCCCAACACCTACCACAGAACTAACTCTGAGAACATAGTTCTTAGACTTGCTGTCATAATGGACTTTAAAAGGGCCACCCCTGCCTTCGACACCCATTTCCTCATCTCTGCCCTGCCTATTTTGTGGCTGGAGAAGCCACAGGTGTTTCTGTGAGTTATTCTGACCGCACATCTTCCGTCATTCACTCTCTGAGATTGAGTGGCTGGCTTGAGCTGGACTCCACAGAGATGGCCATGTTTCATAAATAGATAAAGAATGGTCTCCATGTATGCCAGGTGGGCACTTTATTGCTGGACTTCCCGCCCCCATCCCAACCCTCCTCTTCACCAGTTTCCTAGAGTTTGAGTGAGAGATAAAATATAATGAAAGGGAAAAGCCATGTCCAAGTTTGGTTAAGGGGCTGGACAAACTCAGAAGGAGCTGCATTATGGAATCTTGAGGCCCCACAAAGCACCCTCGGGGGCGTCTTGGAAGGAAAGTGGTCCTCCTCATCCTCCTTTGGGGATGTGAACCCCTGGCTGAGATATAACAGTACAGCACTGGGCCCCTTGTGCTCTTCTCTGGGGACTCGAGGAATGGCTCATTTACCTCTAGATTATTCAGAGGGTGGGATGGTATTGATTTGTGAGTCTTGAGGAAAAACATACTCTGTCCTAGCTGGTGAGGGAACAGGTCTGCAGATATTCTGGGCAGGACTGGGCTGCGAGGCCATAGATCAGGGCCCTTTCTGCCCGATGTTCCTCCACTCTCCAAGTGTGTGGGAGAGGGAGCCAGGGGCAGATATGCTGGGAGGAGGTGTGGGAACAGCACTGAAGGGAGGTGGAGAGGAGGAAGGGGCGGGGGGGGGGGGGGAGAGGGGGAGGAAGAGGAACAGCTGAGTCCAAACTCCAGAAGTAAGCACTTGGCCTTTCTCTGCCCTTGGGAAGCAGCACTTTTGGTCTGGACACCTGGGTGGGGATCCTGAGTGTCTGGGATTTTATTTTAATCTTCCTTAGTCCCTGCTATTCTTTCGGGGACCATGAGGGCTTCTCAACCAGCTGTGAGATTACAAGAATTCAGTGTACTTGCTAGCTGTGAGATTACAAGAATTCAGTGTACTTGCTAGCTGTGAGATTACAAGAATTCAGTGTACTTGCTTAGGCACAGAGTCCTCCAGGGACCACCCAGAACTAAAATATCTCATGCGGCCTGCAGCTCTGCCGTCCTTGGTGTTCTGAGACTCAGAGCCTGGTTTCTGCTCCTTGGCAGACCCTGTCGGCACCCTGGCTCCTTCCCTCCCTCCCTTGTGGAAGAAATGCACAATGATCCAGCACCATATGGACATGGCCTCATTGTGCCGTTCAACTGGGCTCAAAACTACTACCAGACTCATCCATTCATTTGTTCACTCATTCATTTATTCTTTAGATTTTAGCAACAACCTATGAGACAGATGTATCTTCTCTGTTTTATCTGTTTAACTGATATCCAGCAAGGTTAAGCTACCTGCCTAAGGACACACAGCTCCTTAGCTAATAAGCCACACTCCTACCTGGAAGAGGACACAGGACCCATGTGTAGGGCTCTTAAGTTCAACTTCAAAGTGTTAGGGATACCAAGGAGGCCAGCCTTGTGTTGAAAGAGTCCACAGAGGTGGTCCTTGTGTTTAAAAGGACCAAGAAGGTGGCTGTGAAGTGAGTCTTGGCACTTTAGCAAGAAGAAAACCTTGATGGAGGCTGGAGTGAGCCAGGATAATAGAGTGCATGTCCAGGAGAACTGCTCTGAGCTGAGCACCAGCAGCGGGATGTCACACACTGTCTTCTCTTAAGGTGTGACTTCCCTGATTTACTAGTAAGGACCCGCGGCTCAGGAGTAGGAAATCTCCATCCAGGTGTGAAAGCAGGATTTGCACCCAGGGCTGCTTTTCTTCATCATGGTACTCTGTCGCCCCCCCCCCCACCAGTTCGGAGTGTCATAGCTGGAAACCATCCCTCAGCATTGATGGAACAAAGCCACAGAGGATTAAGTACTCAGGGGCCCTCCCCTGTGTCGGGTCTTCAGCCCCTGCTCATCCACTTGCCGATAACCCCACTTTTGTTCTGGGCTTTCCCACACCTCAGCTTTGCAGACTCCGCCCTATCTGACGTGCACCCTTCCTGGCCACCAGTCTCCAAAGCCTAAGTGCATGTCCATATCCATACAGTGGTGTTTTCCAGTAATGGGATAAACTCCCATAGTTCCAGGTACTCAGGAGGCTGAGGCATGGTCGCAGAGAAGAGCCTGTGCCGCCAGGCCCAAGGATAGAGTCTCTGTATTGAAGGTCAAGGTGGAATGGGAGAAGAAACAAGACCAGACCAGCATTTGCAGGTGACAGCCACCTGGCCGTTCCCAAGCCCCTGGTTTTGCTCTTCCGTGTTCGTATTTTCTAGTTCCTTATCTTTAACCTTTTTCTGCCTCGGGAGCTGTTTGATGTGGGCCCTGCCTGTCATCTGGCCAGAAGGCTATGGCAAGTGGCACTGAGCAGCCTGGAGGGACTCAGAAAGGAAGGACTCCCGAGGCTCAGCACCCCCAGAATTCTCTGTGGTGACGTGTCTTTTAAAGCATGTTAGAAAGAGCAAGCAGAAATGCCTTCATATCTTTATTAGATCACCAGAAGGAAGCCAGTGTTCTTTTCAGCACCAGGACGCTTCCTCCTCCCCGCTCTCTTCGAGGTGTTTGCAGAACAATGTTATTTATCCCCGCTTTTCTCCACCCGCTGTTTAGAGAAGAAAATCAAGGGATAATGTTTTCCTTTCTTCTCCTCAACCTAATCCCAGCGTCTTGGCAGGAGAGGGAGATTATGAGGGATCAGCTGGTAAGGCTGGAGGCGCCTAGGAGAAAGCTGTTCACGGGTTCAGGACCCTGGCTGTGGCCTAGAACCCCTCTTGGTCCTGGACTGGCTCAGAAAGGTACTGGGCTCACCCTTGCCTGGAGGCGCCTTTCAAGTTTAAACCTGACCTACTTTGTATGCCTTGTGGTGTAGCATCCCTGAATAGGGGCCTTTCTCCTTAGAGAAGGAGTAGATGCTAGAAATGAGCATATGCAGGCTTTGTTTTTAGCCCAAAACATGGCCACCATTACTGCATTAATATTTATTTGTAATATATTGCATAAAGGATTAATATTTATTGAGGAGTATATGAACACTTATGAGATAAATTGAACATGGCCACCATTACTACATTAATATTTATTTGTAATATATTGCATAAAGCATTAATATTTATTGAGGAGTATATGAACACTTATGAGATAAATTGAACTTTAAGATAAGTTTTGGAGATAGGAACTGTCTTACACCGGGCTGCTGGTCTGCTCTCCAAGAACACAGGAATAAAACAGGGCAGAACTTGGTGTTCCCTGGGTCCCACTTGGTTCTGACAACGCCCCACTAGGAGTCTTGAACTTAGGAGCTATGCATCTGGGTTTCCCTAAGTGACACCTGAATCCCACTACACACCATTGCTGCCATTGCTGAATGCCTCTGGCCTCACCTTGGTCAGTGGATGACGGGTGTGGAGTACCAGCAGGGTGTTGAGACGGCCCTGCTTCTAAATGGAGATTGTGGGTAAGCTGATGATGAAGCAAGTGACCCTTGGAATTTCCTAGTAACCGTGAAGTGGTTTCATAGTGAACAGCTGTGTGCAGGTGGCATGGGGAGTTAGGTGAAGGGAGCCTTAGTGCTCTCTCGATGTATGATTGGCAGGACTGGGTGGGCCCATCAGGCAGGTCGTTCTTAAGTAGAGAAGGTGAAAGGCACTGGCTTTGTTCCCAGGGAAAGTGTCTTTAGGTGCCTGGCTCATGGCCTCTCTCTCTGTTTCTCCCATGTTTCTATGGAGATTCTTTACCGCCCTTAGCTTACTCACCAGCCGTATGGGGCCAGCAGACACCTTCACAATGCCAGGCTTTGCCTTGAGTTGGTAGATAATGCACTGCAGAGTTCTGGCACCGTGGAGACTACCCAACCTGTCAGCTGGTGGCCCTCCACTTTAGACTACTACTCAGGGCCATGGAGACTGGCAGTGTGGGGGGGACTGCCCTAGGGCATGACACACTGGCACAATGTGGTGGATCATGACTTTCCACAGGCCCTTAATGGGTAATCAGGTCAAAAGGAGATCTTAGTAACAGAACAGGGGCTAGCCAGGGAAGTGGTGGATATAATACGGAAACCAATTGGCTTTTACTTTGGGTCTGCCACATAGTGAGGAAGCCACCAAGGCATAAAACCCATTCATTTCCCCTGCTTTTTATTTTATATTGTCTTGCTTTTTTCTCAACAGGGTTTTATGAGGCCCAGACTGGCTTTGAATTCTCTATGTATCTAAGGATGGCTTTGAACTTCTGATCCACCGCTCTCTATCCTCTGAGTGTTAGGAGTACAGATGTATAGGTGGTGCTGGGGGGGGGGGGGCAGTGTGTGTGTGTGTGTGTGTGGGGAGATGGACTCTACCAACCAACCTACACTCCCTGACTTTTTCCTAAAATTTCAATCTGTGATCCTAACAGCCTTCAAATAACTGGGAGGGAAGAATTCCAGAGAAGGATCTGAAATATTCCGTCATCAGACTGGACCCATTCTGCCTTCGAACTTGAGTGAATGATTCTTGGAATTAGTGCTGGGATCATGGCAGGGGCCACCCATGACAAGTGTTCCAGGCCATCAGCCAGGAAATCTGGGGACAAGAGAATAAAAGCTAGCAGAGCCTTGAGGGCTAGAGTCCTGGTTCCCCAAGAGGCCAAGCCTTGGGTTCCTTAGTGTCTTTTTCAATGGACACACACACAGAATGGGTGAAGGAGAGATGGGGTTGGGGGACTTTCCACTGTGTCCTTGGCTCTGGAACTTACAAGTCTTGCAGCTTTTGGTCATTGGGGAGGTAGGTGATCATGATGGGGAGTCTGCTCTGTATTTAGCCCTGAACTTCCAGAACTGTGCAGCCTGAGTGGGAGCTACTGGTCCCCATGCTTGTCTGTGGAGGTTAGCAGGATTTGCCCCTCTGTGGTGATGGGTTTTTTTACAGCGTGAGGCCTCTGCCCCCTCCTCAACACAGACTCTATAAAGCTGCTGCTTACTCAACCCCTGTTGAGGGGTGAAGTGGTTTGAGCCTGGGCTTGGGCATGCAGTGTCTGTCGGTCTGTATTAGATTGTAGGAGTCAGAGGACTCTTGAGCAGGGAGAGGCCTCAGGGCCATGTGCATGATGAGGAAATCAGAGAAACTGGTTTTCCCAGAGCCACACGGTGCTTCTGTGGTTGGTTTTTATTTATTTATTATTTTGAAGTCTAACACAGCATTTCTGAAATGTGCTTTGATGTGTTGGGCCTTTTACTTTTCCACATATAATATCGAGGGTAGTGAAGTTGTGACTCCTCTATGGTCATGTAACACACGGTGCACAAAGAACGTGTTTATTACTTAGACCTGTAGATGGATGAGTGGACGAGCGTCTTGGGGTTACTCTCTAGCTCCCCTTCTTCGGCTACCCTGATGACTTTAGATTCCATTAGCCTTGCTTAGGAGCACCTAGAATGAGCTCTTCAGGAACTGAATTAACACATTGCCACATAGACCCCCTAATGTGGCTTTCCAGTACAGAGCAGCAGAGTGCCTGGGCGTAGGCATTGGGAGACAGGATGTTGGGAAGTAGGGTATAAAGTTAATCCTCGCAGACCTACCAATGAAGTACCCCAGTTGGAGCCAGAATCTTCATTTTAAAAATATTTTATTTTAGCTGAGCATAATAGCCCACACCTTTAATCTTAGCACTCCCAAGGGTAGCCTGGTCTACAAAGCAAGTTCCAGGAAAGACAGGGCTACACAGAGAAACCCTGTCTCAAAAATCAAAACAAAACAAAAATTTTACTATTTTTTTTTAAATTATGAGTGTATGTGTGTGTGTGTGGGGGGGTGTGCACATGAGTAAGCATCCTCAGAGACTAGAAAGAAAGTGTTAAATCCCTGGAGCTGGACTTGTACACAGTTGTGAGCTCTCTAGAATGGATAGTGGGAAACGAACTTAGGTACTCTTGAAGAGCAGTATCCACTCCCAACAACTGAGTGATCCCTCCAGCCCTGGGAATCTTCATTTGTAAGGAGCTCAGGTCAGTTCTGAGGTCAGCCACAGCTTGGGCACCCTCGGCCAAGTCAAAAAACTTGTTTACTTTGCATGCAGCTCCTAGGGCCTGTGGCCAATGAGTTCCTACTTCTGGACTTTGGTCCTCTTGTCTGTCACACAGGTGTCACCTTGTTTGCTGGCTATAGGGTCACCTAGAGTGTACGGAGCATATAGTGCCTCGAGGCTGGCTTCCTTGTATTTGAGAGAGCGGCACCTATACTGGGCTCATGAAGTGCTGGGCAGGGCCAGGTGAGTCAGGGTGCCAGAATGTGGGAAAGAAAAGATGTCAGGTCAAGGCCAACGGGTAGGCCCTCTGGATGACTGATGGGTTTGGAGAAAAGGGTGGAGATTGCATTAGAGCTTCAAGGTTGCCCAGAGGTAGATCCTTGGCCCTTCCTGGGAACAGGCTCCCAACACCCAAGATGAGGAGGGCACAGAGCCCAAGAACTGTATCTTGCTTGGGGTAAATCCTGAGCAGGTGTGGGAACTGGGTCTGGGGCTCACAGGCTTGCCCCTTGCCAAAGTGACTTTCTGAGCATAAAGGAGTGGTTCCAGGACTCTGTACACAGGGATTAAGGCAACACCCTCCTGGCCTCCAGGCTGTTCTGGGATGCCAGGGAAGGGAGGGCATGGTGTGGCCCAGTTGCTGGGATGCTATGGCCCAGAGGTAGAAGCTGTAGATTTGTGGGTTCATTCAAAAGGCTGATGGGTAAGTTCTGGGAAAATGTTTGGTGAGATCGATCGCTGGTAGACCCTTTTCTACTCACATCTTTTTCTCCTCGGAGAGAGACCAAGCCCCCAGCATCCATCACTGCTTGCAGCCAGCTCTTCCTTGTCTCTGTGATGTCACCCAGGTGCTACCAGGTAGGTATCATATGGCCTGATTTTGCTGAACACAACTTGAAAAAGAGCCCAAGTCCCAGCTGCACAGTGGCAGGGATTTTGTGCCTCAATCTTCCATATGTCTGCCCTGCCATGCTGAGTTCTGGAACTCAGTCAGCCAGCTTGTCCACATAAAGAAGAATGATGTCTCCAGGAGTCTGTGTCCTCTGGCCTCAATCTGGTATGGGATGCTCAGACAGTATGGATCCTGGTCATCGCGGTGGGTCTCTGGTAGGTTGGACTTGCTGTGAGCCCCATTGGGTAGAATAGGTCTGGCAGAGTCGGGGGAGGGTGTAGATATCTGCTGTTTGAACAGGCAGCATGGAACCAGGTGGAGGCCTTATAGGGCCTTATAAATCTTTCCCACAAGTGGCTCTTTCTGTAGACTGGATCCAGAGCCTTTACTGTCTGGTGGGTATGGTTCTCTTCAGCCACAGTGCTTGTCTTCTGCTTTTAGCTGCTGACTAATCTAAATTCTAACAGTAGGTAACCCACTGTCCTCACCTGGCCTTACCATCGTGGGCTGAGAGGGCCCTCCGTGCTCTCTCCATGAGCGAGGCTCAAGAAGATGGCTCATACGAGGTGCACAGTTGGTCCAGCAGCCAGTTCAGGATCTCTGCATTCTGAACTCAGTTCCTCTCCCTGGCCTTTCGCTCTCTGGATGTGTTCTGTGTCCTGTGAACTTCACATCAAGCTCAGGCTAGACTTGCATGTAGAACAGGGTAGAATCATGTGACAGTGGCCCTCATTGACTGATCTAGGAAGAGACTCATTGTAAGATGTAGTTTCTAAGTTCTGACTCACTAATAACCATCCCCGGTGGCCATCTGAGATGTCCTACACCTGATCTTACTATGTCTGGCCCCTTGTGATCTGTTTCTCCCCACATCAGCTTCCCCAGATCTGTTTCTTCCCACATCAGCAGCTCACTGTTTGCTCTCAAAACCACAGGAACAACTTCCGGTGCTCTGCACCCCGTGCTCCAACAGCCCTGAGCACTTTTCCTGGGTGCTGTGACAGCACTAGGTGTCCTACATTTGGGGTGCCCACAACTCCAAGATCCCACAGTTCAAGGCACTCTGTATGCCTGCAGCCATGAGCATTCATAGTACCAGGCATCCAGGGTTCCCACAGCTCTGGACTGCCACAGCCCTATGCCTCAACAGCCCATTGCTTTCTGCTGCCCACAGCCTTAGGCACCTCCACCAGTTATCCCAGTAGTACCCTGCATATCCAACCCTGTGCATCCTCCCCCTGCCCATGGCACCTATAACCCTAGATTCCTACAATTCCATGCCCTAAAAGCTCCACGTATCCTCCATGCCGAGCTTTGGCCTCCTGACAGCCCTTGTGTCCAGACTCCTGGTTGTCCTGCATCTCATGTCCTGACAACCCTGGGTGTTCTGACCCCTAAGTATTCACATCTCTAGATTCAAGAGCCCTGGACATCCTGTCCCCATGTCCCCACAGCCCCAGGCTCCCTATACAAAACGGTGCCCTTCTTGTGGCTTCTTCCTCACTAGACCTAGCCTGCTGAGATTTTCTGACAGTTTGTCTTAGAATGGAGTCTTCAGCTCAGGTAGAAAATTACCCATGATTGGGGGGCCTGACCCAAGTCAGAGCAGCCTTCACTTTACGTGCATCAGCTCAGGGGTTTCCTAGAATCGAAAGCAGCCAGTGCTGGATTGGTGCTGGGTCCCTCGTGTGAGAGGATAAGGCTATTTGATAATGGTTAGGGAGGGTGTGGGAGGCACACAGCGATTGACATCTAAGGATGACCTGGCAGAGGATCCCAAGAGAAGGACTATAAGGCACAGCAAGGAGGCATTTCTGAAGGAGAGTTCTAATTGCTTCTCTGGCATGCTATCATCTCAAGAAAACTGTGTCTGAATACACTGACCCCCTGACAGTTAGATATGGGCATGTGAGCAGCTACATGTGGTTCTGGGAAAGGCCTTCTATTAGCATTTTTAAACTAAAATTTAAATATTCTTAATGTGGGGAAAAACTCATAAATATCCAAAAGGAACTTGAAAAGTAAAATATTAATAACCACCACAAGCTCACATGTAGATTTAGATGTAAATGTTAGACCTGGGCCAAAATTGCCATAAGTTCTAAAGAAGTCCTTGAGCCCCGTGGTGCCTTGAGTAATTCCCACAGAAAACCTTGGAATTGATGTCACAGTGAACCCCGTGGTGAAGGGGAGGGGCTGGTGAAAGTTGTGATTATTGTCATTGCCAACCAACCAAAAAATAAGCTGAGTTCTCCCCTTGGGAGAGCATGCCAATTTCCTTTCCTGGAACTTGGGTCACATTCTTGGTTGGCAAGCCTCCTGAGCTGTGGCCAATATTTAGCCACCCTCCTTGAAGTCTCTGTCCTGTGCCAAGGGTTCCTTTGGACTTTGTGGCCTTGACCATCTTTATTCATAGTAGCCTTCTGCTTGGCAGTCTGGGGCTGAAGGTCAGTGTGTGCATGGGGACCCCGACAGAAGCCTGTTTACTGAGCTACTGTATTCACTGCACCCACAGCTCGAAAATGACATTTCAGGAATTGAATTACCGACATTTCAGTACTTGCAGAATCCAGGAATAGATTATTTGATTATATCTGTTGGAAGTCATCCCCGCAACCGGCTTTGCTTTCTCAGCCAACAGCTAAACCGGGTGAGGAGGGGGAGACAGCAGGGGAAGGCCGTAATTATGTAGCTCCCAAAAAGCACATCTCTCAAGCTGGCAGCAGCTGGTGGCTTGTCCCTGGTCTGGGGAAGCCCCTGGACTCTGTTGCACCAGGCCAGACCCAGACTGGCACTATATTCCAACAGGCACAACATTACCCGGCCAGTGCCTGTCACGCTACTGGTCCCACGCAGACTAAAAATGTCATTTTGATGGCAGCTGCAGCAGCCAGAGACACCTCCCTCCTGCTCTATGGGGCCAGGAAGAAGTGGGCCATTTAGGTCTGCTGGGTAAAGTTGGTATCTATGGCCTGATTTCTGTGATAAATGTTCCAGGGGTTGGTGGTCTTGGGGTTCCTCTCTTTCGGGACTTACAGCTGTTGAGGAAATCTCTGATTTTCCTTGGACTCTAGGTGTGCATAGGATATATGGAGATCCCAGGAGGCTCTTCTGAGCACTGCAATAATGCCCCCCCCCCCTTTGGAGCTTTTAGCCAGCATGAGATGGGAACACAAACACTTGGCGGTGGTGTATTGGGGCGCTGGCCACTCCATTGCTTCCTTCATAACTGGAACCCAGTGGAGAGACACTCCTAAGCGCTTGCCCTGGGTCGAGAGTAAGTTCACAAGTATCAGAAGAATGTGTGAGTCTCTCTCCAGGGCTCTCAGCACCCAGGCTGAGCTCTGGCAGAGCCTAATGGTAGCCTGAGCACAGTGGGGGAACAAACTCTGGCCCTTAGAAACTGACATCATTTGCCTATTAATCAAATAATAATTAATAGCTCCACTGGGAAAAAGCTGAAATGAGCTATAAGGAGACTCAACCAGGCAAAAGCTCGTTATTCAAAGAGGTCCACTTAGAGTTTTGAGAAAGGAAGGGCTGGCCTCATTAGGCCACCCCAAGTGTGTCCTTGAAATGTACTTCTTGACATCCTGGAAAAAAACAACTCTCATTGTTCAGGTGCCTACCTGGGCCACTTATCTTCTAGAAATGGCCGGCTCGGGCCTTTGGAGTGGTCAGACTCAAATATGGCGCTGGCATTCTGCCACCCCATCCTTTGTGTGAAGCCCTGAAAGCCCTGTAGCAAGCCCACGCCCCTTCCTGTTTGTATTCCTCAGTGTCCTCTTCCTGCTTACCTCAATTCAGCTTCTTCCGATCTGTTTCCCATCATTCCTGGAGCAGGCAGAGCGTCTTCACAGTGAAAGTGGGGACAGGCAATTGAGTGACTGCGGGTTCCTAAGGATGCGCATGTGGAAGCAGCTGAGGAAGATTTGGGGGTTCTGATGTTTAGTCTGTCTTGACCTACAGCATTTAGACACTTTGTCCCCAGCTGTGAGACCCTTTATTCTTCATAGTTCATCAAGAACTCTCACCTGGGTGCAGACAGGAAGAGGTGCCCGTGCCGCAGGAAGAGACAGGTATAGGGCACGTTCTGTTTTGTCTCATGCTTACCAACCCCAGGGCTTGGCACCTTAGGACTGAATGGCACCTCTGAGCTAACTTTTGGTCAAGGCTGCTCTGTGAGGTCTGGATACTCAGGACAGGTTCCAGGCAGTGAGATGTACATTGGCCGTGACCTTTTGCAGGAATGGTTGAAAACTGCCTGCATGTTTTTCTGTGTTGTATGGTTCCCTGCCTCTGGGCTGGGGAAGATTTGTACTCAGGTTCCATCTCTGCACCAGCCGAGTGGCCTTTATTCCTTGACTCAGTTTCCTCACCTATAAGGGAAAGTGGCTTATCTTAGGTCATACAGATCAAGACCTGTCACCGGGCTGTGACTTTGCTATGGATCCAAGGTAGACTTTGCATTGCAGGTGAGAGCTACCGGACAGAAGCACAGGCATAGGAATGGGAGGGGCCTAGTGAGTATCATGCATTAGGAGAAGCAGGCGAGTCCTGCTCCTGCAGTAAGGTGGGGTGTGAGGGTCATCTGAGTCTGGATGGCTCTTCTCTTGGAAGGGAAGTATTAGTATCTTACAAGTGACCATAGCCTTTGAACCACATGAATGGTCCAGCTGGGGTCCATGATGTGGGAATGCCTTTCTGTATGCTGTGAATCTCAATCTTTAAATAAAGGAGCTGTTTTGGGCCATGACAGGCACCATAGAAGAAGTAGGAGGAGGAATCAGAATAGGTAGGAAAGGAAGGGTGGAGTCAGAAGCAGATCGAGCAGCGGCCCAAGAAGAAACATGTAGGAGCACAGGTGAGCCACAGGTCACGTGGCAGACAGATTAATAGAAATGGGTTGATTTAAGATGTAAGAGCAAGCTAGCAATGTGCCTGAGCCACAGGCCAAACAGCATCAAGTTAATATAAGTGTCTGAGTCATTTCTAGGGGCCTGAGCAGGCGGCTGGGCGGCTAAGGGGTCTGGCACGGCAGGGTCTGGGTCTCTGGCTGCCCGGGACCTAGAAACCCCACTACTACAGGTCCACATCTCTGTCTTGCAACCTTGACCTGGTTTATAGTACTCCAGGTAAATGACTTAAGTTTATAGTACTTTTCTTAGTAAGGCATTTGCCCTGTCACCTGTGGTCTCTGTCCTCCGAATTCAGTTCACCTGAGCTCAGAGGCCTGGGTAGCAGATCACTCAGTAGTATAGGAGGGAGATTTTGTGGGCTCCATACAGTATAACCTCTTCTGAGGGCCCCACTTGGAGGTCCCAGGGAGCTAAGTCTTATTGCATTAAAGGGTCAGTGGGCAGGAGGTGGGAATTCTGTGTTCTTATCCCTGGGTGGGGCAATGCCTCAAGCTTCATCCTTTGACAGCCTCCCTGAGCCTTCTGTTTTAATCCTGTGCATCTGGAAGCTATCTCTCTACTCTCCACCTCCTCTCCTGGAGGGTTCACCTGAACAGGTATGAGAACAGGGCCTGTGCCCCCTCAGGGAGGTTCTTCCATGGAAATAATGGTGAGGAGATTGGGCAAGCTTGGCCCCTTACTAATGCACTGGCTCTGGGTTCTATAATAGCCATTCAGGAGACATATGGAAGCAGGGCTACAGGCTATGTGCCCTTTTCTCTCCTTTCTCTTACAAGACCCATCTCTGGTCTACCTTTTCTATGTTCTTTAAAGATGAAAGATTGCACACGGTGCTTCCTTGGGAACCTGCTTGTCACTGTTGACCATGCGGTGAGGGTGTATGAATCTCCCACCAACTAGTCCAGTTTTAGTCTCTACCTCTGACCTATCTTCCGCTGGTGACAAATCAAACCCACCACCTTCCCGTGGGCTGCAGCACAGCAGGGAAGCTGTGTGTTGTCTTGGCTGTGTGGAGATAAGCTACCAGAATCTAGCAAGTCCTCCAGCATGTTGAGCGCCTACCGCAGGCATCCCATCATTCACTCAGTACTTACTCTGCCTCGATATTGTATCCAGCGCTTCAAGACTGGGTGAGCTTTGATCCCTCAGGGGACTCCCAGGCGGGAGGTAGGTGATTGAGCAAGTGGGTATAATACAGGGACACAAGCACAGTCACCAAGGAAGAGCCAGTAATAGATAGCACATGCCACCCAGGACCCCTACACCTGGCAGTCTTCCTGTCCACAGGACTGGATATCAGCTTGGTCCCCTCACTCCTGCACATCTGAGTTGCTTCTCAGGTGGCTACAAAGACAGCTTCTCCTGTTCCCCACTTAAGGATTGAACTACGGGTGTATCCAGAGTCACTTGTCACAGCTCCATGATCCAGCAGCTGTGGCTCCCTGCCCTCTCCTGACAATATCATGCCAGTGACCCTAAGGGGAGTAAGTCAGTGCTGGGAGCCTCCATCCACAGGCCTCTGCCAGCCTTCAAACAGGTGTAACATCAAGGGCATTGAGTGACAGGTGAGGGCAGCAAGCCCCAGGATTGATTGGATAATCAGGAGCTCTTAATGGGTGCCTGGAAGGAGGTGGGGGCATGGTTAATGTCAGGAATGCAATGAGTGGGGCCAGATCCCTGGTCTTGGGGTGAGGAGCTGATGGGGAAACTGAGGCATGGTGTTGAGGAAGGTAGGATACAAGGCTCAGGGCCCCAGGAGGCTCTTTGCCTCTGATACCCATGCCTCCTCTCCATGAATAAGACATGAGGCTGGGGAGGGACCTGTCATCATTACTGTCTGACTCCATAATAGAAAAATTAAAATTTAAAGTGATGGAAAGTGACAAGTGACAGAAACGTTCCTAGAAACTGGAGATTGTGTGAGTGGCTCTCAGAAGATGACATCAGACACCTGAGCCCCCAGGAGTGGGTTTTTAATGTTTCAGTATTTGAAGTCAGGAACACACACATAGGAGCCTTTGTTCTTTGGGCCCCTGGGAATGGGGGCGGGCCCTCAGTGCTTGCCACCAGCCTGAGGAAGCAACTCCATCTTATTATGGTCCGTAGGCTTTGGGACACAGGCTTCCCCAACAGCCTTAGCCAAGCCCACCAGTGCTGCTACCCCTAGGAATCTATGTCATCCTGTGGCAGAGGAAGCCCAGGCCGTGCCAAAAGCCTTTCCAAATTGTCTCCAAAGTTCTTAGCCTGAATCTAATATTTTGGACCCCAAAGTCCTTGGGAACTTTGACTCCAGTCCCAGTTTCTTCCAGGGTTGACATGGTAATGAGTTTTGACTGTGGGATCTGGTCGTGGTTGTTTTAGTGTTTTGAGACAGAGTCTTGTTACATAGCCAAAGCTGGCTTTAACTCTGCCCTTTAACTCTGCCCTCAGCCTAAACAGTCTGAGGGCGTGCAGATGTGTGCTAATGCCCAAGACAAGGTCTGTTTTCCTACATGGGCTCTAGGAAAATATAGAATCTAGCCAAGTCCTAGTCCCCACCCACTCCCAGCAACCTGGCTGGGCCTGCCCAGTTCCCCAGGGCTACCACTTGCTTTCTGCTGACCTGCTGGGCTCCAAATGCTACAGGCTCCTTCCTGAAGAGTGTTCCAAATTCTCCCCCAGTCACGCTGAGTCCTCAGGTCAGTGGGGCAGAATGCCAGAGCCCCAGGGACAGTGGCACAAAACACTTACTTTAATTAGAAGAATTATGTAAAACAGATCAGAAAGTTGGCAAAAATATAGGACAAAAAAAGAAAGTCACTGAGGGCCACCTCCTGACCCAGCCACTCATTTGCCCCACCCTCTAGTGTGACTGCTTTCCTCACAGAATTGGCAGGCACACTTGAAAGGCCACGTGTGGTCAGCTTTTTGGAGAAGTCTGAGGATTATGGAAGACGTTGTTTTTCTCTGGGATGAGATAAAGCCTGTCTGCCTGGATGGAGGTACTGGGTGCACTCCCTTCTACAGATACTGGTGTATTGAGTTCACAGATATTAAATATCATAGTTGGACAGAGTGGGGTGGGGCTGGGCAGAATAGCTGTAGTGGTTTCTTGTGAGGGGCAGGTGTGAGGTCTGGAAAGGAATTGAGAGAGTTGGGCAGACATCTGGACCTGATTTCATTGAGGTAGGGCCAGCCACCTCCTTCCTGGCAGCACCCCCCCCCCCAAATCTGCTTCCTGGCAGTCATCCCTCCAAAAATCTGAAATCCTCTTTATTATTGGTCCTTACTGGGTCTTAACCTGCAGCCCTATATAGAGTTTGAAGTTCTGTGGATGTCCAGGACTTCACCATACAAAGTGGGCACACAATGCTGAATTGAAGGATGGAGAAGTGAGCAGGTGGTCATGTAGAGGGTTCCACGGGCCATGGGAGGTCTGACGGAGTTCTGGAACTGGAGGTGCTAAGCCCTCTTTCTCAATGAGCTGTTTATGATGAAGAATACTCGAAGATAAGGGGGGGGGGCGAGTCCTTATTGTTCCAGCAGGAACAGTGACTGAGCAGTTACCCTGTCCAAGGTGTCCAGTGTAGGCACTTACTCCTGAGACCAGTTACATCATCCCTTATCTTTTGCTCGTTGTTTTATGTAGCAACATTGTAACCCTCCAGAGAAGTCGCTAGACAAGAAGACTTAGCCACCTTCTCTTCTATATCAGCATGTATGCTCCCTCCCGAGGCTGGGGTGGATTTGAGGGTGATCTGAAGCTTCTCTCAGAGGACAGAGCTGAGTCTGTGTATGAGGAAGGCAGAGCACATGGGTCCAGCCTCACTCCCATCTCTTGCCCTTTGAGGCACTCAAGGCAACGCGATTACGGAAGGGTGCAATGATACAATGGCATTTTTTTGTGGTGTGGCTGTTAGGACAGATAAAATACGGAAGTGGAAATCAGCCCTGGATGTGAGCCCTAGATCTTTTTATTAGCAGCTGCCCGACCTTCGACAAGTTATCTCATTTCCAGACTTTACTTTCTTCATAGGACTGGACAGGGTCGTGCCCTCCCACTGAGTCAAAGGTACAACAAGCCTATACAAAGTATACAACGCTCCTGAGCACTGAGGCACCCAACAGGGGCTGGCTCCTGGTCGGCCTTGTTTTGTATCTTGGAAAAAAAAAACTATATGAGAGGGTCAACTGGAAAAGTAGCAATTAATAAAATAATTCAGGAGAGTAATTGGAGAGGTAATAAATATTCATATTTGCTAAACCACTTATTAGCATAAATTTAAAAGATTCCGTTCTGCTTTTGTCAAAACTAAATAAATTTTAGTTCATTTCACTTAGAAAGGATGAAATTTATTGTAGGTAAATTATACCTTAATAAACTTTTTTATTTTTTTTTTATTTTTATTTTTTAAAAAGCTTTTCTTAGCTGGGTATAGTGGCACATGCCTCTAATCCTAACAATGAGGAGGCTGAGGCAGGAGAATGGTAGATTCTAGGTCCCAGTCTCAAAACAAACAGACAAACAACAAAACCCCCTTTTAATGCAAGTAGTCTGCATGGAAATAACAGTCTAATATCAAGGGGAAATATATCTGATCTAGATGAAGAAAAAGGCATCTAATTTTTAAAAAAATACTTTTTAAATTAATTTTAATTTTGTGTAGGCATGTGTCTGTGTATGAGAACAGGTGTGCCACACATGAATACAAATGTCCTTAGAAGTCAGAGGCCTCAGACAGATCGTCTAGAGCTGGAGTTTTAAACAGTAATGGGCAACTCAGCATGGATCCCAGAAACCAAGCTAGAGCTCTGCTAGAGCAATGCCTGTTCTTAACCACTGGGGCACCTCTCTAACCCTTACAGCTAAATATTTGCTAGTGCGTTCCCTTGTAATAGTTCAATATGTCTCTGAGTGGTGTGGCCAGGTGGTGGTCACACCTTTAATCCCAGCACTTGGAAGGCAGAGGCTGATGGATCTCTGAGTTCAAGGCCAGCCTGGTCAAAAAGTGAGTTCCAGGACAGCCCGGACTACACAGAGAAACCCTGTCTCGGGGAAAAAAATTTTTTTTAAGTTGTACTTATTTTTACCGTTAGGTTAGTCCCAGGCCCCCTGGCCTCTGTGTCTTGAGTTCCATAGCACATACATTTTTTTAATGCTTACTGTACTCAGAATACGCATACATACTGTAACCTGTTTAGCCGAAACAAAGCATCAACTGTGCATTTCTGTTTTATTAAAAGTATCCTTTGTGGCCCAATTTTGAAGAATTGGCAGGGTTCCCACCCTGGGATGTACTGTAATTTATTTAGCCCACACCCCACTGTTCAGAATTTAGGCTATACCCTTCTATAAGGTTCTTCCGAGGAGGTGGTGATAAGCACTGGCCACAGGCTGTGCTGCATCATCACAAATGGTGGGTGAAGGGTGACCAAGTACAGTACAGTATGGATACAACCAACACTGTTTGCCAGCCCTGCGGGGACGCTTTAATGTCGCTCTCCACTGGCTTTATGTGTAGAGATGGTTTCTCACGGCCTAGCACTTGCTTCCCGGCTGTGTAGACACCTGGTACAGTTAGCAGGCCACCTGCTAGTAGTGTCCCAGTATTGCAACTGCACAGTCATGGGACCCAGGGCTCCTTCTGAAGATTCCTAAAAAAGTCTCAACTCAGGGGAGACCCAGAGTGTAGGTCTGAGACCTCCACACACCTGGCTTGTGTCTCCATTTCCTATTTCGAGGTCATGGCTGAGTAGCCATATCACCATGGAGACTCACTAGTCTGAGGATTGGCCAGTCCAAAGTGAAAAGTAAGCTTGTGGCACATGTGATGATCATGGCTACCTGCTGAAGGGGGCAGGAGAAGTCTCCAAGGTCACAGCTAGAAGGGAGGCAAGATGTGAACTTTCTGCTGAGAACATTCCCTTGGCAATTAATTGACAGACCTGTGACCTGGAGTCAGCCAAGGGAAGTCAGGATGGTACTGGTCCTTTGGGGACAGGGTGCTTTTCAGGATTCTAGCCCTGGGCAGTTTGTATCATGGCAGGGTGCTCAGTACCTCCATGGGTACTCTCTGGCATATTTTGGTGTGGGTATGCTGTTTGGGGCAGAGTGGGATTTCTCTGTCCAGTGATAGACATTTCGAAGGCATGAGGGCTTCAGAGAGACTTGTCTGTGAGAGAGACTTGGCTGTGCCCTTAAGCCTCTTGTCCCTTCAAAGGAGGCTGAAAAATGCAATTCAATGACACAGCACTTGCTTAGCACGTGTGAGGGCCTGGATTCAATACCCAATATTAAAAATTGTATAATACCAATAATAAATACATGAGGAGAACTTTCTGAGACAAAGTCTCACTATGTAGCCCTGGCTGGCCTTGAATTTGCTCTATAGGCCAGGCTGTTCTTAGATTCACAGAGATCCATTTCCCTCTGCATCCTAAGTGCTGGGGCCAAAGGCAGGAGTCACCGTACACAGCCTTGTAAACAGAACTTCTAATGGCAAGTTTCAGAAGTGTTTGGACTTGGTCTTGACTCGGTCCTCCAGTTCTGTGGAAGATCACTCCTTAATGCCACACCCCAGAGCCATTAGGGCAGTAGACAACACCCTGATTCTCCTCATGCACCATCATGGAGGCTGCAGTGTGCAGGCAGAAGCAACCCTGTCATTTCCCAGTGACTACTGCTTCCTCCTCCTCCTCTTTCCTAAACTCTCCCGTCAGTCGCTTGTTGAAAACATTGTGAAAATAACCAAAATGTGACAAGTGTGTGAAAGTTACTTTGGAAGAAGGGATTTACACACGCACTGTCCCTGACCCCAGGAGGTAGGTGCTGCTGCTGGTGGGTAGGACCCTTTTGAGGCTTGACAGGCTTGGGGGATGCAACAGACGGGGCTCCCTTTTGGGTTGTGGATGAAGCACTTCAGATTCCACAAGCACTGAATGAATGGTCATTCCTCAGTTGATGACCTCACAGTGATTCCAGCAACCGTACATCCAAGACCTTGAGTGGGAGGATCTGCCTCGCTGCTGGACATCCGTCTATAGGTGCCAGGTGGCTTTGCCTGAACTACATCAGCCATTTCAGTCTCCTTTATGATGTGGTGCCACTTATCAGATTGGCCCATGATGGGCGGCTGGGGAGCTATTAAAATTCCAGAAGCATCTGGTGGGTTGAGGAGACAAGACAGGAAGGAGTGGAACCTGATAGGGCTAATAGCAGACCTCACACTGTGCCTTAAACATGTAGCCACTTGTTCACAAGGGGACAGGAGCTAATCCAGCACAGAGGATGACCACAATCCTGAGCAGGAAGCAGGAATCCCTGGTACCAGCCCCTCATTAACCCACGTCCAGAACGGGCATGCCCTCCTCATTGTGAGGGCAGACCTGCTGGCCCAAGGCTACCCGGAGGTTCAGTCAGGAAGCTCAGCAAAGCCTGTATAACTGCAAGACACCAGCAATTGATAAAGAAGGATATATTTTATTTAGGGGGTTCTGATACAAGAGATTAAACAGTTGTGCAGCTGGACTGGTCCATATGGCTGAAGCCCAGTGGTCAGATCCTCCAAGAGTAAATGGGAAGCAGAAGAAGGGGCTCTGCCTATGTGCACCCCGATCTTAAGCTGCCCTTTAACCACACCCCTAATTTGGTAGCCTCACTGGTCATAGGTGAACCCCAGATCTACGTGGGCCATGCCCCTAGGTCAAGGTGATGGTGCCTGCTCTCCCCTACACCTGTGTATTTTTCTCACTGCACAAATGCCACTTCCCCTGAAGAGCCATGAATCAGACTGTGAGTCTCTGCTCTGCTCTTTTACAGCTGTGACTACAGTTTAAACATTTCTGCTGCCATTCATCAAGCTGGCCACTGGCTTTGCTGGCTTCAGAAACACTCCAGGCCCCATGCTCTGGACGTGGGGAGAATATGTGTGAGCAGATGGGTGGAAAGCCATATGTGTGTCCTGAGAATTCACCAACTTGTGGTCTGGAGTGAACAGGAAGGAGGTCTGTGAGGGGAGGGGCTCTATCTAGCTAGTCCTATTAAAGCAACCCTGTAGGCGCTGGCCAGAGGCCACCTGCTGTGGTCTTTTCTGGCCCAGGGAGCTGAGTGCTGACCACAGCCGCCCACTGACTGCTGTGTGTCACAAGCCCCAGCCTCCCCAGGGGATGAGCAGCCTCCTGGTTGGGTGGAGCATTTCCTGGAAAGTTTCTGCCAGGACTGCACCCCACACCCACCTCCCTTGTATTAATATTCACTCTCTGGCTCTTATTCAGAGCTTTGTTTATGTGATACCTGCTCTGGGAAGCTCTCCGTGAACCTAGGTTAAGTTAGGGCTCCCTCTGGCTTCTGTTGCTCACCCCAGGTACAGTTTGACTCAGAACCTGAGGCTGTCACATCAGGATGACCTCCTTGGAAGCAGTAATCACGTTGTTCCCTGTTTATATCCCAGACTCTTAGGACAGCCTGACATGTGGTAGGAGCCCAGTTAAGTGTGATGTGAATAAGTAAAAGAAAGTGCAAATAGAGACTATTACCTTGATGAAAGTTCAAATATGTTATTATCTGTGATTGGGTCCCCTGGGTCACTGCGTATATGGAGGCAGAGGCAGTCTTAAAGCATTGTAAGAACAGAAAGGGGCCCTCCATGCTGGTTCTGTCTGAACTGTCCAGAAGCCCTCTGTGGTGGCGTTTCACACTGCCTGACACACTGGCTGGGTGCCATCTAAGGCTCTGAAAGAATTCCATGAAGATTGAACAGCAGGTGGCCTACCCAGAACCTCACTTCCTTCTTTCCATTGGGAGACTTGGAAGTCTTCTTTCTCTGGCCTGGGTTACTCTGGCAGACATCAGGTGACAACTGGATATGACTCTCATTCATACAGAAATGACAGTTCTGTCTCATGGTTTGCTAGATTTGCTAATGTGTTAGATGTGACTTAAGGAGCCAGGTTGTCGACCCACCTTTCCCTGAACAATTTGGAGGTGTCCTCTGTGGCAGCTCCTACACTGGCCCTCACTGCCACCAAGGTATGGTGTCACTACAGTTCCCAGATAGACTGGTCTACAGTAAAGATTGGTCCCAGGGTTGAATGTGATGGGAGAGTACATTGCGTGAATGTGTATAATGTCATTATGTTGTTAATATGCATCAGGAAAAGAGTGTGAAATGGCACAACTTTTTTTTTTCTTTTAAAGGACTGGTCCTATGTGATCTGAAGTATGATGTAATAGTAAGTTAAGAATGTTAGATTAAGCAACCATCTACCACTATATACCTACTATAATGGCCAGAGTCCAGACCTTTCTCTAAGGCAGCTGGCGTTATTCTCACAAAACTAAATTCACCCTTACTCTATGATCCAACAGTCACCCTTACTTTTACTATTATCCAAAGGGTCCAAATATATGCCCACAGAAAACTTAGACATGAGGACCCTGTGCCCGGCTGCTATGACCTAAATTGACCTTTACAGCCACATGATCTCACTGTAACCTGCCATGTTGCTGATAAGTAAATAATATCCCCCTGATAGTGGGTAACTCCACCAGTGTAATAAATCAGGTCAGTCCCAATTAATAAATCCAGGTGTAATAAACACAGCAAAGTAACTCCCAGGTCCAGAAGAGAAAAAAAATCACAGTAGGTCTCTGTAGGCATGGTCTTGAGCACCCCCAGGGGAGGAGCTGACCCTTGGCAGGCTTTCTGGGCGGGGTCTGGAATGGGAGCAGAGATTCCTAACCATTGCCACAGATCCAAAGCTGCAGGGCCAAACAACCATAGACTAATCTTCTGAAACTGTGGCCAGAGTAAACTCTTTCTGTTTGTAAGCTGATTATCTCAGGTGTCTTTTGATGGAAAGTTGACTCACACACACATTTGCCACTAGAGTCTACAAACAGTAGGCATACGAGAGCAGCGGTGAGTCATGTGGCCTGCTCATGTCAGCTGTAACCCTGTTAGTACTTTTTAGGGTGGTTCAAGCTGTTGTATGTATGTAGCCCATTCTGCATCCCCTTTGACCCTCACCCATGTGATACGCCAGACAACCTTTGAACTTCCCCCCTGTTTGTGAGAACAAACATATCTTCACCCATTACCACATTAACCTCTGAGAGACATGAAGTCACTTCCATTGAGAGCTGCTAAAGTTAAAATGTTTGCATAGTTTATCCATATGTGCACACATTCCCACCCACATGCATGTGTTCACATACACACACACACAAAAACACACACTCACACAGGCCTTTTTAATGGCAGCTCTGGGTTGGCATGCTTGCTTTATACCCAGAACCAATTTTCTGAGATTTGTCCCAACCTGTAAGACACATATTCTTAGTCACATGTAGGTGGTAGACAACTATGGACCTCCACTCTTAAGGGCAGAGGTGGCTGGAAGATCATTTTGTTCAATTACTCACGTAAGTCACTTCTCACACAAGGAGTGGGTATGAGGCTGAATGTGAGCTAATGTGGTTACTGCAAAAGACCTCTTGCAGAAGCTTAGAGACAGAGACAATATACTCCTCCATGTGGGTCAAAATGGATGCAAACCCCAGCTCCAGGGGAAGCCCAGTTCCTTATGGAGTATTCTCAAATCTCCTCATCACTTCACTGGAGGCAGAGCTCTGACCTGCTCTGGACAGGTGAAGGCAGGGCCTCCAGACTCAGTCACATTTACTCTCTGTTCCTAAGAGATGTCACCAATGGCAAAGTAAGGTGAGGGGAAAGTGAACCTCGTGGTGCAAAAGGAATGGACCAGGAAAACAGGAACTTGGATCTGAGAAGTTCAAACATGTTCTAGGCAAAGGAAATAGTCTGTGTTGTGCCAGAGCTTGACAGCCATGGTTAAGGTTGGGAGGGCCACTGTGAGCCCTAAGCATGTGAATTGTTTTGTGAAAGACCTTCTCTTCTCTCCCAGTACCTGCTAGGCCCCCTGGGGTCCTGACCCAGAGTTGCTAGTGATGCAAGGCTGCTGCTGTCATTGCCAGAGGTGACCCCAGAACCCTCGTACCGCCTACTGGTGGCCTCAGCTCTGTGTGCTGGTGTGGTTGGGAGCTGCTACAGTTAAAATATATATATGCATAGTTTATCCATATGTGCACACATTTCCAGCCACATGCATGTGTACACACATAAACACATGCCTTTTTAATGGTGGCTCTAGATTGGCTTGTTTGCTTTATACCCAGAACCAGTTTCCTGAGGTTTGCCCCAACCTGTAAGCTCTAGGCTTCTTTCCTAGTGGGGACCATTGTGTGCTCACAGCAGGCTCTGGATACAGTGATTCCAGGGAGCTGGCCCTATAGCTTGAGATCAGCCTGAATCAGGACTGTGTTAGCTGAGCTGGCTGTTTTAATTTGTGATGCTGAATGCACACAGTGTGGACAGATCCTAGGGAGCTGTCAAGATGGCGATGTCCAAATCCTGTGTTACCTTCTCCCAAATAGCTGAGTGGTGCCACTAACAGGATTCTTTTGCCTTTGGGGTAACCGTGGTGAGGGAATGTGGAGGTTTCTCATTTGTGGGGAATGAATAATTTATTTCTGTTTTCACATGGCTTATCCCTTCATCACAGCCCAGCATCCTGCAGGCACCTGATTAAGGGGCTTCGTAGGCCTTAATCCCCCACCCCCACCCTGTATACCCTGTATTTGTGATGTGTTTCCATGCATTTGCTTCACAAGCTACATTTCAGGAGTGGCTTTCCTTTGGCTGGCTCTCTCTCTCTCTCTCTCTCTCTCTCTCTCTCTCTCTCTCTCTCTCTCTCTCCTCCCCGCTCCCCCCCAAACAGGAACAGTCCCTCCTTCACGTATCCAGAGACTTTAATCCCAGTAATTCATCAGCATTCTGCCTCACAGATAGGCTGTCTCCGGTGTTTGTATGTGACAAGCTGAAAGCTACCTATGGCCACACTCACCCCAGATAATCTGATTGTCCACGAACCAGCCTCAGCCCCTTCCTAGCTTGCTCACCTATCTCCTCTGAGGTCCCTCTGGCATAGGCCCTGGCGTATGCCATTCATCCTGTCCAGGTTACCATCCTGATCCCCCAAGTCCATCATTCTAGAATTCACCATGGCTCCCAGTTGCTAAATTCTAATTTTCAAAACTGTTCATAACTAGTCTGGTTCCTCCTGCTGATTCTTCGATCAAGGTTTAGGGATGGTCTTCTCTGTCCAAGCGGTGTCTGGGGACTTGTGGGCCCAGAAACAAAATCCTACCCTCTGACTGCTCAACTCCAGGACAAGACCATGAGCACACAGGCGGCAGGCTTGGTAGATAGCCTGGCCCTGGATAAGAACTGGGGAACGGCATATGGGTGTGAAAGATCCTGTACACTGTGCACAGTGGGATGCTACTCCCAGCTTTTTGCATGATTGGCCATGGGCTGAGAGAGTGTTTCTGTGTGGGCTCATCACTTCATGTGGTCTCATGGCTTCCAGAAGAAGGACAGGGAGGGGAGATGGAGAAGGAAGCAGTTTCAGAGGAACAGCAACTGTCCAGGGCCACCTAGTGACATACCAGAGTCCAGGATCAGCATGCTTTAGGTTCCCTCCATATTGAAGGGTCCACCCCCAACTCACCTTCCATATTCCTGGTACTCTGAGAACCTGCTGTCACTCAGCCACCTGGGTAGACTGAAGCCACTGTGACCATTGTGCTCTCAAGCAAGTCGTAATGATAATGTGTCCCAAACTGAATAGCTGTTCCCTCCCCTTCCATTTCATTACTAATAAAACTGTTGGAATGTCTAACAGTGGCGCTCAACCTGGGCTCAGATGACAGGTGACCACTGAGTGACCACAGGTGATGTCACGTGTACATTTGGAGAGGGCACTTGTTCAGACCTGAACCTTTCTTTGTGCCACTATCTAGCAAATGAAAGTGTCTGCCTCTCCCAGAAGTTTTGTTTGGCCATGCTGCCACACCTGGATATATAGCCTGGCCACACTTGGCCATTGTTGGTCTTACAGGGCCACTCCTGGTCATATACCTGGCCACACCTGGCCCTGTGATTTAGGACCAGGACTCTTTCCTCTTGGGATCCTCTGCACAATGCACAAATGTAAAATGGCAATGCTGGACTAGCTTTTCTTTGCTTTACCCATGGAAGCCTCCCCCAAATGTCTGTATCCATAGATGTTGTGGTCACAGTAGGGGGAAGGACAGCCACTTCCCCTTTCCATCCTCATGAGACTCTAGGCTCTGGAGATTGTCTGAGGTGTCCTGCTGAAGGACTATGTCCCCTCTGCTGCAGAGGTCTGCTTTAATTCCCAGCTGAAATAGGAGAGCTTGGCTTCCTGAACCCTTACCAAACACACACACACACACACACACACACACACACACACAGACACACACACACAGAGACACACACATACAGAGAGAGAGACTCTGTACATGCACACACTTGTATACACACATACCTATACATGCCTCATACCCATACACATTATACATGCACAAACACCTGAGCCCTCTCCAAACACACACATACCCCCCTGTTACAATATGATTTCTGACCCGGTCCGGCCAGAGGTCCAGACCCACAGACCTGCCGTCCCAGACTTCTTAGCTTAAGCCCGCTGCTGCTTAGGCTCCCAAAAATGATTCAGACACTTACATTAAGTTCATGCTGTTTGGCCTATGGCTCAGGCACATTGCTAGCTTTTACATCTTCACCCACTTTCATTAATCTGTCTGCCACATGGCCCGTGGCTCACCTGTGTTTTTTACATATTGTTCTTTTGGGCATCTGGGTCGATCTGTCTCTGACTCCGCCCTTCCTTTCCTACCTATTCTGATTCCTCACCTACTTCTTTTATGGTGCCTGTCATGGGCCAAAATAGCTCCTTTATTTAAAGATTAATATTCACAACATTAAAAAAAAAACATTCCCACATCACCCCCCCCACTCATATACACTATACCCACACACTCACATACCCTACACACCACCCACACACCCCCACACTCTGCACACTGATATCCATACACAACACACACAAACACACACACAAACACCTACACCCTTTTAAAATACACACACATATACATACATACATACATACATACACACAATATAAATAAATGCATGTTTTTGGTTGTTTTTTTTAAAGAAGAGGAATGTCCAGTGTGTAAGTTGTTGGTGGTGTTTCCTAGGCTTGAACACTGAAATGCTAATTCACAATGAATGGTCTCAGGAGATGGGAGCTTCGGGAGCTAAATTAAGTCAGGAGGGTAGAAGTCACAATTAATGCCCTTATAAAAAGAGGCAGAGGGCTAGCCTGTTCTTACCACACAAGAACTTGACGAAGAACCAGAGGAGAGACCTTCCCAGAGCCATCCACACTGGTGTTTTGACTTTGGCTTTACCCCAGAACTGAGAACTGAAGTAGCTTATTTAAAGATACGAACTCTGTGGCGATTTGTTATTACAGATCAGCTAAGACTTCCAGCATGTGAGCTTTTGTGTCTGGCTTCTTCATTCACCATTGTGTGGCTAGGTGTCACCAAGGGGTATTCTGATGGCTTTGTGGTACTCTCTTGTACAAGGATGCTACAGCTTCCCCCATGGTGAGATGTAGCTGACATTTGGGTAGCTTATAGGCCAGTGATGGCACAGGGTGCAGGGGTATCCACCTGTCTCCGTGCATGAAGGAGTTAGACCCCTGTGTCAAGGAGAACGTGAGAAGTCAATTGCCTTGAGCAAATACCCATCTTTCAAAGTGGGCATGGACAGCAGCCTTTGTTGTCTGATTGCTTGTTTGGGGTTTTTTTTGAGACAAGGTCTCATCTATCCCATGGTGTCCTCAGACATGCTGTATAGCTGAAGGTGACCTTAAAAGTCTGATCCTCCTGCCTCCACCTCCTGAGTACGCACAATGTCCAATGCGTTCAGTGCTAGGGATTATGACCAGTGCTTCACGAGTGCCAGGCAAGCGTTCTGCCAGCTTGGCCAACCCTTCAGACTGTAGAGGTCTTTTCTAGTGTGACAAGGGCTTAGCCACCCTGATAGTGGGGGTGTAAGCGGGACTCACGGTTAGGTACTGCATAGACTTGGAAGTTGGGAATCTCTATGGACCAATTTCGTGTGTTCCCAGACCAAAGCTGGGAGCTGGGCACTGGCCATGACTCTGCCTGGCTCAGGGTAGGTTCAGCTAACTGTCCTTCCCCCTCCTGTGAGGTGGGCAGCCTGAGTGGTCTCATCCAGATTTGGCTGCCTCTGCGTGTTGTACTGTGGAGTACAAGCCGACATCTGCAAGACCTGTGATCTCCTTTATGACTCCATTGCTTTATTTCTAATATTGCTTTTTGTTTGTTTGTTTGTTTGTTTGTTTGTTTGTTTGAAGCAGTCTTACATTGAAGCTCCAACTGAACAAGGAACTGTATAGCCCAGGCTAGCCTGGAACTCACAACCCATAGCTTCCCTACTGTAGGGTCACAAGGTGTAGGCCATCATACCCTACTGTAACTCAGTTTCTTGGACTGTGAAATGAAAGAAATGTCTCCAGAGAGAGAGGTCATCATCTGAATAGTATCTGAGAATATTCTGTGATTCACTGTGCTTATTACCTAGAGACTGTGGTTGGATGAGTCATTTCAAAACCATAGTCACTCAGGAGTAATAATCCCAAACCATCCATCTTGGGCTTCAGAGCCCACAATATTTTTTTTTTCCTCCCTAAGGGACTTTGCCTCCTAATTAAGTTGAGCTTCGGAATATATTAAGACAATTTGTCATCTCCTGAGCACACATCCGGTCTGTGGGAGCCGGCTGGAGAGGCCATTTCCGGGTTCCCTACAGGTCTTGGAGGTAGTATAATACAATCCCTGGGCAGGGCTGTATCTGGGGGCTGAGAAGAGACTTCTCTAGCTGAAGGCAGGAGCAGGCAGCCTTCAAGGTGTGAGCCATCAAGATGTCCCTGCCACAGAAACAACCAAGGCCTCCAAAAATTCTTAGTGTATAACTGCAACACTGTGGGTGCCGCTGGGATGTTTGTGTAGCTAAGCAGAGAACTCCTCAGCTGGAGCCTCTTATGGACCGTGTACCCTAATGACTGGCCCTCCATAGCAACCTCAGATCCTGCAGCACCCCTAGAATAAGGAGAAACCCGAGAGCTTGTATCTAACAGTCTGCCTGGGCATCAGGCTTAAATATGAGCGAACCTACTGGGCCACACACTTGCCAAAAACGAGGAGGTGACCCTGGACCTAATGCACATACTGGCCCTCAGCCTGGGTGCCCAGTGGTGCTAGTGGTCCCCAAGGTACTGTGCTAGCTCAGCCTGAGGTCAGTTCTTTAGGGCTGTGCCCTGGATGTGAAGCTTCCCTGTTCTCTCCATTTCCTATCTGTGAGGGGTGATGGTGGCAGGGAAGCCCTGCCATCTGTCTCCTTGTTCCCAGGGCTCTGCTTTGTCCTTCTCCTCCAGTGTAAAAGGTAGAGAGACATTGGCTGAGATTTATTTTTGGCTTTGGGGATGTCTTAGTTCGGGTCTATTGCTGTGGTGAAACACCATAAACAAAATCAACTTGGGAGGAGAGGGTTTATTCATCATGTTTCCACATCACTGTCAACGAAGGAAGTCGGGGCAGGAACGGGAGGCAGGAGCTAATGCAGAGGCCATGGAGGGCACTGCTTACTGGCTTGCTCCCCATGGTTTGCTCAGCCTGCTTTCTTACAGAACTCAGGACCACCATCACCAGGGATGACCCCACCACCATGGACTGGGCCCTCCCCATCAATTACTAATTAAGAAAAAAAAAAATGCCATACAGCTGGATCTTATAATGCATTTTCTCAGTTGAGGCTACTGCTCTCCAGATGACTCTAGCTTGTGTCACATTAACATAAAACCAGCCAGGACAGTGGGCTTTGGAGATAGGGTTCATATACCCTAAAATTTGCCATGTCTTATACATAATACAAAGTAAATGTGACATATATAGCTCAGTTGGTGTTTTGTCTTTTCACACGTGTCTCCAACCATCTCCATAGTTGGTTTTAGAATGTTCTCATTGCTTTAGAGGAAACCTAATGTTCCAAACTATAGCCTCGTTCTCCCACCTCCAAGAACCACTAACATGGGCTGGTGAGATAGCCTGGTGGGTAAAGACACCTGAATTTGATCCCTGGAACCCAAATGGAGAGAACCAACTCCCAAAAATTTCATATACATTCCCCCCCAAGTAATTTTTTTTTTAAAAAAGGAAAGATAGGCAGATGCTTTGGGCATCATGTTAAGCCATATATGTAGGCTCAGTTGATTGACTTTGAGGCACAGGGATGGAAACTTAGGCCTTGTTCATGCTAGACATGTGCTCTATCCCTGGGCTGCATCCATAGTCCCAGATGTATGCATTTATCTCTGGACTCTTCATTCCATTTCATTGTTGTGTGTCTTTCCATGGGGGGCTCAGATGGTTTGCTGTTTAAGTGTAAGGACCAGAGTTCAGATCCCAAAACCAGCATCAAATGTCAGATGTGCATGGTGGGTCCTGAAGGTCCCGATGGGACCCCAGAGACAAGCTGGCTACCCAGAACTAGCCATATCAGTGAGCCCTGTGTCCAGCTGAAAGCCCTTACCTCACCAAATGAAGTGGAAAGCAGTGAAGGAAAACTCCTGACTTCAACCTTGGGCTTTCACACCCGTGTGCCTTCGCACATGCAAAACACATGTACAAACATGCTCTACACATACAAAATACAAAAAAAAAACCCTGAGAGGTAGGAGTAAATACTTTCTTGTTTATAACTATTTTTGGCTACTTCGAGTCCTTTGCAGCTCCATATGAATTTTAAAATTGGTTTTTCTAAAGAAGTAAACACGGGGGGGGGGGGGGGGGTGCTGATAGGAATTGTCTTAAATCTGGGGATCATTTAGGAGAGCGGCCAGCTTAACATTAAGTCTTCTGGTTTGTAAACAGAGAATGCTTCTTGATATCTTTCAACAGTTTTTTTTTTCTTTTTCTTTTTTTTTTCCTCCAATCCTGGCGCTGCATGCCCATAATCCCAGATCTTTGGAGGCTGAAGCCAAAGAATGGCTTTGAATTTGGGCCAATCTGGACTATATAGCAGGTCCTGGGCTAGTGTGGGCTGTATAGCAGGTCCTGGGCTAGTGTGAGCTGTATAGCAGGTCCTGGGCTAGTGTGAGCTGTATAGCAGGCCTTGGCCAGTGTGAGCTGTATAGCAGGCCTTGGCTAGTGTGAGCTGTATAGCAGGCCTTGGCTAGTGTGGGCTGTATAGCAGGCTTTGGCCAGTGTGAGCTGTATAGTAGGCCTTGGCCAGTGTGAGCTGTATAGCAGGCCTTGGCCAGTGTGAGCTGTATAGCAGGCCTTGGCCAGTGTGAGCTGTATAGCAGGTCCTGGGCCAGTGTGGGCTGTATAGCAGGCCTTGGCTAGTGTGGGCTGTATAGCAGGCCTTGGCCAGTGTGGGCTGTATAGCAGGCCTTGGCCAGTGTGAGCTGTATAGCAGGTCCTGGGCTAGTGTGGGCTGTATAGCAGGTCCTGGGCTAGTGTGGGCTGTATAGCAGGTCCTGGGCTAGTGTGGGCTGTATAGCAGGTCCTGGGCTGGTGTGGGCTGTATATATATATATATATATGTATAGCAGGACTTGGTTTTGTTTTTTCTTTTTTGTTTGTATGTTTGTTTTTGTTTTTCGTTTTTTAATAAAATAAGCAAAACAAAAAGTCTTGTTATTTCCAGAGCATGAATTTTACACTTTTTTATTAAGTTTTTTTTTTCTTAGTGTTTTTTTTTTTTGAATGCCATTGTTTGGAATTATTTATCCTAATTATTATTGTCACTATTTTCATAATTTGATTTTTGAATTGCAAATGTCTACACACAATTATTTTTATCTGTTGATCTTGCCTCTAGCAGCCTTCTTGAAAAGCGTTGTAATGGATTCATTAGAAGCACTAATTACCAAATAATAGCCCCAGAGAACAGAAGTGGCATGTGTCTTCCATTCTCATAAGAGATATCTTTCATGTTTGTGGAGGTTTTTTTCCCATGCCTTATTGCCCTGCCGTATGATTTGGAAATGGGTCATTGCTTAAAACACAAGAAAAGGGGAGTTTGTATCCTCAGAACTCACACAAATGCCAAGTGGGTGTGGTGCGCCACTTGTAATGTCACCAAATCGGAAGCAGAGACAGAGCAAGCTGGCTAGCGAGGCTGGCTAGATAGGTGAGCTCTGGGTTCCCTGCTTGATGACTAAGGTAGAGATTGATAGACTCAGGACATCAGCCTTGGGCCTCCACACAGGTGCCCGTGGACATACACACACGTGCACTCGCATGCATGCACATACACCACCATATGCACGTGAGGAAAAAGGAAGAAATGGCAAGAGCAAAGAGGCATCCTTGTTGGAATGTCCATCCTAGGAGGCATGCCACTGTTAACTGTGGTGTTAGCTGTGGTTTCTTTTCATAGGTGCCTTTCCTCAGATTGCATTGGGTCCTCTTTGGTTCTGTTATCAACATATAATGTTTTTGTTGTGTAAGGGCATTAAATATTGCCAAGTATGTAGATCTTGTGGCTCTGAGTGATTGTCTGACTTTTGGCTGTTACTGCTATGATATACTACTTCAGAGTATGTAAAGATGCTTCTGGCTCCTTTATTGACATGGCACAGTGCACATAGTGTGTGCCAGAACTAAGGCTTTAGTGAAGTCACATGATGCAACATGTCTAACACCCCCCGCCCCCAGGAACACCTCAGATAGGTCTTATGTTTGATTTATTTTGGTTATTGCATTGGTCCTTGAAACCTTTTATTGCCAAATTTCTCTTCACTGTCACATTCAGTGGCTCCATATGGGGTTGTGACACATAATTTAAGGAGTTGGGTATTAAGGCCTATGAGGCGGTCCGAGGTTAAAGGTACTTCCCACTGAGCCTGATAACATGAGTTTTGATCCCTGGGATCCATAATAACCAGCTCCCCAAAACTGGCCTCTGACCTTCACGCTCATGCTTTGGCACACACATGCTTGTGCACACAGACACACACACACACACAAACACAGACAAACATACTCATATGTAGACACATTCAGAGACATAAACACATAAATAAATTTAATTGCAAAAACAAAACAAAAAACCTGGGCATTAGGTCAGTTGATTTTCAGACAGTAAATAAACTAAGCTTGTATTCCTGAGAGTAACGTTGCCTGGTCATGGTGAATAATCCTTTTGTATGTTGCCACATTTGATGTACTGTTTTGTGTAGGATTTTAGACTGTATTCATTCTGAGATTGGCTCGGGAATTTTATTCTCCCTTGAAGTCTTTCTCTGGTTCTGTGTCACAGTAATGCTGATCTTTTTGAATGCATTGGGGAGCACACCCTCTTTCCCTGTCTCCTGGGAAGCTGGTGAAGAACTTCAGATCTTTGCAGCGTTCCACCATGAAGCCGTTTGGGTGTGGACTTTCCATTGTGGGGAATTTCTCATTCCTTATTCAGCTTCCTCATGACGTGCGTCCGAGTGTGCCTTTTCTTTCTTCTTGGCAAATTATATTAGTTGCTTTTCGCAATGCAGCAACAAAATACCTGACGAGAAGTGATTCAAGAGAGGACAGGCTTATTGGGCTCCGTGTTTGAGGTACAGGCCATCGAAGTTCGGAAGGAGTGGCAAGAAGGGCCTCGGGAGCTTCCTCACATCTGCACAGATCAAGAAGCAGAGAGCTGAGTGGGAAGAGGCTCCGGACCCCAGCAAGAAAGACCACACTCCTAAAATTCTAAAACCTCTGCAAATAGGCCACCAGCTTGGACTGATGCTCACTCGTCAGCCTATGTGGAGGGTGGGAAGGGATAGGTGGTCCTGTCACAGAGTACCCCATCATCAAATACCCCATCATCAAACCATAATACGGGTCTTGCTTTGCAGTCCGAGCTGGCCAGATTCACAGTCCTACTCTCTGAGTACTGGGATGACAAGCCTTCGTCGCCACACTCAGCTAAGTGGGTCCCTTTTTGGTGGCCTAAACTCTCCTAGGCCATCCCTTACCCTTCCAGAATTGGCATCATTGAATTCTTCCTATGTGCAGAGCAATTTTTTTTTTTTCTTTTTGGTGCACTAACTCACATAATCTTAACAAAACCTTAAAGTAGGATGTGTCATTGTTGTGTCAAGAGCGGGTCACCCACCAGGAACAAGGCTCTGAGCTGGCCAGAGGGCCATGTTGCCACCTCTGCCTGTCCCTTTTCCCCTCCAGCTGTCCTAGCTCTGTGGACACAGATAGATGGGTCAGGCTTGGCCACAGCCCACCTTAGGTCTGTCTGATAAGCACAAAATGCTGGGTTCCCACAGAATAGAGGAAGTGTGGGAAACACCCTGTGAGAAACTGGGCTCTGGTGCCCGGCCCTGCTTTGCAGTACCTCTTTTGTATCAGCTCTGCACAAAGCCCTGCCCCATTCTGTATGCCTATGCATTCTAGGAGCAGCAAGACCTTTATCCTGGGCTCGATATGACTCACTCTTCTGTCCTTCGGAGGAAGAGACTCGACAATCTGTAAGACAATCGCAGAGAGAAATCAGGATCCACCAGACATAGCTCCACATAATTATCCCTGCCTAATGACTTCTCATTGAGTCTGTCTCCAGCGATGACTGCAATCTTTATCTGCCACTGGAAAGCTGGTAGCCAGGGAACCCCTGCGGCCGAATGATAGGGCCGGGAAGAAATTTGCAATTCAAGTTAATGGAGTGTTCACAAGCGGCTTTGAGGGTCTCTGGAATCAGAGCTGGCTGGAAGGGATGGGGGGGGGGTCCCTCGGGGATTCATCTGACTTTCCAAGTCATGTAGCTATAGTAACAGAAGACATGGTCAAACACTGTGTCTTTAAGAATTCCGTTATCCTTCAGGTTCAGCCAGATCCTCGACTTCTCCCATCAAAGAGCTTCAGGACACGCCAGTATAGAAACAGACTTGGAGCTTATTAAAAAGAGTTGTTTTTTCATCGGGTTGGTCTGAGGACAAGTTCTTGGTTCTTGTGTATCCCAAAAGTGGCCCTGAACTTCTGATCTTCCTGCCCTTGTCAGATGGTGAGGTGATCGGTGTGTGCCACCATACCTGGTTTTATGCTGAAAACTGAATTGAGAACCCCGTGCACATTAGGGAAGCTCTCTCCCTGAGGTTCACCCCAAACTCAAGAAAGAGATCTTAACATGGGTTTAAGATCAAGAGGTAAGCTTGGCAGAGGTGGCTTTAATCCCAGCACTCTGGAGGCAGAGACAGGCGGATCTCTGTGAGTTCAAGGCCAGCCTGATATACAGAACAAGTTCCAAGACAGCCAGGGCTACACAAAAAGCCCTGTCTTGTGTGGGGGGGTGGGGGAGAAAAAGTTAGAAGAAGAAGCAGGGCTGTGGAGATAGTACAGAGAGTGTCTCCTTCACAGTCAGGAAGATTGAGTTGAATTCTCAGATCACACATGAAAAGTCAGATGCAGTGGTGAGCGTGTGCGTGATCCTCCTGTTCCTCCGAGGAGACAGGAAGATCCCCAAAGCTCACAGGCCAGTGAGCCTAGTATGGAGCTTCTACCTCAGCAAAAGTAGAAAGCAAGGGCTGACACCTAAGCTTGTCCTGTGACCCTGCGTGTGCACCGTGCCATACTCGTGTCCATATTCATGTACATGAGCGTACACATGAATGTACATATGCTAGATAAATAAGCTAGAGAAAGGCTCAGGAAGAACAAAGCACGCCCGACAGGACTGCCCACACCTGTATCTTTGAGTCGTCCTCTGGATGATTTTCGTGGCCGGAAACTACATCCTTAAAGAGATGTCATGGTGTTGAATATGATCCTGAGGCACACTAGACAGAATTGCAGCCTGATAAGCTCACAAAGGTTACTCGGGCAGGTTAATATATAAAGTGTTTGGTTTTCTCCAAGTGGGTACCTCAGGGTTGCCATGATACATACATGGCTTTGTGCTCCCCTCCCCTCAGCCCTCTCTCTGCCTCCCGCCCCTCCAGCTGCCTCCCTTCCTTCCCTTGCTTAGAGACTCTTCTGCTTTCATGTCATGTATATCCTGTTACCCCACTTCCCTCCCTTGGGTCCCTAACCGTCTTGGGCTCCCCTTTCTAGTCCATCATTCTCTCTCTCTCTCTCTCTCTCTCTCTCTCTCTCTCTCTCTCTCTCACACACACACACACACACACACACACACACACACACACACACACACCTTTTTCTGAGTCTGGCTCATTTCACTTAACGGTGATTTCCAGTTCTTCCCACTTTTGTGCAAGTCTCACGTCTCATGATTTCATTTGTCTTTCTGATTGCATCTGATTGCATAAAATCATGTCATGTATACCCTGTGATCTCTTAAAGTTCCCATTTGACTAACAACAGTGAACGCAGGAAGCGGGGCCTGAGCTGGGGTACATTTTAGGTGTTCTACTTAGCCAAGAATGACATGGGCATATCCCAGAGACTTCCTCCTCAGTAAGCCCCTTGGAGCATGGCTCTTGGCCAAGGTTGTGGGAAAGGCAGAATGAGGAAATTCGTTACTGGTTGTATACCTGCTTGGTGAGTTCCACCGCAGACACCATGCTGTGTGTTCTGATGACCTTCCATGGAGCGCCCTCCTTTGCCTCCCTATGGTTGGGTTTTGACCCCTGGCGTGTTAAATCAGGACTTTTGAAACCCACTGAGTCTGGGGGCTTTGAAACACCTTGAAAAAGTATCAGTGAAACCAGTCTGTATACAATATAGAGGGCATGCTTCAACATGCACCCATGAACCCAGAATACATGGCTCAAAGCGTGAACACCAGTGTAAGCTGTGGACTTGAGTGAGAGCAATGGCCTTGATGGGGGGTATGAGGTATGGATCAGATGGGCCCAGGGGACATCTCTGTGTCTCTGTTTTTCTGTCAACCTAAAACAGCCCTAGAATAAAGTTCATTGAAAATACATGTGGGGCCTGGAGAGATGGCTCAGCTCTTAAGAGCACATACTGTCCTTTGAGAGGATCCAAGTTCAGTTCCTGCCAGGTTGGGAGTCATAAAACTACCTGTAACTCTGGCTCTGGGGACTCTAATGCCATCTTGAGGCCACCACAGGCACCTACACTAATGTGCACATATCTGGTGGGAAAGTATGTGGCTTTTCTAATCCAGAGTTTGAATTTTAGGGCTGAATCTGAATCCAGGGCTATTTCTTTGTAAAGCAATGAGTATTAGATACCTGCTGTGTACAGCTTCTGACTGGGCCTTGATGCAAGTGAATGAAGCGATGTGTTCCTGACTTTGCTGTGTTCCATCCACTGGGCTGGGTGGGAGACACACAGTACCCATCTCCCCTCACAGTCTGCAAAGCAAGGGAAGGCCCAGGTCCTTCTGTACTTCACAGTAGACACTGAGGTGGACTGGTGCTTGGTGAAGGTAGTACATAGGAATGTGATCATTGCTGCAGATGGAGGGACCATGTGCCAGAAGGGGAAACTGAGCTCAGGCTGTAGCCTGAGAAGCTGTTCTCAGGTAACAGGACTTTCCAGGTCCCAACCTGGTTGCCCCTTGGCTATTGAGACAATTAGCAGCTTCCCTAAGCCCCACTATCCCCCTCAAGGAAATGGAGGTGAAACTGGGTCTCTTTCCTTGGTCTGTTCTGAGGATTTCAGGGGATAAGGACAGCTTTTAGTGAGGTACAAGTCTATTCAGGAACATTTCCATAATACTATTCACTTGGAAGGGGACAGTAGTCCCAAGTGGGGAGCAGACAGGAAAGAAAGAGGTGGCCTTCAGAGCTAGCTTTGTACAGGGCTTTGGGATACTGGGCATCCTGAAGATACAGAGTGACTCTTGATGCTGGGGGTGAGGGGATTCTTTACCAGGATGGTGAGGGCTTGTGTGCTATCTGAATTGGAATGTATTGGTTTGGGTTTTAATGTGCATTGGTATTTTTACTTACATGTATGTCTGTGTGAGGGTGTCAGATCTTGGAGTTACAGACAGTTGTGAACTGCCATGTGGGTGCTGAGTATTGAACCGGGGTTCTCCAAAAGAACAGTCACTTCTCTTGACCACTGAGCCATCTCTCCAGCCCCAGGATGTATTCTTATTCAATGTATACATTAGAATATCTTCCATGTACCCTGTGCTGAGACAGGGAGGCCCGGCTGGGCACTTGGGGCTTTGAGGAAGGATAAGCCCAGGTAGAAGCCAGACATGGATACTCCTTTGAGCCAAGCCCAGCCTGGATATTCCACCAAGCTTCCTAATGACTAGAAGGGACAGAGAGCCAGGCACCACACACACACACACACACACACACACACACACACGCACACGCACGCACACACACACGCACGCATGCATCTCTGATGGCCCAGAGCCATCCAGTTGTGCCAGGTTGGTGTACTGGAGAGCCACGGCCATGTGATAATGTAACCCCAGCTGGGGATGGGGTCAGCATCTGAGAGACTTCTGTTAATGGGGGATCATAGGAATTGTACACATACACATACCCTCAGCTGTGCTTGGGTCCAAGTGGAGGGAACTTTATGGGTTCATCCAGATGCCACCATCTAATGTGACCTGTCTTCTTTCTTTCCAGGGGCATGGTCTAGCAGCCTGGTCAAATCTGTGCATCAGCCCCCCGCAGTTCTGACCCGTGCTCTGTCTTGGTCTCCACTTGGCCTTAGGTAAGTCACCCCCCCCCCCGAGGCCAGTGGGCCTACAGATGACTAGGTTGTGGGTGGAAGAGGTGACTTTTATAGAGGCTGTATGGGGACAGTCTTCCTAGTGCTGTCAGGGAGCAGGTCAGGAAGCTGAGGCTGGGAGGTAAGAAGAACCCTTGTGGGTTCCAGGCTCAGCATCTCTCCGACATCATGTGTCTGTATTTGTGCCTGTGAACTCATCCAGGGCTGGGAGCTCGGTATAAAGCACAGAATGGAGAACAGAGCTGTTCCTCTCCTGAGGTTCCTATTATTTTCTCTTCCCTTTGCACCCCAGGGTGCCAAGGCCTTCCTTCTCCTTTGCCTTCCCCTAGGCTATGCCTCCAAAGGGGATCAGTGCCCAGAGGGGAGTGCTCAGTGTGCCTTGAAATAAGCTCCAGAATGAGCCAGGCCTTACTGTGAGGCCAGCGTCCCTCACCACCTTTGAGAGGCCGTGTATGTCAGAGTCCATGCAGGGGCCTCCATCTGTGGCTCAGGTAGAAGTAGCTCCCCCAAGACTTAGACCATCAGCTCCCGGCAGACCTGAGTGTAGCTGGACTCCCCCTCCCCCAGACACCCAAGCTCCCATTGCATTCAGAGAGGGATTTCCAGGGCACAGGGTGTCCTTGGGACTTCCTATGGGTGGGGTAATGTTTCCTGCCTTCATCTTCCGGAGGGAGAAGATATCTCCTTAGCTCCACCACATTCCCTGTACTCTCTATTTGAAGTAAACACCCAGAAAGTGTCCTATGCCTTGGGAAGGAAGATCTTTGGGTCCCCTCAACAGAAAATAGGCATCACAGCGTATGGAGGACACTGCTGGGGCTAAGGAGAAAGCAGTTGTCTGAGTCTGCCTGACTGAGCGCCACTCCCAGCCCCAGAGTCTTTGATTCCAGTTGCCACAAGTACATAGGGACATGGCAGAGTCCTGTCATGCCTGAGAACTGAGATCTGGAAGCTGGGGGAGCCCATGAGGTCTCTTCCCATCCTGGGGCCCCTGGGTGCTTTGGTACACTGCCTTTGGTAGCCAAATACACCCCTGCACTAACTCAGGAGGGTCTGGATCAGGAGGTTCTTTCTAATGAGATGTCTAATGAACTTTGGCATGGTGTCAGGGGTCGGGCGATATCCAGTGGAATACCCCTTTGAGACTGAACATGTCCTGTACAAGAAGCCAGGGACCCAGCCTCCCCATTAGCTGCTCACTCTGGCAGGGAGTAGGCACACGCTCATTATGTATTGAGAATATACTCTGTCCCCAGTGAGCTTGTGGTCTGAGACTTCCAATGGCAAGAGAAAGCAGGGTAAAGCTTGGGCACTAAACTCATTTTTTAAATTCGTTTATTTCTATTTTATGTGCATTGGTGTTTTGCTTTCATGTGGGTGTCAGGCCCCCCTGAAACTGGAGTTACAGACAGTTGTGAGCTGCCATGTGGGAGCTAGGAATTGAACCCAGGTCCTCTGGAAGAGCAGTCCATGCTTTTAACCGCTGAACCATCTCTCTAGCCCCAGCCCTAAACTCAGAAGCAGGGTAAGATCGATGTGGCTGGAGAAGATGGGTCAGACGGATGGGGGTGGGGGGTGAGTCACAGACCCTGTGAGGATTAGCAGGTACAGCCTGCAGCTCAGAGCTCACCATGAACCAGGTGATGGCTCTGGGTTTTGTAGACTGGACGAAACATCTAGAATAGTAGCTCTCAACCTGTAGGTTGTGACCCCCTGGTGTTGCGTATCTGGTATCTTGCATATCAGACATTTACTTTATCACTAAATTTGCTTCTTGTTATGAATTGTAAAGTAGCAACGAAAATAATTTTATAGCTGGGGCGTCACTACAACAATTGTATTAAAGTGTTGGAGCATTAGGAAGGTTAAAAAAAACACCGTTCTAGAAGATTCTAGGTTAATGGCTGGTGACTGGGTATGCTATAGGAGAAAGCAACTAAGCTGACCCCCCTCTGTGATGATCGCTACCTCGGGATGACCAGCTTCAAGATCCTAAGATGATCCTGGCCTTCCTGGAGTGGACCCCCCATGGGGAATGGGTTACAGGATAGGGTAGAAGGAAGGGCAATCTTCCCTGTGTTGAAAGTCAAGACTTATTTTTAGGACAACAATTACTTGGCAGTGTCAATTCCTGTGGGTATCCTCTTTGTGCCTGGAGAGCAGCATAGGCCGTAGTGAGGAAACACTCAGTGTCAGTGCACTTTGGTCCACCGTGGACTTCTCCTCAGAGGGATGGCAACCACTATCCTCACCCACTATTTGGGGAGCCTGCCCCCTGTCCTTTCTTGAGGACCTGCTTTGTAACAGGTTCAGTGTGAACTGATGCCCTGGGCCACTGGTAGGCAAGGCCAGCCTGGGTCCTGGCCAGGTGAACCATTTGACTGCCAGTCAGTCACCTGGGTTCAGTGACCCTAATAAGACAGACCGAGGTCGGGAGGTCGGGAGGGCTGGATTCTCCCAGAGCCAGCTCATACACCTCCTGCCTACATCCTGGCCTCTCCAGTTGGGGTCCACATCAATCCTTCCCCCTGCTCACCCTGAGCACATGTCCCTGAATTCCTGGGACAGCTCGGGTTTCACATTTCTCTCTAGCTGATTTCTTGAATGGTCTTGGACTTTTGCAATCCAGTGTGTCAGTTTTCAGGCTAGAAATACTCAGCACAGGACACACTGTAATATTTGTCTGGTGGCTGGGATTTCCAGGAAGACCACCCTTTGGCTAGAGTTAAGAATATGGCTCAGAAATGATGGGCTGGGGGTAAAGCTCAGTTGGTAGAGTGTTTCCTTAGCATGCGTGAAGCTCTGGCTCCATCCCTAGCATGAACCAGCATAGGCCTGTAATCCTAGCACTCAGGAGGTGGAGGCAGGAGCATCAGAAATTCAAGAGCTCCCTTAGCTACATAGCATGTTGGAGGCCTGCTTGTCTGGGAAAAGTGAGATCATGTTTCAAAGAAGAGGCAGGGGCTGGGGGCCGGGCTAATGCAGGCTGGATCAGATCATACACAGGTGCCAGGTGCAGAAGGATGGGTGGGTGAGAACTATGCTTGTGGGTTACAAAGCCACCATCAGTGGCTGGGTCTTCAGGGACCCAAAGGAGTGCCCAGGCAGCCTGTTCTCTCCCTCCCTGACTTCCTTCCTCCCGTGAAACAATTACTGTGGCCTTCCTGTGTTTGGTTGTATGTTAAGTGGTCATGTAGTCCCGGCTGTGCCCTGGGGAACTGGAACCCAGCCTTGTGGAGGGTGGGGGGTAGGGACAGTGTTCATCTTGAAACTCAACCTCTGTGCTCTCACCCTCTGCCCACCACCTGCCTGGCCAGGACCGAGCAGAAGAGATTCCAGGCCTCTCCTGTGCAATCAACAGAGAGCATCTCATGCAGCTCTGTATTCCCCTTGCTGTGCTCTGGGGTTTCACCTAGTAAGTGTTCAGTTAATGCCTGTCACTGGGGCTTCACAGGTTTGTGTATAGCTCGGAGGAGGCTCCGTGCGGAACCTGTGGCTTCTGGCCCTGTGAGATCTGAAGTGAAACAAAAGGACATGACTGTTTCCGGATATGGTGGAGGAGAAGGTTTATTGTAGATATGAGGGAGAAGAGAGCCGGAGGCAGAGGCATCTGGGAGAGTACAGAGTGAACACGACTCCGAGCTGGGCCATGTTTAGAGAGGTGGGAACAAGGAAGGGAGGAGTAGACCAAAAAAAGGGCCGGTTAGCCAAAATGGCTGGATTAAATAGAGAAGGGCAGCCCTGCTTCTGCTTCTGGCAGGGAAAGGGCCCTGTAACAGATAGGAAGAACCTGGCAGACAAGTCCGCTTTGATATGTTAAATAGGTACCTCAGCCATCCCTGCCCCACCACCACCACCAAGTTTTCCACAATATCAAGACTCAAAATGGCCAAAGGTGGCTTTTCTGAGCTGCCCACAGGATTCCTCATAACCGTGTTCTGTGTTCCCAACTGGAGTCGTGACTGCGGCTGCAGGGACCCCTGAGGGGCTGCAGGCATATCCCATCCCCCACCCCAGTGCTATCTGAAAGGAGAGGACCGAGTGGTGATGTTTTAATGAGCATGACTTTACTGCTTTTTATTTCTTCCCAAAGACATTAGACATGAGTCAAATAGCTCCCGAGGCGATTCCCTGGAGGCGATTCTGAGCTTTTTTTAGGGGAGCTATGCTTCTGCTCCCCCCACCCCCATTTACAAGCTCTGTTGGGGATCACCTATCTCGGGTCCCTGTTAACCCACAGCCATAACATTTAAAGTGATATTTCTCTCAGTTAGCTTCTACCCAGGATGCATTATTAGAAATATGGTCAAAGCTCATTCACTTGGGGCACATGAATTCAGACTGCCCCACTTCACTGGGGAGCCAGGCATTGGAGATCTACACATCACTCGGGCAGGAAGGAGCCTGGGAGAAATGTATCTTTCTGCTATCCACTGGGAGCAGTGAACCTGCCAGACAGGAGGGGGAGAAGGAGGCTTTCGTGTTTAGAAGAGAAATAGACTTCTCAGGTACCTTAGACGGGATGCATTTTTAGAGCTAGGGTCTACTTGCCCAGGAACTGAACTGTCCAAAAGCCCTGGGAGGGGAGTGTGTTGGGGAACACCCTTCCAGACCTTTCCGAGGCTGGCATGATCAGGATACCATTAGTGCAGGCATTTTTTTTGTTTGTTTGTGAAGAGTTCACAAACATTTTTTTTTTTTAAATGTATTTGTTACATATACAGTGTTCTGACGGCATATATTCCTGCAGGCCAGAAGAGGGCGCCAGATCTTTTCTCCTATGGTTGGGAGCCACCTTGTGGGCGCTGGAAATTGAACTCAGAAGCTCTGGAAGAGCAGCCGGTGCACTTACCCTCTGAGCTATCATTCCAGCTCCCAGACTTCACAAACATTTATTTATATGAGGTTAGCTAGTGGTCGCAGGCATTTATTCCGTCCTCACAGTGGTGAGGGGCATCTCAGACCTGACCACTGCAGCTTTAGGTTTTTGTTCTTATCACCCAGATTGTGAAAACTTGAACCAACCTTTGAGAAATCAATCTGAATGCCTTGGGTTTGATGGTATTTATTTCCTCAACCCCTGAAAGGGAGTGTCCCTCACTGTCCCTCACTGTTCCTATTATTCTATGCCAGTTTTGTTATTGTTGACTAGTATTGTGGATCCTTCGTCACCCCTCTTAGCTTGAGAGGTGACAGGCCCGGAGCTGAAACAGACTTTTGGTCCCCAATCCTGCACTTAGGAGCTCTTGAAAATTAAGTGCTGTGAGGGGCTGCTGCAGCCCAGGAGAAAACCCTGGGTCTGACCCCATGAACCCTCCAGCACAAGGTTGATGCCCCCACATAACACATTTCCATAACTCTCTCTCTTTTATAACCACCTACCTCTGAGCACACTGGCTCCCTCTGGGGGTTCCTCTCCCCTCTGCACCAGTCAACATATGCGCAAGATTGGGTTCGGCACCCCTGTGCATCTTCAGGCCAAAAATCCATGCACACCTGGTGACCGTATAAACAGAAGTGGATGAGCAAACTCCTCATATTCTTGTAAGAATAGTGAGCTCCCAGGGGAAATCCCTCCCAGTCCAACCTGGTGTTCTGGGGATGCCTAACAGCTGTTTCTCCTGGGCTGTCACTGATGGGAGCATGGGGTAGTCAGTGATGTAACACATCACTGTGTGAATGTGTCATGAAATATGAATCATAGACTGAGGGTCCCTCACCCTCACAATAGGGTCCTATTCCCAAGCAGTAGGCATGGGCTTTCCAGCACACACCCTAACATTAGAAAAGAGGTCCTTCCTCTTCCTGAAAAGACCCCCACCCCTGTTGTATCAAGCAAGCCCTTGATGCTTGGGCCCTGTACTAGACCTTCCCCTTAGCCAATATGAGCCTCTGCCGTGCCTGCCCTACTGTTTGCCTGACTACATCCTTCCTTCCTTCCCCTCATTTCCTCTTTGAAGTACAGGACTTAGAACATCAGTGGCCCCACCCTGGGGATGCGTCCAGATCACTATGACCCCAGGCCTTTTGCCAGCACAGGGCATGGTTTTTTAATGCTACTTCCATAGGTGTGGCCCGCAAGAGGAGCTCTCCAGGCCTGTGGCTTCATGCCTCACACTGCTCAGTACTCATGGAGCTTACTGAGTGAGCCTGGGATCTCTCAAAGCCAATTCCACTTTTTGCCTGATGCTTCAGTTACCTGTGTCTTCGTAGCTTTCCACCTCCTTTTCCTTTCATGGAAATAGTTATGCTGTGAACTTGACCTTTGCTCTCACTTTGCAGCTGGGAAGACTGGAGACAGAGAAGCTGAGCCAACCAGGAGCAAATGGCTAGAAGGGTAGGCTGTAGGCAGGAACTGACTCAGGAACCACCAAGCCCGCGTGCCCCGTTGTGGGTTGGTACAATGAACTGCAGCTAGAGATGCTGGATCAGAAGCCATGAAAGATACTCTACCCTGCTTGATGCTAGACCCTCCCAAGGGTGTGAGTACTGGTGACTAGCTATACAAAGCCAGTTCTAGAGGCCTGTTCTATTTTCTTGTCCACTGGGGAAAAGCCAGTTTGCAGGATGGCTTTTCCTACAAACCCTTCAAAAGAGCACGCAAGACATGCTGTGCTCCTGAAATCTCAAGGAGGGTCTTGAGTTCAAGGCTGGCCTGGGCTGTATAGAAATCCTGTCACAAGAAAGGAGGTGGGGGGAGAGGGGCAGAGTCTGGGGCTGTTAGTAGCATGCTTACCTAAAATGTGCAAAGCTCCAAGTTCTGTCTCGCAGTGCTGCCCAAAATAAGTATGGTGATGCATGTTTCTACTCCCAGCTCTTGGGAAATAGAGCCAGAAGGATCAGGAGTTCAAAGTCCAAGTTAAGTCCAGTTTGAGGTACGAGAGACCCTGTCTCAAAAACAAGAAGGGGAGAGTTGATTCATAGAGCTTATACTCCGTTCCTGGGAGTAAGACTGTGTGCAAACATTTAAGTGATGTGTTTGCTCCTGCGGCTCAGTGTCAATGGGATCCTGGGCTTTTGACTGGCTAATTCTCTGAGGTGTCTATAAAGCTGGCCATTAGGTGGAGAACGTTGGTGAGTGGATATGTCCTGTCTTCAATGACTTTTCAGCTCTCCCTGCTGCCAGTTCCCAGTGTGACGGGGTTGGTCATCTTGCTGGTCATGCTCCAAGTTAGTTGGCCAGACCTCTGTCCCTGTGGGATACGGTCACCTCCTCATAGAGCCACTGTTAAATGCTTCAGGGCAGTATGTGATCCCTAGGTCTGCCCCACCCCCCTCACCAACTGCAGGGAACTAGGTGCCCAGATGTCCTGCTGGTCCCATATAGAAGCAGAGGCTTGTAAAAAGTCCAGCCACCACCTAGAGTATCTTTGATGATAATCAACTCTTAGGAAGGAGCAGGAAGCCTTACTTGGGACCCCATAGCTGGATTGCTGTTCAACAGAAGTAACATCAACATCTGAGGAGTGAGCAGCCTCCTGAGTGTCTACTCCACTGTGGCAGTGAGTGGAGGTATCTAGAAGACCAAAGCAGAACGTGCCTTCTTGTAACTTCACATCAGAAGAGGCTCAATGTCATCTTCGTCCCTCACATTCCTTTCTGCGTCCCTAATCCTGGAGGTCACACATGTTAGAATCCTTTCATCCCTGGGCACCATGCTCTGTAGCCACAGGATGGAGACAAGAGGAGCCTGATCCCAGGGTCTTTCTGGTCAGCTAGTTTAGACAAAATGAATAGTAATCTCTCGGTTCAGAGAGCCCTGACTCAGAACCATGAAGAAGACGGAGCTGAGGGGAGGGGAATAAAAAAACAAAAGCAGGATAGAGGGCATTGAAAAGCAAACGCCCAAAGGCATCCAGGGCTGGAAAGATGGCTCTGTGGTTAAGAACAAATTCTGTTCTTCCAAAGAACCTGAGTTCAGTTCCCAGCCCTCATATCCTGCAGCTTTGAGCTGCCTGTCACTCCAGCTCCAGGGCTCTGAAATCATCTCCTGGCCTCTCTGAGCATTTGGCACACATACATGCACATGAACAGAAATGAAAGACAATTATGTTTAAAAGAAAAAACACATTTTGGTGCACATGGTAAGCAGGCATGCTGTGTGTGTGTGTGTGTGTGTGTGTATGCATATATGTATGCATGAATCCTAGAGGTTTTCCTCAGAGGAAGCACCAAGGAAATGATTCTCTGATACAGAAAAGAAGGGCATAGTGGTGGAGGAATTGCACATGCATAGGCCCTGGGACTGAAACATGCTTACCAGGGTCTAATGGGAAGAAAACCAATTGATGCCCTAGAAATCAAGGTCCTGAGGGAAGGTAGGAAGTTCTGTCAGGATGCTGAGGACAGTGATTGTGGAGTCTGAAAAATCTGTCACCTAAGGAGAATTTGTGTCTGAACGGTTGTGGTAGGTGAGTAGGGGCTTCCTGGGTGACTGGAGTGGGTGTGACCCACATGAGCCTTGTTTGGTGAGGACAGCCACCCACGGGGCCCTCTTCCTGTTAGAGTACAGTTTCCTCTTAGGGGTTTCCTTTTTTTTTTTCCCATCTTTTCCAGCTCCCTAACTCCCAGGGAGCCTTTCACCCTTGGGAGCGTGCAGAGGGAGGGAGGTGGATGGGGATTTCCACACAGCCTTGCTGGCTGCCCCCCCCCCCCCTTTGTAACATTACTCAACTTAGCTGCCTAAGTTTTACATTTCCTACAACTTGTAGATTTGGTTCTCTCCTCCACTATACGGGTTCAAACTCCAGTCCTCAGGGTTGGTGGCTGGTGCCTTTACCCCAAGGAGCCATCTTGCCTGCCCTGCATCTCTTTCTTTTATAGTAACTGAGGCTTTGGGGAGTGTGAGCTCCTGGGAAATGGCTCAGGAGTCTTGAAGATTTTGCACTGAGAAGCGCTGACCGGGAGCCACTCCTGCTGAGACATGGCTCTGTGGCTCAGATGGCAGGTTGAGTTTGCATCTGGGTGCTCAGTACCACCCTAGCCCACTTACCCTAGTTCTCACTGCGGGGGAGGGGAGGCTCCTGTCACTCAGGGGAGGAGGGAGCTCCTCTTACTGTGGTGCTCTGCCTCCCTGGCTGGGGTCAGCCTTCAGGTCTCTTGCAGCTGGCTCCCCAAAGAGATCCAAACTAGGGCTGAGAAATGAGATGCAAACACATTATCTTTCACCCGTGGTGATATCAGCGAGTGGAATAAGCACAGGACCCCGTAGGGTGCTAACAGGCAGGAGAAGAATCCCTATCTGGTGGCATTAGCTTCAGAGTCGTCGATACCATCACTTGGTAATGGTACCAAAAGTATAGTGACAGCTATATATGTATATATAATATGAGGTTTTCCTACAACCACATGCCAAGAGAAACAGGGATGAGCAATGTCCACGTGTTTGATTTAATCCATTATATTCCAAATAGGCTCAAATCCTGTATATATTTTACCCTACAAGCCTATATGAGTTTAGACCAGTGGTTCTCAACCTTCCTAATACTGCCACCCTTTAATGGTTTCTCATGTTGGGGCGACAACCTCCCCCAACCATAAAATTACTTTCGTTGCTACTTCATAAGTGTAATTTTGTTACGGTTATGAATCATAACGTAAATATCTGGTCTTAGGTGATTCCCGTGAAAGGGTCATTCTCAACATCCTAGGTTCACAGCCCACTATGTTCTTGCCTAATTTAGAGGTGTCCGCAAAGGCCTAGGGAATGTGCTACTCTGCGCCCTCTAGTGTTCATCCAGCCTTAGTGCAGCTTATGTGGTTCTAGGTGTCTCTTGTGTTAGACTTACCTGGGCAGCTGATGGCCCCTCTGCAGAGAATGCACCGAAGCAGAGGCCACACACTGCTTGAGCCTCACCTGCATATCTGAAGAGTATCAGGACATGGGTCTAAGTTGTTTTGGAAAATGTAGTCAGTCCCAAGATAGGGTCTCATCGGCAGCAGGAGCATTCATCTGTGGGTCACCATAAGAGCCTACTTGAGACTTTCTACCTGTCAGACACAGGACCTGTTCTCCATGAGCCAAACCCAGATGATCTCTTGAAGTTCATATTTACAGAAAACTCACTCTGCCTCTTCCCGAATCCAGGACTTTATCAGAGTCTGGTACCCAGTGTCTGTCCAGCAGCCCCTGTGCTGCGGCAGTCTGGCTGAGAGGAACACTTTTAGCAGTGGAATGAAGTGCCACTCAGGTTTCCAGCCAGCGTTGAGCTGCGGTTAATGGGACATTGGCGCACTAAGCTCCCAAGAACCTCTCTGAGCAATCAACACAACTATGCTGTTAGCAAGGCTCTTTACCTGCCGTACCAAGCTTGGGTTAAATATTTTCACAGAGCTCCCCAGCTAGTTGTTTGCTTTTTCTTTACTTCATAATGCAGTGTGTTAAGGACAGGAAGAGCAGAACAGAGACCCAGGGAGAGGGCCTAAGAGCTGTTAGCTCCCTCTCCCAATACAGTCAAGTTAATGTAGGACCCCATGTCCTCAATGCTCCAAGAAGGCTGCTGTCTGTCTGATCTAAGCCCTGGTAGAATATGAAGTGTTTTAAGCCAAGTAGGGTGTGGTTGCGCTCTTCCTGGGGACCCTCGTTCCTCACCCCCTAAAAGATGAAAGCAGGGTTGCCTAATCAATGAAGCCTGGGTTTGTCTGACAGCCAGGACTAGATAGATATTTCTTCTAGGGAGCATACACAGTGGTTTTCTGTTCCTGCAAAAGGGTTTGTGTTTTGTCAGGTATTTTCCCAGACAGCTAAACATCAATAAGGCTGGCTCGGCTGCTTAATGAATAACAGAGAGGGTCATGGGACGTGAGGCGCTGAGCCCAATTCTGCATCCTTTGCTGCTGCCGCATGAGTGCCTCCGAGAGCTAAAATGAGGTCTTTTGTATTAAATATTTTAGCCAGGTCTTTGGCGCCTATGACTAAGTGCCGGGAAGCAAGCGTGAGGCCGCTGGTGTCGTGGGCTCCGCGTAACAGTTTCATAGAAGTGAGCATTAGGAGTCTTACAGCATATTTATAATGGCCTCTTCATTGGCCAGGAGCTTCAGTGGAGACCAGCTGAGAGCCACTCAGGGTGTTGGCAGGGAAGGGGACAGCGGAAAGGATGGCGTCCACTTCTAGTCACCGCACACCTGTCCATGGTCTGCCTTGTTGTGGACAAATACCTGCCACCCCTGGATCTTCTGTCTTTCTCAGTGGATTGATGATGCTAACTCTTAGCTGAACCAAGTGAGACCCCTTCCCAGGGCTGGCATCTCTGTCCAGCCCTCCATGGAGCCTCCATCATCATCTCTGGCCTTCAGCTCTGAGTCTAAATGTCATCCTCCTAGGCAAACCACCTCGTCTCCCTACCTAGGAATGTGTCAGGGAGTCCGGGGCACTGGAGAGTAGGAAATACAATTCAGTTTAAGATTCTATATAAGAGCCCAAGAGACTGGGAAGTGCTGGAGTAAGGCCCCGCACACCTGCTGGAGTTTGGGCTTCTCTGAAGAGCAGCCCCCTTCTTTACTCAAGTTTCAGAATAGGGCCGGTCTTCCCTCTCTGCCTCATCCATGATGTTTGTGCCGCTGGTGGCAGGTCCTTGAGATGACCAGGTCTGTTTCCTTGAAGGAATTTGTATAGAGGAACAGAGCTTAAAACCATTGCTCCTCCCAGAGCTGGGTCCTGAGGCCCTGACTGTTCTTCTTCCTTTTTCTATATCCCATGGACCCTGAGAGCCTCAGGAGTAGCCATGGCATCTGCTTTGGAGGCTCCTGGGTGGTCTTGCTCCCCATTTTGATGTTTGAGCCTTGGTCTTTGCATCCAAAGAGGGTCACTTGGGCTCTACTGAGACGCAAGCTTTGTCAAAGACCTTCCTGATCCCAAATTAGCAAGCCTGAGAGCAAGGGTGTGTGTGGGGGTGTCCCTGTGGCGTATGGGGTGTGTGTGGGGGGGGTGTCTCTGTGGTATGTGTGTATGGTGTGTGTGTGTGTGTGTGTGTGTGTGTGTGTGTATAGTATAGTCACAACAGCAAGACTGTTCTAAACCAATACAAAGTACCCATTCTGCCAAGCAGCATGACACAGGGAGAAGGCTAAGGGTGGGCAGAGGCATAGCGCTCAGTGGGGAGTACTAGGGAAGGAGCCTGGGAAATCAAGCATGCCCTCCAGCAAACGCCAAGGCTCTCTGCATGGTGGCAGCTTCCTCTCTGCAAACATCCATCCGCAGAGCAAGTGTAAAGAGTTTGGCATTTTGGTATTATCTGTAGGATGATAAATCACAGACACAGCGGCAATGTGTGTTCAGTGAGGTGAGCAGATGCTGGGCCTGTGAGCTGGAAACCAGGGGGCTGTGGCAGGGCTGTGGGTTTCAGGGTTGCTATTCGGGAAGAGGAGCCACAGGCACAGGGCAGGCTGGGACATCAGCGCAGTTGTTAACCACATTACCTACTCAGGGACTGTCCTACCCACATAATCCCATAGCCAGGCAACCTGGTTCTGCAGCTTTCTGGGGGTCAGTTTCCTTGATAACAGAGTGTATCTGATATGTGAGGTTTCTAAGTGGAATGCAGTCCAGAGACATATTGTAAGTCTCCCCATGGGAATGGTTCAGTGGTGAGGGCATGCTTCCACTGGATCTAGGGCCCAATATTAATATTTAAGCAGGAGCTGGACCCCCAGCTCAGTCCAACCCTGCTTCCCTACCGCTTACCTCCTATGACCCCAACCCTGTTCTCTGGGGTCCCCACTGCCCCGGCTTGTTTCACAGTTGTCCCTCCATTGACAGTGACATCCTAAACTGGGTGGTGGTGGCATGCGCCTTTAACCCCAACACTCTGGAGGCAAAGACAAGCAGATCTCTGTGCATTTAAGGACAGCTGGGACTGTTATGCAGAGAAACTCTGTCTGAGAAAACCAAGACAGTACCATCCTAGCAGCCACCTTCCTGGGCCCCTTCTCCCTCCCTCTCCCACCCATATTCCTAGAGGACCCCTGGACAGCTCTTTATAGATTTCTTATCCTACTCGGCTTAGGGGTCCTTTAGACAAGCCACCCCAGTTATTCCTCCCCACCCCCCACCGTGGCCTGGTATGAATTCAGTTTTATGTGTCTTGCTAATTGAGTTTCCAAAATGAATTACCTATAGAAAAATGAGGGCATTCCTATCTCTTTCCAACGCATCCTACCATGCTCTTATTCCAAGTGTGAATCACAGAGCACTGGGTCGTGGGCCCCCTGAAGAGCCGTCAGCTCCTCACCTGTGTGCTTATCGTAAGCCTGCTATGACCCTTCAGTGGCCACATTCATTCTCTCAAGATCGTCTCTGCTGCTGGAGAAGTTGGCTTTGTGGGCTCCTGCTCAGAGCTGGATATAGCTTCTGGGCACACTTCTAGCCAGCACAGGCCATCTTGTGGTTCAATATCAACCTGTAGATGAAGCAGAAAGAGAGACTCTAAACCTTTATAGAAGCTTGGCTGTGAGACAAACGGGAGCTGAGTAAGAGAGAGAGAGAATCTGGCAGGCAGCCATCACAGGGAGAGATTCCAGAGGACCTTTGTCTCATGCAGGTTCTTCAGCTCTCCATTTCTGCTTTTCTGGTTTTTTGAGACAAGGTTTCTGTGTAGCCCAGGCTGTCCTGGAACATGCACTGTAGACCAGGATGGCCTGGATCTCTAAAGATCCACCTGCCTGTCTCCAGAGTGCTGGGATTTTAAAAGCATACATCATCACTTTAGTGCTCTCTCTGTCTCCACCTCTCGTTCCCAGTCCTCATTCCAAAGCCCTTCCAGACAAGTCTGAGCCTACACTGTCTTGATCTATCAATTTGGAGGGTCTTACTTAAGCTTGCTTGCCACTCCGAACAAGGAATTCTAGAGGCTGGACCACTGTGCTTTGTGTGTTTGTTCTTTGAATAGAAGATATAAAGCTAAGGGGCCAGGCTAGAGAGGTGACGCTTGCAGAGGACCCCAGTTCAGTTTCCAGCACCCACATGGTAGCTCACAACTTCTGTAATTTCAGCTCCAGGGGATCCAGCCTCCTATTCTGGCCCCTGCAGGTTTACCATTCCTGCCCAAGTACAATTCTCAGGGAAAAAAAAGAAGGTGGGCACAGTTCAACATCTTCAAATTGCAGGCACGGCCGTGCATGGTGGCGCACACCTGTGACCACTGGAGAGCTGAGGCAGGAGGGTGAGGAATGTAAGAAGGGTTATCCTCGGCTACGTCATGAGTTTGAAACCAGCCTGGGCTACATAAAACTATCAGAAAGCATCAATAAATAAATTATAAAGGAGGTACAATGAAAAGCCCTACCAGGTTCCTGTCCACCCAGCCATTTCTCTTCAGCCAATGTCCCCATTTCTAGTCAATTCTTCCAGAGGAAGCCTCCACACACAGACACATCTGATTTTGCAGCTTTCACAAAAGGCAGCACTCTTTACCTGCTCTTGGGCATAACCTCTTTCTTTCCATTTGTAGGTTTTGTCTTTCTTAATTTCCTTTCTTTTTCTTTTAAGACAGGGTGTTAAGTAGCCCAGGCTGGCCTCGAACTCCTGACTGACTTGCCTCCACCCTCCATTTCTGAAATTACAGGTATGTGCCACCAGGCCAGCTGACTTGATGATTATTTCTTATCAGGACACTGTGGAGATTTGAGTTGCTTGTTGTTTGTATAGGTGGGGGTGTGTTTAGATTAGTGAGTGTGTTTTCAAAGGTACAATCAAGAACTAGGAACTCTAAAAGTGTCACGGTCACATGCATACTTAAAATGAACCGTGTGTATAGAGAGCTGACAACCTGAGAGGGAGCTGAAGGAGGGGTGAGGTGAGCTTATTGATGTACAGGTCTCACCTTCCTTAACAGCATCCAGCAAGTTTTGTTTGGAATTTACAAGCATCTCAGAGTGGTTCCCTCTGGGACTTGGGTAGGAGACACCTACCCACCCTCATTCTTCTAAATGCCTCAGAACTGAGTCACTGCCAAAGTAAGAAAACAAAATAGTGAAGCACAACATTAATGTCCAATTACCCCAGGATCTCACACGCGGCCTCGGGGGAGACTGAGTCGGATACACGTTCCGATGGAGCACAATCCTGGATTTCCATGGAGGCCTGTTTCAACTGTTAACATTCAGATCAACATCCTCTGTCAATGCTAATTCTAGATTCTCCCTGCCAGAGCAATATCTCAGAGACACAATAAAGAGCAGGGGCTCCCCACAGGCTTCCAGGTGCCTCTCTTCTTAGGGATAAAAACAGCATGATGTTTGCTGGTGACCTTTCCCAGTCAATTTGTGCAAGGAGGCATGGGGTGTGTGTGTGTGTGTGTGGCTGGGAAGACTTGAAGCCTCAATCCTGCCAACATGCATTAAGAATATCGGAGGCCCCAAGAAATTCTTCTATACCCAGATTTCCATCTGGGCAGGAATGGGGTTGATAACTATCATTGTTTGTAAAATTATACATGTTCATAAATGAAGTAAAACTTCCAAAGGCTAGAGGCATGCACCTGCTGGCATCATTCACCACTCTCAAGCCCACTCAGGGTGAATGTCAATCGTCAATCTGCCTGTCAATTAAACTAAGCTGCCCAAGCATCACTTACTGTGTGGCATCAGCAAGTGTATCTATGACATGAAACGTGCGCATGTGCATTCACACACACACACACACACACACACACACACACACACACACACACACACACACACACAATGCTCCAAAAGAAAAAAAAGTAACTGTTTAGAGCAAAGGGTCTGAGTCAGGTCCATGTGACTCCTTTGCCTCAAGCTGAAAAGCTGAAGAAGGGTCTGTCTCCACAGGATGTCTGTTCTTTCTGAGTGTTCTGGTGTTCGCCATGCCATATAAAATCATTTTGCACTTTCTGGCCAGAGTTTAGTAGTCTTGAGTGCCTCCAGCCCATGGCACTGGACACATAGGGGACACTGCTTAGCCAGCTTGGGTCCCAGGCATCCACAGCTGACCTTGTGTCTTGCAGGCTTTATCTCCACTGCCAGCTGCCATGGGCAAGCAGAACAGCAAGCTGCGGCCCGAGGTACTGCAGGACCTGAGGGAGCACACGGAGTTTACCGACCACGAGCTGCAGGAATGGTACAAGGGCTTCCTCAAGGACTGTCCCACGGGCCACCTGACAGTGGATGAATTCAAGAAGATCTATGCCAACTTCTTCCCCTACGGCGACGCTTCCAAGTTCGCCGAACATGTCTTCCGCACCTTTGACACCAACAGTGATGGTACCATCGACTTCCGGGAGTTCATCATCGCACTGAGCGTGACCTCCCGGGGCAAGCTGGAGCAGAAACTCAAGTGGGCCTTCAGCATGTATGATCTGGATGGCAACGGTTACATCAGCCGCAGCGAGATGTTAGAGATAGTGCAGGTACTGGCACTTGGCAGGGCCAGCTGGAGCACAGGGAGCCAGCACCCCATGCCCAGCCCTATACTCTTTATGGTCACCATGGTACCAGCTTCCTCCTCAGCTTGCTTGCTGCAGTGTACACTAAAGAACTGCAGGTTCTTGTCAAGAGTAGTTCATTGATTGCTTGCTAGACACAGGCCCCAGTGGACCTCACCTATCAGGTTTACACCCCACACACACCACCAACTCTATAAAAACAGGTCATTTGCTGCTTTCAATGAGATCTGAGGCTCAGATAGGTGATTTGCTTGATTGATTATCTTGATTATGAGAGCAAGAATTGGGAAAATGGCCCAGTAGGTAAGAGCACTTGACGTACAAGCATAGGGGCTGAAGTTCAGATCCCAGCACCTATGTAAAAGTCGGGAGTGGATGACCATGTCTGTAACCCTAAAACTAGGAGACAGCTGAGTCCTGTCCCAGAAGCTTGCTGACAAGGCAGCCTAACAAAAAATGGCAAGCTCCAGGTTCAGTGGGAAGCAAAAGGGAATGAGGTGAACGCCAGGATTCCCCTCTGGCCCCTGCATGGGTGTTTTTGCACACACATGTATAACTTGCACATAATTTATCTATCTCTGTGGGTCAGGGCCTGCTGTAGAAACCAGAATGACACAGTAGTAGATGAGGCAGTGGGCAGTCCTTCAGTGGGAACGATGCTCATATGCCTCCTGTATCTTCCCCCACCATGTTTTAAGTCATCTCTGTGATTGGTCCAGTGAGATGGTTCTGTGGATAAAGGTGCTTGGGGCCAAGCCTGACAGCCTGAGTTTGATTCCTACAAGAGAACCAAATCCCTCTGACTTCCACATGAGATCCACACCCTCCTCACATGCACTAAATAAACAGATGTTGCATGCAATGCTTGACCCAGCAGATACAGACGTTAATAATACATTGATTATATGGGAATAAGAAAGTCTGTGCCTCCAGTAATATTTATTTTTCTAGAATATTTCCCATCTGCAGTTTGTTGAATCTGCAGATTCAGGAACCACAGATAGGCAAGGCTTAGTGTCCCTGTGACCTTCCCCCTCAGCATTCCAGACACTATCCCCCCTACTCCCTGCCCAGGGGTCCTGTTATTCCACCATCCCAGTGGAGCTGTATCCTGTGTTCATAAACATCACTTAGCTTTTTCTGACTTCCTTTGCCCAACATCTTATCTGTGAGATTCAGTCTGATGAGAGAAGGGTCCTAACACAGACAGGTAGCACTCTTCTGTGCGTACTTCTTGTGGGCTGAGGTGGAACCATGACTCATCTTCCGTCCTCCTGAGCACGCTCACCAATGCTCCTTTGCAGGCCATCTACAAGATGGTGTCCTCCGTGATGAAAATGCCCGAGGATGAGTCCACGCCAGAGAAACGAACAGATAAGATCTTCAGGCAGATGGATACAAACAATGATGGTAGGAACCTGGGGGTGGGGGAGGCACTCAATGTTTCTATGAAACTGTTGGTGGCACAGACATATTTGGGGTGTGCCCTCTGCAATCTTGGCCCTTCCAAGTGGCCCTGCCCCTTCCTAGGCCTGCTGTGCCCCTTCCCCTCCCACTTGCTGAAGGAAGACTGGAATTCAGGGTCAGGGACACCTACTCTGCTTCCTGTGCCTTCCTTATGGCTTTATGGCCACGAGCATGTCACTAGCCCCTCTGAGCTGTAGGCTTCATACGTTGTATGATAAAACACCAAGATTCAAAGCAACAGAGAGAGGAAAGGGTTGATCTCACCCATACTTCTGTATCACCACTGAAAGAAATCAGATCAGGAACTCAAACAGGGCAGGAACCCAGAGATAGGAGCTGATGCAGAAGCCATGGAGAAGCAAGCCAGAAGCTGCTTACTGGCTTGCTCAGCCTGCTTTCTTATAGATCCTAGAACCACCAGCCCAAGAACGGGACCACCCACAATGGGCTGGGCCCTCCCCCATCAGTCACTAAGAAAATGACCTGTTGGCCAGGCACAGTGGCACATGCCTTTATTCCCAGCACCTTGGAAAGCAGAGACAGGCAGATTTCTGTGAGTTTGAGACCAGCCTGGTCTACAAACAGTTCCAGACAGCCAGATCTATACATAGAAACCCTATCTCAAAAAGCCAAAAGAAGAAAATGTCCTACAAGATTGCATACAGAGAGTGGTCTTACTATTTCCACAAGTATATTAATGGCCTGAGAAGTGAGTGACTGAGTCAAGGGCTTCATGGGATCCTAAGCAGCCTATCAGGCTTCTCTAGACATCACTCTGAGATGTGAGGCACCCCAGATACTCATGGGGGTCAGCAGGCATGGAAGCCTGAGGTCCCACCACAGCTGCAAAAAAAGGTGGGTCTTAGAGGGAGAAAGATGGTGAGGCAGCCATAAGGACATGCCCTCTGTCCTTCTTTGCCTGGGCTCTGAGTTTCTCAGAGGAACCCCCAGCAAGGGGTGAAGTAGCCATGCCCAGAGTTGATTCTGCCTGTCTGCGGCTTTGTAGAGCCAAGACTGATTGGCTTTTGTTCCACTGAGAAATGCAACATTAAGGGGGGGGGGGGAGGCTCCCTGGGTTGTGCTGAGATTAAATGTACGCTAATGCACAAGAAAGGACCAGAGGCGCCTCAAGTGCTCTGCGCAGGTGAGTTGAGGACAGGACTCAGCAGGACTCGAGGTTCCCGTGGAACTGTAGACAGCAAAAAGCTTTCCAGACAGCAAGGAAATGCTTTTTCAAAACATGTTCACACACAAAGCAAGACAGCCTCTTGCCTAGTGCTGCCTTGAGGCTGATTTCAAAAGCATTCTTCACTCTGGGTATTATGACTCCAAGGCTTTGATTCCGATGCACCATATTGAGGCTTGGTCATTGTCCAGACTTGGCTTTTCTTCTCTGTGGAATGGGGATAAACCCACTGGCATGGGTATGAAAAGTAGCGCCATGCTGACACCACACGTAGCATGGCTGGCACACTAATGAAAGCTGTGGTCTCACCGGCCTCAGAGCGGGGACTGTGACTCCACTGTTGGTCCCAGTTGCGTATGTTTTGCTATTGAGGCCACTGGACAGAGAAGTCTTCCCTGTAAGCCAGTGGCCAGTTGCTAGTTCTCAAGAAGGGAGGAGGAGGGGCAGAGGCCAGCAGAGGTGGGCAGGGATGAACCCCCATCTCCTGGAGCTGCCCAAAGTCTGCAGCTGTAATGGTTACCTTTAACCGCCAACCTGACACAACCTGGAACGGCTTTTTTTTTTTTTTTTTTTTAAGATAATGTATGTTTGTGTACTGCATTGGGTGTTTGGTGCCCAAGGAGGTCAGGGAGGGAAACTGAGTCCCTGGGACTAGAGTTACAAATGGTTGTGAGCCACCGTGTGGATACTGGGAACTGAACCCAAGACCAAAAGCAGGAAGTGCCCCTAAGTGCTGAGCCATCTCTCCAGCCCTATGAGAGAGTCCTTTTGTTTGTTTGGTTTTTAGAGACAAAGGTTTCTCTGTGCAGCCCTGGCTGTCCTGGAACTCACTCTGTAGACCAGGCTGGCCTCTGACTCAGAGATCTGCCTGCCTCTGCCTCCTGAGTGCTGGGATTAAAGGTGTGTATCACCATTGCCTAGCTCAGAAGAAGAGTCTTCATAAAGAATTATCTAGATCAGTAGTTCTCAACATGTGGGTCTCAACCCCTTTGGGGATCAAAGGACCTATTCACAGGGGTCATCTAAGACCATAGAAAAACAGATATTTACATTATGATTCATAATTGTAGCTAAGTTACAGTTATGAAGTAGCAATGAAGATACTTTTATGGGGGGGAGTCACCACAACATGAGGAACTGTGTTAAAGGGTCACAGGATTAGGAAGGTTGAGAGCTGCTGTGTTAGATTATGTCAGCCTGTAGCATTTTAAAGCTTGAATTCCTGTAGTGATGTGCTATGACCTGAAACTAAGCTGAAAAAACCCTCCCCCCTAAATTGCTTTTGGTCAAGAATTTTATTCTCCAAGACAGGATTTCCCTGTGTAGCCCTGGCTGGCCTCAAACTCACTCTGTAGACCAGACTGGCATTGAGCTCACATCGATCCCCCTCCTCTGCCTCCCGAGTACTCGAACTCGGCTTGATCGGGGAATTTTAGCCTAGGAACAGAAATAGAACTTGACCAGCACCCCTAGTTCTTCCCGCCACCCAGGCCTCCACGTGGGGCTGGCAGCTTACCTCAGACTCAGTTCATTACCAAACCAGATGACTTGAGTTCAATCCCCAGGAACTACATTTACATGATACAAGGAGTCCCAACTCCTGAGATAGCCCTCTGAGCACACACGTGAGCCTCAACACATGCACACACAGTAAATAATGTATATATTCAGATGTAAAAACAAGGAAGACCAGAAATGCACAGTGATTGGACATTGTCCATTTTCCAGAAGGTTCCAGACCATGACCGGAGGTTCTATCCCTTTTAAGAGATCAAAGAACAAAGGAGCACAGGCTAATCCTTTCTCCTGCTTCTGTCCCTCAGGCAAGCTGTCGCTGGAAGAATTCATCAAAGGTGCCAAGAGTGACCCGTCCATTGTCCGGTTGCTGCAGTGTGACCCCAGCAGCGCTAGCCAGTTCTAAGGGGAATGGGCTTTGGGACAGTTGTGAAGAAACACAGGCCTATCCTGCCCATCTTCAGCTTTGCTTGCAAAAGTGGATTCCTCCGTGATCTCTCCCGCTCTCCCGGGACCTGGGTCCAGGCTGCACATCACTCCCACCTGGCCTGGACGATGCAGCTACCCCTCTACCTAATCAGTTCAATGTCCCCACCCCTCCGGTCCAGGTCGGTTTCTTCCAAGGGTTCAAGTGTTCTTGGCTGTAGGTTCCTCCCTGCCCACAGAGGGCCTGGGAGCCATCAAGGATACCAGGCAGGACTTTGGGGAGTCTTACCAAGACCAGCTAATTTATTCTATGATCCCGGTGACTTTGTGGGCTGCCTGGGGGTGAAGAAGGTGGAGAGTAGACAGGCAAGCCCTTCCAGTGCATGTCTCCATCTCCCTTGTTCATTTTCTCTGACCAAAGCCTTTTGCACGTATATACTGTGGTCTCGTACGGTGAATGGTGAAGTGGACTGTAATGTCTAGGCCCTGTATTTAATGCCTCTGACTGCCTTTGAAGCATGGTCCCCTGTGGCCTGTGATCTCCCCCACCACCACCCCAAGTCTGGCTGTGCTGTGGTATTTATGCATTCTTGATTTGCCTGATTCCACAGGAGATACATGCATGCCCAGGGCTGTGGACATCTGCCATCCGTGCTGCGAAGACACATGTTTGTGTGTGCTGCCCTCCCTTCTGACTGGTCTGCCATATTAAAGTGATCTAATAAACCAAGGCCTGCGAGTGTCCTGGATTACTGTCACCCTGTCTGTAGTTTTGCCCCCTCTCCAATCTTTAGCAAAAGTGGGTCCTTGACATCCAGCTGTTGGTAAATGCAGCCTCCGGGACACCTTGTGGTCACCACCGTATCTGCACATCTACTATGCCTGCTCTGCAATGTCTGCCTTTTACAAGAAAGACTTGTAAAAATCAAGAGTCTCTTCTTGGCAGGTCTGGCTGTGACAGGCTGCCTCCCCTCCCCCTGTGATTTAATCATCAAGGTAGCTGAGAGGCCACATCCAAGAGAACGGGTGGTTTAGGGGCATTAGCGATACCGTAAGGAGGCAGACCTGGGTTCTCAGCCTGTCTGTACCATCCCTACATCTTGTCCCTGAAGGTGTTTCTGCCATGGGGATGTTTGCCTCTTGGGCCCAAAGTCATGAAGAACCAGTTGCTACCACCCACCATCTTAGTTAGGGTTTCTATGGCTGTGATGAAACACCATGGCCAAAAGCAACTCAGGGAGGAAGGAGTTAATTCCACTCGCCCTTCCACATCACAGTTCATCAGTAAAAAGCACTGAAGGAAGGGACCTCAGGAGGAGTATGTGCCCAGAGGGGTGGCAGCACCCACGTCAAGTATTAATGGAGGAAATGCCACGTGCCAACCTGATGAGGCATTTTCCCAGAAGTTCTTGTTTGGTTAGTTTGGATTGGGGTGGGTGGGGGAGTTGGGGTTTTTGAATTGTTTATTTTTGGTTTTTGAGACAGGGTCTCACTGTAGGCTTAGGTGGCCAGGAGCTCAATGTGTAGATGACTCACAGGCTCACAGAGATTCACCTGCCAGAGTTATTTTCTCAATTAGGGCTCCCTCTACCCAGATGACTCCATGCTATGTTAAGCTGACAGTGAGTGAGTGAGTGGGTGAATAAACAAAGGAGCAGAACTGACTCCTTATCAACTCCATCACTACTAAACTATAAGCCTTTCTATTTTTATTCCCATGTGTTATATCAATATCATAATATAAAATACATTCCCACATTTAAAAGCGCCATTCTAACTTTCAAAACTTTAAATGTCCAATGTAAAAAAATCTCAAATCTCTTAACCATAGGTTCCTGTGTAAGTCAAAAATAAGTACTTTGGGGAAAAAGCAAAGCAAAACCCCAGTCCAGAAGTGTAAATACCCCATTATCTAACATCTGGAACTCACAATCTTCTGGGCTCCAAAGGGCTTACACAGCACCATTTCTGGCCACAGCACACAAATGGCTTTCCTCATGGGCTCAGGCTGGGTCCACCCTGAATCTGCCACTGTCCTTGAGGGATACTCTATGGCCTGATGTGTATCCCCAATATCCTGGGACAGCCGCTGCTATGAAGCTGCACTTTGGCAATGGCCTCCTGGCCTTTTTTTTTTTTTTTTTTTTTTTTTTTAGGGACTCTGACCCTGCTACATGGTGCCAAGCCTCAGTTTCCCCCTACGATGCCTTTGACCCTGCAGCTTCATGCAGTCCAAATCACGACCCTATGGCAAACACATAACCAAGTTTGGCTGCCCACACAAGGTGCTGCTTCCCCCCTCTGGACCCAGATTCTGCATGCTTGACCCTGAGGAAACACTTGCCAGCAGAATTCACCTCAGTAATACTGGGCTCTTCTAAATCACAGCTCATTTTTTTCTACCCCAACTGACTAATATTGTCCCTGCAAAGCAGAAGTTTGTGTCCACAGTGCTGGTCTCTTGTTAATCACAGCTGCTCTTCTGCAATCACTGCTCACTAGAACAGTTTCTGAATACAAAGTAGTGTCACATGAATAGTCTGGTGGCATCTTTGTTTCCCTCTGACATTTCATAAGCCAGGCCTCATTTCTCTCCACACTTCCATAGAACTCCCATTAAGCTTTGAGTACTCGCTGGCTTTTCCAGCCCAAAGCTCTGAACACTTTCCCAGTCATCCCCCAACCAATGTGGTGAGGTCTGACATAGCAGTACCCCACCCTGTTCTACTTTGTATTCTGTTGCTGTGATAAGCACCATGACCAGAAGTAACTCGGGGAGGAAGGGGTTAATTTCTTCTTATGGTTTATAAATCCATCTTGTGGGGAACTAAGAGCAGGAACCTGGAGGCAGAGGCCCTGAAGGAGTGCTGCTCACTGGCTTGCTCCTTTTAGCTTACTCATTTTACTTATATACCACCCATGATTACCAGCCTAGGGATGGCACCACCCGCGGTGGGCTGAGCATCCCCACATTAGTCATCCATCAAAAATATGCCACACAGACACATCTGCAGACAACCTGATGGAAGCATTTTCTCAGTTGAGGTCTCCTCTTTCCAAATGATGCCAAGTTGAGAAAAAAAAAAAACAAAACAAAACAAAAACAAAAACCACAATGAAAATGATGAATGAGAAAAATAGATGGAGGATGGGGTAGGAGAGGTGACTGGGTGGATTAACCTGTCAATTCACTCCTGGCTACGTGTGATAGATGCAGTGAAAATGACAGAGACTAAAAGACCCCGTAATTTAGAGACCCAAAGCCGACTATGCAATTCCAAAATAAGCCAGAAGGCAAGTGGAGGTCAGTGTCCATCTCAAGATAAAGGGCAAATTACACACAGACACCAGTGTAGTGATTCGTGTCTAGTCCTAGTACTCAGGAACCTAAGGCAGAAGGATTACCCAGAAGTCAGAGGCCACGCTAGTCACACAGAGGCCACAACAGTCATACAAAGGCCATTCTAATCACGCAAGGGCCATGCCAGCCAAGGCTACTTACTTCCTGACTCCATGAGTAAGACACTATTTAGGAAAAAAAAAAAAAAAAACCTAAGGAAAAACATGTTCCAGCTCCTTGCCTACAAATGCAGAAGATGCAGGCTTGAGGATCCTAGTACCCTGTCTCCTCGGCAACTCATTAAATCCGTGTGATCGCTCATGGAGTCAGTCCACTGCAGCCTAGGAGACAGTCCCCCAAAGATGCTGGCCACATGACAAGAAGCCCGGCCAGCAGAGAAGACCTAGAACGAACCTTGGACTTCCATCTAAGCCACTTCACAGCGGGAATACCCTGCCGTTTCTTCCACCTAGGAGTGGACTCTGGCCTGGGAGGAGCCCACCTCAGAAAGGCCTCTGGGACCCCAGAACCTCTGCTGTCCTGTGTAGGCATCTGGGGAGGGATAAAGTTTTAGTGGTTGAATGGGGAGGCACAGGGGGGAAAGGAAAGGATATGACTGGTCTTCGGTATGGTGGGAGAGGTTTATTGTAGATAAAAGGGAGATAGAGCCAGAGGCGGGGACTTCTGGGAGAGTGGGGAGAGGGCATGACCCTGAGGGGTTTGGTCAGGGAAGGAGAGGGGGGAACTGAGTGCTTCAGTCAGGAGGCCCAAAGATGGAGAAATCAGAAGACAAACAGGTAACCAAAATGGTTGGGTAATACCGGAAGGGCAGCTGGGGGCGGAGCTTAAGGTAGGGGGCGGGGCATGCCAGCCAGGAGGACCAGGAGCAGATACTAGAGTCTGAGGGATGCTGGGAAAGCATGGCAGCCAGGTCCCCTTTAATATATTAAGTAGCACCTCAGCTGATTGTCCCAGGTTTGAAGCCTAACAGTTGTGTGGTAAACTTTACATCGTGGAGGGACCTGTAATTTTCCTTCCCAAGCAAGGTGTCTTGCCTCCAACTCAAAAGTACAGTGCAAATAAGAGCTTCAGTTTTCTGTGAGTTCCAGGGGCAGGTCCGTGCTGTAAGTGAGTCATGTGACTCACTTACAGCTTCTGGCCTCCACAGGAGCTGTGTGTCCAGAGCTGTAAGTGCTGAGCAGCTCGCTGTGACATCTTGAGGCAGATGAGGTTTACAGAGGCAGGACTGGACCTCAAACTCCCAGGAGCAAGGTTGAGGGATTGCAAGTGGTTGCCAGGCCCATCTCCACAAGAGCCTGGCTTCTGCAGAGATGTGACTGTGAGGAGAGGGTCAGGTACTGCAGATGGGAGCATGCGGGTGGTGTGGATGGAGCCATGCAAAGAAGGGGGGCCTAGATGGGCTCTGCCTCCGCCTCAGAGCTGCAGTGAGACAGCAACTCTCTGGACCCCACCCTCAAGGTGCTTGGGGACAGGTGGGTCAGATCTGAATGCTCAGACCCTCCACGTGGTATGAGCACAGGGAAAATCCCAGGAAGCCACAGCTGCAGGCATTACCCACGGAAGGGACAAGCAAAGAGATAACAAAACAGAGACTGAAGAGGACCCGCTGGTCTGTCCCTGGAGTTGTTATAACCTGAGCGGGTTAGGGGTCTCTGGAAAAGGGCCCTAGCAGAGAAGTTGGCCTAGGACCTTCTTTCAAAGTGGATCTCAATCTTAAACGCTAGGTGATGCTGCCCCCTGGTGGCTGTGATCGGGAAGACTGCCCAGGGCTGCTCAGCCTGGTCCTGGAGCGCAACTGCTTTCTGTTTCTATGCCCTTTGACTAATGGGGATACTGAGGCCCATGGGAGCACCTGACTTGCCGTAGAACCAGGCCCAGTATGCTGGTGCTCAAGGCTCAGAAGCCTTGTTGAGCTGCCTAGTTAAATGCGATAAACTACAAATAATGTTTTTAAATAGGTTCCAGGCAGTATTTTAGGTTTTACTTGCTAACATATGGCCTCTCTGCCTGTAAGTCCAGAGCCTAACATGCACAGCTGCCAAACAGGCCACACCACACGAAGCCCAGGGCTTAGCACATGGACCACCTAGTAGTAGAGGCACACTCCTGCTCAAAGACTCTCAGTCCAGCATCCTATGCCTTCTCCCAAGCAGAGTCTCTTAGTTGTCAAGCACCGAGGCCCAGCCGGCTCCACCTTAGACACTGTCTAGGTCACCTGGGCAGTGGTGGCACATGCCTTGAATCCCAGCACTCTGGGAGGCAGAGGTGGGTGGAGCTTTGTGAATTTGAGGCCAGCCTGGTCTATAGAATGAGTTCCAGAAAACCCAAAGCTACACAGAGAAACCATGTCTGGAGGGGCGGGGGAGGAATGAAAAACAAAAATACCATCCACAGCAGCCAGGGCAATGTCACCACCAGAGCCCAGCCATCTCACCACAGCAAGCTCTAAATATTCTCACCACAGCAAGCTCTAAATATTCCAACATAGCTGGAAAGACAATTTAAAAAATTGGGAGGAATCAATAAATCCCCTGAAGTCAAGAAAAAAGGCAAACAGTTTCAAAGAAAAGAAACTGCTCAAGACCTGACAGTGGAAACTGAAGAGATGAAGAGCACACTAAATGAGGGGATTCCGGAACAGGAAGTCCAGGAGAGTGAACAGGAGCTACAGATGCCAATATCACTAACAGGGTACAAGGGATGAAAGAGAACCTCAGGCACCGAAGACACAACAAAAGAAATAGATGCATCGGTCAGAGAAAATGTTAAAGCTAAAAAATTCCAGACACAAACATCTAGGATCTGGGATAATCAGGATAGAAGGGGGGAAATCCAGCTCAAAGAAAATATTTTTAAGATGTATTTATTTACTATGTATACAATATTCTGTCTGCACATATACCTGCAGGCCAGAAGAGGACACCAGATCTCATTAGAGGTTGTTGTGAGCCATCATGTGGTTGCTGGGAATTGAACTCAGGACTGCTGAAAGAACCTCCAGTGCTCTTAACCTCTGAGCCATCTCTCCAGCCCCAGAAAATATTTAACAAAATCATAGAAAATTTTCCTAATCTACAAAAAGACATAATGGACAAAAAAGCTTACAGAACACCAAACAGATTGGACCTTCTTCATATAATAAAACACTAAACACACAGAACAAAGAAAGAATATTAAAAGCTGCAAGATTTTAAAAAAAAAGGCATATAATTAGAAGCTCTCAATGGATGCTCTAGAAGCCAGAAGGGCCTTAACAGATGTGCTACAGACTCTAAGAGACACAGATGCCAGGCCAGACTACTATACCCAGCCAAACTTTCCATCACCACAGATGAAGAAACAAGGTATTCCATGATAAAGTCAAATTTAAACAGCACCTGTTCACAAATCCAGCCCTACAGAAAGCACTAGGAGAAAAACTCCAACCCAGAGAAGTTAACTACATCCAGGAAAACACAGGCAATAAATAATCTCACACCTACATGACCAAAAGAAGAAACTCATACATACAACCACCAACAACCACAACAAAATAACAAGAATTAACAGGAACCATTGGTCATTGCTATTTCTCAATATCAATGGACTCAATTCCCCAATAAAAAGACACAGACTAACAGAATAGATCCATCCTTCTGCATATAAGAAGCACAACTCCTGTAGTTAGTATGTAAACCGAATTTAAAATTCCTTTTAAAAAATAAAAACATCAAAAATAGACATTACCTCAGAATAAGAAATTGAAAAAGATTTTCCAAGCAAATGGCTCCAAGAAGCAAGCAGATGTAGTTACTCTAATATTTAACAAAATAGACTTCAAAGCAAAATTAATTAAAAGGGATGGGGAAAGAAAACCCTTCATAGTCAAAGGAAAACCCACCAAGACATATCACGTCTCAGTATCTATGCCCCAAACACAAGGACAGCTGTGGTAGGACAGGACCATAGTGGTGAGTAAAGTGGCTCAAAGCAGTTGCCAAGGACATAAGGTACATCCTTATGACTCAGCCTGGAGTCGGCCTGAGGGCCTAGCAATGATCACTGTCCAACACTCCTGATCAGGCCAGCCAATGAGGGGCGACCACATGATGTCACCAGGACACAGCTTGGGCCCTGGGAGGAGGGTATATAAAGCTCTCCCCACTGCTAAATAAAGATGTTAGCTGTTTACTTTTCACCTAATTCCCGGCTCTGTATCATTGGCCCTGTATCTTCTCACACCTTCTCCGAGGGAACTGTTAAGATTCAGCAATAGGTACCTATGTTTGTAAAGGAAATACTACCAAAGGTTAAATCACACATTGACCCTTGTAGTAGGAGGTTTCTGACCCAGACTTTTGGGCCTAGCCTCAAGGTTTAGGTCCGCAGACCCGCAGACCCACAGACCCGCAGAGACACACAGATGCTTTCAATAGTTTTTGGCTGATCAGCTTCAGGCCCAGGCATATAACTTGCTAACTCTGTACCCTTCATCTAACCCATGATTCTTCCTGTTCAGCCATGCGGCTCGGTACCTTTCTTTAGAGCAGCATAGTTGTCCTCTGCTTCTTCCGGCTTCTCTCTGGTGTTCTGCTCTGTGCTTCCTGTTCTCAGAGTTTTCTTAGTCTGGTAGCCCCGCCCACACTTCCTGCCTGCCTTTGGCCAATCAGCGCTTTTTATTAAACCAGTGGGTGGGACAATTATTTACCATGAAACAACATAATCCCCTACAGACCCTCACACATTGACCTCACTCTCCCCAGTGGATAGGTCATCCAGACAAAAACTATACAGGAATACTGGAACTAGCAGATGTTATAAACAGAATGGACCTAACAGGTATCTACAGAACAATTCACCCAAATACAAAAGAATACACTTTCTTCTCAGCACCTCATGGGATGTTCTCCAAAATTGATCACATAATTGGCCACATCTCAACAGATGCAAGAAAATGGAAATAACCCCTGAATCCAATCAGGACCACCATGGATTAAAGCTGGATTTCAACAGGAACAGAAACGGAAAACCCACAAACACATGGAAAATGAACAGCTCTCTACTGAATTACAATCAAGGAAGAAATAAAGAAATTAAAAGGCTTCCTAGAATTCGCTGACAGTGAACGCACGATACCCAGACTTACGAGACACAATGAAAGCAGTGCTAAGAGGATAGTTAATAGCACTAACCACCTTCACACGCACAAAAAAGATCTCATACCAGCAACTTACCAGCACACCTGCATGCTCAAAAGAAGCTAATGCACCAAAAAGGAGTCAAAGGCAAGAAATAATCAAACTGAGGCAGAAGTTAATAAAACAGAGACAAAGAACAATACCAAGGCTCAATAAAACAAAACAAGTCAACAAGACAGACAAACCCTTATCCAAACTAACGAAAAGGAGAGAGAACAGCCAAATTAACAAAATCAGAGACAGAAAGCGCGATATAACAAACTTCAAGGAAATCCAGAGAATCATTCGCTCACACTTCAAAAACCTAAAGAAATGGACAATGCTCTTGATAGGTCTCACTTAACAGTTAACTGAAGATCAGATAAACAATTTAAACAGACCTATAACACTAAGGAAATAGAAAAAAATCATTCTTCCAAACAAAAAAAGCACAGGACCAGACAATTTTAGTACAGAATTTTGCAAGATTTTTGAAGAGCTAAAACCAGTACTTTTTAAATTATTTCACAAATAGAAACAGAAAAAACACTGCCAAATTCATTTTATGAGGCCACCATCACCCTGATACCCAAACCACACAAAATTTCAAGAAAGAGAAATGTAAACCAGCGTCTCTTGAACATTGATTCAAAAAGGCTCAGTAAAACATTCAAAAACCTAATCAAAGGGAACATCAAAGCGATCGTCTACCATGATGAATGGCTTCATTCTGTGGATGTGTGAGCGGCTAAACATACAAAAATCTGCCCGTGTAATCTACCATATAAACAAAACTACACCAACATCTCACTTGATGCAAAAAAAAACCTTTGACAAAATCCAATACCCCTTTGTGATAAAGGTAGAAGGATCAAGGAATTCAAGGGACATAACCAGACACAATAAGGGCAGTATACAGCAAGCTGGTAACCAACATCAAATTAGATGAAGAGAAACCCAAAACAATTCTCACTAACATCAGGAGTAAGACAAGGCTGTCCACTCTCTCCACTCTCTCCATATCTACTCAACATAGTACCTGAAGTTAGAGCAGCAAGACGGCTAAAGATGATCAAAAGAGATACAAATTGGAAAGAAATAAAGAAGTCAAAGTGTCACTATTTGCAGATGATATGATAGTACACATAGCGGCTCCAATATTTTTACCAGGGAACACTTATAGCCAATAAATGCCATCAGGAAAGGACTAGACACAAGATTAGCTCAAATAAATCAGTAGCCCCATATATACAAATGAAAAATGGATTGAGAAAGCAGTCAGGGAAACACCACCTGTGGTGGGATTATGTTGTTACATTGTAAATTATTGTCCCGCTTGCTTACCGGTTTAATAAAAATGCTGATTGGCCAAAGGCAGGCAGGAAGTGTGGGTGGGGCTACCAGATTAAGAAAACTCTGGGAACAGGAAGAACAGGGCAGAGATGCCATAGAGACACCAGAGAAGCAGATGCAGAGGACACCTATGCTGCTCTGAGAAAAGTACAGAGCCCCATGGCTGAACGGGATAAAGACAATGGGTTAGTTTAAACACAAGAGCTAGCTAGCAATATGCCAGAGCCATAGGCTGATCAGCATAAAATTAATACAAGCATCTGTGTGTTTTTATGTGGGTCTGCCGGTCTGGACCACAGATCAGACAGGCCAGAAACTTCATACAACAAACACCCTTGATAATAAGGCAAAACCAATCTAAAACATCATGGTGTAACTCTAACCAAGCAAGTGAGACAACTGTAGGGTAAGAACTTCAAGTCTTTGAAGAAAGAAATTGAAGCCATCAGAAGAAAGATCTCCCCCGTGCTTGGATAGGTAGTAGCAATGGATGTATCATCATACAGTAAAAGAACTTGTGGAGAACTCGCATCACTGATCTCAAGATCTACTACAGAGCTACAGTAATAAACTACATAGTAGTAGCATAAAAACAGACAGGTAGATCGATTGAGTAGAACTGAAGACCCACACACCTATGAACATCTAACTTTCAACAAAGAAGTCAAAATTATACAATGGGGGGGAAAAGTACTGGTCTAACTGGATGAATGAATGTCTGCATGTAGACAAATAAAAATAAATAGAGCCACATCTATCACCTTGCACAAAACTCAAGTCCAAATATACTAAAGACCTCAACATAAATCCAGATACACTGAACCTGATAGAAGAGAAAGTGGCCAATAGCCTTGAACTCAATTGGTGCAGGAAACAACTCCCTGAACAGAACACCAATAGCACAGGCACTAATATATTGTATATTTAATAAAAATCTGAAATATCAAAGGACAGAGCCCCACAGAGCCAAGCCATGAAGGCCAGGGAGTGGTGACCCACGCCAGCTGAGGATGGAGGGTTTGAAGTGGAGAAGTGGCTGTGTTTGTTCTCTCTCTCTCTCTCTCTCTCTCTCTCTCTCTCTCTCTCTCTCTCTCTCTCTCTCATTTCTGGGGTTTTATTAATACCAAATAGAATTCATGTAATAGTCGACAATAACAGGACCTTGTGAAACCGAAAAGCTTCTGTAGGCAAAGGACACCATCAGTAAGTCAAAATGGCATCCTACTGAATGGAGAAAGATCTTCGCCAACCCCACATCTGACAGAGGGCTAATTTCCAAAATATACAAAGAACTCAAGAAGCTAAGGTTTCAAACATACAAACTAGTTATCTAACTTTAAAATGGAGTACAAATCTAAACAGAATTCTCAACAGAAAAATCTCAACTGGCTCAGAAACACTTAAATGTTCCATACAAATCAGAATGACTCTTGAGATTCCACCTCACACCTGTCAGAATGGCTAAGACAGAAAATACAGATGACAGCCTATGCTGGAGAGGATGTGGAGCAAGTGAACACTCCTCCATTGCTGGTGGGAGTGCAAACCTATACAGCCTCTTCGGAAGTCAGTATGGCAGTTTCTTAGAAAATTGGGAATTGATCTACCAGCTATACCATTCCTGGGCATATACCCAAAGAACACTCCATCATACCATAAGGACATTTGCTCAGCTATGTTCATAGAAGCATCATACATAATAGCCAGAACCTGGAAACAACCTAGCTGCCCCTCAACTGAAGAAGGATAAACAAAATGTGGTGCATCTATACAATGGAGCATTACTCAGCTGTTAAAAACAATGACATTATGAAATCTGCAGATAAATCAATTTTTGGAACTAGAAAAAAAAAAAAAAAAGCATCCTGAGTGAGGTAACCAGACCCAAAAGAGACAAACATGGCATGCACTTACTCATAAGTGAATATTAACTGTAAAGGATAACCAGGCTACAAGCCACAGCCCCAGATAGGCTAGATATCAAGGAGGGCTCACATGGGGGATGTGTGGATCTTCCTCAGAAAGGGAAATAGATTTTGTGGGTGGACCAGGGGATGGGTACTGAAATATATGACTGGAAAAGGGGGGCATTTTGGGGTGAGCTAGAGACCTAGTGTTAGGGAAACTCCCAGGAATCTACAAAGATGACCCCAGTGAAGACTCCTAGCAATAGTGGAGAAGGTGGCTGTACTGGCCATCTCCTAGGACCAAGCAAGACTTCCAGCAGAGGGATTGGGACACCAACCCAGCCACATAACCTACAGTCTGTCCTGCCTAAGGGACAGAACGTGATGGTGATACAGAGATTGTGGAGTGGCCAGCCAATGACTGGTCCAGCCTGAGACCCAGGCCATCAGAGTGAGCCCACCCCTGACATTGCCTAGAGATGGGATATCCTAGACACCTAGGATAGAACCAAACAGAACTGGCCAAAAAAAGTCAGAGTACTGAGCCCTAATGATACTCTGCTGTACTCATAGATTGTGCCCAGCCCGATATCACCAGAGAAGCTTTATCCAGCAACTGACAGATGCAGACCTGTGGTGATATACTTTATATTTAATAAAATCAGACTGAAATATCAGAGAACAGATCCACCCACAGTCAAACCAGGAGTGTCAGAGAGGGGTAACTCACGCCTTTAATCCCAGCATGGGAAAGACTGGGAGTGGTGGCCAACGCCTTTAATCCCCCAATTCCAGAGATAGATCTTTGTTGTTTCTGTGAGTTCAAGGCCTAACTACCAAACAGTAGTAGTTCACACTTTTAATCTTAACTCTAGAATATGATGCAGAGTTGAACCCAGAAGTGAAACAGCTGGGCACAAAAGATATTTAAAGAGGCGTAGGTAGACAGTGTGGTACTCTGTAGAAGCCACAGTCAGGCTTAGGACTTTGGAAGATAGCTTTTACCCTGAGAAGTTGGCTGGGTGAGAATTGACTGTGGTCTCTTCCATCTGATATTCCAGACTGATTTATTAAATATAAAATATATTGCCACCCAGACCCACAGGCAAACATTAGCCAGGGCTCAGGGAATCCTGCACTAAATCAGGAGGAAGGATTATAGGAGGCAGAGGCACCAAGGACATCACAGAGACTGAACCAACCAGGGAGCCTATGTGGGGCTGACCTAGGCCCTCTGCATATATGTGACAGTCATGCAGCTTGGTCATCTTGTGGGACTCCTAACAATGGGAGCAGGGGTTGGCACTGACTCTTTTGACCATTTGGGGACACTATTTCTCATACTGGGTAACCTGGTCTAGTCTTAATAGGAGGGAAGGTGCTTAGTCTTACAACAACTTGATAAGCCATGTTTGGTTGATGTGCATGGGAAGCCTGCCCTCTTCTGAATAGAAAGAGTAGATGGGGCAGGCAGGGGAGGGAGATTAAGGGTAGGGCCTGGGAGAAAAAGGGATAGGGAGATCTGTGGTTCAGATGTAAAGACAGACAGACAGAGCCTTTGTTAGGGTTTCTATCGCTGTCATGAAAACTATGATCATAACGGAAGCTATGGAGGAGAGGGTTTATTTGGCTTTACAACCCACAGCACCAAAGTCAGGACAGAATTAAAGCACAACAGGAAACTTGTATGAAGTTTATAGCCCAGACTTGTCCTAGGATCCCAGACCAGCAGTCCCAAATAATCACACAAAGTTTTGTATTAATTTTATGCTGATCTGCCTATGGCTCTGCATATTATTGCTAGCTAGCTCTGGATCTTAAACTAACCCATGATTCTTACCCTGTTCAGTCCCGCGGTTCTGTACCTTTTTTCAGAGCAGTTGTCTTCTGCGTCTGCTTTTTTGGTGTCTCTGAGGCATTTCTGCTCCCTTCTTTCTATTCCCACCATAGACTGGGCCCTCCCCATCAATCACTAAGAAAAAGCTACATGGGAAGCTGAACTCAAGAGAGGAGGGAGGACAGACTTGGGGTAGACTAAGTATTTGAGAATTAGGTCAAAGTAAGTGTGCCTGTCTTCCAGAGCTTACTAACTCCTCCTTCTGTGGCATGAAGGAATCCAAGCCACTCTACCAGGGTTGAGGAACTGCCTTTGCCAGACAGATGAGAATGTTTCTTCAAAGGGACTGGAGAAATGGCTCAGTGGTGAAGTGCACTGGCTGCTCTTCAAGAGGGCCCAGATAATATAACTCCATTCTAGGAGATCTGACGTTCTGCTGGTCTCCTCAGGTATAAAGTACCCAGATGGTACAGAGCACCAAAACAAAAAAAACCTTATTTTAACACCTCACACTGGCTCTAAGCCTTCTCCGAACAAAGCTTGCACTTTTGGAGTTTAGTCTCAAGAAAATGAGCCCTTTCCTAGGTGTCCTCTCCCATCTGTCCATCACTTTGAGTGTTTCCAGTACTCGTGTGGTCTATTATCTTTGAAACTTTTTATAGAAAATGTATTTCTGCCAAAGGAGCTGAGAGAACTTGACTTTCCAGATGGTTATCCAAATTAACAATAAACCAAGCCTGGGCTAGGGCCCATCCACCCCTGTAATCAAGTCCTCACATGAGCCTACAGATACCACTGTTAGTATGGACACTTGAACCTTTACTCTTAGCCACCAGGGGCTTCACATGATCATGGAATCCTACAGACATTAACATACTATTTTTATATGCCCTTTTGAGACACAGTTGCAGGTGGTCAGATAACTTTAAGTCCACACTGAGTTGAGGTTGGTATGGCTTACTTCCCTCCCAACTCCAGCCACAATCTTTGTGGCTCCCAAGAAAATTCAGTTCAGCAAATAAAGCCAGTTCTGAGCCTGGGAAAGTAAACCCTTGGCCATGTATGTGTAGTTTTTGAGACCTTGAAGATGAAGGCAGGGAGTGAGGGCCAGGACCCCCCCCACTCCCATAGAGGGTCACAGGCAGCACAAAAGCAGGGTGGGTAGGGGGAGGAGCCCTTCCCTCCAGAAGCTCAGGGTGTTGTGACTTACTGTGGTTACACTTTATCTTTCTGCTTATTTGAGGTAGGGTCTGTTGTGTATCCCACACTGGGATTACGGGCTATGAGTCCCTCCTGAGCTAAAAGTTTTCAAAACTAAGAGCCTGCCACTTTTTCAGAGTGGAGCAGGTGTGTAAATTGAGTAAAGATCAATGGTCAAGGTAAAGATTTACAACACATCATTGCTGCTTTTGAATTTATTACAGGAAGCTGATTGCTGTATACTTCCAACTAGGTGGTGATGCAGACCTTCAGGGTTTCTGCAGGCAAGGTTCAAAGAGCCTCAGATGCCTTCCCTGTGGTGGGGCCATTCCTCACCAACAGGCTCTAGGCACCAACATGCTCAGGGCTGGCTAAGCAGCTAAGCTGTGTACAGAGGGCTTGGCCTTGTCCCATCCACCTTTTCCTTCTCTGCTGTGCTGTGGGTTACTCCCTGCTGTGACTGTAGCAGCCTGTGCAGGAAATGTGTGCCTTCTTTAAGGGACACTTGCAAACACTCCTTGATGCGTAATTATTTCAAGATAGTTTATTTTCAAAATGGGTCACAACATTAGCTTTTGGCCCATTCTGCCAAGTGCACAAGCTACAAATGCTTGCTCAGCAGCTAGGGGCACGTTAGTATCATGTCTGAAAAGGGAATAAAAATCCATATAAAACAATAGTCAAAGTTTCCATAGGAACACAGGTAAGTGTGACCCATCTCTCCTAGCCTTCCATACTGCATCGGTGCCAACCCCTACTCTTACAAAGACATTCCAAAACTAGCAGTAATTAAGTTAAATGGTCCCCCAAATCCCTTAATTCAAGCTAAACTTGCAGGTGAGATCTACAAGAACAGCATCTACACATTGATACTAGCAGAAGCACAGGCTGCTGGGTGACGGTCCATCCCACTCTCCTGGGCACAAGACATGGGCAGAGTGCCAACATCCTGCTCCTCCACTTCTGGTGGGAAGCCATGGCTCTGGATCTGCTTCATGAGTTGCCTGCAAACAAAGAAGTGGCAGATTTAAAACCAAGTCCCTGCAAGTTGGGCAACCTCTCTAGACTTGTTGGGAAGTCTACTATTGGGACACTAATTTGGAAATCGAGGCTGACATACACTAAACTTGGTTACATTAATATTCTAATGCAAAGGAATCTAATTGTTTCTAAGAACTTTCCTAGGAACAATCTGAAGTAAAGGTCAGCGCTTAATAAATAAGGAAACCCCTTCCCTTTGTCTGGATTTAACTCAAGGTAAAACAATTTATCAATTAGACAAGAACCAACCTCAAATAAGCAAAGTGCCTTTTTAGGAGACAGGCTGAGTCCAAGCAAGTTATAGTCAAGGCCAATCCTCAACTGATCCTTCTCCCTCAGCCTATCATGCTTTCCCCACTGTGCGAGTGGGCGCACACAAGGGATAGAATCCAAGGTGCCAGCTCAGGAATGCAAATGTTCTACCACCCAACATCCCAGAGTCACTCACCACATTGGCCTCGACATTACGTAGTAGATAGAAGGCCTCTGGAACCCATTGAAGGTAGACGCAGCAGCAACAGTGTATGCACCCATGTTCTCAAAGACCATCCAATCACCCACATGCAGTTCAGGCAGGTTGCAGCGTTCAACGATCCGATCAAGGCCATCACATGTTGGTCCCCAGATGCTGGATGAGTAATACTTCTCATCTGGTTTGGGTCTCTGTATGAAGACATTGCTCCTCAGTATCCCTGAATCTTGTCCATCATTCTCACTGCTACAGAGAGCAATCTCAGAACTTACCTTGGGCAGCAGGGGCTTCACATGTGCATGATCATAAAGAATGCAGTTAAATGATCCATACACTCCATCATTCACATAATACATGAAAGTTTGCTCATGTGATTCATCCTCATCTAGAAAGACAGATCATCCTTAATTACCACCCATCGTAGTGGCTTTCGGTTATCCTTCATGATTCATCCTTGTCATCACATACCGTCAGAGCCGGTCTGCTCCTTCCATACCATTTTCTTGGCAATGATATTGACTGCCAGTGTGAAAGCTGACGCAACATAGTATCTGCCTGGCTCAGCTATGACTCTTACTCCGGAGTCTGGTGGAAAGTACTTGTCCAGAGCTGGGTTGATCACACTGGTGATCTAAGGGTGAGAAGAGACAGCCACTTGTTACTCAGTTCAGAAGAAAGATCATGCTATGTGCTAGAACAGGACATAAGCTGGGAGCCGCCATCAGCAGGTCTGTCATCAGCTAACATCTTATCTCCGTGGAAACCAGCCCGCACACCACTTATTTTCCACTCTCCTCTCAGGACCTCTCTATCTTTTTCATGACACTATGGGTAGGTATTGTTTTATTAAACAATAGCATGAAATAAACTTTACTACAAAACAGGGGCCAAGTGCCAAAATCATTCTGTTTAGCAAACAGATACCAACAAGACAGAATCCCTTCCACTCTACCTAGTGGAACTGTACAAACATAATATAAAAGCGCTAGACAATGGCTTTACTTCCTAGAGACTGGACATTAAATATATATGGGAGCCAGCAATGGTGAGCTGAGTGAGGCAGGATTGCAAGTTTAGGGCCACTACAAAATGAGACCCTGTCTCAAAAATAAAAATAAGTCAGTGGAAACGCTAGGTCATTACTTTCATTGTCTGTTGTCCTCTTTTGGGATCAGTAAAAAATTCAGACCTTATACCACACAAAATGGTATAGCCTAAAAGAGCCTTTGTGGGATATTAATGCTATAAATTACCTCTTCAAATTTAAGCTTCGTATCATCAGATCCAGGAAAGCCACCACCAATATCAAGCAGATACATGCTGAAACCAACTTCTGTCTAGAGCCAAGAAAATTCACAAGTCAGACTGTTAAAGATCACAAGTAATAAAATGCTTACAGGTTTAAATCTGCTATACAGAAAAGGCTTCTACAAAAGGCCAACTCTAGACTCAGTAGTTATTCCAGACAGCCCCTCATTAAGGAGTCACAAGTACTCACTCCCATGTCAAAGACACAGCGGGCATCTGACAGGGCCTGCACGAAGGTCTCGGGGTCGGTACATCCACTTCCCACGTGGAAACTGAAATCAGAAGTAACAGGAGGCTGTCTTTTTCACTGGCTCAACAGAGAAAAAGGTCAGTAAAGCTGACATCAGTAACTATGTCACCGAGGTCTCACCTGACACCGACAACATCAATATTTAGCTCCTTGGCCCGTTCCAGGAGAAGTCTGCTTGTTTTGAGTGTGGCACCAAACTTAACACTCAGGCGACAAACTGCTTTGGAATCATCAGTGGCAATCCGCAAAACCAACCTAGATGGACAGATACATCTAGTGAGCACCCATCCATATCGTGTACACTAGAACCCTGTTATAAGTGTGGGGACTGCTGCTCTGTGGGCTGAGTATAATCTATGATTTAGCTAAGTTCTACATGTACAAGAACTCAGAACAGGCCTAGCCTTTGCTCTTAGGACTCACTTTGCCTTTGGATGTGCTCTGGCGACTTTCATCAATTCAACCTCACTGTCAAAAGTCATCATCTGGACTCCATTACTGGCAGCATACTTGATCTGAGACACTTGTTTACAAGGATTTGCATAGATAATCCTCTCTGGAGGCACCCCAAGCCCCTGCACCAACTGTATTTCAGTCTGAAACAGAGAAAAGTAAGTGTTGGGTTGTATGCAGACTTGAGTTCCACGAGAGAAAGCATATGAAGATGTCATGTCCACCCCAGACCATGGAGACCTACTGTCTCAGACACACACCGGTGCCTGTGGGGTTAAGAGCAGGCTTACCTTGCTTGCACAATCAAAACCTGCCCCAATGGCAGCTAGGGTGTGCACTACGGCTCTGCTGTCATTACTTTTGACTGCATAATAGGGAGTAACACGGGGAAGAGCTTTTAGCCATCTTAGATGTTTCTTGAGAATGTCTCCAAGGTCCGCCACATAAAATGCATCCTTATCATCCTGGAATGAGAGGGTCCAGGAACCTCATTAACAGTCCTGCAGTTCTATCCCTCATCAAACCCTACTCCTGCTGGCAGTCACCGACACAGTGTGACCATCACCACTAAACAATCCACACCATTAAATTCTAGATTCTCTGGCAAGACATGAAGACATGCTCACTCCTAGGATCTTGTATATTGTCATATACAATATATAGGATATTTAATAAAAATAGCCTGAAATATCAGAGGACAGACCCACCCACAGAGTCAAGCCATGAAGGTCAGGGAGTGGTGAACTAGGCTTTTAATTCCAGCATTTGGGAGGCAGAGATCCTCTAGATCTGAGTTCAGTGATGGTATCTACCTTTACATCCTAGTTCTAAGAATGCTGAACAAGTAGCTGTGTCGAGAAAGAAACATAAGGCAGAAGGCAGAAGTTGGCCCCTTTTGCACTCAGTCCTGGTCAGTCTGAAGACTCCTTTAGATAGGCCCTACCTACCCTGTTTGGCCTGAGGAGCTAGCTAAGGATTGGCTGTGGTTTGTTCCTTGCCTCTCTGATCTCAGCTTTTCCCCAATATCTAGCTCTGGGTTTTACTATATACTAAATAGAATCCGTGCAATAGACATGAGTTTCCCATACTTACAGAGGAAGAAACTTCATTAATTTTTTGGTCCAGAATGTCCTTGGCAGTAAAGCCTTCATCGAGGATATGACAATCAAACTCGTCCCTGCTAATGCTGTTCATGGTTCTTGTGCCTCTGAAAATAGAGTAAGCTGCAAGTGAGGGTGAATTCAATCTAAGCCTTAGCAGTGGCTCAACACAAACCCACAAGTATAAAAATGAATACTCACACAAAAAACTCTAGAGATGGGATTACTGCCAGCTCCTCACAAGGCAAGCTATCCAGAAACTCTGAACGCGGTCTTCTTGGAGCAGTGGAAGCCTTCTAATAGATAGAATCACACGATGTTGATTATTTCCCTTGGGAATGTACCATTAAAGGTTAGACACTGCAACAGTGTCTAGAGTAAGCGGGTGGAATAACACACCCAGGGCAGGAAGATCATCAGTGGGGTGCCTCAGTGAGCAGCAATCCCCAAACCTCTGCAGCACCCAAATACATCAGATTCCACATCACAGCTCTGTCCCATACACATGGGACATCTCAATCTCGATCTCTCTCCAAAACAGCATGTGTTCATAAGTTTATCTGCACACAGTACACTGGCTGGCACTGGTAATATATTATGTGTTCCTATCTTTTATTTCCAACCCATTCCAGTTTCTCAGAAACTTCAAATGGCCTTACAGCATTTATAAGCAGACCCACTTGAACTAAGTTATGCTTTAGTGACTGATTCATCAACAATTACTATAAGGAAATTTTTATGCCATAAAGAAAACCTTCAAACCAACACAGTAACTGTTATAGTCACTGTTATCAGAAATTGGGTATTATAGAACCTGTATTTTGTCCCCAATGAGTACTTCTGAGAATCCAATTATCCTCAAATGCCTTCCACTTAGTTGTAGATAATAACCATATGGTAGAATTTTTGGCTAACTTTATGAGTAACAATAAGATCACCACGCTGAACAATAAAAGCTTGTCATGGTCTTATGAAACTGACATCAACCAAGTGGCCAGGTAAAGGTGTCCCCCCCACACCCCCGCTGTGTGACCCACTTCAGTGCCAGCAGCCTACAGGCACAGAGGCTGGGCAATGGTTAGGAGCCACAGATTGCTCTAGCATGGGACACTATGACAGGCTCAGGGTGACAAGCCTGCCATAAATCCAAATCCATGCATGGCAAAACATGCTGAAGCCTTCATTTAATGAGACTTTTTGGCACTGTCAACTTCATTAGCGCCTAAACTACTCCTAAGTGAAGATAGAGACCAGTGCCAGCCAACCAATGCCTGCCTATGTGCATACTATTTACAAGTGATGAATAAGCTCTGGTACTCTCTAATTTTAGATTATATTTTCCAGGCAACCCTCAGGCTTAAACCTGGAAGTCTTTCTTTGGGATACCACTTACTTTGCCTTTCGTTATCTCTTAACGTTTTATTTAAATAATAAAATACAACTTGGAAAAAAAAATGTTCCTAGGTATCTTTCGGACAGGGTGTACCTAAATCGTAATCGACTCGTTTAGCAGAAGAGGGTAACTCTTGAAAAGATTCAAGCCAATTAAAACAAAAAGGATTCCACCAGTTAAATTCTACTAGACCTCAGATTTGAATTAAAAAAAAAAAAAAAAAAAAAAGCCACTGCATTCTTTGTCCTCTCCCAGATCTCACTGACAGGCTCTGCTCCCCACACTTTTACCAATTACTGAGGATTCTGAGCCGGGCTTCTAAACGTGCACGCCGGACAGGCGGGAGTCAGGCTTCTCCTAAACCACTAAGTCATCCAATGAGTCCTAAATTCCAAGTCACAGCCGGTGGGTGTTCATCGGCAGTGACTCCCAGACTAAATTTAGGTCCCGCAACTTCGACATCGGATCACCGACTCTGCTCTGTACACGTAGCGAAACTAAAGAAAGCGGCAGGGACTTGCAGGGCGGCTGCCGGCGGCCGCAATCCCCCTGCACCTGCCGCGGGCTCGCCCTCAATCATCGCCCCGGCCGGTGGAGCGCCGAGCCCGGCTGATGCAGGGAGAGCTCCCGTGGGCGACGCGAGGGCTTGCAGCCAACCGGCCGGGAGCGGCTCGGCTTCCGGGCGAAGGCTCGCAAGGTCACCGGCCCCGGGCCACGTGTCCCCCAGCCGGCGGCCGCAGTCGGGGCCTCGCGACACGTGGCCGCACAACCCTCCCGCGCCCCGCTCACCTCACAGCGCACGGATGCCGCCGGCCAGCCCCATGGAGACGATGCCACGGCCGCCGCAGCTGAACCCCGAGGAGCGCCCGGCCGCCCGCCGCCGCCCAGTCAGCCGCCTCGTCGAGCCCGCTGCAGACGCTGGCCCGAGGTGGCGCCGAGCTGCTGGCTGAGGGCGGGCGGACGGCGGCGGCCGCTGCAGGGACTGACAAAGCCCGACGGTCGGACGCGCCGCTACTTATACGCTGAGCACGTCGTCATGGAGACGCACCAGCTCAAACCAGCCGCGATCGGTTCCGGCCGGGAGGCGTGGGGGAGGGGCAGGGGCTCCACGGTGGCCAACCCGGGGACCGGCGCCGGGGGCGGGGGAGGCGCGGGTCGCGTGCGTCAGTGGGGCGGAGCCTCGCGCGTGCCCGCCCACCCACGCCCGGAGGGGGGGGAGGTTCCGCCCGCCCGCGCGCCCCGCCCGGCCTCGTGCCGGACACGCCCTGCGGCAGGCTCGCGCACGCGCACCGAGCCACGAGTTTTGCCTGCCGGCACGCCGCAGGGCCCTATGGGCCGCGGGTGGGAGCCTGCGGGCGCATGCGCACAGGAACCTGGTCGTTTGATCTCCCCCCCCCCCCACTTTCAAGGCGGGACCCAGGTCTGGATGACTAGTAAAATTTTTTCTCGGCATTGCATTCTGCAAGTCATATTCCCTAGCGGGACAAGCAGGGTCACGGATGGGTGGGTGTAGGCCACGTAGACTTTGCGGTCTCAGACTGACCCTGCTTTCCGGCCCCGCGTGCGTGTGCATGCCTGGAGCTTGCTGAGCGATACCGACACACTTGCAGTAACATTGGCATCTTCCATCTAGAGGATAGGCACCAGGTGCATGCTAAAATACACCTTCTATCCAAGCAAGCGCTCTACTCAAAGGCGTGTGAGGTGCCAGTTGTTCATCCTGTCGGATGGAATTAAATCAGCAGACTTTCTGGTTATCTACAGCTAACAGCTTTGGGAAGTCTAGGCCAAGAATTTGTAGCCCCCAAAGTCACAATGGTAGGGAACAAGTGGGACTGATCGGTTACTCATATATTCAGTATTGTAAAGACAAATAGTACTCCACATTGTTACTGTGTATACGCTGTAATGGTTTGTTTTCAGTTAAAACCTCTCTCCCAGACCAGATACAGCAACACACTTAAAGAAACAAAGCAATAAATAAGTAAATAACTTGACTTAGCCTTTCAGGGACCTGAGCAGGGCCTGGTGACACACGCTTTTAATCCTAGCATTCAGGAGGCAGAGGCAGGCAGATGTCTGTAAGGTTTTTTTTCGTTTTTGAGATTGGTTTTTCCTATGTAGCCCTTGCTGTCCCGGAACTCGCTCTGTAGACCAAGCTGGGCCTGAACTCATACATCACATGCCTCTTCTGGGTGCCTTCACTGCTTGGCTAGATCTCTAAAAGTTTGATACGAGCCTAGTCTGCAGAGTTCCACACCAACCAAGGGCTACATAGTAACTAATACCCTGTCTTTAAAACAAAACAAAGCAAAAAAACAACCAACCAAACAGAAAACCCATCACTGGTGCTTTTCTGCAGAGGAAATCCATGGTCTATCTCTGCTTCCAAGTTACTGTGCAGTTTTGAGCAAATTTTCTACCTTCTTAGTCCTTTATACCCACAAAGTCCTGGGAGAAAACTCTTGGTACCCACTTCCAGACTTGGGGCATAGTCTGTGAATATCTGTTGAATGAGTGCATGAACGATTTTTTTTAAAAAAATGTCCTATGTTTCCCTGAAGCATGGCTTCTATAGAAATAAGAACAAAAGCATCATACAAGATGTACACACCAAGACCTGATGGCCACTACACCCTTCTCTTGGGCTCCTCACCGTACCTTATTTTTATATAATCCTGGAGCAATCACTGGATGCCAAGAAGATTGAAGGGTGTCTCAACTCTTCCCCCCAGGATGAGATTAACTGTTGGAACCCATCAGAGAACATTATAATGCCTGAAGCATTAGTGAGGGAGGCATCTTTGTCTCTCTGATGGGAGATCCTCCTTAGACTTTAGATTTGGAAACCTTTACTGAAAGGTGGAGAGCAGGTCTTCATCCGGAAGGCGGGGACCACGCCATCCCATATGGGGTACTATCATTCTTTCACAACTACCTGTGCCTGTGGTAGGCAACAATCCACAACCCACCCAGACACTCCAACTCCTGTCCAAATGCTGTACTTTCCCCTAGGGAGGTGAGGCCTTCCTCATGAAGCCGCTGACTGTCAGGGTGGGGACAGGGAAGGAGGGGCCCACTTCCTGGGGTACTGGCCCTGCTGGCTGGCTGACGGTGGACAGGCTCCAGGTAGGAGAGGCCCCCAAAGCAGGTCTGAAGGGATCTCCGCTTGAGTCATAAGACTCAGCTACTAACCTGCATTGAGAAGATAGGCCAGTGGTGACTAAACCCCATTCTTAGTCAAGCAAGTGGCATTAACTTTCCTCAATGTGTTTTCATCCGGCCCCTCCCTTTCCCTTCCCATTTTCCTTAAGAGAAAACCAACAAAGGTTAGGCTATGTGCTGGCCCCCTTTCTCTTGGGGGCAACTTGAGGCCCGAAGTTTCATTGCCATTGCTCCCCCAAAATAAAGTGACACCTTATAAAACAGGCAGTGCCCGATGTCTGGATGTTACCCTGACATGGAATGAGAGGTTGTGTTTTGTAGGTGTTCTCAGTAACTGTCCTACATTCTGGGGCTTTCTATCTTTCTGGGACCCTGAACACCTGTCCAGGCTGAAGCCCAAGATCTCACTTCCCTCCTGGGAAAGTGCAAGGTCGGTGGGGACAATTGGGCCAAGGAGAACTCAGGCCCATACATACCGAAGGTCTGAGAACCCTAACTTTATTCTCAGGTCCCTATGTAGCAGAGCATGACCTTGAGCATCTATTGCCTCCACCTCCCAAGTATATATAATAGTCACAAATTTAAAGATGAGCCTTTATTGGGGAAGAATTAACATAAAAGAGTTAACAGCAATTGTGTTTGAATCCATTTACTTGGTACTGGCAAAGTCAAATCAGCTTTTATTCATCCATTGGTTAATTCTTGTTTAGTTTCATCTCTTAGACAAAGTCTTACTTGTAGCCCTGGCTGGCCTGAAATTTACTAACCAGACAGCATCTCTTGAACTCATAGAGATCAGTATGCCTCTTCTGAGATTAGAAGTGTAGACCACCACACCTGGCTTCAAGCCAGAACTTTTTAAAAAGGAAAAAAAAAGTCTATGGGCTGCCTCACTGAATCCTGCCTTCTAGAAAAAGAGCAGACTTCAAGTGAGGGTCCTGATATTAGGTCACACAAAGAAATGAGCACTGGTTCTGTTAAAAAGGGGCACAGTCCAAGACACCTGAGTAATGGGGACCAGTCCCTTGGATGATCAAATCACATCTGGATTGACGAAGCATAGCTCCATTGCTATTACTCACCGATGCTAGACTTGCCTTGGAATTGTGCTAAATGTCTTCAAAAAGCTAACCCTCCCTCCAAGGCAGAAAGTGTGCCACCTCTGCTGATAATCCAAATGATGTGCCCAAGGCAGGGAAGGCAGCTTCCAAGGAGTCTCTCCTTCTTCTGAGCAATGGTGGCATCATCAGAGATGATGGCACTACTCCAAAGGCTTTCTTCTAAGTGTCAGACACCTATGTGTGTGTGGAAGTCTCGGGGTGTTTTTATTATAAAGAGTGATGTTACATCAAGGCCCCACCTTACCCAGCCCTGGTAGAGCTTCCTGGGATGGGACCGGACAGCCGGACTTTCCGGAGCCCAGGAGAGCTTAGGAGTAGGTCAGATCAGTAGCTACACAGTGTATAGCAGTGAAGTAACCCCTCTCTCGAGGCCCATTGATTGGCAAGTTGGTACCTGGCAATCCTTCGCTTCCTATACCCTTGCCCATTAATGGGCTGAAGTCTTAATGTCAGTCCATATTAAGACATGTCGCCTTTCCTGTAGAGTGGTGTGACAGCAGGTTTGAGAACTGGTTATAATTTGCTTATGTAAAAGCCCTCACTGGTGGCTTTGTAGTCCACAGAGTCACTGCCACCCACTCTTTGGGGTTTGTTCCATCAACCCCTTAGTCTCACCACTCAGACACTGTCCCAAAGACCTTTCTCCTTTAGCCCAGCAGTCACTGGAGACAGGTACTTCAACTTCCTGTTCCATCCTTTCTGTCCCTGCCTCTCCATCCCCATTTAAGGTCAGAGCCATAATTTACTGCTGACTCTGTAATGTGATATAGTATATATTTGATAAAAATAGTCTGGAATATCAGAGGACAGAGCCACTTCTCCAGCCTTGTTTTGGTTGTTTTTGTTGTTGTTTCGAGACAGGGTTTTCTGTGTGACAGTCCTGGCTGTCCTGCAACTTGATTTGTAGACCAGACTGGACTTGAACTCACTGAGATCCTACTGCCTCTGCCTCCCAAGTGCTGGGACTAACAAACGGGTCTCTAACTGTCTTAGACAAGGTCTGGTGTATGTAGCCCGGGGCCTGCCACAAACAGATGGATCTCTGTCTCCGGAGTGATGGGATTAAAGGCGTGGGTTATCAACCCTTGATCTTCAGAGCTTGGCTGTGGGTGATTCTGCCCTCTGATGTTCCAGACTAATTTTATTAAATATACACAACACACTGTAAATTTAGTTTCTAATCCTCAATCTGACCCACGGAAGTCACCGTGTTTCATTATGTTGTAACTGGGGCTGTTTGAGACTGTAGCTCAGTTGGTAGAGTGCTTACTGACACGCATGAAGCCCTGGGTTTAATCCCCAGCATTACATAAAAACAAGGCATGGTGATTGTGTCTGTAACCCTGGCATTCCGGAGATAGGACAAGTTCAAGGCTATATAGAATGAGACCTTGTCTCAAAAGCAAAACAAAGCAGTTAAAATACAAACAACTCCCCCCCCCACCCCCCACACACAAACAAACAAATGTTCTTGTCCTAATGACCCTGTGGGTACATGAGCTTGCCAGCAAGCCTGTTTAAACCTGAGTTTAATCCCTGAACCTCCATCATTGCACTGTGGCAATCACATGTAAAAGCCACACACAGAGTAAGTGTAAATGGCAAAACTAGAATCTACTTAAAAGGCATCTGTGGCTTCTGTGTGAGCCATTGGCTGCTAAGAATTCCTTCCTCATTCAACACGTTCTCTGGAAGTAAGGACATAGAGCCTGAGTATTTGGGTGGTGTGTTGAGTTTCTTCAGTATCGAGGGACACACTGCTAGGTTCCTGGGGGTCTGCCAAGGACCAATAGAAGTGTCAGGCGATAACTAAAGAAAATGGCATCTTTGCTTTCATTTTTCTCCCAAGTGCTGGGTGAAGCCCACAAGGCACACCATCTCCCCTTTGTTTTGCCCCTTTTATTTTTGGAGCCACACCCTTGTGGGCCTCACCTCTGGGAAGCCTCGGAGCTGGCAGGCTTCCCTCTTCCGTCTGCGGCAGGGAACAGTGTCTGGATAGCCCTTGCACAATGGAGGCTTCCTGGAGATAGTACGCATTTCTGGCAAGTCATGGCCAAGAACACCTTGAGGAGGTGCTGGGAAGAGAACATGTGAGCTAGCAGAGCAGAGCAGGGGGAGGAGCATGCCTAGACAAGGAGACTGAATACTGTCTCCATTTCTCTATACTTCTATGCCAGGACCCTAACAGGCCCCAAGAAGGAGATGAGCCCAAGGAAGTATCCATTCTTTTCTCAAATTTAATTTTATTTGCTATTACTCTAGTTGTTGTTGTGGGGAGTACACAGCGGAGACCAGAGGACAACCAACAGTGTGGAGGGGTCTCTCCTTCTACCACGTGGGTCCCAGGCATCAAACTCAGCCTGTCAGTGTTGGTGGCAGGCACCCTCCTCACTGAGCCATTTCACCAACTCCAGAAGTCTCACTCTCGAGTAGTTTTGTTGAGAGAAGCCTAGCATCAGGCTTTTGATCTCTTGTGTCAGTCACCAGAACAGCGGTTACAGGAACCAAAGGCAGCGACATTAGAAATAACAGAGAAGGTTAGCTGGGCTTGGAGAAGTTTTAACTGGAGTTAGGTGAAAGAGCCCAGGGCAAAAATAAGTCTTGTGGGCACAGAAACTTGCCCATGCCCAGCTCTTCTTTGGGAAAGGGTTGGATTCAGAGCTACTACGTGAGCAGCAGCTCCTACCCCAGATTCTTTTTTTATGGCCTCAACTTGTAGTTTCCATAAGGCCTAGAGAGTGAAGAAGGCAAGAGAACCGAAGACACCAAACCTCTTGATGGAGGTGTGGCCAGGAAGAGATGCTAGCCCCTGGGCTGGTGATAGATGGGAATGAGGTCCCCACGGGGCTGCAGGCCCTGGGCTGACCTGTGGGCCATGGCATACACTGTTAGTCCCAGCACTTGGGAAGCAGAAGCAAGAGAATCTCGGTGAGTTCAAAGCCAGCCTGGTCTTCAAAGCAAGTTCCAGGACAGCCAGGACTGTTACACAGAAAACTCTGTCTGAAAACAAAACAAAACAAAAAAACAGACAAACAAAGACTGGAAGAGGTGGATCTGTGCTCTGATATCTCCGACTGTTTTTATTATATTTAAAATATTATATTGTATTTATTATATTTAAAACATATCCCCACATTGACCTTAGGATTTGGGTTCACAGACAGCACTTGTAGGAGGGAGTTTGAACTACCTACAGGAGAGGGGAGAAAATCAAGGAAGAGAACAGAGCTGTCCTCTCTCTGAAAGTGAGCCTGAGAGCAGGCAGGCTGAGGACATGCTCCGCCCTTCCCAGAGATCCCTTCAGATCCTTCTAGCCTCACGCCCTACACTCCTTACCTAATGAATTTCAGTGAGCTGCTCGGGACTTTGCATGTTGGCTTGAGCAACTATGAAAATCCAAACTCTGGCGGTTCCTTGTTTCCTTTTCAGACACTGAAAGAGGGAGCTCTGTGGCACGAGTGAAGGAAACTCAGGGCCAGATCTCAGGGAAAGGCGGAGATGTCAGAGAGTGAACACCACAGTCAGATCTCACCCAGCTGTCTTCCAGCTTCCTCAGCCTCCCTCCTCCTGGCGGCTTCTGTCTGCTCTGTCTTTCTATGCCTGCCTTAAATACTTTCTTCGCTCAATTGTTTCACATCCAGGTTCAGACTAAAGGTTTAGCACCACCACTGCCTGCCTGGGAGCCTGGAACTCCCTCTGTAAACTAAACTGGCCTCGAACTCAGATTTGCTGGGATTAAGGGCGTAGGTCACCACTCTTGGTCTTACCCTGTGCTGGGATTAAAGGTGTGAGTTACCACTCTCTGACCCTCCTGCATTGACTGTGGGTAAGATCTCTGGTATTTCAGATTGGTTTTTATTAGATATGAAACATATCACCACAGAAGTCTTTTTTATACAATTGAAAACTCAGCTCTTAGGGGCTGGAAAGATGCTCAGTGGTTAAGAGTTCTTACTGGTCCTACAGGGGACTCAGATTCAGTCCCCAGCACCCACAAGAAGGCTCACAACTGCCCATCATTCATTCTAGGGGATCTACCATCCTCTGGCCTCCACGAGCATTTCCACATATAATGTATTTAAATTCATTCAGGTACATACACACATACATATACATAAAAATAACAGTCCCTTCTTTAAAAGAAAAATGACGTTCTGTTCTATCTCCAGCTCCATTGCTCCTCTAGATATTTCTTTCCTTTTCAGGGTAATGATCCCCTGTCCTTACTCAATGTGTATCCCAACTTGTCCCACAGGACCCCCTCCCCTTTCTTTAGCACACTCCCCACTCTTCAGATGGCAGGCATCTGTAAGCAGGTGGCCATCTTCATTAGAGTCATTCTTGGTGGGACCTAGGGGTCTGCAGGTGAGAAATAAATAGGAAGTACCTCCATAGAGGAAGGGACAGGATGACTGGGATGGCAAAATCCTCTATACCACCTACACCATCAGTGGGATGGCTACTGAACACCCAACATGTCACAGTCTGAAGAGATGGCTCCCACCACAGTCCAGGGAGGCAGCTACAGCATAATGACTTATAATGTCTCAAAATTGGGCACATGCCCCAATATCAAAGGTCTCTCATCTCTGCCTCTCTCGGGGCCATTCCTCAATATTCAACTGTGTGATAGGCCAAGCCTTATAGCAGGCGAATCAAACTCTGTTTCTCTGCATTGACAATGCAACAGCATCATCCTTCTTTTCTAATATCATGACAGCTGAAGCCATGGGTTGTTCAGGGACTGGGCTCCAAGGTGGAGTGGCTGAGACTTGGAAACTGTCAGTGCAAAAACTTGAAGAGTGAGCCAGGATGAGCAGGTCAACTCGCTCAAAAACTAGAGCCCATAAGAAACTCATTCTCAGACAGACACACGGGGCAAAGCCTGTGAATTAGGGCCTGGGAGCGGAACTGGGAGTTCTCACCATTAATTTTTGTACAGAATCCTCTAGAACAGCATAAGTCATGCAAATGTGAAGCTCCATGCACATCATTAAAACTCATAACCACAGCCATTGTTTAGAACAAAGAAGTGTTCTCCGGGAGGGCTATTTTATCAGTGCCATTGTTTAGAGTCGATGGGCGTGATGATAATAACAAGCAGAGTAACTGTGAGTCCAGCTTATGATCTGCAGACAATGACCTTCCTTATTGCAGGCAGTACCCACTGTCCCGCCCTTCCTGAACCAGGTGAGTTTGGCATGGTTTGCAGTGGGGTTTAGGGACGTCTTTGCACCTCTCTGAGTCTAGGACCTCACTAATACCCTGCAGGGTTGTTGGTGGGACTTGGCTTTGACCCAGGTAGAAGCTCAACCCTGTCTGTTTCCTCCCTTCCTCATACCTGCTTCTGTATCTTCAGGGCGCCACAGCCCTCACTTGGAATACCTTGCCATTAGGTCTTTGAGGATTGACACAGGCCTCATCTCAAAGGCACAGAGCCCCAGGGATAGGATTCTTGAGGAACTCTGTCTCTGGATTCCTTGGGATTGCATGCTCTTTGCCAGACCTTGCCTGGTCTCTGCTTCTCTGAGTTGGAGCTTGGCATGTAGGTGGGTGTGCATGCCGTCACCATGGGGTGAGGTGATGGCAGTATTCTTGGATGACACTGTTCTTTTTTCCCTCCATCTACCAAGCTCTAGAGAAAATACAAAGATGTCAACCCTCATGCTTGACATCCCATTCTACAGAGAATGACCAATGATGTAAGTCCCAGATGACATTTAAATGGGGTATTGATCCTGATCCAATGCTTGCAGTATCCTGGTTTGGCTAACAAGTCTCAGGCTACTCTCCCCTTTCATCTCCTGGCCCCATTCCCTTTTCTAACACCTCATCTCCCATATCTCCTTCCAAAACAAACCTGCCTGCACCCAGGCCTGTGCCGCATACCAACCTCAGTGGTTCTTGGAGACTAGCTGCCAGTACTCCTTGGAGCCTAGTAGCCATGGTTTTGGTCCCAATAAAAGAATAATACTCAGAGATGCTGCTTCCGGACAGGCACAAAGCAGTAGGAAAGGAGGAGGAAGGCATGGGTGGTTCACACCTTCAAAATCCACATTTGCTTGAAGCTGCAGAGTCATCTCACCCTTTAAGAGTTTGTATTACTCTTGCAAAGGACATGAGTTTGGTTCTCAGCCCTCAGATCAGATGGCTTACCACCACCTGTAACTCCAGCTCCAGTGGATCCAACGCCCTCTTCTGGCCTCCATGGGTACCTGCACTCATGTGCACACAACCACCTACCAACACACAAGCATACACATAATTTTAAAAAATGAAGCCAGTATGATGGCATTTGACTTTAATCCTAGCACTGGGAAGGCAGCGGTAGGAGGATCTATGTAACAAGGGCTACATACTGAGTGAGACCCTATCTCAAAAATCTAAACAAATAAATGAATTAATAAATTTTAAAAAGGTATTCACTCAGGCTGTTGAGCTGTGACAGTGGCTCTCTCAGGTGTATCTAGGAGAGGATGTTCAATGAATACAATCTGGAAGTGGTGATAAAAGGGCTAAAAGATGCTTGTAGTAGGAGGTTTCTGGCCCAGACTTTTGGGCCTAACCTCAAGGTTTAGGACTCACAGACCCGCAGACATGCAGACATGCAGACCTGCAGACCCTCAGTCCCACAGTCCCACAGAGACACACAGATGCTTTCAATAGTTTTTGGCTGATCAGCCTCAGGCCCAGGCATATAACTTGCTAACTCTGTACCCTTCATCTAACCCATGACTCATCCTGCTCAGCCATGTGGCTGGGTACCTTTTCTTAGAGCAGCATAGTTGTCCTCTGCTTTTTCTGGCTTCTCTCTGGCATCCTGCTCTGTGCTTCCTGTTCTCAGAGTTTTCTTAGTCTGATAGCTCCGCCCACACTTCCTGCCTGCCTTTGGCCAATCAGCGCTTTTTATTAAACCAGTGGGTGGGACAATTATTTACCATGAAACAACACAATCACCTACAGATGCTCATCCTTTCATCCGGTGACCCTGCCTCTAAGGTGTCTGTACGATAAGCACCTTTGAACGCTGAATCCTCTTGCCAGTTCAAGCTAACTTTAGGACTCCATCCTAAGGGATACACTCTAGGTTTATTTTGTTAATTTTAGTTTTTGGAGATAGGGTATTATTATTTATCCAGATGCTAATTCTTGTCTCCTGCCTCTACCACCCCCAAGTGCAGGGATTGCAGTGTGTGCATTACCATGTCTGTCCTGAAAGGCATATAGAATTTTATACATTATAAAGAGCTGTATTGGGGCTGGTGAGATGGTGCAGCTGTATACTGCTCACAGCAGGCTGTAACTCCAGTTCCAGGGGATCTGACACCCCCACATCAAGTCACACAAAGTTATTTTTAAAGGGCTCTATGGAGATATCATTCATAATAATCAAAAATTAGGAATACTTCAAATTGCCAACAAGAATGACACTGACAAATGGTTCTATAGCCAGGGGAAGAAGAGGTATCTGGTGGAGGGAGGTAGAAATGTATATATCCTGGATGACCCGGAACATGAGACAATCCCCTGTCCCAGCTTCTTCTCATGTGGGCTTACAAACACATGCCACTATGCCCTGATTTATTTAGTCTTTAACATTTTTCTTGGTATTATTATTTTTGAGACAAGGTCTCACCACATTGGCCTGGAGAGCCTAGAACTCTATGCAGACCAGGCGGGCCTCATACTCACAGAGATCCACCTACCACTATCTTCCTCTGAATGCTGTCACTAAAGACCCATGCTGGAAGAGGCACCATTTTGATTTCATTTTCAAAATAACTAAAGGAAGAGCCTCCTCCAGACCTCAGGTAAATTTGGATGTTTCATTGCTACAATGAAACTCATGAAGACAGGGATTCCTTCCTCTCTTCGGCAAGTGTTCACACATACATCCAGTAGTTACTTAGTTCCTTTCAGCTTCTCTGAAGTAAAATGTTCCTTTCATGGATGCTGAGATTGTTAATAAATGTCCATTAGAAGAGTAACATAGGAAACATAAAACCATTAGAGATAGGCACATCAGTATTTTTTGGTTTTTGTTTTTTTTTCCTGTCTGCTTTTTAAAATATAGCCTTCGATCACCCAGGCTGGCCTTGAACTACCTGAGGATGACCTAATTCTCCTGGCTTCACACCCGGTCTCGGTGCTGGGATTGTAGATGAGGCTGGATTTTTATGGGGCTGGGGATTGAACCCAGAGCTTTGTGCATGCTAGACAGGCACATTGCCAACTGAGCTACACTGCCCACATAATTTTTGTTCATTCTTTTCTGTTGTTTGTTTTGGTTTTCAAGACAGAGTTTGTGTGGCCTTTGCTGTCCTGGAATTTGCTTTGTAGTCCAGGCTGGCCTTGAACTTACAAAGATCTACCTGCTTCTGCCTCCTGAATGCTGGGATTAAGGATGTACGCCTCCATATCTGGCAATCTCATTCTTTTTTATTTATTTTTATTTTCTGTGCATTGGTGTTTTGTCTGCATCTTCGTCTGTGTGAGGGTGTCAGCTCTCTTGTATTAGGTTTCTGGCCCAAACTTTTCCAGCCTAGTTTTGTAGTTTGGATCTGCAGACCCACAGACCTGCAGTCTCACAGAGACACACAGATGCTTACATTAATTTTATGCTGATTAGTCTAAGGCCCAGGCATATAACTTGTTAACTCTTTACCCTTAATCTAACACATGATTCTTATCCTGTTTAGCCATGTGGCTTGGTACCTTTTCTCAGAGCAGCATTTCAACTTCTTTCTCTGCACCTGCTGGTGTCTCATTGTGTTGTCTCCGTGGCTTCTCTGTGGCATTTCTGCTCTGTTCTTGTTCCCAGAGTTTTCTTAGTCTGGTAGCTCCGCCTATACTAGGAGCCTTCGACCAATCAGCATTTTTATTAAACCAGTAGGCGGGACAATTATTTACAATGTAACAACATAATCCCACTACACAACTCCCTGGAACTAGAGTTACAAACAATTGTGAGCTGCCATGTGGGTGGTAGGTATTGAACTTGGGCCCGCAGGGAAGAACAGTCATTGCTCTTAACCACAGAGCTATCTCTCCAGCCCCTGTTTACTCTGAAAATAAATGTTAAAACATTTTGTGTGTGTGTGTGTGTGTGTGTGTGCGCATGCTTGCACATATGTACATGCAGACAGACAGACATATCAGTCTGACCACCTAAGTTTAATACCCAGGACCCACATGTGAAAGGCAAGAACTGGCTCCTGTAATTTGCCTCCTGACCTCCACAGTGTACCATCATACGCACTCACCTCTCCTCCCTGACAAAATAAATATAAAGAAATTCAAAGATACTTTATAGATAAAGAATGAACACCTATAGCCATGCCCAGCTGGCAAGTGCTCTGTGCTGGAGACTATAAACACTGCCATCAGCTGCATATAGAGCAGCCTATCCAGCTAGCCTTGCATTTTTAGTACAACTGAGGCTCACCAGGGCCTATGTTTTCGGAGCAGGACTCTGGTTTGGGACAGGATATTCTTTGGGAAGTCTGTTGGCTCAGCACTTCAGAGGTGAGTGCAAACTGTTTCCTGTCTCAGCAGGGCACACTCTTCTCTGGCCTCCTTAGAAAGAAACCACCCCTGTAGCCATCATTCATAACCAGTGTCTGAGAGCCACCCGATGACATAATTTTAACTTGAAAACCACCTTTTCATGGACAAAGGTAATTCTTCCTCCTCATAAAAATCAAAACCCCTTATTATATCAAATTGACTCTGGCTGCTATTAGCTTTTCTAAAGCACACATTGACCTGAGTGAAGGGCCTGGAAAAATGCTGAGTTAAGGCAAAGGGGAGGTGTGTGTGTGATACTCACACCACTGTGAAGTCACTAATGGACAACTCCCAGTGACATCACCGAGGACTATTCACAGATCAGCCTGTGGCTCACTGTCCTTGCACCTAGAGGTGCCTTGAGACCCCATTGTCATGTGTACCCAAACTGAGGGAGTGAGGATTAGCATGGCCACATCTGGCCAGGGCAGTGATGTGTGTGTTTCCTCTTGGAGCAGCTGCAGGACAGCATGCCGGGAATCAGATGATGGAGATTCTGAGGGAGAGCAGTGCATTGGGTGCTTTGCAAACATCAATTTTCTGAGCCACTGAAGTGAGCCAGGGGCAGGATAGTCTTTCTCCTGTGACAGGGCTAAGGCTCTTCCTGCTCAACTCACCACTGTTTGGATGGGGCAGGATGTTCTTCTGAGGTACCTGTGGGTTTAAGCATTTGAATAATCTGGTATTAATTTTATCATAGAGAAAACAACCATAAAACCCTGGAAGAATCTGTGCCCTGAAGTCACTTGGCCACACTTTCTATATTTACCTTGTGGTTTGACATTACCTAGTGTTGTCCAGTTTGAAAAAAAAAATGTAATGGTGAGCTCTTGCTTCCTTGGTGTGAGCCAGTAAAGTAAGAACTAGTTCATAGATAAGGAGATGGATGCTGGGGGTGTTTTGTGTCCTGCAAGCTGTGAATCCAACCCTGCTGACACTAGACAATGGCAAAGAGACATTCTCTTTTCAACCCTAGTTTACAGAGCAGTCACATAACCAGTGGACCATAAATATCCAAAGACTGAATGAACAAACCAAGATAAGAGTTCTCTGGTTCCTCCCCACTCCCCACAACCCCCACCCTGGTGTCTCTGGAAAGTTCTTTTGATAACATCAGCAGAAATAGGCAATGAAGGGAAAAATTCTCTACCTGCAGTGATGCCCGACTGTTCCTTCAAGGTATGTTTGCAGCTTGTAAATATAGCCAGGTCTGCTCCAAGGCTTTGAAAAGGGGTAACATTCACTCTGCCTTCTCTCTGTGATGGCTAACATTGTGTTTTAAGTTTATAGTACTGTGCTTAAGAGATCTGTAAAACAAAAATGCCTCTAACCCTTAAACCCCACTTGCTCAAGGTCACATAACTTCCTGGAACCCTGGGGGGTGTTCATGTAGATAACAAGCTATGTTTTTACCTCTGTAAACAAGCTTGGTTGCCCCACCAGCACATTATGTATGCTTGATCACATGTAGGCAGAAGTACATAGGCAGGAAGTATGTCAAGATGTATGCTTGCGCCTGATTGGATAAAAGCAGGAAGTATGTAGCCTTGCTGGGTTTGCTTTTGTAAGCCCCTGACTAATGATATTTGGCATCATACTCTGGGAATCCCATATATAGACCTGGTCAGTACATATGGCCCTGACCAATATTTAATAAAGTTTGCTTCAAATTTGACTCAAGAATTATGTTAGTGGTCTTATTCTTGCCCGGTGGAATTTACATCTTTGCCTTCTATCCTCTAGGCTCAGGTAACCCCTCAATCATTTGAGAGGCCTCAAGGTTGAATATGCCAGGGGAGAGTTCTCATACACCCCCAAGGCTTTCTCAAACTCTTTGGGCTCCTCGAGGCCGAAGCTCTCATGACTTGTCAATGAAAACCCACAGCACAGGTCTCCTAGAGAAGTGCAGCAGGGTGTTCTCATGGGACAAGAAAGGGTCTGTAGCAACCTGTGATTTAAAAGCTAATAAATCACTCTGCCTGGCTTTACATAGTTTTTCAATTAAACTATTCCCCCCCCCCAAAAAAAAAACCCCTTATGGTCATTAAGCAGCATGGAATTTCTGATATGTGCAGTTTGATTTGACCTCTGAGGATGACTATCTTTTGTGGAAGAAATAGAAAAACAGAAAATTTAAGAGTATAGAAAGGAAATATGACCCCTCACCTTGGAGTCTGGTTAAAGCAATGGTCCTCAACCTTCCTAATGCTGCAATTACATAATCCAGTTCCTCATGTTGTGATGACCCCCCACCAACCAGAAAATTATTCCACTGCTACTTTATAACTGTGAATTTGCTAGAGTTATGAATCATAATGTAAATATTCGATATACAAAATATCTGACATGTGGCCTCACCCCTCCCCAAAGGTCTTGATCCACAGGCTAAGCACCACTGGATTCAAACTTCTTAGTAACAGGGTCAAGAATCCGGCAGAATTAATAAAACTTTCTGTGAAGCTAGTTTGCATAGAGACACTGTATTTCTTTTATATACAAAAGATTTCAAATAAGAGTGTTTAGGTGGCAGCGAGTTGTTCTTGAGGCTCAAGCATAAGCGGTCTTATTCCTTTCCCAAATGTAAACCTAAAAGTTTCCAAGAAAATATCGCAAACAAAATTATAGACTTTTTTTTTTTTTTTGAAACCTTACTAGCTCTGGCTGGCCTCAAACTCACAGAGATCCTCCTGCCTCTGCTGGGATTAAAGCACTATAAACTTTAGTAAAAACAAGATCTTAACTTTTTCTGCAAAGGTTACTTCATCAGCTACAACCCCATTCTCACTGTCCTTATCCAATTTATATTTGGGGTTTGGGGTGTATGTGTGCATAGAACGGTAGAAAAATCTGCAGGAACCTGGAAAGCCAGGTTCGCTGAGCCCCAAATGAGCAGACTGTGTAACTGATTCCAAGTACCTGTCCATTACCCTGTGGGAAGGTTCCAGCTCTGTCAGATTGGATCTGCACTTTTGGGAACTCTGAGCCTGGAGACCTGCAGCACGATGAGTCCCCACTCTGTTTTAGTTTATAAGGAGTTGGGACCTGACATAGGATCTGAAAGTGACAAACACAACCCCTCCTGTCACCATCCTGGCAGGGATGTAGATATTGTAGACTTCCAAGCTCTTGCCTTTGCTATTTGACCATTGAAATACTGATGAGGAATTGGAATTTCCCCAGGAGTCACAAACTGGGAGAAGAAAGCTGAAGCCCAGTTTCTCAGAAGAGGGCAGTGCCTCCAGGAAACATATTTCACTCACTCCTGACAACTGGTTAGACCACCTTTGAGGAGAGACAGGATGGGGATGATGAGTCAGGGGCCATAGACTGCACCTTGATCAAGACAGCTCAGATACACACACTTCTTACCTTCATTTCAATCTGAATTCTGTGTCAGGACCCCAAAATGAACTTGCAAGTCACTGGATCTCCTAGAACAAAAGTTCCTTTCAGTAACATGATCACATTAACTGTATTATATCATCCCCCACTAACATGGTCACATTAGCTATGTCATATCATCTGCCCCCCCCACACACATACTGACTCATTGAGGGCAGGTGTATTGTGGGCCCAGGCTCAGACAGCTCTGGTAACACTCTGGCCCTGTGAGCAGTCACATGAGACCAGGAGCAGTTACCACTGGCAGCTTTTGAGTGACAATGTCCTGGAGGTAGAGCCACCCCAGGTCTGGGTGGTGGTTTTGCCAAAAACCACAAAGAACTGAACTTGAGGGTCTGTTAGACTAGAGAGCGGGCAGCTGCCTGAGGGAGAGAGGGCAGTGGATGTGGGCTCCGTGCTGTGCTGTGGGCATGTGTGCGTTCTAACCCACCTCATCTTACTGAAGAAACTGAGGCAGGAAGAAGTCAAGACTTGCCTGGGATTAACTGTGTGTGAGTACAGATCTCAAACTCAAATCTTGCTGGACTCAAATGCTGATGCTGGAGAACAGGGAAAGAAGTAGCCCAAGCCAGGCCGGTGTTTCCAGCCCTCCACAGCCCAAGTTACACTGCAGGATGGGCCACAGACCAAGGGCCTGTTGTACACAAGGAAAGCCAACTGGGCGTCCTGCAGGGGGCTTGGGGGCTTGCTCCTTTCTAAAACAACATTTTTTTGTTCTGGAAGCAAGGTTTCTTTGTGTAGTCCTGGCTGTCATGGAACTCGCTCTGTAAACCAGGAAGGCCTGGAACACAGAGATCCACCTGCCTCTGCCTCTCAGAGTGCTAGGATTAGAGGCGTGCACCACACCACCTGACCAAAACTGGACATTCTCCCAGATGTGCTAGGAAGGGACACCTGCTGCAGATGCATCTAGCTCAGCCCAGTCCTCAGCAATGACAAAGTTCTCTTTTGTCCTTAGAAAATTATACCACAGGATCCACACTCCTTCTTGCAACACAATTTTGAATGGATGGTAAGAGCTGCTCCTGATCCTGTGCAACAGATGGCTCATAGGGCCTGAGGATTGGTGGGGTCACTTTTGAGTGACAGGCTTGTCAGGATCTGGATCTGGGATTTGCTGTGTGAGGTTGGCCATGAAGTGCCAACTCACTTTCATAGTTTCCTCATCTCTGAGGTGGTGATAACAGTCACTCAGAGAGTTGCCATTAGAATATATGTTGAAGGGCTTGGAGGATGCCTTGGTTGGTAACCATGTTTGGTACATAAGCATAAGCCTGTATTCAGTCCCCAGCAACCATGTGAAATGAGCTGCTGGGCGTGGTGATTGCTGAGATGCAGAAATGGGTGGGTGGGTGCCCAGGGCTCATTGGTCAGCCAGCCTCATTTAACCTACAAACCCCAGGTCCCAGTAAGAGATCTGGTATCAAAAAAGCAAGGTAGATAGCCCTGAATAATGTCACCTGTAGTTGCCTCTGGCTTTCCTATCCATACACACACATACACACATCACATACACACACCACATACACACACCACACACATACACACACATATGGGGGGCACAGGGGAGAGAAAGAGAATGAATTTATTTTGAAGGGCTGGGAATGCAGCTCATGTAGTGGAATGTTTGCCTATCACTCATATACATTTATAATCCTACCACTTGGAAGGTAGAGGCAGGAAGATCAGTATTTTACGATCACATAATCTTCCTGGAGTACATATTGAATTCAAGGCTAGCCTGGGCTACATGTGTTTCTTTATTTTTTAACCTTTTAAAAAGTACTTTGAGGATGAGTCACAAACCCTAAAGCCACACTCAATCTCCAAACTACAAGCTGATCAAATCCAAGTATGAGGGGAAAGAAATTGCTGTAAGGAGACAACTGTGCCACAGGATCCGGATTTGGGAATTGGGTTTTCAAGCTCTGCCTAGCTTACCTGAAGATAGTCCAGCACCTGGGGCTGAAGCCTATGAGTCACTGAAAGCAATTCCACATAACACCTGGAAGCTAAATATAACATGTATTTAGCACAGGTACTACAATTGATTGAGAGCGCCCCATCAATCATGCCCTGGGGCTGGGGAGGCCAGTGGGGAGGCCCCAGCGGGTCAACCCAGGCCTCAGACTGGCACTTAGTGGTCTTGTTCAGACTTAGCTTCTAACTACTTTGGGGCCTTCGGCAAGTTACTTAACTTCTCAATGTCTAGCTCTCCTTATCTGTGAAATGGGGATAATAAGACTTACCTACCTCACGGGGCTTGTTGCAAGAATTAATTAAAGTTTATGAAGCGCTTTGAGATTCCCGGATAAAAGGCCCTACAAAAGTACAAAGTATTATTATCATACTCCCTGTGGGCTATAAAAGATAATTTTGCAGGAAAAGGCAAAAATTTTAATTTCTATACAAGCAGAAACAAAGGCATATATAGTCATAGAAAGTTTTTTAAGTCTAGAAGATAATTTATGTAATTTTTAAAAATTATAACATGTCTTCTTCCTACCAATAATCAATGCAATATAGATAATTACAGTTTTTAGTCATTAGCCAGCAAATGACACCAAGTGTCTCCATGGGCTGGGTGAGTTACATGTTGGAATTCCACAGTGACCTGTGAGGTATATATGGTCATCCTACCTTCTAAGAAGTACTATAGGACATTGCAATCCCCCAGGGAAGGACACTGTAAAGCGGATTTGAGACTGACCTGTGGTGCAGACCTGGGTGGTATTGTCTGAGGAGGAAATGAGCCTGTGGTCTAGTTTGTATCCAAACACCCAGCATTCCAAGAAAGCCACGCTCCCCACATCCTAGGTTCCTTTTATGATAAGCAGGAAAGGAAGCGTAGTCTCCACCTGCCTTTGGAGCAAATTACCTTCTTTCCAAAGCAATTAATAGACAATAAATAGATAGAAGTTTAGAGATGAGAAGCCTATATATAGAAAGTTTGGGGTAACTGGTCTCTTTCATCTTGCCTAAAAGCTCACATGCAGGTTTAATTAAGTCTTGGGCTTGGGGAGGCTTGGGGGTGGCAGGCAGGACATGCTCATGTCATTAAGATAGTTCTGTAATGGAGGACTGAAATGCCAAGGGAGATGACCATGGCCTTGCCACAGTGAGGGCCTGTTCTGGCTGGGGTGTTTGCGGTAAGTGCTCCAGAGTCTTAGGTCAGTGCATGTAAAAACTCTGATCCTGGTGATGGTGTGTATGTGAGTTACAATGGTCATTTGTACGATGAGAAATGAGAAAGTGTGAGTGAGTAGAATAGCCATACAGTTCAACAATGTACTTGACAAATGGGAAAATACATAGAGACTTGAAAATGATGGCCAGAAATGATGGGCAGCAACAGAGAAAAGGGCGGATTTGTTCCTGTTCCCTCCAGGACTCATGTGTTTGAGGAGAGGGCCCCTCCTCGTGTGTGTGTGTGTGTGTGTGTGTGTGTGTGTGTGTGTGTGTGTGTGTGTGTGTGTATCTTTGTGTCTGTGTATTTGTATAATCTGGGTATGCCTATGTATATTGTATAATTTGTATATATATGCGCCTGATCTGTGTCTCTGTGATCTGTCTACATGTGTAAATATGTTTGTGTACAATACCCACACGCATGGATATGCATCCACATGTTTCTGTGTCTGTATATATATGTATGATCTACAACATGTGTGATGTATTTATGTCTCTGGTGTCTAACAGGAGGGTCTGAGAGCGCAGAGGCAAACATGGAAGTAGGGTTCTTAGATATATGATTTCTGAAGCAGACAATGGAATCACAGCCTACCAGCCCCTCTAACTCACAGTACAAGAAACAATCTCTAGTCACCTTTTTGACTTGGCTCTCAGCTTGGTCGCTTGCTCACCATTTTTATTTTGGTGGCATTTAAGTTCTTTGGAATGTCCTTATCTGGAGATCATGAGGACTCCCCAAAACAAGGACCTCATCAGGTCCGGGGTATGGAGGCCTCCCTGGGAAGTCTTATGTTTCCCACTGTTAGCCAGCGCCATGCCTTGGCTTTTCCATTCATTTCTTTGATCCCTTGGGGTCCTCATCATCTACCCAGTACTGTTCTGCTGGGGATTTTCAGCAGAAAGATGAGTCTGATTACTCTGTATTCATCCATGGGTGCTGGAATTCCTGAGCTGGTGATAGCGAGTTGGGAGAGACAAGCTTCTTGTAAAACAGACTATGGACCAAGGACCCCCCCCCCCACACACACACACATGCATACACAGCATGGGTGTCAGACATGGGCACAGTGTTCTATACAGGGGCCAACACAATGCACAAGAAGAAAGAAATTCAGGTTGCTCTTTGTAGTGGGATTACATTGTTACAGTAAATAACTGTCCTGCTTACTGGTTTAATAAGAATGCTGATTGGCTGAAGGCAGACAGGAAGTGTGGGCTGAGCTACCAGACTAAGAAAACTCTGGGAACAGAAAGAACAGAGCAGAAATGCCACAAAGAAGCTATGGAGACACCACGATGAAATGTCAGCAGATGCAGAGGAAAGAAGTTGAAATGCTACTCTGAGAAAAGGTACCAAGCCTCACAGCTGAACAGGATAAGAGTCATGGGTTAGTTTAAGAGCAAGAGGTAGCAAGTTATATGCCTGGACCCCAGGTCAATTAGCGTACAATTAATACAAGTGTCTGTATGTTTCAGTTGGGACTATGGGACTGTGGGTCTGAAAGTCCGGGCCAGAAACATAATACTACAGCTCTTTTCTTAGGAATAATGGTTGTGGTTGCCAAATTTGTGTATCATTAGGAGCTCCTGAGATGGCTAAATGGAAGGAAGAGAAAAAGCTAAGTCAAGCTTTCCCACAAGTATACAAGGAAGAAACCTGCTGGTTCCTGGGATAAAAGAACAGAAGGACAAGGATCCTTCATGTTCAAGTCCGTCCTCCCCACCCCCATCCCCCAGGCACAAGCCCCATCTCTATTCTTCCATCCCCACCCCCCATTGGATTTTGAGCCTGGAATTATCTGCAGAACCAGGACTGAAGCAAGGAATGGAGGATATAGGAATTCTCCCCGGGCAGCCATTTGGGAAATGTGACTATACACATGATGATACAGGAAATTACTATTCAGCAGGAGGAAGAGATAGCAGGGCCCCAGAGGGCAGGGCAGGGCCTCAGGCTCTGCACTTCTGGGTCCCCTTAGGGAAGAAGTGACAGGGAACAGCTGCTGGGTTATCTTTCATCTCCTCTGCTGGAATTTGGCACCTTCCTTGGACAGAGTCTGTCCACCTGAGCGGAGAGGGGACCTGTTGGGATGACAGTCTTACCTCTGGTGGACATCACCCCAACCTTTGATTGGGGTTCAGTATTATGCTGCTATGCTCTAAATGTGCCCTGTTAGGAGATAAAGGTTGCCATTTATAAGGCACCACTGTGTGCCAGGAAGTACTCCTGTTAAGGTCACAAAGGATCTCTGAGTAAGAGGTCTGCAGAGCAGGTTCTCAGGCTCTTAGGAAAAGACCCAGAAGCTCAGGGTGACCAGATGGCTTACCTAAGGCCCTACAGCGATAAGGTATCTGGCTCCTCGGCTCCCCTCCCCTAATCTCTAGCTTGGCCTCCATACACCCTGCGGAGAGAGTCCTGCTTCCACACCCAAAAGACAGCTTGGGGTTTGATGGCTCAATGTCTTAGGGCTGAGAAAGGACCAATCATGCTGTGGTTTTTTTTTTTTTTTTTTTTTTTTTTACCTTAAGCTGCTTGTCTGAAGCAGACACTGTTATACATAGGGGTAGTACCATCATTTCTGGTTCCCTTTTCAGGACCATTGAAGTCTGGATAAGGAAGAAGGATGCATGGTCAAGTCTCCAAGGCAGCCATGGAAATGTCATGTCTCAGAGAGCCTGTAGGCATAAGTTTCTAAGTGTATAGTGGCAGGTGACCTGGAGGGACTGTTTAACCCCATTTGACTCTCTGAGAGATGTAAAAGAGGATGCAGTACCTGAGTTGAGAATCAAGGGAAGTTCTGTACTCTGCTATGAAGGAGAGCTGCCTGTGGGAAGGGAGAGACCTTGTATATAAATGTGGTGGTGGTTTGAGTATGAAATGTCTCTGACAGGGTCGTGTATTTGAATATTTGGTTTCAGGCTGTATGAGTGTTTTGGAAGGCTGTGGAACTTTGTGGAAGAAGTGGGTTCCTAAGAGTGGGCCTTGAGAGTTCGTAGTTTGGCTCCAATCCTGCTCGCTCTCTGCTAAGTAGACATCAGCTGGCTCACACCTCTGCCGCTATGCTTTCTCGGCCTGATGGACTATAGAAGCCAAGGAAAAACCTTCCACCCTGAAGCTGCTACTTATCATGTGATTGGTCAGTGCAACAGGAAAGTAACTAACAAAGTTGTCTATTTTTAAGATACACATGTAATATGTATATTCATACACATCAAGAGTATAAATGTGAAGCCTGGCAGTGGTCGTGCATGCCTTTAATCCAGCACTGGGAGGCAAAGGCAGGTGAATCTCTGTGAGTTCGAGACCAGCCTGGTCTATAGAGCGGTTACAAATATAGGAACTGTAAGATGGTTCAGTTCGTAAAGGCATTTGCTGTGCCTGATGACCTGAGTTTGATCCTTGAGAGCCACATAGTGGAGGGAGAGGATTCCCAAAAGTTTTCCTCGGACCCTTGCATGTATACCACGGCATGCACGTGTATGAATATGAGTATGCATGCATACACACAATAAGTACATATGAAAATGTGAATAACCCCAGATGTATTCTCCCATCTCTCACAAGGATATGGTGAGAGGGCAGAGCAAACACCAATGTCGGTTGGGTTGTTCCCAGTAGGTAGGAAGGGCGCTCATGCAGGGAGAGGTGGGGGTGGAGGATTCTAGACCTTTCTGAACATGCTTGCCTTTACTGTAGTGATTTTCACACCATTCACGTATATTTTTTTACATAATTTTTTTAGAGTAATGAGTCTGGAGGATGGCTCAGTGGTTTAGAGAATTGGCTGCTCTTCAGAGGACCTGGGCTTAATTCCCAGCACCCCTATGGCAGCTCACAGCTATATATAATTCCAGTTCCAGAGTGTGGTGATACAGTTATAATTAATAAGAATAATCTGGACTATCAGAGGGCAGAGCCATCTCTCTAGCTCTTTTTTGTTGTAGTATTTTGTTTTTTCAAGACGGGGTCTCTCTGTGTAACCCTGGATGTTCTGGAACTTGCTTTGTAGACCACACTGGCCTCGAACTTCACAAAGATCCTCCTGCCTCTGCCTCCCAAGTGTTGGGACTAAAGCATGTACCACCTCTGCCTGGCTGTTAGATCTTGAACTCACAGAGATCCAGACTGATCTCTGTCTCTAGGTGATGGGATTAGACTCTTGGGTCACCACTCCCTGATCTTCATGCTTGGCTACGGGTGATTCTGTCCTCTGGTATTCCAGATGAATTTTATTAAATATACAATATATCACCACACCAGGGGATCTATGCAAGGGTATCAGACCACTTGGAACCACTGAGCTGCTCAGGATCCTTAAGCAGAGCCCCAGAAAAACATAGTCTCAGGGCTGTTTGTAATCTGCCTTTGAAGAACACAGGCTTCTGTGAAATGTGCAGAGCACCCCACGGAGATTGCTATCTATCCCTGCAGTGTGGCATATCACTGTTCTGGAATGGGGGTGCACGCACACACAGATGGGTGCTTCTGTGAGCTCAGCTCCTCCAGTTTTATGGAACCACAGGTGAGGCACGCATAACAGTTCTGGTGCTGACCACCGGATGGCTGCTCCGCAGAGGAATTTGTCTTTACTGACTCCACCCTCTGGGCTTCAGACTTGTCCGGGTAGATGATTTTTACCACATTATAAACCTACCTTGAAAGGTAAAGGTTGAAGGGACAATGATCAGTGGTTTTGGACCCAGAAAAAAAAATGGAGCTAAGGACCGGTTCTGGCCTGACTGCTTCCAAGGCCCAAAACATCCCCTGAACCCTGGTACATATCATAGAGGGAACATCCTCCTAGTTCTTTCTAAGGCTCAGATGAATTCCATGATAGCAAAAAAAAAAAAAAAAAAAATGTTGTAGCAGGGTGGATGCTTGAACCTGGGATGGTCCAAGTGCATACTACAGAGAGAAGAGCAGACACAGCAGTAGCCACTTCTGGGGCTCAGTTAGTCCACAGTAAGGCTGGGATTTGTATTCTCCCAATTGCCTAGTGGGGTCCTTGAGGCTCCAAGTCACAAGCCTCCACTGAGGTCCCGCGAGTGCCATAACAGGCTCAAAGTCCAGGCAACCCAGTTTAACACTGCATATCAGTCCCTAAGGACTACACGTCAAATCTCCATTAAAAGTATAAGTAGCAAGCCCAGTGGTGGTGGTGGTGGTGCATGCCTTTAACCCCAGCACTCAGGAGGCAGAGGCAGGTGGATCTCTATGAGTTCGAGGCCAGTCTAGACTACAGAGCAAGTTCCAGGACAGGCTCCAAAGCTACAAAGAGAAACCCTGTCTCAAAAACCAACCTCTCCCCAATATGCACACATATATATGCACACATATATGTAGCAATGCTGGACAGTCATGGCCAGCTCACCTGTAACCCCAGCACTCAGGAGGCAGTGGCAGGCTGTGAATCTACAAAGGCTAGTCTGGTCTACATAGCAAGTTCCAGGACAGCCAGAGCTGTTACACAGAGAAACCCTGTCTCAAACAACAACAAAAACAACCTCCCCAAAAGTTAGTAGCTAGAAGGGCTTTCTTTGACAAAGGCCCCCACTAAATGGAAGTTATAGATACCAAAATGTGCTCAGAGCCAAAGAGAGTTGGTTCCTCATCAGGAATTTTTAGGCTCCCTGGGGATAGTGAACAACATTTGCAGATATTTTGGGCGGTCAACACATTGGGCAGATGGCCCTGACATCCCTGAGTGGAGGCCAGTGATCACACTAAAGGCCAGTATCACACCACTCAATGCCAGGACAACCCAACTACTAAGAACGACTAGGCCCAACATGTCTCTATACAGTGCTGGGGCTGAGAAGCCTGCTGCATGCTACACAGGCCTCATCGGAAGCCGCTCCCTGCAAACCTGTTTCTCCGTTGCCTGGGTGCTACCCCAAATAGCTTCCCCAGCATGCCTCCTCTCTAAGACAGGGTCACAGTCACCTGTTCCTGAAGATTTCCAGACCAGTCAAGGGAACTCTTTCATCTCCTCAGGCGGGTTGGATGTGCTGGGAAGAGCTCGAGATGCCAATTATTCAAATGAGCTTCTCTGAGAATCCGCTCTCTTCAGAACTTCAAACATCTTGACCAATGCTAATTTAGTAACAGAACACCTTGGGGAGATTGTATCTGCTCTCAAACCAATTAGTTTAACTCTGGGCAAGTTTACCAAACATTCTTCTTTGATCAAAGAAAAAAAAATTTTTTTCAAAGGGTCTGATGTTCTACTGTGTCTAACTTTGACATTCATTTATGGACCAGAAGAGGCCACATATCCTGTTTGGGAGATGGCCTTGGCATTGGCTTTAGCAACTGCATTTCCAATGTTGTCAGAATGGTTGCATTCGGCCACTGTTTCTATGACATGGTAGAGAGATAAGAACAGGCCTGAGAGGAAGGAAGACAGGCTGTGGGCATTGAGAACACTTGTTATCCTTCTAGAGGACCTAAGTTTGGTTTCCGGTACTCACAATCACCTGTAACTGTAGCTCCAGGGTAATCTAACACATCCGCTGGCCCCTGCAGGCACCTCTGGACTCACAAAACACACAAATAAATAAGTAAAATATTTTAGAAGGGGGGAAGGGATTTCAGAGAGCATCATACCTGGAAATCTCCACAGAAGAAGAATGTCAAAGCCCTTTGCATTCAAGACAAAATGGTGGCCACAGTGAGGTCAGCTGTGTGGTGGCCATTGTCTGAGTCCTCACCATTTTGTGTGGCATAATCACTGCTAGAGGCTCAGGATGGAAGGAAAAACCACTTTTGCCCAAACATGGGAGCACTACAGCTCATCAATCAACCTCGGGATGGCTTGGCCAGTGGTTGGTGATGGGCCAAATCCCCAGTGCTTCTTCTGTCTCTTGCTGAAGGGTCTCTAAACCCATCTTCTTCATCTCTCCTGTGAACAATTGTACCTATTATGTCCTTGCTATTTTGGGTTTTATTTTTTTTAACGATTTGCTTTATTTTTAATCATGCTTATTTGTGTCTGTGTGAGGGTGTGTTGTGTGTGCGTGTGTGTGTGTGTGTGTGTGTGTGTGTGTGTGTGCCTGCAGAGGCCAGAGGTATTGTGTGGAACTAGAGTTATAGTCAGTTGTGAGCCAAATGACATGGATGCTGGGGATTAGGCTTGGGTCCTCTGGAAGAACAGCACACTGCTCTAAACTGCTGAGCCATCTCTCCAGTTGCCTATTTTACTTATGTGTCTCTCTGTGTATGTGCCTGGTGAGTGCTGGTGCCCTAGAGGCCAGCAGGGGTGCTAGAGACCCTGGAACTGGAGTTAGAGACAGTTGTTAGTCCTCTAAAGTGGGTCCTGGGACTCAAGCTCCAGACCTCTAGGAGAGCAGCAAGTGCTGCTAACCTCCGAGCCATCTCTGCAGACCCTACATATTATATTCCTTGTTCAGTGGCATCTGATCCCACCAGACACGGTGGCAGATCCTCCCTATTCCCAGGCTGTGTTGGTGTCTTGTCTGACCACAGAACTGCCAGGGTGCTGTTCCACACCCCCCCACACACACTCCAAAGAGAGAATGGAGAGAGAGGGAAGGGAGGAAGGATGGAGGGATTTAGGGATGGGAGGAGGGAGCACATCAGTGCCACCAAAGCTCATAATGTTGTCTACTTGTACCTTCCTGACAGCCTTGGAGGAGGCCGCTGCCTTCCCCTCTCTGGATGGACATTACCCCCACCTGGCCTCCAGCTTTTTACTGTCAGGAAAGATGAGAAAATGAGATCCACAGAGGAGAAGAATGTGTATCTCCAAAGGCCCTGCTGCCACATGAAAAGGGGAGCACAAGCTGCCACTATTTAGGGCCTTAAACCTTGAGCCTATGGAGTATTTTTCTCTGAGTTTCCACTTAAATAACTCACAGGTTTTTGCTTTGTTTTGTTCATTTTTTAAAAAAAATTTGTTTGTTTGTTTGGGGGGCAGGGAAATGAAGACTCTCTTGAGATATGGAAAAGAGAGATTTTGAGCTGATAGTGATGGCCATATATGGCTCTTCCTGTGAATTTCAGTCTCCTCTTGGTTAAACTCATATCTGAAGTAGGGACTGATGAGCTGGCACAAGTCTGCCTGGTACTTATTGTAAAGCCTAAGGATTTCCGTTCAAATCCCAGTACCCAGGTAAAGCAGAGCATGACAGTATGAACCTGCTACCCCAGACAGGCAGATCTCTGGAGCTCACAGCCAGCCAGTTTAGAAAAACTGGTGAGTTCTAGGTGTGGTAGGAGACCCTGTCTCAAAATATAAGGTGGACAGTAATTGGGGAAGACTCCTGACATTGACCTCTGAACTCTACATGCCAAAGCACACATATGCATCTAGGCATGTGCACACACAAATACATATGCAAACACAACCCACAACAAACAGATACAAAACCCAAATACTCTGGGTGGTATTGGTGCACACCTTTAATCTCAGAGCTCAGGAATCAGAGGTAGGTAGAACCCTGTGAATTTGAGGCCAGCCTGGGCTACACAGAGAAATTCTGTCTTGGGAAAACAAAGCAAAACAAACATGATCTAGTAGTTTGGGCCCACTTGGTCTAGCCTTGATTGATAATCCCATCTGAAAACACTGATCATCTCTTTCATTTTAACTTTGCCAAACAACATACATAGTACCCACCGTTCTGTTTAGTGATATAAAGTGACCTAAGGTTACTGGGGAACAGAGAGTGATAAACACAAACTCAGAACAGCAGTGCTGGAATTGACGGGACCCAGTGCCAGGGAATGACACACTGGACTCTGGAGACACTACACTGGGTGCAGAACAGGGTAAGTGTTGCCATCATCACCAGCTGTCCTGACAGAGTTTGTAAGCTGCTGATCTTTGACGGGATCCAGCAGTCTATATCCTTATAACTGTTGTATTTTATGTCTTAAATGTCCCCTAAAGGTCAATGTGTTAAAATCTAGGCCACCTGGTCTAGCGGCTCTCTCTTGCTCTCTATTTCTCTCTCTCTCTCTCTCTCTCTCTCTCTCTCTCTCTCTCTCTCTCTCTCTCTCTCTCTCTCTGTGTGTGTGTAATGACATATCGTATATTTGATAAAATTAGTCTGTAATATCAGAGGACAGAGTAACCCACAGTCAAGCCCTGAAAAACCCTATCTCAAGGGGAAAAAAGTCTGGAGTATCAGAGGGCAGAGCCAACTCTCCAGCCTTTTTTGGTTTTTGTTATTTTTTTTAAGTCAGTTTTCTGTGTAACAGTTCTGACTTCCTAAAACTCTCTTTATAAACCAGGCTGGCCTTGAACTCACAAAGATCCTCCTGCCTCTGCCTCAAAAGTGCTGGGATTAAAGGTGTGGGTCACCATTCCCTGACCTTCCTGGCTTGGCTGTGGTGATTCTGTCCTCTGATATTCCAGACTAATTTTATTAAATATACAATAGATCACCGTGTGTGTGTGTGTGTGTGTGTGTGTGTGTGTGTGTGTGTGTGTGTGTGTGTGTGTGTGTGAGAGAGAGAGAGAGAGAGAGAGAGAGAGAGAGAGAGAGAGAGAGAGAGAGAGAGAAACTCCTAGGAGGTGGACACTTTAGGTCCATGGGGATGCTCTGTGTACTCTAGATTGTTTTGATAAATTTCCATACCCTGTTTAAGCTTATTGAAAACAGACTAAGTTTAGACACACCCTGGCCTCGGACTCACAAACATCATGCCAAATCCTCCCTAGTTCTGCTCAAGGGAGAAAGACGAACAAAATAGCCCAGGAGTAAAAGCAATGCACCCTTGAACCCCTCCCCAGGGGGTACCAGTGTTCACCTGGGGGAACAAAACACCAGAAACACATTGGTGGGGAGGCTTAATCTGGGATCCAGTGGTGACTGCTCCAGCCCCAGTAGCTTCTGCTCGATGTCCTAAGCCTCCTGTCTGATGTTACCCCCACTTGCTCTCTCTATCAGGCCACTCCAGGCGTCTCTGGCTGACTGGTGATGTTGTGCCTTCTATTGGCTACCCTCCCACTGCCTGCTTCTTTCAGTTGATTTTTCTCACGTTTGCTGGCTTATAGATTCACTCATTTGAAATGGAAAGTATAGCTGTCATTCCTCAGACCACACAGAACACTGGGCTGTCCATCATTTCCTTGGCACTGAAGTGAGAGGAACCATGCCTTCTCTCCACAATGGGCTTCCTTGGTACGGGCCCAGTTATGCTGATTACAAAGTGGAACCTCCTAAACTATGAATCATTATATACCTTTTTTCTTTATAAGGTGATTATTTTAAGTGTTTCATTTTAGTGACAGGGAGCTGACTAATATGGCTGCCCTGTCTGCACACAGCAGCCTCTGTAGGAGTTTATATTAGTATTGCTATTTTGGGGGCATGGAAAGAAATCTGTCCCTGTATGGGGTACTCTCTAACCTGAGGAGGACACGTCTCCAGTGTGTATTCCTGTCTTCCAAGACGGAGTCATAACTTCCTCCATCCCCTCAAGTTGTCAATCATCATCAGATAGGTACAGGTCAATGGTTCACAGTTTACAGCAGGACACACAGTCTCTCACTCACTTCTCCTAGTTTTTAGCTAGGGAGGTGCCATCCCCTTTACTGGCCTCTGACTGGTCCTTCTGTGTATCATTCTCTCCTCAAAGCCTGGCCCTGGGTCCTGCCTGGACGCTGTGGAATGCCCCAGAGCACAGCTGCTCTAAATTTCTGCTCCCTCTCATCCCCCAGCTGACTCTCATCCCTCCCTTGGTAGCCTGGGAATTTGAGACAGCAGAGACCTCATTTGCTCCCTCTCAGGGGCTCCAGCTTTGTTACTAAAACTGACAGCCAGGGCTGGACCTCCTCAGTTTCTGATTTCCTTTGGCTACTCAATACAGCAAACCAGACCAGAACTGTATACAGTTTAGTTCGACTGAATAGAGAAAGGGGGAAGAACATGTTAGCCATCCAGTGTTCTTCATGCACTTATCCAAACCACTGCTCAAAAAAGACTGAAATCTATTCATTAAAAACACCAGACGTAGTTCCTGAAATACTACAGGTGTGAGCTCCTTCCACAAGGGGGGGGGGTAATATATGTAGGTGAGGGTGGAGGTAGGGCTTGTTCCCAACCCATAAGTGAAGACAAATCTTCTCACATCCCTAACTCTTAAGATGTCGAAGAAGAAATACTATGAGTTATGTGGAGGGAGCGTGGACATGGGAGGTGAGAGGTAGAGGTGGGGGATGGATAGAGATGGGGTAGGGGTGGATGGGCTATAGGGAAGGTGTGGGTCTCCAAGTGGCTTCAGTGTGAAACAGGACCATAAATGACATCTGAAGACCAGAGAACCCAAGATGCCCTCCCTCCTCTCACACTGCACGTGGGATTCTGACACCTCCTGACAGGGCTGCCCCTACCCACGTATATGCCAGGTTGGCAATTCTGTAGCCAACCCTAGCTGGTGTTTGTTGTGTAGCCCAAGTCTGACATATTACTCCCAGGAACAGGGAGGGACTCAGTCACTGTTATGGTGCCACATAGCAATAGTAAAAGCCAGGCTGTGACTTGTGCTTAGGGCTGAGCAGCTCAACATATGAGGTCCTGAGCCCAGCCTCAAGTTTGACCGTCTTCGAGGACAGCTCACCAAGCTCGGGGAAAGAGAATCTATGGCTAAAGACAGGAGCCATCACAAGGGATAGAGGCACACAGCCAGGTGGGTGGGATGCCTAGGGTAAGGCACTTAGGAAGGTGTGTGGAGTTTCCATGCCTCTCTTGGGAGTCCCACCCTCCAACCATCTCTGTGAGTTCAGTATCCAGATTTCAGAACCATAGATTCTTACCAGGGCTTTATGATGTAGATATGTAGATGTCATGATAGATATCAGCTCCATCTCCAGCCCCACCCCACCAAAGAATGGAAGCCAGGTCTAGACCAACCTTTTAATCATGATACAATCTTCCAAACAGCTGCACTCTATCAAGAGTCACAGAAGTAGAACTTGAAGATGCTCCTACCATGCAGAAAATCCCAGAGATGAAGCACTCTGTCAGACAATACTGTCTTCCAGGAAATTACAAATGTCTTAGGAATTGTGAGTCAGGAACAGGGGCCAAAGACAACGTACTAGAACAAAAAGTCTCCCAGCATCTTCATCCCTCAGTCTATGCTCAGGGTTGGGGAATGCTCTGCCAAGACCTGGGGGGTGGGCAGGGGCCCAGATCTCTATCTAAATATAATTCTACATACCTAGTTTAAAGAATTTTCACAGAGCACACGGAGAGATTTTATTACCAACTTATCAGTGATGAGGTAAAAATAGAATGGTTCTCCACATGGTATGACTTCATTAAGTATAAGTTGGTATGTTCACCTCTCTTGGCTCCCACTTGCTAAATATTACAGGAAAAGGCTTCTTTTGCTTTATTAATTTTGTTTATACTAATATTCTTACTAACAAATCTTGGTGATAGTAATTTTGTCTTACAAAGGGACAAGCCATGACGATAATCACTTTTAAAAACTTCAAATAAATCTTTTTAAAAGGTAGGTAAGGCTGGAGAGATACCTCAATGTCTAAGAGCTCTTAAAGAGGCCTACATACCCCAAATGTTTTATTTTTCTTTTAAGATTTATTTTGTTTGGATTTATATGTATGCATGTCTGTGCAGGTGCCTGCAGAGGCCAGCAGGAGGCATCAGATCCCCCGTACCCAGAATTACAGGCAGTTTTGAGCTAACTGACTTTGTGCTGCAAATGGAATTGGGGTCCTCTGGAAGAACAGCAAGCACCCAGTGATCTTAGCTCTGGAGTCATTGCTCTGGCATTAGATAATATTTTAGTTAAAAAAAATTTTTTTTTTAGCTGGGTAGTAGTGGTATATCCCTTTAGCCCCGGAAGAGGAAGGCAGATCATCTCTCTGAGTTCAAGTTCAGTCTGGTCTACAGAGTGAGTTCTGGAAGGTCTAGGGCCACACAGAGAAACCCTGTTTCAAAATAAAAAAAAAAAAAAAGAAAAAGAAAAAGAGAAGAAAAGCATTTATCCATTCGTTTTTTAAAAAGGTGACTCTCAGAAGTGACTCAAATATGTGTATGTTAGTTACCTCTTGCTGCTGTGAGGAACATCTGTCGAGAAGTGTCCATGGCAAGGAAGTCATGGAGCCTGAGAGGGCTGGTCGCATTTCAGCCCTCAATCAGGAAACAGAGGGAGACCTGGGCCATGCATAGTGTTGCCCACATTCAGAAGTTTCTGGCCCAGCCTAGCTCCAAGGTCCGGACCCCCCAGTCCCAAAGAATCACACAAAGGTTTATATTAATTGCAAGCTGATTGGTCTATGGCTGAGACTTATTACTTGCTAATTTTTATACTTTAATTTAACCCATACTTCTATTTATGTGTAGCCATGTGGCTTAGTACCTTTTCGCTCAGTGCAGCGTTCTCATCCTGCTTCCTCTGTATCTTACTGTCTCTCTACTCTTCTGTTTCCCAGAATTCTCCTAGACTGGTTGCCCCGCCTCTACTTCCTGTCTAGCTACTTGACCAATCAGCATTTTATTAATAGGAGTGATGGATATTTACAATGTACAAGAGCATAGTCCAACAACATTGCTCCTTTTTTTTTCTTTTTAAAACAAGGACCCCCACATCTAATCGCCTTTGTATAGTTTTTCTTTTTCTCACCATTATCTATAACAACTTATAACCAACACCATAAGCAAAGGCAGACATCCACAATCCATTTTGGAGGAATGTAGGCACAGTTCTCTAAACTACTTCCTGCTGATTGGGGGTGCTGGAAATCTTACGGGGATCCTGAGAAAATTCAGGATTATGGTCAAATTCTGACTGGAGTATTTTGTGAAGCTGGTTCATCTCAACCAGTCTCCTTGAGTCTGTTCTGGATGCAGAGTTCAGAGGTGTTGTGAAATGCTGGATCATCTAGGTCATCTGTTACCACTGGAGGTTTATTTGGGGGGGGGGGGTCTTCCTCAATCAAATCTGCTTTTTCTTAATCCAGGATGAATCCACAACCTCTCATTTTCTTTGGAGATAAGAAGAAAACCTCCAAAGTAACAGATCTTTTGACTTAAATTTTGAAGTCAAGGCATTAACAAAATATATAGGTTGGATTAATCCAGCAGCATTTATAATCCATTATCTCTTAGCAGCTCTTGCTCCTTCCTCAGCAGTCAGACAATTCAAAGACAACATAATATACAGTATATACACTCTCTGTGTATATTCCATCTTTAACTGGCTTATTTCTTTTTAACTTTCTTTTTAAAGTGACTTTCTCTATCCTTTTTCTTCTATGTATATGTTAAAACACACTGCAAACCCATTTAGAGGGTTGTGCCCCCCCCCCCCCCATGAATCCGTCTTTTACTATTGATCTCTATTTCTGACCACACCATTAATCTGCTAAGGCTTGGCTTTCTCCACCCAGCTCCTTGGGCTGAAGAGATGGCTCAGAGGTACTGGCAGGAACCACATTTACCACCCCAACTCTAAAGAATTTTAGGGTCCACACTGCCACCAAGTACAGCACAGTTTCTCAATGTTCATAAACACCGTTTAAGTGTTTGACAGCAAGGCTTCTTAAAAGAGCCTCTTGGTTTTTGCCACTAATACTGACTCAAGAAGCCTCTCGTAAAGAAGCTAAGCCTCTGCTTACCACTAGCAAATAGAACCCTCCTGAGAAAACGCTGCTACCAAGAAGCTGTCTTTGACTCTGTTTTCTTTTTGTCTTTTTGCACAATGTCCCACAGCAGTGGGGGTCTTCCCATCTCAATGAACTTATATATACACACTCTGAAACCAGAACCAAAGAACACATTTTGGCTTTAGGATCAGAGCCAGTGAAAGAAATATGCCCTTGCCCTGAAATTAGAGCCCCAAAGCTCAAAAGAACCAGTAAACAAAACATTTTGGCCCTGAAACCAAAACCAAATCAGGGTTTAAAAAAAAATCTGACCAGTCCTTACTCTGGAAGTCTCCTCCCTAGAAAGTTCCGCCCCCAAGAAACCCTATATATGCTCTGTTCCCACAGCCCTTTCTCTGCTGTCCTCTCCCACCCAGGGCTGTGGCAGCCACTCTCTTGGACCCTTCGCTCCCAATAAATCTCTTGAATGAGGTTTGGGTGAAGATCTTCTTTTGGGGAGCAGCAGCAGCGTGGGAGCCTGGACAAAGATCAGCTGAGGGAGAAGCTGTAACACCCTGGCCACCCTGGCTGGGAAGTTACACTCCCTGAACTTAGAGCAGTGCAGGAGAAGCAAAGCTGTAACACTTGCATGCTGAAGAAGCCTTCCTCCAGCGGAGCCGAGTCGTTACACTCTGAAAACCAGACCAGGACTGTAACAACTTTGCAGGGGACACTCCTGTCGAGCAGAGCTGTTGCCTATGGGCAGCCTTTCCCTGAAGCAGGCCTGTAAGCTGCTACCTATGCTTACTACAGCCTGTGGTGTACACTGGCTCCTAACTACTATTTTCCATGGAGCTGTAACACTCAGTATGCATTGGCTCCAGACTGCCTGAATGGAATACCTTTCCGTTGAGCTGCAGCGCCCAGTATGCCTGGGCTCCTGACTGCCAGGATCTCTTTCCATCTGAGCTGCACACACACCTACAATCACCAAACAACAACAAAACCCAGAAGCAATTTATGACAGGAAGGTAGGGTTATAGAGATGCTTCAGAGGTTCAGAACACTGGCTGTTCTTCCAGAGGACCTGGGTTCAGTTCCTATACTGGAGCTTACAACAGTCTTTAACTCCATGTCCAGAGGATGTAGTGCCTTCCTTCTGGCCTCCGTGGATACCAGGTACATGTATGGTACACAGACACACACGCGGGCAAACACCCCTAACGTAAAAATAAATAAATAATTTTAAAATTTAAAAATAAACCAAAGCTGAAATATACAGAATAAGCAAATCTACAGAGATCTGAATGAGGCAAATAGCTGAAGGAATTTGGAGTGAAGAGTGGGGAATGACAAGAATGGGAGTGGGGTTACCTTGGGAACAAATGAAAACTCTGGGAAACAAGACAGCAGTGATGAGCCTGGCACTGTGAACACCCTAAAACCCATGAAAATAACACGCTGAAGGAATACTTTGTGTATTGTGAACTCTATCTCAATTTAAAAGAAAAATAATGGGGCTGAGGAGATAGTATAAAACTTAAAACATTACTGCTTTTTCAGAGGATCCGAGTTTGGTTCCGAGCACCCACATGGGGCAGCTCACAAATGCCCATAACTCTCGCTCCATGAGGATATCCCACCCCCTTCTTTGGGCCTCAGGAGGCAACTTTATTCACAAGTGCATAAACTTGTGTACAGAGACACATGCATTCACATTAAAAATGAAAAATTGTCAAGTATGGTAGAGCGCCTTCAGTCCCTAATCCCAATTCTATAGGGTGAGTTCCAGGATAGTCAAGGTTACATAGAGAGACCCTGTCTTGGAAAAAACAAACAAACAAACAAATCTAAGCACACACACACACACACACACACACACACACACACACACACACCAAAAAGAGGGAAGGGGTGTAGCTGTGGGGTTTGTGTTCACATATACCCACAAGTCAGCAGTTAGCTGCAGCCCTCCTGGCTCTGCAGATATCTGGTGAGCCTGGTAGGTAATGGATCTTTCTTAGAATGCTCTGATGTGAGCTTCTTCCATAACTCTGCTTTTTACTTCACAGGATGGATTCTAGATAACTGACGTGCCTCATAGAGCAGGGCTGCGCCTCCATCCAGAAGCCCTGAGACAGGGCAGAGCTGTCTCAGATGACCATGAGAGTGCTTTTCATCCCTGACTTGAGCTACCATCTGAGGACCAGAACAGACACCTTCTCTGGGTATATAGCAAGCAGGAAAGGGCTTGGTCAAATGCTCACTGATCTGGCTGGTCAAACATCATCCTCACCCCTGAGGCTTGGGTTGTCTTCTGCATTCTGAGTGAGCGAGCCCTTTAGGCACAGGAAGTAGGCATCTCATCCCTGGAAATGACTGTGGGTCATGGAACATCTGTCTTGGGATGACAGTGCCATACTCAAACAACAAAAGAACAAGAATTAGCCGGGGGTGGAAATCCCCAGGCACACTCTCAGGAGCATCTATATTTCCTGCGTCACCTCCCAAAGCACCTGCCTCAGCAGTTCAGCCCTTCACTCCCCACAGGCTGGTGATTGACGCAACCTGAGGGGTGACGCTGGGACTGGACTCATGGGAGGGAGCAGGTTTTCATGTCACATCCTGGAGAGAGGGAAATCCCCAAGACAGTTGCAGATTACTTAAGAGGATTTATAAACTGTCCCATTGATTCACCAGAAACTGTCCAGGGAGCCAGGCAGACCGAGCTGTGTTTATTTTTGCAGAGCGTGAGCTCTCTGGAACACAGCCTATTCTAGGTGAGGCCATGGAAGTGGAGACAAGCTGTGACCCAAAAGATCATTCCAAGGTTCACAAATTCCCGGCCATTATTGTCAGAGTCATGGAGGTTGACCTTTGACACACATTTTCCTGCAGGGAGGAGCATCCCAGGCAATTTCATGGACTGTGTGCTAAGAAGCCCCGATTTCTGTAAAGAAGACAGGCAATCATTCCCGAGAACAGAGTCCAAACTCAGTAGGAGCCCAATGTGCTGTGACTATTTCACTGATGGTGAAGCTGAGGCTTTCAAAAGATGGTCTTGTTAATATACTTAGGGATGGTGCGGCTGACATCAGAACCCAGGCAGCTTGTCTCTGGACGGGAAAACTGGCTGTCACCTCTGGGGAAGGACAGGCTGCTGGCAGATGGCCAGACCCTCTGTAGTCCAGCTGCTAGACAGAAACCCACGGAGTAAACTCTACCCCCAAATGTCAGGTCATCGGAATGGAATCTCTAGCCTCTTTGGCTAGGTTCAGATGGGTGCAACTCAGCCCCTAAATGGATCAACAACTCCAATAGTACATGGTCCTAGTTGTTAGCCATAGTATTAGCCAGCTTGGAATCTCACCTACACACACCAGAGCAGGAGATACAACACGGTCGTGGAGATTTCAGATGAGCTAGAGAGGCGTGAGTTGGGGATGGGGAGAGGCAACAAGGACTTCTCCCGGGTACAGTGACACACTAATTAATCCTCACTTCGATTCCACATGCATCTTGCCAGCTGCTGTTATTTAACAAGGGTCCCCAGTATCCACTGCGCGTTGGACTCTAAACAGACAGACTTGTCTTCCTAAAGCCTTCTAAGTACAGAGTAAGGTGTAGTCTCCCTTGCACCCAGGTATGCCTTGGGGTGGGTCAGTCTCTCTCTGTCTCTACCCCCTTCTTTTCCCCATCCCTAGCTGCATGTCACAGTCTTGGTGACCTGACCTGGATGTGGCTGTAGGGAGCAGAAGGGACTCTGACCCTCCCTCAGACCACTAATGAAAACCATTGAAAATGAAATACAATTGTGTCATTCCTTTAGGATCTGAGGGGTTTTGGGGGGCAGTGTGGGCATGGGACTTGTCAGGACTAATGAGAAGTTCCACTGCCGGCTGGCGCGCTGAGATCGGGAGATACGGACCATGCACTCTCAGCAGTGATTAATGAAGGAATCTGATGGATCTCGGGCTTTGGAACAGAGAGATGAATCTGCAGAGAAAGAAACTGGGAAGTCTGCGCTTTTGAAATGTCCCAAGCAGCCCAGTAGGTGCAGACCCTCCTTTCAAGGCTCCGAGACTTGTCCTACCTCAGTGAGTGGAGCAGGGGAGTCCTGGCCGAGCAGGGCTCACCCGCACACTCCTCACTCCTGCACACCTGCGCTCTGCAGATCTGTGTGCCCTGGAGCCACCACCCACTGAAGACACTGATAAGTCCCTAGCAGCCTTTGTTTTACCTGGCCTGGAGCCACCTTGGGGCCCCAGATAACTGCGCTGTGCTGCTTTCTCTTGCCTTAGGTTAGCTAGCGTTTCAAGAACTCAGTAAAAGTGGAATCATACAACAGTCTAATTTAAGACAAGGGTTCATTCAGAGTGGTGATTCTCAGACTCATCCGCGTTGTGGAGTGGACTTGTGCTTCCTTTCATTTCTTCCAGCTTTTCTTTCTTCCCGTCTTCCCAATTCCTGTTTTTTCCTTCTGTGTTTATTTCCTAAATACAATCCTTTTAGAGAGCTTTGCTACAATGTATTTATCCATTCATCTGTTGTCGACACCTGGGCTGTTTCCAGTCTGGACTATTACAAATGGAGCTGTGGGGAACATTCAGAGCATACGTTTTTACACCCACAATGCTGCTCTTCATCTTGGGCACACCGGGGTGCGGAGCATCTTTCTTCCCCCTTCTGTTCCTGCAAACCATTCAGGAAGCCAGGAGTCTAAAGTTCTGCAATCTGATTGGGCCTTTCCCCTTCACCAGGCTCCCACTCCATCCCTGGCTCAGGACTCTTCCCATGGTACAGTGTCTGCCTACCTTCTCGCTCTCTACTTTCCTCTCCAGCTAAAAGACAGGCTTTCTGAACCAGGACTAGCCGCCTTCTGGAGCATTTACTGTACCTAACTTAGTGCTTCTTACAGAAGCAGGATGACGCAAGACAATGTTGACTTTTCCTTGCTGTGCGTTCCTTTGAGTCAGGCATTTGTATCCAGGTGTGATGTTCATGCTTATAGTCTCAGTACTCAGGAGTTGAGGCAGGTTGACCTCAAGCTCAAGGATAGCCTGGGCTACATGTTGAGCCAGTTTCAAAAACAAAACAAAATAAAAACCAACCAAATAAACAACAAAGTATCTGTACTTGGCTCTGTAGCCACTAGTAAAGAACAGTCATTCCTACACCCATTTCACAGATGCTAAAGACCCCCAGGAACATGCTCCAAGTCTCCAAGAATCAGTGGCAAAACCATCTTCTTCTCAGATTGGCACCTACCCCTGCATAGCCCCTGGGCATCATTTAACCATGATAGTCTGAAGCAGATCCTACAGTCCCCTGGCACCTGACCAGCGGAGCTTAACTGTGAGGGAAGCGCAGGCCCCTGGATCCCTGGGCCAAGGGCTAGGAGCTGCTATTCTTTGGAGACAGGGAGGCTGCGTGCATCAGTCACATAATGACATTGGAAAGAACAGGAGCCAGAGGTACAGGGCAAGACAGGGCCCGCCAGCTGTTTGAAAGAGCCCACACGGAGTTACAGTCACACACTCACCATGCATCACAGCGACGCTGGCCAGGGCCAGGGGCGTTGTTTGGGCAGGTGACAGGCAGAGGGTGTGTGGGCTGTGATGTAACAGGGCTGCCCAGAGTTGGGCAGCAGGGTGATAGAGTGACTACTCCTGCCAGCAGCATTCTGCAGGATGTGGAGGGTGGGGTCAGCATGACCCTTCTCCTGTCCACTGCCAAGTGCAGCACTGTTTTGCCTTGCTTGGATCAGGTGACTGGCAGGACAGAGCTCTGTGTAGAAAGAGCAAGAAATGTGAGTTGGACAAGACTGGCCTTATGTGGCAAGGAAAAGGGAGAGGAGCCAGGTTCACTCCTCCCTCCCGCCCTTCCTCCTTCCCTCCTCTCTCTTTCCCTCCTCCCCTTTGAAACTATACACACTGGGATTTTATTCGGCCATGACGAAGAACAAAGTTACACCATTTGAAGAGAGCAGCTACAATTGGAGACGTCAGCCTCTGAAAGATAAATACTTCATCTTTCCCTCTTATATGTGGATTCTGGAATTTAAATAGATCCACAAATCATGGTATGTGTATACAATGCTCAAGTAGAAATGAAAACTTCATAATTGTAAAATTCATTCTTCGACAGTTTCATACATTTTGATCATGTTCACACCCCCATTACCTTCTCTAGGCCCCTCCTCTACCTCTCTCGAACCCCTTCTTCTCAACAGGTCTCTTTCCTGTTTTCATGTGTTTTTATGTGTATGACCCACTGAGCTTAATTAGAGCTGTTTGCATGAGCATCTCTGACCTTGAACTCTCAGAGATTCTCCTGCCTCTGCTTCCTGAGCGCTGGGACTAAAGGTGTGTGCTATCACATAAAATATATTTCTTATATATTAATGGGTATGTGTGCTTTGGCCCTGTCTATGTCTGGTACTGTCAGAGGCCAGGGGAGGGCTTTGGGTTGCCTAGAACTGGAGTTATAGATGGCCATGAGCTGTCATGTAGGTGCTGGGAAATAGACCCAGGTCTTCTGGGAAAGCATTTAGTGCTCTTAGCCACTGAGCCATATCTCTAACCCCTAAAGGACCCTCTTGTGGCCCAGCAGAAGCCAAATCAAGAACCCAGAAGAAATGTGGACAGGGCCCAGGGCCTGATCTAACTCAATAGACAGGACAGGGGTAAACACAGGGCTTGTACTGCCAGGGAGGAGATGGGTAATCAGCTCTCCCTGTGGAGGCCTCCTCTTTGACTGGCCTCGTAAATCTTGCCTGAGGCCTGAAGGCAGAGGCAGGTGGATCCCTGGGAGTTCGAGGGCAGCCTGATCTGCAGAGTGGGTTCCAGGACAGCCAGGGCCATACAGAGAAACCCAGTCCATAAAAGATAATGAGTATCAAGGTCCCTCTGGTTACCTGCTTGGGTCAGACTGTGGGTTGCTTCTTTCAAGGAGGAGAAAGGGGAGGATGGAGGGAGTTGTCTGAGGAAGCTTGTACTCTCAGAGTCCTCCCTGTCACCTCCAGTTCATTTACATGTAGGTCTGGGAGGCGCAGGCCCAAGCCCAGCTGGAAGCTGTGCCTGGCAACACGGCTGTTCCAGGCAAACAGACACCAGTGTGGAAGGACAGAAATGGGGACTCAGCAGCCAGTTCATGACGGCGCCCAATTGTGATGTGGAGACAACACTCAACAGCATCTCTCTCAAAGGGCTGTGGTAAACCTTAAATGGGATAATTCCTGTGAACAGCTTAGGGAGTGCCAGGCGCAGTGCTGAAAAAAAGTTAATTATTATTTGGCACAGGGCCTGTTCCCCATTACATGTTCAATTTTTGCCCCCAGTCACACAGTAAGAATCACTTCTGGGGCTGGAAAGATAGCTGGCCCTATAGGTGGGTAAAGGGGCTGAGCGTTACCACCAGAGTTAGATTCCTGGGACCCACGTGGTGGAAGTCCTGCAAACTGACCTCTGACCTCTGCATGTGCATTGTGGCTGGCAGTCACACACATGGGCATGCTTGCAAGCACAGAAGACCACATGCATGCATGCATGCATGCATGCACAAATAGATAGATGTTGAAATAAAGAATCACCTGCGGGCAGAGCTAATGATACCTGGTCCTCATGATTCTTCAGACAGACAGACCTCAGATACGGATGGTGCAATCTTCCTGATATTTATTCTAGGAGAGCCACCTGTTTCCTATGTGGAAACCCTCATAATATTGGATGGGGGCAGGTGTATGAGGTGAGGCCAGAGTTGCTTTCTGCCCACCTCATCTCTTCCTGGCCAGGCTGATGTGCAAGGTGCAGAAGGGGTTCTGGAAGGAGTGGATAGACATGGTTCGGCACTGTTCACAAACTATAAGATGCTGGAGACAGCTCCTGGGTGTCCATTTTGCACTTGTGGACAATAGCCTCCTGAGCTCAGGACTGTCAAGGTTGTGCTGGCTGCCAAGTTAAAATCCTGACACGGAGGCCTCTGGCTCATCACTTAGCTGCATTGTGCCTCAGTTTCCCAGGTTGTGATGTGGAGACAACACTCACGGCACCTCTCTCATACAGCTGTGGTAAACCTTAAGTGAGGTAATTTCTGTGAACAGTTTAGGGGAGTGCCAGGCACAGTGCTCAATAAAAATTAATTATTATTATTTGGCACAGGGCCTATTCCTGATTAAATGTTCAATTAACTTTCCTTCCTTCCCAGACCTGGGGACTTAGCAGCTGGGAGACTGCTAGGCCTGGATGGTGAGCACTCCATTAGTCAGAGGCCTGAGTGGAGACTCCAGACCCAAATGTCTCTTCCCTCCCTTCAGGGCAGCAACGTCCAGAGTCCCCACACACCTGGCATGGCCCCAGCTCAGCCCTGCCTTGACAATCCACCTCCTTCCTATCTGTACTGTTGTGTCTGTGACAATTGCAGATGGGAGTGGCACCCCTGCCTTCTTCCCTCCCTGGGATCCTGCTCTTCTCACATCATATGTCTGTTCCACTCAGTCGATGATGGACCCATGGCATTAGAGACCCCACCCAGCACTACTGCATTCAGAAGATGCTCAGGGCAGTGTCTGAGGTCTCTGACTCTCCTCTGTCTTATGTCCTTCATACATCTCTACCATCCTTCTGCCCTTCTGGAACAAGAGACTCCAGGTTGGGTCTGTACAACAAGTAGAGATGTAAGTTTCTGTCTGCATCCTGCTCCCCCCTTTGGGCCTATGGATTCTTCTGGCTCTTGCTGAATGAGAGTAAAGCAAGTAGGGGATGGACCGGAGGTGAAGAAACAGACAGAGAACATCTCTGCTCTTAGTCTTGAAGGATGGCTGGGGTGGAAGGGTCGTTGAAGTGACTTCCTCAGTCAAAAAGCTGGGCCCTGGCCTGGCAGGAAGTTACCAGAGGGAGTGGGTGTCCATAGGATAGATAGCCACAGCTGGACCACCAGGACCCTCCTGGGTGCTTTGGGGCAAACCTTAGGGCCTTCCTCCAGCCCTGCTCGTCTTTAAGACCCCAAACCTGTTCCTCTCAGCTGCACTGTGTCCTAGGCTGGGGCAGAGTCTTCATTGCTGGGTTCTGCTGTCACACAAAGAGCTTTTCCTCTGCCGGGGACATCAGCAGGCAGCTTCTTATCTTCTCAGCCATTGTCCCGCATCTGTCCTTGCACATTTGTGCCACAGGGAATCCTCATTACCTGTCAAAGCCATCCAGCACCTGTGGACGAGCTCAGACAACTTTGTTCCTGTCCTGGTTCTTCAGAGGCATTGACCTCTAGCCAGGCCAACCTTGTCGTTCAATTCCTTTGTTGAATTCCCTCCTGCTTCTGAAGCTCTGTTCTGACCAGATGATGATGTGATGACCTTGTATGTATATATATACATACACACATATGTATACATATCTATCTATCTATCTATCTGTCTGTCTGTCTGTCTATTTATCTACACACACACACACACACACACACACACACATACGGTATAGTCATGGCTGTCCATTCTGTAGACCAGGCTGGCCTCAAACTCACAGAGCTCCACTGCCTCTGCCTCCCAAATGTTGGGATTAAAGTCCTGCACCACCACTGCCCAGCTACTTTCCTCAATCTTAAACTCACCCCACTCAGCCACTTGTGCCAATTCCTGACCCAAACTCATCCTCTTAAAAGTTGATGGAGAGGACTGGAGAGATGGCTGCACTTGCAAGAGGACCTGAGTCGGGTTCCAGGAGCCCATGTAGCAGCTCACAGTCACCTGTATCTGCAGCTCCAGGGGCTCTGATGCCCTCTTCTGGCCTCCTTGGGTACCTACACATGTGTGCGTAGACACAGAGCACAGAGATAGATGTAAATAAAGATAAAGGAAATCTTTTTTTAAAACATTGATTGGGAGGGAAGGAGAAGGGGAGAGATCAAATAATTCCAGGCCTCAGACATTGCTGAACTCTGGTGATCCCAAGTCTGGCTCTTTCCAGATCGTCTCTTCAAACCTCACTTGATATCCCTGTATCATAACTCAGGTCACCTCTCATCCCACCTGTCTCTACACCAGGAGGGAATCTTCCAGGGTCACCCTTCCAGGCAACTTAAAGGACCTTCACTCATTACCATGCTGGGACTCTCAGGCTACGCGACTGCCATCCCCACTTCCACTGGACTAGTTGCGTGGCCTGTCACCTTGTCCGTCTGCCTTGCATTTGACTTGTTTTCATCTAACTCAGGCCTCTCTGCTTCACGCTGTCCTGGATTTAGACCCGTGCTCCCTGCAGAATGATCTCAACCATGCAGGGTGCTCCAACAGCCCATTGCCTAACCCTGAACCCCTACACTGGACCCTGAACACCCCTACACTGACCTCCTGCCCTTGAAACTCCACTGTGCTCAATTAGCTCCCTTAGGATTCCTTATGTCCCAACAGGTCCTCTTTATTACTCGGAGTCCCCCTTTTCCACAACTGTGCTCCACAATGGCAGTGTACTTCTCTGTGTTCCCATCAGCCCCTGCTCTTCTATACCCAAACATCAGAAGCATCTTGTTCCAATCGTTTCCAGGGCGGCAGTCATCTTCCCTAACTACCTGTCCCCCTAGCTCTGGCCATGAATCTACCTGAGGGCCCAGGCTAGGCTATGAGTACAAGTGGAGGTCCAGAGAGGGAATGAGGGGTCAGATGGCAGGAAAAATTCCACCTCTCACAATTAGGAGCCTGAGAACGTGGTCAAACCTGCCCAGGGCAGCAGTTAGCGTTCCAATTAATTAGCGAATACTGTCAAAGTACTTTGAACATGAAACACGCTATATAAACATTAAGTATTATTATTAAAAGTAAGCAGTTAGTTCCCTAATATGCCAAGCTGGAGAGCCCCAGGCTGGTCTGAATAAAATGAACGAATGTAGAAATGAAGCAATTATAAGGCGATATTTTGGGATTTAAAGACAGAGAACCCCAAATGGCAGTATTTTGTGCAGGGACTTTGTGTGTGTGTGTGTGTGTATGGGGGGGGGTCTAGCTCTTTTCTCCTCGGCTACTTCAGACAGAGGCCTGGCTCCTAGTCACAGTTGGACAGATGGATAGATAGGTGGACAGTCACAGCAGGCAGACCATGAGGTGGTGCTGAGGGGAGCAGTCACTGTCCAGACTCAGAGGCTGGCAGGCTGCTTGGTGCTTTTTTGTGTCTGTGTGTGCCTGTGCTTTGGGCTCGGGTTTCTCTGAATGTAAAACTCCTGAAGGTTTGGGACAGGTGCCCTAGAAGGTGAAGTGGATGGAGCTAGGCTTCAATTCTGCCTTATCATTATAGTGAGGTGAGCCCAAATGCTCCCACCAGGGGACCCGATGTCCCCTTCACAGAATCATCAGGCCTAAGGAATGCAAAGGAAACAGAAGCAGGTGGAAAAGTGTGGACCGTGACAAATAGGCACATTTCTAGGGTGTCTTATCCCTCAAGCTCCAATATTGATTGAAGCCATCTCTGATTCCTTTCTTTATGTTTCAGAGTTTGACTGTACAGACAAGAGTCAAGCCCCAGGTCACACTCAGGGTTGTGAGGTGAGGCTCTAGTTCTGCTTGCAGAAAGGAGATTAAAAAAAAAAAAAAAAAAACCCACCCACGAATCCTCCGGCAGGTGCCAGGGGTGGGGGTGGGGTGGGGGGTGGGGGGGGTGGGGGTTGGGGGGGGAGAAATATGTTGTCCCCATTTAGACTGAGCTGAGGGCCTGGAAGGCTGCAAAAGGTCCTTTCACATAGCTCCTTACCAAAGGCTTCATCAAGGATGCAGAAACATTGTCTAAGAACCCGGCCACATACCAGTCTAAAGAAAGATGGATGGGCCTGAGAACCAGTGTGAAGTCCGGACTCCCTGTCCTTAAGGGGCAGTGGTGGAGAGACACAGTTCCCTGGACTGGGAGTCTGGAGTTCCAGATTCAGTCACCTGATCTGCCCAGGACTTTGTGCCTCAGTTTATTTCTCTGAAAAATGGATATTTTGGGCTTTTGGCTGTTAGGGTTCTTCTAGTCTCCTAGCCTCACACACGGTCAGCATAAATCTTGAATTTAGACAGAGATGGTCAGAGCCTTGGCCCAGCCATCTAGCTTCCTTTCTGTTCAGCATCAGTTATTCAAAATGTTCCTAACTTATGGGGTTCTGTGTGGGGTCCTCATTGCTGTGTGTGTGGAGGAGAGCAATGCTTTTGGGGAATGCTTTTCTGGAAGCCCTGTGCCTTCAGCAGCCCTGGGAGGTGGCAGCCCCTGTCCCACTGATTTGGGGCTATCCGCGGTTCAGCTCACACAGCAACCTGGGCCTTTATATACTGTTTGTACGTTTGTTTATACAGGGCATCATATAGCCCAGATGCCTTCTGTGCCAAAGAGATTAATGTCAACTTGACATAAAAGTCATCTGAAAGGAGGGAACCTTACGTAGAAAAAAATAAAAAATGCCCCCCTCAGATCCAGCTGTAAGGCATTTTCTTAGTGATTGACAGCCCACCGTGGTGGTGTCATCCCAGGCTGGTGGTCCTGGGTTCTATAAGAAAGCAAACAGAGTAAGCCATGGGGAATAAGACTCTTGGGGCGTGGGGGTGTGGGGGTGGCAGGGAAGTGGGGGGGGTGGGGGGCGCTCTGTGAGGGGAAGCCAGGCAGTGGTGGCACAGGCACACACCTTTAATCCCAGCACTTGGGAGGCAGAGGCAGGCAGATCTCTTGAGTTCAAGGCCAGCCTGGTCTACAGAGTGAGTTCCAGGACAGCCAGGGTGACAGAGAAACAACCCTGTCTCGGACAACCAACCAACCAACAAACAAAAAACCACCCACAAAACAAAAATCAGCTCCCCTCAGAGGGACTTGCCAGTGTAAGCAGTATAGGTTTTTCCTTCCTTCCTTCCTTCCTTCCTTCCTTCCTTCCTTCCTTCCTTCCTTCCTTCCTTCCTTCCTTCCTTCCTTCCTCCCTCATCTTATGTTTTTGGTTTTGCGGGTTTGCTATTGGTTAGTATGCGAGATCTGGGGAAGACAGCCGTAGGTTCGTTGTTGTTGTGGAGGAAGAGATTATTAATGCTTTCTGATTTCCTTTTTCCCCTTTTATTTATTATTATTTTATTAATGTCTGCATGCATATGCCACACTAAAGCAGACGTGTGTTGGTCAGAGGACAATTCTCTACAGTCATTTTTCTCCTGGGGATTGAATACAGTAGGTTCCAGGCCAGGATGAACTACCTAATAAGATTCTGTCTAAACAAACAAACACACACAAATTAGAGAAATTTAACTTTATCATAATAAAACCCATTTGTGCTTCAAGAGACACAATTAGAAAGGTGAATAGACAAAACACAAATTGGTAGAAAATATCAGCAAATACACTCAAACTATTATAAGAGCTTTACAACTTAATAGCATCGGGCAGACAAGTAAATTTAAGAGAGGCAGAATAACCCTGCCAGCTCAGCGGAACATGAGACTCTTAAAATAGGCAAAATATTTGAACATAAATTCACAGACAAGTGTCTTCACGCGCAGAATAGAAGCTCAACACCATTAGTCATGGAAGAAATTCAAATTAAAACCACGCTGAGGTGACACTCCACACTGGCAGAGATGACAGTTATTTCAAAGATTTGCAATTCTAAACGTGGGGAACACTTAACCCTTAAGTACGGCACTTTAGTATGCAAAGTACTTCCAGTTAAAGAACAGTGGAAAGCTCCAGAAGCAGCCATTGAACCTTGACCTAGTTAGTAGAGAACTTGCATTATCATGTACAAGCCCTGGGTTCAAGCACAAGAATCACATAAAAACAGGTCTGGCTATAAACCCAGCACTCAGGAGACGGAGACTGGGGACCAGAAGTCCAGTGTTATCCTCTGCTCTAGAGTGAGTTTGAAGCCAGTCTCATCTATATGAGATCTTGGCTCAAGGGTCAAGGTGTTGCTGGGTATGGTGGTGCATGCTCTTAATCCCCACACTTAGGAGGCAGAAGCAGGTAGATAAGTGTGGTGATATATTTATATTTAATAAAAATGGTCTAAAATATCAGAGGACAGAGTCACCTCTTCAGCTTTTAAATTTTATTTATTCATTCATTTACATCCCGGTGCTGGGATTAAAGGCGTGTACCACTGCTGCCTCTAGACAGATTTTCCAAAGTTTGCAACAGCCTGAAAAGAGAACAAAATTTAAAGACAGCGGCTTTCTGTGTAACAGCCCTGGCTGCCCTGGAACTTGCTTTGTAGACCAGGTGGCCTTGAACTCATAGAGATCCATCCTTCTGCCTGTGCCCCCCAAGTGCTGGGGCTAACAACACAGCATGTACCACCAATGCCTAGCTGTTGGGCCTTGAACTCGCAGTGTTCAATACTAAATGATTAAAGGCATAGTTCACCACTCCCTGACCTTCATGGCTTGGCTCTGTGAGTGGCTCTGTCCTCTGATATTCTAGACTAAATTTTATTAAATATACGATATATCACCACAGATAAGCTTGTGTTACTCCATAACTTTAGGTTCCACGTCTGTTCAGCTCTTCACTCCTCATCAGTCCAAGAGTGAAGTCCAACAGTTCTCTTTGGGCTGTTGTTCTGAAACCTGCTGTGTGATGTAAGACTTGGATGAAGGAAATTCATTATGTATTTAACCCTTAACCTGCCTTTATTACAGGATGTAAAGCTACGGTCTTCCGGACAGATATTGAAAGTGTCACATCTTCCCACGTCTCTGTACCCACGCTGCTGGTGGAGAAGTTACCTTGCAACTATTAAAAGTTAAATATGGTGGTGGTGTGTCCTGGTATCCTGTCGCTATAAAGATACCCTGACAAGAAGCAAAATGAAGGAATTCTAGGTTAGAGCGTGTTACTGCAGGGAAATCAAGGGATGACCTCAAGGGATGACATCCTCAGTGAGCGGAGAAAGAACAGACACGCAGATCCTCACATTCACTGTTTTCTTCTCTTATACACTTCAGGACCCAGTTATACAGAGAGTAGAGATGTTCACAACTGGGGCATTTCCCTACATCAGTTAACCCCCCTTAGACACACACACACAGACACAGGCACATGCACATACACACACAGGTACATGCACACACACACACACACATACACAGGCACATGCACAGTCACCACACACACGCATACACACAGGCACATGCACAGTTACCATGCACACGCATACACATAGGCACATGCACATACACACACAGGTACATGCACACACATACACACATACACAGGCACATGCACAGTCACCATACACAGGCACATGCACAGTCACCACACACATGCATACACACAGGCACATGCACATACACACACAGGTACATGCACACACATACACACATACACAGGCACATGCACAGTCACCATACACAGGCACATGCACAGTCACCACACACATGCATACACACAGGCACATGCACAGTCACCACACACACACATACACACAGGCACATGCACAGACACCACACACACGCATACACACAGGCACATGCACATACACACACAGGTACATGCACACACATACACACATACACAGGCACATGCACAGTCACCATACACAGGCACATGCACAGTCACCACACACATGCATACACACAGGCACATGCACAGTCACCACACACACACATACACACAGGCACATGCACAGACACCACACACACGCATACACACAGGCACATGCACATACACACACAGGTACATGCACACACATACACAGGCACATGCACAGTCACCACACACACACATACACACAGGCACATGCACAGTCACCATGCACACGCATACACACACACACATGCACACATGCATGCACTCACGCACACACAAGTCCTCTTTAAGGCTCTCTCCCTAGGTTGTGCCAAGCTGACAGTTAAAACTAAGTAGCACAGTTGACATACATACATAATCCCAGCAGGAGGGCCAAGAGTTCTAGGTCAAGCTCAGCTCCAAAGTGCATTTAAGGCCAGCCTAGGCTACATGAGACCCTGCCTTAGACAAACAAAAAGAAAAAAAAAAGTTAAACATAATTTTATTGTATAATTAAAATTTTTCCCTGGGAACCAATTCAAGACAAATGAAAAAGCAACAGCCACAGGAAGAGGAGTAGAAAATACATATTTTCCTTTTGGTTTTCTGAGACAGGGTTTTTCTGTGTAGCCCTAGCTGTCCTGGATCTTGTTCAGTAGACCAGGCTGGCCTCAAACTGAGACATCCCGGTGCTGGGATTAAAGGCGTGTACCACTGCTGCCTCTAGACAGATTTTCCAAAGTTTGCAACAGCCTGAAAACAGAACAAAATTTAAACAGTTGTCAAACAATACATGAATAAAGAAAAATGTCTTAACCAGCCCTGGGGTGGTCTTCAAGCTACTAAAGCATGCTGTGTGTTAGTCAGCTCTTTATTTCTATTACAAATACCTGAGATAATCAACTTAGGAAAAAAAGCTGAGCTAGATATGGCTCCATCCACCAAGCCCGACAGCCTGAGTTTGATCCAGGGACCCACAGGGTGGAAGGAGATCTCATTCCTGTAAGTTATCCTCTGGCCTCCGCTCATCCTCCATGGCAAGTGTGTGTGACATACGCACAGAGACAATAAATATATTTTTTTTAATAAAAAGGAGAGAAGGGGCTGGAGAGATGGTACAGTGATTAAGAACACTTATTGGGTTTTCAAGACAGGGATCTCTGTAACAGTTCTTTGTGGCTGTCCTGGAACTCGCTCTGCAGATCAGGCTGGCCTCAAACTCAAGAGATCTGCCTGCCTCTGCCTCCCAAATGCTGGGATCAAAGGCACATGACATCACTGGCCTGACCTGTCATTTCTAGCTATGGACACAGTTTGGGTCTGAAGTGTCCATACAGACATAGTCCTCAGCTCCATGCTATTAGGAGACAATAAACAGTTTAAGATCAGGGTCTAGTAGAAGATTTAAATTCAGGGGATGTGTACTAAAGTACACATCCCCTGAATTTAGAGAGGATTGTGATACTTTAGTCTCTTACTTCGTAATTCACCTCCAGCCACAAGATAGTGCATTTGTCTCTGCCATGAACTCCCCAAAGCACTCAAAGTAAAATGATTGTAGGCCAAAAGAACCCTTTACTTAATATCTTTGGTATTTTATCAGAGAAATGAAAAGTTGTAGTACAGATAATTAGAAAAACAGTAGTGTGTATGTGTGTGTGTGAGAGAGAGAGTGTGTGTGTGTATGCATGGTATATGTGTGTGCATGTGTGTGTATGTATGCATGCATGTGTGTGTGTGAGTGTGTATGTGCATGTGTATCTCTCTGTGTGTATAGAGCAGAATGCAGGTGAGGTAAGACTTATTTGCTTGTTTGCTTTGGTTAAGGGGCTGTATATAATAGCCAAGTTTCCAACAGGATGCATCTCCAACAGGAAAAGTGAAGAAGCCATTGCCCCTGTATTCCGGTAATAGCCCTCCTGATAGCTTCCCTGGTCTTGGAGGCGGAAGTGTAACAGACTAGACATCCATGCTTTTGACAAAGACTGTCCCCAAAATATCTGTTGCACTGCAAAAATCATTATGTCACCAGTAGGGATTGGACAGCTGTAAATTTACCATGGCAGGACCTCAGAAGTAAATAAAGAGGCCTTGAGTCTTTAGAAAAACACTTTAAAACAAATATTGTGAACCTGGCGTGATGGCACATGGATGTAACATAAGTATTAGGGAATCTGAGGCAGGAGAATTCCAAGTTCAAAGACAGTCTGGGCTACATAGCTAGACCCTGTCCTAATATTATATTGATTATAGCTATTAAATAAATAATTAGGCTGTTCAGTAACACTTGTTAAAACACAGTTCTGTGATGTGGGAGCGGGAAGCACTGCAGAGGGTCCTCAGGGATTAGAGCTTTGACAGTAGCCGAGGCACATGGGAATAGAAAGCCACAGACCTTGATGTGAGTCACACAGAGAAATGTGACACGGAGAGATCCTGATTAAACTAACCTAACCAGATTCTCATCACAGGTGGGCCTAGGTGGCCAGACATGCCCCAGGGATGTAAGTAAAGGATGAGGATCCCATCAAGGTCCCAACAAGTGTGCTCAAAGGTCAAGGATAGGGACTGTTGGCCTGGCAACAAAACCGAGTTCTTTATTAATAGTGGATTTTATGAGGAAGCACATAAGTGGACTTAAGTCTGGACTAAAGCTTGGTCCAGCAAAGAATCTTTGTCATTAAGTCATCAAGGACAACATGTCAGAAATGGACAGCTCAGTGAATTTCAGAAAAACCAGTTCACAGATGGACACAGAGTGTTCCAGATGCTTCCTTGGGTCTCCTCCTTAAGTCACGAGCCTCTCCAAGATTAACCTAACGTCTCCACTGTCTCCTGGTTCCCGGCACCCATCTGAACGAGGCTCAGCAGTAAGAGCACTTGCTGCTCTTGCAGAGGGTTCAGTTCCCAGCACCCACGTGGTGACTCACAATCCATTCAACTCCAGTTCTGGAGGACTGCTGTGGATCTGTCTGGCCTCAGGGCTCAGTCTAGACCTCCTGCTGACCTGGCATCTTCCAGGGACTTAAAAGTCTGGAACCTGGAAGCCTCCAGCAATTTGAAGCAGATGCCCTTGGTCTCCTGCACAGCTGAAGGATGAGGCATGGAGAAGATGTGCAGTCATGTGCAGTGAATGCAGGTAGAGGCCCCATTCCTTCCTCTACCCTGAAAAGCCATTGCTCAGTCTGAAAGGTCACTACCTGAGCTGGTAACCACAGCACCGGACCAAGTAAGATTGTCCCATCCACACTTGGCAACAATCTTCAAAGCCACTGAGAAACCAGTAAGGAAGGAAATAGGGGTAGTGTCTACACTGGACACAAAGGACCTGGGCAATTGGACAGAAGCATGTTTGGCTGACAAATTTGAATCTTATAAAGAACTGTGACTGGGGAAGTGAGTCACCAGATAGGAATATATCTGAACAAAGCCACCCTTGAGGCCACCAGAGTGATGTTTCTCTCACCAGGTGAACATCATCTCAGGTGAGTTTCCACCAAAAATCAGAGAAGAGAATTGTGGGAGATCTCCCCAAAATACTCTACAATGGCATTGAGTACAAAATTGCACTTCCAGAACTGTCCACAGGGTCTCAGAAAGTTACTCAAAACAAGAGTAATAGGTAGTTTCAGGCCCTGCTCGCTACTAAACTTTTAAAGAGGTCAAGGTCTCTTTCAAAAGCAATACTGGCCCCTGTCTCAGCTTTCCAATCCCACTGTGTTAGGGAGGCACGGATTCAGCAGCATCTGAGCCACGAGGGTGGCCTCCTGCACACCCTTCCCAGTGGACTTGCCTTCTGGGACAACTCCAATATGCACAAAGGCAGCCAGAAGTCTGAAATTAGGCCTTCTAGCCTAGAAGGAAAAGGATGGGTCCTCCTGTGGCTTTGTCTGGGGGAATCCTGCCTCCATTCTTCCCTCCTGATTGTGAGGCTCCTGTTGAACATCTAAACCTTGGTGGCTTCCCCTCTCCATCAAGGAAATGACCCTTCATGCATTGAGTTGTCGTAAAGACCTGTCAGGATAACAATTCTGTAGAGCTCAGGAATCTACGGAAAGACAGGAGGCCCTATTCACAATGGAGCCCAGGGAGAGCCCACCTTCTCACCAGCCCAGAGATGAGTGTGGGGCTTCGGCACAACCCTCTTTGGAAATCTATGTCCCTTGTGAATCTCCGTTGTGAAATATCAAAACATCGCTGTGGAAGAGAGGAGTACAAAGGGCAGACTCTGAATCAACCTGCAGGTGTCTGCCCTTCAGAGGCTCCACCGGAGGGTGGGCCCTGTGACTCACCTTAGCGAGCCTTTTACTTTTCCTAGTGACCAATCTGATTTCCCCATTACACGGCAGTGATTCACCGCGTGCTGGCGCGGTTATGTAACTGGGGCTGTTTAGATCTGTTGGGGTGTCTCTATCTTTCTATGTCACCCTTAAGATGCTTCAGGAACTCTTGTGTTTTACATAACTTGGTCCATGGTAACGAACAGTGGTTGAAATGTCTTCCCCTTGAGAACGAAAGAACCTGCTCCCGCTTCCCGCCCCACCTCCAGGAAGTGAGCAACCGGGTGTTGGATGGACCCCTCACTAGGTCTGGCCTGTCTGCAGACCCTATCTGGTTCCTAGTCTTCTCTGACCTTGGTTTCACCTTCAGTGAAATGTTGGACTATTTCAAACATAAGCTTTGACATGTAAACAATCTGCAATGCTGTGAACATTTCTCAAAGAGTCTAGACAAGAGTTCCAGAGATGGGAAATTTGGTGTTTTCCATCAAATTCAAAGACAACCATGAAGACTAAGTTCCCAGATAGACTGGGATAATGTAGTGGGATGGATGAAATGACAGATCTCTGCTAGAGTTATTAAAAATAAGATCATCTAAGGGCAGAAATGGAGTTCCCATCATTCTTCATTCCTTTTGTGCTATAAAGGCCAAACTGAAGATTCAAAATGCTGTGCTGTGTCCCATGACGCTCTGACCTTCGCATTCAATGACTTGGCCAGACCAGGAGTGTTCTGTACAGAGCTGGCTCTTCCCCAACAGGAGCACACATCAGAGGAAAGTCAAGACACCATGGGATTTCCCTGTTTGCCATGAAGGCTCAGCAAAACTTTCTTCTTCTTCTTCTTCTTCTTCTTCTTCTTCTTCTTCTTCTTCTTCTTCTTCTTCTTCTTCTTCTTCTTCTTCTTCTTCTTCTTCTTCTTCTTCTTCTTCTTCTTCTCCTCCTCTACCTCCTCCTCTTCCTCCTCCTTCTCTTCTTCTAATTTCTAGTGTTTCTTAAGCTGACATCAGCATCTTTCATCTATTTTGAAAAATTCTGACACATTACCTTTTCCACAGTTGCTCCCCTGCTTCCTTTTTGCATCTTTTTCCAGAGCATCACTTGGGTGTGTCTAGAATACCCTTTTTTCTCTCTGATCTACTTTCTCATGAGTGTCATCTTTTAGACTCTCTACTCTTTTGTTTGTTTGAATCATTTCTTCCAGCCAATCCTCCAGTTTGCTGACTCTCTCTCTGTCTGTATCTAATCGTTGTTAAACCCATGTGATAGACTCTGTGTTTGTTACTACATTATCTATCTATCTATCTATCTATCTATCTATCTATCTATCTATCTCTATCTATCTATCTATCTATCTATCTATCTATCTATCTATCTATCTATTTGGGCTTTTGAGACAGGGTTTCTCTGTAGCTCTGGTTGTCCTGGAACTCACTATGTAGACCAGTCTAGCCTTGAACTCACACAGACCCACCTGTTTCTGCCTTCCAAGTGCTGGGATTAAAAGTGTGTGCTATAAATATTTATTTCAGTTTCTGTAAGCAAGCTCAGAGGGGTGCAATGGCACACATTTTTGATCCCAGGAGACTGAGGAAGGTCTTGAGTTTGAGGCTAGCCTGTTTTACAAGACTAACTCTATTTTAATGTTTCTTAAAATCAACTTTTCATAATTTTTCTGTTACCTGAATGAATACACACTGAAGTTTCTGTCCTGTCTTTCACAGAATGATTTTAAATTTTGTTATCTCTGATTCTATTATATGAAATATGTGGGGGCCCAGTTTGTTGTGTGTGCCTCCAATACTCTTTCTACCTGTTTCTCTGTTCTTTTATGGCTGCATTCTGCTCACTGTGCAAAGTGCTTAACAGGACTGTCTTTGAGGCCAGGGTGACCATGACACTTGTCACAACAGGAGAGCACTTGTTCCCACCATGAGCCTAGGACTGATTCTGCTCTAGGATCTCTTTAATGTAAACTTGCTTCTTGACATGTGTGAGCCATCCACGTAAAGTGAGCTCAGATGCCAGTCTGGACAGAGCTGTGACCACATTCCTGCAGTTCCCTTTTCTTCACATCCCTTGGGGTCAAAGAGACTGGGAGACTTTACATCTGGCTCTGGAACCCAGCAGTATTCTGGCATAATGGCCTGAAGGTCTTCTAGTTAATGACTCCTGGGTTAATTTTCTTTATCTCAGCATGAGGTGAACCTACTGTCAGTGAACAAACCCTTAGATAGCATAAGGAGACCAAGATCCTCGAAATGAAATGTGTGATATTTTGTTTGAATCATCAGACATGGATGATGCTCAGATGATCCCCAGAACCATTAAAGTTTCAAGCCACCTTTTATAGGATTTGGGGGGTTTAAGGGACACAAAATAGACTGGTTAGAAATGCTTTTTCCTCCAAGTAGGAAAGGCCTGGTAAGTAGAAATTTAGGATTACATTAAAAAAAAAAAAACTGGAATTGACATGATGACTATGGGGTGAAGGTGGAGAAAACCCAAAATTGTCTTCCAAAAGGGCATGCTCCCCCCCACTCCCCCCCACCTCCCCCCACCCCCACACAAAGCTGAGAGGTAGAAGTCAGGAGTGTTGAGCTATATGTTCAGAAGTGTCCTTGGGAAGAGGCAGGGGCTCTGGGCTCTTTCTTGCTGTGGTGTTTGTTTGGGGGGGGGGGGGGGTCTTATGTCGTCTATGCTGGTCTCCAACTCAAGGCTGGCCTTGACTTCTGATTCTCCGGCCTCCACCTTCTAATGGCTGGAATTTACAGGCCCGTCCCATCATGCCCAACTTCTAGGTCTTTCTAAATGCCTCTTATTGTCCCTATTCTTTCCACCTCATAGTTACAAAATGGCCATTGTGCACTCTAGACACCATGTCTATGCTTGGATGACACCTAAGGGTGCTAGTCACTTTTGTCTCTTCTCTGCAAGTTCCCCAGCAGCAAACCCTTTGAAAGTGTCCAAGATTGGAGTGTGTGACTGGCCCGGGTATTTAGAATCCTGGGGAGTTAACTGTGGTGAGTTAACTTGCACTGAGCACATTCCCCGTCTGCAGTCAGGATTCCGATGAAATGGAAGGTGGAAAAAACTAAGAGAACATGGTCCACAGCCTACGGTCAGGAGCTGGCTGGGTCTACCGCTCAGTCCCCCCCCCCCCCCCCCCCCCCCCCCCCCGCAATATAATGCAGCATGGAGTCAGCTGACTCAACCTAGCTTGCAGTCTCTCTCTCTCTCCCTTCCTCTCTCCTCACTCTCTCTGCCAAAGGAGACTGTCCCAAAAAAGCTCCTGCTTGGATGCAGATGAAGAGATGAAGGTATGTAGTCAAAAAAACCAAAAAAACAAAACAAAAAAAACCCAACATGACATTCCCAGGCCAGGCCTCTGGGTGATGAAACCATCAGCTTTTTCTCTCAGTGCCAGAGAGAGGCGTTGGCAGTGATACTGGAGAGGAGCTTCCTCCCTGTGGGCAGATCACACCCATAACACTTGCTCTCCAGGAGAAGCAGCAGATGGGGTGGGGTCCAAGAGGACACACCTGCCCTACTTTGTGAATTCTGCTAGGTACCTGTGCACTCTTACCCTTCCAGGTAGAGAAAGTGCTTGGCCTGTCTTCTTCAAGATTAATGGCTGTTTCTATGAAAATCAATTTGGCAGTTCCTCAAGAATATGAGAATCAATCTATCTTAAGATCTAGCTACACCACTCTTGGAATATACCAAAGGACTGTGCACATCCTACTATAGCAACACTTGCTCATCTGTGTTCAATGCTGCTCTATTCACAACAGGTAGAAACTGGAAACAACCTAGATATCCATAAACTGGTGAATAGATAATGTAAATGTGGCACATTACACAATGGGATATTATTTAGTAACTAAGAATAATCAAAATCTGCTGGATGATGGTGACACATGCAGGCAGACATGGTGCTGGAGAAGTAGCTGAGAGATACACCCACAGGCAACAGGAAGAGAAACCCACCTTGAAATGGGCTTTTTAAAAAGCCCCCAAAGCTCCCCTCCCACTCTACCAGGCTTTTTATTTTTGGGGGGGATCACCAACCGGCTCCTCAAATCATGACAGAAGAGACCTATTAATTTTGAATCCTCAGACTAGCTTGGGCTTGTTTCTGGCCAGCTCTTTTAACGTAAATTGACGTGTTTTTCTTTATCCACTGCTTTCCTCAGGGGTGTTTACCTTGGTTTCCTTCAGTCTGTCTGATTTTTTAGTGCTTCTTGTGACTGGCTGGCAGCTCCTGGCTTCTGGCTCTGGGCAGCTCCCTCCCTCTCTCCCCTCTTTCCCCCTTGTTCTTTTCGAGCCTGAATTTCTCCTTCTACTTATTCTCTCTGCCCGCCAGCCCCGTCTATCCCTCTCCTGCCTAGCTTCTGACTGCTCAGCTTTTTATTAGACCAATCGGGTGCCTTAGGCAGGCAAGGTGAAACAGATGTAACACATCTTCACATAAGTAAATACACACTCTTACATGGTTAGACACATGCAGCGTAAACAAATGTAACACACCTTTCACAGTTAAAGTAACATCTGCAGCATAAACAAATGTAACATCTACGCCTAGTTAAAGTCATATTCCACAACATGCCTACACCTGTGAGACACTTCCTTTCAACAAGGACACACCTCCTAATCCTTTCAAATCGAAACACTCTCTGGAGTCCAAGTATTCAAGTCCATGGGGGCCATTCTTATTCAAATCAATACAAATGGGTTGTATCTTTTTGAGTCATGGCCAAAAGGGTCTCATGAAAACCCCCCAAACAATACAGGTTATTGCCAAGGCTATTGGTTGCTTTTCGCAAAATGATGGCAAGGCCCTACTGCTGAAGACAACACTTTCTTATGTCACAGAATATGAAGAAGTCGAGCTGATGCCCAACTAGAAGCTTAATTTCTACTGGTTCAGGATGCTGGAAGGTACTCTGAGTGCTAGCAGAGAAGAAAGGTAACCATTAACATCACCCAGTAACATGTGGTCTACATCAACCTGTCTGCAAGATATACTGGTATAATCTTGGTATAAATGTTATAGGAATAGCCAATCACTTTCTGATGGGCTCTAAGGCCCACCCTATGAGACGGAATTCGTACCCAACATTGTTAAAATAGCCATGAAACCGAGACCAGGTAGGTCATGGGCTTAGGGCAAAAGCTACTACTATTGTTTGACTAAAAACCAGCAATAAAACGATTCCCAGCGACAGTGTGATATCTGCAGATCGTGCATTATGCAAACCTCATCAGAGACACGTCTTACCGTAGATAGAAATTAACACAGAGACCTACAATTAGACAATGTCCAGAGAGTGAGAGACTCGGCTATAAATGGGAAATCTTCACCAAACCCTCCCCTCAAGGCTTGGGGATTTACGTTCAAGAGGAGGTGGAGAGATTTTAAGAGCCAGGGCTGTTGGGTGACTCCAGTGTCTTCCAAGAAGACTGATGCTCATATGAACTCACAGAGAATGTGGCATTACACACAAACCTGCACAAGTTCAAGGCAGATGGGTTCCCGGCACTGAGGTGGGGAAACAGACACAGGGCCCCACCCCCAACCAAGATGCTATTTGTAATTGGTATCTGCCGTCAAAGAGAAAATCCGTTTTCTTCCATGTCCACAGGAACCTCAGGGGCATATGGAGGAATGGAAGATCCAAGTCCACTGATGAGAAAGAAATGCACAGCCTAGGAAATAATATATAAAACAAAGAAGAAAGATATATTGGACAGGTTAGATGGTTCAGCAGGTAAAGATGTTTGTGGGTAAATGCACCACCCAAGGCCCACATGGTGAAAAGAAAGAATCCACTCCTACAAGCTGTCCTTTAACTGCCACATATATACCCACACACACACATACACATACATACATACACGCATACATATATGCACACATACACACATATACATGCATGCACACATACATACATACACACATACATATATGCACACATATACACCCATACATGTATACATACACACATATACACATACATACATACAGATACACATACATACACATACACACATAGATACACACATACATGTATACATACACACATATACACATACATACATACAGACACACATACATACACACATAGATACACACATACATATATATACACACACATACATGCACACATATACACACACATACATGCACACATATACACACATACACATATACATGTACACATATACACACATACACACACATACATGCACACACATGCATACACACAGAGACACACAGAGACAGACACACATACAGAGACACACATACACAGAGAGAGACACACATGCATAAAGACACACACAGATAAACATACACACAGAGACACACACATACACATACATACACACATATACACACACATCCATACACATATACACATACACATATACATACACACAGAGAGACACACAAAGACAGACACACATACAGAGACACACACATACACACACAGACACACACATAGAGACACATGCACATATTCACACACAGACACACATATACACACATACAGAGATACACACATATACACACAGAAACACACAGTGTAATAAAAATAAATCATAGAAATTTAAAAAAAGAAATTCACATAAATGAGTGAAGGAGGGGCATAGATTATATATGTAATATGACACAATTCTAGAAAAAACATCCACAGGAAAATACTGGGAAAAAAAGACATAAGGGAACACAATGAAACACTGCCCATAGTTAATTATAAATTAGCTACAGCAGAGCTAAATGTGTAAATAATCTCTGATAACTGGGACTGGTGATATGGCTCAGTGGGCAAAAGTGCTTTTGGGCAAGTGGGAAGGGCTGAGTTCATACTTGTTTTCCAGGCTCTGAGAAACTTCAGTAGTGGTCACACATGCACCTGCAACCAGTCATAGAAGGTCGGAGACAGGCGAGCTTCTGGGGCTTGCTGGCTGCCATGCATCAGTGAGAGACCCTGCCTCAAAGGACTATGAGACAGGGATAGAGCCTGGTCTCTGCTCCTCCTAAGGCACATGTGCCTGCACACACATGGATACACATAGTTAGTAATCTCTAATAATTCCCAAATTCTCTATAACATGCTTCTTGACATGCCTGTAATCCCAGTACTCAGGAGATCGAAACAGGAGGGAGGTTAGTAGTTCAAGGTAATTCTCAGCTATATGGTGAGTTCAGGTCAGCCTTGGGTATGTGAGACCCCCCATCTCAAGAAAACAGAAAGCAGGCAATAAAAGTGTCCAAGCATACAAGATGTAGGGAAACTGAGCACTTTGCACGGTATGTCAGGTCAAGAAGAAAACAGATCACAGTTAGCCTGTTTAGTGAAAAGGTACAAAAACTCAATTTGGTAACAGGGAAACCCCAAGAGATGGGTCAGGTACAAGAAGACCCCAGAAAGGAGTAATTCTCAGACTCAAGATGACAGCTAAGCAGGTGGGCAGAGGGCTCCATCTGATAGATGCTCAGACCCTAGGTACAGTGAGAGCAGCCAAGGCAAAGTCCTTAGCATGGAGACCCCGCACAGGACTGAAACTGAATTCTGCCGTTTGGAGCACTAGGGGAGCAGGATGAATGTTAGTGGATCTTTGCTCCATTTTGTTTTATTGAGATGGGATCTTGCCCTGTAGCCCAGAACCTTTAGTATCATGCTTCAGCCTCTTGTTGCTGAGACTGCAGGGGTACGCTCTCACCCTCAGAACTGATGGATTCTGATGTGGATGGGGCAGCTATGCGGAGGGGCAATGGAGGCAGGAGGCTAAGGACTGGAGGGAACACTAAGAAGGGCAGGTCCCCTCAAATGATAAAGGCAAGGAGAAACAGCTAACACTTGACTGTAGTGTGTGAGAGACAGGGGTAGCCATGATCCCACGTCCAGGCTCAGGGGAAGCTGTATCCCATGCAGAAACACGAGGGAGAAGCTTGGTCCTGAACATGGAGAGGTTTTGGTAGGAGAGCTTCAGGAAGGGTCCCTCTGCCAGATCCACAACCCCACCTTTAGGGCTAAGGAGACTATGGGCATAGATAGAGCTTGGGAGCCATCATGAGGTGGGGTCCACCATGCCTAATATCATTTAGGATGGTGCAGGGTACGGAATGGGCAGGGGCTGAGCTCTAAGCTCGGGCTTAGGGATATAGGGGATGTTTGAAGAGGAGAAGCTAAGGATAAAGCCAAGCAGGTGTGGCCCTGGGGTGGGTGAGGTGCAAGGCTGAATCCAGCGTTGTTTTTTACTTTTTGGGTGGCCTACCACTCAGCTCCCAAATAAATCATACATGGAGGCTTATTCTTACTTCTAAATGCCTGGCCTTAGCTTGGCTTGTTTCTTGCCAGCTTTTCTCAACTTCAAATTATCCCATCTACCTTTACGCCTCTGGTTTTTTACTGTGCTCTAAGGTCTGTAAATCTTACTCTGTGGTTGGCTGGGTGGCTGGGCCCGGGGAACCTCTCCTTCTCCCTTTTATAAATTCTCTCTGCCTGCCAGTCCCGCCTCTCCTTTCTCCTGCTTTGCTATTGGCCATTCAGTTCTCTATTAGACCATCAGGCATTTTAGACAGACAAAGTAACACACCCGAAAATGATATTCTACAACAGTCCAACCCTTGCTGTGTCTCTGGACTTTGGTGTATGGATCTCAGGTCTATCAAACAGTGACCCGGGCTAGGAGCTCGCCAAGGTCTGTTGATAATTAGAGCTGTTGCTTTTACCTCATTTATGAGTACCTACTGCATGCCTGGTACTGTGCTGCCTTCTGTATACACGGTTCCTTGTGGAACAAAATTTTGTTGGGAGAGTATCATCATGTTGAGAGAGAGGAAGAGAGAGGGGGGAGGAAGAGAGAGAGGGAGGGAGGGCGAGAGGGTGTGAGAGACAAGAGAAGAGGAGAGAGAAAGAATATATGATGTCTAGGGCATTGGGGCAGAAAGCTAAAGCAACAAGCATGTAAGACCCAGTTCCCTCCCCCAGCAGCCATTTTTAATCATGGCTACTCAGAAGGGAATCTTCCTACATATTGGTTCTGCCCACCCCTTTCACCCTCAGTCTGCAAACACCATGGGCAAGGCTATCTCTGTCTCATTCCAGTTCCAGAAAGGGAAACACTAATGCCCGCCCAACAGTAGCTGGGATGGACAGTTGGGCACAGTAGGTGGGTCCTGTGAAGGTAAGCTTGGAAGGTCCAGGAGAATCCTAGGCAAGAGACCCCAGGAAAGGGGTGCCAGGTCAACAGCCACTTTGAGCTCTGTCCTGCATGGAACAATGGTTATTTTTCCTTCACAGCACTCACTGTAGCTGACAAAGCATTGCACAGCCAAGCTCCCATCTGGCTACTTACCCTCTTAACTATGGTTTCTCTGAATCTTGCAAGGTGCTGCAGGCTGATATGAACAGGTTGCTGGGCCAGAAACCTGTTTGCACAATTAGTGGTTCACAGTTATCACCCACATTTGAACCATGGGGAGCTGGGCCTGCTCGGAGTCACATATAGTGTTAAGATTCCTACCCACAGTAGGTCCAAAGAGAGTGTCTCTCCCTCTGTCACTCACGAGCTAGTGTAACTGAGGCACATGCTCCTCACAGTGACCCACCACTAACAATCCAAGTGGCGGGCCTGACATGAGTTTGTGTCCTAGGACAAGAGCACCAGCCTGTCCAAGATTCTCACAGAAAAGAGGGGAAACTGAGGACCCAGTATCATATCAGAGACTCCTTATGCAGCATCTACCATCCAGCCTCTGAACACATTCATTCATCCCCTAAGGTCACTGGGGAGCCAGCATCCTAACAGGTCTCTGGATTCTTTCCTCTATCTCTTCTGCTTTATTTAGCCCATAGCCAGCCTGAGCACCTGCAGAGGGCTGGTCATCCCAGAATAGGCCTTGCAAAGCACAGAGCCCTGTCTGAAGCCTGGAGCCAAGCCGCCTCTGTTTGACAAGCAGAGGCCTGTCCCAAGAAGACACCCCTGTGTACAGTAGCTGATGCATAGTTGGGACTGAGATTATGAACAAGGTTGCTGTAGCATCTGTAGGCTGCTGAGCTGGGAGCCTTCTTCCCTCACCCCACGGCTCCCCCAGGACTCAGGCTCCTAATTTGGCCACCAAAGCCAAGTTCAGCTCCAAGGAAGGCTGTGCCTAAGCACAGACCTTTGAAAACACAGTTCCTCCTAAAACCTTGGAGAAGCCAATTACAGCCGCAGGAGCATAATCACTGTAATAAGGGTAATGAGCGGATTTATTAAAGCTGACGATGGGATTTTTTTTTTCCTTGAGAAAGGAATTTACTGATATTAAAGCTGATTTAAGTTTTTCTTCAAACCTTTGAGAAATGGCTCGGTCTGGGCTTCGTCTCAAGCAGAAGGCTTGTAAGAGACAAAGCAAACAAAAGTGACCTGGCTCTTGGTCTCTCTTTTCCTCAGAAGTAAAGCTGAGGAATCAGGAGACAGGAAGGTGCTGGTAGGTAATGGGAAGAGCAGCCATGGGCCACCAGACTGCCATCCACTGTGTGTGCTGGCTCAGACTCCTCAGCTCCCCTCAGCGCTGGCTTCTTCATCCATAGAATGGGGATAATAATGCTAACGCTTCAGGGTTTGGAGGAAAATTAAATGAAGCTACATTACATTAAGTTTAATTAAAGTATGTGTACATGTCTGGCAAGCAGGAGACAATCCATAAATATCAGCAGCTTTCCCTAATAGCAGGAGTGCTCTGTGGAAAGGACCCAGGGCTTTAAATGCTTACTGTAGACGGGTGTGGGGGGTGGTGGTGTGTGTGGTGTGTGTTTGAGTGTGTGTATGGTGTGTGTATGTGTGTGTGGTGTGTGTGTATGTGTGTGTGGTGTGTATGTGTGTGGTGTGTGTTTGAGTGTGTGTATGGGGTGTGTGTATGGTATGTACATATGTGTAAGTAGTGTGTGTGTATGTGTATGTGTGGTGTGTGTTTGAGTGTGTATATGTGTGGTGTGTATTTGAGTGTGTGTATGGTGTATGTGTGTGGGGTGTGTATGTGTATGTGTGTGGTGTGTGTATGTGTGTGTGGTGTGTGTTTGAGTGTGTGCGGTGTGTGTTTGAGTGTGTATATGTGTGGTGTGTATTTGAGTGTGTGTATGGTGTATGTGTGTGGGGTGTGTATGTGTATGTGTGTGGTGTGTGTATGTGTGTGGTGTGTGTTTGAGTGTGTGCGGTGTGTGTTTGAGTGTGTGTGTGTATGGTGTGTGTATATGTGTGAGTGGTGTGTGTGTATGTGTGGTGTGTGTTTGAGTGTGTTATGGGGTGTGTGTGTATGGTGTGTGTATATGTGTAAGTGGTATGTGTGTGTATGTGTGGTGTGTGTTTGAGTGTGTGTATGGGGTGTGTGTGTACGGTATGTGTATATGTGTAAGTGGTATGTGTATGTATGTGTGGTGTGTGTTTGAGTGTGTGTATGGTGTGTGTATATGTGTGTGGTATGTGTGTGTACGGTGTGTGTATATGAGTGTGTGGTGTGTGTGTGTGCACATGTGCTTATGTGTACCACAGTACACCAGTGTAGAGGTCAGAGTACAGCTTGTAATACTTGGTTCTCTTCCTTTACCAAGTGGGTTCCAGAAATCAACCTTGGTGGCCAGGCTTGGTGACAGGTGCCTTTACCTGCTGACCCATCTCATTGACCCAGTTTTTTGTTTCTTGCCTGTAAAAATCAAGAGGTAAATAGACCAGGGCTAGCACTGTGTTTGCACAATCTTCTAGGACCCAGGACTCTATGCTTTCTCTTCTTCCAGTATCAGAAGGACGCTGCCACCTCATGGTCTTGCATGGCTGCTAAGCTCCAGCAACCACAACCTATCTCCAGTTAGCACGAGTAGTAAGGTGTGTAGTAGGGTTTTTCAGCTCTCTTTGAAGGGATGACATGACACTATCCAACAAACCTTTGGATTCAGTTGGTTAAGTGGTCCGATTGGTATCAAGGTGTTCTGAGGGGTATAGTGTGTATCCCAGTAGCCACGTGTCAAGTTAGCTACACTTGGGGTCCTCTCGCTGAAGAAGAGACTGACACTGAGGGAAAACAGGCTGCCTCCGGCCCAGTGCCCATGTGACAGGCAGCATGGATATCTTCACCACTAACATTTTAAATTAAAAAAATAAAAATTTAGCAACTTGCTTTTAGATAATACTTATTGACGTGAAGAAACTTAATTACTCTTATGTGGCATTTATTTTAAGGAAGTCAGATACACAAAACAGTAGGTGTTTGTAGCAGCTATGGCAACTTTGTAGTTACTTTTTAATTTTTTTGAGACAAGGTCTTACTAAGTACTTCTGGCTAACCTATAGCTACAATATAGACCAGGCTAGTCTCAAATTCACAGAGAGGTCCTCTGCCTCCTGAGTGCTAGGATTAAAAAGCATTCAATTCGGCACCAAACCTGGCTCTGAAGTCACTTTCATACATTGCAAAGAACCTAAAATGAAGACAGACATCTTCTTTATGCCCTTCCTTACGAATCTGACACATTTCCATCTTCTTTTTCCTCTTTTTGATTTTCCAAGTTTCTCAGGATCCCTGGATACTTCCACAGTCATAAAAATGATACAAATTATAAACATTTCTCAGCTCACAATGAGGCAGGTGGGAAAAGCCCTGAAACTCTGTCTCTTCACCCCAGGCTCACTTTTAAGTTTGGGACAAATATCTGGGAACTCAGTTGTTCCTTCTGTCAGTCAGAAAATGGAGACCATAGCCTTGGGAGGCCTGGAGAGTGTGGGCTGCCAGGTTCTCTGAGCCACAGAGGAAATGGTCTAGAGGAGTCTGCAGCAGGCTGGACATGACCCAGTGAGCAGGACTTCCGTTTTGCAGACCCTCTCAGGTTCTCCTCTCTCCTCCTTGGCTTAGGGTTGGGGTGGTTGTTATCATCCCAAGGGAAGAGAGAGCTCAAAGAAGCAAGAGAGGCAGAGAGTGAGAGGTCAGAGGACTAGGCTCTGGTCCCAGTTTCCAGCCTCAGCTGTCCTGACTGAAAAGAGAGTTAGGGCCTCACCTCCAGAGCTCTTAGGCCAGACGTGCAACGCTTCTCACTCTGCACTCAGATCCATTGATTTTTCTGGAACGCGTTTGCTCTAAGGAGACCATTCACCTCCCTCTAACCACAACAGCCAATTTTACCTGCAGCTGCCACTGAGCTATAGAAGGGGCAAACTTTTGGAGTATGAGGAAGTGGCCTCTTGTTGAGGCAGGTGAAGAGATGGAGTAGTCAAGATGGGGGTGGGGGTGTTTCAGGAAAGAGACTGGACCCTCAGGCACCTTTCTCCTCCTCTTGATTCATGTTTTTTTGGGTCAGGGTCTCGCTCTGTAGCCCAGGCTGGCCTGAAGCTCGAGCAATCATCCTTCCTCAGCGTCTCAAATGCTGGGATTACAGGCTTGAGCTATCATCTGCCTTTTCCTCCTGTTTCTTTGAACTCTGTTTGAAGGGATCCACACACAAGTGGGTGATACTTCCTGGACCCCAGAATACACACAAACCACACCCAAGCATCTGTTTTCACAGTAGGGTCCTTTATTAAGTGAGGAAGAAAAAAAAATAAAGTGGCTGATTTGGCTAGACACCTGCTAGGGAGTGGCTTCTGCTTTTTCCCTCCCCCTCCTCCCCCCTCCCCCTCCTCCCCTCCCCCCTCCGCCCTCCCCCCTTTCCCCTACGGCCTGCTTCAGTCTGTAAGCAGCTCTTTCTTGGCAGTCCATCCTTCACTGATAGATAATCTGACCCACCTCACTCCTCAAATTCCTCAGCTCTGGGAGTCTCTGGCTCTCACTTTTGAAGCTGTATTCTCCCTAACACTGACAAACCCTGCTTTCAGGTAACAGTTGTCCCCTATTAACCTCATATAGCCAATCTACATTTCCCTGGATCTTCTTAAGAACTCTCAGACTCCTGATAAGTACTCCTGTCAATCAACAGTCTAAGTCCCCGCCTGTCTATTCCTGAGGGTGGGACCTCTCCATTTTTTCCTGACCCCCCTTTCTCTGGTCTTGGAACTCCTCTCTCGAACTACCAGGACCATGGGCCTAAAAGTTTCAGTTGTACATTTAGAATCATTTTCCCCCTAAACTTAACTTCACCTCTGTCCATAGTTTATCTGTGCCAACAGATTTCAAATCAACTGCATCTGCTCCAAGACTGCCCGCCCCAAGTGTTTCCTCAGAACCTGTATCCTGTTCCAGTCTCATAGACTTCACTTCCCGAGCCTTAGATGATCCCACAGAATCTGGACATCCACTGACACAGCCTGCTCTTCCCAACCTTGACTAACAATCCAGCTTCCTTGGGTCCCCTAACAACAGCACCCCAATGTCAGCGAGAAACAGCCAGAGAGAGATGGCCACTTACCCAACACCCAGCCACCCAATAATAAAACAAAAAAGGTGGAAATGAAGGGCGCCAGCAGGCAAACATGGCGCCAGCAGGCTTGGCCTTTCTCCCCATCCAGCCCCTCTATCTTGCTGAACCATTAGATTCCATCCCTAAAGCTAGCCACCGAAGTCTGTCCCCTTACTTGACTACTTTCTCCTCCTGAGGCTGACCACCAAGGTCCAGCTACCAAAGTGTTGAAGTCCACCAATCAAAAACCTCCTTTTGGACTCACCTAATCAACATGTCCATCAAAATTAACCAACTCATCCTAATATGGGATTTCTCCTTTTACCTTATAAACTGCCGTTTTCCTATGTGCCACATTTATCTCTTCTGTATCCAGAGACAGTCATGTGTCCCTCGGGACAAATCTCCCTTCCCCCTCCCTTGTTCTGTTCCGTCTCCTCTCTCATTCCCTATGTCTGTCTTTGTTCCTCTGGGGCAACCCTTTGGTTCTTTCTCACCTTCTCTCCAGCTCTCCCCCTCTCCCTTTCCCCACCTCAGTTGCAGATGCACAATCCCCTCCATCTTCCTCCTGCAGTGGACTTCTGCTCTCCTCCCCCATGTGGGCCTTGCAGCCCAGAGCCTTTGGCTCCACCAGCTTTCCCAGTGCAGAAGCAGAGGGCCTCCCTTATTGGACACTACCTGCCTTGTCTTTCAGGGCATCCTTCATAACAGCCTTCTAATTTACTCAACTGTTTCTACCTTCCTGTAATCACTGGCTGCCTCCCCACACAGCCTCCCAGGAGCCTTCCTGTCTAGATCCTTCTCAAGTCCCTGCAGGGCCCTCACAGCTCCGAAGCGATGCTCCAGCCATCACTGGTCCTTGCTCAGGCTCCTTCTCTGGGTCCTGATGCTGCGTCTCTCACTGTATGGGCCCCTGACTCTATTGGATGAAGCTATTCACTGGCCAGTGTCTAGTGGAGCCAGCAATTTTGGGTTCATAATTATCTGTTATTTTTCTTAAACATGGCTTTGGAAACAGAATATGCCTGGGGGCCCAGAACACCCGGATCCACCCTGTCTCCTGTTCTGGCAGCTGTCACCAAGCAGTTCCTGAGACTGGTGCCCTATGTTCAGTGTTCCTGCGAAGAGGCCAAACTGGGAGTCAGAGCCTAGGATGATACAAGATATTTTGGGGGTGTATTTGAATTTCTCAGCTCTTGCTGAGCCTGGAACAGGGCTGGTCTCAGAAAATCCAGCCACCCCTAAAGAAGCTGTCTTGAGCCAATGGTTTTTTTGGGTCTTGTCTGGGATATTCAGAGAATAAAATTCGCAGACCTCACAAAGAGTTTTAGAAAAATTTTGACAGATTTGTAAGTTAAAGAGAGAGAGAGAGAGAGAGAGAGAGAGAGAGAGAGAGAGAGAGAGAGAGAGAGAGAGAGAGAGAGAACAGCTTCTATGTAGTAGGAGCAGATGGGATGCCCTAAAGTTGCTAGTCTGGACTGTTGGAAGAAGCTGAGGTGAAGCATAGGGAGGTGGACAGTGCAGTTGGGGCACCGATGAGGTGCCTAGGTGCTTCCTCTCAGGATTCCTCAGACCTTCTCTGTGGCTTCCAGGCAGGAATGTGAGATAAGGAGGAACCAGATCTCTTAGCATCCTGGCCTCCAGCAAGGACATTCCAGAGCTGCTGCTTTGGAGTCTCTTGCCCTACTTGGACCAGTTCTTATCAAGGCCAGCCCTCTGTCTATGCCTTCCTCCCTGCCTCCACCCCAGCCCTAAAAGGGGATTTAGATAAAAATGGAGAGGCTAGTAGTCTGTCATCCCAGGGTCACTGTCCATTCAGTTTCCTCCTTCACCATCCCCAAGAGACAAAGGAGTCCCCTCCCTCCAGGCATCATCACCCCTCTCAGGAAGCTGCTACTTGCAGATTTAGTTTTTCCTAACACACAAAAGACACTACGTCCCTTCTTCCCATCTCTTGATATTCCATATGGGGAGATATTTCTTGTGGGGCTTCTGATTTCTAGAAGATCCAAGAGCAAATCTAAATAAATGCTCTCTATTGTCAAACTCAGTAAAGCATGGGACTTTTAATCTCAGGGCCCCATGTTGAGCACCAAATATTGTTGGACTTTCTTTGGACTGCCAGAACCCAAATAATGACATGGAGATGTCTTATTAAGTCTGAAAGTTTGGTCTTAGCTTGGGCTTGTTCCCAACTAGCTCTTAAAATTTAAACTGACCCATTTATGTTAATCTACCTTCTGCCTTGAGGCTTATTACCTTTGCTCAGTACTGTTGACTTCCCTTTGTGTCTCCATAGCAAATCCCCACCTCTCAGATTCTTTCTCAAGTCCCACCCCCAACCCGGAAGTTCCGCCTATCTATCCTGCCTATCTCTACTTTCCAGGATATGCCTTATCTGCCATTTCCCACTTTGCATTTCTATCCTACCTGAGGTATTTCACTGGCCAGTGTCCAGGGGACTCCAAGAGTATCATTCATTCACGGTGGGCTTTTGAGACCACAACTAATAATTACTAATAAGGTAACTCACAGTGGTTCTTGGAAAATTAAGCTAACTAGGAGCTTGGGGTGGGGATTGGTGACATCAGAAATCAGTGCATTGGAGGGTGTTTTGAGCCATAAGAGGTCAAACTAATTTGGAATGTGAGATAAGGAATCATCAGTAGCTCAACCATTAAGACAATGATTTGTCACCTGTGAATAGATGTGATAGAACCCCCGTAAAACTAGGGTATCGAGACTCTGGCCAGATATTCAGACAACCTTGCATGGTCATAGTCTTTGCTCATATCACACTGCAATTTGGGAATTTGGTGGGAGCCCGAGGATGCCAGGATCTTCCTGTTGGGAGCCTACTAGTTTCTTCTCAATTTCTTTATCGGCTCTAATTTGTATCTATCTGCTACATAACTCGAGAGCAAATCAGACCAACAAGATGGCTTAGTGGACGAAGGAATTGCCTTGAAAGTCCTGCAACATGAGTTCAATCTCTAGAACCCATGTAAGGGTGAAGAGAGAGGACTAATTTCATAAAGTGGGCGCTTGATGTCCACACGCACACAATAGCACCCACCTCCCCACACAATCCTACATCCTCACAATGATCATAAAGTTAAACCGTAACCCTTCAGGGTGGTGCTTTCCTGAGTTCTAAGAGATTACAGAAACCAGGGATTCTGTGGAGACATCAGTCAGCTGGTCTGAAGGGAGGTGGCTTGAGACCTCTGAACTTGGAACTTGTGTAAATGAGGCCATCATTGTACACCCCTCTCTGGGGGGCTGATCTTTTTTGCCCCTCTCCACAACACTGATCTCTCTGATTGGCCTCGTGCCTCTGAGCTCACCCTTGCCATACCAATGTTCCACACATTGTGAGAGAGATTGTCCTGACACCCTAACAGGCTTGGTAGCCCTAGCTCCCTCTCAGTAACTCCTAGCCCCCTCAAGCCTTCAGGGGCACCTGTGACCACACACAAAGACCTCCCCCTGACCTTTCTCCTTCTCCAGGCCAGCCTTGGAGCATTCCCTATGACTTCACTTTTCCCTGGTAAGTTCCTGAACCTTGTTGGTATAACATTGGGCCCCGCTCCATTTTGACCTTGAGTTTAGCCACAGGCTTTGCTTCCTCTGGGAGGTTTATCTTTGACCCTTTTCCTATGACTCAAAACCCAACTTCAAACCACTTCCTTTACCTCAGCTCTTCCAACCCCCAACTCTATTTGTATCCTGTGATGGAATTTTGGCTTTGCCTTTTGATGACTGAACTGTGGGCTTCTCAGGGGCAAGGGTGCTGTCATCTAACCTTGTGATTTCATCCAGGGCATATTCATGGGCTGGACAGACCCATGAGTCACCAACTCTCAAGGATTGTCCATGATTCAGTTTCTTAAAGTAAGATTTACAAATGTTTATCAAATGGATCGTCGCCAGTAACCTCTCCACAGTAGGTCAAGTTAACATTGCACGAAGAAGATTTGAATTCCCACCCACACCTGTCCCTTTGTGTCATCATGTCACATTTATCATCTATGAAGACGATTCACCATGAGGATATAAGTCATATTACCTAATTTTAACTAAAGCAACTAAAATAGAGAAATGATTGGGCCTGGCCAGAGAGTTGCTTGATGGGTAAAGGTGCCCACTGCCAAGCTTGATGAGCTGGGTTCAATCTTCAGGACTCATGTGGAAAGGAAAGAGCCAATTCCCTACAAGTTGTCTTCTGATTTCCACAAGGGTACCATGGCATGGATCCTGATGCATATGGACACACACACACACGCACACGCACACGCACACGCACACACCATGTAAAATGTTTCTAAAAATAGAGAAATGGCTTTAAAGCAGTTGAATAGGTTCCAGTGAGATGAGCTAATGGGTAATAACGCTGGCATGCTCCATTTGTGCACTGCAGCATGAGAGCCTTCACAAATTATGACAACTAATCTAATCTGGGCATGTAGCTTAGTGGCTACTAAGCATGCTTAAGTGACAAGCCTAACTATTGGGCGGGGGGGTCCCCAAAGAGATTGATCCAAGTGTCTGAACTCAAATGTGCTGTGGGTCTCTGCTCTTGTACGTTGTAAATATTTGTCATTGTAAATATTGGTTTAATAAAATGCTGACTGATCAAGTAGCTAGACAGGAAGTGTGGATGGGGCAACCGGACTAGGAGAATCCTTGAAAGCGGAAGAGCAGAGTTGAAGCCAGGGAGATGCAAAGGAAGTGGGATAAGAATGTCACACTGAGCAAAAGGGTACCAAGCTGTGTGACAAAACATAAATAAGAAACATGGGTTGGCTTAAAGTTTAAGAGTTAGCAAGTAATAAGCCTGAACCATAGACCAAACAGCTTGCAATTAATATAGGACTTTGTGTGATTATTTGGGACTGCTGGATCTCGGGGCTCAGCAGGGCCAGAACCTTCTTACTATACAAGTGAGGAATAGGTGCTGTTTAAGAAGTATTTGGGTGGTGGTGGGGTGACTGTGGGGTGATGGGGGTTGAGGATGGTGAGGGTGGGGTTATGGGGGTGAGGATGGGAGGGTGGTAGGGTAGGGGGGTGGGGGATAGTTGGATTGTGGTGGTGGTGTTACAGTGGTTGGGTGGGGTGGCTGGAGACTTGGCTCAGCAGTTAAGGGCACTTGTTGCTCTTTCAGAGATCACAGGTTCACTTATCAGCACCCATTCAGCAGCTTATCATCTGTAACTCCAGTTACAGGGGATCTGACACCCTTTTCTGGCCTCCTTTGGCACCAAGTGCACATGCAGTACACAGACATACATGCATCAAAACACCCATCCACATAAAATAAAACTAACTTTAAAAAAATCTTTACTCTCAGTGTCTGGGACATAGTTCTTAAAACCTTTGGAATCTCCTGACAGATCCTGGGGCCTGAGGGCCAGCCAGTCTAGCAGGAATGACAAGCTTCTGCCTCAGAGAATAAGATGGAGAGCAACTGAGGGATGACACCCTGATGTCAACCTCTGGCCTTCATGCTGCCCTGGCTTGAGCCTCTCTCTCTCTCTTTCTCTGTCTCTGTCTCTCACATACACACATACAGGAGTGAATACACATACACAAGATACATTAAAATTTAATTAATTAAAAATTTAACAAATAGGGGCTGGAGAGATGGCTCAGTGGTTAAGAGCACTGGCTGCTCTTCCAGAGGACCTGGGTTCAATTCCCAAACCCCACATGGCAGCTCACAACTGTCTGTAACTCCAGTTCCAGGAGACCCAATACCCTCACACAATATATGCAGGCAAACACCAATGTACATTAAAAAAATTAACAAATAAACTACCTTTGAGGGCTAGGAATATAGGTCAGTCGATAGAATATTTGCCTAAAAGCACAAAGCCTCAGCACCACATAAAACTGGTCATGAGAGCATAAACCTGCAATCTCCAAACTCCAGAGACAGGGGGATCAGAAGTTCAAGGTCATCCCTGTGTATAACAAGTTTTGTTACCAGTCTGACTACACGTGGTCCTGTCTTTGAAAGGAAGCAGCAGCCGACTACTGAGAAAGGGAACAAGCACGGGAGCAGGCTATGCACTAGGGCCTTGCTGTGTCGGGATAACACTCTGGTTACCACAATGGGGACCGACAAGATTTGCTTTTGTCTCTAGCCTCTGAGGACAGACAGGGAAAGGAAGTATTTTCTCAACTGTAATTGACCTCTATAGGGAAAAACAACATGTTATCGAAATACTCAGCGCTGTTGAAGTGCCATTTGACCTGGAATTTTAAAAGAGAAAAAAAAAAAATCAGGATCCAGTTACAGAGATAGGGACAGGAATTCATGGCCTTGTCCCTGAGGTGGACACACACACACACACTCCATGGCGCTGTCCCGTGATAAAAACAGGAACTTATGCAGACATGGATTTTTCCAATGCTCTGAAATGAGGGAAAGAGGGAATAAAATATTTTGTTCAAAAAAAATTCCCAGATGATCAGAGGACAGAACATTGAAAAGATTCAGTGAGTTTAAAACGAATAAAACCAAAAATCAACCTGTGGACTCAGCTGATGTGGGTGGGTGGTGGGTAGCTCCCTAGATTTTGAAAACACACATTCATATAGACACTCATATATAAACTCAAACAAACACACATGGGCATGCACACACATATGCACATGTATACACACTCACACATATGGGCTTAAACACATTAAACACACACACAGCCGAACACACTCATAGGTATAGCTTCAGAAAAAGTGCTGGGCTCATCCTAAGAAAGTTATCATTGTGCTGAGGATATAATTCAGCTTTGGGTTCAGGCTCGAGGACCATAAAGAAGTAAAAGTCGGGGCAAGCAACTGCTTCACTTGAACAACTGAGCAGTTTGAAAAATCTGTTAGGAAACATTTCAGTGTTGGGTAAACAATTAACAATCGGTGTCCAGTAAGGAAAAAAAAAAATCACTTCGAGGCCAGCCTGGTGTACAAAGCAAGTTCCAGGACAGCCGGGACTGTTACACAGAGATTCTCTGTCTACAAAAACAAACAAAAATATGAGGAAAAGAAAAGAAATCACATCTGCACACCTAAAAACTCCAGACAACAGTGAGATGTAAAATTCTCTGATTTAGAAGCTTCCAAGGAAGAAAACCTGTGGGTTTTCAACACAGCTCTTAAAAACCAAACTGTCGGTGGTGGTGTGCATGCCTTTAATCCCAGCATTTGAGAAGCAGAAGCAGGTGGATCTCTGTGAGTTCAAGGTCAGTCTGGTCTACAGAGCAAGTTCCAGGGCATACAGAAGGACTCTATCTCAACACACACACACACACACACACACACACACACACACACACACACGAAGGCAGGTGAGTTCAAGGCCAGACTCTCTTACATAGTGAAACTTTGTCTAAGAAAGAGAGAAGAGGTAGGAGTAGAGAGGGAAAGAGAGAGAGAAGAGAGAGAGAGAGAGAATACTCCAACATCTCTGGTTAATTTGCAATAGCAGAAGATTGATAATGGGGAGGGTGGGAAGTTAGTTTGTTACATTTTTAAAGGAAACAGCTGATATATTTAAGCAGAAGTTCAAGTTCAGTCTGGTGGACAACTGAACCCCTTCCTCCTTTACGACTGCTTCCAAACCAAATCTGAGTTAAATCAGTAACTTAGAAGTAGGCCTTCAGTCCATTAAGCAAAACACCAAAGTGGGGTGTCTCTCTAGAAGGAACAACCCCCCCAATAGTGATGCTATCTCAGTAACATGTCACAGTTGATGACTGTGATGAAGGGTTTTGTGTCACCAATGAAGACACTCATTAGGATGATTAGAAGGTAATTTAAAACTCAGACCTTATAAGTCTCTCCATTTCAGTATAGATTTCATAAATAAATATCAGAGCAATAACTCATGTGCAGTTTGCAATAAAAAAAACACTCATAAATGTTGCTCCAAGACATTCTTTTCTGACCCACATCTCATTTACTTTTTAAACAATTAATTAATTTAGTGTGAGTGTGTCTGAGTATATGTGTGTGTGTGTGTGGTGTGTGTGTGTGGTGTGTGTGTGTGGTATGTGTGTGTGGTGTGTGTGTGTGGTGTGTGTGTGAGTGTGTCTGAGTATATATATATACATGTGTGTGTGGTGTGTGTGTGCACACATGCAGTGTCTACGGAGGTCAAAAGAGGGACTGGGATCCCCTGAAATCAGAATTCTAGGCAATTGTGAATCCAACCCAGGCCCTGTGGGTAAAAAACCATCAAATGCTGTTAATGCCTGGGCCATCCCTCCAACCCCACATCTGCTTTTTTGCAGAGCAATTTGACCTCTCTCCTTGGGGTTGGGACCAATATCTCACTTTGAACTTGGGCCTGTTTGAAGCAATAGAATGAATGAGCTAATATGTGGTCCCTAAGATCTGCCTCTGAGATATTCACTGTCTGTGTTGGCCACTAAGGAGTTCATTTTCGGATCCATCCAACCAGTTAGCAAAGACAGGAGCTAGCTTTCCATCCATCTCTGCAATCCATGATTACGTGAGTAGAGCATCTCAGATGCCCCCATCTACAGATGCCACCGATGCAAGCTGTGTTAGTCAGAGTTCCTACTACTGTGATGAAACCCTATGACCAAAGCAAACTGTGAAGAAAAGGGTTTATTCAGATTACACTTCCACATCACAAGTCTTCATCAAACATAGTGAGGGCGAGAACTCACACAAGGCAGGAGCAGTTGCAGAGGCCACGGAGGGGTGCTGCTTCCTGGATTGCTCCCCATGGCTTGCTCAGCCTGCTTTCTTATAGAATCTAGGAGCAGCAGCTGAGGAATAGCTCCACCTACTATAGGCTGTCTCCCACCCCTCATCAATTAGTAGTTAAGAAAATGTTCTACAGGCTTTCCTACAGCTGGATCTACAGAGGCATTTTCCCATTTAAGGCTCCCTCCCTTCAGATGACTCCAGCTTGAATCAAGTTGACATAAAACCAGCCAGGACACTAGCCAACACCACATGAGTTTGAAAGAAAATGTCTCCCAAAGAGAGTGGCACTATTAGGAGGTGTGGACTGATGTAGAAGATGCAGTTGTCTTGGAGGAAGTGTGTCTCTGCAGAATCAGGCTTTGAGGCCTCACATGTGCTCAAATCACACCCAGTGAGAGAGACCACTTCCTGTTGCCTGTAGGCTACTTCTCCAGCATCATGTCTGCCCGCCTGCTGCCACATCCAACCATGATAGCGGACTAAACCTCTGAAACTGTAAGTCACCACAGTTAAATGTGTTTCTTTTATAAGAGTTGCCATGGTCATGGTGTCTTCTTCACAGCAATAGTAACCCCAGGACAACATGGCATCGAGGACTTTGTCTGCTGAGCCCTGCCCTGCACAGCTGTGGCCGATGAAAACAGTGGCTACTGGGAGATGCCAGGCTTTGAGGGGGTTTGCTGTGCAAACTTCTTAGCGTGTAGCATTTAGCCTTTCAACAGGTGCAAGTGCCACATGAAATTATCACTACAGGGTTTCAATATACAGTTGAGGCTAGCTGCGAACTCATGGCCCCTCTGCCTCAGCCTCCTGAGTGCTAGGGTCGCAGCCGATACCACCATGTGTGTGGTTCATCATTGCTACATATTTTCGGGTTGTTGTGCAGCCATACCAGGTTCTCATTCCTCCTGCTGACAGCCACTGGCCACTGCTACTTAGCTTCCTGGCTCCATGCATCTGAACACTCTAGGAACCACAGACATCTGTTGGTCCTTCTGCGTCTCCTGGTTTTGCCTTCCCTAATGTCCATCTTCTAAAAGGCTCAATCTCATTTTGTGTCCCAAATATCTCCCTCCAGGCCCTGATACAACCTTTGCTTCCCTGGCCAGGGTGCTCCATTGCTGTCTCCCCTTTCCCCCAACATGCCTGTCTCTGACTTTTGCTTATGCCATTTATCCATTCTGGAATGTTCTTCAGTTTCTCAAGCAAGCCCTACTTATGTGTTACAGCTCAGCTCACCCCTAGTTTCCTGTAAGAAGTCTCCCCCACCCTTGCCCACCATGACAGCTGTGTCTCTGAAGGGGCTCTCTCTATCGCCTGTGGCCTCCATATGACTTCCATGTACACCTACTTCCCAGTCACGTGCCAACTCCGGGGAGGAAACCTTGCTATCATCTTTTTCACACTTCTGCTGAACTCACTATGAGGCCTTGCACATAGCAAATGGCTAAGTAAACGTGAAGTATGGGAATAGGAATTGACCTTGGCTTTAACACCCTATTCAGTTTTGAGGCACACATAGTGCCTGCCAGCCCATTCAGCCATCCAGGACGATTGCAGCTCGGAGCACATACAGTTCAGACTGGAGGACTGAATTCAAACTCTTTCTGGGCCATTTGGTGGCCATTTAGATAGACAGTTGATAGAGCCCAAGTAAGAAGAATCATACACAGTATCTAGCTGTTAGGCTATCTTGGGTTAGGATAATGGCTAATTCCATGTGTCAACTTGCCTGCACTCAGGGAGGTTCAGATAGCTGATTGAATATTGTTTCTGATGTGTCTGTGAAGAGGTTCATTTTGTCTGATGAACCACAAGGCTGTCAGGTCTCATTGTCAGGAAACACAGTGCATGATCCCGGATTTGCATGGGGTCCAGGACTGCATTTTACTTATTTCTGGAGAGTCTACTTCAAATGATGCTTTTTAAGTGGCAGGAATAAGTGTACATAGAAAAATTCAATGCATCCTGACTTACCACCATGTGCCAACATCAGGAGAAGGAGCCCCAACCAGGGTGAGATTCTTGCTATGGAGAAAAACAGCCCTCCAGTCATTTTGCCACTAGACCCAAAGAAAATTGACCCTATATCTCCTTAGATGGTGTCCTGTTTATTCCTGTCACTGTAAGAATAAGGCCAGTGTCATGCGACCCCAGGCATCATTCAGCTTTCAGTGGCTAGCAGGACCTTTTCCTGTGGCCATCTCACGTGTGGAGGTCCATACCCCTGTAGTCTGTCTTCTGTCTGACCTCAGCCCTTCCTTCCAGGAAGCCTTTTTTTTTTTTTTTTTTTCTTCTCCAGCCTGACGTGTGGCCTCCCTCGCTATCCTTTGACCTGTAGCCAGGGCTCTCCAAGCAGCAGCCCCTGGGGCTTCCCATCCGGAAGATTAGATCTAAGAAGTGAGGTCATTTGGGTTTTGGCATGACCAGTGGAGTGGGGACAGGTCAAAAGTGAACTCTTCAAGGCATCCTTTCAAGGGAGTTCGTCAGAAACTGTCATGAAGCGATGTTCAGAAGGAAAAAGGACAGATGGCTGGAGATGGCAGGAAATCATGTGAGCTGTGCCATTCTTGGATTTGAAAAGTACACACCAAATCAAACCAAAGTGCTTACTATATGCCACATGCTATAAGGAGTATTAGGAAAATATAAGACATTTTGTTTCCAAGAAACCAGTCATGGATAGCACCATCTCATACACATTAGTGGTTAGGTCTGGCAGTTTCCAAGCAGAAAATTCCAGAGTAATGTTATCTCACATCCAAGAGATTAGACTGACTGGGCAGTGGTGGCACACACCTTTAGTCCAGCACTTGGAAGGAAGAGGCAGATGGATCTCTAGGTTTGAGGCAAGCCTGGTCTACAAAGTGAGTTCCAGAACAGCCAGAACTACACAGAGAAGCCTCAAGAGGGGCAGGGCTTATGTGTATGTTAGGGGTTTGACACAGGACTGCATTGTGAGATACAGTTCAGTTGGTAGAGTGCTTGCCTAGTATGCATGAACCGACTGGATGTCCACTTCCTAAGGGAGCTTCCAGATATGGCACGCTTCACTTTGGCTCAGGTCTATTTGAATGCAACAGAAAGGTGGAGGCAGTGTTTGTCTTGGATGTGTTAGGGCAATGGGAACAGGACAGGAAGCTTTGTGAAGTAGCACATGCACAGCACAGGACACACGAGGAAACACAGGTGCACAGCAGATAGCTGTCAGTAGGCAGAGGCTGGTCTTTCCTCCGGTCCACCCACAGAGGTTGAATGCAGAGTGATCTGTGGAGTTCCATCACTGTGGGGATATGTTTCAAATATAATAAAAATATTCGGAGATATCAGAGGGATCTACCCACAGTCACTCTAGGAAGATCAGACAGTGGTAACTCACAACTTTAATTCCAGCACAGGGAATATCCCTGGAGTGGTGACCTACACTCTTAATCCAATCTGAGTTTGAGGATATTTTAGTTTACAGAAGGAGTTCCAGGCAGGCAGTGGTGGTGCCACACCTTAACTGAACCAAATAAGTATTTAAGGCAGGCAGAGAAAACAGAGCAGGCAGAAGAAGCCAGGAGGAGTGAGGCTGAGGAAGCTGGAAGACAGCTGGGTGAGATCTGACTGTGGTGTTTACTCTCCCATATCTCAGCCTTTCCCTGAGATCTGGCCCTGAGTTTCCTTTATTGGTGCAACACTTGGTGTCCAACTTTGGAGCACAAATTCCTCCCCTCCCTACCCAAAAAAACCACACTTGCCAGCCAGAGAAACACGTGGCCGGAGGAATAATTACCGGCGGGCTAGGCTTTCTGTTCTGAGTTAGCCTCCAGTCTCAGGCAGACCGGCCACACGTGTTTTCATTTCATTTTCATCTGGGTAAGTCTTTCAGACAGTGGCCTCTTTCTCCTGGTGGGTTGTTTCTTTTTCTTTTTGGACCCCTCCTTGGGCTGCTATCACACTAGGGTAGCTGCCCCACTTCACAATCAATTGAATCATCAACAGACAATAATCGGTGAGTAGATCAATTTTTTAAAAGAAGGAATTTGTTTAAAGCAATGGAGGGTGCTTGGTCCTTCTGTGATCTTTTGCTAGATGATTTGGTATTAAAACCAGTGAAGGAAAACATAAATAAGGCAGATGGGACTATCATAATGTTTATCATACTGTTTACTATGAATAATTTTTGTTTGATTTCTATTTTATCACTTAAAAAGTTGATTAATATAAACCCAAAGAAAAAGGTCTTTAAAAAGCCTGTCAAGAGAGAACACAAAGATGTTCAAATTAAAACAGAGGAATATGAAGAACCAACTTCAGCAAGGTCATCTAAAATTAGACAAAAACAGGCAGCATTAATATACCCAGTAACCTTTAAAAAAATGAAGAATGATAAAGATGATAGAGAAGCTAGTTGGGCTCCAGTAAAGATGTTAGAATTATGGAGAGTAAAGGAAGCAATTGTATCATATGGGATGCATTCACCATTTGTAAAACAAATGTTGAATAGTTGGTCATGCTGTAACCGGGTCATCCCTAAAGATTGGTTAGATATGGTTACAACTGTGTTAGAGGCAGGACTGCTTATACAATGGAAATCATGGTGGAGGGAGGAGGCTAAAACAATAGAACAAAGAAGCAGGGATAAAGGCATAGAAGTCTCTCAAGACCAACTTCTTGGGGAAGGGGATTATGTTGATATTGAAAGGCAGTCTTTATACAATGAACATACTCTGGATTTATGTCGCATGGCAGCTTTAAATGCCTGGGATCGGATTGAAGAAATAGGAAAGAAAACTGAATCATTCATGAAAGTAATTCAAAGCCCAGAAGAAACTTCTACAGACTTTTTGCACAGATTCACTGAAGCAGTAAACAGAATGGTACCAGACTCAGAAGCCAGGCGAATAATAATTGAATCACTGGCTTTGGAGAACGCTAATGCACAATGTAGAAAAATACTTAGACCTTTAAAAGCAAGGTCAGCACCCTTAGAGGATTGGATTCGTGAGACAATTAATCTAGAGTCTTATGACAGTGATGATAACTGGGTAGGAGAGCTTATTTCCAGAGGTATAAGAAAAAGCCAAAATGTTAAATGTTACAATTGTGGAAGGCAAGGTCACATAAAAAGAGATTGTAAAGAAGGCCTCCCCAGAAACAGTGCTTTTGTTAGGAATAATCCCAAGAGAATGCCCCTCCCTTCTGGAGTATGCAGAAGGTGTGGAGAGGGAAGACATTGGACAAATGAGTGCAGATCAACAAGGGACAGACAAGGTATTCTTCTGCCCTCAGGAAATGCCCCAAGAGGGCTTTCAAAAGCCACCATATCAAATCCAATCCAATCTTACCCTGCCATTGTGGAGGAAACACCTTCCCAGAACAATTTAAAAAACTAAAACCTATTTTAAAAAGATATAATACACGGAATGATAGAAAATCTACAGAAAAATAAAAAATTCAGGAAAAATTAAAAAGTGAATATTTTGTCAAGCTTCTATCAATGAGCAAAGGCCAAAATTAAAAGTACAAATAAGTGATGTTATTATTGAAGGATTATGGGACACAGGGGTAGATGTATCAATAATTTCACCAGAGTCATGACATTCAAGTGGCCCCTTCAGGAGGTAAATGTTCAGTTTTTGGGTATTGGGTCGATATCCCAGGTAAAACAGAGTGCAAGATGGCTTGAGTGTATAGGACCAGAAGGACAGAGAGGAATATTAAAGCCATATGTGGCTGACATTGCTATAAATTTTGGGGATGAGATTTACTACAACAATGGAACACACAGATTAATATTCCCCCAAACACAGAAATAAGCCATAAACTAGCACATGGTTCTGGAAAAAACATTAGAAGGCATTATGAGAAACAGTCATAGACCATTCAGGTTATACAGAAACAAGACAAAACAGCTGCTGATCTTTCAAAAAACACCCACAGCACTACCTCTAAAATGGCTATCAGAAAAGCCTATATGGGTTCATCAATGGCCTCTAACAAAAGAGAAATTGCAGGCCTTAGAGCAGCTGGTACAGGAGCAATTAAATGCTCAGCATATAGAAGAATCAACAAGCCCTTAGAATTCTCCTGTATTTGTTATTAAAAAGAAATCTGGAAAGTGGAGAATGGTAACAGACCTAGTGGCAATAAACAAGGTGATCCAGCCAATGGGCTCTCTACAGTCTGGGATTCCTTTACCTTCTCTGTTACTGAAATAATGGCCTATTATAGTTATTGATTTAAAAGACTGTTTCTTTATAATACCTTTACAAGAACAAGACAAAGAAAAATTTCCTTTACAGTGTCCACTTATAATAATTCTCATCCTGTAAAGAGATTCCAGTGGAGGGTCTTCCCTCAAGGAATGCTGAATAGCCCCACTCCATGCCAGTGTTTTGTACAAAAGCCAGTAGAACAAATATGTAACAAATTCCCACAATCTATAATTTATTATTATATGGACGACATCTTGTTGGCTGATTCAAATATCAATACCTTAGAAAAATTTTTTGAAGAAGTGAAAAAAATTTTGCCTGCTTGGGGATTACAGATTGCCCCAGAAAAAATACAAAGAAGAGATTCCATAAATTATTTAGGCTACAAAGTAGGCCAACAAAAAAATTAGACCCTAAAAGATACAAATCAGGAGAGATAGATTGAAAAGACTTAATGATTTTCAAAGACTACTAGGAGACATTGCCAACTTAAGACCCACTATTGGAATTAAAAATGATGAACTGGATAATTTTTTCAAAACCTTAAATGGTGACAAGGACTTAAATAGTCTGAGAGAATTGTCACCTGGAGCTGAGAAAGAATTGGCTTTGGTGGAAAAGAAATTACAGGATGCACATGTGGATTGTGTGGATCCAGACCTTAGTTACATTCTAGTTATCTTGCCCTCTAAGCATTCTCCTACAGGAATTTTAATGCAGAGGGAAAATGTTATATTAGAATGGATATTTCTTCCACATAAACCGAGTAAGAAATTAAAGACATATGTGGAAAAGTTTTCTGAACTTAATTTTAAAGTAAAATTAAGACTTTGTCAATTGACAGGAATGGACCCAGCAGAAATTGTTGTACCTTTAACTAATGAAGAGATTGACCAATTATGGGTAAAAAGTGAACCTTGGCAAAGAGCCTGCAGTAATTTTTTTGGGAGATACTAACAAAAAATATCCTCAAAGAAAAAGAATTGAATTTCTAAAGAAAACTAATTAGATTCTTCCTCATATTGCACAAGATAAACCAATTTCTGGAGCCCCTCCATTTTATACCGATACAAACACATCAGGAAAGGCAGGTTACAAATCAGAACATATAAGTAAAGTGGCTCAAAGTCCTTATAATTCTTTTCAAAAGTCAGAATTATATGCTATCGTAATGGTATTAATGGACTTTACTGAACCTCTTAACATAGTCACTGACTTTCAGTATGCAGAAAGAGTGGTTCTACACATTGAAATAAATGGCTGGTTTTATTAATGATGAGTCAGAATTAACTTCATTATTTATTCAGTTACAAGAAATAATCAGGACTAGAAGTCATCCCTTCTATATAACACACATTTGATCCCATATGGGTCTGCCAGGTCCTTTAGCACAAGGTAATGATGAAATTGATAAATTATTAATAGGAAATGAACTAGAGACCTCAGAATTTCATAAAAAGCATCACGTAAATAGCAAAGGATTAAAAAGATTTCTGTATCATTTGGCAACAAGCCAAATAAATTGTAAAGATGTCCCACCTGTTCTTTCTATAACCAGACTCCATTGCCAACAGGAAGTAATCCTAAAGGTATACATAGAAATGAAATCTGGCAGATGGATGTATTTCATTTTACAGAATTTGAGAAATTAAGATATGTCCATCATACAATAGATATGTGTAGGGGTATTGTGTTGTCTCATGGTAAATAATTGTCCCACCCACTGGTTTAATAAAAAGAACTGATTGGCCAAAGGCAGGCAGGAAGTGTAGGCGGGGCTACCAGACTAAGAAAATCTCTGAGAGCAGAGTGCCAGAAGAGCACCAGAGAGAAGCCAGAGAAAGCCGAGGACAACTATGCTGCTCTAAAGAAAGGTACCGAGCCGCATGGCTGAACAAGAGACATGGGTTAGATGAAGGGTAGAGAGCTAGCAAGTGATATGCCTGGGCCTGAGGCTGATCAGCCAAAAACTACTGAAAGTGTCTGTGTGTCTCTGCGGGTCTGCGGGTCAGCTTGTCTGTGGGTCTGTGGGCCTAGACCTTGAGGTTAGGCCCGAAAGTCCAGGCCAGAAACCTCCTACTCCAGATATGTTTTCAGAATTTCAATGGGCAACTGCTTTGAGTTCAGAAAAGGCTGATTCTGTAATCACACATTTGCTAGAAGCTATGTCCATCATGGGAATACCTGCACAAATAAAGACTGACAATGCTCCAGCATATGTCTCTACTAAAATGAAACCATTTTTTGCTTATTATAATATAAAGCATACTACAGGAATACCACACAATCCTACAGGGCAAGTGTCACACAAATAAATGAGACTCAGGGATAGATCTCTGAAGAAGTTGGAGATATTAGAGGGAATAAACACAGTCAGATCTTACCCAGCTGTCTTCCAGCTTTCTCAGCCTTGCTTCGTTTGGCTTGGCTTCTCTCAACTCTATGCCTGCCTTCACCTTAAGTACTCTCTTAGTAAATTAAGGCATGGCCCCACCACTACCTGCTTGGGAGCCTGGAATTCCTTCTATAATCTAAAGTGACCTTGACTCAGTTGGGATTAAGGGCGTAGGTCACCAATCCCAGGATACTCCCTGTGCTGGGATTAAAGGTTTGAATCACCATTCTCTGATTTTCCTAGACTGACTGTGGTTAGAGCTCTGGAACTTCTGGAGCTTTTACTAACCCCCCACATAGACTGTGGGTAGATTCCCTCTGATATCTCCGAAACTTCTGAAGCTTTTATTGAATTCCCACAGACAAGCAGTCATAGAGAGATCAAATCGAACTCTAAAGGATATGCTAAATAAACAGAAAGGAATAACAAAGACCCCCAGAGATAGAGTACATAATGCTTTATTAACTTTGAATTTTCTCAATGCTAATGAGAAAGGAACAACAGCTACTGAAAGGCATTGGACTATAGAAAAAACAGCTGAACTAAATCAGCCTGTTTACTTCAAAGATGTACTAAGCTCTGAATGGAAGCCAGGGTATATACTACACTCGGGAAGGGGTTTTGCTTTTGTTTCCACAGGTGAAGAAAAGTTATGGATACCATCAAAATTAATAAAGACTCAATTTGAACCAGAGAAAGTTCATGAAAATAAGAACTGATAGCTCATCCACCCATATTACAATTCTTTAAGTTGTAAGAAAAAAACAGAGTGGGGGCAGGTTTTGTTTATGTCTTTACAGAAAACTAGAAATACCCATCTTCAAGAAGTGAAAAGACCTTGGACATCTAGATGTCTAAAGCAAAAGGGAGGCTATCCAGAAAAATTTACAAGCAAAAGAATATCATAGCTATTGGTACCAGTATACTCTTTAGGGTAAAATCTCATTGCTTGACCTCTATTTTTTTGTATTTTGAAGTCCCAGTTTAATTATAATTTAAAGCTGGCTTTAGAGTTGGAGTGTGGCTCTCTCCTTCTCTAAACTCAAGCATACTTGTTAAAGAAAATACAAAATATCAGAAGAGCCACCTGATATGGGACAGAAGAATAACAAAAATAAGGGACTATTCTCTTGTTACTAATCCTATGCTGAATAAATACTTATATATTTAGCTTCCTGTACATTGTGTTGGGTTTTAGTCTATCATCAGTTTTCTGCAGTGATCTATGACAATGCCTAATTGTGAACTTGAAGTATCCAAAGGGAAGATGGGGCCCCACAATGATGATTTCACATGGACCCTGACAAAGCCACTGGGCTGACAAACACCTACCAAAGATCAGATTTAGCCTACAAACTGCTCAGGACAATTTTGAGGCAGCTCGCTGAGATGAACCAGCTTCACAGACTCTTAGGGCCAGGACCTGAGACAAGCCATGTGCTTTCCTGTTATGTGGAGACTGGACAACTAATGATACAGCTACTTATTTCAGGACTTGACAATTAACAAATCTTTTTTTTTTTCAGGATCCCCTAAAGATGCCATCACCCCCAGACAGCAGGAAGTAAATTTAAGAACACGGCACCCACATTCCCAAGAGGTGGGGTGGGTTGTTTTTGGTCATTCAATGGGTTATGGATGATTGTCATTGTTTAGGTTAATTGGTTAAAATTGTTTAAAAAAGTTAAACAAAAGCAATTAGATTCAAGATTTGTGTTAAAAAAATAATAGAAAGAAAAAGGTGATATAGATATAATAGGATATAAGGATAGATTATTAGATCTTCTTTTAAAATGATTTATTAGCTTTAAATAATTTACCTTGCATTGGATTTTTGTATATTGTATACAAATAGTATATATTGAGATTAATTGTGTTACTGGTTAAGCGACTGGTTACTGCTCTTAAGCACTGTGAGTCATAGGCCATATCTCTATGGAGAGCCACATTCTGCAACCGTCAAGATTTAGGGGCTCACAAAAGCACACACTGCTGCAGCAGTGGGGAGCCCCACTTCCTGGATGTCAATCCCTGCTTTGTTTTACCAGACCCCATACTTCTCTGAGCTCTAGTGCTGCACGAAGTGAGATGTGGAAGCCTTAATATTGCTATTATGAGGCGATCCCGCAGGCATGGGGAGCTGAGGCTTGCCAGGGCTGTGGCAGGGCAGTTGGGCTCTCTGGCGGACTATACCTTCAGGTGACCTGCCCAGGCTCTGCCGGCTTTTTCCATATTTACCCATGAACTTTCCTTTAAACAATCAAGAGGAAATATTCTCAGCCCCAGATGGCCAGGATACACGTGTCTGTAGCTTTTTCCAGGGAGGGAGCTGCTGCTAGGCCGGAGGTACTGGTCACAGGAAGGAAACCTAACCCTTGCCATCAAGGAAGCAATAATCCCACCTCGCTTTGCTTCAGTGGCGAAAGCAGTACATCCTCTACGCCACCGGTGGCAGGTCATGTCTGCAAACCATGACCCCTGAATCCTCTGGGATACCCCTCTTTATGCAGTGGAAAGCAAGCTTCTTGGATACCATCTGAGCACGGGCAGCCTCCCTCCCTTGCTGCCCAGGGGGTAGGGAGGATTCGGATTCCCTCTTTCTAGAACATTCTTTTTCAGCCTAATTTACAGGGCAATACTTTAGCTTCACGGGATCCTTCCTTTTACTGCCCTGGAGGGATTGAGGAGGAATAATTAAGTAAGGGTGCGGGCATTTTAGACACTTACTTCCCTACTGGGACCCATGGTCCCCTTATGTTAATCCAAGTGCTGTGATTAGGGTCTCCAGATTGTTAGCTCACCATCACGGCTGTGGTCAATCGCTATCAACACTGCCAACAGATGGCATGGATGGTGCCAGAGGCCACTGGTCCTGGTATATCAGGGCTGTCACCTCAGGCCAGGAAAAAAGGTCTGTCCCAGATCAGATCTTTTTCTGCGCCGGTGCTTTGTGGCCATTGTTGACATGACAACTCAGCTTATAAGTTTCTTGTTCCGGTTTCTGCTACCATATCTACACAGCATTGTTGTGTGTGTCCTCAAATTTCACTTACTTTGAGACACCAGTCACATCACATGGGATTATAGTTCACTTTAATTACAGAATCTTTATTTGGCTGTCCCTGTAAAGATCCATTTCTCTCTCTCTCTCTCTCTCTCTCTCTCTCTCTCTCTCTCTCTCTCTCTCTCTCTCTCTCTCTCTCTCCAAAGATCCAATTTCTATGTAAGGTTGTATTTGGAGATCCTAGGGGACCTAAATTTCAATGAATAAATTTGCGTGGGGTGCAATTCAGCCCCTAGTTCATATGTGGGGGTCCCATAGGATAATTGGGATGTAGTTTTGACTCAGGTTATCAGGCTTGGTGACAAGAACCTTTATCCACACCATAGGGGGCTGCCTATGTGCCTTGTTCTCAGGAAAACATGTGTGACCTCAGGCCACAATGGCCTGTCCCTGCAGAAGGCATCTAGTGTCCCAGCTCTTAGGGAAGTTCTGCATTGTCACCATATGGAAGCACCTCTTGCCACCAATCCCTGTGCTTGTGACACCCTGGGGAATCCCTGCTGAACAAACTTAAGGACACAACACATTTCTCTGTGGGGAGACTAGGAGCCCCCCCCCATCCTCTGGGCATGTAGGAGAGGAGTTCTCAACACAGGGGTATGGCAGTTGTCCTCTGTGTCCACCTAACATGCTATCCAACGACATGATGGTTGGAGAAAGCTGGGTCACCAGGCTATCCCCATGTAGGACTTACCACAGCCAGAACCTGCCATGTCTTGGTCTTGCTGGCCCAAGAAAAAGTGATCTTCCTCTGGTCCTGTCACCAGTCGGCTGTAGTGGGAAGTCACCCCTCTGGTACCCCACAGAAGGGCATAGAGAGGAATTGAGAGACCACACTTCAAAGTTGGCTTCACATCATACTGAGTGGGGAAGCTGAGCCACAAGACCAACGGCTGTCACAACAGCTTAAAGAAAGAGCCCTTTTCTCTCACAGAACAGCCTGGAAGAAAACAGACAGAGCTGTGAAATGGCTCTGATCCAGGACCCAGCTTAACTGTGAGGTATCATCTCATGTGAGGCCAGGAAAATGTGGGCAATGGGAAAGGGCCTCTGAACGTGCAATTACCAAAACTTAATTCAAATGTATAACAAATTGGACACATTTCTGCCAGCTGCGTTGCACCATACCACTTCACTACAGTCTTGGCTCAGAACCTGTGACACGTAGCTTGTGGAGTACATGGCGTCAGAATGTATAACACCAACAAACACTGCCTGAGACACTCCAGTTCAGGGTCCAGACATTCTGTACCAGAATTGGCAGTGTTTATACCAATCACAGACTCTCTCCATCTTCTAGAAACAACAGTTTAATTATGAGAAGCAAAGACCTGAAATATTTTCCACCATTGCTTCTGAGCATGAGAATATCAAATGAGCTGACCTTTAGAATGTATGCTGCTGGAGCTAGCTACACTTCAAAGTTCCTGGTTGAGCTGTGGATTTGAGTTTCATTAAAATAATAATAATAATAATAATAATAATAATAATAATAATAATAAATAAGATAGATGCATACGATAAATCAGTAGTTCCCAACTTTTCTAATGCTGCCACCCTCACGGTATGGTGAACCCCCTCCATAACATTATCCTTTGTTACTTCATAAGTGTAATTCTGGTACTGTTATGAATCATAATATAAATATCTTATATGCAGCATATCTAAGAGGTGACCCTCAAGGGGCTCTGACCCAAAGGTTGAGAATTGCTGTCTTAAATGAATCTGGCTTCAGATAAGGTCAGAATTTCTTTTCTTTTTAAATATTTTTTTTTATTTAAAAAGCTTTCCCCCCATACCCACCACTGCTCCCCCTCCCTTCCCTCCTCCCAGTCCTTCCTCAGCCGCCCCCACCACATCTCCCCATCCATTCCCTAAGGAGGGCAAGGAGTCCCAAGGTGAGTCAGTTCAGTCTGGCATGTCTAGTTGAGGTAGGTCTGAGTCCCTCCCCCCAGTGTTAAGGCTGGGTTAGGTGTTCCTCTATAGGGAATGGGCTCCAAGATGTCACTTCATGCACCAGGAACATAGTCTGATCCTACTGCAAGAGGCTCCACAAACTACCCATGCCGTTTGACAGTCATCGACATTTGGAAGATTTCATTCCTTTCTATGAATTTTCCTCAGCTGTAAATGCAGAGTCAGTAGCTCTGGTCAGCCATCTGTGGGTCTCCTCCTGATGATCCTGATCCCTTTGCTCATATACTCTCTCTCTCTCTCTCTCTCTTCAGCTGGACTGGGCGCTTGACCTAGTGCTTAGCTGTGGGTCTCTGCTTCTGCCTTCAGTCATTGCTGGATGAAGGTTCTACAATGACAGTTAGGGTGGTCATTCTTTTGATTATAAGTGAAGTCTTGTTGAGGTACCCTCTCTACTTACTATTGCTTAGAGTCCTAGCCGGGGACATCTTGTGGGGGGTTCTTGGATGTTTCTGTAGCACCGGGTTTCTTTCTAACCCCACAATGGCTCCCTCTATCAAGAAAGATATCCATACTTTGTTCTCCCTCTCTGTTGCTCCCCGACTCAACCATCTCCTTCTCTTAAGATTTCTTTCCACCTCTTCTTGCTCACTCCCCAGTATGATCCCAGTTTACTCAGGAGATCTTCTCTATTTACCCTTCCCAGGGGGATCCATGGGGGTCTCTCTCAAGTTCCTCCTGTTACCTAGCTGCTTGGGGACTGTGGAGTGTAGCTTGATTGGCCTTTGTTTTGTGAGTAAAATCCACTTAGGAGTGGACGCTAAGAACAACAATTCACAAATGGGACCTCCTAAAACTGAGGAGCTTCTGTAAGGCAAAGGACACAGTCAACAAGATAAAATGACAGCCTACAGAATGGGAAAAGATCTTCACCAACCCTACATCTGACAGAGGACTGATCTCTAAAATGTATTGATAACTCAAGAAACTAGAGGCCATAAAACCCAAATAATCCGATTTTAAAAATGGGATTTAGAGCTAAAATAGGAAATTCTCAACAGAAGAATTTCAAATGGCTGAAAGACACTTAAAGATTTGCTCCACATTCTTAGTCATCAGAAGAATACAAGTCAAAACAACTCTGAGATACCATCTTACACCTGTCAGAATGGCTAAGATCAAAAACACAGGTGACAGCCTATGCTGGAGGGGATGTGGAGCAAGGGGAACACTCCTCCACTGCTGCTGGGAATGTAAACTTGTACAGCCACTTTGGAAATCAGAATGGTGTTTCCTCAGAAAACTGGGAATCAATCTACCCAATGATCTAGCACTATCATTACTGGTCATATACTGTGAAATTTGTAGAGAAATGGACAGATCTGGAGAATATCATCCTGAGTGAGGTAACAGACCCAGAAAGATAGACATGGTATTCACTCACTTGAAAAGTCAGAATTTCTAATAACTTCTGGAATAGCCTTGGATATATGTTTCTTTCATTTTGCCCCTTCTATCCCTAGGTTAGTCTTGAGCTACCTCGGTAATTGAGAACATTTTTTTCTTCCCTATTAGGGAGGAAGATGGAATCAGATACATTTGGCTGGCTATGGGTCATATCTCTTTCCTGTGTAATAAGATCCGCTGGATCCCACACTTGGGCTCCTGACACATGTGTCCATTTGAGAACATTCCCTTTCTGTGGATTGCATTCTATGCTTCTATGCTCACTTCTAATAAATCTGGACTTTCAATTCTACTATGTTCTTATTGGACTGTTTGCTCGAAATACAAAGAACATGGAAGCTGATCATGGGGTACACTGGAGTCTTGTAGAAACACTGGAAGACAGAAGTGGCTAAGAACCTTTCCAGTCCATTCCCCACAAACCTGACTTCCTGTTGCAGCTATAAATGCATCCATAGGTACAAATAAAATACTAAAACATGGGGAAAGTGTTTAGAATATGTACAGAACTTCCATAAATCAACAACAATAAAAATATGACCCAACTAAAAAAAAAACGGGTGAAGGTCTTACAGTGCTTTCTTCTGGTGGTTCCTATGCACCTGGAAAGACACCAGGGGCAAAAGGAAAATGCAAATCAAAGAAACAGGGAGGGGCCTATGCAATGGCTCAGCGGTAATGTAGTAGGTTTTTGGGGGACCACCAGTCCCCAAACCATAACACCCAGACTTATTATGAGACTTATTATTAGTTATGAATGCTTGGCCTTGGCTTATGCTTTTCCTACTAGCTCTTATAACTTTGTTTAGCCTGCTTCCGTTCATCCACACTTTGCCTCAGGCCTTTTACCTTTCCTTCACTCTGTGTGTCTTATTTTTCTGTGTCTGGATGACCGGAGGCTGCCTGCCTGGCTGGCTCCATGCATCCCTTCTTTCTCTCTCCTCTTGAGCCTAGATTCCTCCTCCTACTCATTCTCTCTGCCCATCAGCCCTGCCCTTCCTCTACTGCCTTAGCTTTGGCAGTTCAGCTTTTAACTAGAGCAATCAGGTGCCTTAGGCAGACAAAGCAAAACATCTTTAATTGTTAAACAAATGTAACATATTTTTCTAGCACATCTTTGCCTAGTTAAAGAAATACCAGATAAACAAATACAATACACTGTTACAATAAGTTTCAGCCCCGGGTGGCCAGAGGTCCAGACCCACAAACCTGCTGCCCCAGACTGCTTAGCTGCCCCACTGCTGCTTAGGCCGCCAAAAAGACACTTACGTTAACTTCATATTGTTTGGCCTATGGCTCAGGCACATTGCTAACTAGCTCGTTCATCTTAACTCAACCCATTTCCATAAATTTGTCTGCCATGTGACCCGTGGCTCACCTGTGTTACTTACATGTTTCTACTTTGGGCGTCTGGCTGTCTGGCTTGATGTGTCTGTGTCTCTGCCCTCCTACTACCTATTCTGATTTCCCTGCCTACTTTTTCTACGGTGTCTGTCATGGGTCAAAATAGTCCTTTATTTAAAGATTGCTATTCACAACATATAGAAAGACCTTCCTGTGGGAGGGTGTGAAGGCGCCCTCCACAATTGGGGCCGGAAATAATGAGACTCACAGATAGATCTCTGAAGAAGTTGGAGATACTAGAGGGAATAAACACCACAGTCAAATCTTACCCAGCTGTCTTATAGCTTCCTCAGCCTCAATTCCCTTGGAATGGCTTTTTCTGTGTTTGAATCCTGTCTCAAGTATTCTTTCGGTAATTAAGGCATGGCCCCACCACACCTGCTTGGGAGCCTGGAATTCCTTCTATAATCTGAAGTGACCTTGACTCAGTTAGGATTAAGGGTGTAGGTCACCACTCCCAGGATACACCCTGTGCTGGGATTAAAGGTTTGAATCACCACTCTGATTTTCCTAGACTGACTGTGGTTAGAGCTCTGGGACTTCTGGAGCTTTTACTAACTCCCCACATAGACTGTGGGTAGATTCCCTCTGATATCTCCAAAACTTCTGAAACTTTATTAAATCCCTACACCTTCCCACATCAATACACCTTTACATAGTTAAAATATATTCTGCAACATAAACAAATGTAACACATCTTTACACAGTTAATAATATTCCATAACAGGGTAAAGGTACCTGTAGTTAAGCCTGACAACCTGAGTTTGATCCTCAGGACCCATACAGAGAAAAATAGAATCAACTCCTGCAAGTTTCTTCTTCTGACAGACAGACACACAAAAACTTTCTTCACAATAATGGAAAAAAACCTTAGTAACTCCTCACAAAGTCAAACAGTGTTCACAGCTGCACAATGCATGCTAACCAGAAGGAGGGAACGAGCAAAGTGTCCCCAGTAGCAGAGGAACAGATGGGCAGAAGGTGGTGTGCATGCATAAAACAGAGTTATTGCTCAGCCACAGGAAGGAGTGACATGCTACTGTGTCACCACAGAGATCAACACCGTGTGGTTAACGAAACAAGCTGGAAACAGAAGGTCAAGACTGGAGAATCCCATGAGATGAGACGTCACAGACGGCAAGCAGAACAAAGGTCACCAGTAGCTGAAAGAATGAGAGGCCAAAGGGCACAGGGTGTGGGCAGGAGGATGACAAAGCTTTGGAGGTATGTGCCCAGGAGCGTGCATATACTTACTGAACTACATGCTTAAGAACTGTTAAAAATGAGGCTGGAGACACAGATTTGCAGTTAAGACAGACTGTTCATCAGAAAGACCTGAGTTCTGCTCTCACTACCCACAGGGGGCAGCTCACAACCACATGAAACCCCAGCTCCTAGAAATCCAGCACCCTTTTCTAGCCTCCACAGGCACCTGCACACCCGGCGCGCGCGCGCGCGCGCACACACACACACACACACACACACACACACACACACACACACACAAATTTAAAAAATCTTAAAAACAAACCAGTTAAAAAGGTCATTTACCATGTACCCCAGCAGTGGCCAATTTGTCAACTTGGCAGGACCTAGAGTCACCTAGGAGACAAATCCCTGTGTGTGTCTGGGCTAAATAAAAAAGACAAAGAGAGCGGAGCACCAGCATCCAGTCACACGGTTAAGTTTGACTGCAGGTGTTCAGGGGCCTCGTGAACCTGCTGCCATGCTTCACCCCTGCAATGGATGATAGTCCCGAGCAGTGAGCCAAACAAGTTATTTCTGTCAGGGATTTTGCCACATTAACAGCCTGAAGCTGCCAGCTGGGCATGCTTTCTAGCCTCTGAAGGAAGTGTTGCAGCGGAGTAGGAGGAGGCTGGCATCCCCTGGCCTACTGCTTGGCATCCAGCCCCCTGTGCTCGCAGATGTGGCTCCTTCAGGTATTGGCCTCCTGCATGGAAACCACTTAAGAGTCTGGAGGGAAATTCAAGTTGAGTCATTATTACAGGATGTGCATTTCCAGGACAGGACCTCCAAAACTCGGCAGCCTCGGAGGAAATGATTTTGTTTTGCAGCCTCCCTTGTCACTTAGACGCTCATCAGGGACACCTGCGTTTCCTATCTTAAGACATTTCCAAATGGGGCATGCTGGCCAGCACTTCTGAACATTTCTGCAAACATATCCGGGAGGAGCCGGCCATGATCCAACTCTGGGGCCCAGTGCCTTCACAGGAAAAGGCTGCATCTGGCAGGAAGCCTGGGGTCTCCTAGGTTGCTTTCTGGAGTTGACCTGAACTTAAAAAAAAAAGTAGCAGAATACAGAGCCACTCATTCTTCAAAGGGTGCTCACTCCACCTGCTCCCAATGAGAGACCCTCCCCACCCCCAGGGGATCCTATTTGTGCTTGCTTGGGCTTCAACCTCTGCTTTTCTCTTCCCAGGTACCCAGAAACCTGCTCGTGGATTTCCTCCCAATGTGCTCTGCAGCACAGGAGGCCTCCAACAGGCTCAGCCCCTGTGGAGTCTTCTTACAGCCCCATTTAATCTCCTTGATCCTTCAGCATTTTCAAGGTCACATCCCTCCCCCTACCCCCCACACACCAGGAAGGATGAGGATAATATCCAGATGGGCATCTCATTATCCCCCTCCCTCATAGCCCGCTGTCCCCTCTGTTCCCCTCCGTTAAATGCAAACTCAAGCATCAAACCTCATTTTCTTAGAACAGCATGTGTGGTCATCACAGTCTGGGAGCTATGTGGGTGAGGGCACAGGGTGGGCTGTGGCAGTGCTGTCCATAGGACCACAAGGGCTAACTAGGAACTGAAAGAGAAACCTGCTTACATAGTTGGTGACACACACCTCCCTTAGGCAGGCTGATGATGGCTTATGGTCTTCTCAGGATCCTAAGCTCCCCAGGAAAGAGCTTGGCTTTGCCCATCATCACTGTGGTCTCCTATTATCTATCACTTGGCCAACCCCCCTGGAGGGGGGGATCGTTATTTTTCAGTGGAAATATCTTCAGTTACTCTTCCAAGACTCTTCCCCCATGAGCTCATGGTACTGAAGCAACCAATGCAGGCTTGGGTCACCAGCAGATCTACTAAGCTGGCGGCCCAATAAAGGAGGTTCCCCCCACATTCCCCACATGTGTGATGTCTTTTCCTATGTTGTGAGTACATTTTGTTAATAAAAGAACTGTCTTGGCCTATGACAGGCATCTTAGAGGTAGGTGAGGAAATCAGAGCACAGACAGGGGAAGGAGGGCAGAGTCAGAGATACCATCTAGTCACCCAAGAACATATGTTTATATAAAAATAATACAGGTAAGCCTCAGGCCATGTGACAAGACAAATTAATAAGAATGAGTTAAATTAAGATGTAAGAGCCAACTAACAACATGCCTAAGCCATAGGCCAAACAAACTAAAATCAATATAAGCATCTAAGTCATTACTGAGGGGTTCTAGTCTCTCTCTCAGGCCTCCTGTCTTAATCTCTATTCTCCTCTGCTGGATGCTCTGAGAGGGAGCCTCGGGGTTCTGTGCCAGCCTCAGTCAGTCAAGAAAATGAGGTCTGATGGCTTGGGACTTTACTGTCATTGTTCTGCTCGGTCCCTGAGGACTTGCCAATTAGCCTCACAGCTTTCAAATCCCAGCTCTGCTGTTACCTCTTAGTCTCCCAATGGAATTCAGTTTTTTTTTTTTAAAAATATTATTTATTTATTTATTTATTTACTTATTTATTTACTTATTTACTTACTTACTTATTTATTTATTTATTTATTTATTTATTTATTTATTTATTTATTTTGCATAGCCACCTCATAACATCAAGCCCACCACTTCCTTAGCCAACTGGGCCCCAGCTCTATCTACTGCCCCCCCCCCTGCCTTTTTAACCTGTGAAGCCTGAGTTTCTGAATCTATGACAATTTGTAACACTTACCGTCTTCCCAAGATGCAGTGGAGACCTTTACTCATACAGATCTGTGTCCCTAAGAGTGTTGCAGGCATAGACATGCTAGGGTCCCCTCCTTTCTTCCAGTGATATGGCCAAGGGCAAGCAGCCTGGGTCCTTTTTGGGAGCAGTACAGTATACCTACTTGTGGGGAGTGCTCTGCCTTTGAGGGTGTTTTGCATGTGGGGAATGCTCTTCTTGTGGAGAGTGCTGTTTATGGTGAGTGCTCCTGGCTGGCTTGTGATAACACCTCTAGCTCTTGATGCTTGGAAGGAATCTGTGCTGCCCCATTAAGTTCACCTCCACAGAAGACATTCTGTAGTAACAACGTAGGAAAATCCCAGCCTTGAGTGCATCAGGATCTGAGTGGGAATAAGCACTGGCCCCTGTTTATTTCTGACCTTGAGTTCACTGTCATCAACCTCACTAATTAGGAGAGAGGTCCTGTTAAATGTCTTAATCTTTAAAAAATTGGTATTAATTCCTGAGTTATCTATCTGGTTCCCAAACCTTCTTCGCTGATACATCCAAACCATGCCAAAGCCGAGGCTAACTGCTGAGGCCAGTGGTCTGTCTTCACAAGGTCCATGTGCCTGAGGATCCAGACTAGTGCAGTGAGCTTCAGGAGAGGGATGATCACTGTGTTTGTGTGAGCAGGGCCTGAGGAAAGGCTGCCCTGGTGTCCTGTGGTATGGAGACTGTCAGCTTGTGTTTGGTTTGAGGAAAACTGATGCTCAAGAGAATTTAAATGACATTTTGAGTTTTCGTGTTTGGAGCTAATTTTCAGACTTGGCCTTCTAAAACTGGTGGGGGTCTGTTGGGAGGACCCTTACCTGCGTCCATTGGTGGTAGCTGAAGTGTAGTGTGTTGTATATTTGCTGTCCACTAAACTCACACCAGCTGCTTCTGCCTGGTTCTTCACTGACTTCCTCTATACTTGACAGTCCTTTTATTTTATGTGATGTCAGGACCGAGCCACACCTCTAACCTCTGCCTTCCACACTAACACATTCCATTACTATCGACCACCTCAGTTCAGCCTCCCTCCACCCTGTCTCCAGTACCACAGGGTGACAGTAGGGATGTTGCCACAGTATTAGAGAAGGCCTCAGCTGACTCAGGGTGGCAGTCATGAATGGCAGAGATGGCCTTATAGAGCCATAACGGGACCTGTGAATCTTGGTTTGTAGAGATGAGCCGTAGGCAAGGCTCTAAACCTCCTGTGACACACAGGCTGGTGAGCTGGCCTGCTGTTGATGCCTTGAGTGACGGCTCTGTTGTTGAACATGACTTGTGAGGCAGGTACTGATAGTAATGCCATCCTTCAGGTGAGGAGATGAAAGTACAGACAGGAAAGAACTCTGCCTCAGGACAATGAGCAGGTAAATGAGCTCCAACCTGACCAATTCCATCCTGACCAAAGGATGGCATGAAATCATTCAGTTCAGGCCTGTCATGTCAGTGGGGCATGGCACACGTCAGTGTGATAGGAAGTCTACGTGAACTTGACTGGGTCCCATCCATGCATTGTCTAAATGGATGTGAGCAATAGTGCTGGCCCCACTCAACCCATCCAAGGCCTGAGTAGAATGGCGGGGTGTAGCTGAGTACCCTCCAGCTCTGCCCTTTTTGCAGGCAGAGCGGGTCCAAAACCCAGCTCTTCAAAGGCCTGCAAACTGAAGCTTCTATCATTAGCTGCCCTAAATTTCCAGCTTGCAAACTGCAGACCCTGGAGGCTCTTCAGCCTCTCAGAACTCCAGGTAAAAACTTTCTAGTAAATTCTGTTTCTAGTAAAATTGGGACTGTTTCCTGTGTCATCCACACCCCCCCCTTTTCATGTAGGAAGCAACCACCCTCTCCCAGTCAAACACTGGGTGCTGTGGATTCACTAACTGAACAATGTTTCTAAGACTCACCAGGCTGGGTGGTGGTGCAGACAGGTCTTTAATCCCAGCACTCGGGAGGCAGAGGCAGGTGGATCTCTGACTTCAAAGCTAGTTTAGTCTACAGAATTAGTTCTAGGACAGCCAGGGCTACCCAGAGAAAAAACCCTGTCCCCAAAAGAGAGTCACTAGTTTCTTGGGAGGGTACAGTGGTCCTTGCCACTAAGAGCAAGAGGTGACCCTCATGAGCATCAGCTGCGCCATCCCATGACAGTTGGTCAGTGGTTGAGACAAAAGTTAGCAAGAAATTCACTCCTTATTGGAGACTTACAGCTATGCCTTTGAAACTCAAGTTTTTAAAACAAATCCATTGTCATGGTAACCCTCTTAAAACAAGATCCAACCTGGCTTGGAGAACCTGCAGAGCAATTACAATAGTGCTTTGTATTTCGCTCCAACTTTCTTCTGAGGGGGTTAATGGACTTCACTCATTAAGCTCCACAAACTCTCTCTGAAGTCTTCAGGGGACAGATATTATTAAACCCATTTTACAGACGCACACACTAAGGAACAGCAGGTTAAGCGGCTGTGCCACTAACTGGCGGCTTAGCCACGAGCAAGTCTAGACCAGACCTGGGTCTCCTCTTGCTTCCTCTGTTGTCTTCACTTACAGCCGCCATGCTGACTTTGGAAAGGCCTCCTCATTAAAGGATTACAGTTTCTCACAGCCTGTTCTGAGGATCCCCGACTCTGCCATCTCTGTACAAGCACTGATGGGGCACAGAAGGGAAGGAGAGAGCAGGGGCAGTGGCTGGGGGAACATGTCCCAATGACCCAGCTTGTGCCTGTCCAGGTGGCTAAGGCTCCGTCCTCCCAGACTACCACACAAAGTTCACCTCTGAGTCTCTGCTATGGCTCTGGGACCCCCAGGTCAGCCCCATCCCACTTCACAGGTGTTCTGATGCAAGCTCTGGGGCCTACTGGGATTTCATTCAGCTTTGCTCCACAGAATCTGCAGCCTGTATTCCTGCAACACTTCTGTCATCTGTGGAAACAGAAGCCTCCTCACAAGAGCAGGCTGTGTCGTCTCTTGCAAGGAGCAGTCAATGAATCAAGGAACAAACCATGACTCTGTCACCGGGCAAATGGTGAAGAGGAAAGTGGTACAGTACTGGGGGACACTGAGTTTGACTTTTGAATCTGAAGGACCAGAAGCCATGAGTCTGGTAGGTCGCTCCAGGACATTAAGAAGAAATGATGGACAATATGTAAAAGGGACCCCAGGGCCTGTCCCCTGTGTGAAAGAAAACTGCAGGGGCCAGATAGGCCCAGGCGATGCTTGCAAGACTGGAGGGGTACAAAAGGGATTCCAACAGAGGGGCAGTGGCTATTGGGGGTGAGGGTACAGAGGCAGGGGTGGGGGCCAGGGGAGGAGAACTTCCAAGGTTACACTCATGCTACAGAACTCAGGAGAAGCAAGAAGAGAGAGCTATGTGTATGTAGTAGGATTATGTTGTTACATTGCGAATAACTGTCCAGCCTACTGGTTTGATAAAAATGCTGATTGGTTGAAGGCAGACAGGAAGTGTGGGTGGGGCTACCAGACTAAGGACAGTCTGGGAACAGGAAGAGCAGGGCAGAGATGCCAGAGAAGCCATAGAGACACCATAGAGACCATGATGAGATGGCAGCCAAACCCAGAGGAAAGAAGTTGAAATGCTGCTCTGAGAAAAGGTACCGAGCCGCATGGCTGAACAGGATAAGAATCATGGGTTAGTTAAGAGTAAAGAGTTAGCAAGTTATATGCCTGGGCCCTAGGCCAATCAACGTGAAATTAATATAAGTCTTCTTGTGTGATTATTTGGTGCTAAGCAGCAGTAAGGCTGTGACTGGGTCTGAACCTTGGGGTTAGGCCAGAAAGTCTGGGTCAGAAACTTACTACAGCTCTGGGCCTGGAGTCAGCAGAATGTGTGAGCAGAAACTGGATGTGAGCTGGGGTATGGCAGATAGGTAAATCCTACTGAATAGGTGTTCTGGCCAGCTGGACTTGAAAATCCCTACTCTAGGATTCATCACTCTGTCTTCTATCTAAAGAAACTCAAGGCTATTTTAAGAATATAGTTTGAGTCCTTCCTATCCACTGGCTTTTGGGTTAAGCTGGAAGCAAGGACCAATCAAGAATAGTAACTTCTTTTTCCATGTGATGTAAAGTGTGTGTGTGTGCATGTGTGATGTGACAGAGGCTCTCACAGGTGGGTCAAGAAGCCAAGGAGCACAGCAGGCGCCCACCTTGCTGCTACATTCTCATACCAGGCCACCATGCCTCTAGGAAGCATACTCAAGAGACCACAGTGGGGGTATATTCTCAACTGAGGTTCTTTGTAAATGACTTAGCCTGTGTCTAGTTGAGATAAAACTAACCAGCATACCATCTCTTTACAGACACTGACCTGATTTTTCTAACACCATGCCTCCTCCTTTTAGAAAAGTTTTTATTATAACATTTATTTATTCATGCGTGTGTGTGTGTGTGTGTGTGTGTCTAGTAGACATCTTGTATGAGCCAATTCTATACATGTGGGTTTCAGAGACTGAACTCAAGGTTATCAGGCTTGCCAGCAAGCACCTTCATCTACTGAAGCACCTCACCAGCTGGCCCTCACCCCTTTTCCTTATTTCTGACGGCATACTGACCCAATGCCACTTCTCCCATCTGAAAAAAAATGCTTTCTTGACTTGACCCCATACATCCCGTCTCTGTTCCCTTATACTGCAGTTTCCCCCGAGGGTTACTGAAAATGCTTTCCCGTTTCCTTTCCCTATTCTTCCTCTACTCTTCCAGTTTGAGCTCTTTAGCATCCTACCCTCTGACACAGCTCAGGCGGGAAGCACTCCCTAGGCACAGCATGGAACTTCTGACATTAAGTACCAAGTCTAACCTTCGGGTCTTTTTCAATTAAGTCATCTGTGACAAGGCAAGATGGTGCAGGGGCTCCCTCTTCTTGGATTCTTGTTGAGGCCACTTTAGGTTTAACTAGAATTTGATCTCCATGAGGGAGAATCCCATGGAAAATTACCCAACTCTATTCTAAGAACCTAAGGTCAAAATGTTAATTACTTTAACTTCTGTTACACAGCCTGCTTGTGCAAACGGTCCCCTCCAGCCGCTTGTCTTAACTTCTGTTAAACTGCTTGTTTGCACAAAACCTTCCTTTGTAGCTGCCAAGCAAGATACCAGGATGTGGTTTTCCCTTTGAAAACTCCTTAACCTTAAAGACTTGGTGCTATACTTGGGTCCTAAATATCTGAGGGTAGAATCTCAGTTGGCTGCAGTAAAGACTTTCAGTTGGTTATAAACTACATCTGAGTGGTCTTCGCTGGTGGGCACCCCATATCAGCTTAACTAAATATTCATGGTGTGACAGGCACTGTTCTAGAAATTAGATACACAGCCACAAACAAAACATACTAATTAAACATCCTCCCCAACCAACCCTTACTGAGTTGACATCCTGGGAACAGGAGCCAATATTGGACAAGTTAACCTAGAACATTCGTAGTGAGCAAGGTGCCTGCTGCCGGGATCTGTTGCCTCAAAGCAGAAGGGACATGAAAGCCACCAACTGGGACAGCCTGGTTTGTTCAACTGTCTGCATGTACTTGCCATTCTCCATAGTAAAGTTATTTAATGTTTGGTTGTGAATGTGTGTGTGTGTGCATGTGCCCAGAGGATGATTTACCAAAGCTGGTTTCCTTTTCCACTTAGGAAGCCAGCTGGTCTCTGTGGCCGCACAGTAAGGTTTTAAAAGCATATTTATAGGGAGTATCAATTGTAATCTTGGCATGCTGGAATTGGGGTGTGACAATTTAAACAAGGAAGAATTGAATAGACTGGGAGAGAAAGAAACCTGAGAGGCCTTGGGGGGGGGGGGGGTTTCTGAGCTGGGGGAATGGAATGTGGAAAGGCCAAGAGAATGCCTGGAATGCTTTACAAAGGAAGGTCAGTGTGGTGATGGCAAACAAAGGAGTCTGTGCCGGCAAGGGTCCTTTGGGGACTCAGGATGCCATGAGTGAGAAGTGACCCTCTATGATTCTGAGAAGAGGAGATGGTCTGAACTAACCTTCCCAGATGACCATAGTCGTCTCTCAGCCCTGGACCTGTACTCTCCACATGCGGCCCCATGTCACTATATTTCTCCTGGTCAATCATGTGTCTCTGAGCATGCATTCTTTTCTCCAAAGAGCACTGCTGAAATGACTTCAAACAAAAGACTTCGGAGCTTTGACTGGGATCTGGAGCAGAAGAGGACATCACTCGGGAAACTTGGTCCTGCTCCGAGAATAGCTCAGAGCTGTATCCTAGGGCTAGTAACCAACATGTAAGTTAGGGCTTGAACCAGAAATGTCCTCCACAGCACCAAACTCCAGACACTGCTGCTATCTGGGAGGTTGGGTGCGTCTGGAGTTGGGGACTAGGTGGCAGAAACCAGCCTCAGGTTCTCAGGCAAGCCCAGATTCTATTTCCCGGACTGCAATGATGTGCACAGCCTCTGCGCATGTGTCCACCATCAGAAACCAAGAGCCAAGATGAACCCTCCTTAAGCTGTCCATACTGAGTATGCTGGTGACAGTTGTAGAGAAGCAGCTATAAAGACAGACATGGCAGAGTAGGGTGCAGTGTGACAACTGCAAGAAAGGGAAGGGAGGGCACAGGGACTCAGCCTGGGGGGGGGGTGTCTGCTAAGTAAGGGAGGGCACAGGGACTCAGCCTGAGGGGGGGTGTCTGCTAAGTAAGGGAGGGCACAGGGACTCAGCCTGGGGGGTGTCTGCTAAGTAAGGGAGGGCACAGGGACTCAGCCTGGGGGGTGTCTGCTAAGTAAGGGAGGGCACAGGGACTCAGCCTGGGGGGTGTCTGCTAAGTAAGGGAGGGCACAGGGACTCAGCCTGGGGGGTGTCTGCTAAGTAAGGGAGGGCACGGGGACTCAGCCTGGGGGGGGGTGTCTGCTAAGTAAGGGAGGGCACGGGGACTCAGCCTGGGGGGGGGTGTCTGCTAAGTAAGGGAGGGCACAGGGACTCAGCCTGGGGGGTGTCTGCTAAGTAAGGGAGGGCACAGGGACTCAGCCTGGGGGGTGTCTGCTAAGTAAGGGAGGGCACAGGGACTCAGCCTGGGGGGTGTCTGCTAAGTAAGGGAGGGCACAGGGACTCAGCCTGGGGGGTGTCTGCTAAGTAAGGGAGGGCACAGGGACTCAGCCTGGGGGGTGTCTGCTAAGTAAGGGAGGGCACAGGGACTCAGCCTGGGGGGTGTCTGCTAAGTAAGGGAGGGCACGGGGACTCAGCCTGGGGGGGGGGTGTCTGCTAAGTAAGGGAGGGCACAGGGACTCAGCCTGGGGGGTGTCTGCTAAGTAAGGGAGGGCACAGGGACTCAGCCTGGGGGGTGTCTGCTAAGTAAGGGAGGGCACGGGGACTCAGCCTGGGGGGGGTGTGTCTGCTAAGTAAGGGAGGGCACGGGGACTCAGCCTGGGGGGGGGGTGTCTGCTAAGTAAGGGAGGGCACGGGGACTCAGCCTGGGGGGGGGTGTCTGCTAAGTAAGGGAGGGCACGGGGACTCAGCCTGGGGGGGGGTGTCTGCTAAGTAAGGGAGGGCACAGGGACTCAGCCTGGGGGGGGGTGTCTGCTAAGTAAGGGAGGGCACGGGGACTCAGCCTGGGGGGGGGTGTCTGCTAAGTAAGGGAGGGCACGGGGACTCAGCCTGGGGGGGGGGTGTCTGCTAAGTAAGGGAGGGCACGGGGACTCAGCCTGGGGGGGGGGTGTCTGCTAAGTAAGGGAGGGCACAGGGACTCAGCCTGGGGGGTGTCTGCTAAGTAAGGGAGGGCACAGGGACTCAGCCTGGGGGGTGTCTGCTAAGTAAGGGAGGGCACAGGGACTCAGCCTGGGGGGTGTCTGCTAAGTAAGGGAGGGCACAGGGACTCAGCCTGGGGGGTGTCTGCTAAGTAAGGGAGGGCACGGGGACTCAGCCTGGGGGGGGGGGGGTGTCTGCTAAGTAAGGGAGGGCACAGGGACTCAGCCTGGGGGGTGTCTGCTAAGTAAGGGAGGGCACAGGGACTCAGCCTGGGGGGTGTCTGCTAAGTAAGGGAGGGCACGGGGACTCAGCCTGGGGGGGGTGTGTCTGCTAAGTAAGGGAGGGCACGGGGACTCAGCCTGGGGGGGGGGTGTCTGCTAAGTAAGGGAGGGCACAGGGACTCAGCCTGGGGGGGGGTGTCTGCTAAGTAAGGGAGGGCACGGGGACTCAGCCTGGGGGGGGGTGTCTGCTAAGTAAGGGAGGGCACAGGGACTCAGCCTGGGGGGGGGTGTCTGCTAAGTAAGGGAGGGCACGGGGACTCAGCCTGGGGGGGGGTGTCTGCTAAGTAAGGGAGGGCACGGGGACTCAGCCTGGGGGGTGTCTGCTAAGTAAGGGAGGGCACGGGGACTCAGCCTGGGGGGGGGGTGTCTGCTAAGTAAGGGAGGGCACAGGGACTCAGCCTGGGGGGTGTCTGCTAAGTAAGGGAGGGCATGGGGACTCAGCCTGGGGGGGGTGTCTGCTAAGTAAGGGAGGGCACGGGGACTCAGCCTGGGGGGGGGGTGTCTGCTAAGTAAGGGAGGGCACGGGGACTCAGCCTGGGGGGGGGTGTCTGCTAAGTAAGGGAGGGCACGGGGACTCAGCCTGGGGGGGGGTGTCTGCTAAGTAAGGGAGGGCACAGGGACTCAGCCTGGGGGGGGTGTCTGCTAAGTAAGGGGGGGTTGGCTGTAGGAGTTAAGCAGTAGGATGGGGAGGGTGTGTGTGGGTTGGGGGGTAGATTCATGAACCACTAGTCAGCAAGTTCTTGAGTCACAGCCGAAGAGACAAAGACCAGTCTGAAAGAGGGAGATGGCGTGACCAAGTCCTCAACACTGATGGTGGGGTGTTCTGAGGCCACGGCCCTTCACAGTACCGTCACACTGTGCTAATAATGTTCCATCTTGTGGACTTGACACAAAGACAGTCCAAAGAGCTCCCATTTGGCCTGTACACACAAGGGACTCCAAACTATGGATGCTGAGGTGAATTTTTAAATTTCCCAGACAGGGGTCCCTCTCAGAGAAGCCGTCCGTCTAAATGAAAGCATCTCCTCTTACAGGCATTTGCCCATCTCATCAAAATTACTATGTAATTTTGTGACAAGTTAAAACAAATAGCCAGTAGTATCCATTTGTTATTTATTATCATTAATTTATACTTTTGATATAAAAATACTTTTAAAGGCATACCGAAGGAATACAAAAGCAAGCAGGAAAACCTGCCAGCATACACAGAGCCAGCCAGCAGACAGCAGGTAAATAGTATGGGTCTTCTGTGTGGCTCAGTCTTGAGGGGCAGAAGACACTGTGAGCAAGGACATTCTCGCTGGGCAGTGGTGGTGCACACCTCCAGTCCAAGTTGGGAGGCAGAGGCAGGTGGATCTCTGTGAGTCTGAGGCCAGTCTGATCTACAGAGCAAGTTCCAGAACAGCCAGGGCTGCAGAGAAACCCTGTCTCAAAAAACCCAAACCAATTCAAAACAAAGCAAAAAAGACATTTCTACAAAACAAATAATCCTTTGTTTTCAGCAGAGAATCCTTTCATTTCATGGTGCCTGCTTTCCCTGATCACCGCCAGAGAGGACAGTATTTAAGGAGGCGAACACTAGGAAAAGCACCTGGGGACTGCTCAGGCCAGGAGGTGGGTCAAGTTAGACCCCCATCACCACACACACACACAAATCTAGCATGGAGGGGTAACTGCCATATTCCCTCGCCTGAGGTCGACTCCTTGTGAGAATCCACAGGATTCAGAAGCGCTGCTTCCTAGTCACACAGGCAGACTTCCTTGCTCAGTGGAAGGGCCGGCCTTTTCTGGGTCTGGACCTCAGGTGACCAGCAGACCTACGCAGCTTCTTCCTCTCCTGGCGATGCAGCTTCTCAGCTTCCTGTTGCTTCTTTTGCTGTTCAGACTAAGAGAAAGTGAGGTGAGTAGAGGAAGAAGAGAAAAGGCCAGTGAGCACCTGTCGGCCTTCAGGGCGAAGCCCTGGGACCCATGCCGCTCAGTCAGTGTCATGCTCTGGCTGCTGGTGGCAGGAGATGGCTGATGCCCCGTTTCCACTATTCCCTGGGAAGACCCACACCAGCACCCACACAGCACCCACACCAGCACTAGCATACAGCAGGGACCCTGGGATGCTTTAAGGGGCCAGAGAACCATTCAAGGTCATTCAGCTTGTACACCAGAACCGTGAGTTCATTCACACAGACTTAAAATCAAACAAAAAATACTGTATCTCGTTAAAATGTGTTATGATCCAAACTTCATCAAGTCACTGACTAGGACTAGCTCCAAAGAGCTTTGGGTGCTAGGGAGGGAAGGAGGGGTCATAGATTAATCCAGCCTCCCTGAAAAGAACACTCTAGCTCTTATTAACCCTTGCCAGGCTTGCAGATAGCTCCAGAGTTCCCCATCCTCATTTGCCTACTTGAGAGGCAGTAAAGACTCCACTTGCTCCTCAGTGGCACCCCTGACCTCAGCAGAAGGTCAGATGAAGTGAGGACCTACGGAGCCTGAAATACACACAAGGCTTGGCGGTGGAGGAAGCCTGTTGGGCAACACGGGGCAAGGCCTAGCCTCACAGACCCCAGGTACCTGCTGCACTTGGAGCTTTTCTAACCCGCTCTGGTAAAATGCAGATATTTATCAGTATTTCCCTCTTTGAGAAGTTGCCTGAGTTTAATTCAACAGTGGGTGTGGGAAGGTGAGGACAGGAAAGCAGCTCATTTCAAATCCCCAGAGTGCTGTGTCTGGGTCTCTAAATAAATTCCAGGTCCACCTCTGAGAACCATTATTTCCTGTGCCTTTCCAGAGTAAGCTATGCCCAGTGTTCTCTCAAATTTTGTGTTTCTACTAGTGCTCTTCCTGAGGCTCCCTTCCTCACTGAGTGGGGTTGGGGAATTGTGAGGTGATGCAACCACATCCCCCTGGTTCACTCCTGGGGTCAGCGCTAACACATCTGCCACTCAGCCCAATGACGTGAGTTTGATTTCCTTGTCCCATATGGGGAGGAGAGAACTGATGATACATGTTGCTTTCTAACCTCTGCATGAGTATGGCACACGCAGACACATGCATGTGTACATAAAACTGAATAAAATATAATAAAATATGAAATATATTTAAAAACGTATGTCAGCATGAGCCTTTCTAAAACACTGGTTAGTTTCCTTGCCACAGGTGCACAGGTACCTCGTCCTTCTGAGCACTTACTCTGGGCTAATTCTGTAAATGCGTCATTTACCCTGCCCTTTTCCTCATCAGAAAGAACCATAGGGAGACCCAGGGCTGAGCTCTGTGGCAGTTGAGAGTACTGTAATGGTTTCCTGTATTAAAGGGAAGACTCTGGAATCTGGGGGCTGGACCCGCCCTACAGACCACACTGCAACATCAAGACCCTAGCAGAGTTTGACACATCTTTTGATTACGATGCTCTAGGTTCTGGGTTTGTTCTGGTGAGTATTTGGGGCAGGAGCAGAAGAGGGAAGAACATTTTGCAGATACTTATTAACAAGTTTCCCTAAAAAGCTCCTTCATCTCCTAGTCAGTGTCTATGAAGCCTAGACTAGCCTCACACTCATATCTTCCTGCCTCAAGCCCTACCTGGATTAGGATTACAGACATGCACTACACATCTGCCTCATAAAATGCACTTCTTTAGCTACTGCTGGGAAATGCTATGCTAAATGCAGATGGACAGAATGCTAGGAGCTGTGAGGCTTTCTGAGCCTTGTGTGGAAGTGTGGCCCTGTTGTTACAGCACTCAAGAGGAGCTGGGAAGAGGCCACTATTGTTCTGCAGACAAAGCTCCCCGCACACAGAAGTCTATCATTAGCCTCTTTCCCCAAGGCTGCACTGGGAGACCGTGCCACTGTGTCATCCACATAAGTCATCAAGATTTATGGGGCAATTAGCTCTTTTCCAAGTCAGCTTTTCCCCTTCTCCTAGTTCCCGCCCTGACTACCCTGCTGCAACCCACAGCCCTCCGAGAAGGGGAAAGAACACACACAGGGAGCACCAATGCAGAGGGGAGGATACACATGGACACTGGTGCAGAGGGGAGGACACACACATGGACACTGGTGCAGAGGGGAGGACACACACATGGACACTGGTACAGAGGGGAGGACACACAGGGAACACTAGTGCAGACAGTCTCCCTGCCCCCACCCCTCATGGCTTCTAGACTCTGCAGAAAGCACCTAAAACTTCACGATTTTGCCTCAATATATTATATGCAAAAAACAACAAAGAGAAACTTCTGCAGACATACACACAGTCTCTAAGTATACATTTAACACTGATACACTTAATAATTAAGAGCATGGCAATCAATAAACACAAATCAAACATTAATTTTGCATATCCTCCCATTCTGAGGTCACTTCAAGCAATTCTTAGAGTATTCTCTCACATTTTCATTTTACCACAATTCCACAAATAACATTCAACTTTGTGTCTCCTGATTTAAAAGTGTGGTGTGGTGTGGTAGCTTCTCACTGCCCACACCAGGGCCTCCTCCAACACTCTCCCTCTAAGCTGTTCCCTAGCTCTGAGATGAGGGGTTACAGTGACATGTTAGACTTGGTGAGCATGCTGGAGAGCACTGGGATGTGGTCAGTGAGAGCGCTGCCCAGCATGCGCACAGACCCGAAGACCAACACAGAGAAAAAGGGAAGAAGGACACAAGGGAAGGACTAGGCGAGCGCGTGGCCTTTGCTCCTGGCCTTCCCCTTGCTCGGGGCTCCTCAGGCTATGGCTAAAGACCAAGAGCAGCACTGTACTCAGCCACACAGAGCCACACAGAGAAAACTGTGGGCCTGTTTCTAGAGAGGGTCCTGCTGGCAAAGGCTTACAGAGTGGAGACCACAAGCAAACAATAAACCTTGTTAACACAAGTCAAACTCTGCTCATTAGATTTAAAAATAAAATCTAACATAGCAAGTAGTTTTAGCTTAGAAATTCTGATAAATTACAGACTGACAAGTCTAGAAAACTGCAAAAAAGGAGCAAATAAATAAAGTGTGTTCCTGTGTGAAACACATAGCTTCTCCTTCTATACTGGTAGAAACGGAAGAAATATACATTTAAAAAGAAAAATGAGGGCATGCAATTTTATGTAAGTAGCATGCCAGTTTAGAAAAAGAGCCACAGGTGGGGTCACAAGGGCTCTGTGGTCACCCTTTTTACCGGATGACTTTGTTGAGGGGACTCACTGAGAATGAGAAAATTATTATTTTGAGAGACTATGCTGTTCCACCTCTCAGCTATGAGACCCTTAAGCAACTGAGTCCTCTCACAGTGTGCAAAGGACATCATCAGCTAGTTCAAGACCATAGACAACAGGTTCCCACTGCCTGAGAAAGCACCATGGGAAGTGGCTGCAGGAGCAGATGGGATCATTTACTAGCCTTTTTCCAGATAAGTACTGGGAGTGTTTATCCCTTCCTCAGTCTGGGGCCACAGAGATCTGGAGGAACACTGGCTTCCCAAGCAGGGCCCTCCTGTCACCCAGCAGGGGCTCTGGCTACGAGAAGCACTGGAGTAGGGAACAAAGCTTCCTAAAGAGAGAAGTTTGGGAAGGTGATCCTGAAGCCATAGCTTTCCTGTATATCATCAGGAAAGAACTTACCCTCTTGAGTGTAAATGTCAACTGCTTGCTGCCAACAGTGGTGTCCGATACATTCAATATCCCTTGTTTTGCTTCAAGTTTCAAACGATCTTCAAGAGTTTTGCTGTGGGAGATTTAAAAGAATGACAATTAATTAACACACTTTGATTTACCATTTGGAACAAGATTTAATTAGGACTGATGGCGTGAAGAAAAGTCCTTCATGCGCATGGTAAACAGAGTCTGATGCCCTCAACTGTCACTCTCCACAGGCACACTACAAAGATGATGACAAAAATACCGATTAACCCAACGTTTAAGGAACTAGACCTCAATGGCGGCACTCATCTTACTGAATTATATTTCAGAAGCTAAAATGCAAGGAGCAGTGTGTCTGGCGCATGGTCTCCTGTGATGGTGCTCTAATTCACCCTGGACGTAAGGCAGTGATGTGGGTGGACACGGAAGCCCCTTGTTCATCCTCCCCAAAGCACTACAGACAAACTGAGTTCTCAGCCACAGAGGGTTGCTAGGACTCGCTGGGCTTTCTTTCCTCAGAAAAGGGAGTCCCCACCTTTGGCATAGACAACATGAACACAGAGCATCTGTTCACACTGTCTGGGAACAGAAACAACTGGAACTTGGAGTACATTCTCTTGTGGTTTTATTTGGGGGGGGGGGGGAGCGGGTTTCCAGGCAGGGTTTCTTCATGTAACAGCACTGGCTGTCCTGTACTACTCTGGGTAAGTTCTACCAGATTTCTTTTCACTGAGACTTTGGTGTGGTGATGAACAGAATCACCCACAATCAAGCCAGGAAGGTCCCATTACTTGGGATGACCAAGTGGTGACTCACCCTTTTAATCCCATCACTCAGGAGACAGAGATCTTTCTACATTTCTGAGTTCAAGGCCTAACAGCCAAGTAGTAGTAGCTCACACCTTTAATCCTAACTCTAGGGTTATGATACAGAGTTGATGCAGGAAGTGAAACAGCTGAGTGGGGAAGATATATAAGGCAGAAGGCGGAAGTTCATTCATTCTGTAGAAGAAACCAGCCAGGCTGAGGACCTGTGAAGACAGCATTTATCTTATTTGGCCTGAGAAGTTGGCTGGGTGAGAATCTGTTTCCTCTCTCTGGCTCCAGGTTTTCAGTATATGCTAACTAGAGTTTGTGCAATATTTGGCACTCAACTTTTGGGACAGAAATTTGCCCCCCCCCAAAAACAAAATCAAAACAAAAAACACCCTCCCCCAAACCGAAACCAAAAAGCCCCCAAACCCTACCCAGCCATTAGTTACTCATTGGCTAGAGTCTTAAGATTTTAACATGTTTTATTCCAGAGTTAATTCTTACTTCACTTCTTGATCAGCCTTTCTAAACTATTCTAGTCTCTTTACATAATGGGAATCTCTACGACTATTGGCTGATCTATAATTAATTATCTTCATTGTAACTAGAAATCCTTCATGTGATCTCCAGTGCTGGGAGGTGGGGGTGTGTGTGAGCCTGTTCTGAGAGAGACTTTTATTCAATAACAGCCTAAGCTGGCCTTGAAGGCTAGGCAGCCCTGCCTCAGCCTCCCTGGTTTTGGGATTACAGGTATGTACCACCATGTCCCATTCTCTCGGACCAATACTACATCCAAATTCTGATGCAGCAATGATACACAAAACTTAGCTGCAAATTACTGGAATGTTCCATTATACATCAGAACATCTCAGGACACCCCTCCTGCCCATTAACTTGTTTCCGAGAGAGAAAACTGAAGTACAGATACATGCAGAGACCTCTGGGGAGGCCAGAGCCCAGAAGTGACAACTAGAGAGGAAACAATTTCCTTTGCAATTCTGTTTCCTCCTCTTCACAACGAGCGAGAGAAGGCACAAAACATCACAAAGCAAAGGACACTGTCCCTGTCCCATATCCTCTCTCAAGGGCCCACACCATGCGCCTCTAAGGTTAAAGTTGCTACTCAAAACGACAGAAGAGCAAAGACCATAGTGAGCTGGCTTGACTACCCTGGAATGATCTCTGTGACTAATTAGGGCTGGAACCCTAAGGGAGCTGCTCCAGTGATGCTCCTGTGAGACTTTGAAGCCGATGTTTGAAGTTCACACCATGAGAAATTGATCTCACTTTATAACTATCTGTCCCGTGCTAGCCCCACCTTCCCTACAGTCTGGGGCGTAAGTGGTTAGCACCAAAGCGGTGCTCTTTTCTAGGCGATAATGTTATTAAGAAGCACTTTTAAAGTACTTTTCATCTTCAAAGTTCTTTATAGACTAACTAATTAATCCTTTCAACATCCCAGAGACACAAGTATTTACCCTTTATAGATGGCAAAGGGAGGTAAGTGTTAAATGACGCCTCAGGCGTGTGCGGATCAAGTCTAAAGCTAGGGTTCCCGGGGAGGGAGTTTTGCATTTCAGGTGTGTGTCAGACCACACTTGATTTATGCACATCTCTTCAGGAGACATGTCCATCACGTGTTCTCAGTGACAAGCTTCCACATGACAAACTACAAGAAATTAAAATCTAGTTTCACTTTTCTCAATAACTGAGGCACAAGCTTGCTGCAGCGCGGCAAACTGTCCACTTGGGCAATTCCTCAGCTAGCGCTCACATTTGTTCTTTTTACAGCTTGAAATGTTGAGCTTCAAAGTTAACAGGATTCCAAACAACTACGGAGCCACAGAGACAAAGTAGGCCACGGAGAACCTTAATCGTTGTGGGAAATGACTACTCTTTTAAGGATCCCCGATTTCTTCCACGCTAGGGCACATAGCTGCTTTTCTCTCAATGTTCTCTCCTCCTATACCTGTAAAGACTTGTTCTGTCTAGGCTGCTTGGAGAGGCAAGCTGAGTTTTAGGACAAGCCATGGCAGAGGATCAGAGGCAGTTGGGGATGGTGTGCAGACTTCTACATTAAAGCAAGCTCGACTTCCCTCCCTTTGAACGTCAACTTGCTGAATGTGGCTGCCACCCAGCAGGTCAGTGTCTGCTGCCTGAGTGTGATGTCAGAGAGACTGTGAGGGACAGACACAGCTGCAGGACACCTGGGCCAGGATGCAGAGAAGCACACAGGTAGGAAATGGACTGACTTCCTTTCTTACCTCAGGCCCTTCTTGTCTCCCCCTGCCCCAGGTTTCAGGTCTGGAGTGTGTGTGTTGGGGTATGGAGGAGTGAGAATACATGGCATGTTCTAATTGGTACAATTAATTATTTCAGGAAAAGAAAATGTTAGCTGAACAAGGTAAGAAAAAACACACGAAAAATTGCTAAAAGAAGACATGTGGGTTATGATTAGAAGTTGAATTACCCAGCTACCCAGGGTAGCACTTGGGCCTCTCAGGGGAAGAGCCTAAATGATTAGTAAGGAAACCTTAATATAAAAAAGAAAGACGGCCATAAACTACAAGGAAAAAATGAAATGAGATATTTATTAGCTGCCCCAGGAAGGGAGAATGATTTACTTCTTTGAGGTTTAAAACATACACATACTTTGTAATTTCTTTAATTAGCAACATTTAATTAAAAATCACTCCTCAACTGGGTTTTTAACAATCTTTTCAGGGGACAGCAAGCTGAAGAGCAGAAGGCAATGCAGGAGTGTTCCTGAGCACAGAATTCAGGGATGGCAAATAGGATTCAAATATAAGCAGTGTTTAGATTGAAATGCTTTAATTTTAGGTATTCCCAAATAACTAACTTTGGGGCTCAGTGGCTAAGAACATTTTCTGTTCTACTTTATAGCTCCCACAGGTATGTGCACATAGATGCCCATGAATTCATGCAAGCACATACACATGCTCACTAAGAAAGGAAATCTTTTCGATTTTCCTGTAATGGTTATAAACACTATCAATATTTCTAGTTTGTGAATGGTGCTTCAAAGGCTCCAATGAGGGCGATCAACTCAGGTTGCCCAAAATGTGACTTCTCAGCTCTCAGCACACCCAGCACTCGGGAGCTGCTGCAGCCTAGGGAAGTGGCCAGCCTGCAAGGGCCAGCCTGACAGTATCTGTATCACGGACAGCTTTTGATTCAGCACGTGTCACTGAGAATACATTCTCAAGAAATACTTACATAAGATTACATTCAAAGCCACGAGAAATGGAGGGCAAAGAACCTAAAGACACACAAGAGGAAAGGCTGCTTCGGCACCACACACCCATCCTGAAGTCTATCACAAAGCCACAAGGTAGGCTTCCAAGAAACTGTTAAAGGAACAAGAGATGAGACTGACATGACCCATTCATTCAAGCTGAAGGAGGAACATTCATAAGGTCAAGGAAGGACACTGGGTCCACCTGATATGTGCTCGTGTACGACTGGCAGATGCCATCACATTGTCCTTGAAGTACGGAATTCATGTTAAAATTAGATTTCTGAAGCTGCACCTTGTGGAGCATGCCCAGGAAAAGGAAAAGAATCGGATCTCTAAGCATTCTTATTTGTGGCCAACTTTCCTTCACTATCAGAGGGGAATGCAGGCTGAGAGCAGACGGACAGTGTGGTCATATGACTAGACACTCACTGAAATCTACTAAACTAGTATTGCTGACAGATTCCCCAGACCAAACACTTTTATGCTGTGGACCAGCAGAGCCCCCAGCAGCTACCTCAGGGCTCCATCTGACTGCTATTCCATGCTGTGTCTGCAGGTCTCTGCTGCACCACATACCCAAAAGAGCCTATGTGCCTATGCCCAAGTGAGGTCAGCGAACACCATTCACATCTCCCTACCCACCTAGTCCCTCAGCTCTGAGGAGACACACCTGGCCTTCTCAGGCCAGCCTCTTGACTTGGCTCCGCCCATCACTACCTGCTTCCTTACTAAACCTGTCAATTAATTCCCTCCCCTCACTGCTCTACTACCCACCCCTGAACAAATCAGGTTGTCTTCCATGCACACAACACACACCCTCTTAAGCCTAAAAGACAGTCCCTGTCAGGCCACCGACTGTGCCATTTTTCCCTTCCAGATGTCTTGGGATCAACTACCCTACATAAAAGATGTTTACATCTCAGCATTTGGTTTGAGAAACGGTCTCAGGAAGTGTCCATTTGGCCACTGACCATCACCAAGAAGACACAGACGCTGTAGAAATAATATGCTGAAAACAGCTCAGTACTCTGTTAGATTTGTACCACTGCATAGGGAACACGGCGGACACTTCAATGCCACCCTCAACTGTTCCATTACCCAGTGAGTGCGATGGTCGGTGCTGGTCTCCCCAATCTTCAATGGTATTTCAGTAATAACTTGTTCAGAGTCTGAAAGCTCCTCCTGCCTCAAAGCTTAGGCTCCATCTCCCTAAGACTCTGACTGTCTGAGTGAATCCTCCAGAGTCCAGACTTCCCGACTGCACGGTTCTAGAGCAGAGGTACTGTGCTATGGATTTTTAGATATGAGCCTCTTAACACTTCTATGATAGACCATTCTACCAAAAACATGCAGGATTGTTATTATACAAGTGTTTATATTATCGAGGAAGAGACTGAAATAGATTGATGATGCGATGCTAGTCCAGCTGGACAGTTCTCTGTGGCTTTTCAGGGCCCTGGCGGGACCTGTTCCCACCCTACTGAGTGCTCAGCTTTTCACCATTCAAAAAGCCAGTTCCAACATGATTCTCACAAATTAAGCCCCTTTCTTTCTTCTGTCTCTCTTCCACACCTTTCTGACTCAGGATATTGCTAGGGTAAGAACAACACAGGCCTGTGTCCTCCTTCCTGTCTTGTGGGTCTAGGAGGGGCTTAGCTCACACCACTGGTTGTTTGATGAATGGATAGTGGGTGAGTAACTCACAAACAGCAACATTCGAAGCATGAAAATTTGTATTGATAGACAAATGCATTTATCTAAAACCTGCTGACTACTGACTGTATTTACTTTCTCTGGTACAAAAATGATCTGCAAGATGGGCAAGTCCAAGTAAATACTTAAACACAACGCATCCCATTTTGATGCTGTGTTTTCTGAGCTGCCTTGTGGTGACTCACAGAGCAAACATAGGAGTCACTTCAGTTCTCTGAAGGAGAATGGTTCAATGTTTTATTAAACAATAGTAAGATCTGCAAGGTCAGGATTTGCTACAACTATCCAGTCAAGGCTAGCATTCAGGCTGCATTGGCTAGCACCCTGCAAACCCCATGGGTTAGTTCTTCAAGCAGTGGGGCCTTTCAGGCTCCCGGAAGCAATGGAACTTCCCCAGCTCTTTTCAAAGTGAACGTTTAACTTTCAAAGTGTTTTACTATGGTGGTTCGTTCAGCTATTGCTTACTTTATTTTCTTAGTTGATTATACTTTTCTTATTTGGTGTACAGAGAGGGAGCATGTGTGTGTGCTAGTCAAAAAAATGTATATTTCACCACATGGAACATGGAACCAAACTCAGGTCACCAGCAAGCATCTTTACTAGAGAGCCATCTTGCCAGATCTGCTGTTTATTCTTAAATTAAAAAAAAAAAAAATTATGCGAGTAATCTGCATGTGGGGATATCCACAGAGACTAGAAGAGTCAGATTTCCCCGGAGCTGGACTTACACACGCTTGTGAGCCTTCTGGTGTCAGGCTAGAAGTGAACTCAGGTTCTCCGGAAAGAATAGCACTCTCCAGCTCCACTAAATACAAATTTAAAAGTGCCTTAAAAGATTAAAAAAAAAAAAAGGTATTGCATTTGTTTATGTACATATATGTATGTGTACCATGTGCAGGCCTGGTTCTGTGGAGGGCAGAAGAAGGCATCAGATGCCCTGGAACTAGTATTGCAGATGGTTGTGAACTACCACATTTGTGCTGGGAACTGGAACTCGGTTACTGCAAAAACGACATGTGTTCTTAACTGCTGAGCCATCTCTTCAGCCCTAACTACAAATTTTATCCAGTTTGTTCTTCCATTAATATCAGCTCCAGCCCACAGGAGGGTTAGTGAGCTTAGTCACACTCCCACTCCCAAGTGTGGCCTAATTCCTGCAGTGACACTCTAAAGAACCACTGCAGTTTCCTAATGGTGTCACCAGGGAAGACTGTGAAGAGGTCACTGACAGCAACGGCTGTCTATAGCATCCCTGATCTGTTCCAAGCAATAGTCAGGAGCACGTGAGGCAAGAAATGCATTGGAGAATCTAACAAAGACACGCACCCTGCAGACACTCCCGCACATAGTCTGTCCCAACCCAAGGCCTAAGAGCAACATCTGGACAAAGAAAGTTGTTACAGTTATGATGCATGCGCCCTGCAGAGCGGTTCAGCAGCTTCTCAGAAGGCTAAGCAAGAACAGAAATATAACTGCAATTCCCCTCAAAAATAACTGAAAACAGATTCCAGCCAGCGCTATGGAGGGAGGAGACCTAAGCTAGCGTGGGCTCTCTGTACAGTGAGACTCTGTGTCTAAAACACAAAACCCAAACAAACAGCAGATCTCCAAAACAAAACTCCATCTCTGTCTGCGGGTGTGCAATACTGCTAGCTTCTTTATTCCATAACACACCTTTGGATAATTACAACAAGACACACACGTTTCTAGATCCTAAGTGGAAGGAGCCGCTCACTGGTTGCTGTCCCCGGGGTGTTAGGTGTAAAGACGAGAAAGGCGTGTCTGAACCCCAAAAGCAACACTGGGTGCTGGTCAAGCTCAAAGGGTGGGACATGGTACCAGCTCTATCTCATTATCCTGGTTCAGTCCTCTTTGGCTTCACAGCTGCCCCCAGGGCACCCAGCTCTTCTCAGCATACCTCCAAAGATCACTTAGAGCATTCAACCATAATCTCAGTGCTCTAAGTACAATCTCAAATGGAAGACACTTGACAACTGACAATAGTCTAAAACCACAGGACTTCAGGACCGAGGCAGGGTAAGCATGACCAAGGTTCTTATGTGCGTTAGGTGTATTTGCCTATGTGTGTGGGTAAAGTATACATACACATATGTGCACATTATGTAGAGACTGGTAGACAAAGTTCAGTACCTTAAACCACTCTCCACTTTACCTTTTAAAATTAATTAACTAATACATTATTTTTGACACAGGGTCTTTCCAAATAGCCCTGGCTACCCTGAAACTTACTCCCAGGATGGCCTTCGTTTGCAACCCTCTGGCCTGTGCCTCTTTCAGTCCCAGTATACTTGCACTGCTACTCCTGGCTTCCACTTTATTTTTTAGGACATGATCTCTTACTGAACTTAATGTTTACAGATTTGGCTAGACTGACTGGTTAAGTAAGCCTCAGGGATCAGTCTGTTCCCAGGCATGAACAACTGCATCCAGCTCTTTTGCATGTGTGCTGGGAATCAAAGTCAGGCCCTTACATTAGAACAGCAATCACTTTACCAATCGAGAAATCCCCCAGCCCTTGATTTGGTTGTTAAAAATAATTTCTGGCCAGGCAGTGGTGGCACAAGCCTTAAGTCCCACACTTGGGAGGTAGAGGCAGGTGGACCTGTGAATTCAAGGCTGGCCTGGTCTACAGAGTGAGTTATAGGACAGTCAGGGCTATACAGAGAAACTTTTTAAAAAAAAACAAAGTAAAGTAAACAACAAAAATTTCTGTCCACCTGTTATTCCAGGTCTCAAACGTGAGGTGGAGGCAAGAGAATGGCATATATTTGAGCCATCCTGGTCTTCATTACAAAACTATCTCAAAACAAATCACTTTTCGTTAAGAGGCAAAAAAGATGTTGCCCCTGCTACTGCTGTCTGACCTCCAGGGCATGAACAAGGCAAGTGACTACAGGCTGGACGGCCAACGGAAAACACGGGACGAGAGGGTGGCATCTGAAGGTCAAGAGTGTTCTAACATGAAAACTAGGGCCCAGTGGCTTCCCCATTGAGTTTCCTGCCATCCCCACACTTTCCTCTGGTACCCAGCACCTAGAGAGGACAGGTGCCACCTCTGGGCAGTGTGTGAGGAGAGAGCCAGGCTGGAACTCCAGGCGGTACTCACTTCATCAGTTTCTGCTTGGTGGCAGACTCTCTGAAGCTTCTGAACTCTTCTCCTGCCTTGAGCTCATAGAACTGGGGCTTCAGGACTGTCTGCTGGTCCTGCTGCAGCTGCTCCCGCCGCCTCACTCTCTCTTCCTGCTGCAGGAGTCTGCGCTGCTTCCTGACTTCTTCAACCCAGGCCTTCTCATCATCTGAACTCTCCGAACTTTCTGCATCGCTGGGCTTTCCTTCGGGTTCTTCCTCCTCTTCCTGAAATTAAACACAGCAAAAAGAGCTCTTCCCCCAGCCAAACCTGGCTCAGTAGAGGCCGCAGCCCATCAGACTGTGTGACAGCCGCTCAACGGCACATCAGAAGAAATGCCTTTAATTAGTAAGATATACTCCAGGGTAAATGTCAGCAATTAGTATGTAACTAATTAGCGCTCATGTACAGTCAAAGGCTTTGGAATCCACAGAAAACTGTGCCGAAGAAGCAGTTAGCATACAGCATATGCCTTTGTGAGCGTAGACCATGCATGCATACATGACATGAGAGAAGTGCCACTGTCCACAGGAGGGGGGTGGGGAAGAGAAGGCGGAAGGGTAGGGGCCTGGTCAGGGTGGACTTGTGTGCAGTGAAGAGTGAGAAGTCTTTAGAAGCCACCCCAGCTAAGCGACAGAAGTGCTTTACGGTCTTGGGAAGCTCCTGCTGCTCCAGGAGTCTTAGCTTCTTCTTCCTCTTCTCACTGATCCTCGAGACAAGCGGGTTGAGAAGCCGGAACTCTTCACTTTCTTCATCTACCTGGAAGTCGGGGTTCTCAAACATCACTTTAAATCGGTCATCCGTGAGGATATTTGGAAGGCTCTGCAGGAGAAATAGAACCAGTTTAAGTCAGTACCTGAGTAAAATCTCATCAGAAGACAGCTTTAGAACATGTCTCTATTATAAACCAACAAGCCACGTAAGGTTTACACTACCAACATTATAAAATGTCCAAAATTTCTTTAGAACTGAACTTTCTAACTGATTCTAGGTTTTACTTCTCACCCACAAAACAAATTCTACAAATATACTTAGCAGATAACTGCTAATTCTTGGCAATTACACATAACGATCTAAGAGTGACTCTTGAGTTAATTTTATGCCTAATATATGGAAAGCGCTTTCTTCAGCTGATGTTTCTAGTACAAAACAAACAAAGAACCCAACAGTTCCCAAGGAAATGCATAGCATCTTAGGATCTGGCTTTTTAAAGCACAGCCACCATATTAAACCAAAATTAGGCAGCTTTTCCAACATCATGTTCTACAACAGAAGGCGTCTGAGTTGTCAGGTAGCATGGGTGTGGGGAGAGCTGGCCTCAGCTAAGTTCCCTGGAAGCTGGGACACTCTCAAGCATTAGAAGGCTCACTTCATTAGTTTTCTTCCTCGGATCATGACGTGTTTTTAAAGAACATAGAACCATCACTACAAAATAAAGCTTTGGCTATTCAGACTCATTTGCACAGCTCTGAACTGACTCTTTATTTGTACCATTTTAAAAAGCGAGCTTCCTAACATGACACAGATAATGGTCATCTTACACTCAGGGCCTGGAAGCCAGAGGGAAGCAGCCAACAGAGTGACGGCCTGGAACAGAGCAGGGACAGGCCAGCCTGTCTGTGATGGCTCTTGCTGTGTAGAACTGACTTTACTGGCTGATGTTCCGCCTCTGAACTAAGTTCTGAATGCTGCATGTGTGTGGCAGAGTCACAAGATATGGAGGAGTATGGTACATCCACAACATGTCTGAAACTCTGAATTGGTAAGCCCTTAACTAAAATTCCTAGAGACCAAATTCAAAAGTCTTCCTTGAGTAAATATCATTTCTACAATAGACCAAAAAAATAAAAGCTCTAGTTCCTGAGCCCAACTTCAAAGGGAAGAAAAAAAAAAATGTGTTTGCTACAGGGCACTGTATGAAAAAACATTCAGAATGTATGAAGGATGTTCAGAGGTAAGAAGCATGTTCAGAGGTAGAAAGAATATTCTGATGTAAGAAGGATGGTCAGGATGTAGGAAGTGTGTTCAGAAGTATGAACTATGTTCAGAGGTATAAAAAACATTCAGATGTAGGAAGGATGTTAAGATATAGGAAGAATGTTCAGAGGTGTGAAGGATGTTCAGATGTAGGAAGGATGCTCAGGAAAAGTATTCCAACAGAAATACCATGAGGATATCCTGCAGACCATGGTTTCTAGGAGGAGACTGGAAAGCCAAGTAGGCTTCAGCAAATAGAAATCTGAAGAGAGGGGCTGGACGGCTTGGTGGTGAAGAGCACTTGCTGCTGTGGCAGAGGATAAAGGTTATGTTCCCAGCACTCACACTGGTGCTTCACAGCTATCTGCAACTCCAGTTCCAGAGGAACAACACCTCTGGCCTCCTAGATATCTGCATGCAAATGGTGAAGATGTACACACAAGCCCACACTCATACACACAATATAAATATTTTTTAATTAAAAAAAGAAGAAACATAAGGAGAGTATTCCAACTGACTGAGGAATAGGGACACGGGACAACAGCAGACCACCATCTGAAAACAAAAATATAAACTCTACTACTCCATGACTGCTCCTCTGAAGGTGTGAGGGAGCCACTGCTCAGAGAAAGAGAGGAAAGAAGGAAGAGATGGCGATAAACCCAAGAGTGCGTTAGGGACTGCAGCAGACAAGGCAAATGGCCTAGAGTGGCAGCAGCGTGCTGCACAGCACAAGGCTACAGGACAAAGTGGTGCCCTGAGGAAGATTCAAAGGCACCCCAGGACAAGAGGCCTGAATCGGGGTGATGGAAACGGGGGTGTTGGGAGCTGGTGCCAGTGAGGGACCATCGCTGTGAGACTCATTTCTGCACAACTAAAAGAGGCAGTTCAGTGAGACGAGGGTTAAACTTGGGCTGGAAACAGCTTTCAGCTGTGTAGCCTGAGTGGGCAGGCTGCTGGGGATGATGAGCTGGGAGCCATCAATAGGGTACCAGGATAAAAGGTGTGGACGAGAGCAAAGGCAAGAAATGATGTTCACTTAGGACTAAGTGTGACACAGCAGACATCATCTACATTCTGAATGACATCATTAAGTGTCTTGGGAGCAATAACTCACACAAAGACTCAGGAGACAGGAGGGGGCTACAGGTAAATTAAGGGTCACCTGTAAATGTGGGAAAGGTGATACTGGTGATCAACCAGTATTTCAGGTCAATAGCTATGTGCCCACTTTTAGGTTCAAAAACAAAGGAAAAACTTAACTTTGCTCATTCACCAAAGTTATTATATTTAAGATAACTGACTGCCAAACAGAATATGCTGCTGATATTTTAAAGACCCCCCCCTTAATTTACAACAAATAAATTATTCTACCTAAAGAGAAGTGTGCTTAGAAGAATGATTATAAAATAAAAACTTCTTTGACACAGCTGTAAAAGTATTTCCCCAAGGGTTCTGTGCTTGTCTAATTGCTTGTTTTCACATCCATCTTAAAAGAAAAAATAATAAGACAGAAATGTTCTTGAAGTAGTTTACAAGTGTCTGGCTAGTGATCTGCCCTATAAACACACACACACACACACACACACACACACACACACACACACACACACACACACACGTATCAGCATTTGGAAAGCAAGTGCAAGCGGTGCCCAACACCACCTCAAAGGATCAAGTTTGTAGATCTGAGCAGACACTTCCTTTTACTTGTCCCAACACAGACACATACAGAACATCTGCTACTTAAAACACTGGTTCTCTAGCCCACCTCTGACGCAAAGGGGGTCTAGTGGGTGGGCAGCACAGCGGAAGGGGGAAGGGTTCAGTCAGTCACAGGAGAGGAAGTGAGCTAGCACGTCAGGTGGGGGTGCTCTCCCAGCCTGCAGATGACAATCCTCAGGATGCTGACACTAGAGCCTCCCTTCCCTTCCAGCATAATATCTGAGAGCTGATGATGTGGGTCATCTCCCAAATATCCCATCTTGTCCCCACCTCTGCATTTTCCTGCAGCTCTCTAGTCCCCAACCCCAACTATAAACAAACCAAGACCATGGCAAAAAATAACCCCCGCGTCAAGAGAACTCCAACACTAAGCCCTAAAGTGACTCAGCAAGTGACCAGCAATCCATCTGGGGCAGACTGCAGCCTGGAAGTGCACACAGTATGGCACAGTGGCTATGAGAGCGTTACCAGGATATTGCCTCTCCTATATCAGGAGTAACCCATCTCCTCACTGGCCGGGGAGAGCACAGGCTAAGGGAGTGTGAGGCTGCTGTGAGAACCTGCATTTTGTACTTAGCCTCATGAGCCTTTATGGGGGTACTCATCTGGAGATTGCAAAGTACTTAGGTAGATACTACACTTCCTTTAAAAACCCTCTCCCAATTCTCAAACAGCACAGGGAGACAGACCACCAAATTTGAAAGTCTTAGAGTGAGTTCTTCAGGACTACACAGACAAATACATCTGATCCATGCAGCCTCTTGCCACCAGGTTCAGACCTGTGTTACAGGGCAAGGCGCCGAGGGTGATAAGGTCCCAACTTCAGGGAAAATCAGTTGTGTGAGGTGGCTTGACTATAAGTAGCATTTACATAGTTACAGCACTGTAAATGCCCAGTTCTGACTTAACCAAAATTAGTAGGAGGCTCCAGTGGGAAGAAAGAGTCAAGGACCAGGATGAAGGCCAACAGCAGGAAAGAGTCCCATACCAAAATAACAAGTACAAAGGCAGACATCTGAGTCTTCCAGAAGCATGCGGGGCAGGAAGGGAGGATGAAGGGGGCTGGGGTATGATGCCAACCCTCCCAGCAGGTCCTACAGACATCTACTTTTAAGTGTTCACATCACTATAATTAAAAAGAAATACACAATTTCTAATCGGCAATTTAAAAAATTTTAAGTGATAAAATTCTAATGCTAAAACCCAGGATGTTTGCACATGACCATATTTTGTCCTAGGAACAATGAATTATCACTCTACTATAAAGCCTTAAGGGTCCTCCCAAGTGCTGTGGGGCTCTAGCTCCTGCAGACATACAGACTCTCTTCCACACAGAACCCAGGAACAACACACTCACACAGACTGTAGCAACAGCGGGAAACTGAGCAAAAAGGGCCGGCACATAGAAATGATGCTGTGGGGAAAATGGCCCCACTCCCTTGGACCCTTAACAGACAAACGGAGCAGGTGCCTATCCGTTTCAAAGCTGCTTGTGCATTTGGGAAGCTCAATTTGCTGCCAGGTAGTCAAAATTGGCACCATCAAGTCCTAAATTCCAAGAGCATCCGGATGGTGCTCGCTGACACTACATGGCAGGCCACTTCCTGTGCTGTGCTCAACACTGACTGACTGGAAGGTAAACTGCTTACTAGACTTGATTACATTGTCGTGGGAGCAGGAACTGGAAACCGCTTTCACATCTGCTTCATTGAGCTCCAGGAGCAGCGAAAGCAGATCTCTCTTTCTGTCAGGAGGCAGCAGCAGTGCTCTGAAGAGTCCTGCTGACAGGCAGGACTGATGGTCTGCAGTAGCCTGTAACTCTTTCAAGCATTCTTTACTGATTTTTTGTTTTTGGGGGGAGTTCCTTTGTTTTGAAGATAAAACCATTAGAAGACAAATTATATGACTTTGTCTAAGAATAGATCTATAAGAGACCATATATTATGCTTGTATTTCAAGAATAAGACTAAACACTGATAATGGGGCTGCCGTTAGGTCAGTAAACCCAGGCCCATTTTACTAACAGAGCTTCCTTCCTAGGAGAATTTGGTGGTCAGTGATGGAGCTATAAAGCTACAAAGCAAACCTGGCTATAAAAGGCCAGGAGGAGATATTGCGGGTGACAGAGGAATGTAACACCTTCTAAGCTTCACCATGGCACACACAGTACAAGCCCAATCATTAACCCCTAAGACAGAGCCTAAAATAAGCACAAGCAGGTCCTAGTGGTGAAGTATTGAACAGTGCTAGCAAGAGGTGCCGCTGAACACAGGGAACAGACTTGCCTGGAAGTGATGTCAGAATATCTATTCACAGGGAGCACACAGACTATTAACACCAGACCCCTAACAACAGGATCCAAACTTCAGTGACCCCTGAAATTCCTCAACTGTGGTATCAGCATGGAGCACAGACTCCCAACATCCCCCCTCATATGTGACTAAGGCCAGGGTCATGGCCAGGAGCTATCACAGTGCTGCGTAATGTGCCCTCCCCGTCACCAGTTCACACAGCCCAGGAGCATGGTGTGACCATGCTGGCACCTGTATCCCAAGAATAAATTCACTTTACAAAGTTGCTAATTAACAGGGAGAGAGATGAAAATGTAGCGGAGGGAGGGGGTGGGGGGGGCACAGAGCAAACTGCTGGGAGTGAGTGGAAAAAGGACAGAGCCAGATGCGGGACGTTAGATGCAGCCAAGAAAACTGGGAGGCCAATGTCTCCAAGTCCATCCCACTTGAATGATATCAGCAAACCCTTCACATTAAGGGGCCACTCCAAATGGCTAGGAGGCCAGTGGCACAAGGTGTGCCCGGCACACAGGAGACCCGAGGTCTAATTTCCGCTCTGGAGACAGCTAATGATGTTAGTAGGGACAAGGATGAAACTCTGGGAGCCACTCAAACTGAAGCACGTCCATTTACGAGGACAAAGCAAAACACCGGCCCATACTGAAAGTGTGCGAGGAAAAGACAGCAAGAACTGTTCAATTATTCAACAGTTTTTATAAAGTAAGTAAAATAAACACTAGATGCTGTTTACTGTTTTGATCAGCAGCTGATTAAAAGGCTTCGGTTTGCCTGTTTTCATTTTCCTAACCCGAAGTTTCTGAAGCTCTGAAGAAACCCCTGGGAGGAGCACTGCTCTGTGTGCTTCCAGCTCCAGGTCATTTCTAGAGATCTGTACAGCCCTGCCTCCACCAGCCTCATCAAAAGACCCTCAGCAGAAGGGCTGAGTGATGGCTCAGTGGGTTAGATGTGTCCCCAGCATCCATATGAAAAACTAGGTATGGCACTGTGTCCCTATAACCTTAATGCTGGGGCGGTAGAGACAATCAGGTCCCTGGGATTACGGATCACCTGGCCTAACCTAACCTAATCAATGAGCTCGAGCTCCCAGCACCAGTGAGACTGTCTCAGTGTGCTGACAGAGACACAAAGGCCCTGTCCACACAGTCTCCCAGAGGATGTGAGCGGACTTGGCCTCTTCACCATCACAGCCTCATGAGAAGGCTCTGCCTTATATACCATGCTGCTCAATACAGCAAATCTGAATTCAGTCCAAGGACCCCATGTCACGAATGTGCCGAGGACTCTGAGCACAAAGCAATACCCCAAGCATACATATCTAGTCTAAATTAGCTTCACTTTTCTTCTTCTAGGAGCTCCAGGCCAAGAAAGTACAGCAGGCACTTCACATGGCTTGTAAATGACAAGGTGAAGCAGAAAGTCATAGGCTAACTGTCCTCAGGCTCAGCCAACAAGATCACTGTGACACTCAGGGAGGACACCAGCAGAACAGGAAGCCACACATTTCACACACGGTTATACACATGGTCACACACAGTGGTGTACATGAGGGAGATGCACAGCCACAGTACAAAGATGTCACTTTCAATGAGTAAGCTTAAGTCATTGTTCAGTACTGTTTATTATTCATGTAATGGAAACATCTATGTATTTTACTGTAAAAGGGCTTCCTAAGATTTACATGATTTACTTGTGCAGTAACATCTATGTATTTTACTGTAAAGGGCTTCCTAAGATTTACATGATTTACTTGTGCAGTAGCATCTATGTATTTACTGTAAAGGCTTCCTAAGATTTACATGATTTACTTGTGCAGTAGCACAGGATGAAAGCTGGGAGAGACCGAGGAAGAAAAGGCAGCAAAATGGGGCCGTGAGTCTAAACTCCCCCAGAAGTCACAGCACTAAGATGGTCCCTACCTGCTCTTACACGTTACATTACATGTTACAGGTGAAAGTGAAGCTGAGGCCGTATCTAACATCGCAGCCAGTGTGCAAGACAACCTCAAACCTGAGCCTGGGCTCCGAGGAAGGCAGAGAAAGCCAAGAGCACAGCAGGGCTCATGTGACCATAGCCTGCCTTCACTCACTTGGCTGGAGAGCAGAGGGAAGAAACAAGAAGTCCCTGGGAATCCCCAAGCTCACTCCATGGCCACAAGGTTAAGGCCGGTTACTCCCTGACCCTGCATGTTCTATAGCAGGGTGTGGGGACAGTATACAGCATAGGTTCTCTGCCTGTCTGCTCTCAGCAGGAGGGGGAACAGGACTGGAGAGGACTCCAGAGTCTTTAAAAATCTGGAAAAAAAGGGGCACATCTCCCCACCTCGGCACACTACTAAGACTGTGCTTCCTTAATGTTTTCTGGCTGGTCCCTGTCTACTGAAACCTCAGAAAAGGCAGGCAGGTGGCAGCTACATATCAGCACATAACCTCCCATAATGCCATGTCAAAAATAAAAGGTAGTTACTTCTAGAATTAAAAAACTTCTGACCCAGAAAATCTTAAAAATCGTACAGATCAAGAGGTTCAGATTACCATGTTCACTTTCAGAACACCTGCAAAACTACCCAGGCCATGAGTCTATGTGGATCTGAAAAGCCACAAAGTATCTGAAAAGTGTCATTTTAAAGAAGTCATATGTGCTGTTCCATGACATAATGGAGTAATGAGGGGTGTCCAGGCCACAGGGTCTGTGGTCCAAGAAGTGCTGGGTTCAGACAGTGATGCTGAACGCAGCAGCTCTGTTGTGGAGTCTCTAGTCAGACTGAGGGTCCAGAGCTCACAGTGGGTTAAACCAAATGCCAGCTTCCCCACCACATTCAGAAGATCCTGACTAACAGGCACAAACTCCCTGAGCCAGAAGAGGAGGCTGCACACACATTAAGTTCAGCATAAAATAAATGCAGATTAAAAGGCAAAGAGACTAAAAGCAAACAAACAAAAAACTAGTCAGAATATAAAAAAGCAATAATTATCTAGAAGGAGAAGGGATTAAGAAAATTATAACAGTATGTAGCCATTTTCAATGCAGAATTTTCAGCAATGTGGGAAGTTAACGTTTTATCTTCTAAAACCAGGGCAACATTTCAGCACACACCCGGTAATACAGCTTTAAGAGGACTGAGACGGGAGGAGCTCTGCCCAACACTAAGGCTCTCCCTGTAGAAGATCACAGGGCGGCTTTCAACGCAACACCTCCTCACCCCATTTCCAAACTTCCCACACTAAGTACATGTTATCTCAAAAGCAAGGATGGGGAACCTCAGGACGGCTTACCTTCGCCTTCTTTTTCAGGGTAGACTTCTGTTTCTCCTCTTCCTCTTCAATTAGCTTAAGTGCCAGCTCCTTGTTGACCTTTGGCAGTTTCTGGTGAAGAGGGAGACGTGCACTGAGATAACACATTTAACATTAAAGGCTAGCTGTCCCATGAGGAGCGGAAGTTCACAAAGAATGGTTCTTATTCCTTACTTTACCATCCCACGGTAGGAAAGAATGACAGAAAGAAAAGTAGGCAGGTCAAACGGCACAGAATTGTGAGCGGGCCTGTTGCTCTCTCCACCTCACAGGGAAGCTAGCCACTTTCCCGGTCCTCTCGCTCACTGTAGCTTCCTGCTCCCTAAAGGGTGACTTCCTAGGCAAGATTCTAGACGGGAACCCAAGGACTCTACCACTAACCTCTTCCACATCGTGTTCCATTTACCGCACTAAGTAAACGCAACTCTGGCAGGTACACACGCACTCCTGCTAACACACACAATCATAGCCTCTCACTGCTATCATAAATTTGGAACAAATGTGAAAAATGGAACAAGTATTGAGTAATCTCAGGAAAGTCACTAATCTTCTTGCTACTGAGAGTGTATAAATATCACATACACATTTTAAACCAATGTTCAGCTATAAATATTTTATCGATCAGTGATCTGACTCAATAGACATGATGCCAGACAGGAAGGCAAGAAGATGCAGCTGGGAAGCGCCTCCCTGTCTGCTGATAGTCTGGCTGGAACCACCCAGGAGCAGTTCTTTGCCCTGGAACAGCAGGTGGCCCCAGCAGCAGTGGTGGGCACAGCCAGGACTATCCTCACAGGAGCGCAGCCTACAGCTCCTTCTTGTTCTAGATCCTCCCTGGGCCACATCTTTCTTACCACCCAGATCTAAAGTAGCAGGTGCTTCCTGCCGTTAGCACCCCCCCATCCAGATCTCAGAGTTCCTGCCTTTTGCTGGTAGACAGTTGTATACACCAAATTCTCCCCTCCAATACAAGATGCTGTTTGTTTCCTGACTCTGTACTGGACACTCCACGACGCAGAGAACCTGAGAACCAGGCACACCAGGAGAGCAAGACAAGCAGAATCTTAACATCTGTCACACTGTAAATCTCTGTGAACATCATCAGGTGTTCTTAGTGTGCCGACAAGCCACTGTAGATCACCGCCCTGTGTCTTGACCATTGATTAAGATCGAGTACGTATTCTTCCCCAAACACCTGACTAACCTCTCCATAATGCAGCACACCAAGAAAGCAAAGGATGTAAAGTAAAAGACAGAGAACCATGGACATGACGGCAGACTTTACTGGTTTCCTCCTGTAAGTCGTCCCTGAGTAAATCTTTACCTTTAGCTGGACTCTCTGTGCGCGTGTTTCTTCTATCTTCTGCCGAATCCTATCTTTCCTATATTCTTCATAGGCAAATGGATTTACCATCAATTTCACCTTTTCAGAACAAAAGAATGAAATTAATGAGGATTAATGTTTAGTAGCTTGTATATACCATGACTACTGTACCAAAGAAAGGCGATCCCTTACCATGCAGAAGTATGCTTTATGAAGGCAGAAGCACTAGGGATGGCTTACCTACAGCATGTATTTACCTTGTGGTAGAGCCTGATATCCATGAAAAATCCATGCATATATGCCCGGAGGAAAGGTGAGCCAATGAGATGTGTGAGCCCTGCCAAAGTTCACCAGAAGAGGATGTGACTTTGTGACGCCTTCATTGGAAGTTTTCTTCCTGTCTTTTTAACCTTTATTTGTATTATAAGGTTATGGGTGCTTTGCCTGCATGTATGTCTGTGCACCACGTGTGCAGTGCCCTTAGAGATCAGAGGAACAGCCGGTGGGTGCTCTTAACTACTGAGCCATCTCTCCAGTCATTAAAGCTTAAGCTTTTCTTAAACTTAAGAAATTTCATTATGATACAGCTTCCCTTTAGGGTAAGATACTTAAGGACTAGGACTGTTAATCTTGACTATCTGTGAGGAAGAGCTAAGTAATTCTATTAACGACATTCTCACTTGTCTTCAATGTCTTCAGTATACAATGATGGAAAAGGGATTTATGAACTACAGAGCCCTTCAGATTTCAGGCTGGAATGTCAGCCTGCATTAAGAGTCTTTTCTATTGGGAGTCTTGAATCCTAAGTTTTAGACTAGGTTCTTTATGAATAAATAAATCTAAAAGAGACCGAGCAACCACCTGCTTACAATCTGAGAGATTTCAAAGTTATTACAGTCCCATTTACAATCCCCTCAAAGCCAGGCTCTCTTCTCTGGACAGATCACCGTTGTGCTAACAGGAAGCATCTCTCAGTTACAGCACAAACAGCATCAACTGGTAGAACTTTCCAAAGCCCATTTCTCAGCAGAGATTATAAATCTGATCATTCAGAACACTTTTGATACCTGATCTGGCAGAAGTGGGACATTTGAAAAATCAGATAAAAATGGCTCAGTCAATTGTACTGTTCAAAGCTCTAAAAGTGGGAACAGGACAGTTTCATAAACATATCACATTTTACCTAAATTTTCAAGGTCTTTCTTGGTGACAAATTTGTAGTCATCATACACTGTGCTCTCTGGATTTTCTTCTAATTCTTCAGTCAAGTTGTCCAGGAATGAACACCATCTGGGAGCAGGACCCAGGACCTGGGGGGTTATTCAAAGTCACTATGACAAGCACATGCCTTTATGTGGTTTAATCCCGGTTGTGCTTGTTTCAGTGAGAAGCATGGTAGCTACAATACATGTAAACATGGAAGAGAATACAATGGAAGGGGAATGAACAAGCAGAGGAACTTAGGCTTGAAAGGACAAAAGTGCACAAGTGTCACTGTTTCATTAGAGCTATCAAAACACAGACAAGTAATGCAGATACTCAGAATAACTTCTACTTGTTAACCTTCGTGTTAGAATTCTGTAATATACACTTAGCACCAGAATTTTAAAGGCTTGTCAACCAGAACAGGTAAAAATCTAAAGAACTACCTTCTTTCAAGATTTTCACTACTTGATAATTCTGTCCTAATTTTATGTGGCCCACTTAAATATCAACAAAGTGCTTAGTCCACACAAGAATGATGATCTCAGTTCAATTCTCAGGACCCATGTTAAAAAATAAACCAAACCCCCAAACCCAGGAATGGCAGCATGTGCATGCCTGCAAGCGGACGGTCAGTGGGGTCCCATCACAGAGCCCAAGCCAGTGACAAATGAGTCTTAAAAAAGAAAAAGATGGATGGTGCTTGAGAATTTGAGGGTGACCTCTGACCTTTACGTGTACCCACACACCTGAGAATTCACTCCTTAAACAAACACCGACAAAACTAAATTCTAGACTATAACTAACAGATGTCGAGAGTGTAAGGAATTTTAAATGTTCTCATTAAAAACAAAACAAAACAAAACAAAAAACCAAAAACAAGTATGGTGCTAGCCAACCTTTAACAAACCTTAATATGCAAAGAATGTATGTATAATTAGTATACTACACTTCTTCTTTTTCCTACAGACTCCATCAGACCTCACCTAAAGTAAATACCCATTAGGCAGCCCAGGGGAAGACTAGGAGATTGAATACAGCAAATAGCTAATACATCGGGACCCCACTCCTCCCTACAACACTGTGATTGCTGGGTAGCCTTTACAGCTGACAGGATCTAACCCTGCACCACGCCACACCCATTGAGGTCAGTGCTTATTTCAAAGGGAATTTGCTCATTCCCTGGGAATACTCAGATAAGAGAACCCCAGGTCAGCACAATGGAGCCTCCAATGACAACGTACCTGTTTACTTCAGCAGTAATTACACAGGGCAAAAACCAAAATCATAAAGTTTTAACTTTCTGAGAAGGTAGGAGAAAGAAAGGAAAACAGCCTTGTTAACACCTTCTCAATTAAAGAAAAAAAAGGGGGGGGGGGATACATTACCACAGAGGCTATGGGGCTATGAACATAAAAACCAAGTCTTAATGAGCATAGAGGAGCCTTACAGACCAGTTCCCCATTACTACAATTTATACTATTTTAAATGAGAAATAAAGTGGTTGGATTTCAAACACAGATAAACCTTTAAGAAAAGCAACATCTTAAAAAAATTCATAAAGGACTCTTTTTAAAGGAACTGCTGTGGCTTTAAGCAACACACACACACACACACACACACACACACACACAGAGAGAGAGAGAGAGAGAGAGAGAGAGAGAGAGAGAGAGAGAGAGAGAGAGAGACAGAGAGAGAGAGAGAGAGATAGAGAGAGACAGAGAGAGAGAACAAGTCTAAAGGAAGTGCATCTGCAGTTACTTCAGCTGAAATAAACTCAGTGACAAGTTAGAAGCTCACAGCCCTCGGGAGAGCTAAGAGCTTGTGCACTTGTAAACACACCAGCTCTTCTAGCAACTGCAAATCCAAAGGAGCAAAGCTCCCCAGCAATCCTTTCTTCTCTCAGACAGGAGAGTGCTCCACTGTCACTTTTCTATAACACGAGGCCCTGAGGCCCCAAATTCTCAGCACCTAGGACACCTTCCAAACTGTAGGTGCCCCACAAGAAGGGGCGGAGCATGGAGGGATTTCACACACACTGGCACTATAGTTTAAAATGTCAGGCAAAACTATTCCAAACACCTTTTTTTTTTTTTTTTAATTCAGATGAAAACATTGGTGTATCTTTATAAAACTATCAGGTGGGGAGATCACTTCTTGGTGAACATCAGATCTGTTCTGACTGTGGTTCAGAGGTTCCTGGTGTCATCAGAAGACCAGTTCCAAGTCTCCACCTACATCAAATCATGCAGGTGCTGATGCTTGTAAACTATACATTTTAAATCAAAGTAAAAGACTGGCTGAGCGGATGTGTGTGCCAAGGTCTAATCCCTATCACTGCAAAAGACTTTTATTATAAAATATCACTTCAAAAAATTTTTTTCAGGTAGGATTTCTCAGTTTAACAGCCCTGTAAACCAGGCTGGCCTCAAACTCAGAGATTCACCTGCCTCTGCCTCCCAAGTGCATGTGCCACCACACCCAGTGCGATACTTAAAAACTGGAGGGTATAGGTTAGTGCTCCTGAGGAGGACCTGGGTCCAGTTTCCATCAGATGGCTCACAACTGCCTATAACTCTAGTTCCAGGGGACCTATTCCCTACTCTTCTAGTTGCCTCAGGCTCCTACATGGATGTGGCACACATAAGCTAATGCAGGAACACACATATACACATTAAAAAAATAATTTTAAAAGCTAATACACTGTTAAGTGCAGCTGGGCAGTGGTGGGGCACACCATTAATAGTCCTAGTGCTAGGGAGACAGAGGCACATGGGTCTCTGAGTTCCAGGTCAGCCAGGACTACAGTGAGAAATCTTGTCTTGAAAAAAAAACAAAATTAAACAAACACATAAACAAACAAACAACGATATAAATGCTATGTACATAATTTGTTTCATAACTGTGTCCCCCAAGAGGGAAACTCTATAAGAAGTCCCTGAAACCTAGTGGATTCACTAGGCCCTTCCCTGTCCGAGTAAGCAACAGAAGCTGATAGTGCCTCTCAGACAGGGCAAACTGCAAAGAAGACTCTTGAGACCAGACCAACTGTCTGGGAGAAGCAGCAGCTAGCCGAGTAGCCTGAAGAGGGTTAGATCAACTGAGGCACCTGGGAAGGACACCTTCTACCTACTGAGCTGACTTAGGCTCCATAGGAAGCTCTGGGTTCCCAGTTTAGTGAGCTGTCACCTGAGCTGGGGTAGGCTTTGGTGATCCAGTTGTCTTTTGAGGAATTTCTGCTCCTGTAAATAAGCCCTCATCTATATTCCTGTAAGTAACCCCAGTAAAGCTCATGGTCCACCAAGTTGGACTTTGTACCCCTACTATGGTCTGTTGTTGGTTCTCTATCTGGGGTGGGTAGATGTGCTGGACCAGAAGGACCAAGACAGTTTTCACTGGGTAGGAAGGGCGATGTCAGACCAGCTCTAAATCTAGTTTTCCAGTCTCCTTTTAAAGATTATTATTACATTTATTTATTAGTGTGTGTGTGTGGCGGGGGGAGGGGGTGTCAGGTGTCGTGAGGCTTAGTGCAGACACCTTTACCTGCTGAGCCATCGTATGGTCGCCAGAATGCCTGTGACCTTCCTTCTGAATAAATACCTGGATTTTCATGGAATTGTTTTAATTTGTCTCTCAGGAGACAGGCCTACTTAGGATAAACAATCTCTACAATCAGATTCATGACCATTAAATTTTATAGGAGAAAATATTCCCACAAAAAACAAAATTAAAACTAGTGGTGACTTTATTAAGAACATTCCCCACTTCCTTTCCTGAGGAAACCTCACAGCTACCATCAGAAGTAGAGCTTACTCAAGGTAACTGCATGCCCATGCCAACTATTAAGTTGCAAAACTGTGGTTGCATCTCTGCTCTGCCTACAATGGCTGCATATTAACATGTCAAAATATCCTGCTGTCTTCCAAGGCATAATGTTAATGTCAACTGATCCTTAAAGATATATCGATTTACTTACTAAGTTTTGTTTTTATAGCTTGAGGAAAACTTACTGTTTTGTTTTGTTTTTTACATTACCACACCATCAAGCATGTCATGTGTTCTGAACTAGGAGCTGTAGTTCAGCAGCAGAAAGTGCACTTAACATGTTCCACTCTGAAGAATGAGATGCTTGACAGAGAAAGGTGCATGCCGCCTAGTCTCAAGCCTGAGTTTGATCCTTGGGGTTGTCCCTTGACCTTTATGTGTGAGCAGCTACAAATATAAACATACACAAAGTAAATGCAATTTTTAAAAAAGCTTGAATTAGCTGACTCCCAGCAATGCCAAGTTGGACTATGAAATAAGCTTATCACCCATCGGCCACATGAGTTAACTATTCAGTTATTTAAACTGTTTTCAGGACATTCTAAAAACAGAATATAAATTCTGGAATTAGAGCAATAAACACCACCAGCACTGGTGACACCTGTAAGGGGTAAAGTCAGACCCCTGCAGGGCTAAAAGCTAGATCCAAATAGCAAACTGCTAGTCTCACTGTGAGGCCATTCACCTTTGTCCCAGACAACTGGAACCATGCTTCACAGCCCAGAATTTTTGGCATCTTAAAAAAAAAAAAAAAAAAAAAAAAGTACAGTAAATATACCACAGGTTATATGAAATTTCCAGTGGATTCTGGGTTACTGGCCTGTCATTAAACCCATGAAAACTGTCTACAGCAGAACTGCGTATATTCATATCACTTATTTGGAACAAAAACAATAATAAAGAGCTTCATCATTGTCACTCTAGGTCAAAGCTTGCATCCCAAGGAGTCAGATCAATCACAAAAAAAGAAAAAGGAAGTTTTGTTTTGTTTTAATATAAAAATTACAGGTAAGAAAGAGATGATGGCATTGTATATATACTAACTACAGCTTCATGCAGTAAATATACACCAAACTTAGCTAAGCTATAATATAAGTATCATGGGCCACTATTTTTATTCATGATAATTTTTATGCTTGTAGAGCATGATTCTTTAGAGGGTAGATTTTGTAAATTAGGATGTTCAACTCTGAGACAAATGCATGAGAACGTCTCTTCCTACAGCTTACTCCTTGCTGGCTACACGACCCACTATCATTGGCCTGTGTGTTCAGTTCTGACAGCGAAGCTTAATAACTAGCGATCACAGACTGGGTGAGCCAAAGGGAGGGGTTGTCTTTGAGCATGTAATTGCATTTGCAGCATAATGAGCTGCCTAATTGTACATCCAAGTTGACATGCATTAGCCTGAGTAATTATGAGTCACTCAAAGGTGCACTGTTCTGCTGCAGCCTTCTGTCCTGTTCCCAAATCTTAGGTTGGCATCACTATGATTTAATCTCAGGGCTTAAGATTTATTTCTTTCTTGGGAACAATTTTAGCTCAGGTTGGTCTCAACTCACAATGTCTATGAAGATGACCTTGAATCTCTGACTCTCAGGTGCTAGGATCACAGACCTGCATGAGCTCAAGCAAGGTTAACTTTTGAAAAGGAGAAAGTATCTTCTCTGATTTATTTTTGATTTGGACACTGAAATAGTAAGAAGAATAAGGCCACGTGAAACAAGCAGACCCTGTTTGCGTTCTCTCCTGTCAGCTGGACTGTGAAGGCTCTGAGAGCACAGGTGAGCACTGGGCAGTGTCTACATTCAAAAGCTGGGAGACTAGACATCTCGGGGAAGTAGTTAAATACACTACAAAGACCTTTCAGTTAGTAATGGCAACTCCCAGCCCCAAGCCTTGTTAAAGTGACAGGACTGAAGTGAGAAGGCCGGAACAGAGTCCAGCGGCCTAGAAGGGCACACTTGGTCAGCAAGGACATGTACAGCAGTGGAGCTGTGCGGGTGGGGGGGGGGGGGGGCAGCTCAGTGCATCTGGGGCGGAAGGAAGCTGGTGACTGGGTAGTAAACACCTAATTCCCACACCTCCAAGGAGACCAGAGGATATAGCTCTGGAGAAAGCCAAGCTGCACCACATAGCTATAGAGAACAAAGGGGCAGCTCTGGGGCTGAAATGACAGCTGGGCTCGATGTCTGGGCCCTTCCTAGTCCCTGGAGTGCCAGAGGCCCAGTGTGCACGGCTGTGTTTCTATCTCAAGAACAAGCCAGGAGTGTTCTCTACAGAAAGCCAAAGGGCTCACAAGGTCCTAAGGCATTAGTATCTGGAAACTGGTTCAAAGAGTCAACAGGAAAACTTCTAGGGGACAAGACAGCACACATGGGGATTCCCCAGAAGCAGCCCACCCCTCACTGTCACTCAAGAATGGACTGCCAAAAATATCCAAGACCATCAAGCAAAAACACCTTCTTCCGTAGAGAAAGAGCGAAGCTAAGCAGAGACCCTGCTCCCTGCCCCTCCCCTCACACTAACCTCCGTTAAGAGAACCACAGACTGTGAACAGGCACTGGGGAAAAGTGGGAGGAGAAATGTTATGGAAAAGCCACCCCTAAGTGACTGGACAGAGACACAGCAAAAGGGGTGCAGCCAAAGGGGTCTTCTTGCAGGCTCTGTAAGGCTTCCGTGCCTTTAACTGAGCAAGGCAGAAGCCATCAGAGGGCTCTGGCACAGGACTGACATGATCTGACTTGCATTTACAAGATCACTCTGAAAGAGGCCGGGAGACTTGCTGGTTCCAGGCACTTAAGGAATCTCTGGTCAATCATTAACTGACAATTAAACAAGACAGAGACTTCTGGGGCTCGTGTAACAAAGGAGCCAGACTTTATAAGTAGCCCAGGAGCCTCACACAAGCAACAACAAACAGGGGTGGGGTGGGGTGGGGAGGTGTGTGTGCATGTGGAGGGGGGCACCAGAGTTCCATAATTTCCTCACTATCTTTAAAGTTTCTGGTTTTCAACAACAACAACAATAACAAAACCACAAGACACTGTGTCCTGGAGATGGGAGAACAGAGACAGCTTCCTATGTGAACAATAATCCATGACCGGCAAACGGGGTTGGGAGTGAGCACTGCACACACAGGAAGAACTCAATCTATCACTCAGCCAGAAATAACTTCCTAATACACACCAGAGCATACATGGACCCTGAAGACAGGCAACAAGCAAACCATCCATTTATATGAAATGTTCAGAAACAGCTCTACAGTGATTGAGGGAGACAGTGAGGGGCTTCCTGACGAAGTCAGACCCTTCAAGTAATGTTAAAATGTATGAATACACAGGGGTGGGCTGATTCTGTGTCCTTCTGATGAGCCAGAAAGCAGTGTGGCCTGGAATGGCTCCTAGAAGTTGATCCCTGGAACCAACTTGCTGTCTGTGCCCGCCCAGGTTAGCATCAAAATGTGAAAACAATGAAAAGATATGGAGAGTGATGTAAACTTACATCCTACAAAGCCAAACACTTAAGGCGGAAGGTGTTCAGCACTCTTGGCACACACTTCCTGAGATTCCTGCCGGAAATGTTAAATTGGATCTAATTACAAGGGGCAGTCGGCATAATCTAATTATGAAGAGCATTCTTAAGGATGAGGACCTGGACAGGCCAGCTGGCCTGAGCTGCAGAGAATGTCCCCATATCTGAGAGGCAGGAATGGTGGAGGAGAATCTTCTAGTTAAGTGCATAATTAATATACACAATGCTTAATTATATATTTAAAAACAACAACTTTGTCAAGGACTCTAGTGTTTGCCTTTTAAAGGGTATAATCTGGTGGCTTCTAAATATTCAGAGTCCTGAAGCGGTCAGCCCCTTGCTAAATTGAAGGTATTTCACACCAAAAGGAAGATAGCAATACACAGAGCATTAGGAACCTGGAACCAAATAGCATTCAGAACGTGAGCTCAGTGAGGACCAGATGCTTCTGCTAGACTAGAAAACAGAAGCAGAATGACACACAAGTGAATCCCTTAGCTAATGTGAATACATATTCAAAAGTGTGAAATGACATATTTTGAGTCAGGCACGTGGTGCATGCCTTTAATCTGAGCACTCAGGAGGCAGAGGTAACAAGAACTGTCAGTTTGGGGCCAGCCTGGGCTACAGAGTGAGCTCCAGAACAGCAAAGATTAAATAGAGATCTTGTCGAGAAAAATCTTGGGAAGAGAGAGAGAGAGAGATTGAGATTCTAAACTAAGTCATGGAGTAAAAATGAAATGGTTAACATCTCTTTCTGCTTTGCATTAAAAAAGCCAATGGCATACAGTTTAAAATTTTTTAAAAATTATGTGTGTGTGTATCTGTGTGTAAGTTTGCACTCTTGAGTACAGAATTATGAGGGAGCTGGACGGAGTTACAGGTGGTTGTGAGCTGCCCTGCATGGTGCTGTGAACCCAACTTGGGTCCTCTGGAAGAGCAGTGTGGTGTTTAATCGCCTAGCCTTCTTTCCAGCCCCGCCATCATGAGAAACTCCTCAGTATCCATTTTCCTCAGCACTGACTGAAAAACCAAACAAGGAGGAGGAGGCAATGCTAACCTGGTCCCCTTCTAAGCCCACTGTTAGCTGAATGAGAACAGATTTTTTAAGGGTCTCCCATCCACTGTTTCCTGAGGAGCCTGGCCTTGTACCTCACCTACAAAGCACAATTTGACGCTTGTATTGATGCTTGTATCATACTACACTTGAATTCCAGAGTTTCCTAGAGCTCACACCCAGAGCTTGCAGTAACAAGACGCTGAGCAATGTCCTCTATGCAGCCTTTTCCTGACACTTCTCTAACTGCTCCAACTCAACCTTCCCCGCCCCATGGCTTGAGAGGCACCAGGCCAACTTTACCACTGGAAAAGGAGTTATCTCTTTGATCATGCACCTGGAAGTGAGCACTCCCCAGACCTAGCTTTGCTGACTTACTCTGCCAAGAATCACAGATGGTTTAGGATGCTGTCCTCGGTTGTCAGTACACCAGTTGCTTCCTTTCTAGCTGACTTCCTTGCCAGCAAAGGATGCGCTAATAAGTTTTCGGCGCATTCTCTGTGCTTTCCCTATCAATTCTGAAGTCTCTAAAACCAAGGGTACTATATATAAAATATACAAAAACATCCAGGGAAGGAAACTTGGAAAAAACAAAGGAAGAATACAACCATTAAAAATTTACAACACTTTCTCAAAGTTGCGCATTTTAACAGTGCTATCCTAGAAGGTCAAAAACGTTTTTTGCCCCCTTACTGGTTACTTATTACCTCCAGCAGGACACGCATGGTGACCAGGAAACCCCTGAGGACATTTTAAACACAGCAAAAGACTTCCATGTTCTCCAAATAAAGCCAAGAGCAAAATGCAACCAACCAAATACAACAAACAAAAATAACCAGCAATCTGAACTAAATCGGACAAAATGTGGCCGACTTCTAAGGTCTAGGGAGACTTTGATGTTGCCACTTTGCTCGGAGGTTAATTGAGACTCCCACACCTCACTGCACTAAGGATCTCACGATGGGGAATGTGCAATGGAGGCTGTGAAAGTAAAGAGTACGGGCTCTAATAGTCTTTCTTAGTGGTTTTTCAAGCTAGATGCCAAATCTAAGCATCGTGACTGTGAAGAAATCTTTATGTTAAAAAACCCAAAACAACAACAACAATAACACCTAATACACTCAGAATAAAAGGAAGGAGAGACAGTGGGCAAAGGGAGGGAAAGGAAGGTGGGAGAGAGGGAGTGGGGAGGGAGAAAGGGAAGAAGGGCAAGGGGGTGAGGAACTAGCTGTTCTGGGTAAAGCAAAGCTTTAGCCCTGGGGCTCTTAGCACAAGGCTATCACGGACCTGCCAGGGCTTCTTGGGATGTACAGAATCCTTTAAAAGAGGGTCACAAAAGTCACAAAAGAAACTTCAACTGACCTGAACTGTCATTTATAAAGATCAAAGCTAAGCAGACTCCGTAAAACATCCCTACATGATCACCACTAGCGCATGCAGCTACTTAAGGAAAACTTAAAATGATAACAAAATTTAAAGGTTCAGTCTTTTAGTCATCCTGGTCACATCCCAAGTAACCCTGGGTATATAGTATGAACCAGGGCAAATCCCAAAGACTTCATCATCACAGACACAATGTGTGTAAGTGCATGTGTGTGACTCTGTATATGTGTGTACAGAGAAAGATCCAGCTGAATGTTGGTGGGTGCGTGTGTGTTTGTGCATGTGTATGCATGAGAGTGTGTACTTAGAAAGATTCACCTGAACTTTGGCAGCACATCCCATGGTGGAGCTGAGTAAAGAGAGCTGAGCACCAATGGTCCCCTCTCTGATCCTTGACGATGAACACAATGTGACTAGCCTTTTTGTCATAGCAAATAGTCAAATAACCAACTGGTTAGCAGGTATAACAATCTGTTGCACATCCAGTCAACAGGTTAACAGATAGAAATAAGCTAGTAAGCCACAAAAATGAGATTTAGGAAACCTAAAAGCAAATCACTATAGGAAAAGGTAATCTTAAACAAGGGTGTAGTAGACAGTTGCTGTTTATTATAGGAAAAAAGCAAAACTATGCAGACAATTAAGAGGTTTGGGGCTCTGGGGGGGCTGCAAGGCTGAGAGAGAGAGAACCAGATGGAGCACAAAGGTTTTTAATAGGACACTTGTGGGATATTTGTACACTATGTGAAGATGCCTTACTGTGATTGGTTTAATAAAAAGCTGAACAGCCAATAGGCAGGATTTCTGGGCAGAGAGAACTCTGGGAAGAACCTGAGAAAGACACATGGAAACAGGAGGTGTAGGATGAAAGAGAGGTAAACTAGCGATCCAAATAAACAAGGACATAGGATTGCGGACAGACACACTGACCTTCAATGTCTTACCACTTGTTTCCCAACCAAGAATATCTTCTGTTCCCTAAGAGGGTGCGGTGATATAAGCTGGGTGTAAAGGTGTGACCTTAGTCACAGCTACTCAGGAGGCTGAGACAGGAGGATCGCTTCAGAGCTGGTGCTTGAAGTCAGCCAAGCAACACAACTGAGACCTTATCTCAAAACAAAGGAAGCAAGTGGACAGGGAACTAAGGTCAGTCAGCCTACACAGCAAGGCCCTGTCTTTAAAAAACTAACTAAATAAAAAATAAATCAAGGAATAAATAAAACTATACACAGCTGCTCTCACATGGAGACAAATCTTAGGAAAGGGGCCCAAAGGAAAGCTCTACTGGGACTGGCAACACCGCTGAAGGGCAGACAGTACAATTCTCACTGCTCTGACCTTGCCTGTATTCCTTAACCATTAGGCTTTGTCACTGGACCTCTGCCTTCTATTTTTAAGAAAACACAGTTACTGGGCACATTTATCAAAAGTGATGCCACTGATTTTAGTCCCACATTCTCAGAAGGTGAATCCAATCACCTGCACACAAACATGGCTCCACCTCTGCCATCTAAAAGCACTCACAAGAAACTGGCACACAAGTTTCTCTGATCAGTCCTGAATGCCTCAAGATGAAGGAAAGAATAGAGCAAAGAAAGAACAGGCAAGGCCTTGGACGTCATCAGATTTAAGCCAGTGTTACAGAGAGGTCATCATTTCAAGAATAAACAGCCTGACACGTGCCCACTTAAGCAAAAACAAGAATCACCTGACACATTAACAGTTTAACACATGCCATGAGTGTATCAAATATTTCCACTTGTAAATTACATATTTTAACCCAATCAGAACTGAAATTAATGTTTGAAAATGTGGCAGGAAGCTTAGAAAATTACATCTTGAACTTCACACGTTAATGCCTTAGGTATGTATGCTATTTTTGTGACCCAATAATAGTGATGGGAAGTGGATAGGGTTTCCTTTGCTAAGAAAAATGTCACAGACACTGTTAGTGCCCAAGTGTTTAGATTAGAACAGGAAGCTCCCATTTCCTCTGTGTAACGTTGAAAACAGAGCACACAACACCGAGTGTTATCTCTCACTTCACAGTTATAAAGGTAATGGACAAGACACTTTCTGGGACCGCAAGCTCAAACACAGACCAAATTCACTTCTGAGAGAAATGCTGTGACTCTGGCCTAGCACAGAAAACACTCTTCTGTCTCTGCTAGCTGGGAAGGAAAGCTAGTGAAAACATTCAGAAGTCAGATTCCACCTCTTCCCACTAGCCTAGACATGCTGCTTAGCAACACCCACACTTGTTCTCCTTAGGTTAGACCATGAGATACCCCATCCTTCCAAACCTTCCCCTGGACCCGGCTTTACCTTTATGCCTTCCTTGAAGGTTAAAATTCAAATGTCCATTTATATTTACTATTCAGCAAGACATCTGAAAACTGGAAGTCAAGTGAAGTCAATGTGTTTTCATTCAAACTAGCCTCTCTTTGCTCTGGTAGTTCCGACGCGTGTCTGTCCCCCTCACAGTCCCAGAGCTCTTCCTGCACACTCAGTGACGAAAGAGTTCTTCAGTCCATTACACTGTTTTCCTCACCTCACACATGCTGTCTTTAAGATCCCATTTCCTTTACATTCTGAAAACATGCTTTCTGAGACGGGCCGTACCTGGTAATTTCTGAACTTCCTTCTGAGTCTCCACCAACCCACAACTAAACACTTCTCAGTGAATAGCAGGGACCTTGGGAGAGCCCCTCACTGCCCCACCTTGTCCTACATCCTGCACACATGGGCAGTCTCTAAAGCTCTTCAACAGCTGACCAAAGCCCTCTGCCATTTTGCACAGTTGCTAAAGACTTCCTCACCCATTCTCAACTTTGTAGCTGATCTTGTAAATCTCCCTTTTGTATTCTAGTAATATTTAGAAATATTTACTATTTCTTAGCTTTACTTTCATTGGTTTAAACTCAGGAGCTGAAGAGATGGCTTAGTGGTTAAGAGCACTGGCTGTTCTTTCAAAGTATCCAGGTTTAATTCCCAACACTCACATGGCAGCTCACAATTGTCTGTAACTCCAGATCCAGGAGATCTGGCATCCTCACACACAAATACAAACAAGCAGGCAAAAACCAAATGTGCATAAAAAATAAATGAATCTTAGAAAAATTTAAACTCTTACACAGATAGTGGGTTTTAAAGTCAAGCAGCTATAACCAAGTGGGACATAAAAATTAATTTGAAATGTCAAGAGTACTGTGGTAGCATGTGTGACCCCAACATGTGAAAGATAGAGTCAAGAGAATCTAGCATTGGTAAGACCCTGTCTTACAAAGAAGAACAAGCTAGTCCTGGTAGCACAGACCTGTGGTACCAGCCACTTGGCTGACTGAGGTGTGGGACCTTGAGGCTAAGTCCAGCCTGGACTACAGATGACGTTCATAGCCTAGACACTTAGTAAGGACATATCTTAAAGTTAAATATACAAAAAGGGCTGAGGCTACAGCCAGGCAGTAACAGGCTTCTTAGCATGTGGAAGAGCTTAGGTTCCATCCCCAGTTCCTGAACAAACACAACCAAATGTTAAAAACCCTTTGGAGCATCCCCTCTAGGAGCAACACTACACAAGCAGATGACTTGTAGCCAGTGATGTCCAAAACCCCGTTATCTGAAATGACCAGGGGCCTTCTCAGTGTGATGTCACCATGAGAATGAGAAAACAACCATCTGTTCCCTGTGCTTCTGCTCATCTCAGCCACAGAACACAACAGAAATAACCGCACAACTGTTTTCTCCAAGCTCCCCATGATGATGCGTTACTTTAAGTATCCTGGATGCAGAAGGGAAGGGAACTGGGAATCACCTGAAAATGCTTTCCCAGTCCCGAGTTAGGCCAAGACAAGTGCCCAGGGAGCAGCAAGACAACCCCTAACAGAAGTGCTCACAAGGGGAGCACATGCTTCTTGCTCTCACCCTGACCAGGAAACGGGCTTGGCAAGGAAAGTGACTTAGAGGTGAGGCCAGTATTCACTCAGCCCTACAATCTGAGATCCTTCCCTTTGGTGATGCAGAATAAGGAAATCACCCCAGATCCAGCTCTGCTAACAAATGGTTATCTGGCCTTGAACAAATAACCCGGTGCCTCAGCTATAAATCAAGGAGCTGGCTTAGGAGACCTCAAAGATTCCTTCCTGCTCTCTGTTCTGGGCTTCAAAAGCTTCCTCCCCCCTTCAAAGCACTCACCCACCTGTAGTGGGGAGGGCATTTCAGCAGCTACTTGTCTACTTGTGTTCTGTCTTGTACATCCTCTGCTTTCTGGCAGAGTCCTTGGGGGAAATAGTGTTTTTGCCTATGGCACTAATTCCTGAAACCAAGGGACTATGTTGCCACTAGTCCTATAAAATAGCAATTTCTAACAAAATTACTTCTGTTACCATGGTCCAACAGTCCCCTGATTCAATGAGCCTTTTATAGGAAAATGTCATCAATCATTTCCACAATTTACACGCACCCTCACACAGTAACAGCAGTTTCAGCACATACTACTATGCCAACAGATATAGCCCATCTGGGGAGCTTTCTGAAGTATCAAGTTAGAACTCACAATAAGCCTGTGTTGCAGCAGTGAGCTGAATCGAACCCACCGGACCATCAGGCAGACTGGACCCCAGATCTTAGAAAGGAGACTGAATAGCGCTTCCAGAAACTACAGGGAACAGCCGAGATCCACACACAATGAAAAGCAAAGACTATGTCTAGTCTTTCACACATGTACCACACTGGCAACTGTGTTTTGCATACAAAGCAACTTTTGCAGACACTTCAATAAATAGACAGCAAAAGCTATATATCCTTGGCTTTCAGTTTTCTTCTGGAAAGTCTTTTGCTCCTGCTGTGCCTTTACATGTTTGCCACTGCCATCTTCCTCTGGTACCTGGCATGGTGTAAATGGGCATGAAGAGATTCCCTGCTGCCGGTAAGGCAGCATGTTTACCTCATGAAAATATCTCATTCTACTGAGCATTTTTACCTATGGACTTTTATGAAGATGATTTTGATGATGATGATAAAAGCTGTACTGTTTAACTGATAATAATGTTAGCTTTTAAATAGTTTTGATTATTAAAAACAAAAGAAAAAGTTATACAACTAGAATATATGAGTTTCTATTGAGTAGCCACATAGGACTGTGGCTTAGGTTAATGAGTAAACAGTTGAGACCCAGTAACTCAGCGAGTTTAAATTCTTTTAACCTTAATGCTGAGAAATGTGTTCACAGGTTTTGGAGAGTATCATAGCTGAAATAAAGCTCTGAAAATAACTTAGAGTGATACTAAGATGTTTTTGTTAAATAGCTCTGATGTGAAAAATCCAAGAAGACAATCTTATAAGATTACTTTTCAAGATAAGTAAGAAAGTGATTGGCCTTTTCTTTGTAACTGCAAAATGCAGCCTGCCAGTAGAAGACCTGACTGAGAAGAGTACCTGGTTTCTAACACTGCTGATCTATGGCAAGTTGTCTGGGTGTGAATGTATGTGGGTTCCTGGGATTTGCTTTTCACCTGTAATATGTGAAATGTTTAAACATGTAAGGGATATGGAAAACACATTGTTTAAACTTGGATCTAAAACAGAATGCAACCACATTGTAATTTCTAAATTGCCTCAAAGATTTGGGGAGGAGCTGTATGAGCTATAGGGGAAAAATAAAGATAGAATAAGTAACAACAAAAATTAGAGGAAAACATCATGAATGAGAGACTGAGAAAGAAGAGTAGAAGAAGGAGAACTGGGGACATCAAGAGAAACAGATGTGTCTGGATAGAGGTAAGCGAGAGAACGGCACATACAGAATAAGCATAAGAAAGAACAGGAAACCACTGAGAGGGTGTGAGTGTCTTTCCCAAACCTTCAGACAGTCACCGTATCCACTCTGTGGATTTCCTTTTGAGCTCGTGCTGCTGTAGGCTGGACCCCAGGCAGTGAAGGAAAAGATTGACTCAATCTGTTCTACAAACAGAATCACCACCAAATCTTTGGAATGGAGGCTTAGCTGTAGAAACCTGTCTGCTGGTTGACCAGAATGTGCCTCCAGAGCATGAAGGCAGAGCTGCTCAGACCACAGAAAGCACGCTCTGACACAAGCGCAGGCTCTGCTTCCGTACAGAAGAAAACCCATGCAAAATGTCAAGCTGGTCGACAGACAGCTGAAGCACTGCAAACCATCCTTGTCAAAATATACAACCACTGCTAGATATCTGGCCATCAGTACAGACTTCTCACACATATCTGTTCCTTGATTTTCAACACAGAAGATCTACCGTAAGACAAAACCGCCTTGGTGCTAGGGAAAAGAAACAGGTAAGTAAGCACAGAGGGTGAGGCCTAAAGGCCACAGGGTCTGTATCACAGCCACTCAACTGCATTCAGTGGGATTGCTGAGTGCATTACTTTCTAAGAAAGCCTTGCTTACAAAGGCATCAGACAGCTGGTGCTCACAGACCCTTGGTCTAGAGTACAACCTTCAGGATGATCTGATTCTGGTGTGATGGGATCCACTCTGTAACTATGAACACGAACACGTAGCCAGAAGCAACACAAAATGACTGTCAAAGCTGTCTGGTGGCCAGTCAGCTCTCCACACTCTGGAACAGCTTCTTCAGTGCCTGGACATTTCCACTCAGTGAAACGTGATCCATGTGAACATCTACATTCCCAGACTTCTCAGATCTGCTTATGAAATATACCCGTTTCCTCATTTAATTGGTGGGTTGTTAAGATTTCCAAGTACTTTTTTTGTACTATGTCTGTGCAAGGGTCAATCTCACAGACTTTTGAAAAGTTATTTTTGAATAGTTCTGGGGGTCTCTTGGAGATGCCCCCCAGACAGACAAGGGCAAATGTCCCCTAAAGTGCACACACTCAGAGGAGTCCAGGCTCCATGCACCTTGGCTCCCAAGAAAACAGTAGAACTTGGCTCTTTGTCCCAACTTTTGTTTTTCTGTTTAGACCGCTGGAGACTAACAGTGGTAAAGTGCTTGGCCAGCATGTACAAGGCCCCGTGTCCGGTCCTCAGGACTCCCAGTTTGCTTTGTACTGCTGTGATAAACACCATGACCGAAAGCAACTCTTTGTCTGGCTTTCATGTGTCTATCACAGCTCTACACCGAGGAGAACAGGAGGGGCTCCAGTGGAAGCAGGGCAGGAACCGTGGAGAAATGCTGTTCACTGCCTTGTCCCTGGGGCTTGCTCAGCTGACTTCTTCCTTCCTCACTCCCCCTTTCTATCTTTCCCTCTTTTCCTTTCTTCTTGAGACAGGGTCTCACAATGTAGCACTGGCTGGTTTTGAACTCACAGAGCTCCATCTGCCTGCTACCTCCCAAGTGCTGAGATTAAAGATGTGTCCCACCAAGCCTTGCTTTCTCATACTATCCAGGAACCCCTGAGTAGGAAGCACTGCCCACAGTGGTCCGACCCTCCACAATTAAGAAAATGCCCATAGCCTTGCCTATGGGCCAATCTGATTAAGGCAACGGATCCTGCTATCAAAGTTCCCTTTCCTAGGTAACTCCAGCTTGTGTCAAGCTAACAAAGCCACCACCCACCCAGAAAATAATTTCCTCTCTAGTATCTTCATGTTTGGGTTTTGGTTAATATATGGCTAGCTTGGCTGACAATCCCTTCCAATCATTCTTACATAGACATGGTTTTACCAAAATCTATTCTGAGCAAGGTGAGAAGATACAACAGAGAATCTGGTCTCCAGCTTTTTCTGCCTATCATATAGAACATTGTAAACGGTTTGAGAAGTTACAGCATTATTCTGAGCAAGTGGATCACCTACTGGACCAGCTGTAAGCAGATTTCAGAATTGATTTATACTTGTTTCATGTGTGAAAGTCAACCTAATTGTTATATGGATAATAGACTGCAAAGCCAGTTAGTTATGTAGTGCACACATATAATCCTAGAACACTGGAGGCTGACATAAGCCAACTGTAAGTTTACGGCCAGCCTGGATGACACAGGAAGACCCTATATTTCTTTAAAATAAATGAATGAATGAATGAATGAATAAATAAATAAGGCAGGCTGAAGGTGGAATAAAAATAAGAAACATGGGTCAGGAGGCCAAGACGATGACCTAAGACAAACTGCAGAGCACAGACAAAGGGCTACTGCTGCGCTCTGCATGCACAGGTGGTATACAGTGAAGACGTCCAGGCAGAAGCACCAAAGAGATGGGAACAGAAGGCTGGAGCCTTGGAAGTCAGGATCAGTCCTACTGTGCTACCAACTTCAGGCCTAGATTCTGAGGTGCTGTCATAGAGCACTTAGATTCCCTCAGGAGTCTACAGTTGCCAAAGGTGTTCGCTATACAGAACGCACCTGCTATTGAGTCATGCTGCAGAGAAAAACCAAGCCTGCAGTTGCTCTTGTCCCATCTCTGGGAATGATACATTAGATGCTGAAGCAAGTGAGGAAACAAACAGGACAGAGCTCTCCTGAGAGAGCTGAGAGAGAGAGAAAGCACAGGAAAGGGCTGGGAAAGTGGAGGGAACGAGGGGAACCCATGTGGCCTCAAGGGATTAGCGTAGGTAAGGAGGCAGGGAGCTAGAGTCAGACACTGTGTTAGTCTCCAGAGATGCTATCAGCTAGAAGGGCAGAAACGAACAAGCCGAGAGAAGAACATGCTGCCTACTCTGCAGCACAGCCTGCAGGGCTTTGGGGACGGCCATCCTGATTTATAAGATGTTCATACAAATCACAGGTCAGACCTCCTAAACTTGGCAGCAGCCATGGACTAAACACACACGTCTCTGGTTCTATAGGCCTCAAATGAGCCTTGGAGCCAAATGCAACTCTTTAAGTCTGATCCTAATCTTCCGGTAAGTGGCAGGCTTTAGGCCCTGGGGCTAGCTCTTTGCTTTGAAGGAGCTGTAGAAAGAGCAGGTGCCAAGTGAAGGCAAAGGCGCTGAAGACTATGACTTGGTGCAAGAGTGGCAGGGCAGACAGGGTCAGGAAGGAGAGCAGAGGACAAACCTCAGCTCAGCGCTCTTGGCCTAGCAGGACCTCTATGCACACTGCTCCCATGTGGGCAGGCACCCAAGCTTAGGATCCATCTCACAGCATCCTGTCCTGTCAAATCTCGGGCCTTGTAAGACAGGTTTGTAAGTCGAGATGGCTTCTCATTGTTTAGCTACCATCAACCCTATTGCTTAGAACAAAAAATAACTCCCATGTCAGTTGTGGTGTAGCTTGGGGGGCAAAGCGATTAGCCACATGACTGCAAGGCCCTGTTGTGACAGCCAGCACAGAAAGGGAGCAAGCAACCCCAAAACAGGACCAAAGACCTGCATGTTCTCCTCAGGTCTAAAATACCACCCCCCCACCCCCCCACCCCGCCAGGCAACAGAATAGGACAGAGAAGCCAAGCAGCCGTGTCTGCAATCCTTTATACATAGAAGGCAGAAACAGGAGGACCAAGAGCTTGAGGCAGCCTAGGCTACGCAGCTGAAGTTCTGTGCCAGCCTGAACAACATGGTGAGATCCCAAAATGACTACTATATAGACCAGACTGTCTTCCTGCCTCTCATCCTGAACTCTGGAGTTACAGGTGTGCCCGCTGTGCTTGGCTACTTCAGAGGATTTTCTTGTCCAGTATTAGGTACTGAGCCTGTAAATGCTAGCTTTAGATGATTTATTACTTTGGCACTGATACCTAAGGTTAACCTAAGGTTAATGCTATAACATTGGTTCAATCTACTATAAAATACCACAACACCATTCACGCAGGGCGTGTCTTGTTATCTCATCAGCAAAGCCATGATCAGGAGAGCTGGATGTCTACAGCTGACTACATAGCGGATTCCTGGACAACCCAGGTTTCATGAGACCCAGTCACACAAAAAAAGCAAAACTAAAAGGTAAAACAAATAAAATAAAATTCACATATTTAACAACATAACAGAAAAGACAATGTTTCCAAATATTAATAGCAATAATAATGTAAGTGGCAGAATAAGTGGTTTTTCTTTCCACATGCTCTGCACAGCACTGACAGTAAGAACATGGGCACAGGGCTGGATGGTGGCTCAGGCCTTTAATCCCAGCACTGGGGAGGCAGAGACAGACAGATCTCTGTGAGTTCAAGGCCAATATGGTCTAGAGTGAGTTCCAGCACAGCAAGGACCGTTACATAGAGAAACCTTGTAAGAACATGGATACATTATTTGTGTAATTATAAATTTGTCAAATTTCTGCAAAAGGTCATTTCACAATATAAAAAAATCAAAGGGAAAGTATTTGTAGTATTTACCCACCTCTTCCTAGATGGTAATGACATCAATATCCTCACGTTTGCCCTGGCACAACCTAGTGCCACACTTGCTTCTTCTCTCTCACACCCCATGTCCACATTTATTCATGAGCTGCCTTCCGATCCCCATCTGTCTTCTCTCTACTGCATAGCACCCAGCCTCTCTGCCTGCACTGCTTCACACAGCACTAGCCTCTCCTCTGGAGCCTCCCTGCTGATGTGGCACTGACATGTAGCTGGAGAAGATGAACTCAGTAAGCACTCCTTAGAGGAGGAGGAAGAAGGCACCCCTGACATGAAGGTGGGAATAGGCTGAGTGAGTCTCTCCACACTTCACAATGTCACCCAAAGGCCTAGGGAAGGTAGGGCCAAGGGGCCCACCCATGGCTCCACAGGTGGACATGGATTCCAAGCTAGACTTGTCCCTTTCTCAAACTGTCCCGGGACTCTCCAAAGTTCCGGTGCTGAAATGGACAGCCCGGCCGGCACTGTCTTCCCTCATGGGGACTGCCATAGTCTGTTGGCTGTGCCCATTAGCTTAGATCCTAGCTCATACTCTTTGTTGTAACCAAAACACCTTTCCAAAGGGCAGCTTTGGCTTTAGCACTTTGCTGCTAGAGGTGCACCAGGCTCCCTCCCTGTGTCCCTCACGCACACTGACAGACCCTTCCCTGTCTGGCACTTGCTCTGTCCCATGAGTTTCTCTCCCTGAGCTCTCCACAGGCAGTTTCCGGCTGCTTTCCTGGCTCACCCCACTCCTCCATCTAGTCCACAGAATCAACCTCTGGTCTCTCCACAGGCACGTAGCCCATCCTGGGGAAAGGTCTCTCCTCCCAAGCACTCTCGAAGAGTCTTCCTTCTATAGTTCATGGCCAGACCTGAAACTGCCTTTCTTCCTGTTTTAACCCTGAGGACAGAACAATGATGATATACTGTGTACTGTGATGCTGCTGGCATCCAGCATGGCTGATGCAACCAACGAATACCTATTAAACAACAAAACAAGGGAAATGGGGGGGGGGGGGGGAGCAGATGACACCGCAGGGAAAGCAGCAGCTTCCTGTTTGAACAACCCAATTTTATTATCACTCAGAACAAACACTATGACATCGGTTTCCCAAGACAGTAGAATTCTGCAGCAGGTGGATCGGTAAAAACCAATGCACACACAGCAGTCAGAATCCACTGCTCTCAAGTCCTCCCAACTGCAAGAACCATCACCCACTTCTCCCCCAGAGCTCAGATGGCTAATGCTAGCTCTTATGAGGCTGCCTTCCTAAGAGAATATATTCCTGTTCTCTCCTGTAGACTAAAAGGTGAAGTGCAGAAGCTCCTGGTGCAGAAGACTATTTCTTTAAGGAAGCCAATATAGTAATAGATGGTAAACTTAAGTCATCACTGATAATCCCAATGATCTAAAACAGCCTCTCTCAAGTGCAGTTTACCTCTAAAGGAATAAACTACAGTGAGGTAGACAGAAGAGCACTGGGCTCTTCTTAATTTTGATTTAGACCTCTGCTTGGTCAATAGCTCAAAGTTCTACATTCTGAAATACTTCACAGTAAAACAAACAACAAAGTATGTCTGAAGCCATCAATTTTCGAGCATGTGCTAAGACAAGCATAAAACAATCCCCCAGCAGAAGGCTGAGACATTTACTGAGTCCTCAGTGAATCTTCGGTGCAACACAGCCACACAGTCACACCCAAACCCTGTCCGCTCCTGCGGGCTCTTACCGGAATGTAGTAGATGCCCATCTTGGGGGATTCATTTGCAGTAAGAAGCATTCCTAAAAACAAATACAATGAAAATGTTGAATGCATGACAAGAAGCATCCTTTTCTTCTGCTTTATATTTTGAAAGGCTTGAGTTGCTAGTACCTGGGCAAGAGACCTCAGTCCTAGGACAGTTGATTCCCTATCTGTGAACTTCATGAGCTCAGGCCATGAGAAGGCTCCAGAGAGGCACTCAGCTCAACATAAAATGTGGAACATTTCCAGCTTCAGTCTGGGAATAATAATGGAGAGAAAGGCTCCCTTCCTGGAGTCAGGACTTCTGCATTGAGCTTCATAGTCAATCGCAGAACAAAGTGACTAAAGGAACATTATGGAGCTACCCGCAAAGACCCACAAGCCAAGGCAGGAGAGACAGCTCAGTGGTTAAGAGAGAGACAGTTCAGTTCCCAGTACCCATATGATGGTTCACAACTATCTGTAACTCCAGTTCTTGAGGATCTGACGCCCTCTAGGACTGAGCATGCATGGATGTTCACACATATATTCAGGCAAAACACTCACACAGAAAATATTTTCTCAAGACACACATGTCAGAGTGTCACAACCATCTTAGGAAATTTTGAAAGAATGATCCATTAGAGAAGTTAATTTAGTATCCATGGCATCCCCATTGTGAGAAAGCAAACCCAGGCAGGAGGGCAGCTCTGTCATCCAACAAAGGACCCCCTAGAACTCCAGCAACCCAGAAATCCATCACTTGTAGGCATTTAGCTAGGCATTTAGCTACTTCAAATCAGGTATCAGATGGTTCCATTGCCAGCAAGTACCCCCAAGTTTTCTGCAGCACCTCCAAGGTGTCAAGATGTATTACAGCCAAGCCTCTCATAATACACATGAGCTCAGCCAACATCTGCCCGATCCTTTACAAGGTGATGCATGAACCTTGATAAACTTGTATATGATCTCAGTGAGTATGGTACCCTTTAAAATAAACATCACCAGCCCATCTAATGAAAACTCCAGTCAAAATAGATAAATGAAAAGACTTCTTACATTATCAAATAAACCATTAAATAGTCTAAATACCACCAACAAAATGAACAACCCTGCTAACTATGTGTGTCTTTGGACTTGCTTCCTCGGCCTGCTTTCTGGTTCTAGTGTAATGCCAGACTAAACAGCAACAGTGTTTCCAAGAGCACAACCCACAGAACCACAGCCAGGAACACAGCCTTAAAGCAGTACTTTCTCTAACTAATAACAGGATCAGGGACAGTGTTTCCACTCAATTCCTCAAAATGCTGCTGCTTATTAGAGGGAGAAAAGACATCAGTAACTGGAGTCAAAGACTCCTCCAGTGTGAGCAATGACAGAGATTTGATAAAACAGCATGTGTGTGCACATGCAGGCACGCACGCACACTCCAGAAAAAGGCTCACCAAGGCTCAAGACACAACCCAGAAACAGTGCTCTACAGCAACGCTACTCTGGGTGCCCCGGAGCTGTCTACCACTCCTATCCCCAGGCTAGAGTGGAGCCGGCAGGCAGTTTTAACACAGCAGTGCCAAAAAGGGACAAAACAAGGCAGAACCACAGGCAGTGTTATCACTGAGTGATCACTCTGCTAGTAACTTGGCTTTACAGGAGCATCAGTCTGTTAGAGGCATAGAAAAAAGGCAGGCCAGCTGTCCACCCTGAAGCAGCTTCAGCCGCACTCCAGAAGAAGACAGGAGGAAGACATCTGCCTGACCAGCTTCTCACTGACACGGGAGCAGTGGGTTCACCGTGAGAGACTCCATGTGCTGTGCCAATGCCCCAGTGACTGTCTGTCATGCCGTGCTCTGCTGGAGGATGCAGAGGGAGCCGGAGAGCAGCGGAGAGCAGTGAGTGCAGCCTTTCTACAGTCCAGGAGGTCCCCTGCAGGGGTCTCTGGATAGCAGGCGAGAAAACTGAGGGCCGTAATGGGCATAACTAGGCCTGAAGCAGGTCGTTCTCAAGACCAAAGCCTACCTTCTCTTCCTACCAATGGCTCTGAGCCCTTAATCCTGCTTCACGGGCTGGGGTGGGACTCAACATGCACCACCTAGCCATGCACACCAGGTTCCAGAGCTGTGCTCCCTGACTGTGCCCTGACCTGTGCAGAGGGGCTGCTCAATGCATGGAAGTTTTGGGGGTGGGGGGCAGGGGGGCAATGACAGGACAATACGGGGGATGGGACACGACTACCAGAGTAGCCAGAGAAGGGCCAGGAAGGCAGGATCATTTCTGAATATTTTGAGCTGCTTTGCAAACAGAAAAACAACAACAACAACAAAACCAGGTGCCACGGTTAGGCTCTAATTACTTCAAAACTGTGTGTGTGAACATATATAAAAAGGGGGTTTGGCTTTTCTGAACTGATTAGGCTCCTAGTGATTAAGGCTGCTGCCCGGAGCAGAGGGGAAAAGCAGGTATAGTAAAGCACATGCAGAACAGAGCCTCCAAGCACAGCAGGGGGCCCTTATCAACAGCCAGCACCTGACTATACCACGGTCTCAGGAGACGATTACTGGCCTGGCTGGTGTATACCTAAGAGCCTCTTCTATGTCATCTGACAGAAAAAGTCATTCCTCATCCAAACCATACATGGTAAAGGAGATTGGCAAGCACACCGAACCAGCCCAATCCTCCCCACATGGATGACCTGCTGGGATGAGATCTGATATACAGAGCCTGCGGATGACTCAGTGCTTGTCTATGATTCTTCTTTCTTGTTCTTTTTTTTTTTTTTCGGTTTTTCAAAAGACAGAATTTCTCTGTAGCCATGGCTAGCCTAGAACTCACTCTGTAGATCAGGCTGGCCTCAAACTCAAGAGATTCACTCGCCTCACCTCCCAAGTGCTGAGATTAAAAGCTTGTCTGTGATCTTTAACCCAAACCCACTTCATCGAGCTGGCAGACCTTGCTAGTTCCATCAAGTTGGGGGATGTCACTGCTACTTTAGGTACATTACAGAACAGAGAACAAGCCACATGTCAGCAGGAGGAGCAACCACATACACCCAAGAGACAGGCACTCAACCACAGGATTGGCCTGACCTTACAAAAGGAAGAAGGGGGGAGAACATGGTGAGTGTTGGGGGTATATTCTAGAGTGAAGGTCCCTTATGACTCTCTGGCCACCCTTTCAGGCTATTTCTCCCTCACCTGCCAACACCCTCCCCCAGAACTTCTCTGTAGCCCAGAATCCACATCAGGTCATTTTAATACATCACCTAGGACCTCAGCACCTTTCCCGACGAGTTTCTCAACTCTGAAGAAGTAACTTCACATACACCTGCATAAAACCCTGCAATTCTTACAGATGTGACAAGTGACAAGGTCCTCCACTGTCCATTTCCCCTCCCTAGTAGCATGTAACCTGAGTCGATTTCAGAAGATTCTAACTAAGGCCATGTCATATACCAAGTAGGTAACTCACCCTAGTTGGTAGACTACCCAACTGTTAGGAGCTCTCATGGAGCAAAAAAGGAAGCAGAGAGCCTGGTGTGGTGTCACCATCTTACATCCCCAGTACCCAGAAGGCCTGGGAAAGAAGAGCATAAGTTTGAAGCCAGGCTGGGTCACATAGCTTCAGGAAAATTGCTAAACCACAGGGAGACTCTTTATCAGTAAAACAACAATGCACAAACAAACAAACAAAAGTAAACAAAAGCAAAGTCAGACAGAAAAAGAAACAGATTATGGGCCACTGACTACATAGGTTATAAGAATTTCAATTGCTGCACTCAGACTGAAAACATCAGCAAGTCTGCTCTGTTCTCCAGTGTGTGCCTGTCCTTAGAAAACACGGCCCAAGAGGGGAGGGCTCTCATTCTCTCATACCCCTGAATGTGCTGCTGAAGTTTGAAGCCTATTATATAACATGCTGAACAGTGTATGATGCAGTGTATCCCCAAACCTCTATAACCATCTGTATTACTAGGTGACTCCAGCCTCCTCCAAATCCTTAACCTCAATTTCCACATGCTATTACTAATCATATAAAAGAACACACCAAAATAGCACTCACCTGCCGCCTACCTGCACTTTGTTACTAGTTTCTACTAATAGCTAGGCGGCCTGAGCACTGAGTCATCCACTCCACTTCCTGCTCTTTCTTCTCCCAAGTGAGTGAAAAAGTCAAGAATTGTCCTGACCAAGCCAAATGCTATCTTATGAAATAAATGCAGTTCAAAACTGCATTACAGGAACCTGTGCCTACCTGAGTTGGGATAGAGGCAAACATCATTAAGGTCATGTTCTGGCTCCAGTGAAGTAAATATCTTCCCCTAGAACAGTAAGCAAGAATAAATTATTTAGATCAAAGACCCACCTTATGTTCTGTAAAAGAAAAGAATTTATACTTAAAAATCTTATTTGTCTTATCAACATATCAAATATTCTCATTTTAGAAATGAACCTGCATCAGAAAGTTGACCTGTTCAAAACAAAACAAAAGACTCAAAGTCTTAGATGACAGAGTTAAAAGTGACCTGTGCAGCAGGGTCACAAAGACCCAAGGACAGAACTGTGATACAAAGTATCAGTGACTACACAGTGCTGGCTAAAACATTCCGCTTTAAAGGTGGGAAGCCGGTGGGACACCATCTACTGTACTATTAAAGCCTAAGAGAAGAAAAGGAGCCCAGAAGGAGGTAGGCGTGGAGAAGGATAAACAAGGAAAGCAGGTCATACAAAGCTGGGTAATCTGTTAGTCAGGAGGAAGCATTTAGTCTTAAGAAACAAAAAGTACCAAAATAAAATTGATTGCTGTAATTACAGTGTGATGTCTTCAAGTGGGCATGCTGACAAGTTCTGCCAGCTCTTGTAGCCATAAGTCATGACCAGAAGGCTGACACCAGGATGTGGTACTGCCAGGGCAGAAGTGGGTGGAGCTGAAGCCCAGGCATGATGATTTCACGGCTCATGAAACAGTAGCCAAGTTCTTGTTCATCAGAGCAACGAAACTCATCCAGCTATCTCCTCCTCAAGTGAGAAGGAAGAGAACTAAACCAGGATGGCACGAAGGACAAACACATGGAGCACACAGAACAAGACAGAAGGCCCCACAGGTCACAGAACCCTGGAAGGCCACAGCCAAACTGAATGGGTCACTGGCTTAGAGAAGGCGGGAGCCAGGTCAAGGAAACACCTTCTTACAGTATCTTGGGGGTTTTCAGAAGTAAGAGCCAGCTGTGGAGGCGCAGAAGCATAATCCTAGCACTCAGAAAGTGGGGATAGGAGGGTGAGTTTGAAGCTGACCTAAGCTACAGAGTGAGTTCTAGGTATCTACATAGTAAGGCTAACTCTAAATAAAACAGATGCACTTACACACTAAAAATAATCAGTAAGATTTTTCAATTTTATTATTGTTAATATTTGATCCAGGGTCTCACTGCATAGTCCAAGTTGACCTCAAACTCTTGGTCCCCCTGCCTCGCTCAGCCTGTTAAGTGTTGAAGTTATAAGAACATCCTACTCAGTTAAATAGCTTTTCCATCAGTTATGATTGCCAGAAAAATTATTCGTCTAAGATATGCCAAGTCTTCCAAGAGCTCTCAAATGCTCCAAACACAAAGTTCACAAAGCAGAAAGAATAACCAAGGCCCCTGCAAGCATCAGGGTAATGTTTTCAACAATTCAGAAATGCTACAAACTGGCCCTCTTCTCCTAAATTAAACAGTCACTGGAATAAATACATCGCAAGGAGGGCTGCAGACACCAAGACAGAACCAGAAGAATAAAGAATAATAAAGTAAGGCCACCACTTCTAGAGATAAAAATGCAAAATTTCTAAATAAAATCTTGAGAACTTGAGTGTTAATCTGAATGTATGACTATACAACATGTGCAGGCATTCCCTGGAGAGTCCAGAGGAGGGCATCTGACCCTCTGCGACTGGAGTACGGACAGACAGCTATGAACAGCATGTGGGTGCTGGGCACTGAACTCAGGTCCTCTGGAAGAGCAGCCATCTCTCTAGTTCCAAAGCACCAAAAAAAAAAAAAAAAAAAAAAATCTAAAGTACTGGGTAGAGAAGCCACAGTGACAGGTGGCTGGCTGGACTGTGACAGAGCTGCCCCCAGCACAGCAGGAGCCCTAACACCCAGCACCTATTCTAGGCAGTGAGTGCAGAGGGCATGGGGCTCTTGCCCAGTGCCATCTCAGGATGTTTTTAAATTACCACCTTTTAGCCTATAGAATTAGTGTACATAGTGAAGACAAAATTATTAAGAGTCTGAGGCTAGGGAGATGGTTCAGCAGTTGAGAGCACTTCCTGCTCTCCCAAGGGACCCAAGCTCAGTTCCCTCCACCCTGATTAGGCAGCAAGGAAAACATCTGAACAATGTGGCAGAAGCACAGATATATATGGATAAACTTTAATGTATATTTTTTAAGTTTTAAGAAGAGAAAAACAGAAGCAACTGATGAACTGAATTTGTTTTACTGAGGTAATGGAGTTGCCTTCAGTCTTCGCTGTTCTGAGACAGTCTCGCTCTAGCCCAAGCTGTTCTGAGACAGTCTCGCTCTAGCCCAAGCTGTTCTGAGACAGTCTCGCTCTAGCCCAAGCTGGCCGTGGACCTGATTTCCACCTTACCTCCTAAGTGCTGACATGACAGGGACAAGCCATCGCATCCAGCTAATACTTAGGTTTTAAAAGAAGAAATGAGCTTAGGCATGGTGGAGCATACCTACAATCATCTTCTCTGGAGGTCTGGCAGGGTGATCAGGATTAAAAGTCACCCATAACAAATCTGATGCTATCCTGAGGTATATAAGACCCTGTCTAAAAACAAAACAAAACAAAACAAACCTTCTGAAAGAAGATAGATTAGATTAAAATACAAAGGTAGATTAAATTACAACACAGAATTGTGTCCCTCTTAACACCTGGAGTTGAAGGAAAACATAGGGTTTTTCTATGTACTGTGGCTGTCTTGAACTTGCTCTGTAGACCAGGTGGGCCTCAAGTTTAGAGATCCACCTGTCTATCCCTCCCCAATGCTGGAATGCTGGGATTAAAGTCCTGGCACCACCACAGCCCAGCATCCAAATATTCTTAAGGAAACAACACTTACCAAAACCCTCTCTTGCAATAAAAAGTAAAAACACGACGGATGCAACCCAGTGGTACAGTGCTTGACAAACACATGAAAGGCCTGGCTTACTCTTAGTCCCACCTCCACAGACAGACAGACACGCAGTTACTGTAAAGGTACCATCTCTAGACCCTACTTGTTTGAGGTGGTATGAAACAGGACCGTGCCATGGCCCTGGCATAGAAAGACAACAGCAGCTCTGAGAACTTCACTGGGCTGGTGAGCGCGCCTCTTCCTCTCAGGATGGGGTCGGCAAGATGGCTACGCAGATCCAAGTGTCTGTCTGCTATGCCTCTCAGCATCACGCTCTGGAACCAACACCCAAGCTGTCCTCTGATCCCCACAGCCCGCACACACCCTCACAGGTAACAATAAAATGGGGGAAAGGAGCTCATCAGGTGCAGATTCTCTTTCATGAGATTTTTCTCCATCTAACGTGCTTCTAAAATGCATACCAGGGGCCTGGCAAGCCGGCTGAGATGACCCCTCAGCTGGCAAGCCTGATGACCTGAGTTGATTCCCTGAGTAGATGTTATCCTCTGACTTCCTCGTCCACATGACAGCACAAGTGCACGTAAGGAAATGAAAAGCTAGCCGGGGCTAGACCAGTGGAGGCTCCTTAACTAGACACAGGCTCATGTTGGCTTCACCCAAATACAGATGTACGCTGTCCTAAAGTGACCGGCCTTGCTGGTTCCCACATGGAAAGAGAAGCATAGAAAAGAGGCGAGGAAAAGCAGATCAATTTCAACAGAAAGTACGTACGGAGTTCTTGTTCCACATTTTGACAATTCTGGAGTCTGAAGATAAGACCAAATCTAGTGAGTCCTGGAAATGAACTGACTTGATGGGCAGCCCGTACTGGTGATCCTTAACTAGCAATGGTTTGTCCGAGCGAAGGTCATACAGCAACACCTAAAGAGAATAAACAGCTCACTCTAGTCAAAGCAGCACACTCAGGAACACTGGAGCTGGGGAGGCGGCTCAGCCAACAGAGCACTGACCTAACAAGCATGAAGGCGGGTTCATTCCCCAGCATGGCCCAAACCAGGCGATGCCAGTAACCTCAGCAAGAGGTTACTAGGATACAGAGGCAAGAGAATCTGGAATTCAAGTCATTCTTAGTTACATATGGAGTTAAGCTAACCTGAGCTACTTTCTCAAAAATAAATAAAATCCTAAAATTACTTAGAATAACAATTGCCACATATTCCACAATCTTCTGTAAACAACAAACACACTTCCTCAGAGTCTAGGAGGAAAGTCAGCCCTTAGAATACAATTTCATGACTTCAACCCCAGGAGTAGTTTTCAGGTATACTGATTTGACAGCTGCTGATCTATACTAAGAAAGGAACTAAGTTCATAAGGATGTTTCACTTGTTAATTAGCAAATCTGTAGAGGGCCTAGGATACAGCAGGAGCTGTGACAAGTGATGTGACAGAGAAGGTAGCCAGTGCATTCTTCAGTAGGAAAGGGCCTGGCAGGTCCAGACAGGAGGTGGTGGCAGGGCTACTATTTTGGGAGAATCTCTCCTGACTTCCACCATTAGAGGCAGGGGAGCCTGGAAAGGTGGGTTTTACTGTCACAGGTAACAGGTCCCTCTAGCCCCAGATGAGAGCAGTAAGCCTATTACAGGCTGTCTCCAGATCTCTTTGCAGTTAGACAACTTACAATGCCATGGAAAGAAAGGTGTAAACAGCCTGGAAAGACAAGGCAAGGTCCGTGGACACTGTAGGATGAAGTTAAAGTACTACATGGGGAAAAGTCAGCTTCAAGTGCCGTGGTGGCACACACCTTTAGTATCAGCACTGGAGAGGCAGAGGCAGGTGGTTCTCTGTGAGTTCAAGGCCAGCCTGGTCTAGAATCAGTTCCAGGACAGGCAGGGCCATACAGAGAAGCATCCTGAAAAAAATCACACACACACACACACACACACACACACACACACAGAGAGAGAGAGAGAGAGAGAGAGAGAGAGAGAGAGAGAGAGAGAGAAGCTAGATAGATATGGGGAAATGTCTGAGGACCCACTTCAACTCTTCAGGTGCTAGAAATATCTAGAATTCTAAAAATCACTCTCTCCACGCTGGCCAAAAGACCAACAAACAGCCTCACTCCTTGCCCCAAGTATGTGTCTGTCTCCCAATACATCCATTATTCCACCTCAGACATACTTACCTGCCCTGTGGATGTTCCAACTGCCATGGTCAAGGCGCCATTAAATTTCAATGCAGAGATGGTAGGCAGGCTGTTTATCCTAAAAGGCAAATGTTTGTTCTCTGTGAATGTGACCAAACATTTTACTAACTAATAGGCTCATCATTTACCTTCACTTCAAATCTGACAAGGAAAGTCATCCCTCCAGCTCTCTGTTTACAGTCTCACTGCATTCAAACTTTCATGATAAAAAAGACACTTCACATGCACATGTCATCCACTAACCAACCTTTACCTCCTACTCTGTTCACACTGGAAGATTACTTTCAGAATCCTCTGTGTGTATGTGAGCAAACATGTTCCTGTATGTGAGCCAAAGGTCAACATCAGTTACCTTCCTCAACGTCAATCCACTGTCCTTTTGAAATAGAATATTTATTAATTTTGGAGCTTGCTAGTCAGGGACCTCCAGGAATCTTCCTGTCTCTGCTTCTCCAGCTCTGGGATTACCTGTATGTGCTGCTGTGACAGGCTTACATGGACACGGGAATCTAAACTAAGTTATGTCCTGTATAGCTTGCAATTACTTCACTGAGTGAGCCATCTCCCAAAATCTTTACTCAGGGAAACAATTTATTTGGGGACATGGGTATGTAAAATCAACTTCACTGAGGCAGGAGAGATGGCTTAGTGGTTAAGAACATGCACTGCTCTTGCAGAGGACCCAAGTTCAAGTCCCAGCACCCATGTCAGGTGGCTCAGTCACCTGTAACTCTAGTTCTAGGGGATCTGACACCTTGGATCTCTCTGAAGGCACCTGCACTCATGGGCACATACACAAAGATATCCATAAAAAAATTGTTTAAAATGAAAAAGACCCACTTCATCCATCTGAAATAAAAGGTCAATACCAAATGAAGAACCTATAACCTCTAAGGTACTGAAGGCAGAGCAGGGTAGGGCTACAATTCTACAATCTGACTCTCACACACCAGCTATGAACACCAGCACCAAAGGATCAGGTACAAAGAACAAGAGACAACAGGTCAGCAGTATAAACAGTTGGCGGTGGTGTGCACCCCTGCAATCCCCAAAGCTGTCCTCTGACCCCTACATGCATGAATCAGCATGGCTGTGCCCCCCCCCCAAAATAAATGAATGTCCTAAAACTGAAAAGAAAGAAGAAAATGAGTAGCTGCTGTGGAGGAGGGAGCAAGCTGATTACAGGGAGACAGTGTCCTCCATAGGTTGGTAGATGCTTACAGTTTATACTAGGTTTTCTGTAGGACAATTTAGCATGTGCCCAAGCCCTTGGAAATATGTATGTTTTAACCTAGAATTTCAAATCTCAACTATATTCTCAATGTTCCTGAAGGCTCTGGCTGGCTAAATTCTACTGCATGGTGTGGGGGGGGTGGGGTGGGGGGAGCTAGTCTTTCTGTTTTGGAAACAGCTTAGCATCTTTTGTAATGCTAAATATAATTTTCAAAATAATTGCTTTTAGCAAATATACTCTACCCCAACAGCTGAGAATGCCTTACCTCTAAAGAACAAAAAAATTCAGTACAAAATGTGACTCATTTTTTTTCCCCCAAGAAAAGCCCTGGCTGTCCTGAGAGTGAATTTTATTGTTAAAAAATATTCTCATATTTCAGCCAGATTCAGCGGCCCATACCTTTAATCCCAGCACCAGGGAGGTAGAGACAGGTGAATCTCTGAGTTCAAGGCCAGCCTGGTCTACAAAGTAAGTTCCAGGACAGCAAGGGATACATAGGAAAACCCTGTCTTGATTTTTTTTTAATGCTGATAGGTTTAAACAATATGGAAACTGAGGAACTGGTTCAGAGGGAAAGGCACAAACCGCTCTTCAGAGGACCAGGATTCAGTTCTCAGCACCCGTACCCGACTGCTCACAAGTGCCTGCAACTCAGGCTCAAGCTCTTGGGGGTGCAGTGTTCCTCTATGGCCTCTCCAAGAACTTACACGAGTATACACACGCACACACACACCACACAAGTACACACACACCACACACACACATGCACACACACAGGTACACACACCACACACACACCCCTAATCTTCAACAATAATCTGCATTTTTGCATTAGTTTATTGTATGTGGGAGTGAACTTCTTGCCTTAAAACTGCTTAGTGTTCTCACACTGTGTCACAATTAATAAAGCTGATAATCATTTCAACTGCTTCTGTTGTCACTCTAGATGTGACAGTTTAAAACAAGCACACAAATTTATTTCTTAACAGAGCAAGATTTGTATATTTAGAAAGACATTTCTTTCTATTTCTGTCTTTCTGGCTTGTTTTTCATTGGATTGCCTGTTATTGCAGGACTGAGAATTGAACTCACAGCCTTACATACTCCAGAGGCACTCTCCCACTGAGCTGCATCAGCTAGCTGAGTCATTCATAACTTTTTAGACCAAAGATGTTTCTTACAAACAGACTTTTCAAAGGACTTATGAATTCCCACCCTAAACTTGGCAATAATTGAAAAGGTGCTTAGTGTCCATCAGACACTTCACTCTCTCACAGGGCAGGTCAATGGAGGCTGTGTCAATTCTCTCTCTAGTACCTGAGGATGTACTGGGGAAGCAGAGGACAGTGAATGCCATGAGCCCAGAGGAAGGCATTTTTGAACTGACTGCAGCAGATAAGCCCAGGCCAAAGATCTGCCTATGTGTCCCACAGCAAACACCTGGGCAGTGGTGCCAGCCTGTGAAGGCAACCCACACTGGTGAGAGGTGGACACACAAAGATGCTTTCCTCTTATCTAATTCTATCCACTATTTGTGTTTCAGGTTTTCTCTCTCTCTAAGGTGGTAAGTGCAGGAATTAGACCAACAAGAAGAAAAAAAATCATCACTGCTTGCTTCCCTCCACCAGAGCATTCAAAGCACACTTTCCAGCCTGCTAACTGAAGTAACGGGTCCCACCAATCACTGATCCTGCACAACTGAAAAGTCAGTTCTTATAACAGACTTGACAAATCCTACAGCAACTCAAGAAATATGCTCCTCTGTAGTGCTGAAGAGGCCACCTCCCTGGTTTGCCCACAGCTTTATAGGAAAGAACTTTTAGTTACAACAATCACAGACGTCAGTTTCAGATGTGAGACAGCAGGACTTCCTGACACACTGACTTCAGTCAGAGGCTTCTGACCACCACTCACTCTGAGTCTGCGGTGACACTATTCAGTGCACAGTCTAACACACCGACTCTTCTTCTTACTCTTGGATCCCAGCACTCCACTCGACCCTGAGTAAAGAAAACACAATTCTAAGGAAAAGCTGATACTAGATAGATTTCAAACATTTATCAAAAATAAAATTTATTACCATGATTCCTGAAGAACCCAAAGCTTTGCTTTGAACCTATAACCCTGGCAATGTCATGTTTCACTGCATAATGTACTTTCATAATTAAGGAAACTAGTAATGAGAAAGTCCCACTATACACATGAGCCTTGAACTGGCTCCTATGGAAAGAAGGTGGAATAAAGACATTTGTATTTTATATAAATCATCATATCAATGTTAAATTTCTTAGTAGTAATAAGAGTATTATGATTTTATGAAAAGGGTCCTTATGGTTTTGTCTGTTAGTTTATGTGAATAAAGACCTTACTCGGTAGGCTAGCCTCCACTTCCTGGGCTCAAGGATCTTCCCATGTTAGCCTCTGAGGAGCTAAGACTATAAGAAAGGTCTTTGCTTTAGTCTATTACTTTTACTTTTTTATATTTTGGCTTTTTGAGATGAGGACTTATAGTCAAGACTAGCCTGGCACTCACTGTGCAGACAAGGCTAGCATTCCACTTCTGACTCTCCAATGCCAACAAGTGGTGGGTACGATCTTCCATTCTCAGCTTCAGTCATTTTTAAATTTTATTTATTTTTATTTTATATGCATTGGCGTTTTGCCTACACGTATGTGAGGATGCTGGATCCCCTGTCTAAAGTTATAGACAGCTGTGAGCTGCCATGTGGGTGCCAGGAAATGAGCCTGGGTCTGCTGGAAGAGCAGCCAGTGCTCTTAACCTCTGAGCCATCTCTTCAGCTCTTGAATCCTTATTTTTAAGAATTATACTTAAAATATTTAGGCATGAAATCTCTTAATATCCATGGTTTATTTTCAAATGGCTCAGAAAACATTTTTTAAATATATCAACAATATAAGAAAAGGATGTGTAGAATGCAATCACTGAAATATTTTCAACATTTCCAAAGGTGTAAAACTTTATTTTCAAAAATTAAACACTGAGGACTGATTAATTGACTGGCTCACTGATTCAGGCACTGCTAGAGACCAAACACAGGCCTCACAATACTATGCAGGTCTCTATCTTTAATTACATATGTATGTATGTCTATGTATAGGTATGAATGAGCCTGTGGATGCAAAAGCCCAAAGAGGCCAGAAGATTGTGTCAAATTCCCCCAAAGCTGGAGTCATAGGCAGTTGTGGGCCACCATACCTGGAAGGTGAAAACCAAATGTGGGTCCTCTACAAGTGCAATGCACACTTGTAACTACTGGGCCATCTGTCCAGCCCCAGAAAACAGAACTGCAGGCCCTGCCTGACAAACAGCTCGGCGAGGAAGGGAACTCAATGCCAAGACTGATGGCTTGAGTTTAATCCCCAAGGCTCATAAGTTGTCTTCTTGTCTCTGCACAAGCACTATGGCAAGTATGCACATGTACACACGCACACACACACACAAACACATGTAAAAAGAAGCTTTAAAGAAAAACGAACCTGCAAACAAATGAAAACACATTTACAGAAATGAAGTCAACACGTGCTAACCTCTATTGTTCCTGTAGCGAACAAGCCATGCACTGCATTTATATCGCAAACATTGTTCTCCCTAAAATAGGAAAGCAAACACCAGAAAGAAGTATTAGGGAGTACCTGGTTCAGGGACGAGGCACCCAGTGTCCCTCTAAGTCTGTAGCCCACCCACACGCCATGGACAGACAACACGAAGGCTCTCATCTAAATGAAGTGCAGCCAGGCATGAGCGAGTTAAGGGCTTGGCTCACAGTCATCCCCCCCACCCCCCAGATATTCAGGGTGACACTACCTGCCGGATGCCAGACAGGAGAGGCCCTCCCTCTGAAATACTATTCCACTATGAGAAGAAAGGTCCTTCTATTTCCTCCAAGGCAATGCTACATTCTTAAGAACACAGGTCATCACTACGGCAACTCAAGACCTGGGAGTACAATCAAAGCTTCATTTTCTTACTCACTGAAGTGAATTTTGACCTATCTCAATGGGTTATTGTGAGGATTAAATTAAAGAACAAAATGTTCAACTGTGTCCAGAGTATAAAGGATATGTAATAAATAACAGAGGATATGAATAAAAAATTAAGCAGCTGAAGAGCAGGTCTTTTATTATTATTATTATGTAATAATGTATTATGAAGTTGCGAATTTTTTTAAATTAAAAATATTTTAAGCCAGGGCAGAATAAAACCATCTTGCCAGGTTGGAAGTTTACCATTCTGTATTCTCCTCTTAGAATCCTCTCATAGAGACAAGGCAAAGTTGGTGAGTTCTGTAAGTGCAGATGGGCAGGCTTCCATTCCTGCCTAGCTGCAGTTCCCTAGGCAGATCACCTATCCCAATGCAGCTGCAGGGCCTGGGTAGACCACCTATCCCAATGCAGCTGCAGGGCCTGGGTAGACCACCTATCCCAATGCAGCTGCAGGGCCACAGGATGATCACCTATCCCAATGTAGGTGCAGGGCCCTGGGCAGATCACCTATCCCAATGCAGCTGCAGGGCCCTTGGCAGATCACCTATCCCAATGTAGCTGCAGAGCCTGGGCAGATCACCTATCCCAATGCAGCTGCAGGGCCTGGGCAGATCACCTATCCCAATGCAGCTGCAGGGCCTGGGCAGATCACCTATCCCAATGCAGCTGCAGAGCCTGGGCAGATCACCTATCTCAATGCAGCTGCAGGGCCCTGGGCAGATCACCTATCCCAATGCAGCTGCAGGGCCTGGCTGAATTCAAAATAAAAGAAAAGTATCACAAAACACAGCATGAGTGGAAACTTAATTCTACAAGTAAAAATATAAACTGTGTTTTTACAAGTCATCAGAATTTTTGCTGTTGTTACAGTAAGACAGGGTCTCTCTATATAGCCCAGGCTGACCTGAAACTTGCTATGTAGACTAGGCTGGCCTTGAACTCAGAGATCCACCCAATTCTGCCTCCTGAGGGCTGGGATTAAATTACAAATCTTTTTGTATGAGAACTTAAAGCTCCTAAGGAGTCATCTAGTCTTCTCAGCAAATCTTTCTGTGAACAACAAAACTTAATTCCTTCATCTATTTCTCCGCTGAGCAGCAAGTGGAGGGCCTTGTGCACACAAGTCCACAAGATGGACGGATGGCATTAGGAAAAGAAAAGAATCTGAACTCAATTGGGATTCCGGTTCTGAAAACACGGTTAATGAAACCCTATTAACCTGACGCCCAGGATGCTGCTCAATGCAACTAGGTCATCTGATGTCATGAGCCTCTGGCTCCATCTCCTGGGCAAAAGAAATGCAGCAGTAGGGCTGAGGTACTCACGCGGCATCCGTTTGGAGAGGGTTCAGGTACCTCCCTTGTTCTAAATTTAATCTGTACACTTCAGAGCTGCAAGTAACAATGAGAATCTGGTAAATACAACTGTTTCCCTGCGAGGGAATGTAAACATGAAAAGCTGTCACCCGTGAGCCACCACTATGCTCTGAAAAGCTGATGAAAAACTTATTCTAATAGTCACTTCGTGCAACAGTTTGCCAAGTCCTGGTAGTTAAGGGCTAGACTGTGGCAGGAAGCTGAGCTTACTTCCCAGCACCCTCTCAGACTATGCACAGCCAAAGTCACTCAGCTCCAGGGAATCCCCTTCCATAGCTCAGCACTGGGGTTACTGGCCTGCACTGCTATGCCTGGTTTTTATATTACACCGGGGATCTTGAACTCAGGTCCCTATTGCTTACTTTCCTCACTGAGCCATATCCCCAGACTCCGAACAGTTTTAAGTCCAAGTCCACGACTACATATAATATTAATGATAAAATACCGAACAGGCTTAAAGAAGAGACTATATAACTCGGAAGGTGAAGAAACACGTGAGAAACAAAAAATAAATAAATAAATAAGAGTCTTGTAAACTGCTGCAATGGGAGTATCCTGTGAAGCTTGCATGGGTTCTGGCTTAAACACTCGACATGTACATATTTTAAAGTCATGTCTTTAAAAAAGATCTTGGTAAGCAAAAGAGTAGGTGCTAAAATATTAGAGTAACACTACCTACTAAAACTACACATCAGCACAAAGACTACTGGACATTTTTGTAGTGGGATTATGTTGTTACATTGTAAGTAACTGTCCTGCCTACTAGTTTAATAAAAATGCTGATTGGCTGAAGGAAGACAGGAAGTGTGGGTGGAACTGCCAGAATGGGAAAACTCTGGGAACAGGAAAAACAGAGCAGAGATGCCAGAGAAGCAGATACAGAGGACAATTATGCTGCTCTGAGAAAAGTTACTGTTCATGGCTGAACAGGACAAGAATCATGGGTTAGTTTAAGGGCAAGAGTTAGCAAGTTATATGACTGTGCTCAGGTCAATCAGTGTACAATTAATATAAGTGTCTGTGTGTTTCTGCAGGACTATGGGACTGGGGGACAGTGGGTCAGAACCTCAGGGCTAGGCCAGAAAGGCCAGGCCAGAAACTTTTTTTTTTTTTTTTTTTTTGGCTAATCCTTTTTTCCAAGCTTGATTCCTTTTCACAGAAATGACACATCACTTTCTCTATTAAGAACATTTAAACAGAAAAAGTCTGAAACCAACTGAAGTGACGCTAGCGCTGTAGGAAGTGGACAGGAGAAAATATGGTCCTACCTGGCACCAACAAAGTACAAGTCGCAGGATGGATAGTGGTAAGAGAAATCCCTGCCGAACTTAGGAATTCTGGTTTTGTAGTAAAAGCCTGATTGTGAATGAAATTCAATGTATCTGTCATTATGCAAGAAGACGATCTGAAAAGGAAACAAAATTAACTTAACTTTCAGCATCACTAAAATAACCAAGCAAGAGTCTAATCTCTCTCCCTGCTTGCTCTGCACTCATATACAAACCTGTGTGCACACTCACCTTTAGCCCCTGCTCACTCTGCACTCATATACAGACCTGTGTGCACACTCACCTTTAGCCACTGTTCACTCTGTACTCATATACAGACCTGTGTGCACACTCACCTTTAGCCCCTGCTCACTCTGCACTCATATACAGACCTGTGCACACTCACCTTTAGCCCCTGCTCACTCTGCACTCATATACAAACCTGTGTGCACACACTCATATTTAGCAGACTACAGAGGTGTATCTGAAAAGTTTGTAGTGTTTAAATGCCAATCTATCAATACTAGAGAAAGTAAGTTATAAAATCACCATACTAAAATCCAGGATAAGTGGCTACTACAGTCCTCAGAGTTGGAGGACTGAAGCCAGAGGAAAGGCCATGAAATTCAACTTTCTTCCAAGATGACACTTGACTTTGTTGGATTGGTTTTAACTGGTGAATAACTAACAGGTCATGGCACTTTATATCATTTCCTTTTTAAATTAAGTAAGGGCCTCCCTGACATCTATAAATACTGAAAGATAAACCAATGGTAACAGGAAAAGAGGAGAAAGAAGTCTACTAGACTGTGTTCTGAACTGCTCTCAATGAGTTATGGGAACTGAGCAAACTGACAGCTTCCTATCTTGTATAAATAAGGAGATGAAGGCACACTGGCAAACATGCCTAGGCTAACAACAATTGTCAGAACCACAGATAGAGACCATTAGTCTGACAAAAGACAACTGTTCTGTTCCTTAGAGAAAAGGCGAGGGCCTGTGATCCGAGAACCAACAACAATAGTTCAAAGGGTCCCTCTCTCCCAATGTTCTTTTAAAAGATAACTACACCATACATGCACTTGGCAAATCAATAGGAAATAATAAATTATCTATTATTGCACGGTGATTTTTAATTCAACACTAGGAATATCACAGATATTTATGAAAAAAAGAAGATTCAGGGCTGGAGAGACAGATCATCAGTCAAGAGCATTTGCTGCTCTTGTAGAGGTCTTGAATTCAGATCCCAGTGCCTACACAGCAGCTCACAATCACTGGGGATCTGATGCCCTCTTCTGGCATCCAAGGGCAAATGCACACACATGAGATACAGTCACAGAGACACACACACAAACACATAAATAAGAATAAAAAGTAAATACCTTTGAATAGTCATCAGATAAAATCTCAAAGGTGACAACTGAAAAGTGATAAAAAAGAAAACAATAATTATCAATCAGTGTTCTAACAAAAATACAAGCTTCTTGTGAGGATTCTAATCGACTTTAATTGGCTAATAACTACACAATGCTATGTTTATACTACCTCTACATAAAACAAGAAGAAAATTCCCACTAGATTTTTCTTATAGAACTAAAGAAAATTTACAAACTTTGATACCTAAAAACGTTTCCCACTGCTTTGCTGAGACGTTCTACATAGTTTTTTTAAATATAAATGAAAGAGCATCCTTTAGAACACGGCTTTTAAAAAAAGGATGTCAGGCTGGGAAGTCATGTGCTAGTTCATGCCTTGGGAGGCAAAGCAGGACCTGGTCAACATAAAGAGTTCCCAACCAGCCATGGCTGCAGAAAAGAAAGAGAAGAGGCAACAGCAGCTTTTGCCCGTACAAAGTTTACCTGCAAACACAAATGGAGTAAGCAGTTATAAATGGACACAAGGTTCCTGATCTGCTGTGATTCCACACAACACTGGATCCCATCACATCTGTCCTTAATCCTAAACACCAGACTAACCATAAAAGTTGAACTGTGCCATTTTAGCTTGCTTTCTGTGCTAGAAAGAATTCTGTAATAACTCTCGTGACCTTTACAGTGTGCAATGTTCCCGGGTGAGAGTATGGGCGCAGCCTGAGTTACTGTGACACTGCTCCCAGGGATTATGCTATGCACTACGACAATGGGAAAGACGGTCTCTCAGGGCCTCGTGGTTCAGAGCACTTGTTGCTCTTCCACAGGAGCTAGGTCCAAGTCCCAGCACCCACACGGAGCTCACAGACATCTGCAACTGCAGTCCCAGCTGATCAGATCTGATCCTCCTGCGGTTATCAGGTACATGCATAGTGCACAGATAAATATTCAGGGAAAACAGCCATACTCTTAAGATAAAATGATGAAGCCTAGAAAGGGTCCAAAAGGTCTCCAGGTGGGGAGAACACAGGCAGCATCTATAAACAAATGGAGTACCAAGAAGGAGGAAACCCCACCACCCAGTCCACAGCCACAACATGCTGAGAGACTCCTGACTGGCTTTTAAGGGTAATCCAGTGTGGGTTACAGCCCATTAAGTGAAGCATCATATTTAACTACTTCATCTACAGCAACCAAAACCTACTACACACACATTCCCATTTTAAAAACCTTGTGACAGACATATATAAACAGCTATTCATGAGTTCAGTTAGCCTCTTACCTTCTGAGTCCAAGCACCTTTCAAACTTCAAGGATAACTGATAGGTGTCATAACACCTAACCCGGGGTTTGTAAGTTCCTATAGAAAAAAAAATTAACATGATGCAAAACCTAAGGGTACATTTCTCACAGTCACATCCTATAAACTACTACATGTCCTTTCTGTCCTGAAGTAAGACAGTTCTCATAAAATAAAATAAAAAGCTTTAACAGCAGCCCCACACAAGCACCCCGAGGGGACACAATGGAAACACAACAAGTCACAGATAATAATACCTAAGAAGACTCACAATAATCCAGTAAAAGTAGACAGAAGCAATCAAACAGCTTGCCATGAGAACACACAAGACAAAAAAGATGCCTAATATTTGTGTTGGCAAAAGGTTGAAGTTACTCATATACAAGCTGATACAACTTCCGTGACCATCTCCAATACCTGTGTGGTATGTAATGGAAAATTACTTGGAAACTGTTTCAGCTTACACAAACTGGACTGCAGGAACCCAGCCACGAGCATTCAACAGTGAGAGCAATGTCCCCTGCAACTTTTGTTATACATAGCTAGAGACTAAAAGCAAATGAACTCATGACCTATCCACTGATAGACCAAAGCTTAAATAGACTGGCAAGCCCATACCAGGAAACATGGACACATAAAGCTGAGCAGAGCGGCAGCACCAAAGACAGGCTCCCAAAGTGTGCTATACATCTGGTTCTCTCTTTCCACCGCGTGGGTTCCAGGATCAAACTTGACCCAAAGCAAGTATCTTTTACCCACTTAGCCACCTCAGCAGCCCCTAAAATGCATTACAAAAATACCTGAGTCCAGAGACTGGAGGTGAGGGCTGTAACACAGTGCATATGATCCCTACTCTGTACAGTTAAATGCTGCAGCACAGTAATGGTGGAGGGAGGAAGTAGCGATACCAACTATCTCTAAAGTGCGATTTGGGCATGCTCACATCTCATGCCATAGTCTTCTCTACTGTTTGCATTCCGTACATATGTGCCATGCTCGCAATGAGCAAAAACAAAAATCAATTTTTAAAAGCAAAATATGACACTATGTGTGTGTTGAGGGGGGATTCTGTTTTCTAGCATGCATCAAACCCTAGGATTTCATTTACGAGAACTCGAAAAACAAAAAAATATACCTAGCACAGGGTTACACACCTATTATCCTTACTATCCTAGCAGTGAGGAGGCTGAGGCCGAAGGCAGTGAGCTCTAGGACAGAGAAGACTGTTGCCTTCCAGAGCAGCAACAACCACTCACCCCAGAGCAGAAAAACATGCAGGCTTTGAGCCCACTGTTGGACAGTGATATATGTAATGGGCCTTAGGAAAATCTCATCTATGTAGGGCCTTCACTCTGGTTGTTAGACTTTGTTTTTCCTTTACATTTCTACATTGTCTACAAGGTTCACTTGCAGTATCTTGACTCTCAGGGAAAAGATACATTTGTATAAGATCAGCTCCTCTGCTTCCCTTTTCATCCCTATGCACCAGGAAAGTCTGACAAGGACACTAGGGACAGACTTGCAGCCGGAGACACTAAGTCGCTGGAGCACTTGCACGCACTCACAAAGCACTGGGTGTGATCTCCAGCACTACAGGAAAGAAAAGAGCAGGTCTGAATCTGGCTTGATACTAAACTAAACCCAAGAGGCTGCTCAGCTCTGTGATAGGTCACACTTCACACAAGCCCTGGACTGACTTCCCTGGGTAGTCAGTTTCCCAAACTAGACTAAAGTAGCTCCAAGGACAAATTTTATCCCATTTGCTTTAGTGACAAGCCCTAGGAGAAGGACAAAGCAGAAAACGGTGGCAGAATCAAGGGTGAAGGGTGAGGATGGAGCCCAGCACTGCAGAGGAGCCTGGGTTACTGTCCAGCCCAGTGCTGCAAAGGAGCCTGGGTTACTGTCTAGCCCAATGCTGCAAAGGAGCCTGGGTGACTGTCCAGCTCAGTGTTGCAGAGGAGCCTGGGTGACTGTCCAGCCCAGCACTGCAGAGGAACCTGGGTGACTGTCCAGCCCAGTGCTGCAAAGGAGCCTGGGTGACTGTCCAGCTCAGTGTTGCTGAGGAGCCTGGGTGACTGTCCAGCCCAGCACTGCAGAGGAACCTGAGTGACTGTCCAGCCCAGCGCTGCAGAGGAGCTTGGGGTAACTTTCCGTGCAGCCAGATGTTTCTGTCATTTCTCATATTTTTGGAAGTACCTTGCTTGCACTTCCTGTTTACTCAATTAATATTATTTCCTTCTCTGGCCTTTGAGGGAGTTGAAGACAAGATAGTTATAATTATAGTTATCCTAGTTACAGATTCAGTAAAGAAACTCACTAAGAGGTGTAAAGCAAAAAGTCTGAGAGACATCAAAAGACAGTTTTTGGCTGATAATACAAGTTTTTTGATTTTTTGACAAAAAATGGGAAATGTGATGATATATTGTGTAGGATCTAAACAAATAGTTTGCCTGAAGATCAGAGAACAGAGCCAGCCACAGACTTAGCCAGAGAGGTCAGGCGGTGGTGACACATACCTTTAATCCTAGCACCCAAGAAGCAGAGATCCACTTGAATCTCTGTGAGTTCAAGGCCATACTAGACTACATGAGATTGATCCAAGCCAGGAGAAAACCAAAACCAGACAGTGTTGGCCTGGTGATATATTGTATATTTAATAAAATAATCTAGAATATCAGAGGGCAGAGGCATCTCTCCAGCCTTGTCTGAATTTTTGTTTGTTTTTTGTTATACTTTGTTTTTTGAGGACAGGGTTTTCTGTCTAACAGTCCTGGATGTCCTGGAACTCTCTGCAGACCAGGTTGGCCTCGAACTCACAGAGATCCTCCTGCCTCTGCCTCCCTAGTGCTGGGAATAAGGGCACTACCAGAAACCCACGCTAGTGTTTATTCAGGAAGCTGTGGGAAGAGAGGATGGAGGCAGAAGAAAACAGAGAAAGTACAGCTCAAGGTCTTAGCTTAAAAGGGCTCGGTGGTGTGCGGAGGAGGGGGATGTTACATGGCTATGCTGGTCATGCATATGGATTAAAGGGGTATACTCTAGTGACCGCCATGTTGGAACAATGCATTTACCTGGCGGCTACCACAGGCCAAAAATCCTAATATCCAGAGTGATGGGATTAAAAGTATGGGCCACCATTTTCTAATCTTCATGACTTGACTGTGGGTCTAATTTTCTTAAATATACAATATATATCACCACAGTGGCACACATCTTGAATCCCAGTATTTAGGATCCCATGACTCTGCTACCAGTACTTGAGAAACATACGCGCCTTTAATCCCAGCACTCAGAAAAATTGAAGCAGGAAATGATATGGCTAGACAGAGAAAGACATTTAAGACAGGAGGAGACATGAGTTCCCTCCTTCCATTCCAACCTGCATCCCTTCACTTCCCCCCATTCATCTGAAGATCTGTGGAGACAGGATCTACCTCATTTGGGCTGAGCAGTTGGTGAGGTGAGAAGTGGCTGAGGCTTGTTCCTCTGCTTCTCTGATCTTTTAGCATTTACCTTAATATCTGGGTCTGGGTTCTTGTTATGAGACCAGGATTTGTGCAACAAGAAGGGCAGCAAGTGGCTCCTAAGTCTACTTCCTCTATGACCGCCAAAGAAAAGGCCACAGTGGAACCTGGCACCCGGGAGTGGGGGTGAGGTGGGAAGACTGTCTGAGGCTAGAATAGGGAACACTAAAAAATAAAATGAAAATAAAAAGCTGCCATCTGTGAACTACTCATTAAGAAAACTATACTGATACATAGACACAGTAAACTATTCACAGCAGGATCTAGGTTGCAGATAAATGGGTTGCTCATTTAATTCTCCTCGGCATTTCTGTGTGTCCGAAAATGTTTATAATGAAACATTAGGTAAACAAAGAGGGTAATCCTTCCTACTAGAGCACTTCCTGTTATGGAGCACATGCAAATCGTAACCACAAAGATGCTTACCTGTGGCTAAAATATACTGTCCATCTTTTGACACCTTGACAGTGGTACACACAGTAGGCATCTCAAAATCCTGAATAAGTTCAATTCTCCTACGAACATCTACAAAGAGAAAATAGGGAAAACCTAGTTCAGCATGGGCATCATGGGAGGGCAGAGCACACCAGAGAGGCAGTGATGGCAAGCAGCAGTATACAACCTGAAGGCTCTCAGCCCTAAGAACCACCCACACAGCCCCCGGCTCTCTTCTTAGCTCCTCCCTGTTAACAGTTTGGATCTGAAATGCCCCCAAAGGCCCAAGTGTCCCAAGGTCTGGTTCCTGAGCTCACGGTTTAATTGGGAGGTGGTAAAACTTTTGAGTCACGGAGCCTAGTGAGGTCACTGGAGTCATGCCCGCAGAGGAGACTATAGGACACGTCCTGGCTCCATCGCCTCGTTTCCTGGTTAGTGAACAGTCCCTTCCACCATGAGCTCCCAATGTGCTGCCTCACCGGGCACATGGACAGAGAGCTCCAAAAAGTCCAGTTTTATGACCCAGGTCAAGGAGCAGCAGAGGAAGCTCTACACCATCAATAGTCTTGGCTGCAAGAACAGAGTGTTTCCACCTAAACACTTCTAGGTTTAAGTCTCCAAACTCTTAGGCTTAGAATAAATTAGCATAGAAAGTTGGGTGTGGTGGCCCAGGCCTTTAGATCCAGTGCCCGCCTGCTAGCTCCTGACCTCTTTTGCCAACAGGGCCCAGACTAGAGGAAGACTTAGGACAGCCTCTGTGGATACAGCACTAACATCTACTCTCAGAAAAAAACAAAAAATTTCCTACCAGGGTAAGAATTCTGACCAGGTGCTATATAGCCAAGACTACAGGGAAGCCTGCTTATCTACGACGTGTTTATGCTTTGTTTATAAAGCCCAAATATTAGGATTAGAGGAAAGGAGTGTGTCCCAGTAGCAGATAGCAGGTTTAGCACAGTGTGAGTCCTCGGGTTCAATCTCTGGCTCCACAAAGGACTGTGGGAATATGTTTCAAATATAATAAAAACATTCAGAGATATCAGAGGGATCTATCCACAGTCAGTCTAGGAAGATCAGACAGTGGTAACTCACACCTTTAATCCCAGCACAGGAAATATCCAAGAGTAGGGACCTACACCCTCAATCCAAACTGAGTTCAGGTCACCTTAGTTTACAGAAGGAGTTCCAGGCTCCCAGGCAGGCAATGGTGGGGCCAGACCATAACTGAGCAAAGAAGGTATTTAAGGCAGGCATAGAAAGACAGAGCAGGCAGAAGAAGCCAGGAGGAGGGAGGCTGAGGAAGCTGGAAGACAGCTGGGTGAGATCTGACTGTGGTGTTTCCTCTCTGATATCTCAACCTTTCCCTGAGATCTGGCCCCGAGTTTCTTTTATTCATGCTACAGAGGACGAAAAAGTCAAAGACAGAACCACTTGAATTGTTAAACACTTATTAGTCCTGAGGTCAGAAAACAGTTTCTTCCCATAAATAAAAATCCGTTTTGTTACACATGAGCACATAGTGGGTGGGGGAACCAGATAAAATCCAAATCTGTAAACTCTGAACAGCATTTGTTGTTCCCTGACGTTATTACTATATAAAGCCCATTTTCCAAGACGCTTGCCAAAAGATCTTAATCTCACAGCCAGAAACCTCCTAGTGCTCAATTTTTAGAGACTTAGTTAAATAACATCTACAGGAAGATAAGTTTCTTCTCATCTTCACATCTGAACTGGAAAACATTTAATGGAAATAAGTTTCTCAAAGTCAGTTAAGTTACAAACTGATAACCTCATTGCTTATATTCAGACATTTTATATGTGAAATTCTTTTATTCATAAAAATGAATTTATTGTCTCTCTATTGCAAAACTAACAGATAAGGATTCTGACATACTAAGAACACAGGACTATGGAACTGTGGGAAAGACAGTTCTCCTGGAGCCTCCTGTGTTCCTGCCCATCTTGTTTAGTATAGCAGTCCTGCACTAGCCACTTCTACCTGGGCCATGTCTCCGTGTTCCTGGAAGCTGAGAACTTTGATGGATGAGGTCACAGAAGGGCAGGACTGTTTATGTAGCAAACAGTGGGCTTCCCACCTCTGGGCTCCTCCCTGAAATGTAAACCCACTGTGTGCATGCCTCATCCAAGCCATGCTGAAGTCCTCCCAAGGGACTCAAGGGGCAACTGGAATAAACATGCTGATGTCCACACCATCTGTGCTGTGTCAACAGTACTAAAGTCTGGGTCTGTGACCCAGGAGCCTTGATGCCATCCATGAATCTGTGAGTGGCTAACTTGTTAGCTTGAAAGGGAAGTGAAACTCAGTTCCACACCATCAGCAAGATAATAGCACCAAAAAGAGAAGGGGAAAAAATATATATTTCCCATGCCCACACTGGAAAGCCAGGCAGCTGAGGGCACTGTCACCTGGGCCACTGACAGCAGAGGCAGGAGTACCATGAATACTCACCAACATCTTTCTTCTGCAATGCTCTTTTCTTTCTGTCGGAAAGCCACTGGGAGAAAACAGAGGCTTTGTTTTAAAACATACCTGAACTGTTTTCTGCTCTCAAAATAATAAAGTTCATTTCAGACAACAAAAGCTTGCAGGAGACAATAAATTGTAAAGTGGGACCATCCTATAACCTTAACTCGATGCTAAAATATTGTCTGGATTTTTAAAAATACGTTTACATACACTAAACAAAAATTTTTAGACAGCTGTTTTACAAAGCTTAAAAAAAAACAAAACTAGTCTATCTAAGCAAAGAGAACGCAGAAGCTCTTGGTGATGAGTTCTAGCTTCTATATGGAGTGAGCACCCCCATGTGTGCACGTTCCCTTGTGTTGAGATAGAGTCACACCATGTAGCTCTGTACCCCCAGATTGAACACAAACTCACAATCTTCTTGTTTCAGCCTCCCACACACTGGGATTATAAATATTCCCTGTGACAAACTAAAATGTATTTCTTACAAAGAGTAAGAACAGATATACGACTGGCCTAACAGCTGACCCTGGATGTGTTTTTACTGACACATTCACTGAAAGCAGATTTTTGTTCTACAGGCAGTTGAATGAACAGCAATAATAAAGCCCTTGTCAATTATAGTGACATTGAGTGGCTGGGTCTCTACTGGGACAATTTTGCTTATCAGAGCACTTATGGCAATTCTTGAAGGTGTAGTCTATCATCACAACTGGTAGGGTAATACTGGTTTCTAGTGGGTATGGCCAGAGAGGCTGGCAAACACCAGTAACAGAAAACTGTCCAGCGCAAATGACAGTAATTCAAAGTTAAGAGCCCCAAAGAAATAAAATAAATAAATAAACAGCCATCATTTCTAAAAGGGCAAAGCTGATGTACTATTTCTACTAGAATAATCTTTAGAGGTCTCTGGTCATGAAGACTCGCCTCTCAAGGCCTTAAGTGTACAGTGAGGCACTGTGTGCAGCAGGATGAGACTTTGAAGAGCCTTGGCATGAGCCAGAGTTTGCCTTCTCTCTCTACAGTGAGTTGCTACTCTGTGACTACATTGCTGAGTGTATTTCAGGCAATGATGTTTCAGTTAAAGAATGTGAGAATGGTTTCTAGACAGCATTTTCTCACATGAACCTAATACAAACAGAACAAAAGTGTTGTCTTACGGTCTCTATGCTGTGATAAAACACAATGACTGAAGCAACTTGGGGAGGAAAGGGTTTATTTCAGCTACAGTTTCGCATCACGGTACATGTGTAAGGTAAGTCAGGACAGGACTCAAACAGGACAGAAATCTGGATGCAGGAGCTGTTGCAGAGGCCATGGAGGGGAGCTGCGTACTGGCTTGTTCCCCATGGCTTGCTCAGCCTGCTTTATTACAGAACCCAGGACCCCAGCCCAGGGATGGCACCATTTACAATGGGCTGGGCCGGCCTTCCCCCATCTACGACTAATTAAGAAGATACCGTACAGCTGGATCTTACGGAGACGTTTTCTCAACTGAGCTTCCGTCCTTTCAGATGACTCTGGCTTGGGTAAAGCTGACATAAACCAGCTAGCAGTCAGCCATTGGTAAATTAAAGATATATCATTAGGGCAATGAGAGGGGCGGCGGCGAGGGGATGAGGACTCACCTCAGGGAGGGACTTGCCGCAGCTGAGGCTGTAAATCTTCACCTCGTTGAGGCTCGAGACCTGCATCGCGACGCGGAGCAGCCGGAACCCGGCAAGCAATCAAAGATCACGGCTCCCTCCAGGATTCCAGCATTCGAATCCCAGGCACACCGGCGCAGCGTGCGGGAACCGGCGCTGACTGATGACGCGCTTCCGGGAGCCGGAAGTGCACGTTCACTTGAACTCCCGGAGAGCGGAGGTGCTGGAGGAGAGCGGAGCCTGTGTGGAGAGCTGTGTGTGGCTCCTGGGGCTGAAAAAACGGAAAGGGAAAGGAAAATTGTATGACAAAGCATGAGGTGAAGGAGTAAGTTTGAACCTGGTAGCATACGAGACAGGAATGAGATAGTAATAACAGCACTTACCATGGGTAGAAAGTTCGTAGATTGTATTGCTCTTTCAGTACGGGCTGCCCCTGTTGTCCAGAGCTGAGGACTTTATAACCGAAGAGGCTGACTGCTAGTGAGGGCCCTCTCCAGTCTTTCTCTGTGTTCCCTCTAAACATATTATGAAAAGACTAATCTTGGAAAGAGAGAAAGTCTAAATAACGTTTCCCCCAAAGTCCTGTAAAACCACCACCAAATCAGGCTCCACCTGGGATCCTCTGGTAGAAGTAGGCACTTAAGCTCTCATCCTCAAGATCCCTCGGGTCTGTATCTCGGCGAGGGAGGGTTGTTTTCCTTTTCATTTATCTTTGGGCCGTGGTTCACTCGTATCTGTTGGCTCTGAGAAGACTTGTAAACTCTTGTCTGCTTTTTCTTATAGGACAAAGCAAATCTGCTGCAGGACTTTTCTGTGTTGTATAAATACTATTAACAACAGAGCTTGGATTTTTTTCTGATTGGTCCATTTCTATGAACAAAATGCACAATTATTTAATAACACTCTGCAAGCTCAATCCAAAAGTAATGCTGCATTTTGTTTCTAAACTTGGCTGTTTTCTTCAGATACTGTAGTTTCTGTGAGACAGTGGTCCATTTGAAGTTAATGAAGCCCATTTATTTTAAATTGTGTGTATATGAATGTATGTGCACAGGAGTGCAGGTGCCCATCCAGGGGTATTGGATCCCGTGGAGCTGAAGTTACAGGTGCTTGTGAGGGTGCTGGGAACCAAAAGTTGGGTCCTCTGGAAGAGCAGTAAATGCTCTTAACCACTGAGCCATTTCTCCAACTCAAAACCCTACCATTTTTACAGAACCTATAAATCTTTATTCATCTTGGGATGGCTCTACTTTAATGTATCTGTCACTGTTTCCTTCTCCCACCTGTTTGTTACTTTAGGCTGCTGTAAATGTAATATATGAATATTAAATAATGTCTCTCACTCTCTGTATGTCATCCAGTCTCAACAGTCCACTAGGGACCTTTCCATCCTTTAATTATTGGATATTGTGAAGCAAACCTATGTTAATTAACCTGAAGGATTGTAGTTTTTCGCCTCCCTCATCATCAGTCAGGTGATATTTCTATGGCCCTTGTCTGAACCAATATTGTTTACAGGACCCTTTCAGAAAATACTTGTTGATAAAATGAAACACCTGATCTCTGGCTACTGTAACGAAATACCTCAGGCTGGGTAGCTTATAAACAACAGAAATTTCTCACAATTCTGAAGACAATTAAGTCTAATACCAAGATACCCTCAGGTGACAGAGGGGACTGACTTCCTTCATCAGCGTTTTCTCATTGCTAAGTAAGGCACATGGTAGAAAGGACAATGAGCTTCCCCAGACCTCCTTTATAAGAACACCAGTTGCATTCCAAAGGACTCCACTCTCAACTCCACTTCCCTCACTATGGTTTAAATATGAACTATCACACTCCCTAAAATGTTCATTTGTTGAACACTGATTCTCTGCTTATGGTGATATTGAGAAGTGACTGACTCATAACAGCTCCAGCTTGATCAATAGATAACTGAATAGCCTCTTAAGAGTTGGGGCCAGGGCCAATGAAATGACCCAACAGGAAATGGACCTTGCACCAAGCCAGGTGACCTAAGATCGATCCCCAGGACCCATGTAGTGAAGGAGCGAGAGATGTTTCCTGCAAGTTCTCTGACCTTCCAACACATGTTCACCCACACAAAATAAATAAGATATAAAGATTTTTATTTAATTGGAGCCTGCTTGAGGGAAGTAGGTCACCGAGGCATTCCTGTGGAGATCTCTTCCTCTTTCTCTACCTCATTTCTCTCTGTCTTTCTGTCTCTCTGTCTTCCTGGCACCTTGAGGAACACATCTTCCTGGGCTTCATGTTCCTGCTACCACGGTGGTCAGCCTCAGGACAGTCCTGAAGCCATGGAGCCTGCCAGCCGTGGACTGGCACCTCGGAGTACGAACCAGTGTAAATCTGTTCTCTTTTCAAACTGTTTCTTAGGTACATTTTGTCACTCCCTAGAAAGTCTATTGCAACCCTCTGGGACTCCTCCCCTAATACACTAATACTGTCACCTTGAGGGGTATAATTTCAGCACATGAATTTGGGGAAAGAGACAAACAGAACTCCTTGGTGGGAATTTAGTTCAGTGGTATAAAGTACTTGCCTGCAAGCTCAAGGCTGTGGGATGATCCCCAGCACACACACATACACACTCACACACACAGACACACAGAATTGAAAAAAGTCATCCCAACCCAGAGTCTTCAATGTTGTGTATGTGTCAGCCTTGTCTAGCCAGCCACCCAGTCCCCAGGTAGCTGTGCATGTGGGTGGAAGGCTGTGTCACATGCCTACTCTTAAGGCTAAGAGCACCGACTTCTGAGCTCCAATTCTTGAGCTTCACTGCTGGCTCTGCCTGTGCTGCTAAATAGTGAGAGCTAACCCCCACTTCTAATACTCCTTTGGAAAAATAAGGCTTGTAACAGTGCCTACTTCAGCTGGTAGGTTTATACTGTGAGTCCCTGATCCCAGAGTGTCTGTCACTCAGACCAGGCTGGCCTTGACCTCACAGATAGCCACCTGCCTCTACCTTCTGAATACTGGGATTAAAAGCATGTGCCACCATGCCAAGCTTGATCTGTTATTGTAGAGTCCCTTGACTAAGGGCCACAGAAATAGCTCAGAGGGTAAAGGAGCTGCTAAGCCTGACAGCCCAAGTTTGATCTCCAGATGGAAGAAGCAAACAAGCTGTCCTCTGACCCCACGTATCTGTCTCTGCTCCTTTACCTTCAAATGGTTTGATATGTTTTAAAAAAGAATCCTTTGACTAAAGATGGCTAACTCTTCACTGAGAACAAGCATAAGCTAATTAATTATATCTGTGGACTGCAGCCTGACCACAGGACTGCTGTACATGATGCTGTCCCAACCCCCATCTTTATGATGAAATTGATGCCTGACATTGTGACCACATTTGAATTCCTGCCTTCAAAACTTGCAGAGCCTGAACACAGAGGGTCATGACTGTTGTACACATTCTAGAAAACGACCTATAATAGCCATCCTTTGGGTTGGATGAGTGAGTCTATTAATGTAAAGGAGCAAAAGTAAAAGAACAAATAGCGAGTAGCAGAGCGAGCAGCGAATAAATGAGTAAACACGTGGCAGATGTGACTAGAGTGGTCTGACTGGGAGGGCAGGCTTACACTCTCCGGAAAGCCCCACGTTTGTGCACTGAGAAACAGCCGGCAGCTTAGGGAGGTTGAGGCAGTCAGCTGGAGTTCCCCACTGAACTGGGCCTCTTCTTCCCACTGCAGATGCGATAAACAACAGAAGCATCTGTGGAAAATAGTTTACCTTGTAGCTGTTCTCAGCCATAAAAAGTCTTTAAAAATATTTATTTAATTGTAGCTCTGGTTGTGACTGTATAGGTGTGTGCATGTGAATGCCCATGAAGTTAAGAGGTGTTGGAGCTTACACTTTTAAGCTACCTAATATGAGTGCTAGGAATCAGTACCAGGTTCTCTGCCTGATGCAATATTTTTAATTCTCTTAGGTGTTTGTGTTTTTCTCTTCTATTCCCTGACAGAGTCTGGCGGCCAGCCTGACCCAGGACAAGGAGTTTTGGGTGGTGACAAGGGAAGGCCTCCTGTCTCCCAGAGTGAACATTTAATAAGTGTAAACAGAGGTTGGCAATTTCTCAGTGTAATGTACATGACACTGGTTCATTTAACTCTGGTGGTCAGGTCTGAGTAACTGGACCACAACCAGGGTACTGTGAATGTTTAACTTAACAAGTCTAATCATATGACAAAAAACACAGAACACAGTTCATTTCCTGGATGATTTGATCAGGCAGAGATGATAACCAGCTGACACATGGCATGACACTTCTCCCATGGCTCCTGCTGTAAAGAGCAAAGATAGTAGTGATCATTAAAAGGCATGTTTAAGAAAGTGAATAAAGACATCTCAAGGCTGGGGCCAGAGAGACAGCTCAGCAGTGGAGAACACTCGTGGTACAATTGTGAGGAACCAGGGTTTCAGTCCCAGTAGCCACACAACGAGCCAGACATGTGGTTCCAAGGGATCCAAGCCTTCTGATCTTTATGTGTTCAAAGGCCTGTTCTCCTGCATGAGCACATATATATGTATTCGCACAGATACATGTGAAAATAAATAAAATTAAAATCAAGACTGGGAGAAAATATTTACAAAATATCTAACAAAAGACTAGTATTTGGACCCTTGAAGAGGCTTTAGCTGGGCATGGTGGTATACCTCTGTAATCCTAGCCCTGGGGAGGCTAAGGCAAGGAGATACTGAGTTCACAGCTAACCTAGGTCATCAGTCTAAAAAGATGACTTGGTGGTAGAGTGCTTGCTCTTGCTTGTTTTTCTCTTCCCCGCAACTACAGAAGATAATTCACAACCAAAACCCCAGCTCCATGGCATCCGACACTCTTCTGGCCTGAAAGGGCAACTCACCCCAGGCACACATTCTGCCCCTCACATGCATCCAAAAATTTGAAATCAATTAAGCCAGATATGGTGGTGTGTGTCTTTAATCCCAGCACTCAAGAAGCAGAGACAGGTGGATCTCTTGAGTTCAGGGCCAGCCTATTTTACCAGGTGGGTTCCAAGATAGCCAGCTATACACAGAGAAACTCTGTGGTGGGGTTGTAAGTAAATACAGTTCAAATTTAAAAAGAAAAGCCAGCCTTGATGACACAGACCCATAACTGTGGGGATATTTTGTAATATAATAAAAACATTCAGAGATATCAAAGGGATCTACCCACAGTCAGTCTAGGAGGATCAGACAGTGGTAACTCACATCTTTAATCCCAGCACAGGGAATATTCCAGGAGTGGTGACCTATGCCCTTAATCCAATCTGAGTTCGAGGTCATCTTAATTTACAGAAGGAGTTCCAGGCTCTCAGGCAGGCAGTGGTGGGGCCACGCCTTAACTGAGCAGAGAAAGTATTTAAGGCAAGTGTAGAAAGAGAAGAAGCCAAGAGGAGCAAGGCTGAGGAAGCTGAAGACAGCTGGGTGAGATCTGACTGTGTTTACTCTCTAATATCACCAACTTTCCCAGAGATCTGACCCTGAGTTTCATTTATTCATGCAGCACATAACCCTAACTACTTATGAGGCTGGAGCAAGAGAATTGCAAGTTTGAGGTCAATTTGATATATATCACAAGTTCAAGGCCATCCTGGATAACCTTGGGAGATACTGCCTTCATATTGACAAAAACTAAAAATGACTTTAATTGATGGCAGAATACTTGACTAGAATATAAAATCTTGGGCTGAGTCTCCCAGACTGTAAAGAAAAATAAATAGAACTTATAAAATCAAAACAAAACAGAACTCCAGGTACTCAATAAAGATAAAAATAATCTAATAAAATGACATCAGTGTATTTATGGTCAATAAAAGCATGCAAATGTCTTCTAAACAAATAGTCACTGGGAAAGTAGGAAGCAAACCCACAATAACTTGTACATAAATATTTGGTTGGCTAAAATTAAAAAAACAAAACAAAACCTGGTCCAGTGAGAGGGCTTGGTGGGTAAAGGTACTTGCCGCCAAGATGGACAACCTGGGTTCAGTTCTAAAACCCACATAAAAGTAGAAGAACTGACTCCAGAATGTGTCCTCTAACTTAGACAAACACACATACATACACATACAACATACATACATACACACCACACACACATACATACACACATATACATACACATAAACACACACCACACATACACATATATACACACACATACACATATATACACGCACATACACACACATACATCACATATACTTACATAAAAATAGCATTAAATTAAATACAGGAAGCCACCATTCTGTTATTTGCTTATTGCAATGCTAGGGTTCAAGTCCAGGGCTTTGGCCTGACATAATAGCTCATGTCTGTAGTATCAGCACTTAGGAAACTGAGGCAAGAGAACTAAGAAGTCAAGGTCATCCTCTGCTGTAAAACCCTTGAAAGGCCAGCCTGGTCTACCTGATACCCTGTCTCAAACAAAACAGGGTCAGAGAGGAGAGATGGCTTAGTGGTTAAGAGCATTTGGTGCTTTTACAGATGACCCAGGTTAGGGTCCCAACACCCACATGGAGGCTTACAATTGTCCTTAAATCCAGTTCCAGGGTTTCCAGCACCTTCTTTTGGCCTCCTTGGGTGCCAGGTATGCAGTATGCATATATGCATGTAGGTAGATCACCCATACACATTAAAAAAACAAAAAACAAAAAAAAAACATTACTTTAAGAAACAAAACACATAATTCGAGGAGACCAGTGTCTGTGGTACCATGATAAGATCAAGCCTGGAGGCTCAGCCTAGCATGGTAACTCAGCCTGTAATCCCAGTACTTAGCAAATGGGAAGGAAACTGGTCAGGAGTTCATGAAATAGTATGTTCAAATCAGAAATATTCTCTGTGTCAGGCTCATGGTTTGAATGTGTCCCTAGCATGTAACATTGGTTTTGAAGCCTTTAGGGAGTGAACTATCAGGTATAGGTCACCACTGCAACCTGGGCTTTAAGACTTGCACTTGCCTCTGACTGGGACCGGCCCCTGGTTCTCATCAGCTCCTTAAACTTCCTGGCCCTCAGTGACTAGGAAACCTTAGTGGCTGGAGAGATGGCTCAGCAGTTAAGAGCACTTGTTGATCTTGCAGAGGATCAAGTTTGGTTCCCTACATGATGGCCCACAACCACCTGTGACTCCACTTCCAGTCACTCTCTTCTGGTCTTCTTAGGCTCTGCATACACATACTTCACAGACATCCATGCAGGCAAAGGTCCCAGACACATAGAAGAATAAAAATAATTGTAAGGAAAGAAAGGAAGGAAGGAAGGAAGGAAGGAAGGAAGGAAGGAAAGAGGAAAGAAAGCATAAGAACCCCCACCGCAGACCCCCCACTACCACTCAAGCATGCCACCATGTAATCTCTTGGAAACTGAGTCTTCCTCTCTCCTTTTGCAAGTTCCTTTTAAATTTGTCTCATTATATGATAACCAATGCATTACATCCCTTAATTTTGCCCTTTGATAGTGATTACTGCCTCTCCCATGAAGAGGTCAGTCTCAAGATGAGGGCTGTGTTATCAATAACCGTGTTCCCACAGTCTTAGCACTGACCCAAAGCAAGTGTGCACCATGTGTTTACTGAATGCATGAATAGCCAAGTGGCTGAAGGAAAGGGACAGCTAGGGGAAAGGTCCTGTGCCAAGAGTGGAGCCAGTTGGCCCAGCAGCGTGGCTCTTTCTGCCTTGGCTGAGATGCAGGAGAAAAGCACTACATAAAAGGCCCTTTCTGGACCAAGATGAGGTGACTGGCAGAGAAGGAAGATACATGAATCTGGGTGCTGAAGAGACTGGTTGGAGGGTGCATGGATTCTGTACTGAAGATGGTCCAACAAGCAAGGGCTGAAGCCCAGCTAAAAGAGGCAAGCAGAAAGTGACAGAATGCAGAGGCAGGCAAGCCACGGGTGGGAGGGGCAGCAGGTTGTGGTGAGAGAGTGGGATACTGGAATTTAAGATTTCAGAGGTGGAGCAGTTTCAGCTGATGACAAAGCACAGGGTGTGGCCACAGGAGTGGGCAGCTGAAGGATGAAAAGGTCGTTGGGGAATGCAGATCAGATGCCGGGGGTCAAGTGTTGTCCAAGGGAGCTCAGCCTCCCTTTCTTGGGTTGGAAACAATTGATCAGTGCCTGATAGCTGAGTCTACACTGAACAGGGGGAGCGACTGGAAGAAAACATTTCCTTCGGAAAACATGTGTCTGTAAACTTCAGTCCCACCATGATGCAGGCAGCCATAGGTCTGTTCTGTGTAAATTTTTTGAACACCTGTCTTAGACACACACTGTACCTTTCCTCCCTTCCTGTCCGGAACAGAGCAGGTAAGAATATGGCAGGATTCTTGCCAAGTAGAGGCTCTGTGCAGGCCTGGATGAAATCATGGTCGCTTGGTTAAGAGATGAGAAGGGGCCAGGATGTGCTGTCGCCACAGTCCCGCACAGGGGCCAGGGATAACTGGAAAGCAGCCAATCAGACGGGCCTAGGAACAAATCATTCACAAACACCCTCTATACCTTTGCAGATAAAGACATAGGACTTCACGTCAGCCTCAACCTCATCACAAACACCTCTAGTTCCTCAGGAGACCTTGCCCTGTCTCACTGAGGTCACATAAGTCTGTTTTGTCTGTTGGTGTGCTTCAAACAGCCACTACCCACACCCCAAATAGAATAAGAAACTTGCTGTTTCATGACTTCAATCAATCTTCCCCTCGCTTCCTCACTCCCTCGCTCCCTTGTTCTCTCCCCCTTGCACTTGTCAAACCTAGATTTTCATGTGAGCTTCTTAAGAGCATTCTGCCTCTGAGATATATCTCTAACTCTCTTTCACAGACATTTCAGAGATTTTTTTGTTGCTGTTTGTTTTGTGGGATTTTTTGTTTATTTGCTTTTGAGACAAGCTAGTCATGAACTCTACACAACCCTCCTAACTCAGCCTCCTGAGTGCTGGAATTGCAGTTATATGTGGGTTTCTTTCTAACATGTGCATCCAAAATTTCCTATTACCACAGTTCCCATTTTCCAAAAGAATCCTCCTGAAAACTATGGTGTGCCAAAGAGAGATGATGTGGCCCATTGTGATGGTGTGCTAAAAGGAGATGATGTCCATTCCACTATACTACATCCACATTCCAGGAAGCCACATCCATGCTCCAGGGTTCCACTCTACTAAATGAGTTAACAGTGGAGAAAGTTGCTCATGTTAGGAAGATGCTTGAAGGTGATTCCAGCAATTCTCAAGGGATCTTAGAGACTTCTTTAAGGAAACAGTGAGAGACTGGGGCGATGGCTCTGCCCATTTAAGTGCTTGCTCTACATCACAGAAGCTGCCTTCTTCAGCCATTACCTGTAATCCCAACACTGGATTGCAAAGACATGAGGGCTCTGGCCTTCATAGCCAGCCAGTCGAGATGCCGTGGCAGCTCCAGATTTCAGGAGACTACCCCAACGGTGAGGTGGAGCACAGTCAAGGATGGCACCTGACAGTGACCTCTGATCTCCACATGAGTGGGTTAACACAAGCATGCCACATGAACATACATAGAGATTTTCAAGGAAGAGCCTTATCCAGCACCCTACAGAGCTGCCTAAGCTGTCCTTCCAAGGTGCTGGGGTGAGGCGGGTGTGGCCTACCCCTCAGTGGAATAAAAGGATAAGGATGACAGGACCTGCCACCTCCTCCCCACCCATGGTTCTTGGCCTCTGTCCATAGATTTCCTCCCACTGTGCCTTGTCCAAATGGATATCTCCTTCCATCAGGCCAGGTGGAACAACCCACAGTGTACCTTTCTGGAGAGCCTGCTCCGTGGGGGATGCTATGCCAGTACCAGGCATAGGGACAGTCAGAAACAGGATAGGGAGGGCCTGTGAGGCCATCAGAGCTGACTCCAGGGAAACTGAGTCGGAGTGCTCCAGTGACCAGGCTTCACTCTACTTCAGCCATCATCATGGTGGCTGGCTGCTCTTTAGAAATGATGGCCATATAGAGTTGTGACCAACAGGGTTAAGTATATGGAGAATCTGACATTTCTGATCTCTGTGGCTATTAATTGAAGTGTGTTCCCAGAATTGTTCCAGCACCATTTGTCAATGTCTCAGTTAAGATTACTGTTGCCATGATAAAACACCATGACCAAAAGCAAATCAGAGAGGAAAAGTTTCATTTGGTTACATTTACACTTCACTGTTCATTATTGAAGGAAGTAAGGATGGGAATGTAAGCAGGGCCAGATCCTGGAGGCAGGAGCTGATGCAGAGGCCATGGAGGGCGCTGCTTACTGGCTTGCTCCCCATGGCTTGCTCAGCCTGCTTTCTTATAGAACCCAGGACCACCAGCCCAGGGATGGTAGCACCCACCATGGGCTGGGCCCTCTCCGCTGACTGCTAATTGAGAAAAAGCCTATAGTCAGATCTTACAGAGGTGTTTTCTCAATTCAGTTTGCCTCATTCCAGATAATTCTAGCTTGTGTCAAGTTGACATAAAACCAGCCAGAACAGTCAGCCACTGGTCAATTAAAGATATATCATTAGGGCAATGAGTGATTAATTATTAAGTGATTAATCACATATTTATTAAATTATTAAATATTACAATGCTCAGCAAAATCAGGACAAGAATTTACTCATTAAACAAATATATACCAATTACCAGCTTTGTGTCAGGATGGTAATGACCTAACTAGGTGATCAGAGATCAGAGGTGATGTGGCTCCCATTGCACCCCCTCACTACCTTATTTCCTTGAGGCAGGACCTCTTACTGAACCTGGAGCTCAGTTAGCAAGCCCCAAGCAGTTCTCCTGTGCAAACCACCCCCCCAGCACTGGGGTTACAGATGTGCAGCCTCACCTGGTACTGGAGGTCGGCAGTCAGGCCCTCATGTTTATACAGCCATCAAACCTCATTCCCCAACAAAAATTTCTGAATGAAGTTTGTTTTTCTTATGTTTGTGGATTGTGAGATCATAGTGAAACCATGTCCTAATTCAAAGTCACAAATATTTATTTTCATACTTTTTGTAAGAGTTTTATTATTATACTCTAACAATCCAGCTTATGATTATAGTGACAGAGGGAGGGTCCACTGTGACTTAGTTTTTCTCAAAGAGTTGATAAACAAAGTTTTCTACTGAGGGTGGAGATGGAGAAGAGGCATAGAGTAGGTGAAGAGAGGAGGGTTTGGAAGGATGGGAACAGAACAGATCAGAGAAACTCTGTGTAACTTGTTTATGGACTATATCAAAGGCTGGACATAATCCCAAATCAGAGCTTAAAGGAGATGAGTGGATATGGAATGATGGTCCCCTAGCTACAGGCAGCTTGTCTGAAAGCCTTGTAAACCAAGCAGATGGGTGCTTTCCCCAAGGCTGGCTCTTGGTCCAGCTGAGAAACAAACACATTGGGACAAGGTGCTTGGGAAGACCAAAGAAGGAAGGTTTGGGACAGCTTCATGCTGAAAGGATGAGCTTGGGTCCCTCTGGGTCTGGGATGGTCAGTGGTGGAAATACTGTCTGTGGCTTCATGCAGTGGCCTCCGGGTGGAGAGCAAGACCATCTGTGGGTGAGGGTGCTTGCTCTTCACACATGAGGACTTGAACTTGAATTCCCAGCAACCATGTGAAAAACCAAGAGTGTTTATGTATATCAGTGACCTTAGGGGAGTAGAGATAGGAAGATCCTAAGAACTCCCTGGCCAGCCATCTCCTGACAAAGTGACCTCTTGGTTCTTGAGAGACCATATCAAGGCCATAATCTAGAGAATGACAGGGGGAAGCATCCAATGCCCTGCTCCGTCTTCTGCATGAATATGTAACACTCATGTACACACACATACATCATGCACAGACAACACACAGAGAAAAGAAAAGAAATACAAAGCTATGGGTTGGAGAGTGAAGGATAGAAAATAGGTAATTTCGTAGCTCCACTTGCTGAGAATGGAGAAGCAAATAGTTATCTGTAACCTGAATGCTCCAGCAGCTCCGACCCGGCTCACCGTTACCCACAAAGATGGTCCTTGGTAACCTCACTCCCCTTTCCTTTCTTTTATTCCATACTTTATTTTTTAAAACTGATACTTTTGAGACGGTGTGTGGCTTTCTCTACCTCAGGACTCAGACCTTGAAGTCGGGCCTCTTGTCTTCACTATTGACCTCCAGGGTCTAGTTAACCTTCCAATTGCTGGCCATCACAGATTGTCAAAGTGCCTGGACTGGTGAATGACAGACATGCATTGTGTTTACACCAGGGCCCACTCAGGATCCCCAAAGGGAGAGAGAGAGGAAGGAGAGTGGGAACGGGAAACAAGGAGGGAAAGAGCCCAAGGACGGAGCTCCTCAGGTAGTGTGTGCTTAAAGCTCACCTTTGCTCACTGCGATATAAACCACTCACTTCCTTCCCTGTAGTCTCTGGGAAAGTGTTGGGGACAGCTTATTGGTTACTCCTGCATTCTGTGACTAAAGCACCCAGCAGAAACAACGTAATGGGGAGGGCTTGTTCTGGTTCATGGTTTCAGAGGAACCCACATCAGGGAAGTTGCACTAATTTCCTGGGTGCTTTTCAAGACTCTCCACTTGACAATAAAATCAACCGCCTCTGGTCCTTTTGTTGGTCTGACACTCAAACGTGGCATTTATGGCATTCCACTGTGGTCTTCTCTAAAGCCATCTGTCTCCTACTGCAAACTGTATTCAGCTCATCTCCAAGAATCACCACAATCCTTACAGCTCCAAAATTACCCAGAAGCCCAAGTCCAGGGCTGGCTCAGCTAAGAAAAGCCCTTGCCACCAAGCCTGACAACCTGACTTTGTTCCCCAGAACCCATGTGTTAGGAAGGAGAGTTGTCCTTGACCTTCATACACATGGTCCACTAATGCCCGTGTTCATATATGTTAACACTAATACCACATTCATACATGATCCACTAATGCCATAATCATGCACGGTACACTAATGCTATGTTCATACATGGCATACTAATGTCCACACTCATGCGTGTTAACACTAATGCCACATTCATACATGGTACACTAATGCCGTGTTCATACATGGTACACTAATGCCGTGTTTATACATGGTACACTAATGCCGTGTTTATACATGGTATGCTAATGCCGTGTTCATACATGGTACACTAATGCCGTGTTCATACATGGTACACTAATACCGTGTTCATACATGGTACACTAATGCCGTGTTCATACAAGCACATAAAATAAATAAAATAGAAAAATAAACAGCAACAAAACCAGCTAAATGAAGTCCAAAGACTCCTCTGAGATGTTGGCTCTAAACCCCTGTATAAGAAAACAAAAGCAAAACCTAAAACCTAAAACTTACATACTCCCGATATACAATAGGGCAACGTAAGCATTCCCATCCCAAACACAGGAATGGGGACACAGAAAGGAAAGCTCTGATTAAAGAAATTTTAACTCCTGTCACTCCATGTCCGGCCCTCCTAGGCCACATGATGTCATGGATGTGACTTCTGATTGCAGCCATGCGGTCTTGCCACTTACAGTTCATATGCCCTTCCCTTTGGGCAGGATCAACTCATTCCCTGTGATTTTATTGGCCACTTGTCTTATGTTTTTGGCATTCCCAGCATTTCCAAGTCTCCATTGAAGGTTAGGCTTCACATTCACAGCTTTACATGTCCTTGTGGGGACTGTCTGTAGGATCCTTATTGTCACATGCTGTCTGGCCTCCAGGCCTTCCTTTGAAACAGAGGTAGAAATCTCCATGACCTCATAACTCATAAATTTTCCATGTTTGCAAAGCAAGTATTATGTGGATGATAGAATAGTCTGCCAGCTTCCTTTGAACCTTGACTAGAGTTTCCTCTGAATGCCCTAGTGGCTAACCCTTGGGAAAAGCTCCCTTGGCCCAGTGTGAGCAGGACCCTTGGATCTCACAGCTCAGAATCTTTTCTCTTTCATACTCATGAGCCCGCAATAGATGGGGTCCAATGTGGCAATTCTTGAGACCTCAAGGCGTCTTTTTCTGTTGTCTCAGTGCATTAGTTTATTTTTTTTAAAGGCCCTAATTTCTTTCATAGCCATACCTTCCTTGTCTAAAACTTCATTCCTTTTTAGTCAAACTGCTAGTTTTTAAAATATTTGTTGGGGACTGGTGAGAAGGTTCAGAGGTCAACAGTACTGGCTATTCTTCCAGAAGTCTTGGGTTCAATTCCCAGCAACCACATGGTGTTATGCAGGCAAAGCATTGTATTTATAGTCCATAAAATAATTCTTCAATTTGTTTAGTTTGAGTGTGTGTGCTTGCACATGCATGTGTGCATGCCATTGCATGCATTCGTGTGTGTGTGTGTGTGTGTGTGTGTGTGTGTGTGCTTGCGTGTGCCTGTGTGCATGCCACTGCATGCATTCCACTGCATTCATTCATGGGTGTGTATGGGTGCCAAAGTCTCACTGTGCATGTCTGGAGGTCAGAAGACAACATGTAGCAATAACTTCTCTCCCTCCATCACGTGGATCCTGATTATCATCAGCCTTGGCAGAGGTGCCTTTACCCACTGAGCCATCCTGCTTGCCTCAAACTGCAGTTTTTAAATCTTTCTCTTTTTGGACTGGAGAGAGATTTTAGTAATCACTCACCCACATCTGGTAGCTCACAACTGCCTGAAGCTCCAGCTCTAGGTGATCCAACGCCCTCTTCTGGCTTATGGGACTCTCAAACTCACTCTGTAGCCAAGGATGACCTTTAACTAATGACCTTCCCCTGTTTCCACCATCTGAGTGCTGGGGTTATAGACATGCACCACACCATACTCCCATTTTATACAATGCTAGAGATGGAACCCCAAGGTTCCTGCATGCTAGGCTGAGCTACATTCCCCGTGGTTATACTTTAAAATTCAGCCTCACAAAGCCTACAGACACATAAAATGTAGCTAAAATCTCTGTCTGTTCCTAAGGGAGCAGCCATTTCCATATAAAGCTTCATCAGTTCCCTGTACTGACTGTGTTTCTGTCTTCCTGAGAGCCCAACCACTTACATGTTTAGAGGATTTCAGGACTTTCCAGCCTGTCTCGAAAAAGAACAACAGAAGTACTGATAATAGACAAGTGCTTATTGTCTTACCCACTTCCAAAGTCCAGAGAGTGAGTGAGTGTGTGTAACTGCAGACAGGCCAAGTGACTAGTTCTTTGGACAGGGCCAGAGACTAGTGGTTTAGTTCTTGGAGGTGCGTGGGGTTCAAGACAGGGTTTCTCTGTGTAGACCTGGCTGTCTTGGAACTCACTCTATAGACCATGTTAGCCTTGAACTCAGAGATCCATTTGCCTCTGCCTCCTGAGTGCTGGGATCAAAGGCGTGTGCCGCCACTCCCGCCGCCACCACTGCCACTGCCGCTGCCACCCCACATGTTTTAGCTCCAGGGTGAATTTCAGGTCCCCTGTGAAACACCATCTGTGCTCCAGCTCAGAGAGAGACCTAATCTCCACAAGCCTGCTTCCTCATCTGTGAAATGAGGACCACAGCATTTCTTGAATATTTATACCTCATTTTTATGCAGGTATCACTTCCTACCTAGTGTTCAGCACTCATACCTTAGAGAGCCAGGGCTGCTCAGTATTCTGTTGCCATACCTGCTCTGCTCTGTTATAGTCTTAAAAGCTGAATTATTTTTGTATGTTCAATTGTTAGGGAAGAAAACGTGTTAGATAGGGCTCTGAGAGGAGGAGCCCATTGATGATTAGGAAAAGAAATCACAATAATCTCCAACAAAAAGCAGCATCGGGCCTGGGGATATAGCTCAGTGGTAGAGTGATGCCCAGCAAAAATGAGCCCCAAGTTGAGTCCCCAGAACTGGAGGAAAAGATAAGGTGACCACAGGCATGGCGGTGGCACACACCTTTAATTCTAGCACCTGGGAGACAGGAGGAAGCCTGGTGTCATAGTGAGTTCAAAGCCACCTGGAGCTACATAGTAAGATCCTGTCTCTAGAGAACAGAAGTTAACAAATGACCCCTACATACAATGGCTTTCCTAAAACCAAAAGAGGTTTTGACAGAAAGGGGAACAACAGACCAAAGTTGAGTCTTTGTGCTTTTTCAGGCATAACCACACTATGTCACAGGAGGCATGTAAAACTCTGCTGGGTATATAAGGATGTAGAGGAGTGATCAAGTGTCCTTGTTAGAAATACCCCTCTTTCTCACAGTCTTCATGCTGGTCAGAAAACATGGGCATCACCCAACTCTTTTTTGAAGTGGGAAATCTGAACTGCAGCATGGGTAAGCAGTTCACTCGACTGTCTGATTCCAAAGCCTAAGATCTTTGACCAGATCCATTCCCATTTCCCCCACCAAAGCGTGGACAAGAAAAACCTTCTTCAGGTCCTCAGTGAAACCTAGCAAAGCCCACAAGCCCACCGAGATGCTGTGTATTTATAAAGTACATCTTCTGATTTCAGATGCCTGTCTGTAGGAGGAAACAAAGAAGTCCCCAGGCTTGCCATCTGGGAGTGGCCAAAGAACAACAGACTAAATAGGCCAGCTTGTCCTTCTGGTTCCCAAACCTGAAGGGACTGTTCCATCTTGCACAGACATTAGCTGGCTCAATGTATGATCCTTGCCAACATTTCAGGAATATCTTACCAAAGCTAAATTCATAGCAGGCTGGAGATGATCAAGGTGGGTGACTCGAGTTAACACATTGAAATGTCCTTGGAATCCATAGGATAGGAAGCTGCAGTGTTCATGAAGTTCCATTCTCTTTGCATCCGGGGCTGTTGTCAAACCAGTGACCATGAACTCCCAGTGATTCAGTAATAGGTTCTAGTGGTGTGTGGGAAGGGGAGAGAAAGGACCATTGCAGGCATAGAAGAGAAACACTTTGCTTGTACAGTGGGAAGGCTATGCTTTACCCTCTTTGTGTAAGGAGGAAGCAAGACCCACAGCTCTTAGGTAGCTTCTGACTTCTGTTAAAGTGATAGGGAAGCTAATGGATACAGACATGATTGCCCTTGAGACCCACAACGCTAGCCTCTTGGGCAAGATTCATCACCCTCCGATCCAATATGTGTTCTCTGACAAGACTCCCTATTTGCTTTGAAATCTGACTCAAGTTCTGAGCTGTAGTAAGTGCTGCCGACACTGATCGTCCTTCACTGATAAGATTCATATGGTAATTTTTTTAAGACTTAAAAAGAAATCACCAAGACTCCTGCATAGCTCGGTCATGAACTGCCAGCCTTGCCAGCCTGGGGACCTGAGCTTAATTCTCAGAACATATATAATAGAAGGAGGAGGGGCAGGAGGAGGAGAAACCTTTTGTGGTGGCACACTTTTGTGATCTCAGCTCTTGGGCAGGTGGAGATGTAAGTGTCCTGAGGGCTCCCTGACCAGGTAGCCTGGCTGAATCAGTGATGAGTCTGCCTCAGAGACCAAAAAAGAAGGCACCTGAAGATGACATCAAAGTTTGATCTCTGGCCTCTGTGGATACCTGCATATCCATGAGAACATCCTTCTACACACACACACACACACACACACACACACACACACACACACACACACACACAGAGAGAGAGAGAGAGAGAGAGAGAGAGAGAGAGAGAGAGAGAGAGAGAGATAGAACATGCAATCAATAGCAAGATGCTAGATTTTATGTATAACAAAAAGCTTACATTGGTATATATGAATATGTATTAAAGCTAATAGAATTTATATGTTAACAATGGTGATTTTCAGACCCAGGGTTATTTTTGTTTCAGTATTTGGAGACAGAGTCATGTTACATAGCCCAGGTGGACTTGAAATTTGTTATCCTATTGCCTAAACCTTGGTATTAATGATATTACAGACAGGTATCACCTTGCCCAACTTCCAAATTCTTTATAATAAGCCCTGAAGTGTCTTTGTAAGCAGAATAAAGGTTACATAGAAAAAGTCAAGTTGCCCTCTAAAGTAGCAAGTATCTCCAGTATAAATGTATATGTTGAACAAGAAATTGGCAATAGGGCTGGAGAGATGGACCACTAGTATAGAGCACCCATAGTGTGGAATATTCATGGTGTGGAGCATCTGTGATGTGGTGCATTCAAGGTGTGGAGCATCTGTGATGTGGAACATTCATGGTGTGGAGCACCGATGATGTGGAGCACTGGCTACTCTTCCAGAAGACCTAGGTTTGATTGCCAGCACCACATGGTGGTAAACTACTATCTGTAGTACCCTAAACCCAAGGGCAGTGCATGTTGCATGTGAGTGGTGCAGACATGCCTGCAAGTAAAGCTCCAAACACAAAGTAAGAGCAAATAAACCTTAGAAAGAAATTGCCAGTAAGAGGCTAGAAGGAGTTCAGATTTTGAGTAGAAAGAAGATGCAGAGCCCAATAGTTCTTTATTGTCTTCTCCGTTAGATTTCCTAGTTACTTGACTCAAAATTGTATTTATACATGTAGGCATATGTGAGTCTAGGATGGGGCTTCACTATGAAGCCCAAGATGACCAAACTCAAAATCTCCCTGTTTCAGCCTCCCAAGCACTAGGGTCCAGGTGTCCACTACCACAGCCAGTTTGAATGACTTACCACTGATTTGTTTATTTTGAAGTGCTGGGAATTAAAACCAGGGCCTCAGACATGCCATGAAAGTGTTCTGCAACTGCACAACAGCCCAGCCCTGTCTCGACTGTTAAATAACAAAAGAAACTTGTGGAAATGAGATTTATAGGAAGAATGATGTCATAAGCAAAGGCGAAGACACTTCTGAACGCTCTGCCACAGTCTTGGGGAAGCCAGGTCACTGGCTTCAAACAGCAGAGGGCAGAAAAATGTGGACTGGGAGGGATAATGTGGATTCAAGTGGTGTCTCAGTCCGGTGAAGCCAAGTGCGAGGATCCACTCACTCCTCAGGTCACCAGCCAAGTTCCATGGGCTGAGCCAATCAGAGAACTCCTGTGAGCGCCCCTCCCCTTGACTGCCAGTGTCATCCGGTCCCAGGTCTATTATATTGGCTTCCTTGGCCTGGAAAATAAATGGAAGGTTTCAAAGTCCAAGACTGAGACCACCCTAACCATAATCGGGCCGATCCTTTCCTGAACCAGGCACTCAGCCTCCTTGTGCACACAGCATTTCCTCATCCCTCGGTTTCAGGTGTCCTCCCTTGGGACGTGTTGCAAGGACTGACTAATGCACAGCAGTGTCTCAACACAGTGACCTGCAGTGCAGGTGCTGTGAGCTCCAGGCCACAAAGCATCACAATGGGATCCATAACCTTGACCTTAAACCACATGTGTCATGATCTGGACTTCCTGCCACCTCATGTCACAGCAAGTCTCAGACAACATCAAGTCCTTTCCTCAAGGTTGGGAAAACATTCACAGGAATGGCTTGATATACATAGTTTGACGTAGTGCAGAGAAGAATCCTTTCTGGAGGCAGCAGCAAACACCATCTCAACCCCTGAGCATTGTCTGTCCCAGAAACCCCTGAAATTGTTTCCCCGCAAAAAAGGACTGACCAGCTTCTTTTTCAGTTCCTAGAAAGGAATTCTTAGGGGCGTATCTTTATTTCTGCCCTGTTTTTGTTTCTATCTATCTATCTATCTATCTATCTATCTATCTATCTATCTATCTATCTATCTATCTATTTTTGAGACAGAGTCTTACTATGTATACTTGGCTGGTCTTGACTCACTATGTAGGTCAGTCTGGCCTCAAGCTCACAGAGGTCTGCTTGCCTCTGCCTTCCCAGTGCCGGGATTAGAGGTGTGTGTGCACTGTGTCTGACTCCTGTTTCACATTCATGAGTTAATTCTTGGAGTTTCCTTTTTCTAGTTTCAAATATTTTTATAGATTTATTTATTCTCCCCCCTCCCTCTCCCTCTCTCCCCCTTCCTGTGCGCAGCTCTTATAGAGGTCAAAGGAGTCAGTTCTGTCTCTCCACTATTATGAGTTCTGGGATCAAACTCAGGTGATCAGGTTTGATGTCAAGCATTTTTATCTGCTGAGCTATCTCATGATTCTACTTTCTGATATCAGATAGAATATGTACTTAAGTCTGGCAGACACCCCCCCACCCACCTACTTACCCATCTAATTTTGCTGAGAACAAAAATTAACATTGGGCTGAGCTAGTAAGAGCTCATTAGTGACACTGGAATCCTATCTTCCCTCTGTATTATTTTTCCGTCCTAGGGATGGAACCCAGGGCCTTGTACCTGCTAGGCAAGCAGTCCACCCGAGTTGTGTCCCTCAGCACAATTCCAACAGCTTTAAATCCCCTCCCCGTGGGTGAAATGAGATGGGTGTTGCCTGGGCAACTTGGGGCAAGCTGGCACCCACGCTGACCTTGGAGGAGGCGCTCCTCCCTGCAGGTGTGTGCGTGCGTTTGTGTATTGGAAAACATCCGTGAACCTGTTGCGCTGCTTTCCGTGGGTCAGCCTGGTCTCTCGTGCACGGCCCTCGAAAACACCCTGGAGCAGGTGATTTCCTTGGATACCCAGCCAGGCCGTAGTGGGGTGGGAGTGAAAGGCGAAGGCTGCAGACAGAGGACCCTTTGGGAATCCCTTCTTGTCGCTGAGGTGTCATTACTAGAGCCTTAGGGTCAGGCCCCCAGCTACTCCCCAACTCGTTGGACACTCGCGTCGACTAGCGTCCTTTCTGTACCCTGCCTCTATAGTGCCTGCCTGGAGCTTGCTCTGCGAGTCGTGGATCCCCAGCAGTGCCACACCGACTCTGACACGGAGGGAGGCGGGCAGCCCTATGCAAATGTCCGAGGGGCCCAGGGCTGCCCCTCCCGCTGGGATAAAAGGCGGGGCGGGGCGCTCACCCGACCGTAGAAGCCGCTGCCTCCCGGGAGCCGGCCGTGAGCTCCGGCCGAGCCTCCCGCCCTGTGTCCCGGGTGTCGTCTACAGCCCAGACAATCTCCCGCCGCTCCTGGTAAGGATTCGTGGCCGAGTGGCGACAAAAGTCAGGGGTGGGAGCAAGCTGCTGAGGATGCCTGGGCGATACGTGTGCTCCCACCCCCATCGGGTCTGTACCTCCTTGCACTTTCTCAATGGGAACGTGGGAAGCCGGCACCAACGCCGCACTCTCCCTGGCTTAGCAGGTGGCATCTCCCCAGGAGCTGCGCACTAGCCAGTTTGTCCCCAGGCAATATGCAGTCGGGTGGGGGAAGAACAGCATTTGGTTAGTGTAAGGTTAGCAGGAACCGGCAGGGTCTCAGGTTGGTGTGAGATGAAGGTAGATAGAAAAGGAGTCCTCCCGGAAGCTTAAGCTCTCCGGTGGTGAATCTCCTTTTCTGTAGATGTCCCAAGACAGGATGCACGAGGGAGGGAGGTAACAAGTGAGGAGAACCCGCCAAGGAAGAAGGTGTGGATATGCACATGGTTAAATGAGTAGAACAAATCGAGGCCCCTACACCCCTATGCAACATCGAAACTGTTGGTTGTGCCGGCCTGGCAAGGTACCTGACCCACCTAGAGCCATCTCCCTCAGCAGAAAAAAAAAGACTAGTAGCCCTTTGAAAAGCACCTTTGAAATTTGTTTCTAAAGCTAATTCCAGTCTAAAACGGTGGAGATCTGGGGTTTGTATTATACCGTGAAAAAAATTCCTTGCCTCCCATCTTCAGCCACTCTTCCTGGAATTCCATAAAGTACGTATGCAAATATAGAAGTTATCCTCCCAGAAGGCTCCACTGCCCATCTTAAAGCTGTTGTGCACTGGAGCCTGAGGAGTACAAGAAAACAGACTGGGACCAATCAGCACCTAAGGAGGTGGGCCATGAGGCTCCCCTGTGACCTGGGATTTCTCTGGGGGCTGCAAACATACTGCTTAGGGCGCAGATGGGTGTCCTTAAAGCCACTGGTGAAAGCCAGGCATGGCAAACAGGTGACAGGACCCAGAGAGGATTAATTCTGAGGTAAGGAAGGATGAAATAGACACCTGACACATCTCCGCTCCTGTTTCTGTTTGTGTGCATTTGTCTTGGTACCCGTTGGTAACTGGATAACCAGAAGACTTAGAAACATGTCCGAGTTTTGGCTTATTTCGGCCCCTGGCGATAAGGAAAACCTACAAGCTCTGGAGAGGATGAATAGTGTGACCTCAAAGTCCAACCTGTCCCACAACACGAAGTTCACCATCCCTGACTTCAAGGTAAGAGCTCCAGAGAGGAGGGAGGAGGTTATGGGTCGGAGGAGGGCAGGGGTTTCTGATCAAGGAGGTGGTTTCTCAGAAGCCCAGGAGAAGAGAAGGCCTTAGAGCAAATGTAGAAGGTGAAGGTAAATAAGCTGACCTGGAGGATGGACAGGGTGTCAGTGAGACTTAGACCATTGCTTCACATTCATTGGGACTCTTCTGAACTTGAAGCCTAAGGTAAGCATGACCAGGGCAGGCCACAGTGGATAGCATGTGGGTAAAAAGTGGAAGGGATCCTTGGGAGTGGTGCTCAGAGTCTTCCAGCTTTGTGTGAAGTATCTAAATAGACCCACTGAATAGTGTAGTTAGTTGAATGTGTGGTTCAGGGGGCCTTTAGCTTTGATGGTTTGACCTAGATGCAGTCCAGGAAGTCCAGAATCTTTCTAATTCTGTTGTAAGGGAGAAAGGGGATGCAGTGGAGGTTCAAATGGAGGTTCTGAGAGGGCTCTTTTAGTGGGTGGAGAGGTTAGGATGAAACAAATGTTAACCATGGGCAAGGTAGGAACAACCTTGTAATGATAAAGTAATAAAATTACTTTAGTGTCTGTGTGCGTGTGAGAGTGTGTGTGTGTGTGAGTGTGTGTGAGTGTGTGTGAGTGTGTGTGTGCGCGTGTGAGTGTGTGAGAGTGTGTGAGAGTGTGAGCGTGTGTGTGTGTGTGTGTGTGTGTGTGTGTGTGTGTGTGTGTGTGTGTGTTGCCTATGGAGTACAGAAGAGGCCAACAGAGACCTAACTGGAATTAAATGGATGATGGCCATGGATCCTGGGTCCACTGGAAGAGCAGTCATTGCTTTTAACTATTGAGCCATCTCTCCAGCCCCCAGGAATGATCCTTTTTTAGGCTACACTAGACAGGGTGGCTCAGGCCATAATCCTTGCACTCTTTAGACAAACTAGAGAATTTCTATAGGTTCTAGGCCAACATGCTTTACAAAAGGAGTTCCAGGGCTAAACTTCAAAACCCTTTCTCAAAGAGAGAGAGAGAGAGAGGTCTCTTGAGAGGGAGGGAGGAGGCTTTCGCTACAGTCAGTAGAGCACCTGAGTTCAAGTCCCAGCAGCCTTGTAAAAAGCTAGGTGTACCCACCTGTAACCCTGCAGTGAGGGGCAGATCCTTTCTTCCTGGGTCTCTGAAAAGATCCTTGAGTAGGTCTTTTGACACTGTGTTCATTTTTATACTAAGAAATAAGACCCTGAGTAATCTGAAAAAGACCTCTATAGACCGAGCTGAGGTAAGGCCACCAATAGTCCTTCCTGCTTATTCTGTTGTCATCTTGTCCCAGAAAATGCTATTTTAAAACATAAGGAAGCAGGTTTGGATCCCTGGCATCTCTATTGGGTTTCGCTGGTTGGTGTGTACCTATAATCCCAGTGCTGGGCAAACAGAGACAGGGGTCCCTGGCCATCCAGTCTAGCTGAACTGGTCAGCTCCATGTTTCAGTAATACTGTGTCAAAAAACAAGATTGCAAGAAACCCAAGAAGACACCCTGTGTTGAACTCTGACCTCTACATGTACAAGTATCTGCACATATGTGTATACACACAACAAGAACATGAGCTTAATTCCTTTATGGTCTTTTCTAGGTGGGGACCTTGGATTCCCTTGTTGGTCTCTCTGATGAGTTGGGGAAACTTGATACCTTTGCTGAAAGGTAAAACATTTCTTATTTACTACATACAAGTAAGAATTTGGCATTGTTGTCAGAGGACACAGCTTTCTTGCTTTAGCCAAACCAAAGTATGACTTATCTAAACCTGGTCTCAGAAGCCAGAGAAAAGAACCAGTGGGTTATGTGGAGATTGTTGTGTCAATAGTGCTGGGTACTTTGAGTCACAGGTTCCTTTTTGCTGTTTTTTTTATTTTTTTAAGAACAGCTCCACCCTCCTTCTCTCCCTCCCTCCCTCCCTCTTCTCCTCTCCTTTAGTTCTAAGTCACACAGTAAGTTGCCTAGGTTGGCCTTGAACTGTGTAGCGGCCTTGGCTGCCTTTGAACTTGTTCAGCACGCTAAATGCTGGCCAAGGCACCGTGTCTGCCTTCAGTTTGGTTTTTTAGTGATGTATGTACAAATAATAATAATAATAATAAGGCTACAGAGTGAAAATGAAGATTTCTTTGGATATGTCTGCCTCCTCCCCATCTCTTCATATGTGCACATATGTGTGTATACATATACATAATATGTTACTTCATTTCCTGTCTCTTGAAGCTTTGTTATCATAACTTAGTAGGTAAGGCTTCCAGAGATAGCCTATGGAAGTGCAAGTCAATATGTGTATAATCTTGCTAGATGCAGTGACACTTGTATGAGTCCCAGCACTAAGGAGTCTAGGGTCAGGGGCTTACTTGAGTCCATGAGTTCAAAACCAGCCTACTCAACATAGCAAGATTCTTTTCTTGTTCGTTTTTGTTTTTCAAGACAAGGTTTCTCTGTAACAACACTAGCTGCTTGGAGTTTGATTTGTAGACCAGGCTGGCCTTGAACTCCTAGTGTTGGGATTAAAGGCATGTGTCATTACGCTCTACTCAACACAGCAAGATTTCAATAACAAAATAATAAAAGGTGGATGTGGTGGCACTTGCCTATAATCTCAGCAGATCCAAAACTCCAAGTCATCCTCTGCACAGCAAGTTTGAGGTCAGCCCAGACTACTTAAGAATGTCTCACAAATAAAATTATATAGCCTTAGAATATTTTATGTAATTGTATGTAATATATTTAAACAAATATATAAAAATTATGTAAATGACTTTAAATAAATATATTCTGTTATATATATGATAACATACATAGTGCATCCTACTTTTTTTCCTTTTGCTTAATAATATACCTCAGCAAGAGCTTCTTGTTAGCTCGTGACTGCCTGTTTGTTTGGATTTTCTCTGGATGTGCTACCTTGGGCAAATGTACTCTGACGTGCTTGTCTCTTTATTGTTGGAAGCTTACATCTTCTAGTCTTCGGCTGTTGCCAACAGTGCACCGATGACTGTCTTCCTGGTGTATATGCAGAGGTCATGGAAGTGGAGATATGGACTTGTATGTATGGCTCCTGTTGCCCCTAGAAAAATTGTTGATCCCATTTATATTCTCACCAAAATGGCCTCAGAAGTGGATTTTCTGATCCTTGATCAGTCTTTTGCTCTATGAGGGAGGCAGTCCTTGTCACTGTGGCCTGCAAAGCTGTGAGACAGAATGAACTATTAGATAACAGTGGCTACTCCTCTGCTGCTGTGAATGAGTGAAGGGGAGAGATGTAATGTCAGTCTTGAACCTGTGAGAGAATTTTGCCCGGGAAAAAGGAGCAGAGTCCCCTGTGTCAACTTCCCTTTGAGGCTGCATTGTGCCACACAGAAGCCTGACCAGCTTTAGAGAGCACACATCCAACAGTCAAGTCAGATGATCTGTGCAGAAGCAAAGACCCTGAGAGCAGCCCCGTGCATTAGGGGGCTCAAAATTTCTGTTTCCCCCCTCTGTGCAGCCTACAGTGTAAGGCTGTGCAGCCCTGTGCAGCTGACTAAGGAGATGTGGGCTGTTTCTTGCCTGGCTACAGAAATGGTGGCTCTTTAGTGGGTTTCTTTTTCTAGACCTGACTCCATTAGCTGCCGCTCCACACACACCTTAGCTTCTTCCTCACTCCCTGAAGCCCCGAGAACTCTGATATGGGATGACTCTGGCTTTCAGGTTGTCTTTGTATTTGTTTGCATGCTATTGCATACTATATCCTCTTGAAAGCCATTCATATTTTGTCCCATGAATTTTGGTTACACAAGTCTCTCCCCTGATGGTAATGCAGCATGTACTTAAGAAAAATACAAAAATACACACGCTAGCAGGGTAGGGCCATCACTGGGAAACACAGATGCCTTAAACCTGTTCTTAAAAGCAGAAGGAGACCAGGTGTGGTAAGGAATGGACGTTCATCCACACCGTGCATTGTTGTTTTTTATGTATGCATGCGTTCCCAGGCACTTTCCCACCACGGAATAAGGAGGACAGTGTGTGCTGTGAGCACTCTTCAATACAGTCTCACTCACGGCACATGTCTTGCCTTAGGAATCTATCTGTCTGTCTACTGGAGCTTAGGATACAAAGAATGGACTCCAGTCATAAACCCTCAGTCCTTTGGAATGGCTGCCCCATTTCTTCTGTAGTACTCAAGTGTTACTAGATAAACACATGCTAGCTGGGCCTGTAAGGCGGGCAGTGGGAACCTGTCAGCACTGCCTCTGGCCAGGAGAACAGAGAAGGAACAGTTTTCAAGGTGTATTGTTTCCACACCCTTTTATTATTTACTTACTTGGGCACAGGAGTGTTTTTCCATATAGCTGCAGGCTTCTGGTTGTGAGAGCTCTGTTTTTAGAAGAGTTTATTCCTTCGCACTGCCTATGGTAGTCTACTCTGTAAATCATTAAAGAAAACATTTAAGAAACTCAGTGTTTTTACCCTTAACAGCCCCCCTCCCCTTTAATAGTCAAGACTTTCTCAGATCCTAACCTGTTCTGTAGTGCTGGTTGGTATATTGAATTTCACAGGCACGTGGTCCCACATGGCCACGGCCACTTAGCTGTGCCTCGTGGGCTCCTTGACTGCCACTTGCCTGCGGATGCTTTTTCCTTTCCTGAGTGGTTCCATGAAGCTGTCTAAGGTTTGACTGATCGTAGATTATATACATGAGGGTGGTTGTCTGCTCAACAGTGCCAGAGAGTTCTCATGAGGACACTGAATGGATGTGGCCTAGAGTCCTGAAGAAGTCTTTAGGCTTCCCCTCTCTGGCTGTGTAACCTATGACTTCCAAATTTTTAAACTTTTGCATATAACCTTGTTCCCTTTTTACTTGTTTGGGTATTTTCTTTGCTGTTTCCAAAAAAGCATATTGAATTGCTTGCTTAGTTGAATTTTTATTACATTATTTATTTGTGGCATTTATTATTTATTTATCTGTTATTTGTTGTGTACACAGAGGTCAAAGGACTTATGGAACCAGTTCTTTTCCTTCCTCCACGTGGGAACCCAGTTCAGCTGGTTTAATCACTGAGCCATCCTACCAGCCTTTATGTTTTTCCTTTTCGAAATGCCAAAAGCAGTGATATTTCCTCTGTATACTTATGCTTTCAATTTTAATGTGTGTTGTTTTATTTTTAATTTAGATATTCTGCTGTTTTTAATCCTTATATGTTTGAAAGGTTAATTTTAAAAAATTGTTTTGTTGGTTTTTTTAAAAAAATCTATTGCTGGATTGTTAAAGAATGAATCAGGAGCTATTTCTACCATTGAGAATTTGAGATTTTCTTTATGATCTGACCTACTGGTTCTTTTTAAAAGATTTGTTGTGTGTGTGTGGGGAGTGCACACTTAATGCCTGTGAAGGCCAGAGGACGGCATCAGATTCCTAGGAGCTGGGGTTACAGGCAGTTGTGAACCACTTACAGGGTTGCTGGGAAACAGTCTTGTGTGAGAACAGTAAGCCCTCTTAACTCCTGAGCCATCTCTCCAACCCCCACTTTTGTTTATGAGACAGGGCCTTATGTAGCTCAGGCTAGCCTTGAGTTCCCTTAGCCTTACTGCCTCAGCTTTCCTGGGTGCGAGGATTACATAGGTTTGTGCTCCTAGGCACGTCATTTGTTTTTTCCTTATGGTTAGAGAACATACATTTCATTTGATTATAATTAACACACTGAATAAGTTAACCATCTTTGTTCTTTTAGGTATTACTTTTGTCGATAACATAACTCTGTGATTTTGATTATTCCAATATCCCCAGATTGCAATTATTAATTGTCCTTGAGCATGAGTCCCAGTAACACACATACACACACACACACACACACACACACACACACACACACACACACACACACTCACACACACACACACACACACACACACACACACACACACACACACACACACACACACGGAATTACATGGTCAAATGGCATGGCCTATTTAAGCTGTTTGTACACATTGCCAAACTGTTCCTGCGGGGTGGCAAGAGGCCCTTTCTTCATCCCCATCAGCTAAGTGCCCTTGAGAGACTCTCTATTTACCTGGCAGAAGGAGGAGGCTGTGTGGTTGTTTTCATGGATATTTCTGAGGTTCATGGCCAGACTAAACATTTTCAAGTGCCTGTGGAGCACTGAAGTTCCGCTTTCACACTTTGCCGGTGTTGGTTATTGTGGTCTATGTATACCTCCCCAGGCTGATCTGGTGTGTCCTGGAGCCTCATTCTTGGAGGTCAGGACCCTGCATCAGGGCACAGTGGCTGCCCTTCTTGCTGGGTTGACTATTGGCAAAGAATTGAAATATAAATGCGGGGAGACTGACCCTTTGCTCTCCAGATGTTTGCGGGGGGGGTGGGGTGGAGGGGGTGGGGGGAGTGTGTGCCAAACTCTTCTTAAAAGGCCCTGAGACCTCAGAGCATTTCATGACTGGGACTGAGTTCAGACCTAGCAGCCTGCTTTGTGTTTCCTCTGGGGGAAAAACCATGGCTAAGGGTGCTTCAGATTTCTGTTTTTATTTTTTGAGGTAGGGTTTCAGGTAGGACAGGTTGGCATCAAACTTGTTATAAAGAGGATGAGTTTAAACTCCTGATCTTTCTTCCACCTCCTGAGAGCTCGCTTGGCTGGGCCATAGTGTGGGCTCAACTTCTAGAGTGCCAACTTGCCAAAAAGAATTCTGTTTTGCAAAGACTCATTTATTTATGTGCATGAGAATTGAACTTCCAGCTTCATACTCGCTTACTAGACACCTACTGAGGTCTGTCTTAGACTTTTTTTTTTTTTTTAGTTTTTCAAGTCAGGTTTTCTCTGTAGCTTTGGAGCCTGTCCTGGAACTCACTCTCTAGACCAGGCTGGCCTCAAATTTACAGAGATCCACTTGCCTCTGCCTTCCAAGTGGCTGGGATTAAAGGCGTAGGCCACCATCCCCAGCCCCAGCACATTTTTTTTTTTTTTTCCAGACAAAATCTGAAAAAGTTGTCCAGGCTGCCCTTTATCTGAACTCTACCATCCAGGCAGGCCTTGAATTTTCCATCTTTTTTCCTGGATCTCTTGAGTGGCCAGGATTACAGGCACCTCCCTCCAGATCCAGCTTTTTCAGTGTCTTTATTATGTTCCAGCATCCATGGATATTAAAGCCAGGTGTGTCTGGGCCCACAGTTCGCTGGAGAGGAGAAACCTCTAGAAACCTCACTCGACCTTTGATTTGATATAAAGAAAGTTATTCCAGATCTCTGCTTGCCTCTTCCAGGTGACTTTGCTCTAGAATGTGTGTTCTTGTCCCTTGGCAGGGGTAAGTCACACATCTCAGTCTCTGTGGAAGCTTCTAGACTCATTTCTTCCAGGCACTCCTGCTGTGTATAGCATTTTCTATCTGAACACTGGGGACAGTGGCACACAGGGCAGGTTTGGGGCTTCTAGTTGTCCTTGGGGCACACTTCAGTGCCTCTGTGACAGAGACCTGGAGGCTCTCTTTCTGCTGTCTCAGCCTCAGTTTCCTTGGCACTCAGGCTTCGTCTTGTTTGGTGAGGATATTCAGTGAATGCTCTGCAGAGTCCCTTTGAAGGACCGAGGAAGGCTTCTGAGGGGAACCTATTCTTGTTGCTTCAAACCTGGAGACGTTCCCTGTGTCCAGCCTTGTAACCTGTTTTCTCTCCTCCAGGTGTCTGGCCGTGCGTGTGTGCGTGCGTGCGTGCATGTGTGAAGGCCAAAACACGATCTCAGGTGTTGTTTTCCAGGAGCTAGCCACATTTTTACTTTTGAGACCAAGTCTCTCGCTGGGGCCTAGGTCTTACCAAGTAGCTTGGGCTAGCTGGCCAGGAAGTCTCAGGGATCCATCTGTCTATGCATGGATTACATACATACACCATCATACCAGTTTACTTTTAACATGCATTCAGAGTATCATGCCTTAGTCCCTAAGGCAAACACTTGACCCACTGAGCCCTGTCCCTAGCTCCAAAGCCTGGCCTTTGTAGTACCAGCTTGTCCCTCAGAAGCTTGGAACCTTGCATCTGCCATCCAGATGCAAGGAGATGGAGCAGACTAGCACTTGCTACCAAAAGACTGGAAAACTTGGCTGCAGCTTCTGGGGCAGGCGGGGCCCCAGGTGATGTCTTGTCTGGCAGGGCTGCTCAGACACTGGGACTCTGCAGTACAATAGGTAGGGAGAGCTCCCTCAGGGCCACTGTGTCTTAAGGCCACCTAGAAAGAGTCTGCTCTTTGCTTGGATCCTGGGAGCTGTGACCTAGGGGTCTGAGGGGTGAGTCTTGCCTTCCAGAGTCATCCAGTACTTGCAGCTTTGTGAGTGTGTGTGAGTGTGTGTGTGTGTGTGTGAGTGTGTGTGAGTGTGTGTGAGTGTGTGTATGTGTGAGTGTGTGAGTATGTGTGTGTGAGTGTGTGTGAGTGTGTGTGAGTGTGTGTGAGTGTGTGAGTGTGTGTGTGTGTGTGTGTGTGTGTGTGTGTGTGTGTGTGTGTGTGTGTGATGTCTCCCATCCTTACTATTCACTTTGGTGAGATATTTTAGACTTGTATGAGTCTTAGGGACCCTGCAGTTTTCCATCAGCTCCGTGACACTTGTTCACAAAGTCATTGTTAAGGCAGTGTAAGCTAGCCAGAAACACTATCACCAGAATCAGGTCCCCAAAACACAGAAGTTCATTCTTCTGTGAAGGAAGCAACAGGAAAACAATGCAAAGAGGAGATGGATTTGAACTTGTAATTCACAGAAGAAGGCAGCCTTCTGTGGTCTGCAGGTCTGAGGAGGGACATGCAACCTCCCTGATGGTCACAGATATGCAAATCAGATGACAGTGAGATGTAGGTTTCCAGCCATCAGACTGGCCGCTGCTGGCCAGGGTGTAGGGAAACAAGTAGGCTTCTGCATTCCTGGTGGGGGGGGGGGGAGTGGACATTTGCTTGTAATTAGAGGGGACTTTGGCCTTACTTGCCATTATAAATGACCATCATTTCAGTAGTTTTCTGCACACCTGTACAAGGGGGTAAAATGTGTGGGTCATTGCAACATCATTTCAAATGAAAAGCGACCTAGCAGCATCGAGTGCAGGGCAGCATGTTGAGGTAAACACCGCAGATGAAAGGAAGGTGAAAGCTGTTTGTTCCTGAGATATACATATGTGATGCAAAGGGAGAAAGGGACATTTGAAAGTGGCATGAGACCCGAGTTCCTTTTGGCGAGAAAAAATGTTCTGGTTCAGTGTCATGGTAATTCTCTGGTGACCACAGTTGCTGATCACAACAAATTGCTTTTGCTCTGTGGAACAAGTGATTTTTCTAGCCATTGAGCTTCATCGGAGCATGCTATTTTGAGATGTTCCGGACGTCGTGAGGGGCCATGTTTGCTGTAGTGAGACACTCTGAAGGGGCTCAGATGAAGAACAGCAGAAAATCACAGAAGGATGAGATACTGTGAGGGGCTGCTTTTGTGATATTGCTGAGCCACATAATGTGGTCGAGGCGGGGGTCTCACCGCCTTCCTGTAAATAGGTAATACTGCAGTGGCTCGATTGTGTTACTATGGTGATTTGAGTAAAGAGCGGAACTTTCAGCAGCACTGAAACTGAACATCTGTGACAGCCGGGACTTTGTTTAGTGTATGGTGCCTTATAATGCTTGGTGCACAGTAGTTGTTTAGTGTATAAAATTTGCTACTGAATCAGGGTCCCAGCAGATGATGGCAGGAGGCACACTCATTTTAGGGCACCTGGAAGAGGTCTTATGACAGAGGCCCAGAGTCGTGTGGGAATGTAGCAGTGCTCAAGGGACAATGACAGGACCTGGGCTGAGACACAGCCTCAGGCTGCAGAAGCTGAGATCTCTGCTGGAGGGAACCAGACTGGACATTTGGTTGTCCTTTGATCCATTGAGCCCACCTGGGAGCCAGAGCAGTCAGCCAGATGCCCTAAGCATATCTCTCTCGTGGCAAACACCTGGGGAATGCATCCTTTTCTCCATAAAGCAGCCTGGGAGACTGTACCACATCAGTCCAAGGCCTAGAAATTTAGGTTTGTGGCCGGGGCTCTCTGCAGTGAGACTATTAACTGTTAATCAGAAAGATTCAGGCACACTACCTGGGTAGGTATTTAAACACGAGGCAGGTCACAGTGACCATTTAGAAAGTAGTGTGACCTAGTAGCCAAGAGCCTTGCCTTTGAAGCCCACCTGCAGACACTTGATCAGGAACAAATTGTTTCAGTTTCCTCAGAATCCCTGTGAGGCTAGGAGAATCATTACAGAGAAATTGATGCCCATGGACTCCTACAGATGAGAGTCGGTTCTTAGAGGAGCCCTTAGCACACTTGGCCCAAGCGTGAGGAAGACTCTGGAAGAACGACTCACTGGTGTGTTTCCTGTACTCGGTTGACAGTTGTTGTTCTTTCAAAAACATTTATTTATATACTTTTAAAATTCTTTGTAAATTTATTTTTATTTTATGTGCCTTGGTGCTGTGTGTGCATGTGTCTGTGTGAAGGTGTTGGATCCCCTGGAAATGAAGTTACAGATAGATGTGAACCGCCGTGTGGGTGCTAGAAATTGAACTCAGGTCCTCTGGAAGAACAGTCAGTGCTCTTAGACATTGAGCCATCTCTCCAACCCTGTATTTTTTCCTTTTTGAGACAAGGTCTCACTGGCAAGCTTGGAACTTGCTGTGTAGACCCAACTGGCCTCTAACTGAAGATCTGCCTGCCCCTGCCTCCCAAATGCTGGGACTATGCCTGGCCTTCCTTATTCTCAGGCTGGCCTCAAACTCACTAAGTACCCAGGAATGTCTTTGAACTTGAATCCTCCTTCTTTCTACTTCCTGAGTGCTGGCATTGCACAGTCTTTGTGGTGCTGGAGACTGAACCAGATCTTTACCTGCTAGGCAAGTATTTGAGCCGTAACTCTAGCCTGGCTCATTTAATTATTTATTTATCACTTTCAAAGCAGTGCTGGGGATCAAAACCAGGGCTTTGCACATGCTAGGCAAGTGCTCTGCTTGTGTATTTAGAACTACTTCATGCTTTCTCTTCCAGTTTCTGGCTGTTAGCCCCGATTACTGTGATAGTCCGTAAAACATGCCCGCCCTCTTTCCCTTTCTCACTGTCAACAGCAGGGTCTTGCAAGTGTTCATTTGCAGTTTCTATGGCAGGCAGGCTCAAGGTATCATACTTTGCACGGTCAATGGGACTTGTAGCTGCAATAATGGAGGACCTTGGAGCTGGGGACAAAGCTCAGTTGGTAGAATGCTTGTGTAAGCATAAGCAATGTCCAGCAACATAGAAACTAGACATTGGGGGTGCATGGCTGTATTCCCAGACTGGAGAGGCAAAGAGAAGATGGTCCGATGCTTAAAGTCATCATTAGCTACATAGTGAATTTGGAGACCCTTTAGGGTACAGGAGACCTTGTATCAGAGGATTAGCGAGAGAAAGAGAGGGAGGGAGGGAGGGAGGGAGGGAGGGAGGGAGGGAGGGAGGGAGGGAGGGGTGAAATGAAAGGGAGTCTATTTCATTCTCCATCTGTGATCTGGATTATGACATACGTTCTTTTAGCATGTTTACTGGAGGCCCAAGGTTTGGCTTCTCTATAAAATCAATACCAGATTACACTAGAAAAATATCAAGTAGAAATATTTGCCCATAGCCCAGCCAGCGATCATCTTACTAAGTTTCTGTCTTGTTTTTTTTTCCCATCTAACATTATAATACGTGCCTTGTTTCATGGTATTTGAAATTCTTTGTAAACCTTATTTTCAATGGCTGCCTAATAATCCCTCAGCTGGATAGACCATTCCTCAAACAATTCTCTATTGTTGAGCCTTCGGGTTGCTTCCAATTTCTTATTGTCAGAAACTCTGCTGCAAAGAACATCTTTTTATTCAGAAAGCTTTTCTGGTTTTTTTTTTTTTTTTTCCTGTTTCCTCAAGATGGTTTCCCAGAAGTGGAATGACTGGTTCAAAGGTTCTTAATGTATTAAGTCTCTCCTTACAGATTGCCACATCATTGCCCCCACTGGCTTCCAGGGCTCCTTCCTCTGCCAGGAGGGTGGGTAGAGTGGTCCTGCTGGCAGCACCTCACCCTTACTGGTTCTTTCTTCTCTCCCCAAAGCCTCATAAAGAGAATGGCGCAGAGTGTGGTGGAGGTCATGGAGGACTCCAAGGGCAAAGTCCACGAGAACCTCCTGGCCAATGGAGGTAGGTCCACAAAGGTTCCTTTTCCCCAGAAGCCATTTCCCTCATGATGACCACACGGGAGCTCTGAACATCCAGTTGTGTTAAGCCTTACTGTCCCATTTGTGGAGACTTTCACACATCTCCACCCACTTATTATTGTTGTTGTTGTTGTTATTATTATTATTACTATTATGGCTTCATGTGCTGAGAAATGCCTCCAACCAGAGACAGCAAGGCCTCATCAAAAACACTTCATGTAGAATGTTCCCCTTCCAAAGTGTTGGCTTCCCATGCTGATGGACATGTATTCAGATACTACAATGCTGTTTGAGCTGTTAAATACACATATGCTTTGGGGCTGTAGTTTAAATGTGTAGCAAGAATGTGAAGACTTTGAAGCCCATGCATGGTGGCACACTGGGGAAATAAAGGCAGGAAGATCAGGTGTTCAAGGACATCTTGAGATACTTAGTAAGTTCAAGGGCAGTCTGGGCTGTCTAAGACTCTCAATATATATATATAAAAGCAAAACACACAAATGAAACAAAACTTGGATACTTTGAAAACTCTAAATATTCACGTATCTGTGGAGAGAATTAACTTTGACCCTACATATTTATTGAGAGCATACACATTTACAATTGTATCATTTGGGATAAATAGCACATATATGAACATACAAGCATGCTACCTGGAAACGTTAAAAGTCTTTTACTAGTTTAAATTGGCAAATCCCCATTCTGAACCTGGATTTGCATGTTTTTGTGGATTAATGACACCATCTTACGTTATGTTTCAGGTCTGAAGGAAAAGATGAAATGTCTAAAGAGTAGGTCGTGTCTTGTTTGCTATGCGTATGCTCAGTGTGCTGCTGCATGTCCCTGGGAAGGTGGGGCCTCGGGCTGGTCCTAAGGGTACAGTGAGCAGGCCTCAAAAGTTTCTCAAGCAATCACTTCAGAGCTTGGTCACCATACCCAGACGATGCAGTTCAGAGTTGCCTCATTCCTGTCTCCCTCTCCCTCAGTCCCCTGAGCAACCTGCATGTCACCTAGAAATGGGACTGCATTAACTCTGTGGGTTTGGGGTGAACCTTGGCATCTTTTTGCTTGTTCTCTGTCTGGTCTTAGCCTGTCTGTCTCTGGTGTCCACCTTGTGTCATGTGGTCCACGGGGTTCATATGGATCACGAGTCTTCTAGAACAGCCTACTCCTGGTGAAGTTGTTAGAAAGAACCATTGCTGTGGTATTATCTTCTCTCATCCGCTGTGACTGGCAGAACGAATGCACAGTAGGTGACATTCATTTTGTATTTTGAGATGGTGTCATGTTGTTAACATGTTGTTAGCCTCAGGCTCACTATAAAACTCAGGGTGGTTTTGAACTTGTGACCATCTTGTCTCCACTTCCCAAGTGCTGGGATGACAAGTGTGTACTACCACGCCTGGTTTATGGTTTATTAGCATACACTAAAGTACTGATCAAAATGCTCACCACACTCCAGGACTAGGAATATGGCTCATTGGCAGTGACCGCTTAGCAAAGCGCCCAACCCTGAGTTCCACCCTAATGCTACACTAAACCAAACAAATCACGAAAAGCAAATAAATCTATCCACTTAGCTTTCACCCCAGAGTTGATGCCATTTGAACGTAGGTGTCATTCTGTGTGACATCTACCCCTGGGTGGGTACACTCTTCCGAAGAGAGAGCTTAATAAGAAAGGGGGAAAGTTGGTTGCTTATTTAGCCTGTGCCATTATCTCCAGGCCTCCTTCAGGCCTCTGTGGGCAGTGCCTACAGTAGCCGCCCAACCTTAAGGATACCCCTCTGCAGCAAAGTCTCCCAGGAAGTCCAGCAGGGTCAAGAGATCTTCAACTTCATTCAACTCAAGCTTTTTCCAGAAGATTTTCTTCTGCAGGGCACTCTCAGACTAGGGATAGAATTCTCTAGAGTTCTTTGTTGTTCTGTGCATGGGATTTTAATTCCATCTCCTTCCAGAGAATTTAGGGCATTAATGCCATGAAGACTTGAGGGGTCGGACCTGGCCATGCCATGCATTTGTCCATCTTGACCTTGGCCAGTCCATTCTCTGGGCCCTGCTTTTCTCCTACACAAATTAACTCAGTAACAGTCTCAGCCTAGATTCTTAGCTTTGCTGGGTGCCTTCTGCTTTTCTTTGTCTTTGTCACCAGCTGTGTGGGGCACAGTAAGACCTAGACCCGTGTGAATCCATCAGAAGCAGAGCAGACACACACGTGTCTGGCTTAGACTGTGGAAGACCTGTCTAGCTAGCTAGGCATTAGGTTGCTGCCGGTACAGTCCTAATCCTGTATGCTGGCAAGGTCTTGGCTTGGTTTTTCAGATGAAGTCATTGTTGCTCAAGAGACAGTTGCCTTTGGGGAGTGTGTTTTGACAGGGCAGAAAGGCTGTGGTGGCAGAAGCCACTCTGGAGAATTATTCTTGCCCAAGGTATAGTCAGGGAAGAACTTTCAGATTGTGATCTGGAGCAAAGGTTAGTGTAGTATCCATCGGTAGCATTGAAGTGGGAGACATGAGAGAGAATGAGGAGGAAGAGGGCATTGCTCCAATCCAGAGGCCTACTGAGCTCCTGCAGAGACCATTGTCAGCATCCTGGTGCCCCTAGGGGCTCACAGGCTGGTGGGAAAAAGACTCACAGTGCCCTCCACCCTTCAGCGGAACATGTCCTGAGAGGGAAAGCCATGAAGGTGCTGGGTTTGGTGGCAAGTCATAAAGAGCAGAGCAGCTGGTTCTCACAGCCATCTTGGCTGTGATGATCACGGCTGTCAGCTGTCAGTGTCTTGAGAATTCTGTGGAATGCTTGGTTCTGTGGAGTCCTGTGATGGGCTCTGCAGACATGGGCATTGTGGGAGGTTGGTTAGAGCAGCATGATCAGAACAGCTGGGTGAGTGGTTGAGAGGTTGGGTACTACTTGGCCTGGGTGAACAGGCTCCAGGATGCTGGAGGTGACAGGGAGGGTGGAAAGAGAGTGTCCCTGAAAACACACACATCACCCCGACGTCTGTCCTGGCTGCTAGTTCTTCACTTTCAGAAAAAGCTTGAGGTCAGCAGTGAGAGTTCTTTCTCTTGCCCAGTGCTTCTATCAGTTAGCATTGCTGTCTCTTGAGAGACCTCATGTGACCTTGCTTAGCTTTTGGGTCATGGAAACGACAAAACTTGTCTTAATGTCAAAACCTATACTAATATCTGTCAGTCCAATTGGACCGCCATTACAAAATTCCACACACAAGGAGGCGTCCGCAACACTGTCTCACTCTATAGCCCAGGTTAGCCTAGAACTCACTGTGGGGTTCAGGCCAGGCTCAAGTTCAAAGTGATCTTCCTGCTTTAACCTCCTGAGAGTTGAGATTATGGTTGTGCACTACTTGGCCAGGTGTTTCAGGTTCTAGTGAGACTTTGCCTGGTTATGGGCAGCCACAGCCTGTGTTACCAGATCATTCCTTGGCTACATGGGCAGAGCGCGCTGATGTCCCCTTTTCAAGAGCACAAATTTCACCAGGTGTCCTCCTTCTTCCCCTCAGCATCTTTGGAGAGTCCCTTGTCATAGGCCAAGGTGCTGTGTAACTTCTAACACCCGTGTGTTCAAGGTTTTTTCACAAGCCTCTGTCAAGTCCATCCACCTGGAAAAAAAATCAAAAGTGTGAATATTGTGAAGGGGATTCTTCCCGCAACAAGCTAGACCCTAATAGTTGGACACAGTGGGGATAGGGACCAAGGACCTTTCTCTGTGATGGGCAGGGTGTTGGGTGCTCTGTGTCATTTCTTCCTGATGTAATGGAGCTTACATAACTTATTCTGTGCTGGAGTTTCCTCAAAGATAATGACATCCCTAATGAATAGAGCTGAAGACTAAATCAGATGAGATGATTCACGTATCCCGGCCCAAGGAAACTCCCAAGTCCACATCTCCTTACTGGTTGGCACACTGTCACTATTACTTTAAGGCATTCTTTTGCCTTAAACTGAGGTCTTCCTCTCTGCCCTGCCCCTGCCACTGTGCCCGGTGCACAGGTTAGTACTGTCCTCCCCCTACTTAGCCACCCAGCCTAGGAATTTGGGTGTCACTTTACTTCATTTCCCGTGTGTCACTGCCTCTATATCCTCCTTTCTGTTCCCAGGGCTTCTGTTCACCTCAGATTTCCCCTCCCCCATATCCTCTCTGGCTTCTGTCCACTCACTCCCAACATGGGCTCTCCCACTGTGGAGTCCTGTCCCATTTCTCCAGGACTGCTTCCAAGCATGGAGATATATATGTGGCCTCACACCTGGTCTCCTAGCTCTTGTGCTTCCAGGCTCCTGCCCACCTCCCTGCTCCATCAGCAACTTTAAGAGAGAAAGGGTTTGTCTTGTTGACAAATAAAGGTCATGGTACATCACTGAAGGAAAGTCAAGGTAGAAACTTGAGGCAGCCAATCATATGCTCAGTCATGAGAAGAAAGGAGTGCATGTATGCTTCTTATGTTCAACTTCCTCTCCACACTTAGATGGTTCAGGACCCCAGCCGAGGGAATGGTGCTGCCCACAGTGGGCTGAGTCTTAATCAAGGTGATCTCTTAAAGGCACCCATAGGCCAGCCTGATCCAGACGGCCCTTCAATGACTCTCTTCCCAGCTGATTTAGAGTGTGCCAGTTGACAATTTAAGTTTTACTGCTGAGCGTGGTGGTGCACACCTTTAATCCCACTGCTGGAAAGCAGAGATGGGCAGATCTCTTTGAGTTCAAGGCCAGCCTGGTCTACATAGTGAGTTTCAGGACAGCCAGAGAGAAAAGTGAGACCCTGTCTCAAACACACAAATATACAAAATGAAACACCCCAAATGCCACAGTCAGCCAGGCTCTTTGGACTAAAATGTGTCAGTCCAACTGAACCAGCGCAGCCCCTCCCACTCTTCTCCCCTACGGCTGGCTAGGGTAGGTAGGGACCTCCTTCTTTGTAGTGGATTTTGTTTGGTGAAAACACTGGTGTGTTCTGTTTATTCTAGACTTCAGTAGGCACATACTGGATGAAACCCATGACTGGTAGGAAAGCCAGTGACAAGCGAGTTCCAGGGTGTGGCTGAGCTGTGAGATGTCTTTCTTGAAGTGGGTGCTGTGGGTTAACATTGCCTTGCTCCTGTTGAGGCTCAAGAAGCAGGGAGACTGTCCCCTAGCAGGTGGTACCAGTGACAGGCCATGGCTGGGTAGTTGGGGGCCTGTTTTCATGCTTTCTGGAGTGTGGCATATATAATATATCACCACACTGGTGTGCCTTTTGGATACCTCGAAAGAGATGGCGACCCAGCTGGGGAGGTAGGCCAGGCAACTACGTGAAAGTGGAGAAGTTACCAATGGCCATAGAATGGCACCTTGGTTTCACCTCTAGGAAGAGCAGGCTCCATAGCAAACTCCGGGTGGAAGCTGCCAAAGGAGAGCTTGGGCTCATGGTGCGCCTGCTACAGTTTTCTTCCTCAGCTTTGGCGTCTCTGGTGACAAGCTGGTGCCTCCCACTGGCTCTGAACTGCTCTCCCATGGAGCATAGGTGCTTCCAGAACCTGTGCTTGTTCTTCACCTTCTCCTGACTGCTTCTTCGGTGTAAGCAACAAGCTCAGCTTGTCTCTCTTGGCTCGGTTCTGGGTTCAAGTTAGTCTTTGCTCTTCCAGTTGACTTGACATCCTTTGTGACACACTTCGAGTGGGACATGGCCAAATATCCTGCCAAGCAGCCACTGGTGAACGTGGTGGACACACTGGCCAAGGTGAGGAGAATCTTCTTGGAGACATCTGACCATCGGAAATATCATATATGAAGTTGGGATTCCAACAAGGTAGAAGGCAAAGGCTGGGATGTTAGCCCTGTGAGTGTCCTGGGTAAGGTGAGATCTCAGAAGAGACTTGTGTCCTGTCCCTGTCACCCAGAGGACTGGTTGTAACCTCACAGGAGAGTCCACAGGGTGGACCTGAGGCACTTGTGTCCTGAGCCCGATTCATTTCACTCCCCTACTGGGATTCAAATACCAGGAGCCTCCTTCATCACGCACTTGGGAACCCAGTGCCCCTTAGATGATAGATGGTTAATTAATTGATTTTGTGGTACTAAATGCGGAACTCAGAGCCTTCCTCATTCTAAGCATTCTATCACAGCCTTTTTAAAAATTTTTACTTTGAGATAGGGTCTCACTAAGTTTCCCAGGCTGGTCTTGAACCAATTCTGTAACTCAAGCTGGACTTAAACTTTTAAGTCTGCCTCAGCCTCCTTAGCTTCTGGGATCTCTAAAATCTCCTTACAGCACCTGGGCACCGGGCCCAGCTTTCTTGGGAAATGGTTTGCAAAACCTTGTTGCTTTAGAAGACACCCCACCCCTTGGTGACATCTTATGACAACAAATTAGTCCCATGTCAGGATGCCATCTACTAAGCCATGACCTACAGCTCACACTGGATACAAGCCCCATAGCACAGGGATCTGCAGGGACAGTGTGGGAATTCCATAGCCAAGTTACTATGTGCCTTCACTGTGGATGAGGGTTGACTGATCTGCCCTATTGCTGGTGCATACAGAACCCCTTTATACATGTCACGTCTCTGGCTGGCCAATGGCTGAGGAGATCTCTGGTCTATGCCGAACAAAGCTGCCCTGTTCTCTTAGTAGCTGAGCTTCCCTGAGGGTGGTAGGCAGGTCAGGGCAAGGAGGGTGTCTTTGAGTTCTTTTCTCCTTCAGGTCTCCCTGGAATCTGGGTGTGGCTTCCTGGGTTTATATCCCCTCCCAAGACAATCAGGCAGAGGCTCTCCAAGGCGCTTCTAGCAGGGGCAGCCCAGCGCCTTGTGCCAGCTGTGGCTTTCAGGAGAGCATCACCCATGTCCACCCCTGAGCTGGAGAGTACAGAATTTTGTGAGGTTGGTTCTGAGTCCCAGGGACACTGGACTTGGGGGTAAGGGTGGAGAGCAGGAGAGAACTGGCCCCCCTCTAATCCAGGGCACCCAAACACACAGCTATTGAAGGGATGTGGGTCAGGAGGTCAAATCCCACAAATTGTGCAGCATGCACGGCTCCACTCTCCACCACAGGGAATTAGCTCCTGCTAGTGGGACAGAGGTGCTGTGAGACTGATCTTCAGTCTATGCTGCTCCAAGAGCTTGTGTATCAGCCCCAGCCTCACCTTGTTCTTCTGGGGTGACTTAGGGCTTTGTACAGTCTGTATAGCACATTGTCCTGTAGTCACATGGTGTGGCCTCACTTTGAGTGTGGTACATGGGGTGGTCCAAGTGTATGGCAGAGCTGTGCAGCCCAGTTATGCAGTAAGGTGAAAGAAACCCCTCAAGGCACATGGATCTCTGTGGAGCATTTTTGTTATGTCTTGGGAACGTGTGCCTCTTTGGATGTCTATTCTGAGTATTTAAACTTGGAATTTCCATAGCATGCTGGGTTTCACCTCATGATTCTTAACATCTTCCCCATCAGAAGTGTGCATTGCCTCCATCACGGACGCATAACTGTCGGGCATAGATACTCTCATCATATCCCACTGCCAAACTGGTGCCAAAGGGGTGGCCAGATGGCTTTTGTTTGGGGGTTACAGACTATGAAGTACCCACTTCTGCTTGTCAGCTGACACACATCCATGCCTTATGAAATTCACAGCCACCTGTTTGTCGTTATAGCTGCAGGGCTGTGCTCACTGCCATGCTGTATCTTTGCAGAGCCTTTGGAGGACAGACCTGTCTTTAAATTACCGCAGCCCTTGGGAGGGACTCACCGGGGCTCTGAATCACTCACTGCCTTCTGGCCTCAGAAAGTGTATTTACCATCATCTTCTTGAAATGCTTCTCACTGTGGCCAACTGTCCTTGGGGCTTTTCTAAAGATGGCATTCTTCCCCTGAAGAGTGGATGGGGAGCCTGAGGCAGGGAAGAGAGGTGCTCAGTGTGTCCCTGCAGTCAAGCCTGGAGAGGTGGATGACTGGGAGGCTGGGCATGGAAGACAGGTTAGGTCACTGGCTGCCCTTTAGCAGAGCTACCTGGAGCCTGAAGGTTCAGCTGCTTTTTTGGGAAGGAGCCCAAGCTAGTGTGTGACACCGGGTGAGCTGTGTGGCTGGCACATCAGTACCTGTAAAGTTGTCTCCACCCACTTCCCCATGTGGGCACTGACTGTGAGGGCCAGGTGCTGGGGGAGGGGAGGAGGGAGGAGGTCAGGAGAAGACAGATTGGGCTACCCTGGTGAGTAGGTTGCTGTTTTTCTTTGGTTTCTTTCTTTATCCGGGGCAGAGTTTCATGTAGCCTAGCCCTCAAACAAGCTATGTAGCTGAGGCTGATCTTGAATTGATCTTCCTCCCTCTGCCTCCCAAGTGCTGGAATTACAGGAATGAGCCCCAGTGGCTGGCTTGGTCACTGTTGTTAAATGTCCATGGATGCTTGGCCAGATTTTGAAGAGTTTCACTAACTCCTCAAGGTCACCAGGAGCGTCTCTCCCCCCTCCCTCCCAGCAACTGGCACAAATCGAGACAGACCTGAAGTCCCGCACAGCTGCGTACAACGTTCTGAAGGCCAACCTGGAGAACCTGGAGAAGAAATCCACGTGTGTACCGCATCCATTGCATTCTCTGCGCATATATCTGGTGGGGTTGGGGTCCCCTTTTACCTCCTCTGGGGCTGTGGCCCTTGAGCCATGTGGATAGTTGGAGCTGTGTACTGTGAACTGTGTGCTGGAGCAGATGAAAAGAGGACGGTCAGCAGGGCAGCCACCCCTGCCTGTGAACGCAGGAGCATGGTGTTGCTTCCTGCTCAGGCCTTCCAGTGCATCTGCTCTTCAAGAGGGCAGGGGGGCAGATGGGATGTTAGAGCCCAGACCTCTTCAAGGGGCAGATAGGATCATGGGCAGCAGCCTAGGGTGACCTCACAGGGCCTCAGGTGCCCTGGCTGTCTACTGGAGGCAGGTTACAGGCTCCTCATCCTTCACCAATCAGATGCCGACTCTCTCTCTTCTGTTCTTTTGATATACATTTTAAAGCACCCACCAACGTCCTCAGGCCCTATAGACATAAAGCAAAGTGAAACCATTTCAACTCTTGAAAAGTCACAGTTACTCTTTCAACAAGCCTGTGGGTTTGTTGCTTGGACTGGATACACTATGGACCAGCACTAAGTCTCCTAGCAGGATAATGTGCTTGCTGTGGTGACAGGGTGGCTGTGCCTAGGGAGCCTCTGGAAGGGATCCACATAGCTGCATGAGGAGCAGATGCCTTTTGAGGATGGGATTCCTCTTCTGCCTTTGAGGCTTCGCCTTTGGTTCTGTGCTTGGGAAATGGGGAGCAGCAGGCTGACATTGTAGCCTCCATGCTCCAGGGGCTGCCTGGCTAGGACTCTGCAGTGTGGGAACCACCATGTTTTGGTAGCTGCATCTCTCCATGGGTAGCCATGTCCTGGCTTTTCATGTGAGCCAGGGTTGATGGCATAAACAAAGCTATTTCAGGTGAGTGTCCCCAGCTCCTGGACTGAATGCCCTGTAAAGTGACACAGAGGCCTATCTGTCCCAAAACCTTGCTGTTTTGATACTTGAATAGCTTTAGCTGCCTGCCACCTGAGGTCTCCTCCCAGCACCTGAGTTGGCTTTTGAGGACAGTGCAGGTCACTGAGGTGTTAGATTTAGCAGTCCCTTGAGTGACAGTTGATAGTTGCAGAGGCTCTGCCAGTTTGCCTGCCCCAGAGGGAAGAAAAGGTGGTTCACTTACAGTTTGGCTGTACTTGGCTCTGGCAGACACCTCGGAGACTCCACCGAGCCCGATCCATTTCCTGCTGTTTGTCTGGGCTCTGTAGGCATGAGGGGCTAGTGAGCCTTTCTCTGCTGGGCTTACCTTCTGCCCCTCTGCCTTCCAGGGGGAACCTTTTCACTCGGACACTGAGCAATATTGTCAGCAAAGAAGACTTCGTACTCGACTCGGAATATCTGATAACCTTGCTGGTCATCGTTCCCAAGTATGTGAATAGGAAGATGGAGCGTGTGCACCACTCAGTGGAAAGTGAAGTGGGCCCTGTGTGCTCTGCTGGCCCCAAGTCAGGAGACATGGCTGGTCAGGCACATGGAGGGCTACTGTTTCCACAGGCACAGAACCAGGGAGTTGGTAGCAGTGTTTATTGGGCACCTGTGTTAATGCACATAAGAAGCCTGGGCATTCTACTGTTCCCTTTGACCCAAGCCTAGAAAGGCCATTCCCCTGGTGCCAGGTTACCTGGGCCAGAGTCGGACAGTTATTTATTAGTAAGCTTCAAACATACCGATACCTGAGCTCTCCACGTGGGGACCTTCTGGGAAGACCTGAGGCCTTTGCTCCAAGACTGGGCTCAGCATGGCACTGGGCAGTGACAGGAGCTCTGGGAACATTAGGGACACGCCCGGTTATACCTTGACTTTCTTCTTCAGGGGAAGGCAGTTTCCTGAAGCAGTAGAAGCCCTTTCTCCCCAAAGAACTCACCAATTCTGTGTCCTTATAGGTCGAGCTATGCACAATGGCAGAAGACTTATGAGTCCCTATCAGACATGGTAGTCCCTCGGTCCACCAAGTAAGTGAGACCTCAGCTCAGCCTGTCCCCAGAGGGGAACACATGCACATTCACAGCACCCTGCCTGTGCACTGACTTCCTGACACCTAGAATTCCTCCTTGGCACTCTGGGATTTTCCTATCTGTCTCCATCCTTCACAGTTCCAGTTCCTATTCCTCTTCTGGGAAGGCTTTTCTGACTGCTTCCAGCAGAGCCTCTGTGTTTTCTGCCTGCGTGCTCTGTATTCTCTACTAAATATCCTTTCTGCCTCCATACCTTTCTGGGGAGAGGTATGGAGGCTGTTCAGCAAATGCCTGAGCAGAGTGGGATCCACAAAGTCTGAACTGGGAGGACAGTTAGGGCCAGCACAGGTACAAGCAAGCACCACAGAAATGATGGCAGAACAGGACTGAATCTGTGTCTGCCATGAAAACCAGCAACACAACCACACACATCATAGCTCACTTTAAACAAACATTAGTTGCTGGCAGGTATTTTGGTCACTGTTTTACTGTTCTGACGTGACACCATAACCAAGGTAACTCTTGAAAAAGAAAGCATTTAATTGGGGACTTGATTGCTGTTACAGAGGCTTAGTCCATTTTCATCATGGTAGGGAACATGGGAATGCATGGTGCTGGAGCAGTAGCTCAGAGCTATATCCTGGCCCACAGAGAGAGACACACACAGAGACAGAGACAAGAGATAGACAGAGAGATAGAGGTAGAGAGACTGAATGCACACCTAAGCTTTATGGGGGCTTTTGAAACCTCAAAACCCACCCTCAGAGACACACTTCCTCAACAAGGCCACACCTCCTAATCCTTCTCAAATAGTGCCACTTCCTGGTGACCAAGCATCTGAATAATATGGGACCATTCTTTTCACCGCAGCAGGAATACAGAGAACCATGCCATTTATCTAGAATCAAAACAAAACAGTGTGTGCCAGGAATGTCTCAGTGCCTGGGCCATAATACAACATAATACAACAGTACAGGGGCCAGGAGGATGAGAAAACCCACCCGCAGAGTCATAGTGATAAGGAGTCAAGAGTCTAGTTTGGGGGCAGGGCCAAGGGGACTCTTAAGTGTGTGGAACTTGTGTATGATCCTAAGTCATGCATTTTAATGTATGACATAAAGGAAACTTTAGAATGACTCACAAGTAATATGAGCTCAATTATCTGCCCTGCCACAGTGTACCCAGAGCTGCCTACCTCACCCCGCCCCACCCAACTTCATCCCTCCTACCCATCTCATTTCATCTAAACCCATTTACCCCATCCAGTCCTACCCTATCTATTCCATCTACCTCATCCCACCCCACTGCACTCCCTTCTACCCCTTCATCCTACTCTGTCCTTCCTCACCCTCATCCACCCTATCCCATCCCATACTAGTCCCCCTTCCTATCACAGACCATTCACTTGGAAGTCTTGGCCTCAGGAACATACCACTAACTCCCAGAAGACAGCCACTGGAAGCTAAATTGAGGGATTATAAGGATTAGGTCAGTCACAGCCTAAGGCCTTGAGGGAGGCAGAGCTTGAAGGGGAGGTAAAACCTTTGTGGGCTGGAAGCACCAGCCAGGAGCTGTCTGTTAAAGTTTCTTATGCTCTTAGGATTACCTCAGATCCTTTTAGGAGGATCATTGTCTTGTTAGGGTTCTATTGCTGTGAAGAGATACCATGACCACTCAGCTCTTATAAAGGAAAGCATTTACAGTTCAGAGATTTAGTCCATTATAGTCATGATAGGAAGTATGGTGGCACACAGGCAGACATGGTGCTGGAGTAGTGAGAATTCTGCATCTTGATCCACAGACACAGGGACACTGCTTGAGCATATGAGACTTAAAAGCTCTTCCTCCAGTCTCCTCCACACTTCCTCCAACCAGGCTACACCTACTCCAACAAAGCCACACTTCTTAATGGTGCCCCTCCCTATGGGCCAAGCATTCAAACACATGAGTCTCTGGGGGCTTTTCCTGTGCAAACCACTACATTCAGCTTTGCAGGATGCTAGGCTACAGAGCAGAGACCTCGGGCCCTCCATGACTCAGAGCGCTTGAGCGCCTGCACCAGCAATTCTGGAAAGGTTTGGAGCTTAGGAACAGTTCCTATGGGTATGGGTTCTGAGACACTGGAGAGGTGATCTGACAACTAGGAACGCCCAGGTTCCCAAGATTTCTTTCTTAGACCACTGTCTCCGAGTTGCTAGGGACAGTGCCTCCAGCAGCCTATGCTATATGCTGGCAGTGACATGTCCAGTTAGGGCTTCATGGTATTGGAAGTGGGGTGGTCTATGGGAGTAGATTCTGCCACTTACTTCACTGGAACTCCCTGGTACTCCTAACCAGAGGCTCTGCTGGAGCTTCCAAGGCTAAGACTGGAGGTAGGGGGCAGACCTGGGAAGCCATCAGGACACCCTTGGTTCACAGTCCCTGGAGACCCAAGGACCCACCACCCATAGGCCTCCAGGCCCAGGGAACCTGACTCTGTCAGTAGGGATGACTTCGGCTTCCAGAGGCTGAAGAAGCGCTCTGGTCTCACTTCAGCTCAGAGTCTGGAGCGGAGTGACCCTGAGTCACCCAGCCAACCAAAGCCTTGCCTCCCTTTAGAATGGTCACCGAGGACAGCGAGGCTGGTCTCTTCACAGTGACTCTCTTCCGCAAAGTGATAGAAGACTTTAAAGTTAAAGCCAAAGAAAATAAGTAAGGATGCTGGCCCGGGCTCCTCTGGGCTTGGGGTGAGTCCCTGGGGAGACGGTGCTTTAACCAGGCTCCTGTGACAGCTCTAGTTGCTTTTCCCGGAGGTTCATTGTTCGGGAGTTTTACTATGACGAGACGGAAATTAAAAGAGAGAGAGAGGAGATGAAGAGGTTGCTGTCTGATGAGAAACAACAGTATGTGAGTACCGGGGTGTGAGAGGGGCCCTTTAGACAGCTGAGACGCACCCCAAAGGAACTGGGGTTCGCTGTTGCTGTCACCTGGCTCTTGCTGTCAGGGCACATGTGAGTTCAGATGGCATATGTACTGAACCCTACTCCCTGACACAGCTCACAACTACTCAGAACACCATCCTCTGGCAAGGCTTGTCTACTGCACAGTAGGTGAGATTTGGCCAGGGGACCACCCTGGGCTTTGCTACAGGGCAGCCAGAGCAGGGGCACCAGGGTGAAGCATCTGTGCCCAGGGTAGATAGTGTCACTGCCACTGGTTTCCCTATCATCCATGACTGTTGATTTCAGGGTGTCACCAGTACCCGTGTTTACCCCTCCTGTGCTCTTAGAGTGGGTGCTTATCTGAGACACTCTGGCCACAGGCACTTAGAAACTCTGTGGAGAGGTCAGCCTCCATCCCTGGTGCAAACCTGAGAGCTTGGTGTTGGCTGGGAACCTGTAGTTCTGGGAACATCCCCTCCAGGTTGTGCAAAAGTGTATTCCACCCTCATGTCCTATAACGGCAGCGCAGGCTCAGCCCTGAACTTTCAGGGCACTTGTCCGGGGTATGTGGTTCCCCAGCCACAGAGGGAGGCATCTTAAGAGCACCTTCTCCTGTCACTTCAGTGACAAGTGGGGGACTGGAGTGTCCTTGAGTCCTCAGAGGAAAGACTGTGTACTCACAGCTGTAAGTACAGGGCAGCGGGGCTGGTACAGTGCTTCACACGTGGCCCAGCATTTATCCCTTCCTCCCACACTAGGCAGATGGCCTGTGCACATCCAATCTGATCTTGCTGAGTGACTGGGCTTTTTTCAGCCATCCTTTTGTGAGTTTCCCAAAGCAGCTTCACTTGCCCGCTGTTTTCCCTTTCAGAAGGAAAGGCCCAAGAGGTGAAGGTTCATGGCACTGGGTTTCCTAGGTTGTTGTTGTTTTTGAGAGAGGGTCTCATGGTTGGCTTCTAACTTGATATGTAATTGAGGATAGCACCTATGGAGCTCTGAGGTTATAGGTGTCTGGTGCAATTCTCAGTTTCTGTTCTGGGGATGGAACCTAGGGTATTGTATATGGTACAAAAGTAATCTGCCAACCAAGCAACACCTTCACCTTCAGCCCCATGTTGAAGAGTTTTAACCTCAGCCCTGGAGCACAGACATGTATGGACACACACACACACACACACACACACACACACACACACACACACACGCCATGTGTGTGTACTGAGCCAGCACCCACACTGCCCAGACCCAAAGTCAATTGGATCCTAACTGAGGCTCTTGAAGATGAAAGGCGTGGCTGGAGCTTGGGCACTGAACCTTTGAAAGTGCTCAGCTCCCTAGTGCAATGGTGTAGACACAGCACCTTCTGGCAGGTGGCGTTACTAACAAGAACAGAAGGAGCCCAGGGTACTGTTGCTTGACTTCAGCTTTCCAGGACCCTGTCCATCACAAATGCCCAGCCTTGCCCATAGGTGGGGCTTCTCCTGGATTGTTGCTCCTCTGACTGAGTCCCTGCAGTATCCCTGGACGGGACCAGATTATGAGGGCCCTGCCTCTAGGTGAAGTAGGACATTTGGCACCCACCATGTGTGTTAGAGTGACACAGGTAGACCTGCCATCTTCTCCTTGGGGCTCAGATTGCCAGCTAGTGGTGTCTTTACATGGCATAGATTTCTGCAGCCCCAACCACCCCCAGAGAACCTGCTAGAGTTTCCTTGTATGTGGTAAACAGAGCTTCTGGGAGACACTCAGAAACTGTGCTGGTGAATGAAGCCTCAGAGAGGCTCAGTGAAGACTGACTCCACCCCAGCACCTTAAAAATCTCTCCTGTTTGGTGTGGTTGGGAGTAGATACAGCCAAGTATCCCATATCCTTTGGTTACCGTCCCACTGAAGGCTAGGGACTGGGTTGCTCTGGGAACATACAGTTGAGTTACTCTGTGTTTTCTACCCATTTGCAGACAGGGTGGTAAAGGGCAAAATTGCCTGGCTGCATGCCTGACTATTGTCCTGTATGTGACATGCTGAAGTGTTCCATGAACACCACAGAGGGAGCTGTTCCTGAGTGTCAGGGTCCAGATAGATACGCTCCCTTGGTCAAGATAGTTCACTAATACTACTGGGAGATGTTTTTGTCTGCTGCTGCTGGGGTCCTGACCCAGGTAGGAATGTAGGTTTGGCTCTGTTTTTAGTGTCTGAAATCACAGGCATTGGACCCCTGGCCTCACCCTTCTCCGAGCCTGGACTCCAGAGCTTGCTTGCACATGCTCTCCAACCTGTGAGAGTTATTTGTGTTCATGATGCATGCTTACTGAAAGATTAATAAATAATTTCTGTGCCTTTAGCAAACTTCCTGTGTTGCTCTTAAAAAGGGATCAGCTACCTACCGGGACCACAAGGTTAAGGTAACCCCGCTAGGTAACCCTGCTAGGCCCACTGCGGGACAGACCGACAGAGACAGAGAGAGTGAGGGCGAGGGTGAGGTAAGCACCCCTGGGAACCCTGGGGGTCCCTGGCTTAACTCTCTCCTGAGCTGAGGAACAATCTTTGCATTTGCTATTGTTTTCTATGGCTTGTGAGGTCTGAAACTGGAGGATCCTAGAATCCCGCTGTCCTAACCTTCATGGTCTTTCTGGAGCTGGCTCTCGAGGCAGGAAATGGGGCTTGTCGCTGGCTGGGATGCCTATGCTCTGGCTAATGGTGGCTGGAGCTGGTGTCTGGTGATGGGCAGGGCTCTGGCTGGAGGGTGGGTGGTTTGGTCATTCATCATTCCTCCCTGACTACACTGGCTGGACCACCTCTGGCGCTGTGGAGCAGTTAGGAATGTTGGATGGAGGCTGCCCCTAAGGAACAACCACATGAGGCTCAGGAGCAGCTATGGCCTAGATGATGCTTAAAGAGCCCCTGGCAGGTGCAGCTGGTAGAGGGGTGGGCTTCTTGGTTGTGAAGTGTCAGACAAGAGCCTATCAGCTGCATGTGACAGACAGTCTTGAGGTCAAGAGTTGCCTAACTTCCCACCCCTGGTCTGAGGTGGCCTCTCGCATGTGCCGGTGGCTGCCCCTAGAACTTCCCCAGTGCCAGGTGCCTGCATGCAGTGGTTCTGAGCCTCCTCAGGCTCTTCTCTGCTTCTGTTGGCTCCTGGGCCTTCCTCCTGTTCAAAGGGCTTGCTCTGTACACAGTGAACCCTTTATTGGCCTTTTTCAGGCGACTGTCCGGAGCCTCATATAGTTCTTCCGTCTCTGCAGGGACCGCTGCTGCGCTGGCTCAAGGTGAACTTCAGTGAGGCTTTTATTGCCTGGATCCACATAAAGGCCCTGAGAGTATTTGTGGAGTCTGTGCTCAGGTGCGTGGTGGGGATGCTGGGCTGGACAGCAGTGAGTGGAAGGGCCTGGAGGGGAGGCATGAATGCTTTGCTCCTACCTCTCTTCTTGCCCTCCAGCTCTTTGTTTTCTGTGGCTCTGGCTTGGCAGTCCACTCTCTAGGGACCACTCTTCCTATCAGACTTGTCTGTGTTCTCTGCCTGCCTTGCCCATGTACCCCCATACAGGCCCTCTGCACTGCTGTAGGGCCCCAGCGGCTCTTGGAAGACATCCCCAGACTGTCTCATTTCTTCACCCTCCAAGGGTAGTCCTCAAGGTAGCTCCCTACTAAAATAGGAAAGCTACACATGCAAAAATTATTTTGTCTTATTTTCTATCATTTTAAAATTAATACAGTCACTGTGGAAAATTTGGAAGCCATAGGTAAGCACAGGTGTGATCCAAATCACTTTTTGGAGATGGGGTGGAGCTCAGTAATAGAGCATCAGCCTGGTATGCATGAAGCTCAGAATTCAGCCCAGAGCATCACAGAATAAACCACAGCAAACACATCCTGGTGTGTATTCTTTCAGAATTTTATGGTTCTGGATTTTTGTTTTTTCCCAGCCTAAGCATTTAATGTTCAGATACATTGTTACTCTCAGTGTCTTCATGGTAAGGGACTCAGACAGCAAAGGTTTTCAAAGGAGGAGGGTTGAATAAAGGACACAGGACACTGGGCATTCAGATGTCAGGTGTGATTCTGAAGGATTAGTGAGCAAGCTGTTTATATTAATTGCGGCATTGTTAGTGGGCGAGGCAGTAGTTGGGGGAGCCTGGGTCCAGAAGTGGCAAGAAAGTCTAGTGGCTGATCTCATCGCAAAGGAGGCAACTTCTCTCTTGGGAAGTCGGGGGTGGGGGGCACCTTGAGGGTAGGCAGTCAAGGGCTGACTGGCCCTGCTGAAATCATGTCCTGGAAAATGGTGTTCCTCTGAACTGTCACGGAAGTGTTAGCATGATGGGTGTCACTGACAGAAAAGCTGAAAGATCTATAGGACCTCGGAGGATAAGATGGCCCTGAAGTGTGGGCTGCTCATGTCTATAATCCTTGCACTTGGAGGGTGAAGGCCTGAGGCAGGAGGATCACTTAGTCTCTGGACAGCAAACACCTGTCTCTAAACAGTCATCTGGGCTGTCCCCTCACCTGCGGCTTAACTGCATGTTATAAGCATCCCACTGGCCAGTATGGCACTTGCCTTGAGGGAGGGCAGTACAAGAAGCCCATCTGACCAACAGCAGAGGCACCAGAGGCCTCTGCAAACGTAATAGAAAGGGCAATGCCATATTCCAGGGGTACTTTGCCCATAGTAGACTGAGAGGATTCAGGAGTCGTTTATGGACATGGTTGGCATCCACAGACCCCAGCCGAGTCATTCCTACAGCAGACTGTTGCTAGGTGAGTCAAGGCAGGCTCAGTCAAACACTTGAACAGTGTTCTGGAATAAGGGACACCCCAGACAGTGATGCTTGAGGAAATGATTGGGCAGGTTTAATCTCTTCTATACACCCAAAAACTGAGCAAGAGGAATGAATATACTTTGACAGGACTTCTGCTGTTCTCCTTTAGTGAGCACGTGCAACTTTAAAGTTCAGAGCTGCTGTTCCTGCAACTGAGTAAAGCAAGGACCAAGCACAGGTGGCCCGGGCCACATGCTCATGGTTTTTGTCATAAGCTGTGACCTTCAGAAATGGTTGGCACTGTACTGAGACTTAGTATCTCATTCTAGCCTTTGGTTACCCGACCTGGTTACCTTTTCACAGTTCACACATACAAAGATGTCCAAAGAGGCCACTGTAGGATTCCTTGGAGCTGGGGTTATAGGCAGTTCTGAGACCTGACATGGGTACTGGGCCTTTGGCTGGCCTTTACACCAAGCACCCACTTAGCCATCCATCTTGTCCGAGCAGGTACGGACTTCCAGTGAACTTCCAGGCTGTGCTCCTGCAGCCCCAGAAAAAGTCAGCCACCAAGCGCCTGAGAGAGGTGCTCAATTCTGTCTTCCGGCACCTGGATGAGGTTGCTGCAGCAAGCATACTGGATGTAGGTACCCTGGGGCTCAGGTGCACCGCCATCAGGGTGCTGTACCACGGTGGGGGCAGAATGTATGGCCAGAGCTCTCTTAAAAACAAGAACCATCTTTGCTGTTGCTCCCTCTGCAGGCGTCTGTGGAAATCCCTGGACTGCAGCTCAGCAACCAGGACTATTTCCCCTATGTGTATTTCCACATCGATCTCAGCCTTCTGGACTAGGTGACCAGCTTGTTTTACTGCAGCCTCAGACCTTGCTCTAAGCAACACCCATGTCCTGTAGGATTCTGACTCACAAGATACTCACAGACGTTAGTTAGAGTGTATTTATTTTTTTAAGGTACAATAAAATGCTCAGTTCTGTCTTGTTTTGTGTTCTGACATAACTCCAAAATTTCTGAGCGTTTTTACACGAAGTGAAATGCCTGTACCTTGATAGCCCACTAGGCTCTTGTCTTCATGGGATTTTCAATGGGAGATTAGTGAGAATGTTGAAAACCTGAGCCTAATTGTCACTGGTGAAGACCAAAGACAAGATTTGGGGGCATGAAATACGGTTCTCACTTAGTACCAAGTTTTCTACACAGAACCAGGTCCTTGCCAAAAGGTCTTGTCTTCATTTAAAACCCTTTTTACAGGGAGAGGTGATGTGCTAGTTCATAGGGTTAGCTTTCAGGCTAAACATCAGTTTTATGATGTGCCACTAATCTCATACATTTATCAGCTTTGTCCAAAATATCATTTTATTCTTTAATGGAAAAAGCCATTAATATTCAAACAAAAGAATCACATTTTAAAAACCCTATACATAAGAAACAGCCTCCAAGAACATTCAAGCAGCAGTCAGGAGGAGGGAAAAATGTCTCAACAGCCCAGTTTTCTTCAAAATATGCCAAAGAATACAATCCAATTCACTGCTACAATTCATAGAATTCTTCAGTGTTCTCTTGAGGTGCCGAGGTTCACTGCTGCAGTGTTTCCAGTGGCAAGTGCTGCTCAGAAAGGCCAATGGTGGACAGCTGAGCAGAGCCTTCACAGCTGGAAAACTGCCTGCTCTCAAGAAAAGAAAGGTGAAGGCCGGGCTGCAGTCCTCACAACTCATCCTTCTCCAGGTCATCCAGCTCCACATCGCTGAGGTCAATGTCATCCTCCACAGGAAGCTAGGACAAAAAGGAATGTTAGAGCCTCAAATTCCAGAAGGTTCCAGATTACAGCCTGGCTTTGTACCAGTTATAACACCGATGGAAAAATGGAGAACTTGGACAGAGATGGGATGGGGGGCAGGTGTGAGGGCAAAGTCTCATAAATGTGGCCTAGGATGGCTTCAAAATCCCCCTTCTTCAGGCTCCCACAGCTGATGATAGCGAACATGTTCCTCACCTGGGTTTTCTATTTGAGTGTTTGGAAGAGGGTTCCATTGGCCTCAGTCTGGCTTCAAACTCATGGTAACTCTCCTGCCTGCCTTTCTAGTGGGGCAGTGTAAAATTATAGGCATGGAACCAAGCTCACTTGACCGCTAAACTGTGGTTTCTTAAACATTTTATTTATGTGTACAGTATTTTGCCTGCAAGTATGTCTGCACCATGTGCACGAAATGCCCAGGGGGCCCAGAAGAGGCCATAATGTGGGTGCCAGGAACTGAACTCTCGGATCCTGTTGAAGAGCAAGCAGCCAGTGCTCTTAACTGCTGAGCCACCTGCTCCAGCTCTAAGTCATTTTTTTAGTAAAACAATGTTTCTCTAAAATTGAAGCCAGCCAGACCGGGTGTGGTTATGCCCCAGGCAGGACAGCAGATGCACAGCTCTTGGTCTGATGTTTCTAGGCACAGAGACACACAAGCTGGAGAGAGAAGCCCTTTGCTGCCACTCACCTCACCATCTCTGCCATCCCAGGGTTCTCTGGCAGTGATGGTAGGAAAGGAACCACCTCCTACGGGTGCTGTGGAGCCACGTCCAAAAGACAGTTCCCTTGGGGGAAAAAAAACCACACATTTAGATGTACTTCCCATGAGTAAACACACTGTCAAAATGCAATGTGTCTTGTACCTGTAAAGTCAAGCACTACTTCTAAGTTGTTTCTTTTTAAAAAACTTAACAAACAAAACATGAAAGAGTGTTTTTAAATTAAGTTCATTTGGAGCAAAGGGCCCTTGCCTGCTAAGCCCAGGAGCTTGAAAAGCACATTCCTAGTGAGGTGAACGGTTTCATGGTTTCAACTAACCTGGCCCGGTGCTGGGAGAATGTAGATGCACAAAGTGCTTACCAGTAAGACGTGAACATCTATACTTGGAAAATATTTATACTCTGGCTACTAGAAATACTACAGTGAGAATTCCTGATCTTCTGGCCTCTGCCAGATGCTTACAGGCATCACCATGTCCAGCTCTAACTGCGTTTTTAAGCACTGGCTTGTAGAACGTTTTTGTTGGTGGTATTTTGAGATGACTGTAGCCCAAGCTGGTCTTGAACTTCTGATCCTGCTGCCTCCACCTTCACAGTTAACAGGCATGTATACCATGCCAAGATAAAATCTTTTGCACTGGGTTCTTTAGCTTTATGTTACTTATCGGATACTTTAAGCTACACAGTCGTGGTGTACACCTTTTATCCCAGCATTTGAGAGGCAGAGGCAGAAGGATCTCTGAGTTTGAGGCCAGCCTAATCTACAGAATAAGTTCCAGGACAGCCAGGGCCACACAAAAATACCTGTCTTGAAAAACAAACAAACAAAAAAATTAATTGTTTTGGGTTCCATTTATTACCATGCTTGAGATTTTTTTTTTTTTTTAAACTGATATTAGATCAACAGCCTCCATGTGGCCCCTGATCCAGGCATACTTACACACAGTGCCAGCCACCAACTTTTGTATCAAGCAGGAAATTAAAAACCCTCATTTCACACAAGGAAGAAAGTTGGAACAGGAAACACAACTGACCTCTTTAGGCCAATGCTTTGTATTTGCCCATGGAGTGAGTTTTAGGAGAGGTAAATAGCGGGCAGAATAGAGAGCTCTGCAAACTGGCTTTTGAGCTAAGAACTTGTCAAGTTTGCCTTCAGCAGGAGGATCCTTATTTTTACAAACATTCCAAAGCCAAGGGCTTTGACCTGAGGTCATAATACCAAGTACACACTAACAGTGGGAAGGATGAGACAGGGCCACCTTGACCGTGACAAGACCTCCTTGCAGTTAGAATGAGTGTGCAATGTGACAAGTAAGGCAGGGAAAGCAGAGACAGCCTTACCATGCATGCAGACAGCACTGCCATGGGAAAAGCAGTGATTTAAAAGCTCAGTTTTATAAACATCCAATGTTCTTATGTTTTAAATGCAAACTAGCTCCATTTACTGCCTGGCTTCCACACAATATAAACCAACAAAACCCAACAGATGGGAAAATAAACAACTAAGAAAAAATTACCTGAGAAACTCATTAATGCCTTGTTCACTGAAAGACCCTTTGAGAAGAGCAAACTTCATTTTGCGTGCATTGATGGCTGCCATGGCAGGGTACCCGAACCCTCCGATCCCCAGTGCATTCTCCAGTTCATACTGAGCTCCAGCTTCTGTCCACAGCCACCTGGGAAAACAGACTGGCTTTAGGGTAAGGACACTTTTTGGATTAGAATCTAAAATCACATCCAAATCTTAGAAAGGAGCATAGGATGCGTGTGTGTGTGCTCACTCAGATCCTACAAGGCTGTCTACTGAGACACATGGATTTTCTTTGTCACCTGAACTTGGGTTATCTCTGGATCTCAAGGATGGTAAAGAACAGGCAGACACACATAGGTGCATACTGCAGAGACCAAAGCGAAAGGCAGAAAGATCTGCACCCCGTTCCGCTTCAGAACTTACCCCCACATTTTCTTCTTGTATTTGTCAGCCAGTTTCAGTAGAACTTCCAAGTAGGAGTTTCTGCCTGCGGCCCCTGATTTACAAACAAAAGACATTGAAGGTGAAATGAAATCAGGTCTCTTAGGATGCACTCTGAGCAGCTGCAGCCTGTACTCACCCGTGTCCAGGATGTGAGGCAGGACAGCCACAACGCAGAGCTGGTGCTCCTCACATGTCTTCTTGGCGATGTCTTCATTGATTATCTGTACAGAAGAAGGCCGTAGTGCAAGGCAACACTCAGACTTTCCACACAGTGCCTCCTTGCACAGAAGCCATCTAGAAGTGTGCACCAGCACTCATTCCTAAGCCACCGAAGTGGACTCTGAAGTTACAGTGCCCTGGCACAGCCTGCCCAGCCACAACTCTACAAGCAGGTTATATGTCTGTGTACAAGCTATTTACAGTGTGAAGTTCTTGGTGTCTGCTCCCTCAAAAGTACATGAAGAAGAGAATAATCCCCCTCCCCCTGAACCCTCCCCATTGCCACTGAGAATTGCAGGTGTCTGCACTCAGGGGCAGAGCTCCAACAGCTTACATGTGACTGAATCTGACACTTAGGGTGAACTTTTGCAGTTTAAGTATTTAATCCCAGAAAGTTAGGAAAAGCAGTAAACTAAAGAAATCCCCTTCTTCAGCCCTGGAGCACACACCTATAATCTCAGCACTTGTGGAGCAGGAAGCAGGCAGATCACTGTGAATTCAAGGCTAGCCTGGGCTACATGGTCAAACTATCTACAAAACACAGAAAAGCAAAGAGTTCATCCGAATAAAGGATTCTCAGCCAACGGGAAGCTTCCTCACCACTAGGGGGAAGCACTTTACCTCAAGCAGCTCCGGAGGCGGGGCATTATCTGAGAACAGGTCGAGGGCTCTTGACACTATGTCTGACCTTGTCCGTCCACCGTCATAGTCCACTGGAGACTCGCCTTTCTGAAAGATCTTGATTGTAGGGAATCCTCTAATCTATTAAAGTACAATGACAACCATAATCTTTTAAATGGAAACTACAATAATAATAGTAATAATAAACCCACCATCTTTACAGTTTCTAAAACCACAGACATTTCACTGTCATGCACGGGCACACACCTGTAATTTCCAGGTATTTGTATTTAGGAGCCCGAAACAAGGATCACAAGTTAGAGGCCACACTGGGTCACTTAATGAGAAATTGCCTCAAAACTAAATACATAAGTGCCACGAACACGGCAGGGTGGTGGAGTACATGCCTAGCATACATCAGTCATGGCTTAAATCATCAAAATGGGTGGGTCAGAGTTTCATTAATTGTGAAGTTTGGCCAAAGCCCGTCCAAGCTCTGAGTATTTAATACAGCATGTATACTCCAGAGCAAGAGGACAACTTTCAAAAGCCAAATGAATACATCTCTAAGACCTAGGGTAAGCAAAGCCAAGTGGAGTGATGGTGCACAAACCCACAAGTCCCAAGTTCCCGACTCGACTGCTAGGGACACCATCTCTTCATCTACAAAATGGTAAAACACTGCCCCACCCACTCTGAAGGGAGCCAAGAGTCAAAGCTGCTCAAAGTGTTGAGTATTTCTCAAAGTGAATGAGCCTCCTGCACACTCACCCCGTATCGGTTGGCTAGAACCTGATTCACGGTGGCGTCCACGGCTGCCAGCTTCACTTTCCCCTTGGTTTGCTCCTTTACCTCCGAGGCTGCAGCAGCCCATTCTGGCTCCAGGCTACAGAAACACATTTTAAAAGTACAGTCAACTCCTAGCGCAGATCCTGACATTGAGGTTGCATTCTGGCCTAAGCCCTATTTTATCTCACACTTCAAACCCATCTTAGTGGCTTCAAGGGATGATGCACCTCTCCCCAAACCTGGACACTAGTCAGTCCCTTCACTGAATCTGGGAACAGCAGAAGTCACAGCTGATGTCTATACTGGACACATGTCTGAATACACTATTTGGTGAAGGTACTTACTTTTTGCAGTGTCCACACCACGGAGCATAAAACTCAACCATCCAAACGTCTTCACTATCAAGGACATTCTTATCAAAAGTGTCATCTGTCAGCTCTACCACATCTTTCTTACTTGAACTATCACCTCTGCCCTGTCACAGAAACATTAAATGTTAAACTTCTACCAGGTCAAAATGAGCACCACTGCCACAAGGAGAGATGAAACAATAATTTTACAAGATAATCATGCTTTCAATTTGTTCATTAACAAATAAGTGAAAATAATTATCCAGTATGATCGAGCTTGAAGTATTCCTTAATACAATTTTGCTTGGTAACAATCTTACTTTTAAACAATTCCTGCTACATTTAGTACAACATATGTTGCATGAATCCTAAATGGTCATATATAAAAACCCGGAGCCAGATATTGGGGCAAATTTTAAAAGATCAGAGAGAGAGAACAAGCCACGGCCACTTCTTACCTCACCAGCTCCTCAGGCCACAAGGGGAAGATGGGAAAAGCAAAGGGCCGAACGCCCACCTTATATTCCTTTCTCTGCCCGACCCTATCACTTCATCTTTCAACTTTCCTGGTGCTGGGATCAATGGTGTGTGTTTCCCAAGTACTAAGAGTAGAGGCATGGGATCCCAAGTGCTGAAATTAAAGGTGTGTGTCACCACCACTTGACCTCTATGGTTAACTCTGTGGATGGCTCTGTCCTCTGATCTTCAGACAATCTTTATTTCTTTAAAGCCTACACAATGTATCAGCACAAACATATGCCGTGCCTTGAATTCTTCCATCTGCTATTTTTATGAAGAGGACCACAGCATGGCCGGATGCAGACTCCAGCATGTTCTGTACAGACACAACTGTACATCTTTATATTTGTAGTCCAGATCTTTCAAGAAAGCTCATAGTAATATTTCACCTTCTCCAGGCCTTGCACTCCACAGGCAAGTACTCGGCTCCAGGCTAACTGTCATGGCAGGGGTAAGGCTCTGATGTCACCTCTGGATAGAGCAAAGACTAAAGCTAGTTTTACTGGCCTCTTGAGGGGGGTGGAGAGCCATTTTATAAATAACTTCAATACTTCATTTCTAAGAATGATCTGGCATTATAGCTAAGCTTCACATTTTATACAAAAGCATAAAACACCAATACTAGAATAGGAACTTGTCTTTCTTCCTATTCATCCTGCAGAACTTCCCATGCATTCCAGACTCACTGCCACATACACACCAAGAGCTCTTGCAGAGGCAGCTGGAAAGTGAGTCTAGGATTCTGTTCTCCTCTTGGAACTGAGGGCATGAGATCCAGAGCCTGTTGCCCTGGGCACGGAGCTCTTCACTCTCGGTAGTTCCAACTCCCCATTCCAACTTAGGGCCCAAGACTATCTGGGAGTCTCACTCTCAGGCTGTGACAAGATGCTCCGGGACTAAGTAGGTCTTGCCATGTAACTCTTAAGGATGGCAATGAACAGACTGGGTAGAGATCATACACTCTTGTAACTCCAGAACTTGGGAGGAGAAGCAGAAGAATTTAATTTAAGGTCATCGTTGGCTACAGAGACTCCAAGGCTAGGTTACATACCACCCTCCGTGAGGAGCACACACATCAGATTGCAAACCGAACACTAGTCCTAAGACAGGCATCAGACAGTCTCACCTGTTTTCCAGAACTGTACCCACCACTCCGCCCAGCAAGGCGATCCTTCACGAGCTGGCGCAAAGCACTGAGGGCAGCATCTACGATGGCTTCCCCTGTTCTGCCACCTGTGGGAAAACAATGGACAGTCAAGTGAAGGAAGGCAACCTAAGACTGACTTCTGCACAAGTGCCTCTCTGGCTCCTGGGAAGACCTGTAACACCACATCTGTCAGGCAACTGATGGGAATCACGTCGCCAGTAAGGAGGGAATACTCTGCAAGTGCTGAGGTATCTGAAGAAGGGCCAGACTCAACATGAGCGCAGCCCTCCATTCCTAGTCCTTTGTACAGAACATACCCAAGCAGAACTCATCTAAGGAAAGAGGGTTTTCCCACTGTGCACCAGTGTTGACCACTCTTTCCACAATAGGCCATATGCATACTATCCATCCCCCAGAACACACTGCCTTCTGCAGCCACTCAGCTCTGCTGTTCTGGTGGCAAAAGCAGCCTTGCCAATCTATAAAGCCATAGATCCTGCTGTGTCCCCAGCAGGTGAGGTGCCTGGCACTGAGCTGGACAACATGGTAGAAAGGTGAAAACTCCTGGCAACGGTCCTATGGCTTCATATGAGCACTGATGTCCACACCCACACACACCACCCACCAATAAGTAAGTGTAATAACAACAACTTTATTTACAAATAAATACAGCCACAGCAGAGTGTTGTTCTAAGTATTCTGTTTGTTGTCAAGCAGCAACCAGTTATCATTTCAAAGCCAAGACAGACATGTTCACTCTGGAAAACAAAACTCATCAAGAAGAAACCATAGGTCCAAGGCTTTGTCTCCAAGGATCCGGAACCACAAGTCTGGAGATTTACCAAGTATGTGTCTTATACTCTCTGCATGTACTACTGTAATTATATTCTAGTAGTCTAGCCAGGCTTTCCACCCCCTTCAGACTCCAAAGCCCCAGGTCCTCAGTCAGTCTGATTGTGGCTCTCCTACTCAGCCCAGAGGTGCTTCTCTTCACATAGCAACCATTAGTTACTTTATGTCATTTAGCAAATCTTTAAAAACTTTTAGCCAAATTCACCACAAGGTAAAAATAATGCTCAACACTTTCATTAAGAGTACAATCTGTCCTAGCTCATCAATTCTGATTAGATAGTTTGTGTGTATTTAACTAAGGATCACCACTCAGACAACCCACCCCGACCCCCAGGGGTGCTTTAAGCCCTGTGACTAAGATAACAATCTTTCCTAGGAGTTCAGGGCCAGAATTCCCTACTTGCCTCCTAACAGACATGCATAGTTTTCTTATCTCTGGAACAGGGAGAATTTGGAGTATCTATTATCAATAGTTTATGACACTAATAGCAGGTTCCCAGTTAAGAGCATAAGCATTAAGGCATAAAGATCACAGGGAAATAAATACCATGCATGTTTTGCCAGATTCCAGTTTTACATTAAGGGAATATTAAACAGGATCTACAACCACTCTAAAATCATTCACGCACTTGTGCACACTCCCCCTTTACCCACAAGCTAATGCTCAAAACTTGGAGAAGGCACTAAGTGATAGATGCCATCACAGAAAGCAAGGTTAAGATGTTGCAGGATTCAGGCTACTGGTTATAGGTGTTGCCTACAGAGGAATGGAAGAGGAGTCCTTACCCTGATAATCTTCTGGCTTGTTTTTGTTAGCTCCAAATATCTTGATAGTAGGAAATCCCTGGACACCATACTGACCTCCCAGGGACTGATGCTTATCTGCATCCACAGCACCGACTTTGACAACATCCTGGGGAAATATAGATGGATTTCCTCCTTTTCCTACTCTACAGCCCTGTCGGACTCAAGAACACTAGGTAAAGGGCTCAGTGAAGTTCCAAGGACCACTGAGGATTTTAGTCTTGAAAAACCAGGAGAGAATTTAAATTTCTACAATGGAGACGTTGTAGAAAGCGGGGGGGGGGGGGGGGGGGGGGGTCTCTGGGGAGGACTGACCACCAAAGCCTTCAGAACCAGCATGGCTAAGATAATTACATAACTTAGCTTGGAAATGGACAGAATAAAACCAGACAACATGGGAAGTAACATCTGCCCCACACCCTTCCCCCACATGTTATTTGGCAGTATAACCAGCACTCAGGACTTCACAATGCAAATTAACTTCCCAGCCACACTAAGGCCGCCTGAATTTACATACAGAAAAGGAGGCTGCTCAGGCAGCTCAGACACTCACTTTGAGTGCGGTTGCTGCTTTCTTCCATTCTGGTGTTAACCTCTGGCAATGACCACACCTGTGACAGAACACAAATAAGGTGACAGTTAAGTCCTTTGACCTTCAGTTGATAAAGCAGCCAGCAGTGGGGGGTCTCCACAGGGCTGGGAGTTTGCCAGGAGGACAGGGACCAAGAGGACCAGTGACTGTCCTTATCATCCTAATAAAACCCCAGCAATCTGCAATCATGAAACAAACACCATCACTGACTACCTGGACAGATCCGTTAGAACACAGCGGAAACCTCTGTTTTCAGTGAGTTTCAGCATAATTAAGACAGCACAATGAGATCCTCTCCCAAAGCCCAAACAAATACAACATCTTCTGTGAAATCTAACAAGGCAGCCTACTGTATGACCCAGAAACCCAATTCTACTACCCAATAAGGTTCTGAGTAACCACACCGCACACTGTCATACTAGGGAATGCCCACTGTATGCAGACATTGCAGTTTACCTATAGGCAATATAGTGCAGATTTTAAAGAGGTCGCTTCTAGCTGGGTCTCTAAGGACATCTTTGGATCACTTTAAGGCTGAGGCTAGACCTTCACTAGCATCACTCTATAAGGATAAGACAGAGACTGGCAAATGAGTTGGTTCCAATGCTGGCCTGCCTGGGCCACTTCCCCAGCATGGCTCCCAGACACCATGGAATACTTTACAGGGACCTGAACTCAGTCCCAACGTTTTAAGCAAGGTTATTTTGCAGCAGTGCCTTGAACTGGTGCTTTGACACATTTCTATATGTTGTTAGGTACTCTGCACAGACCAGAGCACCACATAAGAATGAATTCACTTTTGCTAACCTGTAAATAAACACTTAGGAATTCTATTATAAATGTAAACATCCCACAGTTGGTGAGATTACTACTGAGATTACTACTACCTAATGGTTTCCATGAATAAAAAAATCACAGCTATTTTCTCATAATTACAACTGTAGAGTTACATCGTTGTTAGCCTTGCTGATGCCTCTTGGTGTCTATTAGTCTGGAAAAGAAGCACAAGTTGAGAATACATTACCCTGAAATTTTAAACCCGGGGTGGGGATGCAGCTCGGTGCACTGTTAAAAAGTAAAAACAGACAAAACCACCCAAACAGAAAACCTTTGGAGCACTACATGACATCCAGTTTTGAGTTTTTGAATTTTAGATTAGAGATGTTCGGTGGGTAAAATCTGCGTAAATATTTCAAAATCTGAAGAACTCCAAACAGACAGGAGACACTGAACTCATGATCCTCCCAAGTGCTTTTCTTCTTCAAGAAAAAGTTTTGGTAGCCTGGAACTCCTCACGATCCTCCTGCCTCAGTTTCTGAAGTGCTATTTCATAAAGGCATGTGCCATTATGCCCGACTCTGTCTGCTCTACTCAACATCTATAAAGCCTTTACTTTAATGAAGGGACTCAGGGTTGTTCTTGGGATGTTAGAATCTAAGCATAAAAAGGCTGAAAGTGATTGTTCTAATTAGACATTTCTCAGAGCACTATGCATAAAACTGCCAGTATAATTTACCTAGCACATCCAGAACCTGCCTTGGAAATCACACCATCTGTTAAAGTTTCACAGGGAAGTTTTCTTGTATTGCAGCTCTTAGAAACAAATCAGCTACCCACGACACAAGTGGTAAGAAGCTGAATGTGCAAAAACACCTCACAGAGCCATTAAATAACAGAGCAGCCTGTACAAGTTCTACATGCTCAGGTTAATTTAGGTGGGCTAACCACAGAAACCAGCAGCTGGATTTAACAACCTTTAGAAAATAGTCATTAAAGAGCATCAAAGAGTCAGATTCACAATGTATTGGCATGAAGGTCAGCAATGCACTCCACTAGCTACACTGAGAAGCAGTTCTATATTTCCAGAACTGTTTGAGAATCCACAGAAGAGCTTCTGGCCAGCACATCCTAAAATGCACCCACTTGACTTGAGAATCAGATAGTGAGATTTCATGAGAGCCCAGATGTGGCAGCACAGGTCTGTGATCCCAGGTACTTGGGAGACTGAGATAGAGAAGTTCAAGGAAGGCTTCTCTCAGATTTGGAAGTGAGCTCAATCAAGGCCAGTCTGAGCAACTGGTGGTTCAAATGAGATGTTCTTCATAGTCTCGGGCAATGCTTGGGCAAGCTTTGAGGTTAGACTCAGCAATTCTGCTGGCCCTGTCCATCTCTACTCCACCACTACAGACTCTCCTTTTGGAAGCCTAAGCCCAAATCAATTCTCTTCTATAGGCTGCCTTGGCTGTGTGGTACTTTGCCATAGCCATAGAAAATAGAAAAGCTTCTAGTGTTCAAGATCGTGTTAGCTCCTCTTTTGACATGCAGCTGGCAGTTAGCTTGCTCAGGATCTTACTGTCTGCTGCTCTACAGCCACCACAATCCTGCACACATTGGCGTTAGGTTCCACTGATGTGTCTGCTTGTCTTTTCTTCACATGCTTTAACTAGTAAGCAGTGCCAACACTGCACTGTGTGTGTAAGAAAGACCAGGTCCCCTCTCCCACCTGGGGCCTGAACCTAGGCCACCATGCTTGGTACCAAGCACCTTCTCCCACTGAGAAGTCTCGCCAGAACCCCACAACTGACTCAATCTCAATGGCTTTCAAGAGACCTGACATGACATAGTCTCCTAGTCTACAACTATTTGGACATGGTGGCACAGATGTGTAACCTCAGGTCACAGGAAGATGAGGTAAGAGCATATATGTTCTAGGCCAGATTGGGCTACTAACTCCAGGGTTCCAGACCAACCTAAACCACAAAGGACATCTGTACTCATGTACACACACACATTTAAAGACGGCCAGTCAAGGTGGTGCACACCTTTAATCCCAGCACTCAGGAGGCAGAGGCAGGCGAATCTCAGCAAGTTCAAGGCCAGCCTTTTCTATATGGTTCCAGGTCAGCCCGGGCAAGTGACCCTGTCTCAAAAAAGCAAATCAATCAATCAACCTTTAATACGTACCATGGAGCATAGAACTCTACGAGCCACAGACTATTGCTCTGAATAACTTCTCTGTTGAAATTTGATGGTGTTAACTCAATGACATCGTCACTAGAGGAATACAGACCACTGACTGCCAGGAAGAAGGTACAGCTTACCAGACCTGAACAAACGACAAACACAGTGAGTGACACACAGGACCCTTCCACCCCAACCCGAGGCCCTTGTGCAGAAGATGACGGGCCTGGGCCTGCCCCTGCCTTGGCCCTTCCTGCTGCAGTGCTGGGCAAGAAGGGCATGGATCACTCAAAATCGTGACGGTCACTGCTTCCAATGTCAAGTGAAGCACTTGACTTTTCACAGCCAGAATCTAGGAACCATCCTCACTTTGTAAATAAGCACACACGAGGAGAAAAGGCCCATGGACAGTCAATGCAAAGGGGCAGTGTCTCTCTAACTCCGGTTTTCACATTGCTGGTTGAGCATGCCCTGGCATGAACAAACAGATACATTATTCAACAACACCGCATCTGACGGAATCTATTTTTTTTAAAGATGTGAAAGTAGGGGATATGGCTCAGTGAATTAAGAACACTTGTTATGAAAGCATGAAGATCTGCGAAGAGCTGAGCATGGTGTAACATCCTGTAACACCACTGTCAGGGAGGGGCAGAAGGGTCCTGGCAGCTTGCTGGCCAGCCTAGGTGAAAGGTGGGTTTTTGGTTTAGTCAGTGACCCTCTCTCAAGGGAAGAGGGTAGACGGTGAACAGGAAGACACCCACCATGCCCTTTTGGCCTCTGCATGTACAGGCACAGGTGCGTATACCTCTACCCTCAGGAGAATGCACATATGCCCACATCACAGGTTAAAAACACGAACAGAAGGGAATGATCCAGGCAGAGGAAGGGGACCAGAGGGGCAGGGAACGAGAAAGGGTGATTGATGGTGTGTGTGTGAAAACGTCACAGGAAACCTACTATTCTGCACAGTTAATATGTTCAAATATAAACGTCTAAGAAGCATATTGCATTTGAATTATAGATAAGACCAACCAATATTGTAGGAACTTATACTGCTGGGGACAGCGGGGAAAGTTGGAGCTGCTACTGCATTTAGTAAGAGTTGTCTGTAAACACCTGGGCAACAAAGACAGGGGAAATAACCCAGTGGGTGGGCAGAGGACAGAGGAGAGCAGGCAAGCCTAGAGAACACATTCTCTAAATGAGTTTGTCATGAGGAACTGGAAAAGGTGAGTGCCGTGTGCGGCAGGGGGAAGCTTCAGTGTAGAGATATATAAATGCACAGTGGGAGAGGCGAAGGACACTGAAGATCTCCACAAAATGCCCTGAGTCAGAATGGGAATCCAAAGTCAGTGACAGAGGGGCTCCGGGAAGCCTCCATCTAATCCCAAAGTGGGACAGGATGAGTACATCTAGATGCCAGCCACTACTGAAGCCATCAGCCTCATGCGGTCACTCCAAACTGAGAGTTCTCCAAGGGTTAAAAACAAAACAAAACAAAAACCAAAACTCCATACTGGATTCCAAAGACTTGGAGAAAAAATAGAAACAAATTTTATTAACAATTTTCATACTGAGTGTGTGCTGAAGTCAGGATGGCTTAGTACAGATGGGCGGGGCTTAATGGCAGGATGCAGGCTTAGAAACGTGTATCTCACCACTGTGACATAGCCACAGATAGGGACAGCTAGGTCACCATTAGGGCATATAATTCATGGGGTTGCCACCAGAAATGTGATCATCACGTAAAACTAATCCAAAGAACTGTTACCTGTTCAGCTTTAGTTGTGGTTCCTAGAACATTTAGGAATGCATTACACACATAGTTTGCATCACTGTATTTCTATTGGATGGTGCTGCTTGGCAAAGAGAATCGCAGAGTTTGCCTTCAGAGAGCTGGGATTAAAGACATGTGCTACCATGTCCAGTGAGATCTACTACTTTATAAGAAGTTTATCTTGTTTATAAAATTGTTATGAATTCATATTTGCTTGATACACTAAGTCTTGTGAAAATTTCAGAGCTAGAAAAAAATCAGAAGGTATAGACATTTTGCACACAGCCATGGTCTACCACCTCCAACACAACACTAGAACCTTACTTGATCTACTTCTAAGCTTTATGATGTTTAGGTCTCAGATTTTTGATGGGATGTCTCTGCTGAGTAACTATCTGTTAAGGGAAGCTCTTGAGAGAACCAGGCAAAGTGTAAAGACAAAAGTCTTAACCACAATGTCTAGGAAAACAAATTGCCCATGCCAAAGAAATGCCTTCTTGGGGCATGGAGTCCCCGTCCATCCCTGTGGATAACCTGCAGAGGACATGCACTCTCCAACCAGGTCCCAATGGCCAAGAGAAGCAGAACCATCTAATTCTGCCTCAGGCTACCGATTGACAGCTCCAAGAGGATCTAACAGGGTCAGGAAAGATCAAACACACTGCCCTTTGCATCTGCTCTCCAAGCAACACTCCCCTTTTCAGGCAGGGTGGGGGGTGGGTTGATTTACTATGGCAGAGTAGGTCACAACGCTGACCCATCGAGTTCTGCCTCACATGGCCACTCTACACAGTGACAATGAGCACCACCAGGAAACAGATATCCCGGGGTCCACACTCCACCAGTGCAGATGGTTTTGCCATCTGTGGCGTCCCATTCAATCTCCGCAGCCGTTAAGGGTGTTATAAATTCACGCCTGTAACACTTCTGCCTGGCACCCGCCTGCAAGAGGGTGTCCAAAAACGGCTGACTACCTGACTAAAATAATGAGTTAATTGATAGGATCACTCACAGCCACTCACGGGGAAACTAGAGATTAAATCTTTCCCTTTCATCTACAGTAACCCAGCAAGTACTTCTTAAACATGTACTACCGCTCATGGGATGATGGTGTGAGCATGGCTGAGGGGAAAAAAACCCAAAAAACAAAAAAAAACCACTGGCAGAGAAGTGAGAAAACATGCTCTCTGGGTCATAGACAGTAAATGAAGGGGAGGGAGTGTAAGGACCCATCTCCCCTGCTTTCCAGAACTTGGCCGCTTTAAGTGATGTCTGAGACTTTAGGGCCGTGAACAAAGACAGCCAGGGAAGGAGGGGACCCTAAAAGTCACCCACTGGGTCGCTAAACATCATGCCGGGTTAGCTGGGTGGACGTTCGAAGGCATTAAGTTCCCAGGTGTGATGAGGCCTCCCTCGGAGACCACTGCCCACCTTCATCCGCATCTCAGGACCAGCACTCTGCTACCCGCGTCTAAAAGCTAAGGCTGAGCTGGACCAGTAGGGGCTCGCACTCGAGGTGAGCAGAGGCCTGGGCCTCTTCCACCCCGCCGGCCGAGAAGTCCGCAAAGGCCAGCCCGCCACCCCGTTGCCTCCACCCGGACCTGCTCCGTGGCCCCGGACTCTCCGGCCGTTCCCAGGCCGGCCTCCTTTCGCAGGCCCGTGCTTACCGAGCCCCAGGTGAGCCATGCCGAGTAGCCGCATTCCGTCCGCGTCGCCGCCGCTCCGGCTCTGCCGCGCCCACGTCCCGCCTTCGGCTTCTAGCGGGCGGTGCGCCGGCGCGCGGGGGCGGGCCGGAAGGGCTCGCCGCGCCGTGGCCGCCGCTCATTGGTCTCTGTGGACTTCGCTCACGTGTATGGCCAATGGGAAGCGGCCGGGTAGAGGTTACCGGTTTGGCTTTTTTTTTTTTTTTCCTCCTCCAGTGGGGCCAGGGACGAGCGGTGGAGCCGGACGGGGCGGGGCGGGGAATGAAGGGGCGGGGCCAGAGAATGTCCTACCCTGTCTCTGCGGTTCCCCCCTGTTCCCCTAATTTTTCTTGGGCTAACTGAAGAATCCAGGGCTGAGGTCTTCATTTCTCTCAGTCCCTCATTCTCTTTTCTATTTGCCTCTCTCCCTTTGGCCCCTTCGGTCCGTCACTCCTTGACCTGTGTCTCCTTATGTTGGGAGAATAGCCCTGGGTCCTAAGCGTGTTTACGATCTTATTATAAATGACATATTTATTCTTTTGTGCGCGGACTGAGTAGTCAGTAAAAATCGTTTGCAGAGCTTATTCTGTATATAGCATCAACCCACACGTGTTTATTTGTTAAATTGGCTGCAAAGCCTTGTTCTCTCAAGTGACTCGGAGACCTTCCGAGCTTTTGAACAGCAGGGTTCACCGTCCTTGGCTATGAGGGGATGGGAGCTGAAATTTATTACCTGGCTGAGAGTGCTTTGCAATATTTGCAAAGGTGTTTGAAGACTAACAGCGTAAAACACAATTAAAAATAATGGCTGGGACACCACAAAACACATGGTGATTGTCTTTTGTAGTTCTACAGCAACTTAACTCAAGCTAGAGTTAATCTGAAAGGAGGAAACCTAAAATCCAGCTGTAGGGTACTTTCTTAATTAGTAATTGATGAGGGAGAGCCCAGCCCATGGTGGGTGGTGCCATCCCTGGGCTGGTGGTCCTGAGTTCTATAAGAAAGCAGGCTGAACAAGCCATGGGGAGCAAGCCAGTAAGCAGCGCCCTCCATGGTGTCTGTCAACTAGGCACAAACTAGAGTGTGCTGATATACTTTGTATCAAATAAAGGTTGCCTGAAGACCAGAGGACACAGTTAACCATAGAGTTAACCATAGAGGTTAACCACAGACGGTGGTGGCACACGTTTAACCCCAGCACTAGGGAGGCAGAGGCAGAGATCTGCCTGGATCTCTGTGAGTTCAAGGCCACACTGAGCTACTCAAGATTAATTCAGCCTAAATGAGAAACAGAGAAAGGCAGTGGTGGCTCATATCTTTAATCCCAACCCTTGGGATTGTACACCTTTAATGTCAATGCTAGGAAGAATGAAGTAGGAGGTCATAGGGCTGGGCAGAGAAAGGAATATAAAGTAGGAGGGTACAGGAGCTCACCCTTTACTTCCCTTCTTCAGTCTGAGCATTCCTGGAGACAGGATCACCCCTTTCAGCCTGAGGATTCATAGTGATGAGAAGTTTCTCTAGTGACTTGTTCGTCGGTCTCTGTGATCTTTAAGCAGTTACCCCAATATCTGGCTTCGTGTTTTTATTATAAGACCAATTAGGATTGGAGCAACACTAGAGTCACTTGAGAAGAGGGGACCTCAGTTAAGGAATTGCTTCCATCAGTGTGGCCAGCGGGTATGTCTATGTGGACATTTTTTGATTGATTGATCAATAATGCATGGAGGAGGGTCCAGCCCACTGGAGGCAGTGCCTCCCTTGGGCAGCTGGTCCTAGGCTGTATGAGGAAGGTAACAGAACATGAACTGGGACACAGGCATGGTTCCTATGTGGTCCCTGCTTCAGTTCCTGCTTCCAAGGTCCTGCCTTTGTGTCTCTTGATGATGCCCTTTAACCCAAATTAACCCTTTTCTTTCCAAGCTGCTTTTGGGCATGTTTAATCACAGCAGAAAACCAACTGAGACATCCTTGCTGTGCCAGCTACTGCTGGAGTCATGGCCACTGGCCAGGGAGCACACAGACTAACAGAGGCCAGGGAGACAACAGCACATTGCACTGCTGTGTTCCCGGGTTCTGATTCACTGAAGACACTGGTACCACAGAACCCAGGATTTATCTTTTTTGTTGTTTGCTTCTTCACTGTGGTAAAAGGTACACACAATGTGCTCCTTTGCATTTTTTCACAGTGCTGAGTCTCAGAGCCAAGGCCTCACACATGTTAGCCTGCATGATGCCACTCACAATGTCCTGCAGCCACCACCAGCATCCACATCCAGATATTTTATTGTTCTAAACCAAAATTCTGCCTATAAGAACTTTCCATCCCCCCCCCCTTGACCCTGGTCATCATACTTTCTAGCTTATAAATTTGGCTAATGTAAGTGCTTTGCACAAGCTGGATCATTTCTGCCCTTTTACAGTTTAATTTATATACAACACAGAACAAGGCATATGCATGCTGCTATACATGTTTTCAGAGACTCTCCATATTGTAGTGTGTTAGAATGTCATTTCTTCCTAAGACTGAATGATTTTCCATTGCAGAGATGGATGAGGTTTTCTTTACCCATTCTGGTGTTGGTAGACATAGACATCTGGGGGCTTTTTATCTTTCAGGTTAATACCACTATGAGTATTGATAGTATCTTCAAGTATTTACAGGTCGTCTGGAATAAACCTAGGAGTCCAATTACAGGCTCCTGTGGTAATTGTTTACATTAGATTTACATTAGAGAACTTGCTACAGTGTTTTTCACAGCAGTTGCTCCATCTGATACTTTTGCTCATAATGTATCATTTGTATCCTGCTTGGTTCCATCCACTGAGTAGAAGTCAGGTGTGAGGCCTTTATGAGGGCTGTGAGCCAGTGTGTGGTTAGGCTGTGAGTACCCTTCCCCACTACCATGCTCAGCTGTATTCTGATGGGGGCTACCCCACCCCCAGGTCCCATGTTGTCTTATGAAGCAGAATGGAAGCTCGGCTTATAAGAAACACTGGGCCTGGGAGAGAAGCAGCCTGTCACTGGACTATGCCACCAAAGTTCGGCTCTGTACTTAATGCTGTTGTACCCATGTCGAGGGACCCCCAAAGACCACCAGGGATCTGGATTCAGATGCAAACACAGGAGGGTCAGTTTATTCTTTTGGACAGGTTTGAACCCAGACAGGTTCAAACCCTGGGCCGAAACACTATGTTCGGATGTAGCAGAGGGAATTTGGCCCTGCACTCAAGGGTTTTTAAAGAAAACATATGGAAGTGGGGTGTTACATGTCTTGGCATTTCAGGATTGGGTAAAGGGGTGTAAGGTGAGTAGTTCTTGGAAACTATTGGTTAAACTTTCGGTGTGGACCCAAGTTTTGAATCTACTGGCTCTTTTCCTAGATTCTTCTTAGACCTGGGCCCTGCCCTCAGGCACTAAATGGTGGTTCTCTGAGATAAGTTTTGTAATGGTAAATCTATGCCTTCACAACTGCAGCAAACCTCGGTCTCTCCTGACTACTGTTGAGTATGATGCGCTCTGTGGCTCTGGGATACTGGATATACCTTTTCCTATTCTTGTTTCCTTAAGTATAAACAAGACGTGATGATTCCTTCCCACTGAAGTTGGTTCTTTCACTCAGCACAGATTTCCTGGGTGCCTACTGTGCACAACTGTGCTCAGCAACATGTACTTGGCCCCACGGACCTCACAAATAAGACAAACGAAGCTGTAGCTCAATTGATGGAGCAATTGTGTCATGTGCAAGGAGGTTCTGGGTTTGATCTCCAGTACCACATAAACGGGCGAGAAACATATTGAGAGCCCTTTCCTAAAATGAATATTCGTTTATGGATATTGGCTGATAAACAAAAATGTTTATAGTACTGTTTGTTGTCTGGGTCAATTGGAGTCAATGACTTAATCTCTTGTGAAACTACGTTAATGATTTCTGTAAGGACCCCATTCCTCCCTTATGTGATACTTTCTATACTGTTTAATACAGATACAGAGAGAGTGAATGCATTTATGCATGCACTAAACTTACTTTCTCTACTTATATACACGGCAGGGTCCCCTGCATAGGGAATGGTGCCACCCACAGTGGGCATGTCTTCCTACCCCAAAGAACACAATCAAGATAATTCCCCCAGACATGTCCTCGAACCATCTTGATCCAAACAATAGCTCTTTGAGACTCCCTTCCCAGGTGATTTTAGATTGTGTCAATTTGATAGTTTACAAAAGGAGATGTGAAGGAATTCACGGGTGAGGAGTTTCTTTTGTATCTATAGTCAAAGTCTTTTATACTTTAGCTTTTAGATTCAAAGACTTTGTTTAAGAAGAGCCAGAGCATTTTAGATCATAGCTGATTGTTAGTAGAAACTTTTGATTTCTTTTGTGTAGCATCTAGATCAGTGGTTCTTGACATTTCCAATGCTGTGATCCCTTAATACAGTTCTTCATGTTGTGGTGACTCCCAACCACAAAGTTATATTTGTTTCTACTTCATAACTGTATTTTGCTACTGTCATGAATCTTAATGTAAATATCTGATATGCAGATATCTGATATATGATCCCCATGAAAGGATTGTTCACTTATAACCCACAGGGTGAGAACCACAGACTAGATCCCTAGCTGGTGCAGAACAGCCAATGTGTCTCACTCAGTGACCTTGCCACTTCTGTCATAATTTAATTCAAGCTCTCTGCTCTGATAGTCACTTATCAATGGCCCCAGGCTAGGGATTTGCAAGTGGTTTTTCACTGCCTATGGTTGTGAGGTGTTGCCAGAACTGAGTCTCTTAAGCTGAGTACAAATAGTCTGTCATGCATGAGGCATCTCCTTGCCAATGGTTTGTGGATAGCCAGGAAGATTGTGTGTCTGGGCCTTTCGCCACTGCAAGGTGCCAACCTGCTGATGGGCCAGGAAGCCACTCAAGTGCCCATCAACAAAGAATACAGAGTGTGAACCTTTGAGTTGCTGAGTTTGCTGACCAAGTGTGGTGGTTTGAATAAGAATGGTCTCCATAGACTCATATATTCTAATGCTTGGTCACCAGGGGAGTGGCACTATTTAAAAGGATTAGGAGGCGTGGTCTTGTTGGAGGAAGTATATCACTGTGGGGTGGGTTTCGATGTTTTCAAAAGCCCATACCAAGCCTGTAGTCTTTCTCTTCCTGGTGCCTGCAAGATCCTGATGAAGACCTCTAAGCTATTTCTCCAGCACCAAGTCTGCCTGTGTGCCCCCATGCTTCATGATGATAATGGACTAAACTTCTGAAACTGTAAGCCAGACCCAGTTTACTGCTTTATTTTATAAGAGTTGTCAAGGTCGTGGTGTCTCTTCATAGCAATAGAACACTGAGTAGGATACCAAGCTAAGGTCTTGCATCATGGAGAGTTCTTGAAGGGGAGTGAGGTATGGGACAGGCTACTACCTCAAGATACTTCCTGTGTTCACGGCCTCCAGGCATTCTGGCCCTATGAAAAGCAGAGGGCTTGTTGGTCCTGAATTTCTTAGTTTTACTGAGGAACAAGGGTACCTTCTGTGGTGGCTGGGGAAGTAGGAGACAGACAAGGCAGTCTTCCTCTCTGGGGGTGCATGAACTTATCCAAGGGCCTGATAGAAAAAGAGCTGAGCTAGGTTCTAAGATGGCACTGCTCCAGTGCTAACTTTCTTGTCAGCAGTCCTGGTGGGCACCAAGCTTCTTAGGCCTCAGTTTCCATAGCTACCAAATATGTATTGTCATAATTGTACCCTCTCTGTGAGGGTATTAAAAAGCTTGAAATTGGGAGCTGGAGAGATGGCTCATAGGCTAAGAGCACTGGCTGCTCTTCCAGAGGTCCCGAGTTCAGTTCCCAGTAACCACATGGTGGCTTACAACCATCTGTAATGAGATCTAATGCCCTCTTCTGGTCTGCAGGGACACATGCAGACAGAGCACTGTATACATCATAAATAGATAAATCTTTTTTAAAAAAGCTTGAAATAAGATGTATAGGTGTGTGCATGTGTGTACCTATGTGCCCACGCCCACAGGAACACAGGTGGTTGAGTGGATGTTACTCTCCATATTATCTCTTGAGATAGACTTTCTCACTAAACCTGAAGCTCACAGTTTTACCAGCTTTGCTGGCTGGTCGGAGACTATGAACAGTCCTGTTGTGTCTGAGTACTTCCCTTTCCCACACTAGGGTTACAAGTCCACCCAGCCATGCTCAGTTTTTAACAAGAGTGCTGGGGACCAGAACACCCCAGGTTTTTGCTGGGAATGTTCTTACCCACTGAGCCATCTCCCCAGGCTCTTGGCCTATTTTTTTTTTTAATGAAGATTTTGTTTAAAATGGAGTTTTTATACTTCCTTCCTCTGTCCTTCTATTTCTTTTCTTTCAAGGTCTTGCCTCTTAAAGCTTAGGCTAGCTCCAAACTGGCAATCCCCCTGCCTCATCCCTCTAGTGCTGGGATTACAAGTGTAAGGGAAGCTACCAGGCCTGACATGATTATTTAGGTTGCATCTATATATTATTATTTCTCTGTCTGTCTGTCTCTCTCTCTGTGTATGTATACTGATTAATATTATTCGTGTTGTCAGGATCTAGAATCAACTAGGAGACACACCTCTGGCCCATATGTGTGAGGGAGTTTCTCCACTGGGTTAGAGGAAAGAGGATAATCACCCTAGATGTAGGCCACACCATGCATGGGCTTGGGATACACTTGGGAAATGGAGCTGAGCATCACATCCATTTTTGTCTCCCTGACTGTGGACACAGCATGACCAGCTGCCCCTCACACCCTCCATGATGCATCCCCTGCCGTGGACTGTGCCCTCAGCCTGTCAGAGCCGAGCAAACTCTTCCTACATCCAGCTCTTACGACACAGCATGATATGAAATAACCATCACATACTCTTCTGGAGGGGCACCAAGGTCAGTGGATCTTCCATGGCGCCTCACAGCCAGTTGGGTGCTGTTCAGTTTTCCGAGGCTCTCAGATACACACCTGCTTTCTCTTCTGCGGCCTGGGTCATTGCCAAAAGCCACGACAACAAGGATGTTGACTTTGGGCTTTTCAAATAAAAGATCCTCCCCTTTCAGGATCTGCTCTTGCCGGAGACACATGTACGTTATAAATAATCTTCCTCGGTCACAGATCTGAAGCATGCTCTTTCCCATGCATACAGATACTCCTTCAGTTGCCAAACTGCTTTCCGGGTGTGTAGGAAGGCAGACCTCCAGCACCACACAGAACCAGGTGCAGTGACAGATTCCTGTCGTTCTAGCACTCAGCAAATGGAGGCAGGAGGATCAGTAATCCCAGGTTATCCTTGGCTACATAGCATGTTGGAGGCTAGCCTGGTCACATGCAATCCTGTCAAAACAAAACAAAAACCCCCCAAACTGGGCCAAGCATACTAGTGCACACCTTTAATCTCAGCACTTGGTAGGTAGAGGCAGAGGCCAGCCTGGCCTATGTGCTTGTCTGAAAAACACAGAATAGCAAAGAAACAAAGCAACAGGGGCCAGCAGAACTTCTCATTGATTAAAGCTTTGCCCAATGGCTGGAGACCTGAGTTCAGTCCCTGGGACGTCAGGAAAGAAGGAGAGAACCAACTCTCTAACGTTACCTTCAGGCTTCTACAAGCATACTGTCACACACACACACACACACACACACACACACACACACACACACAAACACATGTCTATACATATATACACATATACTCTCTCTCACATACACATATACATACATACGTACACATATAATTCAAAAGAACTTCAAAGCAATATCAACAAAACCCCTAAATATTGCACCAGGCCCCCACATTTCTGGCCTTGACAGTGTAGCAGCCTCCTTCTCCTCCATGTATGTTTCTTCCTATTTCTGCCTTCCTCAGAACTTTCTGGAGATTGAGAGACATCCTGTCCTACCCTTGTTCTATTTTTTTTAAAACATACTAATAAATAAAAATATACTAAGGTGGGTAAAGTTATGATCGTTTTATTTTGTGACCTGGGGACTTAATTAAGCCCAGGGTCTTGTACATTCAAGGCAAAAGTTGTTGAGGAGCTACACCCAGCCCTGTGATAGATGTGTTTATTTAGAGTAGAATCAGCTCTGTATGTGAAAGCTGTTTTTTTTTTCTTTTCTAGATGTCTGGTCCTACGACAGGTGCAGAACACAAACCAGGTGAGGACACCAATCCAAAGGAGCAAAGTTACCTGGTCCTCTTCCCACTCTACCCGTTTCTTCTGTGTCCCTCGGTGACTCACTTGGAACACATGATGGACTTTGGAGTCTTTCAAGGATGAGAAGCCTAGCTAAGTGGCTCTTCTGGCCTGCTGTAAGGGCACACATTACTTTCTGAGGCTCGGTGGTTCAGTGTGTGCGGGAAGGCTGCCAGCCTCAGCCAATGGCCCTCCTGGGGTCTTATAGGGAGGTCTCCCTCTCCGCCCAGGCCTAGCTCAGCCCCTTCTTGCCCTGGGTTGACTCCTGTTAATCTGATGTCCCTGCTCCCATCCCACCCTTTTCCACCTTCCTTATGACTCCTTACACTTTGCAGAACGGCCCCTGCCTACCTCCTGTTGTGTTCAATACACAAGATGAAGGCAAAAGCCATAATAAAACATGACTTCACTTGGTGGAGACCCCCAACCCCTCCGAGCACCGAGCAAAGAAACAAATGAATGGCCGAAGAATAAATGTACAATGGACAAAATGACACAGAACTCTGTGTCCCCTTTCCATTTGCTTGGGCCAGATTGTTTGAGCAGTAAACTTACAAGACAGCAGCTATTAAATCCCGGGGGATGCCCAAGGGCGGCTTCTCCATTGATCTCCCTTAGGTGGTGGGGATGGGGTTGTACTTAACGAGTTGGTGGTATAATCATAAAAACCACTAGGTGGCGCAAGGGCTCTTTGCTAGAACACTTGACTCTGTCGTCTTGTCAGAGCCCTGGGAGCATCTTCTAGGAGAGCAGTTAATTTTCTTTCTCTTTCTTTAAAAACAAACCAAAGCTATTTATTCACTTTTAATTGCCTGTATGTGTGTTTGTACACAGGTGCCATTGCTTCTCCCCTAGCACGTGGATCATTAGGCTTGACAGGAAACACCACTACCCACTGGGCTACCTCAGTATCCCTGCCTCCGTCTTCTAAGTGCAGGAATATGTATATTTGCCTGTATGGATGCGGAGGCCAGAAAACACTCTCCAGTGTCCTCAGAAATGTTATCTACCTCCTTTTGAGGCAAGGCCTCCTGTGGGCTCGGAGCTCACCCCTTAGGCTAGCCTGGCTGGTGAGCAAGCTCCAGGAGTCCACTTGTCCCGGTCTCTCCTAGTGCCATGTTCAGCGTTTTTATGTGGATTCCAGGGGATGTAATTCAGGTCCTCATGTTTATAGGGTAAGGGCTGTGCTGTCCTGATTGAACCATCTTATCAGCTTCTCCGAATGATTTTTCTAGGCTATTTTCTGGAGCCTTCCCTAAGAACCCAGATCCAAAAATTCAGCCTGCAGAAGCACAGTGGTTTTTTAAAAGAGCCATCTTGGTTCTCTGAGGGAGTGGCTCTCTGGAAGGCAGCCCCAGGAGAAGCCTCACGTATTTTTACAAGGTCTCTAGCCACCCCTGCTACAGTCAATACCTAAGTGGGCATGCATGCCTATTCACCTGGTCCAAACCACACACCTGCACCAAATAGACTAGAATGATGCCTCTATTGTGTACGCCTTGGCTGGCAGAATGTGTGAGGGCAGATGGAAAACTGGTCTCCTTTGGCTGTGGAGTCACTCAGAGCTCCTAATGGGACATCTCTCTCCTATATAGCCTCTTGTCCCCTTCCAAGAAAGGACTTCCTTCCCACACAGGCACCTTATCCAGGAAATTTTGGTGTGGGGGTGTTCTGTTCCATCCTGAGAATGATTTACAATATCCATACTTTCCGAATAAACTAAGTACATAGCAAGCCCAAAGTAAATAACTAGCAAATAGTATATAAACAGACAGTGAAATATAATCAAATCAGGTGCTTAGGATATCCAGCAGTCTGGTGCCTATTTTTAATACCAGCATTTAGGAGGCAGAGGCAGGCAGAGCTCTGGGTTTGAGGCCAGCCTGATCTACATAGTGAGTTTCAGGACAGCCAGGACTACAAAGAGAAATACTTTTTTTTTTTTAAAAAAAAAAAAACCCCAAACCCCCAAACAGAACAGAACAGAACAGAAAAAACATCATCCAGCAGAAATGGACTAGAAAGCTGAAGTAGTTATTTTGATGGAGGTAATGACAGGAAGAGACCACCAGGGGGCACCTCTGCTCGTTCTGTTAATCATCCTGATCTGCTTGTGGAAATTGAGCAGATGCCTATGATTTGTGCACATTTTTTTTTTTTTTTTTTTTTTTGCCTGCTAGGGTTCGATAAAATGTTTACATCTTAACAATAGATGCTGTGCTAGAGATTTCAAGTAATCTATGCCATGCAGGGTGATCTCAACCCTGGGGTCCTAGCTTGGCTGAATCCTTTGCCAGTATTTCCCTGGTGTAGCTTGGTTTGGGAGCCGGGTCTAGGGTAGATGAAGCATCTGTGGGGAGGTGGCTGGGAAGGTTAGGTTGTACCAAGGAATGTGAATAGAGGAAGGAGCCATGAGAAACGGGATGTCTAGGGCCATCTTGGAGACCCAGGAATGGTAAGGTAGATGTGGGTTCATTTGCCTCTTCCAGCCACTGAAACCCACAGACATGGGAGTTGAAATCCTGGGTCACTTTTGTACAGGACTGTGGGGGTGAGGGGAGGGAGGTGACAGGAGGCAGCAACATCAGGATATGGAGGGAAGAAGGTAGGAGGTCCTCACTCTTGGGGGAGAGTACCCCCAAGCACCCCCCCCACACACACACACACTCTGGAGGTATGGTTGGATGCGGACCCTGGCTATGTGCTGGGGACATTGGAGGCTATTTCCCTATAGACCCACCCTATGGTCAGGCCAGTTAGAGGGACAGATGTTGACATGGCTGTCAGGCCTTTTGGCCTAGACCTGGGACTCAGAAGGACCTTTCTCTTCCCTCATCTCCTCCTCCTGCCACAGTCACCTCCCCCTAGATTTAAGCCAGACTCATCTTTTGCTGTGGAATTTTAACTAGAAAAAGGTGTGTTACATTTGTTTACGCTGCAAAAAATTACTTTAACTTTGTGAAGGTGTGTTACTTTTGCAAATGATGCATTTGCTTAATGATGTAAGGATGTGTATTTAATTATGTAAAGACGTGTTGCATCTGTTTCACCTTGCCTGCCTAAGGCACCTGATTGGTCCAATAAAGAGCTGAACAGCCAGTAGCTAGGCAGAGAAAGCTCGGACGCAAAAGGTAGAAAAAGAGAATCGGGTTAATTTAAGTTAAAAGATCTAGCCAGAATTTTTAACTAATAAGAAGTTTCCATGTCATGATTTGGGAGCTGGCTGGTGATTCAAAAGAAGAAGCCTGGTAGCTTCAGCTGCTTTTTCTGTGAGCTTGCCCCACCCCCACTGGGACTTCTCATAGGCCACTTTTGGAACTTAAGGAGCTCCCAGAAGGCCTGCCATTCCAATTTTGCCAGGTTAAGAGGGCAAGATCACCATCCCACACATGCCTGAGTTTCAGAAGTTTCACGAATGCCTGCACACCTGTATCTCACAAATGTTGACACCCTTCTCATGCCGATGGGTGGATCTGAATTCTGGAGGGTAGACTGAACTCAGGCCCATGAGTGACCCTAGGCAGAGTGCCTGGCACACAACATATTCCATGGGACATAAAATACATATGTGGAAATCAAAACTGGATGCTAACAGATGCCCGAAAGTGGAACTTGGGCAACCAGGACCTGGTTATCACCTCTGGGTCTCTATACCTGTAGAAACACTTGCTTTTTCAAGTCCTTATGAAAATCTCCTATTTCATTGCCCTTTGATGATGCAACAGCACAGGGGACCAAATCTTAAGATGAATCCCCCTCTCCCACCTCCACAAACTTCTGAAGATGGATTAAACTGGGCATTAGGAATTTCTTACCCACTGTCACGAAATTCCAACAGCTTATACCGTGATCACAGCACAGATCGGGGAGAAAATTCCCAGTGCGTTATCTTTTGCTTTAGTAGCCCCGGGCAGCAGGATTTCAAAGCAAGGCAGTTCCCCTGCCTCTTTTCAGGCTTCACTTCTGAGCAGTGATTTAAAAGGCAAAAATCTCTCGGGCTAGATCAAAGGCAAGGGCTCTGTGTGGAGAGGGCCGCTGCCCACAGCACTGTGCATCAGAGAGAGAGAAGTAGACAGGGACCTTCTGGAACCTCCTAGGCTTACGCTCCTTTTCCTCTATACAGCTTCCCCTCCTTTGCACCCTGCCCTTCTGTACAGAGCATCGGTAGACATCGACCCTTCGGACTGGTACAATGAGGTTTTGGTACAGTGTGAATGGACCCTGTGCGAAGACAGCAAGGAGCATTGTTAGTTCTAATATGCTTGTGTCTGTTCTGCCGGGCCTCACGGGTCGGCTGCAGGTAGCCTCCAGGGACCCTGTGGAAAACGTTGGCTTTATAAGATCTGGATGGTGAATTCCCTCAGGTCATAGGGTTTCTAGAAAGTGGATGGGACAAGCCACTTCCCCAGGTCAGGCGAACTCCAGACCCTGCATTCAAGACCAGGTTGCCCTGAATTCAATATCAGGCAGCCCCTGGCAGCTTTTGATTCTGATCCTAGACCCTGTAGCCCATTCTATGGAGACAGTAGCAGCCCCCATCTGTCCGGTTGCTACAAGGATGGAGCGATTTGCCAGAGAATGAGAGAGCTAACGATCCAACATCATTAGCACTAGCTATGCCAGAGGAGAAATTGCACTCTCTCTACCAGGCACCAGGAAGAATAGCCCACCCTTCTTCCAATACCTGTGGTCTCTCTCCACCGCCCCCTACTGACAAAGCCTAGCACTGCAGCAGCTGGTAAAGGGAACTGCTCCAAGGGCCACCTCCAGCTTCTCTCTGCCTTGGAGAACCCACCCTTTCTGCTGCAACCTGCTGTCACCCACCCACATGAGGACTGTGCCTGGTACTCCGACTTGAGAACTTATTGTGGCCTTCACTTTGCCCTTCTTTTTGATAGCATGGCCGCTCTGTTGCCCGTATGGGTTCTAGCCATTGAGATCACGGACTTTTCATTGCCACGCTCAGGGGATTCAATAGTCAAGCTCCAGGAACCTCCAAAGCCCACCTCCTCACCCTCACCCCTAGCTCTGGAGCAGAGCCTGCCTCAGCTCCATCTCAGGCACACGGGCATGGGCAGGCTGGGGTCACAGCTCATTTCTAGTTAGGGCCTATTTATTTCTAATGATTACTACTAAAAAGGACATTCACCTCTTAGCTGAAGGGTGTCTCCTCAGAAGGGAGTTGGAGAAACCCCCAGCATCCTGTCTTGGAGCTCATGATCCGCTTGGCTCCTTGTCAGCTGACTAGGAAAGGCCTGAAAGGTTCAGAGATGAGCTTGTCCTAGAACAGATCTGGCTGAGAGTCTTGGGTTAGATATCCCATCCTCTGGGCAGAAGGTAAGTCGATCCTTCTGGAGGGATCCAGGGCTCTGTGGAGAAAGCCTGTGTGAGATCTGACTGCTCTAGGAGACAAGATCACGGCTGTACCTGTTGAAGACATTCTTATGGTTGCCTGAACCCTGAGTGCAGTGGGGCCTGTTTTGTCTAGGAGACCTTTAAGAATCCTCCCAGCTGGCAGCTTAATGTTTGCAGACATTCACTGCATCTGCTAGGGGCTGGGTTTCATGAGCTATTTAATCATGGCTGATGTTCCCATTTCAACATGAGGAAGTGGTGGAAGTTGAATAATCTTTAAGGAGCCAGGCACAGCTGTGTGTACTTGTGGAATGTCTGAGGCAGTGAGACATTGAAAAATTAAAATAAAACAAAACACCAGAAAATAAAAAATGACAGCATGTGTGCATGCACGCAGACACACCTCTCTCTCTCTCTCTCTCTCTCTCTCTCTCTCTCTCTCTCTCTCTCTCTCTCTCTCTCTCTCTCTCTCTCTCTCCCCAAACCACTAAAAGGGAAAAGGCTCCAGAGGTTTCCTCAGTTCCCTGCTACCTCTTTCTCTGCCATACCATCTTGGAGGTCTCACTTAGTGTTTGCTAATGCTTGCTTGCTTATGTGTGTGCCCTGCTTCATCCAGAAACATTTGAGATAACAAAGTGTCTAAGTGGGGATTTCTGTTGCTGTGAAGAGGCACCATGACCACAACAACTCTTATTAAAAAAAAAAAAAACCTCATATAATTGTGGTAGCTCATTTACAGATCAGAGGTTCGGTTCATCATCATCATGGCAGGGACCCTGGCGATGTGCAGGAGACATGGGACTGGGGTATTAGCTGAGAGTCTACATGCTGCAGGCAGCAGGAAGTTGACTGAGACATTGAGGTTTCCTGAGCACAGGAAACCTCAAAGCCCACCCCTTCAATGCAGGCAGCAGGAAGTTGACTGAGACACTGAGGTTTCCTGAGCACAGGAAACCTCAAAGCTCACCCCTTCAATGACACACTTCCTCCAACAAAGCTACACCTCCTAATAGTGCTGCTCCCTTTGGGGGCCACTTTCTTTCAAAACACCACACACAGTGAATAGAAAGAGAAGAAAATCAGAACTATGTAAAAACCATAGCGAAGAAAAAAACACCAACTTGGATAAAAATGTCCTCCGGAAGGGTGAGATGTGGATAAACAGTGACTAAGTCAGGATGGGGATCCCTGAGAGAGGAAACAGCCAGAATCCTGGCCAGTCACATGTATTACTACTCACTAAGGAAAACCAACCTCTCCTTCATGGACATTCATGGGCTAAAGCCACGGTAACTACAACAATAATGATATAAAATTAGAGTAGCAATGTGAGGTATTGTCAACCTGATAGGATATATTCATATGTAGAAAGAAGTCTCTGGACAAGTCTATGAGGGATTTTCTTGATTAGGTTTATGGGAAGAATGACGTCATTCTGTGAGCTGGGGTCCTAGATCCTAGACTGAATTATGAGAGAATGAGCCATGAATTCATTGAGATCCACTTCTGGGCTACAGATGCCACGTGACCAGCTGCCTCTTGCTCCTGCCACCGCCTGACTTCCCTGCCACAATGGACTGTGAGCTCAACAGAACCGAAAGACAGCCAAGAAGCGTGGAAAAGACCCATCAGAGATTTTAAGGAACCGGCTTGAGTTTGCAAAGAGAGTCCTATGTAGCAGATACAAGATCTAAAAAGGCTGGGCCCTGACCTCCAGGCTTACCCTAGCTAGTGCTCAGTTTCTTCTGTTTCAAAAAAAGACACACTTCTGGCCTGAACAGTAGGAGAGGATGTGACTCCTCTGTGGGAGGCATGCTAGCTGACTGTGTGGGGGCTTCTGAGCAGGTCAGGTTCAGGTGTCATGGTCATGGCTGTGCTCTGAAGGGCATGTGGCAGGATGGGTGGGTGTGCCAGGCCTTCCTAAAGGAGGGTCTGAAGTGAGTGGTGGCTGAAGGGCCAGAATAGGCCCCTGTGCAGGAGAGCGCCTAGGTTAGTGGGCCTGTGTTGTTGGAGCTGGGCGGGGCCTGAATAGGGGGAGTCTGCCAGGAGTGGGACGTGAGGATCACTGCATTCATAGTGAAGTGGGTGGATTTTATCTGTAGGGTCACCAGAGAGTGGAAATGTAATTTATGGTCCTCACCAGGATACTTTTGAAAGTTAAAAAAAGGTGCTAAAAATAATTAACAGATATGAATTGCTCTGTCAGCCGTATAAACTGTGATCCTCCTGAGACATTCTTATGATGAGCCCCTGGGGAGTTCAAGCAGAGGACTGACAGAGGTGGGGTGGGTGGGAGTATTTACTTTCTATTGAGGTTGCTGCTAGTATCAAGACAGTGGAATGCGTATTATGCTTGTATGTTTATTCTCTCTCTTTTGTGTCTCTGTGTGTGCATGTGTATGGTGTATGTGTATGTATGTGTATGTGTCAGAGTGCATGTGTATGTGTGTGTGTGGTGTGTGTATGTATATATGTGTATCCTGTGTGTGTGTGTATGTGTGGTGTGTGTATGTATATGTGTGTGTATGTGTATTTGTGTGCGTGTGTATGTATGTGTGTGTGTATGTGTGTGCTGTGTGTGTGTATGTATATAGGTGTGTGTCTGTTTGTGTGTATGCATATATGTGTGTGTGTCTGTGTGTGTGTCTGTGTATTTGTGTGTGTGTGTATGTATATATGTGTATGCTGTGTGTATGTGTGGTGTGTGTATGTGTGTGCTGTGTGTGTATGCATATATGTGTGTGCTGTGTGTGTATGCATATATGTGTGTGTCTGTGTGTGTATGCATATATGTGTGTGTGTCTGTGTGTGTATGCATATATGTGTGTCTGTGTGTGTATGCATATATGTGTGTGTCTGTGTGTGTATGCATATATGTGTGTGTCTGTGTGTGTATGCATATGTGTGTGTGTCTGTGTGTGTATGTGTATTTGTGTGCGTGTGTATGTGTGTGTGTTGTGTGTATGTGTGGTGTGTGTACATGTGTGTCTGTGTGTGGTGGGGGCATGTGCTGCATGCGGTACATGTGGAGGTCAGAAGACAATGTGCTGCTGGGATCCAGCTCAGGTAGTGAGGCTCGGAGGCCTCAGAGGCCTCTATCCCCTCAGCCCCATTTCCTCTTTTATCAGTCCCCATGCTGGGCAGTTTTCTGTCATTTAAGCTTCAGCTGAGAAAACGCCCCTGTAATATCTGTCTGTAGGCAGGCCTATAGGGCATTTTCTTAATTAGTGATTGATGGGGGAGGGCCCAGCCCATGGTGGGTGGGGCCATCCCTGGGCTGGTGGTCCTGGGTTCTATATAAAAAAGCAGACTGAGCAAACCATGATGAACAAGTCAGTCAGCAGCGCCCTCCATGGCCTCTGCATCAGCTCCTGTCTCCAGGTTCCTGTCCTGCTTGAGTTCCTGTCCTGACTTCCTTGTGATGAACAGTGATGTGAAGTGTAAGCCAAGTAAACCCTCTCCTCCCATGTTGCTCTGGTCACAGTGTTTCATCACAGCAATAGTCACCCTGACTAAGACAAGTTAGTGCCAGAGTGTGGGGTTTTGCTGTGACAGACCTGACCATGTTTTGGGGAGGATTCTGGAAGGACTCTGGAACTTTGTGTAAGAAAAGTCATTGAGTATTCAAAGCTTGGTGAGCTGTTCTCTTGGAGCATGGGGGATAAAAATGTTGAAGGTAGGGCAGTTGATGGAGGCCTGGCTTGTAACATTTCAGGGAAAGGTTAAAGACTGTCAGGGCTGCTTGTCGTTTTGAACTCAGATCCTGTGTTTCTGGTTAGCAGGAGCTAAAGAATCAGCTGTGATTAACTAGATGTAAGGACCGCTAAAGCAAAACTTGGCATTTCTGGGATATTCAATGCTGGCCAGCTGGGGTTGAGAAATTATTGATGATTAAGAAGAGACCAGGGATGTTGAAGTAAAACCTTCTGGGAAGTGTTTCCTCAGGGTCAGCACACAGAAGCTGTGTTCCACAGTGAGCCAAGGTTGTATCCACGCTCACAGCCAGACCTGATTATGTGTCAGAGTCACCCAGGTGGTGCTGGTTTTGAGGCCACGAAAGGGTCATGGAGAGCAGCTGAGGTTTGGCACTGGTGAAAGTGCAGGACTGAAGCTTGGCAGCATGAGAGGCCAGAGAGGCTATTAGTGAACGTGTATTCCAGTTGCAACAGGAGACCCCAGTGTTGTGGAGATGCCAGTGCCATGGGAGGACCACTAAGAACAGCAGCAGCTGTGGAATGGAGCCAGCCTGAGCCTGGAAGACAAGCTGTGTGTGCTGCAGAGGGCGGAGCTGGAGAAGAGACCCAAGCTCCTTGGAGAACCCAGAAGATGGTGAGTGAATCCCAGACACTGGGCATTGAATTATTTATACGTTTGGGATTTGATTTTGTGTTGATTTGATTGTAGCAACTATGTCCTGCTTCTTCCTTCTTACAGTAAGAAAGTATTTCATCTTTAAATTTTGTTTTATTTTATAGGAGCCCACAGTTGAGAAACTTTGAATTTTAACAGACTTTGGATTTTAAAAGAGATTGTTTATTTAAAAGGGGCTAAACTTTTTATGTGTTTGAATTAGTAAATTTAGAATTAGTAAATAGGATTTTTAAAAAAGTTATTTATATTTTTAATGTGAGATCTTGGGGGGGGGGTGACTGAGAAAAGAAAGGTTGTGGCTTAACAGTGATGTGTTTGTGTGCCAAGGTGACCTGCGGTCAGTTGTGCTGGGTAGATTTATGTCAACACGAGGTAAAGTCATCTGAGAGGTGGGAACCTCAAAATGCCTTCATAAAATCAGGCTGTAGGCAAGCCAGTGGGGCATGGTCTTAATTAGTGATTGATGGGAGAGAGGGCACAGCACATGGTGTGCTATCCTTGGGCTGGTGGTAGTTCTATAAAAAAAATCAGGCTGTGAGTGGGGCCATCCCTGGGCTGCTGGTCCTGGGTTCTATAAGAAAGCAGACTGAACAAGCCATGAGGAGCAAGCCAGTAAGCAGCACCCTCCGTGGTCCCTGCATCAGCTCCTGCCTCCAGGCTCTTGCCCGGTTTGAGTTCCTGTCCTGACTTCCTTTGATGATGAACAGTGATGTGAATGTTTAAGCCCTTCTATCCTCCAGTGTCTGGTTTTGATCATGGCATCTCAGAACAGCAATAGAAACCCTAAGAGAAGCATGTTCCACACAGAGAACTGAGTTGGTCCAAGAGCACACAGCCCAGCCTTCCCCTTTCTTCAGATGGGGGAAGCCATGGTCCCCTTTTTAGAGGCAATTGTTGTCACCAGTTTTAATCCAGAAACAGCCTGAACACAGGAGCTCAGACATCTGGTTTCTCTTTTCATATTTGCGGGCCCTGTAAGTCATCTAAACTGGTAGCTCCAGTACTCTTCATAAAATGCAATGGATTGCACCATCTCCCCTGCCTATAGCCATTGAAGTTGTTGATTCTGAGACAGGGTTTTTTCTGTGTAACAGCTCTGGCTGTCCTAGAACTCACTTTGTAGACCAGGTTGGCCTTGAACTCACAAACACCCACCTGCTTCTGTCTCCTGAGTGCTGAGACTAAAGGTGTGTGAAACCACACATGGCACTGAGTTGTTTTTAATCTCTCCCTATGACAATAATGCCACAATTGATATCTATTGGCACAGGAATGCGTGCATAGAATGGACCCCCTGAAATGGCATGGGTCCACAGAAGAACCTCTACACTTATGATCTGTTTTCGGACAGGGTCTCATATAGCCCAGGCTGGAATCAACCTTGCTATACAGTTGAGAATGGCCTTGAACTCCTGATCCCACCTCCCACTCCCAGATGCTGGTATTACAGTGTGAGCCACCATGTTGGACTGTACCTAGGGTTCCAGTAATATTGTCAATTCAGTTTCCACAGTGAAGGAGTTCATTTTGTTCCCTTTGTGGTGTCCTAGGGGCACCCAACGGATGTCAAGAAAGGCTATAGCGATCATAAAATGGTGATGAGGTGACAAGGTGGCAGGAGGCGAGCCAGGTGAAGACATCCAAAAGTTGGGGAGTATGAGGCTGGCCCTGGAAGCAGCTGTGGGCTGGAGACACAAACCAGTAAAGCCCTGTAGAGGGTGTGTGTGTGTGCAGCCTTGAGATCTATGGGGTAACCTAGGAAAGGGTGCTAGGAAGGGGGCAGGGTTTAGATTGAGCTGGGACAAGGTCTCAGGGTGTGGGACATGAAGAGGCCACATGCTCAGGTGCTGTCCCTGCACTTGAATACTTAGTATGAAGCCTGCACCCTTTCCCAGCTTTGGACATGGTGGATGCTGGTGTTCAGCTCTGAATTTGGGAGGCAGGCTGAGGGGGGTGATCTCAGAAAGAAGAAAAAAATGGGTAAAGGAGAGAGAGAGTGTGTGTGTGTGTGTGTGTGTGCATGCACACGTGCGTGCACGCAAGATCCTGTGGTCAGTGTAAGCCAAGAACTAGTGACTATTAGCTGGTACCTGGGGGGTGGGCTCTGGTATAACAAAGCCACCAAGACTCAGATGATCTGTGAGTGATGAAACAATAATAGAAAGTCGGGGTGTTTGCTCATTGGCTGTCTCCTGGCAGCACTGTGTTCCCAACAGGATAAGCGTTCTAGATGTGTACCAAATTATACCAGAACACAGTATTCTAGGATGCCCGTGCGAGTCGGCTGGCCATTTCTGACATCAGGAGATTAAACAAAATTACCCCCTCTTCCATTTCCAGGTAGCTGATGGCAGGCACACATTAAGGGCTTTGCTACGGTCACCTCCCATTAGTGAAGTCGCAGGTGGACAGGCTGAGATAAAATGGGCCTAGCTCAGTGTCACCACCTTTTCTATGAACTGTCACTCACTGTCCCTCTGAATCTCAGAGAGGTGAGTGTTCTCTGGAGAACACTGATAGTGCGTGCCCTCTGTCCCTCGGGGTCCTCCCCACCACAGTAGATTTCACTCAGCTTCATTTTCTGGTGTAAGAACCCCACAGGGCGCTCCTATTTGAGCTTTCTCACAAGCTGTTCTCTTTCCTGAGCCTTTCCACACACCTCACTTCTGGCCTCTTGGGCTTCACAGAAGGTACCTGCCACACCAGTGCCTGGGGCCTGTTCAGTTCCATGGGACGGCTCAGGCTCTTTTGGCCCATGCTTAGGTGCTGTGGTTGAATATCTTGCTCATGACATAGGAAGATGAATTGTGGTTCTGAAAGAAAATGGAGCCATATTTCAGTTTCCCTAGGCCTAAGGGACCACTAGGGTCTGTTGTGGAAGCAAGAATTATTTTGGGGGCACTCAGCTGGTGTGGTGGGAAAAAGCAGGGACAGGCCCAGCTATTAGATGCTGTGACAAGAGAGCTGGGGAGAAGTGAGTTCAGGAAGCCAGTCAAGGGAGGATAGGTAGAGCTGGCCGGTGAAGTCTGGTACCTCTAACTCTGAGAGCCCATCCTGGGAGGCAACAGCGCTGACCCTGAGGGATGTCCCACTGTGGCCAAAGGGTCTTCAGCTCTTCGTGGAGTATTCACAGGAGTTACTGGCCAAGAGGCTAGGGCACCTCCATCTGATTAGCTAGAGGCACCTGCTAATGTACATGATGTCTTGGGATGACTTGATGCTCATGTGTGTACATGAATGCATGCTAACATGTACAAGCCTGACTCTGTTCTGGGGCAGCAGCCACATGTGAGTGCATGCACACACACACACAAACACACACACACGCACACACACACAGCACACAATACTGTTTCTTACTGCAGGCTACCTTTCCCTGTATACAAGCTGAAATACCAAGAGACTCACTGATTTGGCACTAGGCATGCACTATGGCTGGGATATGAACTCAGGGCTTTTGAGTCTAAGTGAAGTGTGAAGATCCGTATTTGAAGGAGACTTCATGGCAGTCTTGGGGGAGACTCTGTGATCTGAATGACTGAGACAGAGGGAGACCTCAGATGAGAAATCTGCAGTTGTGATGGTCAGGTGTTTTCTTTGATTGTTGAAGAAGAGTTCTGCTATGTATCATAGTGTAGCCTAAAACTATGTAGTCAGGCTGACTAGGGACTCTCAGCTCTTCTACCTCAGCCTCCCATGTATCTGGGGCTATAGACATGTGTGTGTGTTTGTGTGTGTGTGCCACTAGGCTCAGCCAACCTATTTTGAACAGAGATGAAAACAGTTAATTAAGTTCTGTGACGGCATTTGAGACAATAATGTTCAATATAATATAGCATGTGAGGCTTTCCGGGGTCCACTCTCTGAAACCTCATGAGAAAGCAGGCCTGCCTGCTTCTGTCCCCTTCCTTGAACAACAACCCCTTCACACACGTGGCTGGGGGCTAGGATACTAGGAGACTAGGAGAGTGTTCCTTAGGCATTTTGCTATCTGTTTCTATGTGAGCCTTTTCAGAAATGTAGATACTAGACAAGTTCTACAAACGTGTTTGCTGGGCTGATGGCCTCCCACTGAACCAGCAGGTGGATAGTTGGGGTTTGTTCTGTTTGGGTCTCAAGGGGGAATAAAGTTAGACATAACCATGGTAACTAAGGGGCAATTAACATCAATCAGTGCTGCTAATGACGGGGTTAGAATTTACTTGCAGGAAGGGGTGTGTGTGTGTGTGTGTGTGTGTGTGTGTGTGTGTGTGTGTGTGTGCGCGCGCGCATGAACTTTATGAGAAGCAGATCATAGGGCTCTGTAGAGGCAGAAGTTGGGGGAGGGTGTTTGCATTGTCCTGGGATTGGCATGGCTGGTTGGTGGCGATTGCTGGAAGAGAAAGCCTGTAGTGAGGAGCCTGGGCTCAGAACCTGGCCAACCTGCCCAGCGTGTGTAATCTTGAAGTCCTGTACCTCCCGGTTTCTCACAGTTGTTATATAAAAGTGGTTAGGGCTAGCCTGAATTCTCATGAGGGTACTGTTAGAAGTTACAAATACATAGTCATGTATCACATGTTTCCATCAGCGAGGGACCAGGTAGGCTCATAAAGGAGTTGGAAACTTCTTACCATTTGGTACTCTTCTTAAAAGGATTATTTCAATTAATTATTTTGAGACCACCATGCCTTGGCTGATAGATAAATCCTTCCTTCCTTCTTTCCTTCCCTCCCTCCCTCCCTCCCTCCCTCCCTCCCTCCTTTCCTTCCTTCTTCCTAAATAAGGCCTCATTATGTAGCCCTGGCTGTCCTGAGGTTGGCCTAAAACTCAGAAATCCCCCTGCCTCTGCCTCCTGAATGCTGGGATTAAAGGTGTGCGCCACTATGCTTTATATGTTTTATAAAATTGAGACTGTGTACCACATAGTTCATGCTAACCTCAAACCCTTTATGTAGCTTAAGACGACTTTGAACTTTTAACCCTTTACACCTACTTGCCCAGAACTGGGGCTACATATGTTCAGTATCATACTTGGTGTGTGTGGTGCTGGCGATCACTCCCAGGGCTCCATATATGCTAGACAAACAGGTTGCCAACTGAGTGGCATCCCCAGACCCTCACCTGGTATTCTTACTGTGCCTTTTTCATGTGTCATATTGACGTACACTAATATCACTGTGCCATCCCATACAGCTTCTAGTCTTGGAATGATGGGAAATGCTGATCCTTGCAATGCTGTTTATGTAGGTTAGTGGAAATCCTCTCTTACAAGCAACAAGGACACATTTCTCCAGAAGCATCTCCACCATTGAGCTAACCAACAACTGCCGTTTGTAAATAGTTGGTAAATACCTAGCCCCTCCCCACCCCTCACCACAGGTCCACCTTGACATCTCCCTCATCTAGGACCTGCTGGAGCTCATGAATGGACTGGTCCTGTGGGACAAAGCCCGAATGATCTCCATGACTCTGGTGGCCGAGGGATATCCCAGAAAAGTTTCAATGAGGATGGTGTACTAGAAACCAGAGGCCTTAAACCAGATCCGTGACTCATTATAGTGAACGTTTAATAGTAAAACTTATTGGACAAAAGGGTATATGGTGTGACACTCTGCTCCCCAGTGCCACCTGACCAAATGAAGAGGGGGTGGAGAGGCAGGAAGGATGGAGAAAAAAGGGGTTTGCTTTTAGTTTGGTTCGTTCATGTTTTGTTTGCTTGCTCTGGTCTGTTCTTGTTTTGCTTTTAAATTTTTTTTGGGGGGCATTGCAGGGGTGAGGGGAAAATATGGGGGACTGGGAGATGAGAAGAATTGGGTGCATGATGTGAAATTTCCAAAGAATCAATAAAAAATGTTAAAAATAATACCAAGGGCCCCACCCTTCATTTTTAGTCCCCAATGGGTCTTCCTAGGAGAGAGAATGAGAGATTGGAATAATAATTTTGAGCTTAAAAACTATTAGGATAGAGTTGGAGAGATGCTCAGTGGTTAAAAGCACTGGCTGCTCTTGCAGAGGACCTGGGTTCCACACAGCAGCTCACAACTGTCTGTAATTTTAGTTCCCAGGGGATTTAGCATCCTCACACATGTAGGCAAAACACCAATGTATACAAAATAAAAATGAATGATTAAAAACTTTATTAGTTTAACTTTTAAATTTAAATAAATGAAGGCAAAGTTGAGATGTAATTGTCTGTGGACATGTTAACTGGTATCAGTGGTTAATATTTGACCAATTTTGCTTTGTCAATTGGCCTTTAAATATACAAGATTTGAGAGGTATAATTTATGTATATACAGTGTATCTCTCGTAGTTAGGATTTTATTGCTGTGAAGAAAATCCATGACAACTCTTCTAAAGGAAGGAAAACATTTGAGGCTGGCTTCCAGTTTCAGAGGTTTAGCTCATCATCATGGCAGGAACATGTCAGTGCACATGCGGACATGCTATTGGAGAAGGAGCTGAGAATTCTACCGCTTGATCGGCAGGCCACAGGAAGTGGGCTGTGTGTTGGGCAAAGCTTGAGCACATGAAACCTCAGAGCCCGCCTCCACAGTGACACACTTCTTCCAATAAGGCCACATCCACTCCAACAAAGCCGTGCCTCCTAATAATGCCACTTCCTATGGACCAACCATTCAAACACATGAGTGTGAGAGGGCATTATAGTATCCAAATGAGGGTTTTTCTGCTTTTTGTTTAGATAGAGATTCTTACTCTACAGACCAGGCTGGAATTGAGAGAGAGAGAGAGAGAGAGAGAGAGAGAGAGAGAGAGAGAGAGAGAGAGAGAGAGAGAGAGAGAGAGAGAGAGAGAGAGAATGAATGAATGAATGAATGAATAAATATGGGACCCCAAGATCCCAACAGCCTTTTATGAATGGGGTTGGCCACTCCCCCTTCAGGAGCCCGGGACCCTGGATAAGCGTCTTCGGACCTTATCAGCTGACACCTGAATCCCACCACACCAGGCTAACTTCACACTCAGTACAACCTACTTTGTCTCCGGAGTACTGGGTTTAAAGGCAGGTGCTATCTGGTGTACCCAGTTCAAAAGAGCTTTTTGATAAGTATATATTTGTTAAACCAGGAAGGAATCTGGGACTGGTGGTATACTCTTCTAGTCTCAGTAACATGGCGGTAAGGGCTGGTGGACCTCTAAGTTCAAGGCCAACCAGGGCTACATAGTCAGATCCTGTCTCAAACGTATATCCAGGAAGGATTTATTGAAATCTATTGCAATAGAGGTAAAGTCCATTACAATAGGGAAGAGAGGCTGGGCTTTATTCCTAACACATACGTGTGTGTGTGTGTGTGTGTGTGTGTGTGTGTGTGTGTGTGTGTGTGTGTGTGTGTGTGTCTGTCTGTCTGTCTGTCTGTCTGTCTCTGTTCTGGAGATTGTGTTCCTGCTAGGATTCAAAGTTATTCAAGAGAAGATTAAGGACAATCACTTATCTCCCAGCCTTCTGCTAAAGTGTAGACACAAAGCTAAGGCAGAGATGGGTAGCCTTCCTCCTGCTTTAATTGCCTTGTGGGCTCAAGTGAGGAATCAAGGCTTTTTACAAAAGAGGCTTTTAAGAGCTCGTCTAAACTATAGGCATCTAAACAGTGTCTAAACAGAATCAAAGGGTGGCCACACCCAGCCGGTGTCTAGAGAGTTGGAGAATTTGTTGATGTGGAAGACGCCCCCATTTTTGGTGTCAGAAGTATTTTATGTAAAGAGAGACCCTACTGTGAGGTTGACTAGATGTTAGAGTTTGTACACACCACATTGTGTTTCTTGATTCCTGTACTGATGAGCCCAGGTTGTTTCTACATTTGGTGGCTGTGAATAATGCTGATGTGAACACATGATGTATAAATAGCTATTTATCCTGCCTTCCATTTCTGTCGGTTGCCGGCTCACACAGGGTATTGCTGAATCACATGGTGATTTTATACTAAACCTCTGTCAGGATCTGAAGGGCTGTTTTTCATAGTTGGATTATCAGTATAGCTCCTACCAGCAGAGACTGAAGGTTTCTAATTTCTCCACATTCTCATCAACACTTGCTGTTTCAATTTTTTAAAATAATAACCAACTGGTATGCAGTAACATCCATTTTTTAAAAAATCTGTTATGTGTGGCTCTGCATCATATATATACATAAATATGCACACATATGCATATATATGTATATAGATACACACACACATATATATGTATGTATGTATCATAGGTATGTCTAGTGCTTCCAAAGGCCAGAGAGGGTGTCAGATTATTTGGAACTGGAAGTATAGGCAGCTTCGAGTCACCAAGTAGGTACTGAGAACCAAACCCAGGTCTTCTACAAGAGCAGCCAGTGGTCTTAACTGCCAAGCCATCCCTCCGGTGTAGTGGCTATTTGTTGTAGAGAGTCCTGTGGTCCAGATTCACCCACAGCTGCTTAGCCCCTCAAAATGACTCAGATGCTTATGTTAATTACATGCTATTCAACCTATGGCTCTGGCTTATTGCTAGCTAGCTCTCTCATCTTAACCCATTTTCATGAATCTGTCTTGCCACATGAACCCTGGCTTACCTGAATTCCTTTACATATTGCTCCTTGGGCAGCTGGATGGCATTGTCTCTCTTGACTCAGCCTTCTTTCCCCTTTATCTATGCTCAGATTTCCTGCCTGCTTCTAAAATGCTCTGCCATTGGCCCAGGCAGTCCCTTTGTTAACCAGTGATATTCACAGTGTACAGAAAGACACCCTACATCACTCCAGCCCTCTGGTTGTGGCTCTGACTTGCCTTTCCCTGATGAAAGCTGAGAGTGTTCATTTTTTCTTGTGTTCACTACTCATTGTTTTTTGGAGAAAAGTCAGTTCAAATCCTTAGCCCTTCACTTATTAATGTCTTTGTTAATTTTAAATAAATTTTAGTTATTGTGTCTGTTGGTATGGGATGGGAGTGTAGGTGTGTATGTTGGAGGTCAAGGAACAATTTTATGGAATTGGTTCTCCCCTTCCACCTTCACGGGGGTTCTGGGAACTTAATCTTGGTCATCAGGCCTGTTTGGCGAGCACTTAGCATGTGATCTCTCTTGATGCCCTCCATGACCAGTGAGATGGTTCAGTAGTAAAAGCTGAGCAAGGCTGATGGCGTGGGTTTCATTCCTGGAACTGTTGTATTAAGTTTCTGTTGTCTTAAGTTTCTGGTCAAGACTTTCTGGCCTAGCCTCGTGGCCTGGACCTGCAAACCCACAGTCCCAAAGTCCCACTGAAATACACAGACACTTATATTGATTGTACACTGAATGACCTGGAGCCCAGACATATAACTTTCTACCTCTTTACCCTTACCCATGATTCTTATCTTGTTCAGTCACATGGCTCAGTACCTTTTCTCAGAGCAGCATAGGTGTCCTCTGTGTCTGCTTCTCTGGTGTCTTTGCTCTGTTCTTTCTGTTCCCAGAGTTTTCTTAGTCTGGTAGCCTCACCCATGCTTCCTGTCTGCCTTCAGCCAATCAGTGTTTTTATTAAACCTGTAGGCAGGACAGTTATTTACAATGTAACAACATAATCCCACTCCATGGACCCCATGGTGAAAGGACAGAACTGAATACTAAAAGTTGTCATCCAAATGCGCGCGCACACACACATACACACACACACACACACATACAACACAACACCCCACATACACACATAGACACATACATACATACATACACACATACACACATACACACACATACACACACATATATACACCCCACATACACACATATACACACATACACATATACATACACACACATACACACACATACACACACATACACACACACCCCACATATACACACACACATACATACACACATACCACACATACTAATAAAAATTTTCTTACTCTTAAAACTAATTCTTGTTAATTCCTCCTTAATTTTATTCAATATTATCACTGCTGTCTTTAGTTCTATCTTTATTTTGAATATAATTTTAAAATTATATTTAATGATGGATTATAATTAATAATATATTTCTCCTTTCCCTTTACTTCCTCCAAACTCCCCTATATAACTTTGCCTATTCTCTATCAAATTCATGGTCTCTTTTTTCCTTGTTTTTGTATGTATATACATATATATTCCTAAGTAGAACCTCTTCATCCTGTATAATGTTACTTGGGTATATGTTTTCAGAGCTGACTACTTGGCATTGATCAACCTGTTTTCAGTGTTGACAAAGAGCCTCATACTGTAACCCCAGGTTGGGTTGCCATTCACTATCCTGCATGAGATTCCTAAGGCTGGACCCACACCTGGCTTTATCTTCTTGGCTACATTCAGGATTATGCTTCTTCCAGTACATCCGCTTCATCAGCCAGTGATGCCCATAAGGCTGTCTTGGTTTCGTGGTACCATCCTCCTTGGTACTCTGCTTTCTTAGACCTGTGAGCTCAGGACTCTGTAAGGATATCAGTTACTCTATGTGCACGGCAGGGCAGGTCAGTAGGAAGAGTCCACAGTGGGGCCTTTGCTGGTCCGAGAGAGCTCTCCTGTGTCATTTTCCTGCATGACTCCTGCTGAGACTCCCCAGGGAAGAGCAGTCTTGGGACAGCCATGTCTTCAGAGTTGCTGAGCTGTGTGGGGGCATCTGGGAGCACCTAAGGGTGGGGACTCAGTCCTCACCTGTTTTTGTTACATCCCTGTTCGGTCCCTGCTTTTATTTGACAATCCTTTCAGGTTCTAGAAGCTGCAGCCTCCTAGGAAGGGTAGCCCCTCCCCTGGGTTGGAGAGGTGGCTGGGTGGCTAGAAGCACTTGTTTCTACTAGAGGACCCAGGTTTGGTTCTCAGCCCCCACACAATGTCTGTAACTGCACTTCCACAGGATCCATTGCTTCCTGCTGACCTCCATGGCCACTTCATGCACACAGTGCTTAGACATACATGCAGGCAAATGACACACATGTAAAACAAGAGGAAGAAAGTCTTTAAAAGGGAACCACTCCTCTGTTTACCTCTTGTTTCTCACTGATTATCCTGCAGGCTGAAGCATCTTGGCTTTACCACCTCAACATGTTGTGAGTTTGAAACCACATCAGCATGTGTGGTAACACACCTCAGGGCTGGTCTCTGGTCATATACATAGTGTATTCTCCAGACTGTCCAACAAGGGCTGGTGGCTCTCCTAAGATTTCAAGAAAGATCCATCAACTCTTCAATGGAAAATACCAGCGGGGTTGTATTTTAATTCTATATTCTCAGAAACCCTACTTCCCTGTTTCTATCAGTCTTGGATGTTGTTTTGTGGCTGTTCTTTGATGTTAGTTGGGGTCTCTATATGTGAAATATCTATCTTAAATCAGCTTTGATTCTGTGTGTGTGTGTGTGTGTGTGTGTGTGTGTGTACATGCACACATGATCTTGTGTATGCATGTGTGGGTGCATATGCACCCGTGTGCATGTGTGCTCAGATATCCTTAGGATATCATATCTCTCATTGGCCTGGGGCTCACCACTTAAGTGAGCAAACTCCAGGGACCCGCCTGTCTCTACCCCCCCACCCCCCACCAGCTTAAGTCCTCAGGGGAACGTAGCCACATTTCTAACTTCAGCCTTTCAGCCGGCCACGCCTTCTATCTCTGAGACCTTGTCCAGCTTTGGGGGTGAAATTCTCCGCGGTGGAAACATTGTGGCTTTGTCTTCTCGGCTAACTTGAGAGCTGGCTCCAGTTTCGCCTTTGCAATTTCCTTGTTCTTGTCCTGTTTATCTTTAAACTTTCTGCCATTGCCTTGAGGGGAGGGTGCACAAGGAGCCCGCCACCAGCATCCCTGGGCTTTTCCTTGGAACTCACACAGTTACTTTGTGGATGCTCCAGGACAGTGTTTTCGTATAGCCAGTTCCCAAGGTTGTTTAACTGAAAACTCCACTTCCATTTACCTTTTCCCGAGACCCAGCTACTCTTGATGGTCATTTCTGCTTCAGTCAAGAGGGGACTTGTTAATTGTGAGGCGCAATGCTGATCTAATGTAGAAGCGGTTGTGCTGACTTAATTATTCATGCTTCTTATGACTATTTTTAAAAGGATAGTCTGTAGGCAGTGGGTAATTATATACCGGTAGATGTTTCAAGCCTTTAAAAATGTCTTATTTTCTAATTCTAGGTATCTGGTTAGGGTAATGGGCATTTTTATTCATATGCAATGAAAAAAGCCAAGTATTTGCAAAAAAATTAAATATGGTATTGAAGTCATAGCTGTTCCAGCTTGTAATTACTGACTATGATAGCACCAGCAATATCCCTCCTGCTAAAGTCTGGGTTCCTGAAGCTGCTCTGACCGTGGGGCAGAGCCAGCAGGGAGAGAGGGCAGTGAGGCATTGTGGCTGAAGAGACTCCATTACCCCAGTTTTTGCCAACCAATGCTTGTGGCTTTCCGGGGCCTGCTTTTCTCAGATATAAATCTGAGTAAACCTTCCTCCTCCCCGCCCTTCCCATCCTCTCCCCTCTCCGTCCCCTTCCTTTTCCTTCTAAGGTAGGAGAGAGGCATGGAGAGTAACATTTGGGGGAAAAGCTGGTATCAGAGGACGGCTGGGAACCCTTCTGACCACAGTCTCCATGTAATCAAACGGCACATGAAGAAGGTGCTGTCCCTCAAAGTCTGTGCTCTTGTAAATGACCTAAAAGGGTAGAGACTCAGGGCAGGTCTGTGAGCCTCCGACCTTTCCCAGCCCTCTGGCACACTGTCATTGAGGTAGTGTTTCTCTCGTAGAAATATTTTATTTGTGTGTACACACACACACACGTTATTTATACATATTTCTCTTTATTAATTAACTTTTAATTTCCCATCATTGTCTATGTATCTCTAATCTAGTGTTTTGTTTTGGGACACAAGAACTTGAATATGTTATAGGAACTCTGATCCATGTCTATAATCATCCAATCATTTGTTCATTCCTTGCTTCTCAATCCCCTTCCTTCCTCCATCTCTTGGTTTCTTTCCTTCCTCCCTCCTCTCCATCCCTTCCTTTAAAATGTTTGTTTAATTGTGTGCATGCCTATATATGATGTGTGCGTGTGTGTGTGTGTGTGTGTGTGTGCGTGTGTGTGTGCGTGCGTGCGTGTGTGTGTGTGTGTGTGTGTGTGTGTGTGTGTGTGTGTGTGAACGCCCAATAGAAGCCTGCTGTGGTTTCTGTGAATCAAACAGTGGTCCTCGGGCAGAGCAGTGAATTCCCTTAAGCACCAAGCCATGTTTTCAACCCCACCCTTTTAAGATGAGGTCTTCCCCTACAGCCCAGGCTGGCTTCCAGCTTGTAGTGTCCTCCTGCCTCAGCCCCTCAAGTGCTGGGATTCTGTCTTGTAGGATTATCAAAATGCTGTGTGTTGCTGCTCTTTGCTAGATTGAAGTAGATGTCATTTAAGGTCTGCAAAGTCATGGTGTTAAATTTAACACCATCCGATGACTTGGGATGTCTGTTCTCACCTAGTTTATCCCATAATATATAATATGGAATAATCTTTCAAAATAGAAGCAGGGATATTTCGGATACACAGATTACCATACAGAGAGAGAATGAGACAGGACTTTGGAGAAACCGGAGAAACTCAGCCGTCTCTAAAGAGAAACCGTGGAGCAGGAAGTGCCTGACTTTACAAGGGAAATGTTTATGTCTCTCTAGCTGATGGAAAGAGGGACAATGAAGCTTCAAGCTGCACGCCTAGGAGCCCTTGACTGACGGACAGCGCTCTCTCCGGCTAAGGTTTTCCTCAGCAGCATGTGCAGATGGGCCGGGTAACTGGTCCCCACGGCTGCCTCTTCTCCATGCTGGACTCCAGGCTCACTCAGCCTGCCTCATATCCTTTTGTCTGGAGAATGCTCCTTGTAGGACGGAAGGGCCTGGCAATGCAGTATGAGGATGCAGCCTCCTGAGTGGGCGTGCACATGATGACTCACTGGAGGCAAATAACAGAGTTGCCATTTGTGCCTGAGTCTGTCCACCCCCTCCTCACTTTCTTTGGGACAGGGTGGTCCCCAAGCTGGTCTCACCCTTCTCAGTGCTGGGATTACAGTTGTGTATCACTGCTCCTGGCCAGTCTCTCATAGGTGATACCCTGTCACCTCTAAACAAAGGGAGACAGGCTGCTTTTAAAGGAATTATAATTCGAACTAAGGTTCTTCCTCCTCTTCTACCCCCCTCTCGTTCTGTCTCTCTCTCTTGCTTGCTCTCTCTCGTGCGCGCGCTCTCTCTCTCTCACATACAAGTACGTAGTGCGCACACAGACACACATAAATGAAAAATATTTAAGAGGAAGGGATGAAGGAAATGAATCAAGGAAGGGAAAAGAAAGGAGGGAAATAAGACATGGATCAGAGTCCACAGGGCACCCGCTGAGATGCGCGGGGATAGGTTTCAAATATAATAAAAACAGCCCGAGATATCGAGGGCAGATCCATCTCCTCCAGTCTTTGTTGTTTGTTTGTTTTGTTTTTTTCCAGACACAGTTTTCTGTGTAACAGTCCTGGCTGTCCTGGAACTTGCTTTGAAGACCAGGCTGGCTTTGAACTCACAGAGATTCTCTTGCCTCTGCTTCTCAAGTGCTGGGACTAACAGTGTGAGCCATGGCTTCTTCTATTTACCCTGTCTTTCTATGCCTGCCTTAAATACTTTCTTTGCTCAGTTAAGGTGTGGCCTCACCACTGCCTGCCTGGAGCCTGGAACTCCTTCTGTAAACTAAGATGACCTCAAATTCAGATTAGATTAAGGGTGTAGGTCACCACTCCCGGGATATTCCCTGTGCTGGGATTAAAGATGTGAGTTACCACTGTATGATCTCCTAGAATGACTGTGGGTAGATCCCTCTGATATCTCCACTGTTTTTATTATATTTGAAACATATCCTCACAGAGATGTCCAGGCTCTTGTGTTCCAGAATAAAATGCTAGACTAGGGATACATGGCTAATGAGGGAAATTAAAAATTAAGAAAGAGACACTGCACACACACCTGGGCATGGTCCCACACAAATATAGGCGTTTTCTTTTGTTTTTTTCTTTTTAAACTTAGAATTATAAGCACATTTACCCCATGAGCTGCAGACAGTGACTTCTGTGCCCATCCTTCTACTCTTTGTAGAGAGAACTCTGGCTCCACACCCTCTAGCAGGTAGCCTTATGCTCTATCACACTGGCCAGGGCTGATTGCGATGGCAGTTAGGAGTTGGCCCTGTCTAAACTGTGTCCTAGGAGACTGCTGTCTTTGGCACACTTTGCTTTTTATCATACATTTTCCCCCAAATGTATTCCCTCCCTCCCTCTCCCTCCCTGTCTTCCCTCCCTCCCTCCCTCTCCTTCTCTCTCTCCTTCCCCCTCTTTCCCTCCCTCCTTCTCTTTCCCCCTCTCTTTCCTTCCTTTTTTGAAAAATCCTTCCTGTACAGGAGTCTGAGGCCCTATTCTTGTGGCTCAGGGACAGCGCCCAGTGAGACCCGAACCACAGTCAGAGTGTGTTGTCAATGAACACCATGCCGTTTCTCGCTAAGGCTGGTTGTGGAGCAGCTCAGTGTTAGATGCTCTGTAGACAGCACCAATGATCTTTGTCTTGCAAACGCCACATGCAGAGTCCAGGGGGAGGTTCCCCACATCTAGTCCCAGGCACGGTGCTTTGTATCTTTATATGGCCTCCTCGGCTGCCGGTGACAATCTTAGTGTTGACAGCAGGTGCTTCAACTCATACTTCCAATTCTTAAGGTAAAGCTTTCCCTGGCCTCTGGTCTCACACTGCTTGTCTCCAGTTATTCTCGGAGACTGGAAAGAGGATATGTACATTTTCATGTGTCGCATTAAATAAATAACATTTGAACTAAAAAAGGAAAGCCGATCTATATTTTCCCATTTATGTAAAGCTCAAAAATTGCAAAAATAAGTTCATCTTCAGGGACACAGACATGGTGGACTAAAAAATGAAGCAAGGGATGGAGGTATATTAGTCATGATATAACACCCAGGAAGCTGTGCAGATGTGGGCCTCCTTCTGGCCCATGGGCTGGTTGTGAATTTTGGATATTGATGCAGTGATATCTTCATATTCTACACCCTTACTAGCCATACCCTGCTATGTACATCTATCAATATCACTTCCATATACTCATACAAATAGTAGTTTAGGCACTGGACTTTGGAAGGACACATTGCCATTGGAGGTCCTTGGGCAGACCTGACTATGTCTTGTAACCGTTCTCTTACTTGAGGATCTATGGCCTCCAATCCTTATTTCTGCATATGATATTTGTATCATTATCTTCAGGGCCAGCCCAAGGAGAGGAGCAGAAAGCAGGTCTCTGAGAGCCTTTCCTGGGCTTCTCACAGTGGCCTAAGATGGAGGCTCTGTGTTCATCTAGAGCCCATCTGAGCCCTCTGCAATGGAGCAGGGTTATCCAGGCTAATTCCCTGCTGGGGGATACCTTTGCTCATAAACAAATCAGCAGACGTCAAACTCTGTGAGGCGACAAGGATAGAATACAAAAAGCTGGTGCACCATGCTTCCATCTTACCCATGGTTGCCAAGGCAACCAGAACCTACTGTTTCTTAGTAACCACGCCTCCCAAAATAGCCTCCATTGGTGCTAGCCAGGAAGCTGCATCCATTGCACAGTCATTTTTACATGTTTTGAGAAGAGAGGAGTGTAAGGGTGGGCTTTACATTTCCTGAGGTTCTACATTATGGACACTACCCTTCCTCACCTGAGTTTGAGCATAGTAGGTAAAGTCTCTACCTCACAGATGAGAACATACTCTGAGAGAGAAGGGGCTCGCACAAGAGATTGGCAGGTCTCAGAACTGAAATTAAGAAGAACAGCAGCCCCCCACCAGCCCCCCTCTGTGACTGGCCCCAGTGCCACTCTTCTCCCAGCTTTGCCTGTTTCCTGAGGCAATACTCTGTCACGGAGGAAGTGCTGAGTGTAGTCAGCCCCAAGGCTGAAGTGGGCTGTGAGGAGGTTTTCCTTGTCAGTGGATCCCATCCCATCCCCCAGGCTCTTCCGTGTCAACACAGCTGAGATTTTCACAGGTGTGGAGGGATGGATGTTTCTTTAGACCTTCCCAAGCTCAGGTGAAAACTAGTTATAACACGTTTACTTTCTTGGCTAATACACATGCGACTGGCCCCAGCCAAAGGAAGTGGGGATCAGTCCTCGGAAAAACTGGTGTTTCTTTTTTTAAAAAACATCTCCAGGAGCAACAGCTTTCCTTGGTTTGGGTTCTTCTGTGAGTGATGTCACCTGCCTGGTGGTCATGAGGAGGAAGATATGCTGAGGGTACTCAGTCGAGATGGAGGTGAATTTGAAGTTAGCTTTTCTACTGCTGGAAGCATCATGTTGGGTCCCTGTTACTGCACTCATGGCCTCCTGCAGGACAACAGAGTTCTGTTCAGAGTTTTGTTCAATTTCCTTTCACTGGGCATGAGTCCCTGGGTGCTGGTCTTAATGCTCTTCCCCATTCAAGCCTTTTTATGGCAGGGGGAAGGAAAAGGTTACTAAGAGCCAGGCTGGTTCTCCAGACCCTCAGCAGTCTTTGGTGTGTGTGTGAGGCTCTTGATGACTTTTGTATGGAGTTTTCTAGTATCTTGTTTTGAGAAATGTCATGTCTTCAGGGGTGGACTTGATTTGAGAGTTTTTCTCTATGAAAATCCTTTGGAGTATGGAAATAATTCTAGGGATGGTTTGTAGGAGGTTTTGTTACTGTGAAGAGAATTCTTGCCTGTTATAGGAATCCTGACAGCCATACCTGTGCTAAGAAGGCTTTGAGAGCAAAAGAAACATTCGGGGAAATAATTCTGATGTGGTTCCTAGCACTCTGAACTGCAAGCCCAACAGTGTGGTACATGAGACAGAGGGACCCTAAGTGACATGAATTCCTATGTCAAGGGCTTCTGGAAGTGTACTGTGGAAGGAAGGGGCCTCCATGCTGATGGATGTTCTGAGACTGGAGGAGGCAGGCAGCAGTGGGCAGAAGCATCACCAAGTGGTACCAAGAGGCGTTTGGGTGAGGCATAGGGAGAAAAGAATGAATCTGCACCCTTAGTGCCCAACCATTAAGGGAGGACTGGGCTCCTGTTTGACCTGGAGAGATGGAGAAGATGTTGGGTTTCGGTTGGGCAGTGGGATATCAGGGGCCCTGAGAAAGTAAGTAGTTTAAGGGAGGTTATAGGGTCTGGGGTACGCTGGTGGGGTAGTACATTCTTGTAATCCTAGCACTTGGGAGGTAGAGGCAGGGGGATTGGGCATTCAAGGCCAGATTGGTTATATAGCAAGCTTGAGGAAAGCCTAGACTGTACGAGAACTTGTCTCCAAACCAAACCAAATCCAACCCAAAGAGTAAGAGTCAAGTTGTGACCAGCTAACATCCACTGGAGGGCTAACCAGGAGCCAAGAAACCTTATTTCCTGGCTTCTTTCTTCAACTATAAGTGTCTCCTAGGGAAGCTGGCATCCTTTACTGCCCCCTCCCCTGGTACGTCTTTGTGAGGGACCCAGCTTAGGGGAGCAGAGAAGTTGGAAGCAGCCTGTGTGACTTTCCAAAGCCCCAGCTTGTTCTTCATAGAACAGCCCCTGCTGCCCAGTTCTTAACACTTTGGGACTCACAAATGCATGTGTCTCCAGTTGCTTGTTTTACTAGCTGTTTTAAAATCTCTTTGCCTGATTCCCAAGCACACATCAGAGTTAATGAAGCAATTCTATTATTAAACCACTTAGAAATTTAGAAGACAATGTACTGGGGTTTGAATGGGATAATTAGATATTAGGGAAGAAACATTTGTGAGCGGGTCCCATGTAAATCTCAACGCTGTCTCTTAGTATGTTCCCCCAAACCTGAGGCCCCTCAGAGCTCAGGAAGAGGCTGTTTGTACATTTTGGGGAGCAGTGAGGGTGTTTTGTTTCTATCAAACTGTCTTCAGAAACACCCTGGAGTTTGTGCAGATCTGAAACTCCATGATTGCTTTCATGACTATGGAGAGGCTAAAAGCAATCTTTGATTTGAAGTGATGCTGGGAGCTGGGATGGCCTGGCTTGGTAGAACTGACATCTGGCAAGGGCTGGGGCGCCACTCTATTCTCTGCAGAAAAGAGTGAATAAATTATAGCTATACTGAGGGAGGAAGAACCAGAGGCTTTGGGATATGGTGAAGCCATGGAAGAGATGGGGCATGGAGACTCAGTAGGATAGCACCTAGAGAGACCCCTGCATGCTCTGCTCCATGACTCTCCTCACAGACTTCCTGCTGATCAGTGGGCACAGAGTGAACGTGCCCTTGGCACTGGCTCACATTTGCATGGCTTAGCAGATTGCAGGGTTCACCTCAGGCATCTGCCAGCTTCAGATGGTCTGCAGTGACAGGTGCAAATAGTTTCCTTCAAAGGACACAAATTGCTCACAGTTCCGGGGTGACTGTGAATGAAATCCAGATCCAAATTTGCCCAGATGATGTGCCAAGCCGGACATATGTATATGTGGATTGATGGAATTTCTGGCAGAGAACTCAGGAGTCACTTGGAAGGAGCACAGGCTTGGAATCAGAAAGATGAGAATTCAGACCTTTGCTGGGTAACTTACTAGCTGTGTGACTTTGGACAAGCTCCTTTGTCCAGGAGACATATTGTCCCTGTTAGCTAGTTCATAATCATTGTGACTAAGATGCCTGACAGGAGCAATTCAAAGGGGAAGGAATTAATTTGCTCATCTTTCCCAGAGGGTCCAGACTATCCTGGCAGGGACAGCATGGTGGAGCAGGGGCAGTTCACATCATGATAGAGAGGATGCAGACCACGGCAGCCGTGGGATGGAGTCTCATGCTCAACATATTTACCATTCAGCTAATCTTGTCTGGAAACCGACACACCCAGCGGTGTGCCTCAGCCATCTCTTAGGTGGTTCTAAAACCAGTCATGTAGACAGTGAAGACTGACCATCATGATGCCCCTCTGTACAATAAAGCTGAGTTTCTTTGGCTGTGCCGTGATAGAATCCTGATAAGAGAACCAATGAAGAAAGGTTTATTTCAGCCCACTGTTCCTGGTTACAGTCCACTCAAGATTCATTGGCTCCCGACGGCCTGAATACTTTCCATTTGAGCTGTAGTACTCAGTATGCCTGGGCTCCTGGCTGCCAGGATCTCTTTCCATCTGGGCTGCACCGGGCTGCACAAACACCTACACTAACCCACGATTAAGATGAGTGTGATCTCATATCAGTTGAAGTGGTTTGCCTGCCCACGATCCCATCTCCCAAGTGCCTCTACATTCTGTTAAGTTGACAATTAACCACATGACACCTTCTCAGTGGTATGCTGAAGTATCCATATGAAAAGGAATGTGGAAGCACTTTGTAAGTAGTGGAGCATGCTGCACACACTTCTGGGACTCCTCATGTGCTCCGAGGGCATTAGGATGGGAATGTTGAGGGGTCTGTATTCAGGTCACATGTTAGTGGTGACAGAGTCATTGTCCACTCCCCCCCCCCCCCAACTGCACCTTTCCACACACAGGTTCTGCCAGGATGGATAGCACAATTTAGTAGAGTGAGTCTCCAAAGAACTCTGGCTAAGCCATTTCTGAGATTCAGCAATAGCTCAGCAATAGCATTTCCATGGTCTTTTGCTAATGATTGCAAATAGAATAGAATTGATTGATGGTTCCCAGGGGAGAGCAGAAACTCCCTTTCTCCCCGATTGTGCTCCTCTTGCTCCCCCCTCCTTATTTTTATGTTATTTCTGTCTCTGGCTGTTGTTCAAATAGCTCTAATTACTTACTTGTCATTTTTCATTTAATTGTTTGCCCATAATTGGATTTACTTATTTAATACAATTTATTCAAATGTGCATGTTTACATTGTGCCAGGATGCTTACTGTTGGGCTGATGTGGGAACTGGAGGCAGAAATGAGGCCAAAGACAGCTGTTGATCAGCAAGTTTGGCGACCAACCCCAGATTCCCCACTCTGAGAAAGGGGAAGATGACCTCCCACCACATACACACCCAATATGATGGTGTAGACCACAGTGGGTCATTCTACATGATCTGGGAAGATGGGGAATCTTTACAGAGCAAGTGTGCCTGGAGAAAACAGTAGTGTTTGGGGACATGGCTGATGAGGGTGTAGGCATTGGTAAGGCAGCCATTAGGCTGGGAAGAATGGCTTTAAGGATTCCTCACAGCTCCTGGGAACACTAGCGCCCCATTAATTCTTTATGAGGCAGTTAAACCAATGGGCCCCAGTTTCCAGTTCCTCTATAAAACTCTACGATGTCCTTGGGATATATTAAAGCTATTTTTTTTTTTTTTTTTGCTCTAAAAGACTGAGCAATGGGAAAAAGAGTTCTCCCTTTGAGTGGAGAGCTTCTTCATACACCTTGGAGCTATTTGATGTGTTAGAAAATCTTCGTGGTCATCAGCCTGGGCTGTCATAACAATAGGGAAGGCTTACATGGTAGACATTTACTTTCTTATAATTCTGGAGGTTGGAAGTCTGAGACAGGTGTACCAGTGTGTCCCAGCTCTTCCCTGGTTCCTAGACGCTGCCTTCTTGACATGTGCTCACACTATGGACACAGACAGCTACATTGTCGTGTGTGTGTGTGTGTGTGTGTGTGTGTAAGCTAGCAGCCAGCATTGAGCATCTTCCTCTATTGATTCTCCATTGTATTTTTTGAGTTAGGGCTTCTCCCCAAATCTGTCATTCGCTGATTGTTTAGATTGACTGACCAACAATCCCTAAGGGATCCTTCCGGTAATCCTGGATTACAGGTCCATTGCACTACACTTGACATTTTATATGGGTAGACAGTATCCAAATCCAGGTCTTTGGGCATACAGCGCAAGTACTTTATCTGTTCAGTCATCTCCCCAGCCCTCAGCACCACATTTTAAAAGGGCACCGGTTGGTTCTACTAGGTAGGGCTCCACCCCATTACTTCTTGTGGATTAATCTTCTCCTCAGAGGCTCCATGCCTACTACAATCTAAAGATGGAAGTCATTCAAGTCTTGGAATAAGAATTTGGGTATGCTATCCCTCCCAGAGCAGATGTCAAGTCAGGTCTGCAAAGGTGGATGGAGCTGGAGTCTAGAATTCAAGTGCCGTAGGTTCAAAGCCTCCCCTGCTGCCTGTAGTTGAAGAAATGCTTGCAATAACATGTTTATTTTTCTGGTCCTAAGAGAGTCACCATTTAGTGTGTAAGAACCAACACCAGGTGAAGTAACAGGCACTGTACCTAGTGACCTACAGGGGGCAGCATTATTTCCTCCACGGCCGAACAGCTTCCTGTTTCTGTTTGTCCTTGGTAAACAGGCTGTGGAGTCTCAGGTCTAACATCTACTCCTCCATGTTGGCACCCAGTATTTGTAAGGCCATAGCACAGTGGTATCTGTCTCTAGTGAGGATACGTGTCCCTAGCTTTAAAGCTCATTTTTAAGTCTGAGATCAGGCTTGGGAAGATGTGGGTCAACAAATGGTCACTGAACCTCTGTTATGAGCAGGGCATTGAGGTTACAACAGAGGACTGGACAGGCATAGTGCCTACTGTATGTGTATGAATGTTTGTCTGCATATATGAATGTGTACCAATGCATGCATGGTGCACGTGGAAGCCAGAATTGGGCATTGGATTACCTCGGACCAGAATTAAGGATGGTTGCATGTGGGTGCTCAGAACTGAACCCAGGGCCCATGCAAGAGCAATACTTGTTCTTAACACCTTTGGCCATCTCTCTAGCACCCCCCCCCCAGTCTCTTCTTTTAAAGGACTGTAGTTATTGGAAAGAAAGGAGACCTTTACAGTAATTATGAAAAATAACAAGTGAGGGTTTTAAAATAAGATAAAACCATGTGAAGATTCGGAAAACATGACAGGTGGTGGGACCTGAGCCATGGTCATGTTCACTAGAGAAAAGAGGGGTTTCCCAGCCTCACAGACCTGCAACAGACTATTTTCCAGACTCTAGGAAAAGGTCCTTAATCTAGGAAAAGCCTCATTTTAGGAAACCGAAAGTTGTGTGAGGCTGGGCAGTGGGGACCTGTTGTGGGTCTGTCTTTTGCTTTCCATTGGTCAGCCTTGAGAACTGTGGTCTTCGATGGACCTGGTTAAGTAGTGGTTGGGTCTGGGGGGCTCACGGTGTGCTCAAAGGCCCTGAAGTGGCCAGCTGTGCCATCATCTTGTTTGGGCTTTCATGTTTGATTTCATTTTATTCACCTCCAAAAACCTGGGCCGGAGCCTTGATTGCCATCTGTAGGACAGTATATGCTGAGTCAAGCAAGCTGGCAGGTACTTGGGGGCTCCAGGGCCTCGCTTGGTCCCACAGAGACTCTGAGCTCTGGACCTGTAGGACCGTGGAAGGGGCCTTGCCCTAGGACACTGAGTCAATCTGATTAGGGCCTCTGCAGCCTTGCTCTTACACAGAGTATCCATCATCGGGCCCTGCTGGCGCCTGCCAGTCCATCCCTCTGGGAGAGGTGCCCTAGCTTGGGGGTGTAGGAATTCCTGCCTAAGTCTCTGGCATCTCATCAAATGCCAGCTCAACTTCTAACTATGCATCTCCCAGAGCATCTCCTGTTTTGGTGTCCTCAGGGCAGCATGTCCAGGTCTCTATGAGTCACAGAGCCACTTCTAAGCCTCTGCCCAGACCACAGCATTCCATTTATAACAAACACACTCACAGGAATTAAGAAGCCTCCTCTGTTGATAATCTTACATTGTGGCTGAAGGTGCTTCACATTGGGGGTTGGCAGAGGTATTTTCTGGTCCTCGCTTGCTGGGAATAAGTTAGGACAATCTACAATATGTACCTATATTCACACCAAGTGCATGTGTGTGTGCCTGTGTGTTTATGTGTGAGAGAGAGCTTATACCATACCCACCTCCCATAAAAAGTATAATATAGTAACTGTACAACCAGAAACATGGCTATGTATTATTGAGTATTGTGTACAGATGTTATTAAATGCACTATGGGTTTCTAGAACATGAAGCACAGTAGATCTGTTTACACCAGCATTGTCCCAAGCATGAGAAGAATGTGTTGTTTTTCAATGGCACAGTGGCTGTGACATCACCGTGAAGCAGGATGTTGTCAGGGCTTCTGTGGTCTGATGGGACCATAGTGCTGTGTTTGATCCATTCTTGACCAGTTGGTTGTAGTGAACCTTACTTCTGGCATTTACTTCTGCTTCTCTGTCTGCCTCAAGTTTTTGCTGTCCATTTGTCATTGACTATTTTGCAACCGGACAGTTTGATTGCTTGCCCCTATATTTAAAAAAATGATTTACTCATTGACAATTTCATACAGATATAAACATGTACACAGAGAAACTTCTGACTACACCTCACCTTCCCTCTCTCCCAGCATCAGTGGCCAATGACTCACCAGCCATGGTTAGAGCCTCAGGAGACCCTCCCCCACCATGCTGGAATTACTGACTGGCTTCATCTAGGCACAGGGGCTGGGGCTGCTTTTGAGTTCACTCATACAACAGCCATGCCATCCAGAAGAAGCATTTCTCAGCTGCCTCTCTATCTTGCATGCTTTTTATACTTTCTTCTGAAGCAGGGATATAAATGGCCCATTTGAGGCTGAGAGCCCAACAGTCAGAGGGCTGTGACCAGTTTGCCTGCTGCAAAAGAAGGTTCTCTGACCAAGGTGAGAGCAGTGCTAACTTATGACTCTCTCCAATATATTCTTTGAAATCACTTCCTCAGTAGTCATTCTAGGGTTTGTCCTATCTATGTATTATATATATTATATAAATACTATATAACATGTAACACACACATTCCATCAGAGTCTAGATTTGAGAGTTAGGAATTTCCTTTGATATTATTCTATTTCTCATCTTTCTGTAGTATTACTGTTCAGCACACCACACCTACATGTGTTACAAACCCAGTAACAGGTTGTTATATTATTATGTTATATAATTCCCTGTGGTGATATATTGTATATTTAATAAAATTGGCCTGGAATATCGGAGAACAGAATCACCCACAGTCTAGTCAAGAAGGTCAGAGAGTGGTGACCCACACCTTTAATCCCATCTCTCAGGAGACAGAGATTTTTCTGGATTTCTGTGAGTCCAAGGCCTAACAGCCAGCTCACACCTTTAATCCTAACTCTAGGATTATGATACAGAGTTGACCCAGGACGTAGAATAGTTGGGTGTGGAAAGTGGACGAAAGCAGAAATTCATTCATTCTGTAGAAGCGACCAGCCTTCTCTGTTGGGCCTGCCACGTTGACTGAGTGAGAATTGACTGTGGTCTGTTTCCTCTCTCTAATATTCTAGCTTTCCTCCAATATCTGGCTCTGGGTTTTCATTCTATGCTAAGTAGGGTTCATGCAATGATTTCCTATCTTGTAAAAGGAGCTGGGAGGGCAGGGAAGAGCAGTGTCTGTTTATAGCCTTCATTACATTAAGCTCCACATGTCCTTTCTGGTTCTTTTCATTTGCTCCCATTGATTCTGTCTCCTCACAGCTCCTGTCCTCCGTGCAGCATCGTTTGCTCCTCCCTTGCCCTGCTTATTTCGTTCTGTGTGATAGCTATAAGAATGTAAGCTCGTGTAGATGGGGCTTCGCTTGATTTAAAGACAGTGAGTGGATTAAGGACAGACCCCTTGATACTGTCTCTTCTGCTGACGATTATCTGCTCCTGCACCCGCCCTCAGTTTCCTGGGAGGATCTGAACTAGTATCTTGCAGTCTTACCCTGGTCCTTCTTGACCACACATCCTGCTTTATGTGCTGGGGTCTTTGGATTTCTCTTTGGAAAGTAGCTTTGCTGATTGGAGGATTTGTGTGGGGGGGGGGGGTGGGGGGCAGTTGAAAGCTCTCAATATTGTCCCATCGTGCCCCAGTCACCTTCTGATATGAAGTCACACTGAGGTCCCCCCAAAGTTCCTTCCGTTCTGCTGCTGATTTTAATGTTGGCTTCTTGTCTCCAGCCTGTGACATCTTCTACTCCAGGGCACCTGTGTGGATCTTTTGTGTCCTATACAACATTCACCGAGCTCCTTGGATATGTCAGTTAATGTTTTCATCAAGTTTGGGGAATCTAGAGATGTTATTTCTTTAATATGTTTTTTACATTTGTGTGTGTGTGTGTATCACAGCACATGTGTGGAGGAGGTCAGAGACCAACTTGGAGGGGTCCATTATCTCTGGGTCTCAGAGAAGGAACTAAGCTATCAGGATTGGTGGCCGCCACCTTTATTCTGAGTCATCATTCCAGCCTGGCATTATTTATTGATTTTTTTTTCCCTTCGTCTTTTTGGTAATTCTTTTATGTATATGTTGGTTGGTATAATGAATGGGAACCCAGTTTTCAGGGAGAGACAATTCATATTACTTTATTTTCTCTCTTGAGTTGCAAAATCTCTATCATGTGTCTTCAATGTGATTGTTTGCTTGTGTGGCAATGCTGAGAACCCAGGCCTTTGTACCTGCTGGCAAATCCTCTATCTCAGCAGCCCCTATGTTTGACAGTTACTTTGCCAAGTGAAATCTACTGTTGAGCCTACACTTTATAACTCCGATATCCCACTTGGAATAGTTTGGAAGTTTCCATCTCTTCATGGACAGGCCCGCTTTGACAGTTTGCACAGCACATTTTGATACTAAGAAAATTTGTCCTCAGGAAGGAGGCTTTCGGGTCAGACCTGGTGACTAGATATTTTAGATAATATAGCAGGTGTGGGCACTGAACCCCAGGGGAGGGACCCTTAATAATGTGTTTGTGTAGAAACTGGCTGGACTGTTGAGGTGGGTCTCCCCATTTCCACTCAACTTGCTTTATTGCTCAGTACAAGACTTGTGTACATGGGACAGCCTGGACCAGCTGTAGGTTTGACTGGGATCTTTATGTTAGGGTCCACAAACCACTGGCTGGTCTGTCCGTTGGTTTTCACCACACTGCAAATAGAAATTAATTTAGTGATAGATTTCGTTAAGGGCTTTAGGGGATAATTTCTGAGACCCATGCTTAAGATTTGCTTGGGCCCCTTAACTCTGTATTTCCCTGGCTCTCTCAGGATGCTGACCAGCTAGAGTTACTAAATATTTCCAGTATATGCCAGTCTTCTCTGAATTACAGTGCACTGCAGCCCCCTTTGTTTTCAAGAACACTCTTTGGCACTCTTGAAGGGAGCCCCACCTCTCTGTAGTACTTACCTCTGCCACAGGGAACTCAGGCAACAGGAGAAACACTGGATCCAGATCTAGGCAGGCGGGAAGATACCATAACCTGAGGCTATCCAGTGAAGGGGGGGAAGAGAGAGATTTGCCATAGAATGTGACCTTCACTGTGACCTTGAGCTAAGCTCAGGTGGAACTTGGGCTTCAAATGTCTCAGATTCTCATCCCTCTTGATGAGTCCTGTAGATTTTTAAAAACGCATCTTTATTTGCTCTGTGCCTTTAGGATCATTTCCAGAGTATCTAAACTTTTTTTTTTTCTTGATATGGTCTCACATTTGTTACACTCCCCAGACTGACATCAAATGCTTTATTCTCCTGCCTCGGCTTCCTGGGTGCTGGAATAAACATCCATTTTAAAAAACTAATTTTCACCAGTGTCATGGGGAAGCAGGTCCTCACTGTCCTGGCCTGGCCGGCCACACTCAGAGTAGAACATTCTTTTAGAAATTCTTATTCAAGGCTTTCATTGTCTCTATATCCTTTAGCTACAGAACTTGAAGATGTTACTGCTTATGCCAATAGCTTAAGTATTCTAGATATAGATGTGATATGAGTCATATATATGCACATATATAGGATACACAGATATATATGCAAGTCATTTTTCAATAATTCTTTTGGTATTTAAGGAGTTGAGGATTCCACATAGATTTCCAGGGAGTATGAGAACACTGGACTTGTGTGAGATTAAAAATATTTATATTTATTTTGTGTGCATCTGTGTGGGCGCGTGCCCACACATGTCACAGGATGCGTAGGTTAGACACAATTTGCAGAACTCTTATCACATGAGTCACAGGATTGAACTCAGGTTGTCAGGCTTGGCGACAGGTGTTGTTACCCACTGAGCCATCTCACCAGCCCTGGCATGGTGGTGTTTGAACGGATGGTGTCATCTCCCCCCATCCCCGTGAGACTTCTTGGTGGATCTGAGGATGAGCTCTCAGAGGCCTGGACTTTGGGATGGTCCAGAGAGACTTTGGCTCATTACCCAGGTCTGCCTCAGGGCACCAGCCCAGCTCTCTGACCCTCCTTTGGTTAAATGTTGGCAGTGTTTGCTTCACTTTCTTCTGCATACCAGGCAGAGGATAAAAATGAACAAATCAGTCACAACACCAGGCTGGAAGTGCTTCATGTCCCCCCAAAAAGGCAGTTTGGGTGATCTGGGGGTCGGGGCATAAGCAGCCCTTTTCTCCTATACAAGGCTCTGAGGTTATCTGGAGAAGGCTGTATCTCAACCAAGCACTAAAGATCTTATTTTAAGTATTACTGTCCTTGGTTTGCAGAATCTGAAGAGTCATTTCCTGTCCCCTCTCCCCTCCTAGAATAGCAAACATTTATGCACACCTCTGTCCCTTGGTGGGCTCTCTCCACCTAGTTGCTGCTGCCAGTCAGTGGGTGGGTGACTGGGTCTTGACTGTTTTCACGAAGGAGGGGGGGGGAGGAAAAGTTCACACACTCACTATGACCCTCTTCTGTGTGAACGGCAGCCTGTGAGTTGGAAACACCGGCATATCCTTGGAAACACCGGCACATCCTTTTTCGGCTTACTCACCAGTTCCCGCCTACTTCCAGCTCTCTGTCTTGCTTCCTAGGCAACATGTTCTTTTCCTTCAGAACAGAGAGCTGTGGATTTGTGTGATTCTTGAGTTATTATCAGTAATGGTTAGTTTTAATTGTCAACTTGACACAATTTAAACTTGTCTGAGAATAGAATCTCCGTGAGGGATGGTTTATCTTGGGGTGGTTTGCGAGCATGCATGTTGGGGATTGTCTTGATTACTAGTTGATATAAGGCCCAGTCCACTGTGGGCAGCACTGTACCCTAGGCAGGGGATTCTCGACTGTATAAGCCTGGAGCAGAGGCTAAGCATGACTAAGAGTGCAAACATTCATCTACTTTCTGCTCTGATTATGGCTATAACTAGCTCTAGCTGCTTCACATTCCTGCCTTGGTTTACCTGAGACTATAGACTGTAATTTGGGTTTATTAAGCCAAACAACCCCTTTTTTATCTGTTAGTTTTATTTTATTGCGTGTTTTCTCTTTCTCTCTTTGTGTACCTGTGAGTGTAGGTACCTATGGAGGCCAGAGGCGTTGTATACCTCTGGAGCTAGAGTTCCAGGTGGGTGTGAGCCACCAGATCTGGATGCTGGAAACCAAATTCAGGTTCCTCTGCAAGGGCAGTATTTGCTCTTAACCACTGAGCCATCTCTTCAGACCTGACCTTTCCCTCTCTTGAAATATATTTTATTTTATGGGTATGAGCGTTTTACCTGCATGTATGTATTTGCACCACATGTATATATGGCTTCAATAGGTCAGAAGAGGTCACTGGATCCTTGAAACTGAAGTTACAGTTAGTCGTGAAGGGACCACATGGATGCTGGGAACTGAATTAGGTCTTAGCCACTGAGTCACCCTCCAGTTTTCCGACTGTTTCTTTCTGGAAGTTGCTTTTGTCAATGTTTATTATTATTATTATTATTTTAAATCACAGCAAAGCCAGGATAATGTTTACCCCCTTCACTTGAATGTAAATTCTGCAAAGCACTCTATATTGGTAAAATTTTTCTCTTCTTTTTTTTTTTCTCACTGTGGCTCGGTACTTATTCAGGTCAAGTGGGTGCTCTGCTCATTGAATGAGTGAGTTATTTGGAATCAAACACCTTGAAGAAACTATGACTCATTCAGAATAAGGCCCAACCCAACTGGGCTGTGTTGGTGTCTGTCACATCTAGAATAGACGTTATGAGAGAGGACCATCAGGGGATCATTACTGTGTCACCTTGATGAATCATTGAAGTTGATCCTGAACTTGGGAGCTTAAGAGAAGTAGAAATTTGAACACGTTGCATGGAGAGTTTACTGAATGCTTTTTTTTTCTTTTTTAAAGATTTACTTATTTACTTTATATGTATAATCTGCCTCCATGTATGTCTGCACACTAGAAGAGGGCACCAAATCTCACTACAGATGGTTGTGAGCCATCATGTGGTTTCTGGGTATTGAACTCAGAACCTTTGGAAAAGCAGCCTGTGCTCTTAACCCGAGCCATCTCTTCAGCGCTACGCAGTGCTTTTTATGTTCTGGTTTTCCCCTCTTCTTGAGCAATGATAGAAGTCTTGATTCATTTTTAAACTTATGTTTATGTGTGTGCTGCATGTATGCGAATACCCAAGATGCTGGGGGGTGGGGTTGGGGTGTTGAGTCTTCTGTCGCTGGAATTGTAGGTGATTGTGAGCTGTCTGATGTGGGGCTGGGAACTGACCTCAGTTGCTGCTTAGTTCTGCGTTTCATTGGCATCACATGTGTCTTAGAACAGAACCTCGTGAGCTCTTCGGTACACGTGGTGCCCAGTTGAAGGGATTTTCCCCGATACCATGCAGCCCGTATGGTTGTGTGACCAAGAGCTGCTAGTGGATTCACACAGTGCATAACCCCCAGGCCCCTGGGTTTAGGTGATCCTGTGTCCTCTTCCTGCTTTCTCATGGGCTTGAACGTGAAGGCAGTAACGTAAGTGAAGGATGCCTGAAGTGTGGAAAAACAAAACCCCACTCAGACAGACAGACAGAGAGAGCTGAAGGAGGCCAGTGCCTTGATCACGTTAGAGAGAGGGAACTGAAGAGAAGGAAGAAACAGGAAGAAAAAAGAAAACAAAGGATGTAAGAGGGAATAAAATAAAAGTCGAGAACAGAAGGAGGAAGGCAGGTGAATGGCGGATGGGTGGACAGATTTCCTGAACTAGCCTGAGAAGGTTCTGCACTTTACTTGTATGTGGTAAGAATTAACAAGGTTCCCTAAATGACTCTGTGGGATAGAGTCACTTCTGAACTGTTTACATAAGAGAGAAACAAACTTCCACTGTGTTTAGGGACATTCTTGTTCTAAGCAATTAGTTTGTATTTCCACATATTTATTAACTGTGGTGGGGCTGTGATTTTTGGTTCTTTAGAGACAGGGTCTCACTCTACCCAGACTGACCTCTTGGGGACCCGGTGCTGGGTTTTCAGATGTCTGCTACAATGTTGGCTCTGCAGGAGCTTTCTGTTTTTGTTTCTGTCTCAACCCTTTGCAGAGCCGGTGATGAAGCCGGTGTCTGTTCAGAGCACCTGCGTGTCTCCATGGGTGGCTTCTGGCAGTACTGTGGGTCACCTAGCGCGGATGGGTTTGGAAATTAAAACAGTTTCAGTGCACTAAAGGAAGAACCATTTCCCCCCACAGCAAGCAACCTGGAGTGGTCACTTCCGATTTGTTTCAACAAATGACAAGCACACTTGAAATGGGAAGTGCTCTCTGTCCTAACCTCTGTCTGTGTACCCCCCAGGACTAGCATCTTGGGTCCCTCAGTTTGCAGGCTGTGAGAGATGATGGAGATTCAGGGGATGGCACAGGGGCCAGGCAGATCATTGTTAGGGTGAAGGAGCCACCAGGAAGGGCTGACCACACACCCTGAAGCATGCTGGGCTTCAAGGGGACCCACTGAGAAGCATAGAGTCAAACACAGAGGAGGTAGCCTTGGGGTGAAGGGAGAAAGAAGGATTTGTACCTTGTGACCCAGGGAAGGCAGCATCTCCACAGGATGCTGGCTTCTGTAGTTTGTAGGTAAAGGTCTAGCAACCTTCCCGGAGATGGAAGCTTTTGCCTGAGAGCCCTTGTCTTCCCCGTTGTCCTGGGCTCTGGGATGATAGAAGCAATGTGGGGATGGGGTTAGATTTGTGTTCTGGGCTTGTGGCTTCAAAGGGCTCAGTACACCTCACTGGCACATGGAGGTCATGTCCTGGTTTCAGTAACATCTGAAATTCCCCCCCCCCCTCCCCCCCCCCCCCCCCCCCCCGGCATAGATAGACCTTTCAGATTTATTTTCAGGCCTTTAAAGTTTATAGAAAACACTAGAAAAGAAAGATCACAGGTCTGAAAACAAGCTTACCTCCTGCCCATTGCTT